>CM028138.1:578214166-579537500 GCA_016271365.2 Neoceratodus forsteri
GATTGTGTTTAAATGCATCATGCGAAGGAGCATTTCTTAGTCCCTGGGGCAGCAAGTTCCAAAAGTGAGGGGCAGCATAACTGAAGGCTCCCGAGCCCTTTTTTGTACGGCAGAGAGGAATATTCAGTAAGGACTTGTCAGAGGATCTAAGGTCCCGTGAAGGTATAACCGGTTGGGTAGCTTTGAGAGCACAGCTGGCTTTGATACTCTGATGATGGTATCCGAAAGGTTGCAGAGGTAATATTGCCTGGTGGAGGAGGGAGATAGCCAGCCCAGGTCTTTGTATAGCTGACAATGGTGCTTCAGGCGGTGCTTTAGCCACATACCTGCAGACATTGTTGAAGGTGGTGTCCCATTGGTGCAGAGCAGTTTTGCTGGCCATGGTTAGGATGGGCGCATCGTGAGGTGAGGGTTGGTAACAGGATTCCTCTAGCAATTGCCAGTTTAGCGGCAGGGGTAAGCAGGTAGTTAGTCCTGTAAGCAGCCCCTAGCTTACAATTGACAGATTTACAAGTTTCCTGGATGTGAAGCTTTAGGTCAAGATTTTGGTCAAGGTGAATGCCCAAGTAGCGAAAAGAGCTAACAGACTCCAGAGGGTTACCATTAATGTCAGGCACAGAGAGAGAGGAAGAGTAGGTTCTTAATTTGTGTGGGGATCCAAATAGCATGGCTTTAGTTTTATTGGAGTTAAGGACAAGGCGTTGGGTGTGTAGCTAGCGCTGCACCAAGTGGAAGTCAGTGGTAAGGGCAGCATCCAGGTTGGTGATATTGTCAGAGTGGGCATAGATGACCAGGTCATCAGCATAAAGTAGTGAGTGGCCAGAGGTTACTACATCAGGGAGATTGTTTACAAATAGTGAGAAGAGGAGAGGACCGAGGATGGAGCCTTGAGGAGCGCCAATATTGATAACAGCACTGTCAGAGATCGCCGAGTTGAATTTCACTGCTTGAGTCCTGTTGGCAAGGTAGCTGCTGAACCAGGTAGTGACAGGGTAGGAGAGGTCCAGATTTCTGAGGAGGCAAGTAGTAACGGATGGTCAACAAGGTCGAACGCTTTAGTGAGGTCGATGAAAACAGCCCCTGTTAGCTTCCCTTTGTCCATGTTGGTAAGAATGTCAGAGGAGAATTTTGCTAGTGCAGTCATGGTGCTGTGGTGTTTTCTAAAGCCGTGCTGTGCTGTATTGAGTAAGTTGGAGTTTTCAACGAATTCGGTTACTTGAATAGAGACTAATTTCTCAAGGATCTTGCTAAGGACTGATAGTACAGCAATTGGTCTGTAGTTGGTCGTGTCATTTTTGCTGCCTTTTTTAAACACAGGAGTAATTCTGGCGGCCTTCCAGATTTCAGGGACAGAGCCATTGGAGAGGGATAGGGTGAAGATTCTAGCTATAGGTCCAGATATGAGGTGAGCAGCCATCTTTAGTAGACGGGGTTCCATTCCATCAGAGCCGGGGCTGGTACTGTCAGAGATAGCCTTGAGCAGCTTGAAGACTTGATGCCTGGTGACCGCTCTGAAGTAGAATGGTCTAGATGAGGTAGGTGAATCGCCAGGGAATGTTGAGTTCAGTTGTGTAGCAGGAGATTGAAGGGAGGCTGTGTAGGCAGATAGGTCGGAAAACTGCTGGTTAAACGTGTTTGCAATAGTGAAGGAGTCATTACAGTGGACACCTTGCAGGACCATTTCAGAGGGGGTGACAGCTTGCGTAGATCCTAAAAAAGTTTTGATGTGGCTCCAAAATTTTCGAGGGTCGCTGAAGGAGTTAGTCAGCAGGTTTTGACAGTATATGCTTTTAGCCTGCCTGATGTGTCTTTTGCAATCATTTCTATACTGCTTGTACAGGATAAGATCCAGGGGGAGCCCAGATTTTTTGTATTGTTTCCATTGCTTATCTCGGACTTTTAACTTACATAGGAGTTCTTTATTTAGCCATCTAGACTGCTGACCTCTGACTCTCCTTTTTACCTTTGGGAGGTGTTTCTTTTGTACTTCGCCAAACTTGGTGAGAAATATGTTAAGGGCAGTGTCAACATTGGAGGTGGAGAAAACGTCAGTCCAGTCTATGTCAGATATGTCAGATAAGAAGGCTTGTGTCAGTCCAGTCTATGTAATTTTGTTTAATATTTAGCTATTATTTTACCAGGACATCTCAGTTTCAAGTTGTAGAACTCAACAGCTGTGATTTATGGTGTACTATATTTGTTCATAGAACATGTTCTCAATAAAAAAAATATAAAAAAAAAAACAAACTGTTGCAAAGGAGACAGAGCCAAATATAAAATGTAACTGACAAAACCAGTTCCCACCCTGTACTCTGATATGTGGAATTATCAATTTGCTCTATTTGTGTGTGTGAGGACCTCTAACCTTGACCTTCATATCGCTACTATTTGTAAGTCAGTCAATGCTAAGCTAGGAAGTGCCTATCGTACCAGCTACGCACTTACCCCTCAAGCCAGACTAGCAGTGGCTCAAGGTTTCCTTCTACCGGCTCTAGTATATGGCTCCGATCTTCCTTCTGCATCTAAATCTGCCCTTCATAAATGGGACATCACTTACAATAACATTTGTCGCTATGCCGCAGCCTCAACACGCTCAAGCACCACTGCCACCTTTATCGACCTAAAATGGCTTAGCCCATCCGCCTATCGCCTTCAGACCTTGATCATTAATTGACTCTGTCATCAGAACAGGTCTCCCTCATCCCTTTCTTCTGCACTGGAAACCCAACCTTCTACTCATGAATTACGATCCACTGATAAAGCCCTTCTGCGTGTGCCAAGATGTAGAACAAAATGGGCACTGTAGGCTTCCTACACTGCCCCGAAATACTGGAACTCTTTACCTCTCTCCATCCGTCAAACAAACACACATGCTATCTTCAAGAATCTACATCGTGAACACCTTCACACTCTGCATCCCTGCACTTGTTTTAACCCACCTTGAATCCCTACTAATGCTTGCTCTCCCCCTTATCTTCATCCTATCTACCCCCCTTTTCCCTTCCTCTACTTATGATCCTTATCTGCCATGCTCTTTCATCCCCTCTTTCCTTCTTCTCTCTCCCTCTCTACCACTTACGGCACTTACTGCACTTTAACATACTACCTTCCACGTTGTTTTTGTTTGATACCAATCCTGTTTCCTCCTTCTGTTTTCATGGTATCTTATCCCTCACTAATCAGTATGTCATTGTATATACTATACACTGTTTTTATCCATTGTACTGTTTCATGTGCTGCATCACATGTTAATTGTTATGTCTGTAAACTGTTTTCTCCCGGGTCGTGCCTGAAAATAGGCATTGTTTGCCTAGTGCACTTACCCGGTCAACAAAAGTAAAATAAAATAAATAAATAAATAAATAAACCTACTAAACCCACCATCAGCCCCAGGGCTAGTACTGAGAGTAGGAATGTTAGCCTTAATGGGAGTGTAGTCCATCTCATTTCTGTGCGGCAGCCAATCAAGACCATTACAGCTACACACACCATGTCACTTTTGTCAGAGGACTAGTCTACTACCTGGGCCTGTATCGGCTAAG
This sequence comes from Neoceratodus forsteri, assembly GCA_016271365.2. NCBI lineage: Eukaryota > Metazoa > Chordata > Ceratodontiformes > Ceratodontidae > Neoceratodus > Neoceratodus forsteri. Next base: position 578,217,709 of record CM028138.1, read on the forward strand.
ATACACTGAAAACTAACTAAAAACTACAAAAGTAGGGGTGGGAAGGAGCTGGCAAAGGGCCAAACTAGACATATCCGATTGAGCTTCTGAACTTTTAGATAACATACTACACTTGAAGAATTTGTACACGTTCTCCAGCACGTTTAAGACCCCCACGCGTCTACAGGGGATTTTGAAGAACTGAAAATGGAATATTATTGTGAAAAAATCATTAGTAGGAGTGGCCAGGGACTGTGGAAAACAGACACCAGCAGGCCCAAGCACGAGTGTGAGAATATGCTGTGATGATCCTCCTCCTTCTACAATAAATCCACTACACCAGAACCAACCATGGCTCAACTGTTGGAAGTCATACGGGACTTAGACACAAAGGTGGAAAGGTTCCATTGATAGAACATCGATAGGCTAGAGTAAGTACAGTGGAGGGTCACAAAAATAATTCAGGGTCAGCAAGCAGATCCTCCAAGGAGCGGCTCAAAGCCCTGAATATGTACTCACTGGAGGCCAAATGAGAGAGGGCGCCAAGACAGAGAGTTATAAGTTCCCAAGGAGTATAAATAGGGTAACTTGCAAGGATGTCTTTGTTAGAAATAGAGATGCAGTCACAAGGCAGCACAATTAGAGATTGGTGAGAGGTAAATTCAGGGAGGATGTGAGGAAATTCTTTTTCACTGAAAAGGTGGTGGGGCCTTGGAATAGATTGTCAGTGGAGGTCATGGGGGCGAGGATCCTAAATGGGTTCAAACATGGATGGGACAAGGCCAAGGAATTCATATCTCCACACGGGGGAATCAGGGTGGGGGAGAGGGGGGGATGAATGAGGTTGCAACAGGTGATGATGAGAGGGGAGCTCTCAACTCCAAGGCCGGTGACAAGTGGGGTGCCACAGGGCTCTGTGTTGGGGCCAGTATTATTTGGGCTCTTCATATCAGACATTGCACACGGGGTGGTGAGCAAGGTAAATCTGTTCACTGACAACACCAAAATCGGAGCAGCGGTGGATGGCGGGGAGGGATGCAAGCAGCTGCAGGGGGACCTAAGCAAGCTAGAAGAGTGGTCAGAGAGGTGGCATCTGGGGTTCAATGCAAAGAAGTGTAAGGTTATGCACTTTGGGGTGAAGAACCCAAGGAGACAATACTGTCTTTGGGGGGGGGGGGGAATTAAGCTGGGGATCATTGAGGAGAGGAGAAGGACCTAGGGGTAATGATAACAGGGATCAAGAATAACACTGCCCAGTGCAGGAGAGTGGCTGCAAAAGGGAACAAAATGCTGGGGTGCATAGTGAGGGGGTTTTCATCCAGGCGAAGAGAGGTGATCTTGCCCCTCTACAGGTCACTGGTAAGGCTGCACTTAGAGTATTGTGTGCAGTTTTGGAGGCCATACCTAAAGCATGATATCAGGTTACTGGAGGGTGCAGAAGAGGGCAACAAAGATGATATGTGGAATGGAGGGGAGAGACTATGAGAGCAGGCTGGGAGACCTGAATATGTACACCCTGGAGGATAGACGGGACAGGGGGACACGATAGAGACATTCAAGTATCTGAGAGGAATCAATAAGGATGGGGTAGATGGGGTCTTAAGCTAAGGAGGAGGGATGCCAGGGACATGGGCTAAGAATAGAGGGGGATTTAGGAGGAAATGAGGAGACACTATTTCACAGAGAGGTGGTAGCAAAATGGAATGCAGTACCAGAATGGGTGGTATTATGTAAATCTGTGAACAGCTTCAAAGGGCATGGGACAGGGAACAGGGGAGAATGAGGGTGGGGGAGGCAGTGGGATGACAAAGGGAAGGGGGTGGGGCAGCTGCAAACTAGGGGTGCTAGCTGCACACTCGAGCAGACTTAGATAGACCAGGTGGTCTGTTTCTGCTGGCACATTCGTATGTTCATAATAGCCTACCATGGCACTAGGTCAGGGGATAAGGCAGTAATAAATCTGAGCAGATTTTATGGGACATCAGTCTCCTGCTGTCAGATTCTATTTTACTGTGTTAAACACAAATAACAGAGTTGGAGACCAAGGTGGATGGAGCAACAACAGAGATTACAATAGCGACAAACACAGTAGGAAAGGTGTTGGTTTTATCAGTGGCTGTGGTAGGGAACTTCTAACAAAAATGGTTATGCCAGTCTTTGATTACGCTGACATTGTTTACTGCATTGCACCCTAAACATCATTCTCTCGACTTTCCCAGTCACCAAATGTTTAAATAAATAAATAAAAAATGACCCAACCATATGAAAAAGGATAGAGAAAATTTTCACATTGTGGCCAAAAGATGACTTTGCACCACAAGTGTGAAAGTACATTTTGGCCAGTATTTGAAAAATGACACCTGTCACATTCATGAGGTGGTGTGAAAAAATGGCTGAGATCAAAATATTGAAAGTTACTACAATCATGAGTGTGCACCGAAACATTTTAATGTAGGCTCTTAACTTCGCTGTTTTCTCATATTTTGTACCCCAAATTTTCAACCTAGCCTTCTTATGAGCCCACCTCATAAACAAAGCCAGAGAAAATGTTCAGATCCTGCCCAAGAGGCAATTTCTTGCCACAAGTACGAAAACAAAGTTTGTCCAGGATTTAAAAAACGACAGCTGTCACATTCATGAGGTGCTGTGAAGTAATGGCTATGTTGAAAATTTGGGGTCAAAATATTGAAAATGACCAAAGTTACGAGCCTGCATTCATAAATTTAATTGTAGGCTCATAACTTTATTGTTTTTTTAATATTTTTACCCCACATTTTCAACATAGCCTTCTTATAACCCCACCTTATGAACAAGGGTGGAGAAAATTTTCAAATCTTGCCTGAAAGGTGATTTCACGCACTGACCACAAAATCACCTTTAGGGACAGATTTTCATAATTTCCCTGTCACTGTTCATGAGACATTGTCCCAAAAAAGGCATGTAAAAATTTGGGGCAAAAATATAAAAAATTTATCAAGTTATGATCACAAAGCTGGCCTGCTGGCACAGTAGTAGTGTCTCCGCTTTCGGTACTACCATCCCATGTTCGGGAATGAGCACGGTGCAGCAGAGGGTCAGCTGGGGGGGGGGATGAGCATCCCATGGACTGCTCTCCTCCTCTGGGGGGGAGGGTTGTGTCTTCCTGGTACCAGACTGATATGTATTGGAGGCTTGCTGTACACCAGCCAGGATGACATGCAAGTTGGGCGGAGGCACCGGCAGACATCTACATGATGCATGTGGAAGTGCGCACATCCTGTGCTGATGTCACTGCACAGCCGTACCTCCAACAGAAAACCTAAGCAGAAAATCCCTGGAGCCGGCAGCACTGTAATGGCCCAGGACTTCTACCCGAATGACGCCCCAGGTGTAAGCTGCAGCTGGGGCCTCAGGTGGATCTCAGTCTCTCCCTTCAAGGAGCTGTGCCAAAGGGGGCAAGCTGCAGGCCTCCCAGCCTGGGCAGCCTGGGGGTGATGCTGGGTGGAAGGTCCAGGCACCGAAATGGGGGGTATATCCCCTGCACGAGCCCTAGTGGCAGAAAGAAAGTTGAGATAAAAAAGTTATGAATGCCAGTTCAAAACCCATTGAAATACACTGAACCGTATACCTGATTTCCTTAGTTCATGGTCCAGCACTAAAGACATGTCTCCAGTTCAGAGAGAATTACGGCATTGGATCCCTGGTAGATAAGTATGAGCTTGAGGGGTGTGTGGGGTAGTGGATACTGAGTGGGAGGATCAGGTGGGGGGACAGTAATGATGGTGGTGGCACCAGAGTGATATCCAGTAGAGGTGGGGTGTACACCAGGCAGGACCACACATAAGTTGGGTGGAGGAATCAGCAGACATCTACAGGATATGTACTGAAGTCTGCACATCCTGTGCTGACATCATTGCATGTCTGTACCTCCTGGGGGAAACATAAGCAGAAAATCCCTGGGGCCAGCAACACTGTGACTCCCCTGGACCGCCACCCAAATGACACCCCAGGTGTAAGCCTTAGCTGGAGTTTCCAGTGGATCTCAGTCTCTGCCTTCAGGGAGCTCCACCACAGCGGGCAAACTGTGGGCCTCTTAGTCTGGGCAGCCAGGGGGGAAAGTTGAAAAAAAGTTATGATGACAAGTTGAAAACCCACTGAAATACACTGAACCATATACCTGATTTTGTCAGTTTGCGATCCAGCATTAAAGAGTGAAGACATGTCTCTGATCCAGACAGAATTATGATGGTGGACCCCCAGTAGGTAAGTAAGGGCTTGGGTGGGATGTGGGGTGGTGGTGGTTGCTGAGTGAGAGGATGGGTAGGGGGACAGTAATGGCAGTGGTGGCAACTGACATCGATGGGCGGTTTGGTTTTTTACAGAGTGTATTTTCCATGAAAAAAAAATACAAGGGACAGTTTTCTTTATTTCAGATACCAACACTGGGGACACAGGGGACTGGGCACCCCAGTGTCGGTGTTATGTTTGGCAGCACCAGGGGTGGGTTCCCCGATGTTGCACAATCAAAATGTGCAGGTTAGGGGGTAGTAGCCAGTATAGGGGACTGGGAACCCCCATGCTGAAATATTAACATGAAGGGGTGGGAGAGACTGAGGGAGAGTTTTCGTTATGTTTGGCAGCACTGGGGGTGGGCTCCCCAGTGTTGCACAATGATGAATGCATCATTATATTAATACCTAAGCTAGATAAGGACCACAGACACTGCAAGAATTTCAGGCCAATAATATTAATAAACTCTAATAATAAAATCCTTGCAAAAGTGCTTACAGCTAGATTAGGGAACAGCACCCAAAACAAAATTAGTCCATTGCAGACAGGTTTTCTTAAAGGTAGGCATTCCTGTTATAATATGTGGAAATATCACATATTTTTAAATTAGCAGAACAGTCAAAAATTCCAGTGGTATTATCAGTGGATGCCCAGAAAGCTTCTGACCTCATATCCTGAATGCACACAATCAGAACTTTATCTATGTATGGCTTCCACTAGAGTTCATTAAATTGGTGCACAGTGCAGCTGCTTTACAAAAAGCTAAAGCATGTTATCACAAATGAGTTGGTCTCTGAACAGTTTGCCCAACACAGAGGGATAAAACAAGACTGCCCTTTACCCCCTCTCTTATCCATATTGCTCTTGGATCCACTAGTGCATAAACTCAATAATGATCTGGAGGTAGAGGACATCAAACATAATGGAACAGAGTTTACCTCTTCCCTTTACACTGATGACTTGCTATTATCTATCAAAAATCCCTTTACCTCCATACCAAGAATACTAGAAAACAAGTCTTTGTCAATGCTGAATGTTTGCTTGCTGGTATTAGCATTGGAAGTGCAGGAGTTAGACAGATGCAGAACAGGAATGGCAGTGAAGTATTGAACTTCACGCGAGCCCCACCTCCACCCTGCAGAGGTGGACAGACATTTGGGTATGCCTTTTGGTCATCGCGGATAACGCTTACGCCATTTCACCTCACCCTATTCTACAGACACTAACAAGTGTTGAAGTGTGCCTTAGGGTGTTCGGCTTTACAGTCACCCCATTCCATAAGGACATACGCTGAAATGGGAGCAGTATAGGAGAATGGGGTGAATTCTGGGGCCGAAGAGTCCAAGGCACACCTCGATGCCTGTCACTGGCTGCAGGATGGGAGTGTAATGGCATGAGCATTACAGCCAGCAATCCAAAGGCACACCCCTGATGCCTGACAGTCTGTACAGGGTGGGATGTTATGGTTAGAAACTGTAACGCCCCAGGCATTTGTTGGTATTTGCACTACAAATTTTCAACATAGCCTTTTTGGACCCCTACCTCAAGAAAGCATTTGGTACCTCTGCTCATGAACAGTGGCACTGTGATTTTGTTAATCTGTCTCGAATGTTCATTTGCTACAGTGACCGCACCATTCTGCGCCAGATGTGTGAAGCACAGTTCGGGCAGGATGTGAAAAATGACAGCTATCCTGTTCATAAGGAGGTGTGAAAAAATGCCAATATTGAAAATCTGAAGTGAAAATATTAAAAAGTTTCAAAGTTACAAGCATGCGTGGAAACTGCACAACGCACGCTCGTAATACAGTCATTTTGTGAAATGTTCTCACCAAATTTTTAACATAGGCATTTTGGGACCTCCACTCATGAACAGTGACTCTGCGATTTTGTTAATCTGCCCCAAATGCTGACTTCCCACAACGACCGCGTCATTGTGCGCCATATGTGTGAAACCAGATTTTGGGCAGGATGTGAAAAATGACAGCTGTACTGTTCATAATGAGGTGTGGAAAAATGGCAATGCTGAAAATCTGGAGTGAAAAGATTAAAAATTCTCAGAGTTATGAGTGTGTGTAGAAACTGTGAAACGCACACTCGTAACACAGTCATTTATGGGAATTTTTTCACCAGATTTGCAATATAGGTTTATGGAAGCCCACCTCATGAACGGTAACACTGTTGTTTCCTTACTTGGTCCTGAAAGGTGATTCTGCGCAGTGACTGCAAAATCACCTTTCAGGACCGAATAACAACATTACAGTGACTGAATTCATGAGGTGGGGTCCCAAGAACACCATGTTGAAAATGTGATGCCAAAATTCACAAAACTGGCCGAGATATCCATCTAAGTTGAAAAAAAACATTTATGCCATTATACAGCTTATCGACGTTTATTCAGTTCGCAGTCAGCTTTGAAGAGTGCAAACGTGTTCCCGGTCCACCAAAGATCATCACGCCGGGCTCTGGAGGTAAGTATGGGGTGAGGTGGAGTGTGGGGATGCAGGGTGCTCAGAGGGTGGGTGCAGGCTGGGGAAGGGGATCCAACAGCGAGGGATAGTTTCCTTTATTTCAGTTAACAAAAATTTTTAAAAAAATCACCGCAGACCATTTTCTGTTTTATAACAGATTTTGGCACATTTGGTTGGGGGGGGCTCCCAGTGTGGCACACAATTGGGGTTGGGTGGCACCAGGAAAAGGCCCGACACGATGGGGAGGTTAACATCATGAGGGATTGGGCACCCCCGTCGGCAAGCATGTCTGTGTTTGGGGGCATGATGCCGAGGGGACTGGGCACCCCCTCGGCAGACCACAACAGTAAAAGGGGCATATACACTGACAGGTGGATTGGGCACCCCCGAAGTTGGCTTCCTAGGGACTGTGAGCGGTGGGCAGCGAGTAACCACCCGCCATGTTTATTAAAACATTACACCAGGCAAGGCATACCCTGCAATGACAAGTCACTCCCTCATTGCAGCAGCGTATTCGTTTCAAGTTGGTGGCACACTTGCTGAACTAGTGTCAGCAGCAGCATGCCACTGCATTGGGGAAACACGGCCAAGCCTCAGAATGCAGTGTGGGCATTGGCCACCACAGTGCCGCACCTCCAACCCCCTGCTTCTCTCCTAAGCTGTCACATAATGTTTCTTGCACATGTGCGCAAGCAAACATAAAAATTAATCAATTTGGTACCTTCTCAGGTTATTCAATTAATAAAGACACAGCTTTTATTTAAAACAAAACATACTAGATCTTGGACTAAGCTGGGTTAATAGTCACACTGATTACCTGGGTATTACAATTTGTAAAGAATACAACAACACAATAAATACCAATTTATTAGATCTAAAAACAAAGGTAGAGAAAAACTTAATTAGCTGGAATACACTTCCATTAAACTACTGAAGCAAGCTGGATGTCATCAAAATAAACATCCATGCATTACAGTATGTATGTACTGGGTATGACACCCAAAACTATTTCAAAAGGATGGGCCGTGCAAATACACAGTCTATTAAACAACTGTATAAGGGCAAGCAAGAAAACCCTAACAGTCTTATGAAAAAGCCACAAATCCCAGAAATCTAGGTGAATTGAAGGCTCGTTAACTTGTATTTATACTTTCTGGCTAACTGGATCCCTTAAATCTCAAGGTGAATAACAGAAAAGAAGAAATGTGTTCATGTCTCAGAGTGGATACACATTGAACAAACAGTGTTTAACAAAAAAAGGTTACAATTTAAAGCACTATTCTTTGCAAAACTTAAAAAAAAATTCAAAATGTTATTATTACTGAATCTCTTAGGCAACTGCATTTGGCAGACATTTGGGAGGCAGTATAGTGCAGTGGTTTAAGACTCTGAGCTACAAATCTGGAGACCTGCATTTGAATCCCACAGCCCCCGCTTGCACACTGTGCGACCCTGAGCAAGTCACTTAACTTCCCTGTGCTCCCAGATTGCACCTGTAAACATGCTTTCAGTTTAGTGTGCCACTCCTGGTTAAACAATTGGAAAAAAACAAAGAGACAATATTAAAGATTCAACTTAAGCAATCTTTGTTCCAACCACTCTTGGGCAATCTTAACATTTATGAAAATAGAAAAGTTTTTAGAAATGATAGATGGGCAAATAAACATATTCTAAATATAAACAACATTAAAGCAGGCCTTCAGATCAAAACCTTTGATGCACAGAGGAACGACTTTAGTAACAGAAGAAGCGAATATATACATATATATAAGACTACAAGAAAGAATTATCCAATTGTATCATGGTAATGGTGCATTAATCAAATCTGACATAAATATAGCCTGCTTTGTTTCCACATGTAAACTGAAACCTTCTGTGTCCTCCATTTATGAGCTCCTCATCAAAATCGAATAGGGTGACAATAAAGATGCTATGGAAAAAATAGCCTAAATTACTGAACACAGATATAAATTGCTGGAACTGTGAAGGCATCTGGAAATTAAATGTCCAAGCATTCACTTAGATCAGTCACAAAACTATTCAATATAAAACTCTCAATAATTTATATTTTATACGAGTCACTTATTTAAAATGGGAGTAAAAGACCATGATAATTGTATTAAAGGTAAAAAATAACAATAAAAAATACCAACAGCTTAATCTGGTTCAATTTCAGTTGCTTACCATCTGTATCCCCCCTCCCCCCCAGTCGCCCCTGAAAAAGGGACTTCTAGGCCCAGTGGGCTTACCGGGTCAACAAAATTCAATAAATAAATAAATAAATAAATAAATAGTCAAAGGCAAATATACTTTTGTTTTGGCATTGCAACAACATCCAACACCTATGGACTACGATAAGTGATAACTTTGGCAAAAACTCTCTCATATCTAAATATATTACATTGAAGACATGCATCATTGGAAAGTTTTCTAGCTCCGGAAATCTCAGTCAAATTAAAAAAAAAAAAATCTATGGCTTTAGTAGCAGTAGTTACTAAAAACATAATTCTCAAATACTATATTGAGCAAACAACTCCTCCATTCTCTGATTGGAGGAATTATCTCTTAGAGGCATTACATCTTGTAAAACTTGCTCACAGCTTTAATGGAAAATTGAATACCTCCAATAGCACCTGGGATCTTTGCTTGATTTTATCACCAGAAAGGGTTACATGTACTCCATGAGTCCAAAGCATTGCTGATACCCTGACTGCATTTACCTGACAGCATAAAGCAGGTACTTTCCACTATCTTGATTGCCTATCGAGTGGTTTCCATATCCTCAAAATTAATTCTCTTTTCCTTCCTCTGTTTCCTTCTCTCCTCTAGCTCTCTTTGTTGTTATTATTTAGTTTGGTTGCCTCTTTCCTTATAATGTTTAGGGGTGGTTTTATTTTATTTTTTTTTATTTTAAGAAGTAATCAGAATTACAACCCTTTGAATCAGGGACTTGTTTACAAAGGCTCCTCGTCAGGAAGACAAATACATTAACAGCAAGCAACAGAAAACAAAGTAAATGAGCTCAAATAAAAGCAAACAGTCAAAATTAAGGGCTGGTTACAAAGGCCCCACGTCAAGGTACATTAGCAATAATAAACAGACGTAAACAATAATGTGGGCTATAATGAGCCAAATGAAGGGCAGAGTCAAAAATAGGCAGACATAGGTGTATAGGCAGGGGAAAACTCAGCCAAGGCAGTCACAGTGGTGGGAGGAGAGGAGGTGATTCTTGAGAGCAGTTTTAAAAGGCCCCAATCTTGGTAGGGAGGTGATAGCAATAAGCAGGGAACTGTACCAGGACAGGGCACGGTAACGGAATGACCTCTGTGCAAGGGAGGTCCTAACTCTGGGGAGTTGCAGAGGGGAGTGGACAGCGCTGCGGGTAGAAAGGAAGGGGGTAGATAGACTTATGACAGAAGGCAGACCAGGAGAAGTCAAACCTGCAGTGATTTTTTGGGGGTTATGGGGTGGGCACTAACTTAACTGTATCATTCTAAACTATGTGGGGGAACTAATTGCATATGCATTTAGTGAGCTTTCATTATTAGGATCTTTTGTTTTCTTTTTTTATAATGTTTCTAGAAACACATTTATTTGTTTTAGTAGTTTAAGGTTATAGATCAGCTGATGATTGATTTATGTATATGATGTCAGTTACTGAATGTTTTATTTGTATGACTGAAAATTAATAAAGATTTATTGACAAAAAAGTCCTCAGCCAGACAGGTGGCTTGATTGGAAACCCAGTCTGTATCCTTTGCATGCAGAAAGGAAATGCATGGGATACATGTACACACATTATCACCAGACGCAACCATGATGTCTGGTTGGAAACATAGAAACACAATCAAATGAACACACAGGTGGTTAACAGGCCCAGCACTACCTCCCATGAGATTGCATTTGCATGCTAACAACCCCTTCATTGAGGGAGAGGTGAGGATCAGTTCCTCTCACACAGGCAGTCCCTCTGGCAGGAAAACCAGCCCTCAGGTGGAGGCACCCCAAAAGTGAGCCTTCCCTCCAAAGATGTCAGTCTCAACTGGACAGAGACCAGGTAATAGTACTCCCAGGAAGGATATTCCCTATAGCTCCCCACCACCATCGATCTCCCTAAGTCAAACATCATAAGTAAGCTTAGCTGTGCTGTCAGTGCAGCGGTAGTGCTACCACTCATGATGCCACTGACCCAGCTTTGGAAGCGAGCCTGAGTCATCAAGGACTAGCCGGGGAGAGGAAGCTCTCTTGCTCCAGGAAGGGAGACCACTTCCACCATGCGACTGCCACCTGGGTGACCACAGGGGGCAGTGCAGACATGAATACATGCAAGGAAAGGGAAGCACCATGTACTATGTGCACACACCAGCTCTCAACCGGTGTCTCCATGGGAGAGGGAGGAAACAGGAAAAAGAACCTTTGACAGAGCAGAATGACAGCCCTGCTGTTCTGCAGAACCTGCATCTGCTGACCTGGCTCCCTCCTGGTGATGCTACATGCAAAGTTTCCAAGAGACCTGACCCAGCCTGAAGACCCTATCACAGGGGAAAGTCACAAGGGAAATATGGAATAGGTAAGTCCCCAGGAGAAGGCAGGGTGATGTGGTTGGGGAGATGCAGTAGCCTGAAAGTGGGGTCAGTGTCCAGTTGAAAAAGGTGACATAAACAGAAAGTAAAAAAAAAAAAAAACACACATACATAAGCTTCAAGAACATAAGAAAACCATTGTACATAACCTGTATAAATAAACTGTTGTGAAATGGTAAACTAGTTAATTCACTCTTGTATGATCCTAGGGTGTATAATGACTACCATACCCCATAGGTCATGGAGGAATACATGGCATAACAACTCCATGCTCACAAGCCAGGATTTCATATGATACCCTGAAAACAGACCTCCCCCAGCACACCTCCCCTCCTGAGTTTCCTTTTCCTGCTCCCTTATGAAGAATTATGTAAACACTGAAGCAGAGCACATCGGAGCCAAAAAGAACAAGTCCTTGTTGATGCAAAAAGGTAAATCCTTTATTATGCCAAACTTGGCGCATGGAGATAATACCCCTGTGCTTCGCTTCCATTTGATGAGGCTTTGTCAAGGGATGGGGAGTTCAAGTGGAGTGTGTCTCATATGCTAGTCCACAACGTCATAAATTAGTGTCATGGAATTGGGAAGTCCCTGAGTACAAACAAAAGGGGGACGGTAGAAAAAAAAGAGGATGGGGCACCAGGACCTAACATACTGCCAAATAGCCAATCAATAAAGTATTATATCAAAAAGATGAAGCAAGACAAAAATAAAAGGACTGAATAAAGAAGCCAATGTTGCTTCTAGGTATGCCCTTAGCAAACGATAGGACACACTCCACAGAAACCACCTCAGTCCAATCAGCAAGACCATAAGCAATTCGTAATAACAGGATGCTGGTGTGATCCAAACCAAAAATAAAGTAAGCACATTACATTTATTATAATAAAACTAAAAACACCAGTGTAATAAGGAACATAAGAAAAAATAGAAGGCTAGAATTCAATACAGGGCACATATATCAATACACCCATTTAAAACATAATAATTCATAGTAAAAAAAAACATAGTAATTTAGAAGGAAAGAAAGAAGCTAAAAAGGGCGACAGTCTACAACAGAAAACAGATATGCATGTAATCAGGAACAGCCGCCTAGCAATCTTTTTTTTATGTGCATTTATTCATTATATTAAGAGTTGACATAAAATGATATTTGGTTCCAAGGCATATAAATGAATACAGGTACATGTATAAAACTGGATAACATTTTGTCTCCCAGTATTACAGCATGGGAGGGGAAGTTCAACAGAGTACTTTGTTTGAACTCGGGGACTTCCCAACTCCATGACACTAATTTGCAAGCCATTGAGCCTTCACCCCGACTTAAAACTGCTGATAAACTGTAAACAACAGAAAAATAGCCCCAGCAAGGCCACCAGAATGCTTCAGTGCATAGCCAGAGGATCTGACAGCAAGAGCAGGGAGGTGATACTCCCACTATACAGGTCCCTGGAAGGCCCCATCTGGAGTACTGCGTCCAGTTTTGGAGTCCACATCTTAAGAAGGATAAGAACAGGCTGGAGGTCGTACAGAGAAGGGCGACCAAGATGATCCAGGGCCTCCCGGGGCTTTTGTATGAGGGACAGCTAGAAGAGTTAAATATGTTCTCGCTGGAGACTAGAAGGGAGAGAGGGGACATGATTAAAACATGCAATATACTGAGAGGTATAAATAGGGTGCCCTCCTCTGACCTGCTCAACAGAGCTACCGACTTCAACACTAGAGGTCACAAGTGGAAGTTGAGAGGTGAGCTTCAGAAGGAAGCTTAGGAAACACTATTTTACGGAAAGAGTCATGGAACCATGGAATAGGCTGCCAGCTGAGGTGGTGGAAGCAAAGATCGTGACATCATTCATACTGGGGTGGGATACAGCAAAGGTGAGAACGAAAGCTACGAGAACAACAGGGGAAAAAAGTAGAAGACAACTATGTCCTGACATCTCAATAGGTCTCAGAAACTCATGGGCAGACTAGATGGACCCTCAGTCTCCTTCTGCTGTCATTTTTCTGTTTCTATGAGTAAAACAGTTTAAACATCAAATAGTATCAGATGCATGTACAGCCATGACCATTGACTATATATCCTGTAAAATAAATGTTTAACTAGCACCGAGGGCAGAGACTCTGGTCGCTGCACCTTGCCGTCGACCCGGGTTTCGGAAGCAAGCACAGGTTGTCGGGGCTGGCAGGGAGGAAGAGGATTCACAATGGTTGGCGCCGACTGCCCCTCTGGCGGAGGCTGAGGGTCGGGCAGACGCCAGGACAGGACGCCGCAGTGTAAGGGCCATGGCTGGGCTTCCGCGCCACGCCTCCGACTTGGGAACCACGAACAAGGAAAAAGTGGCACCTCCACGGCTTGATGGCCGTCCGCAGTGTTAAGTCGGCCGCTGGCACCCGAGCTGGATCCGTGTAGGGTGGGGAGATAAGGGGCTCCCTGCCACCCCACTGCGGGGGGTAAGCCGCAGGAGTTACATTGTGCCAGCGGTCCCGGTTGAGACGGATGGCGGCCGGATCCCCAGCAGAAGGATGTGAGGCTAAGGGGAAGCAGTAAGGTGGCCACAGGAGGATAAATAATAAGAAAAACATTTTTTTAAAAATAAATGTTTAATAAAGTCCTGGAGTACAAGACCCTATAAGTAAAAAAAATGACCTACATAAAGTCCACATAGACATAAACAATGTGATAAGAAAAACAATAGCAACAAGCCATCAAGCCTTCAGTCTGACTTAACTCATTCAGGCCTAGATACGCCTGTAGGTGGCGTCTGAAAGCATAGCCACTCAGGCCAATAATGCCTGTAGATATACTCGGCTGACATTCACTCAGGCCTGGAAACATCTGAGGAAGTCAGCAGCTTTAACCTAAATATTAAACAAACCAAATTGCTTAGAATTGATTGCATAACACCGTTAGAAAGGTAATTTTGTGCTGAACAATTTTGCTGCTGATACTGTCTGTCTATCATATATATTTTAGGAGTTATTCACATTTGTTTAAGGTATGGTGTGCATGACTGACATCTGTCTCTCAAGCCTCATCTAAGCACCTTGAATAAATCTGAAAAAAAAAAAACACGCAGTTGTATGGTATTTCAGCTAGTATAAAATAAAAAATGAATGGGTTACAATTGAATGCATAGCACCGTTAGAAAGTTAATTTTGTGCTGAATAATTTTGCCACTGATATGTTGTGTCTACCACATATACTTTAGGAGTTATTTGCATTTGGTTAAGGTATGGTGTGCATGGTTGACATTTGTCTCTCAAGTCTCACCTAAGCACCTTGAAAAAATCTGGAAAAAAAAACAGTTGTTTGGTATTTCAGCTAGTATAAAATAAAAGGTAAATTGATTGCATAGCACCGTTGGAAAGGTAATGTTGTGTTGAACAACTTTGACGCTTGTACTTTGTGTGTAGCACTTACGGTTCAAGTGGTATTCACATTTGTTTGTGGCATGCTGATTATGGCTTGATTTTGCTTAGAAAGGCCCATGATACAGTGTTAAGAGTATACAGGGCACAAGTGGCAGAAGTCTCAAATAGCTTTTGTGGTGTGAATGAGTTAAAATGGCTGATAAACTGTAAACAACAGAAAACTAGCCCCAAGTGCATAATTTTGCAGTGTTTTGCATTGAAACCCAACTCAATACCCTTGACCATTCTTCCAACTTTTCAAATCATCCCTCATCTCCTCCCCACCTGGTGTGTCTACTCTGTTGCAGATTTTGTGTCATCCACGAACAGGCATACTATGTGACCAGAAAACAGTCATACTTTCCCTTCTAGCCCATGCATGAATGTCACTAATAAAGACACTGAAGAGGACCGGGCCTAGTACTGAGCCAAGAGCACCCCACCTGTCACCTTGCCTTCTCCAGAGTGACAGCATTTACCACCACTCTCTGACTCCTCTTGCTTAACTAACTTCTTACCAGTTTATAACTTTTTGACCCACTCCCAGACAGGCCAGCTTGTTCACCAGTCTTCTATGTGGAATGGTGTTGAAGGCCTTACTGAAATCCAGGTAGGGAACATCTACCACTCCTCCCTGATTCACTACCCTGGTCACACAATCCAAGAACTCAATCAGGTCTGTCTGGCAAGACCTCCCTCCTGTGAAACCATGTTGCCTTGGATCCTGTAATCCACTGGTTACACAGTATTCCACTAACCTTTCCTTCAGTAGTGTTTCCATTACTTTTCCCACTACCAAAGTCAGGCTGACAAGTCCGTAATTTGCTGCTACTCTCTGTTCCCACTTTTGTGAAGTGGGACCACATCTGCCCTCCTCCAGTCCCTCAGAACCTCTCCTGTTTCTAATGGTAAGTTGAACAGAGTTGTCAGAGGTGCAGCCAGCACCTATTTGAGCTCCCTCAGTATCCTGGGGTTCACACTATCAGGCCCCATTGCCTTATCTACTTTTAATTGAGCTAGTACCTTGAGGAATTTCTCCTCTGTAAAAGGACTGGTGTCCACCTCTCTACCACTTATGTCCTTGTCCCTTATCTTTGGCCCATCACCCACCCCTTCTTCTGTGAATACTAAGCAAAAGTATTTGCTCAATATGTCTGCCTTCTGTTGGTCCTCCTCCTTGCAACCCCTTTCTTCCCCTTTTATCCTTACTATTCCCCCTTTGGTCTTCCTCGTCTTGCTTATATATCTAAAGAAAGATTGTTTCCCTCCTTTTACTAATTGGGCAATATTCTCCTCTGTTTGTGCCTTTGCACGTCTGACTGACTTCCCTGCCTTCCTTTGTTTCTCCTGGTAATTTTCCCTATCTTCCTCCTTCTGTGCCTTTTTATACTTTCTAAATGCTAGTTTGTTTGCTCTTACTTTATCTGCCGTCTTTAGAGGACCACAGTGGTCTCTTTTTTCTCTTGCCATTGTTAACCTGCCTGACACAGAGATTTGTTGCTTTTTCAATGCCCCCCCCCTTATTTTTGCCCATAGTTCCTTGATTCCTCCCAGATCCTCTATCCCTGCCAGTGCATCCCTGAGGCATTCTCCCATTTTCCTGAAAGTGGCCCTCCTGAAGTCCAGGACCCTCATCTTAGTGTGGTTCGGTTCTGGCAAAGCCCTTATGTTGAAACACACTGTACAGTGATTGCTGGACCCCAGGTTGTCACCCACCGTGACATCAGCAACACTGTCCCGGTTTGTCAGTACCAAGTCCAGTATCACCCCCCATGAATGGGCTTCTTAACTAGTTGCCTGATGAATGACTCTTGCAGGGAGTCCAGGATGTCCCTACTTCTGACTGTTGCTGCAGCTGGAAGGCTCCAATCCACGTCTGATAGACTGAAGTCCTCCACTACCAATACCCTCCCCTTGCTTGCCACCCTTTGGATTGCTTCCAACATATCCTTATCCACATCTCCCCAATAGGCCAAACAGCTTGTCTTACCTCCTGATGAGAGTGCGGCATCAGTGGAGTGATGAGACTGAAAAAAGATGTGAAGAACCAGATCCTGATTATACAGGCTCCTGAACAGCATGGATTGCCAGAAGAACTGCTGGTCAAACCAAGTGTGGTGCCTGTGAGAGCACATGCCTATGTGAAGAGAGTCACCATCCAGGTGAAGAATGTATCAGCCCAAGGAATTCAAACTGACCCAAGCAAATGTGATGCCTTGAGAACCTGACCAAAGCCAAAGAACCTGAAAGACCTACAGTGTTTCCTAGGCTTCTGTGTGTATTACAATTGCTTCATCAAAGACTATACCTGAGTGGTGAGACTATTGCTGAATCTAATTCAATGCTACCCACCAACAAATAAAGACAAAAAGAACCCTGCAGTTACAGATCCAACCAAGAAGCATAACAAGCCAAGGGACCCATTCGACCACAGATGGGATGCCCAGTGTGATAAGTTATTGAAAGAAATATCTATAGCCTGACAAATGTGGCAGCATTAATATATCCTGACCTCGCAAAGCCCTATGTTCTACATACAGACACCAGCCTCAATGAGCTTGAAGCTGTCCTGTATCAAAGTTATCCTTAAGGACTGAGGCCAGGACTTCCGGTGACGTCATGAGGAAGTGAACAACCTGAAGCGCGAGGCTCCCCTTAGAAGTGAATAAAAAACCCTCAAAACTACAGAATAAAAAAGCAAAATTAAGATACCTAGAGTGAATAAGAGGGGATAATGCGAAAAGGAACCGAAAAACAGAGTTTTCAACACAGCAGTTCCGATGATTGCAACGGAGGATTCAGACAGTGGGGACTCGCGGGCCTCCTAGACCTCCGCCTGCGGTGCAACTCCAGTCCGATCAGGTCCCCAACTCAATATTGCAGCGACAGATGGCCCAGATGTTTGCGAGATCCGAGACTTTAGAAAGGAGATGAGATCTACGGTGACAGGGCTGAGGACCGACCTGAACAAATTGGAGAAAGCGGCAGGAGGATGCGAAGAACAGCTTACAAAGAGCGGACCAGAGGGTGGATGAGGCCGAGGGCCCTCTCCCAACTGTACTCCCAGGTCTCGCCTTGCAACAACGGCGGAGGATGCAGAGTGCAGAAGTCGACGGAACAATATACGCCTATCGGGGCTCCCGGAGGGCACTGAACCGGCAGAGTTTATTCCATACATGCAAAAATTGTTGAGAGAAACCCTCACCTTACCCAGCGATATCACGCTGGAAATGGAGCATGTCCATCGTTCCCTGGGCCCAAAACCACCGGCTGGTGCCAGACCAAGATCCATACTCATTAAGTTCCTCCGTTATCAGGAAAAGGAAACAGTGCTGCATACTGCATGGAAGCAGGGAAGGGTCTTGTTTGGGAACAGCAGGCTTTTCTTTGAAAACGACTTCGCACCAGAAGTGATGTCTCGTCGGAAGACGTTTTTTCCGGTTATGAAAGCACTTAAAGGGGCAGGGGTGCGATTCCGCTCCTTATACCCAGCGAAACTGCTGATTTATTTTAAGGAAGGCCCAAAGGTTTTTGAGTCTGCCGCGGAGGCGAAAACAGAGCTACAGTCCAGGAAGATAGAGGTTCAAGGGCAGAATATCAACAGCAGAACCCCACTCGCAGCAAAACTGGCACAAAAAGTCTGGTCAGTGGAACAAAGAGAGGCGAGGAGAAAACAGGGAGCTGAAGTAATTCAGTCGGTTGCTAAGGCACTGAGAGCTGACTCACAGGAACTTTCAAACCCTGATCAAGGAAAGGATGCCGCACTAACCTGAGGACTTGGTCGGTCTATGAATGGAACTTTCCCCTGGAGTGCCTGGGCTGATGGCCCCTTGGACTAGCAAGTTAGTTTAATGTTACAGTTTGTCCCCCCTTTTTTCTTTCTTTCTCTCTCCTTGCTGGATGCCTCTTCCCTTCTCCTTCTTGTTTCTTTATTCTCCCCGTCCCTCTGTCTTCGGTTGTTCTCGGGGACCAGCAGAACCAATAGGATGTATTAAGAGGGTGGAAAGCTGGGTGGATGGCGGAAGCACACTGTGATCGATGCCTGTCAGCGCCCAGACATAGCAGTAGGCGAGAGGTTGCACTCCCGGCTCTGGGTCTGCCAGCTGATCTGATCACGCCCCACAGGCGGAGGGGTGGAGGATTGATGCGTGCAAGTCTGTGACTGTGTCCGGAAGGGGCCCGATCCGCCTCAGCCAGTGTTAGACCAGGCAGACTCATACAATACTACAGCGAAGATAAGGCCTATGGACCTAGGGACTCGGGGTTTTGGAGCAGGCGGTGGGGGAGGAAAGGGTATACTGAGAATAAATAAGTCATTGCCTGGAGACTGTGAATTCTTGGTTGCTGGGGAGTGGTGGGGGCAGGTAAGGATATGCCGGGCTGAGTTTTGGACTGGGGACAGTATTAGCCACTAAACCCGGGTTGACCCGCTTCCCTAGACCTTCCCAGATGTGGCGGGGTGCGGAGAGGAGGGATGCTACAGTGGCTGTGGTCGGGGTCCCCAGTCCTGGGCATCTTTACAAATAATGGGGATGTCTGATGGGTGGGGTGGATGGGGGAGGACAAGATAAATAGGGTGGTCCCGGCAATCAGGTGGATGGGACTTGGAGATTGGTGCCCCAACTGGAGGATAGTGAGACGACGCTGATATGCAGGCTAAATGACTTCATTTCAATATGGAGCCATGGCAATATTACGGTCTGCTCTGTCCCCCGAGGGGCTACCCCTCCCAATTTGGAAGAGGGAGAAGCAATTATCAAATAAAGCATACTTACGACTACGGGGTTGGGGCCGAGATAGGGGTATGGTGGTGTATGAGACCCACCGTGTCCCTGCATACCTAATGGGTAATACTCGGAGGACTGGATCCCCCACTTAGAAGTGGAACTGCTAGCCCTGGAAGGCACTAATATTACCCCCAGGAAAGCTTTGAACATTGATCCCACAGAGTAAACGGGGCATTTAGTAATAGCGGGGGACCTGTGATTGCTATGTCAACTTAGGATGCCTCGGTCTGAATCACTGGAATTCCGGTGGGGGTGGTTTGGTGGCCGCTATGCAGCATTTATGGGTCGTGGCGGCCCCCACCTTACTCCACTAGGAAGAGGGTCCTTTTACATGAATATTCTTTGGGGAGCCTATAGCTTGTTCCTTGTGACTAAAGTCACCAAACCCAACTACCCTTATCCCTTTGGGTACTAGTTGCCCACGGTCCTCAGACAAAAAGAGGACCTCACAGGTAGGACTCGTGGATCCTACCGTCGATCCAGGTACAACCTGAATCGGTGGAAGTACCAAAAAGTTTCACACTGTTACCGTGGCCATGTTGGCCTGTAGGCTATGTTTGTATTTGGTGTTATATGTCTTTAGAAAAAGTTATGTGTTTTTGTATATATGTTTCTCTACTAGGTCATCAAGTTCACTCTGGTCACTAGTCTTCTGAAAAATTTGGGTTTCGGATGCACCGGAGGGATGGGGTGCCGGGCCCGGTTTCTCACCTCCCTCAATATGTCGCATGCATCAAAGCTAAAACTCTCTCTCTAAATGTAAATGGGTTGGCCTCCCCAATAAAAGATCCAAAACATTGGCGTACCTTAAAAGAACTAAATCAGATATAATTTTTTACAGGAGACTCATATGAGTCCACTGGAGCATGCCAAGCTCGCTAAATTAAGTAGGGGACAGGTGTTGAGTGCCTCATATAAAGGTGGAAGAAGAAGGGGGGTTGCCATTATCATTCCTTCCCACACTCCATACCAACCGGAGCGAACCTGGTCAGACCCTGAGGGCCGCCTGGTTCTAACCCGTGGGAGGCTTAACGATAAGGAGGTCACGTTGGCGAACGTATATCTCCTTCCGGGCATCACAACTGCGCAGCTGAAACCTTTGCTGGACAGAGTGGTGAGCTTTACCAAAGGTGTTTTATTAATGGCTGGTGATTTTAATATGCTTGTGAATCCAAGTTTAGACTCCACAAAGGGAAGCCACAGAGACCATCTGGGACCAAAGTTTCTTTAAAAGATTTGTCACAGAAATTGGGTGGTGGTGATGTCTGGAGGCGTTGCATCCACATACAAAAAATTACTCATACTACTCCTCGGTACATCACACATACTCCCAGATAGATCTTACATTTACGCAAGTGGAAAATATGCAGATGGTAAGTAACGCTCAGATCGGGGATATAGCTATCTCGGATCATGCCCCCGTGAGTACATTATGGGATTTAGGTGACCAACCTAAAAGCACTCAATGGAGGTTAAACCCATTCTACCTACGCACAAAAGAATTTAGGGAGTTTATCTCTGACAAGATCTCAGAGATCATGACCGATAACCCACCCAGACACAATCCCTCGGTCCACTGGGACACAATAAAAGTGGTCCTAAGGGGGCATATAATTAAGTATTCAGCGCAGAAGAAACGGCAGCGCGAAGAGCGCAGAGCCGAACTCGAAGAAACTCTCCATTTCCTACAACTAGCACATAAGCAGGGAGACAGCTCCCTCCTCCCTCAGATACAGCACACCAAGCAAGAGCTCGATAAACTTGCAATACAACAAACCGAAATTGCCCTAGCTTTCCTGAGGCAAAGGTATTATGAGGTTGGGCCTCGAGCTACACGCTTGCTCGCATACCAAGCACGTAGAAGAAGAAAAGCAGCAACAATTGGTAATATTAGACACCCAGTAGGGGGACAGCCCCTCTCTAAAACACACGATGTAGCAGAAGCATTTCAGACCTATTATAAGAGATTGTACACTCCAGAGGCAGTCCCATCCCCAGAGAGTATTGCAACATACATTGGGGCACTTACTCTACCTACCGTAAATGACCAAAGTAAAGAGGCCCTTATGCAGCCTATAACTGCCACTGAAATAATACAAGTTATTACCAATTCTAAATCTCAAAAAGCCCCAGGACCCGATGGATATGGAGCAGAATTCTATAAGACTGCTAGGCCATCAATCCTCCCCACACTGCTGCGTGTCTTTAATTCAGTACTTCAGGGTGACCCTCCCCCAGTTTCTTGGTCTTATGCAACCATATCGGTGATCCCCAAACCAGGGAAGAACCCACAGGACTGTGCATCGTACAGACTGATATCAGTATTAAATCAGGACTATAAAATATTCATGAGCATTTTAGCTCACCGAATGGATCAAGTACTCTCTACACTATATACATAAAGATCAAACTGGTTTCGTGAGCCCGCACTACTACTGATAATATCAGGCGCCCTTTATCTGGTCAACCAGATGAGCGACACAGATACCTAGCGGTGCTCATTAGTCTTGACGCAGAAGGCCTTTGACAGAGTGGCATGGCCGTTCCTATACTCCACCCTACATAGATTTGGTTTTCCCCCAGGTCTCATTCAGGTCCTGCAAAATATATATTCCTCACCCCAGGCCTGTGTAAGAGTTAATGGGCACCACTCTAAATATTTTCCACTAAAACGAGGCACCCGTCAGGGCTGTCCGTTGTCCCCACTATTATTTGCAGTAACCATAGAACCTTTGGCGCAGAGCATCAGGGAGCACCCCAACATTAGAGGAGTCTCTCTGGGGGGAACTGAACACCGAATCGCCCTTTATGCGGATGACATCCTCCTATATCTACAAGATCCAGAGCAGTCTATTTCAATGGTATGCCAGGTCTTAGACAAATATGGAAGTTTGTCAGGATATAAATTAAACCTAACTAAAACTGAATTGCTTACATTCAATTATACCCCTACACAAGCAACACTGGACGTCCTTCCGGGTAGATGGAACCTGACGAAGCTAAAATATTTAAGCGTGTATATCCCCCGGGAGGGACCCCGTTACTACAAGTATAATTATTCCCCCTTTATGATACAACTGAAGCAGGACTTGCAGGCCTGGTCGGTAGTTCCATTGAGCTTATTGAAACGAATAGAACTAATTAGGATGATAATCCTCCCTAGAGCACTATATCTGTTCCAAAATATCCCCCTTTTTGTACCCCAAAGGTTCTTTAAAGAGATTAATCGCCTAATTCGGAACTTCATCTGGGCGGGGCGGAAACCCCGGGTGAACCTTAAGGTGTTGGCGCTTTCCCGGACTGATGGAGGTCTTGCGCTTCCAGACTTAAAACATTACCAACAAGCAATAACTATGATGTACATAATGGCAAGACAAAACAGAAGTTCAAGCCCACATTGGTTGGACATAGAGAAAGTATTGATAAGTGATATTCCCTACTTCCGGACAATATATAGTCCAGACTTGAGAGAGGGGGCCTCCTCAACACGAACCCATGGTTGACAGCGCAATTTAAAAATTGGAATGTAATTAAAAAATCACATAAATTGTCATCTAGCCTGCCCCTCCTATGCCCGATACAGGCTCTTCCGGAGTTCTCTCCCAATACTCTAGACTCTGGATTTGGCGGGTGGGACGGCTTGCCTCTCGATACTTACCTCAAATAATGACTCAAGGAGTCACCTGGTCATTGCAGAAATTCAGACAAAGTTTCACCTGCCACATAGAGATTTTTTCGTACCTACAACTTCGACATTATATGAGAGCTTACCTTAAGCTCATGAGACCAGAAAACTATTCAGCATTAATCAAATGTCAGATCTCTTTGAACGACTCGGGGAAGAGGGAACACTTAATATCCACATACTACCACTCTTTAGATTCTCAGGGGGAGAGAACCACTGAAACTGTCCGCATGCAATGGCAGATGGAGTCTGGTTGCCAACTGACTATGGCAGACTGGCGGCTGGCATGTAATTATTCCTCTAAGGTCACAAGCTCGCATCATTGGCGAGAATTCGCCTGGAAAGTTTTGATAAGATATTTTAGATCGCCTAGAGTAACTAAGCACTATTCACAGGACAGGTCAGCAGAATGCTGGCGAAGGTGTGGAGAGCAGGAGGCCAGTCTGACACATATCTTCTGGACATGCCCGGTGCTCTCTAGCTTTTTTCAAAAACTGGAAGAGCAGTTGCAGCAGCTTATTGACCCACACTTTCAGTTAATGCCAGAGGTTTACTTGTTCCTTATGCTCCCTAAACCCTATAGAGGCCCGAATACAAGATATCTGCTTACACTGCTTATCACAGCAGCCAAAAAAGTGATAACTAAACTATGGCTGTCAGTGCATCCCCCAACCATTCGTGACTGGTGGGACACCACTCGACAAATTCACGACATGGAAAAGATTACATTTAGTGTAAATGAGCGAGGAGAGTATTTTACTGTAAAATGGGTACGTTGGCAACTATACTATATGTTGATCGATCCCACTTTCGTGCCCTAGTTCTCCTTTTTTTTTTTTTTCTCCTCTCTCTCCTTAAGGGTGGTTCATGAGTTTAACCATGGAGGGATGATCCCTCCTCTCTGTGGGAGCCCTTCCTGGTGCACCCCCAACACCATGCAATATCTGGAACCCAAAAGTGACTGGAGTGTTCTAGTGGTAGTAGCAGGGAAGTTTTGAAGACCTTAAAGAGCAATCAGAACTTGCATATTAGGTGCAATATATGTGGATTGCTGTGTGGGGACCAGAGATGTAAGGGTAATACTTATGAGAGAGCAATGAAAAAAATATATGAAAAATATATGGGAAATGCTGAATATTGGACTGGGAATGCATTTGAATCCTTAGAGCTGTTGATGACAATGTGCCAGTTATCGATGTACTGTATAAGGCAATAACTGTAGACCTATCTGTATATAAGTTAAAATATGAACAATAAAAAGAATAATTAAAAAAAAAAAAAAGGACTGAGGCCAGTTGCCTTCAGCAGCAGAAACTTGAAAACAGCAGAAAGGAACTACCCCATCTGATCATACTCACTTCTACAGTGCACCCTCTATTATCCGCCAATGTTGGTGCACCAACCTTTTGGCAGATAATAGAGGGTGGTGGATAACAGAGATGTGTTATGTTGCATTGGTAAAATATGGGAAAATGAGTACAGGATTAAACTTTGGTTATAAGTATTCATTTTCTTTATTTATGTACAGTTTGGTAATGAAATTACTTGAAAAACACAGTATAGCTATCAATCAATTAATCTTTATTTACCAGGAGAAAACACAGTTGAGCAAGCTCATCTACAAGGTCCTGGGTGGACAAGTTAAAATGATAGATACAGTCTACAATGCAAGAAAAGAGTGAAAAATACATACACATACACACACACACACACACACATATATATAAAGGTGCAAAATTGCTCGACTGTCCAAAGTTTTAAAGGAGCTTTGAAAACCTATCTTTTTAGTAAAGCTTATAATGATTTTTGAATATTTTAATGTTGTTTTAATTATTTGTTTTATGTTATATTGTTTTATTGTATAGGCGCCTTGGTTTAAGAAAGGCACCTTATATAAACAAAGTGATTTGATTTGAAGAGTGATATATATATATATATACACATATATATACATACATACATAAAAGAGTGAAATCATATGTCATAGGGTCAACAGAGTCAAAGTACAATATGCATGAGAACAATTCATAAATACATACACGTCAATCCAAGCCAAAATTCAGAATACATACAGGAACTAAGAGTACTAATGGTCATGTCAAACAACAAACATGGCTGTGGCAGGGGTATAGGAGTTGAGCAATAGGCAGAAGATCGAGGATAAGATGCAGAGGCAGTGGTAGGGTAGGGAGGAAGAGGGAGAAGGCAATGGTATAGTGGTATAGGGGGGCGGCGCACAGTGGCACAATTAGATGTAGCTAGTATCGATGGTGAGGTGAGAGAAAAGGGTGAAAGAGGCACAGAGAGGTAGAATCAAAGGAGGCAGGAGAGGGGGCTACGAAGCAGTGGATAGAGCGAAGATGTATCAGAGTGGGACCATGTACAGTGATGTCAAAACATATAGGAGTAAGCGCTAGAGCAGGGTGATGAGGTTGTGTGAGAGGAGTACAGGGAGGTAGAACAGAAGGGGAGAAGGGGGCAGTGGAACATGGGACAGGGACAGGATGTGTCAGGGAGGGATCAAATACAGGGTTGTTACAGCACAGTGGGAGAAAATGCTGCAGTAGGTTTCTTCAGGTTCTCAAGTTCAGTGCCTGTTTAAAAATGGCAGGTTCATGTTTCCTTCAGTGTGTGATTTAAGAGAGATTTAAAGGAGAATGTCCCAATGAGTTGAAAAGCTTTAAGGACTTCAGAAGGTTGTTCCACAGAGAAGGGAGAGTATAATTTATAGCAGAGGCACCAAAGTGGGTTCATATCCTGGGGATATCAAACAGGATGTAGTAATATCTACGAAGAGAGTAGGCACTAATTGTGCATTTGAAGAGAACAGAAATGTAAGGAGGGAGTTTGTTAGTAATGGCCCTGTAGATCCAGAGGGATGCGTTTCTCAGCCTCCTGGAAGTAAGTGACGGCCAGCCAAGTTGCTCATAGAGGAAGCAGTGATGGGTGTTGTAAGGAGCATTAGTGATAAACCTTAGGGCCCTGTGATACAAAGTGTCCAGTTTTATTAGAGCTGTTTTGGGGCAATGGCTATATAACATACCAGCATAGTCAAGGAGGTGGAGAAAAGTGGATTGCACCAGTCTTATTTTAGCCTCTTGGTTAAGTAAGTGTTTAATATGATAAACAAGGTTGAGTCTCTGCCTGAGTTTTTTTAGCAACCTCCTCAATATGCACCATAAATTAAAGTTTACAGTCCAGCCAGAAGCCCAAGTATTTGAAGTTATCAACTGTTTTGAGTGGCTCCCCCAGTATGGTTAATATCTGCAGGTTGGTACTGGTAGGGTTAGCAGGTGTTGCGAGAGCATGTGGAGAGAGAAACATAGTTTTAGTCTTTTTAGTGATAAGTAGAAGTTTCAGCTGAAGCAGGTTATGTTGGAGGGTATCGAATTCAATCTGTAGGTCCCTGCATGCAAGTTCAAGGGTGAGTCTAGCAACGTACAGAACTATCATCTGCAGATAGATGAACATCTGCACTGCTGATGTTATGGTTAATACCTTTTATGTACACTGCAAACAGCAGGGGCCCTAGAACTAATTCTTGGGGGTACCCTCTCAGTATAGATTTCATCGGTGAGAGATCACCTTGAGCTTTTACCTACTGTTGCCTGTCCACCAGATAACAAGAGAACCATTTCAAGGCAGTTTTGTGTAGACCAATATTATGCAGGCTTGACAGTAGTAAGTCATGATCAACAGTTTAAAAAGCCTTGCTGAGGTCCAAAAAAAGTGCACAGACATAATTCTTCGAGTCCAGAGCAATCTGCCAGTCATTAGTAATTTTTGTAAGGGCAGAGACTATACTCTGGCTTGGTCTAAATCAAGATTGGACGAGATTAAGCAAATTGTGGGTTTCCAGTTATTCCCTCAATTGGGAGTTGACTATTTTTCTAACAATTTGGATAGGATCATGTAGCGGAGAGGTAGGTTGATAGTTGTTGAGATCGCATAGGTCACCGGATTTGAAGAGTGGAATAACATGAGCGATTTTCCAGATTGCAGGTAGTTCATCTTAGGAGAGAGAGAGATTAAAGAGATGCAGGATCAGAGGTGCTAGAAAGTAAGATCCTAGTTTCAAGAAGAAAGGTTTAATTTGGTTGGTGCCGGTGCTTTTTCTGGTTTCTAAGGTGAGTAGAAGATCTTCCACTTGTTTGTAAGATATCAGCTTGAAACTAAATGAAGGTGAAGGATGGTGGTCCCTGGCAAGGTGGAGTGATGTGTCATCAGGGCAGTATTGTACACAGAGCTTACTCGCATGGGAAGAGACGCATGCAAGACCAGCAGTGGCGAAGTGGTTGTTGAGTTGTTCTAGAATGCTGTTTGTTTGTGAAGGTATAGGTACCAGTGATAATTTTAGATGGCAGGGATGATGAAGGACTGTGGCCTTCTATCTCTTAAAGCATTTGCCAAAATTTTGAGGCATGTTTTTTGAAGAGGCGAGAGCAGATTGAAAGTATTTAGATTTCTTGGCCCTTATAAGCTTTGTACACAAATTCCTTGACCTTCTAAATTCCAACCAGTCCTCTTGTGACTTAGTTTTATGTGCCCTTTCCAGAATCGATCTCTGTCATGTAGGGCTGTCCTTGCAGTACTGTTAAACCAGGGGTAAAGTCTTTTCATCATTCTTATTTTGACGATGGGGGCATGTTTGTCAATAATTCTCAGGACTAGGTCTTGGAATAGGGTACAGGCCTCCAAGACTGAGGTAGCCAGGTAGAATTTTTGCCATGTGATTTTACTTAGGTCAAGCAGAAAGTCTTGACAGTTGAAATTTCTGAGGTTCCTTTTTTTGTCTTAAGGTGGAAGTAAAGTTTAATTTAGGGATGTGTCTTATGCAGGCTATGGCCCGGTGGTCACTAATGTAGTTATTGAGTACCCCAGAATGTTAGATCAAGTAGCACGCATGAGAGGGCATGATATGAAACTGGTAGGAGGAAGGTTCAAAAGCAACCTCAGGAAGTATTTCTTCACAGAGAGAGAGAGAGAGAGAGAGATAGACCCATGGAACAGCCTGCCCCAGGAACTGGTAGCATCAAAGACAATCACGGAGTTCAAATTTGCATGGGACAGACATAAAGGACAAGTTAGGACAAAGTGTAAAACCAAAACAAGGTGCTGCGTCAGCATGTGGTCTGAAAACAAAACAAAATGACTATATTAAATGCATGCTGAAAATGAAAATAGAGTTAAAATCGATGTTTGACCATAGGTCTTCTTCAGGAAATATCTAAAGAGAAAAAGCAAAATTAGTGTAGAGGAGAGGTAAAATAAAGAATGTATAAAAACAAGCATTTGTCAATGCCGAATGTTGTCTACGCTGGCATTGGCACTGGTAGTGCAGGAGGTAGAGATGCATAATAGGAATGGCAGTGAAGTACTGAACTGGCGCAACTAACCCACCCTGCAGAAACTGCGGCGTTGAGGTGTGCCTTTGGATTGTCAGCAATAACGTTCATGCCATTTCACCTCACCCCTACCCTGTAGACACTGACAAGTGTTGTGGTGTACTTTGGGGTCTTTGGGCAGTATACTTACCCCATTCCATATGGAAATACACTGAGATGAGTGCAGTATAGGGAGAATGGGGTGAACTTTGAGGGACCAACTCCAAAGCACACCTCGATGCATATCACTGGCTGCAATGTGGGGGTGGGGGTGGAATGGCGTGAGCATTACAACTGTTGATTCCAAGTCACATCCCTGACACCTGTCAGTCTCTACAAGGTGGGGTTTTACAGTTGGAAACCCCAACACCATAGGCATTTGTTGGTATTTTCACCCCAAATTTTCAACATGGGCTTTTTGTGACCCCACCTCATGAAGAGTGGCACTATCCGTTTGTTACCCAAAATGTCATTTTGTATAATGACTACGCCATTTGGCGCCGCCACAGGTACGAAAACACATTTTGGGCAGGATGTGAAACATGACAACTGTATTGTTCATGAGGAGGTTTAAAAAATGGCAATGTTGAAAATCTGGAATGAAAATATGAAAAATTTAAGTCATGAGCATGCATAGAAACTGTGCAACGCACGTCCGTAACCCAATTATTTTTGGGATTTTTTTAACCACATTTTAAACACAGGCATTTTGGGACCTCCCCTCATGAAGAGTGGCACTGTGATTTTGTTAATCTGTCCCAAAAGTTGATTTCCACAGTGACAATGCCATTATGCCACAGGTGGGAAAACACATTTTGAGGCAGGATGTGAAAAATGACAGCTGTACTGTTCATAAGGAGGTGTGAAAAAATGCCAGTGTTGAAAATCTGGCATGAAAATATTGCAAATTTGCGAAGTTACAAGGGTGCGTGGAAACTGCTCAACGCATGCTTGTAACACAGTCATTTGCTGGACTTCCATCACCAAATTTTCAACATAGGCATTTTAGGACCTCTGCTCATGAACAGTGTCACTGTCATTTTCTTAATCTGTCCCTAAAACTGATTTCCCATAGCAACCTACTATTCTGTGCCAGAAGTGCGAAAACACATTTCAGCCAGGATATGTAAAATGACAGCTGTACTGTTCATAAGGAGGTATGGAAAAATGCAATGTTGAAAATCTGGAGTGAAAATATTACAAATTCACGAAATTACAAGCATGCGTAGGAACTGTGCAATGCACGCTCGTAAAACAGTCAATTTGTGGATTTTTCCACCAAATTTGCAACATAGGCTTTTTGAGAGCCCACCTCATGAACAGTGACACTGTTGTTTCATTAATCGGTCCTGAAAGGTGATTCCGCGCAGTGACTGTGAAATCATCTTTTGGGACTAAATAACACCATGACAGTGACTGAATTCATGAGGAGGGGTCCCAATAACTCCGTGTTGAAAATTTGGTGCCAAAATTCCCCAAAATGCCCGAGATATGCACCAAAGTTGAAAAAACCCTATTTATGCCATTATACAGCTTACTGGCATTTTTTCAGTTCATGGTCAGCTTTGAAGAGTGCAGACGTATTCCCAGCCCACTGAATATCATCACGCCGTGCTCTGGAGGTGAGTATGGGGTGAGGGGCGATGGGGTGGGGTGTGTGGGGAGGCAGGGTGGGCAGAGTGTGGGCGCAGGTTGGGGAGGGACCACGGACTCAATGAGGGACCATTTCAGTTTTACAGGTTTTAAAATAGAAAACATACATGGAAGGTTTTTCTTTTTTTTTTTTAACAGGAACATTTGGCATGCTGGGGTGGGCTCCAGCATGCCACCTAATCATTTAGGCAGGCTATAGCCAGCGAGAGTTGGGCACCTGTCGGCACATACTGAGTCAGGGGCAAGAGCCGGAGGTTGGGCACCTCCCTCAGCATACAACAAATGGGGGACATTATGCCGATGGGGAGTGGGCTCCCCGTCCAGCAGACTGAACTGGGAACAGGAGACTGCAGCTGATGAGGATTGGGCCCCCCGTCAGCAAAGAAAGACTGTTGGGGGGGCGCATGATGCCAAGGGGGATTGGGCACCCCCTCAGCACACAACTGAAATGAGGGAGGCATTATGCCAAAAGGGAGCAGGCTCCACTGTCGGCACATGAAGTGAGTCAGGGCATGCCGACAGGGGGATTGGGCACCCCTGAAGTCGGCATTGTGGCAGGCCATGTTTACTGGAATACTTCACCCGGAAGGGCATGTTGGGAGGCGTGTTGTTGTGTGGCTGCTTGACGAACTTGCCTCTCATTGCAGTGGCACTTTTCTTAGATGTGGTGACCACCTTACATATTGCTGGTGTCACGCCTTCATGCTGACTTATTGGGGAATGAGAGACACACCTACTGATGTGTGCCCTGCATTCGCCCACAGTGACCGCACCTCCAAATCTGCTACTACTGCAAGATGTTGGCTGGCTCGCAAGTGTGAGTCAACATAAAAAGGAGGAGGCTCTGGGAGAAGAAGTGATAAATGGCAAGATAAAGACAGAATCTGGAAAACGAACAGCTGATGATGGGAGTGACAAGGCATAATAGCAGTGAATGAGCTAGAGAAGTCCCCAGGTGTGGACTAATTAGCAAGGCCTAGTAAGAAGGCTGAAAGGTGACAAATGTGGAGGAAGGAGACATAGATGGAGACATCTGTGGAAAAAGAAAATAGATGTCTACAGATACAAACAGACTTTAGGGAAAAGAAGTGGTGGCTGAAATATATTAGCAGAAAACAAGTCTTTCATCTAAACTGGAGGGCTGCTGGAGCCAAGACGGATGATCAGCTGGGTTCCATGTTTTGTCTGTGATCAGAATCCCGAAGCCCTGCTGAAGGACACAGACAGAAAGATCATTGACACTGTGGTCCTTGGAGATAAAGTGGAACACAATGGGTTTATCAGTGTCTCCATTCCTGACTGCCCTGTAGTGTTCCCTGAAATGGTCAGCAAGGCATCTACCAGTTTCTCCAGTGTAAATAGCTGAACACTTCCTGCAAAGAATACAATATACCACGTTAGTGGAGGAGCATGAGAACTCCTTGGTGATGTGAAAAAACACCTGTGGGCCCCCGAATGTCAGTCACACTCAAAATAAATTTGCAGGTGTAGCAGTGAGTTCTGTTGCAAGGTTTGGTACCTGGTAGGGAGGAACTGCTAGGAGTAGGTAGGCTGCTTCTTACCAGGAGATTACACAGGTTGGGTGGCTGGCGGTAGGAGGCAACAGGTGGTTCTGTGAAGCACCAATGTTGGGGTCAGTTTGCAAAATAGGAGACTTACTGTGATGATCCTGTGAAGAAGGTGTACTCTGATGGAAGGGAAGTAATAGTAGAATTTGTCATTGTTCTTGCGTAACAGTATCCTTCCTACAGGGGTCAAGGTTGCAAGGCATGTTTCTGACCTGGGAGAGTGATCTGTCTACTGTGCTTTTAGGGTATCCCTTGTTAATAAAAAAAACCTATGCATTATTTGGACCTGCTTAGCAAAATCATCATCTTCACTGAATAACCTGTGAAGTCTAAGAAACTGTGAATATGGCAAGCCATTCTTGACATGTTTAGGATGGAAGAAGCTGTGGAGGAGGAAACTGTGTGAGTTGGTGGGTTTGTAATAAACTGATGTCTTCAGACCAGTGTTCTGCACTGACAGTTTGATATCCAGAAAAGGCAGTGTAGAGGAGGATACTTCAAAATGTACTGAAAGGAAGGATGGGCCATGGTAAACTTGCCCAAGAGGATTTGGAGGGTCTCTCTGGAGCAGGAGGTAACCCCCACATAGTCGTCTATGTAGCGTTTGTAGAGTTCAGGCACAGTCCCTGTGAATGAGAGAAAAAACTGTTCCTCCATCCAACCCACAAACAGATTGGCAAAGCTGGGACCCATCTCGGTACCCATGGATTCGATCGAATGGTGCCGATCTGTGCGAACGTCCAGCGGTGAGCTCCTCGGCGGCCCTCCACTCTCAAACAATACCGCGATTTATTTTTCTTTTTTTAAATTATTAATAGTGAAATCTTATATCCTAACACGATACTGACCATTTTTACAAATATCTCAAGTAGAATATCTCATTTTTAAGCTTAATTTAATGTAATTTTCCCTCACAAATGGGCAACGTCTTAAGCACTGGTAGAAAGTACTGATTCATCCGGACATGAGTCGAGAAGTCCTGTACAGTCACTGAGGATCACCACGTCCTGAATAATTACCTCTCAAGGTACAACAGTCACCTGATCATTTAAATATCTCTCTACCTAGATCAACACTCCTTAAATCCAGAAACAACTGACAATCTAATAGAGATCCAGGCTGAAATAAATCCTATGAAATGATCTTTACCTCTCTCTGACAGCGACAATGGCTCAGATGAACATGGCAGTAGCACAGCCAAATAGTTAGCTTCCTCTTCTCCACTAACAGTAATTCACTTTGATAGCTTGATGTCTGAAATATCTAGCATGAAACTTACATTAAATGAAATGTATGTAGACTTGAGAGAGGTTAAGCAAGAAATATTGGCACATACTATTCGGATTAATGATGCAGAGGCCAGAATCAGCAGTTTAGTAGACAGCGCAGTTAAAGAGCAGAAGGAAAGGATTAGTGACAGTCGGAAACTTCTTAAGCTGGAGAATAAATTGGAAGATTTGGAGAATAGAAATAGGAGGAATAATATTCGAATTTTTGGTCTGAGAGAGGGCTTAGAAGGTATAGATACTAATGCATTTGCCAACAAACTACTTCTTAATGTTGCTGGCCCACCTGGTGACACTAAATTCTATGTAATCGAAAGAACACATAGATCGCTGAAGTCCAAACCTAACCCTGGAGAGAGGCCTCGATCCTTTGTGCTTAAATTCCTAAATTTTCAGCAAAACACACGTGCAAAGAATGATAAGAGACAAGACTAGCACAACATACGAAGGCTGCAAACTAAAAAAGTTTTATGATTTGGCACCTGAAACTATCCAGAAGTGCAATGCCTTTCTCCCAATTAAAAAAAAGGCTCAGGGAGGCAGGACTGAAATACAATTTATTCTTGCCCTCTCTGTTAAAGATCTGGGCTCCAGAAGGTGTGAGAGAGTACAACGGAATTGTTGCTGCCAAAACTGGGTTAAAAACTGACTTCCCTACCATCTTTAAAAACTTTGATTTTCAACACTAATTGCTGCATAGAAGTCACTCAGGTTTCACTGGTAGTATAAATGCTTAGTCATGTTAGATACCCTAGTGGTTTGTTGTCAAAAGACAGGTTGTTTCATTGGCTCACGTTGGTTGACAAGAAAGTCGCTGGTGCTGGCGAGTATATTCTAATTACATAAATAAATAATATGGAGGGGAGGAGATGCGCTCTTTATCGTGCTTTGCCCTGAGCCACGTAATCACCCACACTCTACATTTAGATACTTATTTACATTGTTCAATACAGTTTGTCACTGCCTGTTCAATGGCTTTCGAGATAAGGCACCAATCCTATATTTAGCAAGACACAATATCTGGATGTGCTGATGCTGGCTTTGCTCTCTCTCTCTCTCTTTTTTTTTTTTTTTCAGTTGTTTAACCAGGAGTAGTACACTAACCTGAAAGCTTTTTTAGAGGTGTGACCTGGGAGCACAGGGAAGTTAAGTGACTTGCTCAGGGTCACACAGTATGCAAGTGGAAGCTGTGGGATTAAAACCCAGGTCTGGTCTGCTGGATGTCACCAGATTTGCGGCTCAGAGCCTTAAACCACTGCGCTATACTGCCTCCCATGGATGTACTGATGCTGGCTTTGCTCTAAATTAGCTAAGGCAAAATGAATGGGAGAGCCCTCTGCAAATCTATTTAGGTATTCTTGAAGGAAGTGGAATACGGATTGGGTAGAAATAGCGGCTCTAACCCAGTCTCACCAGGGCTAAAATAATATGCCTTGAGCGACTTGTGAGCAGAATTAGGCATTGGTTAAAATTATGCTAAATATGTTTTTATCATTGTTGTGCTTATATTGGACCCATATGATCAGGTCTTTTGACAAACACCAACAAATGATTGAAATACACTTTTGGTCTTAGCCAGAGATATGTCATGGTGGTTACTGGTGGGAGCAGGGTGACATGAAGGCCTTATTCCTTAAATCTATAAATCTAGGAAAGGTAATGATAGTGGACTTGCTCGGCAGACCTTCGATCTGCACAACAAAAAAAGAAATTTGCCATCTTTTTTTTTTACCTGTTAAAATTCAAATCATTGAGAGATTCTTCAGTGACTCGTGAAGCCTTATGCTTGTGAAGCTCTCTGTGTGTGCGCATGCATAGTGATCCCGAGATGTCCTTGACCTCTCACCCTTAAACTGCATGGTGGGATCTCATGACACCACACAGACGCTCTTTCGCATAGCATGATTTAGAGAGATTTTTCTTTCTTATTTACTTCCATCCACAGTATATCCTCCAATTGGGCCTTTTAATATATTGCAACATTTTCATTCTACAGGTGGAGTCTATTACTGACAAATAAAAATGTAGAGATCGTCTTTGGTCATGGAGGGTAAGAAGATCAGCTGCCTTTACCCTGTCTCCCTTTTGGCATGCAAACTAACAGACTAGCAGTTTTACTGATTCTTGAATATTTTAATTACTAGATGTCAAAACCCTAAATATTTGTTTTAATATAATGATTGATTCAGAGTGCTATTGCGTTAGATAGATTTAATTTGACAAGCTGTTTTTACAGTTGCATACTGATGCTACTTTATGTACAAGATAGACATATAGAATCATATATTGCCATATGTATGCAGTTGTTTTTTCATTTAAAAAAGATTTCAAATTTTCATTTATTGTTATATTTATTGGGGTACCTTTGAGATATTAAGCATATTCCTTATGGTATATTTCATCTGTAGGTGGAAGTTCATATTTAATTTATTGTTCCACATAGTTGTTTCTAATTTGTGAACATTCGAGGGTGTGAGGGCCATGGCTCATTAAGCCATTTGAGAATGCTCTGGCAGATGTTAAAGTTGTTAATGATATCTCTAGAGTTTAGATTACTACTCCTCTTTGATATTACTAGAATTCCTACTACTCTATGGGATATTCATGCTAAGAGTACTTATTCTATAGAACACCTTTTACACGTTGTCTTTGTTAGAATTATTGTTACATTTTACGTTTGTACTGTTTTAAATATAAGTGAGCAGTCTCTCCTCTACTCAATATTTCCTTTTATCTTCTTCAAGGGAGGTGTAGTGGTAGTAACATGGCACCTATTTAGCTTACAGTTTTATGATAACCATTTCAACAAATTTAACAAAGTTTTATGGTAGTCTAAAACTTGATGGCTACAGTGGATAAAATTAAACTAATCTCATGGAATATCAGGGGACTAAATCAGAAAATTCAAAGATATTCAGTTCTAAGACACTTAAATAAACTAGGAGTGACAATAGGTTTTTTACAAGAAACGCATCTTAAGAAAGACCATTACCTCTTGATGAGAAGGGAATGGGTGGGACAAGTGTTTGGAGCAGGGGACAGTTCAAAGAAAGCTGGTGTGTTAATCATTTTTAAAAAGGGTGTTCTATTTGAACCGAGTGTTATCATAGAAGACCCAATGGGACACCATCTTATTTATGTTCAACAGTAGGATAGGGGAAGAATTTTACACTTTTATTAATGCTTATGGACCCACCTTGCTGACACATGAACTGTTTAACACTATTCTTCCAAAGGCAGAGGGCCTTTTAGACAGTACTATCCTGATGGCTGGATACACCAACATTATATTTGACAGATCTACCTTCAGACCACACAGAGACAGGGCAGATAAAGATTTGGGAGATTTAATAGAAAACTTACGGCTCATTAATGCATGGAGAGTTTTACACCCAAATATAAAAGAATTCACATACTGGTCACAGTGCAATCAATCAGGCTCAAGGACAGACCAAATATATGTACCAAAAGATTTCCTAAATAGAGTTCTTCTAGTAAAGATAGAAACTCTAGTCATTTCAGATCATTGTCCAGTATCAATATTTTTTGAGACAGCTAACAAAACATGTTGAACGCGTAGATGGAAATTCAACAATTTTCTGCTAGATAACTCACTCTTACTACAAAAAAATAAGGAAAGCAATGAAAGAATTTGAGGAATTTAATAATCCGCTTGACACTTCATGGGGTACTAATTGGGACTATCTAAAACGCCTTTTAAGAGGTCTTTTAATAAATGAAGCTTCAACTCTTAAGAAACAAAGCTTAAATAAACAAAAAGAAACTTTGTCAAAAATCAAAAAATAGAAGAGAAACTACTAACTAATAAAGATAACAACACATGACAAGAATGGTCAAAATTAAAGATGGAATATAATGAATCCAGTAAGGAAAGCAATATTTGCTATTAGTAAATCGAAATAAATTATGTCAGCGCGGGGCCTAAAGCTGCAAAAATATTAGCGATCAGACTACGTCAAAATAGTGGATCTACAAACATAACAGCAGATTAGGCATAAAAGGACGGACTTCTTATTTCAGGACATAAACAGATTAATAAAGGAATTCCTAAATTTCTATGAGAAACTTTATGCAAAGGAAGATACTGTAAAAATAATACATTGAAGTCATTTGTTCTGATATTCTGATCCCATCTGTACCAGAAATGTCCAAAGCTAGTCTTGGGGATCGCATAAGTGTTGAAGAAGTACTTTTGGCTATAAAGAAAAACAAAGCACCTGGTCCGGATGAATACTCACAACATTTCTACAGTGAATTTAGTGATGAACTGGCCCCAATACTAGCAGAGGTTTTTAATGAGGTTTTTGAGACACACCACATATCCAGAGAAATGACTAAAGGACTTATAACACTTATTGATAAACAGGGAAAAGGTCCCTTAGAGTGTGGAAATTATAGACAAATTTTATTAATTAATTCAGACATAAAAATTTTAGCAAAGATTATTTCTAACAGGCTAGAGCCAGTTATACACTTGCTCATAACCAAACAACAGGCTGGATTATGAGAGGAAGATTCTGCAGATAATATGAGGAAATTATTTCATGTGATATTGACAGCTAACAAAATACAATTCCAGCGGTTCGCTTTCTCTGGATGCGAAGAAAGCCTTTGATCACGTATCTTGGGAGCACATATTTAACATTCTCGCACTTTATGGCTTTCCTGAAAATGTCATTAAATGGGTGGGCTTGCTATATCAAAACTCCAGCTCTGCTGTGGTAACTAATGGGATGATCTTGCCTTACTTTGAATTATCAAGGGTAACAAGACAAGGATACCCATTATCACCACTCTTATTTAATCTTACACTAGATCCATTAATAAGGACATTTTTAATAGTAAAACAAATTCAAGGCATACAGGTAGGCCAAAAAGAACATTTAATTTCTGCATATGCAGATGATATATTACTCATGATTTCTAATCCGGCCCAATCTATACCAGCTAGTTTGCAAGTTATTGACTCATTTGGAGAATTTTCAGGGTATAAATTGAACATTGCTAAGACAAACTTCCTCCTTCTCAAGAGACTGTGTCAGAAAGAAATAATCCTCGCTGAAGGACTGACTTGGGCAACTAATTATATAGATTACTTAGGATTCAAGATATATAGTACTATACATAAGACAGTAACTAAAACTTAAATATTACTAAATTAGGGTTGCCAAAGATCTTGCTAAATGGAATAAATTGCCTCTAGGCCTATGGAGAAGGTTAGAATCTGTCAAAATGAATCTATTGCCTCGTTTATTATATGTATTCATGATGATTCCATATTGTTAGCAAGAAATGGTTACATTCTACTACTTCTATGATAGCACAATTTATTTGGGCACAAAAGGCATAGAATGTCTATACCAGGATGTGCAGATCCAAAACTAATGGAGGTCTTAAAGCCCCTGATTTTTATGTATACTACTTAGCTGCAAAGATGGCTCAGCTGGTAAAATGGAATTACACTGAGTTAGCACAGATATACATTCCAGAATGGGTTGATACAGAGGAAGAGATAATGGGAAAACAAGGCTTGTCTTTCAGTGCATTAATATATGCTAAACCACGGACATCCTGCAAAAACAAGATTATTTTAGATTCTCTAAAACAACTGAGACAGATTAGCAGTCTTCTAAAACTGGAGTTAAACCAAGTCAGAACTCAACTTATTTGGGGAAACCCTATCTTTACAGAATTTACAGAATGGCGTCCCTCTTCAGAATTAAGTTTGGAAACAAAAAAGAATGATCTCAGTTAGAGATATTCTACATAATGACAATATTTTATCTTATGAAGACAGCAAATAAATTTGGCTGTCCCCGATCTGATAAAATAGTGTATTTAAATGTTATAAAAGCAGTGCAGAATTAGATATACCTATCTATATCTTTAAATGACAACACCAGAATATTCTCGGGATGTCTTAAAAAGTCAACTTCTATATCTTTTATATATGGACTATTAATAGAACTAATCAGGGGTTCAGCCACAGAAACTATTAGATGGTGGTCTCTACATTAGGAGCAATTTACAGAGGAATGGGAATGGATAGAATATGGACCCTTCCATTTCAAGTATTTGGTTCAGTTGACTTAAGATTGATCCAGTTTAAAACCATACATAATCTATATTACACCCCATACCAAATATTTAAAATGCACCTAACTAACACCACTACTTGTCACAAATATGGAAAGGAACAAGGCACACTAATACACATGTTCTGGGACTGTCCAATGGTGAAGCCTGTATGGACATCAGTAATAAGTCTATTTGAAGGTCATCTTATCATTGCAGAATATATCAATGCACATACTTGTATCCTAGGACATTTTGATAGAGGTACTCACTGGTCATATGAACAAAGACAAACATTATTGCTATTAGGAGTTTCAGTGAGACGTGCTTTATTGAAACATTGGCTAGAAGTCACGGTTCCAACAGTTCAAGAGTGGAAAAAGACCCTAATAGAAATTCTAAAAACAGAGAAGCTAGCACTCTCCCTAAGAGATCAATCAGCCAAGTTTATCAAGAAATGGTATACTTTATCTAATGTTTTGCTTGGGACAAAATAATTATATATATCTTAATAACATCAATATGGGTCTTAGATCTCCTGACATTTCAATCTAGGCAGAAATGTAATACTAAATATGCTTAAGGAAACTGGACTACACACCTCTCTCTTTTAAATCTTTTTTCTTTCCTTCTACTGTTATTCCTTTTATTCTTTTTTCCTCCTTACCTCTACTTATAGTTGCTAAGAGATACTTTATAGTGATTACATTATAATACATTTATTATAACTTATTGTCATTTATTTATATTGGATACTCATAAATTATTTATTACATCTAACAACAACTATTTAATAATGTATAAGGTATTACAACTTATTTCAATATATTTATTAGTGTATGTGCTTTCATAACTTGTACTGTTACTGGACTTATGTATATTTAAATACCAATAAAAATATATTGACAAAAAAAATCTTGGTACCCATGGCAAATCCACTGACCTGCTGAATAAAAATGTTACTGAAAGAAAAAGCATTGAGTTTAAGAACAAGTTCTGCCAGACGGGTAAGTGTGTGTGTGGGTGGCTGCTAGATGGCACGCTTTATTCAGAAAATGCTGCAAAGCTGTCAGGCCATCATTGTGGGGGATCACTGTGTATACAGATTTGATGTCCATGGTGAAGATGAGCTGATGGGAATCACTGAATCTGAACATGCCAAATAACTGAAGTGCATGGTTAGTGTCCTTAACATAGGAGGAGGGGTGCTGTTGAGCACACCCACCGACAAGACGCACTCAGTGAGAGCTCCTCAACTAATCCCACTAAAACTAGCCGAAACTGAAAGAAAACTTGAAAATAAGGCTGATTTTACTTAAAAACTGAGTTTACTAGCTTGAGCTGCATCTAACGATACCTTTCTTTCGCCATGGG
This sequence comes from Neoceratodus forsteri, assembly GCA_016271365.2. NCBI lineage: Eukaryota > Metazoa > Chordata > Ceratodontiformes > Ceratodontidae > Neoceratodus > Neoceratodus forsteri. The sequence continues at coordinate 578,258,257 of CM028138.1, forward strand.
ATGGAGTAACAAAGCGCCAGCAAGCAATCCTAAGAACCCACCTGCCCAAACTACGCCAGTGGAGGCCTCGGGCTCTGCTTCTCCGGATTCTGAACCACCATGGTGGGCTCTGCAAAAGTCCATGCAGGCGATAGATTCTAAAGCAGAATCGATCCTTACAAAATTTGAGGAATAGGATGTAAAAATAGCAGCCGCATCCAATACAGAAACTACAGCCAACTCTATGGCAATGAAAGCCCTAGATGCCACGGATAAAATCTACCAAAAAAAAATGCTCAGCTGAAGTATCGGTTGAAAGCCCTACAGAACTCCCGAAGGGCATCTAAAATTCGCATTGTTGGCCTACCTGAAAATATCAAGGGAGACAGCTTACTTTATTTCCTCAAGGAGTGGTCGCCAGGAGCCCTACAGCTTGATGCCCAAATCAATGCTCAATTTGTTCGGGCTTACCGGGTATCACCCAGAGTGGCATTGGGTCCGAGTGAGCTACCTAGAATGGTCCTCCTGGTCATGAGTCCAGTAATCCAGGACACTATTCTACAAGCAACCAGGAATACAGAACGGCTTAATTATCAAGGATCCACCATCCACATGTTTCTGGACTTATTTGCCACTAGAGCGAGGAGGAAAAGGTTTGACTGTGTGCGAGTCAAGTGGAGCAGTTTGGGAGTCACGCACTCTCTTTTGATGCCCGCTTGCTTGAGGATCCAGTATGGAGGCCATGTCTATCAGTACATGGACCCCGAAGAAGCTGCTAGGAAGGCGGAGGCGCTTTCACGGGAATTCGACCGATCCAGAAAGACGGCAGAGACTGACTGAATTGGAAACTGAAACCTGAAAAGCTACAGGTTTTCTTATATAAAATGTGCCCAAGCTATGGCTAAAGATAAAAAGGAACTGTTGCTCTTTCTGTAAAAAAAAATGTTGAGGTTAATCTTGTTGGTTTGGGAGCTGCACTTTTACTATATAGCTAATCTAGTATATCATTACACTGTTGATGAGGAAATCAGCTTCTTATAATAGCCACAGTAGTTTTCCCACGTTGTCAAAAAGGGATAATACGGGTGGCTAATTTAGTTCAATAAGGGAATATCTTTTGTACTTAGGTACTGCTGGGATTGGAGGGGTTCTAATGCTGTTTGCTACCATCTGTTGGATCTCCTGTTTGGTAGAGGGTCATAACAACACAGGATGTTGTGTTACAAATGTTTGGTAAAACTTGTATTTTTTTAAAAATGACCACTCAAAGTCTTGTGGGGTGCAGCTTTTCTCGGGGTTTTCCTTGTACTGATCAATGAAGAAATACCTCCTTATCCAAAAATAAGAATGTCTAATCTAACAAAGCCTCTTACATTGAATGTATCCCATGTACTTTTCTTACTTGCTATGAGATCTCTGACATGAGATGACTTGTATGTAATTGTCTCTTGCTGAAAACAATAAACCATATAAAAAAAAAAATAGGAGGGCAGGGATTCAATGAAAGGTCTCATGAGGCTGTGCAAAGGTGCAGAGAGATGGGATGTCATGCAGGAGCAGGGAGACACAATAGGATGTCCAGGGTTACCTGTTTTGTGGATTTTGGGAAGGAGATAAAACCTGGATGCCTGAGGATGCTGAACTATGAGTCTCTTAGCTGAAGCAGCGAATTCTTTCTTTTTGATAGCAGAGGTGATGGCGGTGGTAACCTCAGTCTGATAGTCAGCAGTGGGATCCTGGGAAGAGAAAAGGAAAACCTGGTGTCGGAGAGTTGCTGTGTGGCTTCAGTGATGTATAGCTCCTTTGCCAGACCACAACAGCACCTCCCTTATCAGCTGGTTTAATAACAATGTCATTCCTGCATTGCTGGTTGCAAGTTCACCAGTTCTCAGGTTAGAGTGGTCGTGCCCGCAATGAAAATTGAAGTTAGTGGTGTTTTCCATGCATTGGGTAACAAAATAATCAACAGCAGCAAAACGTCCGGGGGGGGGTCCATGCACTATGCTGGGGATTGATGTAATTGATTATTCTGGTAATACTATCATCATCTGCAGGAAGAGGAGTCTCATTAGAAAAATGAGCTGTAAGTCGTATTCTGCGATAGACGCGCTGCAGATCAACTTGAACCTGGGGTACATAGAGATGTCTTGGTGTGGGCACAAAAGAGAGAGCCTTGCTAAGGAGAGATTGCTTATCTTGTGTCAGGGGGAGATCTGGAGGAAAACAAAATACCAAATTGTTAGGTTGTGCCTGACTCGAGGGCTCATGTTGGTTGCTAATCTGTTGGGAGAGAGACTGGAGTTTGGCAGATTTGGTCTCCTTGAGGACCTGAAAGAGAGTGGAGTTAAGGTGTTGGATGCAGTGCTTAATAAAAGGAAAGTTATATGGGGCTGTCCGCTGCAGGAAATCTTTTTGTCTTTGGATGGTTTGCTCAACAGAGATCAACATTTTCTCAATGGAGAGAATGGTATTCGTGATAAGTTTCCTAGAGAAAGTTTTCAAAAGTTTTTTTTATGTTTGCTTGCATGCATGTGCAAGAAACACAGTGCCACCATACGAGTTTTCGTAGGTGTGCCTCCCCCACTTCCAATGCCCTGCTCCTTTGCAGGCATGGCTGCACCACGCCAATGAATGTCCGAGCTGTCTATGACAGCTGTTCAGATGCAGTGGCGCAGTTCTAAGAAAAACACCAACAGGAAATTTGCATACTGCCATCAGCAGTATGCAAACTGCTCACGTTGGCATTGCATCTGAACTGTCATAGACAGTTCTTCCCTCCCACTACACATACATACCCGTAAGGAGCCACCCCAGCATGCTTACCTCCCCACACTCGTATGTGCATGACGGGCGCCCAATCCCCGGCCGCCCGGGCTGCCTCCCCCAAAGACACTTCCAGGGGTAACCCCAGGTGGCCTTATCCCAAGGGCTACTACCCCTGCCTGCTTGACTACTGACAGGTTGAGGGCCTAGGTTCTATGGCAGGTGCCTCACCCAGAGGTCAGGGTTTGTAGTGGTTAGACTAGCTTGGTCACAGCCCTTTGGGACACTGAGACCCCTTTTATTCCCTCTAGTGGCTCACACAATGCAAAGTTACAGTCCCAATACCCCACATGTACACACTGTTCATTCATAAGTACCACTTACCCTTGAGACTGATTCTGAGGTTCGCCTCTGGGGACCCCTGTAAAATAAGGTTAATCAACATACACAAACCAATACAATGCTTGATATGTAGGTACTGACACTTCAGACAGTTTAAAGTTTAACAACATCAAATCTGGTTTACTTAGGGGGAATAAAACACGGGAAGAGGAGATCAGGTTAATTGGCAGAATTAAATCACAGTACTGTGCACACATACAGGGTCGGAAAAGTCGCACTCTGGGTACCCAGCTTGGGGAGGCTAGCCAGGTCCATTGCCCGGGGTTGGCTGGCAGGTGCAGATGGACAGGGCCCTGTAGAAGAAAGTACAGTATATGCTGCTTGTAACGGACTGATTTGACAATCGTCAATCTGTCCATTAAATGTGGCATCCGGTACATCAATATCCCCACTCAATACGAAAAAAAAGCGAGCGCAGAGTGTAAAAAGAAATAAGACTGAAATAAGGCAAGCGCTGAGTGTAACGAAGGTAGTGATTTACAGTCCTTTTCTGACTTTGTTGTAATCTGCAAAAAAACCTCTGTAAACTTTATTTAAATGGCTTAAAAAAATAAAAACAAACAAAAGCGCTGTTCTCGGTTGTGCTGTACTTATCTACCGCATGATCTACTTATAGATGTAGTCCTCCATTGTAGTTTGGCGTTTTTTTCCTATCGTTTAGCGATGCCAGGCAGTCTCGACATTAACAACCTGATCCCACTGGGGGGTAATATCATCTTGCTGCTCAACGGCCCGGAGAGTCAGGATTGCCTTCCTTACATCCTCTGGTGTTATAGGCACCTCGTCATCCTCGGTCTCTTACTGAGATAAAATCTCCTCATCATCCTCATCTGTTCGTGCTCCCTGTGATGCACTGATTGCCTCTGCGATGTCATCGACATCAGAGTGAGGTGTGTCATTACCCAGCAAACACAGCTCATTCATGATCTCAGTGGGTAAATCAGTATCAGCTGGCTCCTCCTCCTCCTCAGGTACAACACCAATTAGGGGGGTCATTGGTGAATCCTCCCTTTCTGAAGCATCTCTGTATTGTCACTTGCGAGACAATGTGCCATACTTGCTGTATAAGGCGTACTGAATCAAGCAAGTTAATGCGTCGTACGCAGACAGAAGCAGTAATTTCTTCCTCAACATCCAGAATATCAAGCAATCTTCCCCTCATCAGCCTGACATAGTGGTGCTTGAAGCTGTATATAATCCCTTGATCTAAGGTTTGCATTAAGCATGTTGTGTTGGGTGGTAGGAACACAAGTTTAATGTTTTTTTAAACCAGCTATTGGTGGGTGGGAGGTACAGCTGTCTAAAAGCAAGGCGATTTTCCGAGATCCCGGTTCTTCAGCCAATTTGAAAAGATCTCGGAAGTCATCCACGCTGTTTTGTTATTTTTATAGATGACTGGTAAATGCTGCATGCCTCTGAAACACCTTGGCTCTGCACTTTTACCAATCACTATTGGTGTTTGTTTCTCCATACCAGCCATGTTACACGTAAGGAGGACCGTGATGCATTCTTTAGCTTTTTTCAAACATAAGGGATTCTCTGACTTAAAGGCAAGTGTGCCATAACTGACACAACGAAAAAAAAAGCCCAGTCTCATCAGTATTGAAGATGTTATCTGGTGAGTAGCCTTGAAGGAGATCAGGCAACACTTCCTGCAGCCACGCTTCAGCAGCTGGTGTATCAGCTGTTAGCTTCTCGCCATGGACTTTGCAGAATGAAATGTTGTTCCGCATTTTCCAACGACTTAGCCACCCATCCGTGGCTTTAAAAATCAGTTTTTCCCAGGGCAGCAGCTATCTGGTCAGCTTTCTGCAACAGTAAGGGGCCACTAATCAAAGCCTCCCTACCCCTTGCATTAGTAAACCAACGCAAAAGTGCTTCTTCCACATCAGTATCTTTACCTTCACGCTTTCTTTTTCTATCTGGGTTTTGATTACAATGCCAGTCTGACAGGAGCACCTCCTTATTCTTAAGCAAGTCAGACAAGGTTGACTTGGGGATAGAAAAATGTGTGCTGAGGTCATGCATACTTAACTTTGGCATTCTCTCTAACTCCTTGAGTATCTCCACTTCTTTTGAAAGAGTGAGACATGTTCTCTTACCAGCAGCATTCTTGAATGCACTCATGATTTAGACAGTAGAAGCACAGCACAACTCTCAGAACAGTGTTAGCAGCTAGAGGAAAGGAACAGCATGGGGATTTTGAAACGAACATTAGAAGGCAGTAATTCAGCTGAACGTCATTAATTGCATCGTTGGTTGCCCGTTGCTTGAACTAATTGGACGGTACTGCAGGAATTAAAAGGTCCGCTTTAACAGTCATTTTTAACATAGACGGAATAGCAAATGGCTTTTGGCATAGGCTAAATGTCCATTAGAAGCAGAAGTCCGCTACCTCAGGAGCTGATATAAGTGGCATATACCGTATATGCACAATACCCAATTGTAATCCAGAGTCGGATGGCTCAGTCCATGAAGAAGTGAAACAACAAGAATTAGATGACACACTTGTAATTGAAAACAGGCTGCAGGGGAATACCCTGATTTGTACTCACAATACCCAAGCTGAGAACTGGATGGTGGATGTTCTTCTGGGTTTGCCAGAACAACAGGGCATGGAGACAAGGTCCTTGTGACTGGACCCCACTGCAGTAGATAGCAAACGGATTTAGTCCAAGACAAGCTGGGGTTTGCTTCCAGCTTCAACACACAGCATAGGGGATTGGAAACAGCGATTCCCCACAAGCACTACACAAATTCATATGTAAAATGAAAGTACTATATCAGGCAGGCTGCTTCTAGATCCCAATCACAATTACTGCAAAATACCCAGGAGCACACACAGCAGCTTCAGTTCCTGACAGACCGAGCACGATTCAGCAATTTCTCCAGTCTTCTACAGGGTTAGCCTGGTTTCTACCTTTCAGACTTCCTTCTTTCTCCTCACAAGTCGGATTCAGTCTGAACTAGCGCTTACAATGGCTGCAGGCCGAACCTCAGGGACCTCACATGTGCTTCCAGCACAAACTATACACCACAGGAAGCACACAGCTCCTTCTCTCTTCATTGTCACAACTGATCTGAGCTTTCCAGTAACAGAGCAGGGCATTTCTTAGTCCCACACCATTCTGTTGGCTGGTTCGGCTGTTACTCACAATAAGACTCTCTCTGTTGGTGAAAAAAGGCGCCAAGGTCAAAACCACATTACAGAGTCACTGCCCATACAATCCCCTTGTGGCTGGCTCAAAATTGAGAGTCCAAGTTACGATTCGTCCACAGGTTCCATCTTAAGGTCTCCCTATCATCCTGATTGGTCCAAGTCAGCAATTCAGGACCAAAATGAAAGAGCTACACTGAAACAGTTCGTGCTGAAATGAAGACAGGTTAGACAAACTACATTTTCTCAGTCACTCTAAATGATTTCTGGCAAACAGTTATATCTTTTCAACAAGGCTCCCTCTGCACAAGTGGCGACAGCAGAGACAGAAGCGAATTGACAGCAGCTCGGCGGGATTCAAGCATTAAATACACAGTCCCCCCATACAAACTAATTAAGTCTGCAAGCAGACAGCTCTTAAAGAGACAGTATGGGAGGCTCAAATGGCACTCACTTGGAACCACATTTAAACAGCTCAGACGTTGAACACCGCCAGACTTGGAACATTCATGGCAAGCTCCTGGAAGATTTTTTGGAACCCCCAATTGCAGGGAGTTACACAGATGCCACGCTGGGAGCCCACCCTAAGCGTGGCAAACATCCGCCTGCTGCCCCTAAACACATTTTCCAGGTGCCACTGGAGCTCACCCCAGCGTGGCAAACATCCATCTGCCCCAAAGACACTTCCAGCTGCCATGCTGGGAGCCCACCCACCGTGGCAACGTCCATTTCTGCGCCCCCAAGACACTTCCAGCTGCCACGCTGAGGCCCACTCCAGCATGGCAAAAGTCCCCACGTCGTCTTGTTCTGAAAAAAAAAACCTATAAACAAAAAAAACAGTCCCTCGTTGACTATCTTGCCTCCTCCCCAACCCGCGCTCACCCTTCTAGACTCCACCTCCCACACCCACCTCTGAGCCCAGTGTGATGATCTTCGGTGGACGGAAACACGCCTGCACTCTTCAAAGCCAACTACCTAACTGAGGAAATGCCAGTAAGCTGTATAATGGAATAAATAGTTTTTTTTCAACTTTGATGCATATCTCAGGCATTTTTGGAAATTTTTCTGCCAATTTTTCAACATAGGGTTCTTGGGACCCCACCTCATGAATTCTGGCACTGCCATTTTGTTATTCTGTCCTGAAAGATGATTTCATGGTCAGTGCGCGGAACCACCTTTCGGGACCAATTTACAAAATGACAGTGTCACAGTTCATGAGGTAGGCCCCCCAAAACCCTATGTTGAATCTTTGGTGAAAGAATTCCCAAAATTACTTTTCTGATGTCGTGCGTATTGCCGTTCTCATAGCTTTCGTAAGTTCTAATTTTTATATTTTCACCAGATAATCAACATAGCCATTTTACCACACTTCCTTATGAGCAGTACAGCTGTCATTTTTCACATCTCTCCCAAAGTGTGCTTCCGCGCATGTAGCGCACAATGGCTCAGTTGGTGTGCGAAATCAATGTTCGGGACAGATTAAGAAAATCACAGTGACACTGTTCATGAGCAGAGGTCTTAAAATGGCTATGTTAAAAATTTGGTGACAAAAGTCCATAAAATGACTGACTGTGTTACGAGCGAGCATTGCGCAGTTTCCACGCACCCTCATAAGTTCACGAATTTGCAATATTTTCAGTCCAGTTTTCACCACTGGCATTTTTCCACACTTCCTTATGAACAGTACAGCTGTCATTTTTCACACCCTGTCCGAAATGTATTTTCGCACTTCCAGCGTAGAAACGCGGTCGCTGTGGGAAATCACTGTTCGAGACAGATTAAGAAAATCACAGTGACACTGTTCATAAGCAGAGGTCCCAAAATGCCTGTGTTGACAATCTGCTATAAAAAATCCCCAAACTAATTACATTACGGATGTGTGTTGCGCAGTTTCTACACACGCTCGTGACTTCACCAGTTTTTTTTATATTTTCACTGCAGATTTTCAACATTGCCATTTTTTACACCTCCCCATGAACAGTACATCTGTCATTTTTCACATCCTGTTCGAAATGTGTTTTCGCACCTATGGTGCCAAATGGCAGAGTCGCTGTGCAAAATCAGCTTTTGGCTAACAAACTGTTATTGCCACTGTTCATAAGGTGGGGGTCACAAAAAACCCATGTTGAAAATTTGGAGTGAAAATACCAACAAACGCCTGAGGCGTTAGGGTTTCCTACCATAACGCCCCACCCTGTAAAGACTGACAGGCATCAGAGGTGTGACTTGGGATTGTTGCCAGTAATGCTCATACCATTCCACTCCCACCCAAACCATGCAGCCAGTGAAAGACAACGAGGTGTGCCTTGGACTCTTCGGCCCCAAAGTTCACCCCATTCTTCTATACTGCACCCATCTCACTGTATTTCCTGATGGAATGGGGTGAGCATAAGGACCAAAGACCCCAAGGCACATCGTGACACTTGTCGGTATCTGCAGGGTAGGGTGTGGTGAAATGGCATGGCCATTATGCCTGATGATCCAAAGGCACACCCCAATGCCTGTCAGTCTCTGCAGGGTGGTGGTGGGGTTGTCAGTTCACTTCACTGCCATTCCTATTATGCATCTCTCTAACTCCTATACTACCAATGCCAATGCCAGCAAGCAAACATTCGGCATTGACAAATGCTTTTTAGTGGAGGAAACATGCATCTCAGACCCAAATGAACAGGAGTGAAGTTTCAAACAGAAACCTTGAGGAATAATACCCCAGGTGGCGGCATTTGGAAAGAAACTGAAGGTGATTACAGAGTTTAATATTAGAGCAAATGGCAGAAAATAATTCAAGAGAAGACTTAGAAATATGAGAAGGGAGTGCAGACATAGATGAAATAAAGGAGCATCAGAGAGAATTGAGAAGAGATTTCAGTGTAGGCATAATGGGTCGCAGCAAATGTAGCACACAAAATGTAAAAACAAAAACAAGGTGCTGCATCAACATCTGGTCTGAAAACAAAACAAAATGATTATATTAAATGCATGCTGAAAATAGAAAATAGAGTTAAAAATCGACGTTTCGACCATAGGTCTTTTTCAGGAAATATCTAAAAGAGAAAAAGCAAAATTAGTGTACAGGAGAGGTAAAATAAGGAAAAGGAATATGTACACACACACACACATATATATATATATATATATATATATATATATATATATATATATATATTCATGGCAAAACTCCATTTAATGCATCAGTTAGGTTGTTCACAGCAACAAAAGCGAGGCAATTCGGTGTTAAGGTTGAAAACCCTAACTGAGCATTCACCCCCACCACCACCACCACACACACACACACATACATGCAAGTAGGGGAAGGACCAAGACAACACAACCAATCACACACAACCAGCAGGAGGTGTATATCTGTGTTACCACAGCAAGTAGGTAAGAAATCTAGGTTAAGCTGACAGTAGCACAAACAGTGTAGGTCACTTCATTTGAGATATGGGTGGCAAAAGGTGCTGGGCGCATCGCTATGTTAAGTCTATGGCAATTGCTCAATTTTGGAACAGTGTAAGTTTGTCATGCTTAAGTATTTTAGCACCAAAGCAGGAAAAGGCAGATCTGTAGGACTAGGACTTGCCACCCTGCAAATTTCAGCCCAAAGGACCCAACCGTTTGCTTGCAGGATGATGGCAAAGATGTGCAGTCATCAGGTGCATAGTGTCGCAAAATACTTCTGCAAACATTAAAGTGTTGCATTGCAAAAGCATATAAAACAGTGTTGCAAAATACTGTCACCAATGGAAGACACAACAGTGTCGCATTTGCAAAAGCATGGAAAATAGTGTCAGAAAATACTGTTGCAAAGATGGAAGTGTTGCAAATGCATATCACAACACTGTGACATTAGCAAATGTGATTTTTGAAAGTATATCAGGGAATGTTCAAAATCCTGTTTTGGATCTTGTGAACCACACAATAGCATATGTGTTGGTGGCAGCGTGTGGCTCAAGATGCCCAGTTGTGTGTAGTGATATGTGTTTTGCGGTGCGTGGAATGTCCGGGATCAGAGTTAGCAGTGACAACCCAATGCCAGAGCATGACGGGAGCATGAATGTGTGGTTTTGTGGTTTAGATAGTTGTATGTTAGTTCTGTGACCTGCTGCTGGTTGTGTGGCCTTGGTCCTTCCCCTACTTGCATGTATATATGTGTGTGTGTGTGTGTGTGTGTGTGTGTGTGTGTGTGTGGGGTGGTGGTGGTGGTGGGAATGCTCAGTTAGGGTTTTCAACCTAACAACGAATTTCCTCACTTTTGTCGCTGTGGAACAACCCTAACTGATGCATTAAACAGAGTTTTTTTGCCATGAATTTCCCTTCTTTTTGAGAATGTGCCCTATAAATAGTGAATGGAAAGTAGTAACAGTAACACAAACACAAGCGGAAACCGTAACGCACATGGTGATGCAAATTAAACGATAACGCGAATGGTAAGAGAAACGCAAGCACAAACGTTAATGAAAATGGAAATGGTAACACAAACGGTAATGCAAATGCTAACGGCAACAGAAATGCAAATGGTAATGAAAACAATAACGGAAATGCTAACGCCAATGGAAATGCAAATGGTAACAAAAATGCAAACGGTAAGAGAAACGCAAACAGAAATGTAAACGGCGATGCAGAAGGAAACAGTAACGCAATCGACAACGGAAACGCTACCAAAAAACAGAAACGCTAAGGACAACAGAAATGCAAATGCAAAAGGTGAAAAACAAGCAAACAGTAACAGTAACGGAACTGGAAATGCAAATGATTATGGTAAGAGCAACGATGGTGCCAAAGGAACAGTAACAAAAACGCAAACACGGACGCAAACGCAAAATGGTAACGCTACATGGTCACAGTAGCACAATTGAAATGGAAACGCTTTTGGTAACAACCCAACGATTACGCCTAAAGGAAATAGAAATGAAAGGAAACGCAATGCAAGCACGTATGCAAACGCAAATAGTAATGCACAGTAACGCAACTGGAAAAGCAAATGTTTACGTTAACACCAATGATGACACCAAGGGAAACACAAATGCAAACAGAACGCAAACAGAAGCGCGTATGCAAGCGCAAGTGGTAATGCACACGGTGATGCAAAAGGAAATGGAAACGCAAATGTTAACAGTAACGCAGACTCAAAGGGTAAAGCACATGGTGACATAAACAGGAATGCTAACGCAAATGGTTATGGACACGCAAGCAGAAACGCTAACTGTAACAGTAATGGAAACGCAGACTCGTTTTTTTCTCCAAAAGGTGCATTCAGAAGCAAAGTGAATACAAAGAATGTATGCATAATAATGGCCCTCGGATCAGAAAATGAACACTTGGAATACTAAATTGCTTATATCTCAAGAACCAAATGCGATGTAGAAAAAATTTAAATCTCATATTATTATGACTTTCCTGGCTAGTTTTGTACTTAGCAAGGCTAAGCATTTTTCCTCGATGAAAAGTCCAGACTGCCGCTTTCGAGATATCGGGTCTCAAAGGCATGGCGGAAGCCGTAATGTTAGTCTATGGAAAATTGTCAACTCTCAAAGTGCCATAACTATGCAACGTTCTAATATTTTGTCAGTAAACCACCAAAAGGCACATTTGTGGGATCTTGGCTTTCTTCCCTCCAAATTTCAGCCCAAAAGACCAAACCGTTCTTTTGCAGCAGGGTGGCAAAGATTTCCTATTCTTTTGGGCATAGTGTCGCAAAGTAGTGTCGTGATTTGCGACACTTTTGCAAATAAAAAGCACGAAAGTGTAGAATGTGTGACACTACTTTGCAACACTACTGTTCACAAAAATAAAAAAAAAAAAACATTTCTGGGGTGTTTAACCCCCCAAAAAAGACATGGCTAACATCCTCAGGGCTCGACTAGGTGAACGCAGCAAGAACTCAGGGGCAATGTGAGGAAGCATTTTTTTCACAGACAGGGTGGTGGACGCATGGAACAGCCTTCCTGAGGAGGTTGTGGGGTCTAAAACTGTGGGCGAGGGTCCCAAATTTAAATGCCAAGTATTTCTGTGACCACCAATTGAAAACAAGATGGCAGATTTGTGACACTACAGGAGTCCACTCTGAAGAAAGAGGGGTTACTAGTGGGGTACCGCAGGGTTCAGTACTGGGTCCAGTCCTTTTTAATGTCTTTATAAGTGACATTGCAGAGTGACTGGAAGGAAAAGTATGCCTCTTTGCAGATGACACAAAGATCTGCAACAGGTTTGATACACAAGGAGGCGTGGAAAGGACGAGAAAGGACTTGGCAAGGTTGGAGGAATGGTCAGAAGTATGGCAGCTTGGATTCAATGCAAAGAAGTGCAACGTAATGCACCTGGGAAGCAAAAACCCAGGGGAAGATTACACAATGGGGGGGAGGTAGTAACAACAACAAAACTAGAAAGAGACCTAGGGGTAATCATATCGGATGACCTTAAGGTTGGCAAGCAATGCGAGAAGGCAGTAGGGAGGGCTGGGGGTATACTGGGATGTATAGGGAGAGGTATCACCAGCAGAAAACAGGAAGTTGTTATCCCCCTGTACAGACAGTTGGTGAGACCCCATCTGGAGTACTGTTTCCAGTTCTGGAGACCCCATCTCCACAAGGACATAAACAGGATGAAGGCAGTTCAGAGGAGGGCAACTAAAATGGTGCAGGGTCTGCAAAAGAAGCCATATGAGGAGAGACTAAAGGAGCTTAATATGTATACCCTTGAGGAAAGGAGGGAGAGGGGGGACATGATAGAAACGTTTAAGTACCTCAGTGGAATCAACGAAGTCCAAGAGGGTAGCATCTTGTCTATTGTTTTGCCTATTGTTTTTGTAACTGAAACACAATGTATGTCTTTATGTGACGAAGTACCTTTGGAAACGAGCCTCTGGCTCAAAGGTTGTAAACTGATTCCTTAAATAAATAAATAAATAAATCTTTCAGAAAAAGAGATGTGCAAGAACAAGCAGACACAATTTGAAGATAGAGGGGGGACGGCTCAGGGGCAATGTGAGGAAGCATTTTTTCACAGACAGGGTGGTGGACGCATGGAACAGCCTTCCTGAGGAGGTTGTGGGGTCTAAAACTGTGGGAGAATTCAAGAATGCATGGGACAGACATAAGGCAATTTTTGTGGGGGGTAGGAAGAAATAGGCTGTTGGTTAAACAGGATCTGCAGCTTATCCTCTAGGTAGGGAAATGGGCAGACTAGGTGGGCCAAGCAGTCCTTATCTGCCATCAAAGTCTATGTTTCTATGTCATTTGAGACACTAAAAACTGCATTTGCGACACTGTAGAACTTTTTGTTAACTTTTCCATTGACTATAATGGGAAACTTGTTTTTGAATAACATTTGAACCGCTTAATATTTTCACGAAATCTTGAAAGGCACATTAGGACCCTGGCCGCATGTTCTCTGAATAGCCTCTGGACTGGTCATAGACCGTGCGACCTTAGGCGTGAGCAAAGAACGTGCAAAAAGTGTGAAATATTACATTCTATAGTGCTATGTAGCTCCACAACCGTGATATCTGACCATTACAAAACTTGGCAGATCCAGAGATCTTATGGTACTGCTCCATGCATGCCACATTTCAGGCAAATCCATCATTAACCTTAAATGGGGTACTAGCCCTAACTATAGTGGTACTACTATGCTATATATATATATATATATATATATATATACATATATACATAAGAAAAAAGGGGGGCTCTGGGAGAAGAAGTGATAAATGGCAAGATAAAGACAGAATCTGGAAAACAAAAGGTGATGATGGAGTGACAAGGCATAATAGCAGTGAATGAGCTGAGAAGCCCCAGGTGTGGACTAATTAGCAGGGTTTAGTAAGAAGGCTGAAAGGTGACAAATGTGGGGGAAGGAGACATAAATGGAGACATCTGTGGAAAAAGAAAATAGATGTGTACTGATACAAACAGGCTTTAGGGAAAAGAATGAGTGGCTGAAATATATTAGTAGAAAATAAGTCTTTCATTTAAACTGGAGGGCTGCTGGGAGCCAAGGCAGATGATCAGCTTGGTTTCCACGTTTTTACTATGTTCAGAATTCCAGAAGCCCTGCTGAAGGACACAAACAGAAAGATCATTGACACTGTGGTCCCTGAAGATAAAGTAGGATGCAAAGGGTTTATCAGTGTCTCCATTCCTGACTGCCCTGTAGTGTTCCCTGAAACGGTCAGCAAGGCATCTACCAGTTTCTCCAATGTAAATAGCTGAACACTTCCTGCAAAGAAATATACCACATTAGAGGAGGTGCATGAGAACTCCTTGGTGATGTGAAACACCTGTGCGCCCCGAATTTCAGTCACACTAGAAATAAATCTGCAGGTAGCAGCGAGTTCTGTTGCAAGGTTTGGTACCTGGTAGGGAAAACTGTTAGGAGTAGGTAGGATGCTTCTTACCAGGAGATTCCAAGGTTGGGTGGCTGGCGGGAGGAGGCAATAGTTGGTTCTGTAAAGGAAACACCAATGTTGGGGTCAGTTTGCAAAATAAGAAAGTTACTGGTGATGATCCTATGAAGAGATGGTATACTCTGATGGAAGGGAAGCACTAGTGGAATTCGCCGTTGTTCTGGCATAACAGTATCCTTCCTACGGGGGTCAAGGTTACGGGGCATGTTTCTGGCCCAGGAAAGTGCTCTGTCTACTGTGCTTTTAGGGTATCCCCTGATAATAAAAAAACTATGCATTATTTGGGCCTGCTCAGCAAAATCATTATCTTCACTGCATAACCTGCGAAGTCTAAGAAACTGTGAATATGGCAAGTCATTCTTGGCATGTTTAGGATGGAAGGAGCTGTGGAGAAGTTAGGACAAAGGCTGCATAGGGAGGGTGGTAGTTTCTAGGACAGACTAGGATGGATCGCATGGTCCCCATCTGCCGACCCTTTTCCTATGTTCTTATAATGGTACTGTGTGCGGGAGTTTTGGTGTTAGGGTGGGTAATATAAGGGGTAAGCTGAGAAAGGCCATAGCTATGACAGAGTTTTTTAAGGGGCTTTGAGCATGGTGAGTTCCAGTCGAGATTGAAGTCGCCCATGATAACCATGTCTGAGTTTGAAGATTCCAGAATTTTACTAAGGTGCTATATTATCTGGAGGCCCCCAGACGGAGTTATATAGAAGCTTGTTATGAATGTATTCTTGTTGGATGGCATGGAAATCTTTATGGTGAGACTTTCAAACTCTTTGGGTACCGAGGTGGAATCGATAACAGAAACTGCATATTTGTCTAGAACAAAAATATCAACTCTCCCTCCCCAAGATGACCTGTCAGCCCTGAACACGTTATAAGAGGGAATATTAACACTATGGTCAGAGGTAAGGCTTTTGAGCCAGATCTCTGTTACCACCAGCAGGTTTGGTTTTGTGTGAAGAACCCAGGCCTGTATCAAATCCTACTTTTCAGCAGGCTGCGTGCATTAATATGCAAGAAGCTGAGACCTTTTAGCTGTTAGAGCTCTGATGGAGATTTGAATAGCGTAGGGGGTCCAGGATTTAATTCAATTGTTTCCTGAGCATAGCAATATCAGGAAAAGAAGTTTTGTGAGGCTGTCAATGAGTATTTTTTGTGTAGATACTGATGCTGTTTGAGGCAAAGGGTCTAACTGATAGTGGATAAGGGTGGAGGGATGACGTAAGCGTCAATAGTACAGATAGTGCCACTCGCACGGAAATTATAGTAAGCAAGATGGACTAGGTGGATGTTAAGGGCGCAGACATGCTGCCCAACAGAAGAACTCAGTGCTTGTGTAGTAATGATGTAATGTAACAGTAGGGGATGTAATGTAAGAGGGGCTGGGGAAGTAGAAGGCTCAGAGGAAATAAGAAGGAAGGCTAGTAGTAAGGATATGCAAAAGAGGGTAGGATGCCTGGAATAATACATAATTATAAGGTACCAGTGCAGAGTGTATTTATACAAGAGTTAGTTGTGTTGGCGTTGTAAGAGAAAGAAAGAAAAAAAAAAAAGAGTATTTCAAAGGAGATCCAGTAGGGTAGATGTAGAAAAACTGTGATCTGCAGGACTAGAAGTAAGATGCAGATAGAACAGCACAGTTAAGGACGGAGAATAAACTGAGGTTCCGCTAGTGGCCAAAGAGTATAAGCTGCCAATGGGAATGTAGACACTATCATTTTCTACTCAATAACTTTGTCAGTCATGTGATCATACAAGCCCATAAATATAAAACACCAGGTAGGGTGGGTGGGAGGGTAGGGAGCCGGCGCACAGCACAGGCAGGAGCTCCTTGATTTGGTCTGTGGTTTGGCTAAACAGGGCAGTTCGAACCACAGACTTGAGCTGGACCAGCAATTACAGTGGCATCCACAGAAAGGAGAAGAGCAGAGAGACAGAGGGAATAAAAAAGACAAAAAATGGGAGATTCACTTTCAGTAGCAGGCAATGAAAAAGAAATTAATTCAGGCATTGATGCTAACAAACAATAAAATCGGAGCATACATTTTACATAGCAGTCATTAATGGAGTTGGAGGCTGTTGCTACAGCTAACAAGTTATAACCAATAGATAGGCCCGGTGGCACTGAGGGTTGAGGCACTGGACACCACACCTCACGCCACGCCCAGCGATCCAGGTTCGGGAGCAAACTTGGGAGAGGAGAAGGACTGAGCATCCGTTTGACGCTCTCCTCTCCTGGGAGAGAAGGGGGTATCTGTCCCACAGTGCTAGTGGCTCCTGGTGGAAACTAGAGGCAAAGCAGCTGGGGACCACGTAACAGGGTCGATGACAGGTGGCCGTCCTGCAGTGTGGCCGGGATCGCACATGTCTTGTGCTAGACGGCATTGCATGTCCTGTGTTGGGGAGGGAAGGAACAAAGGGAAATCCCTGGCTCCAGGAAGGCAAAGGTGGAGCCCTATGGCCATGCCCACATACCTAATGCTGGCACAAACCAGATTCGTCTCTCTGTGGTCCCCTGCCTCTCTAACGGGCCTGGGTGGTGGGGAATCAGCATACCCAATTTCCCAGTCAGGCAAGGGTTCAGGCAGACAGTGGAGGCATGAGACCCTGTAGGTCCACTGGAGGGATGCCTCGGAGTCACTGTAAGGAGGGAAACAGAGTCTACAAAAAAAAAGTTATAACCAATAGCAGAGACAGAGAACAAAGGAGAAAAAGGCACCAGAATTTAAAAAGCAGCTCCTGGCTTGAGCTATCGGAAGGCAGGCAGCCAGTGTACCTAGATTCTGGTTCGGCTGGGTGGGTACATAAGCAGCAGCAGCAGAACTCGCCACGGAGGAGGGCACCGGTCAGGGGCAAATCCTGTAGCCTCTTAGATTCTGATACATCTGGGCTGGGCAGGCAGGCGAGCAGTGGCAGCAGAACTCGCAGCACAGGAGAGAGCGCCCGGTCAGGGCAAATCCTGTAGCCTCCTCATTTCTCATTTTTCATCATTCAGTTTTAAAGTAATCAGTGATGGACATCTGTTTGGCTTTATTTGTCATGATTAATTTAATTCAAGCATCCAAATCCTCCTCTTTCATTGTCCTGCAGTGGTGTCCAGGGAATGTACAGAGCTGTGAGATTGGGAAGAGAAAGGGAGAGGGAGTGACTATGTGGAGGCTGGGATAAAAACCCACCACCTGCATGGCAGACACTATATACCTCAACATTTTATCATTAAAATGTTGGGCAACTGTACTCAAAATGCAGGAAATTGAAGGGCAGTGGCCTTAATATTGTGGGGCACATCAACACACATGGAGACACAAACTCAGAACACTGGAAGCTAATGATTTAAGAGTATTCCACCCCTGATCACAGCTTAAGCACTAGTTGGAAACCCTAACAATAGGGTGACAATGACTCACATTGAGTCTTTTGTGAGATCCCCACCTTGCACTGCTACATGCCATGTAATTGCAGCTCTTAAGGAGCTGTTAATCATACCTAGCCATCTGAAACAATGAAGGAGATTAGCATGTGGACTAGAGCCTGCTAAAGCAGGGACTTTTAAACTTCATTGGCAGCCATGGAAGCTTACATTAGTTGAGATGGACAAGAGGAAAGTTATCTGCACTAGTCCAGGCCCCAGACAAGAAAACAATGTTAAAATCCACCCTTGCTTCTAATATGAAATCTTTCTTTCTCCACCCTGACAGTTTCAATAATTTCTTTATAAATGATGTTGTTGAAAACTTCAACTCCATTCTCAAAAGTACCATAGTCCTCAGCAATGCACTGTAAAATATGTCTTATTAAGCCCTTTAAAACAACCAAAATTCAGAAGATAATAATGCACTGCATCAGTGCTAGTGATTTGGTGGATAATACAGGAAGACTAACATTAGGAAAATACAGCCTGTACATCAGAAAGTGCTGACAGATGGTGGATAGAGAGGGTGGTAGATAATAGAAGGAATTTCCATAGAGAAAGAAAGGTACAGGAGGTCAGGCTGGCAGATAATAGAGGGGCGGATAATAGAGGAAGCACTGTATTGGCCACATATGGGGAGTGACGTGGAGCAATATTGCAAAACATGCAACAGATGTGTGAGGCACAAAACTCTGCAACAGAGGGCAGACCCTCTAGTAAACATAGTGACAAGTGTACCCATGGAGCTGATTTGCATATACTTTCCCCAGCCTAGAACCAGACTCTAAAAACTTGGCAAACATTCTAGTATTAACATATAATTTCTCAAGACACCCTCAAGCCTATCCAACAAAGGACAACTCTGCCCTTTTGGGCTCTCTCCTCTCAAACAAACTGCATTCTGCAGTTTGGTAAGCAGAACAAAGAGAAGCTGCCCAACGCTCCACCCTCCAAGCAAGGGGACAACTCTGCCCTTTCAGGCTCTATCCTTCTCAAACAAACTGCATTCTGCAGTTTGGTTAGCAGAACAAAGAGAAGCTGCCCGATGCTCACCCTCCAAGCAAAGGGACAACTCTGCCCTTTCGGGCTCTCGCCTCTCAAACAAACTGCATTCTGCAGTTCAGTAAGCAGAACAAAGAGAAGCTGCCCAACGCTCACCCTCCAAGCAAGGTACGGGTTGGAACCCTGAATTTTGGCATCTACCCCTGGAGGGATCTCACTTGCCCCTGTTTGCCAGTGTTTCTCACACTTTGTGCAGCAATCCAGAAGTCTTCTAGGAACTGCTGCCAAGAAATTAATGCTAGGACTGACCTCTGCTTGACATGTTCTTGATTTCTCACTTTAAGTAATGTTTAGTCTGATGTAGAGAGTTTAGTCTGATGTAGAGATTTCTTAAGAGTTGATTTAAGTTTTGAGAGAGGTCTTAAGGTACTGTGATTTTGCTATCTGCCCTGAGCGCTGTGCCCCTCTTAGAGCTGTAAGTCTGTGGCTGCACCCTTGACCTCGGTGTCCCATTAAGGCTGCTGCAGTGCTCCCAAAAAAATAAAAACTTGCTTCAGAATCTCCCTGCCTGTTTTTTTTTTTTTTTTACTGCAACTGACCTCCGCTTTGCATCCTTAAACATTTGCAGTCTCCTAAAGAAATCTGCTGCCGTCAATGCTGGGTCGTTCAACATCAACCTGACATAACTGCACTGGTAGAGACTTGGCTCTCCAAATCCACCCCTGACTCCGCTATCACTCTCCTGGATATACCATCTACAGGGAAGACCCGAGTGGAAGCAAGCGGGTGGTGGTTCGCACTACTGTATGGGACTCCTTATAGGTCAGGCATTCCCAGTTCCTAAACTTGATTATGGAGCCCGAGCCCTCACCTTAAAAATCACGCCTGACCCAGCCCGAGACCCTCTCTTCCTCACGGTCTCCTACGTACCCCCGAGGAATCAAAACCAAGCGATCCAGTCCCTCATTGACTATCTCACATCTCTCCCTCACAAAGTGGAGCAAGTCATCCTAGGTGATCTCAATGTTAACTGGCTTGCCTCCACTGCCTCCCATATAAGGGACTCCTTTGCTGCCCTGGATATATCCCAGTTAGTCACCCAGCCCACCAGATTCAACCACTCTACTGGCACCAGCACTCTCCTAGATGTTGTTATATCTAACCGCCCCTACAAAATCCGGGATGTCACTGTCCTCCCCAACTCTCTTAGTGATCACTCCCCAGTCCTCTGTCTCTGGTCATCCTCCACTCTGAAGCCAGTGTCCCAGGATACTCTATGCCATCGCTTACGCCCGGCAGCCTCAGAAAATTAAAACAATACCTAGCCCAGCTAGACTGGTCCCCTATCCAAGCGCCCTGACACTGACTCAGCTCGACCACTTCACAAATGCCTTCTGTGAGGCTTGTGACCTTACCACCCCTCACCAGGATCCACTCCAAAATGCAGTGCCCATGGATCACCCCACCCTCCTCCAGAGACTCAAAAACAGAGATATTCTCTGGCACATTGCTGTAGAATCTGGAAAGGTGTCTGACAGACAGGCCTACAATGCAGAATGCAATAAGTGCACTTGGGCCATTAGGCCGGGCAAGGCAGAGCACTACCAGACCACCCTCACTTCCACTTGGGGTTCAGCCCAGACCTTCTGGGATAATATGAAAGGGCTAAATGGAAGTCCGCTCCCCCACCATCTCAGCTCTCCATCAATGGCACCCACCACAGATTCCTCCTCATAGCGATTGCCTTAACACTGCCTTCTCTGACCTAAGCTTGGTCCTCCCCAGCAGCTTCTTTGACCCAATCCCCACCTCTCTCCCTCCCGGTTCTGCACGCCCACCATTCTACCTGCACACCCTATCCCCCAAGAAGCCAGGCCGCACCTGACAAAAACCTTAGGCAGCAATAACCCCAGCAGTGACCCCTCGACTCCAGGATCCTCCGTGATGGTCTTGGATCGAAGTCCCAGTCCCCCGCCCTGACTGACCGTCTAAACCAGTCTCTATGCCTGGGTCAGTTCCCAAGTGCTTGGAAAACTGCTGAAATCACACCCATACATAACAGTGGGGACCGATCCACCCCCAACAATTACTGGCCCATCTCCATCCTCCCCCACTCTCTAAAGCCCTTGAAAAAGTGGTGTTGATCCAGCTCTCTGAATACCTAACCAAGTATGACATTATGTGCCCAGAGCAGCATGGTTTCCACCCAGGACACAGTACAACCACGGCTCTCCTGGAATTCTCCCAACACCTGCATGCTGCTCTTGACTCTGGCAGCCTTGCAGGAGCAGTGTTCATTGACCTCTCCAAGGCCTTTGACACTGTCTGTCATCCCCTTCTACTCGACTCTCTCCACCAACTTGGCTTCTCTGGTGGTCCCATTTCCTGGTTCACTAGCTACCTCTCTGCTAGATCCCAGCGTGTCAAGATCAGCAGCTCCTCTCCAGCACTCTTCCCATTCGCCCCGGGTCCCCAGGGCTCCATCCTGGGTCCAATACTTTTAGTCTCTACCTCAAACACCTCCCCAGCTCATGTACCAGTAAAATACTCCTCACGCTGACGATGCAGTCCTCATTGCCTCACATCCCAATCCCACCTCCTCCATTATCCCTCCAGCAAGCTTACAACCAAGCTGAAAGGTGGTTCGGCGACTGCAGGCTGGTCATTAACCTAAAGAAAACCAAATCAATGCTCTTCTTCCACCACCAAAATAAAGCTAAAAATATCCCCCTCTTGATTATCCCCAGCACTCTGCACCCGCTAGAACAAGTGACCACATACAAGTACCTAGGCATCATGTTCGATACTGCCCTCTCCTTCCACACCCACATTAATGCCCTGTCAGCTGCCATTAACTCTCGGATTGGCCTGCTATACCGGCACAGGGACTGCCTGCCTGGGTTGCCCTCAGGCTGGCCATCACCTCCTCCATCTTGTCCCTCGTGGACTATGGCTTGCCCATCTATGCTGCAGCTGACAACACTGCCCTCTCCAAAATCCAACTCTCCATCAATAAGGCCTGTAGGCTCCTGACCAGTGCCACCAGCCGAACTCACACCTGCCTTCTATACTACCACCAATCTTCTGAACTTTGAGGAGTGACTGCTCACCAGACCTGCCTTCGCTAAGAAATCACTGCTAGGACTCTCCCGGTCTCCACCTCCCTACAGCAGCCGCTCTTCGCCCATCACCACCAAGCTCTGTTAAGGCCACTTTCAAGGTGCCCAGAACCAAGGCCTCTCTTGCCCAGAGATCCATCCTCTACCGAGCCCCCACCTGGTTCAACTCCCTCCCTAGCTGCAACTTGCTAAAAATTGGCTCTTTCAAAACAGCCCTTCGGAACCATATCTTTAATACCCGCTGTTGTAGGTGCAACTAACCCCCTGTTGTAACCTGCGGTTCCCGCCTGCGTTGCCCCCTGGCTCGACAACGTCCACTGGACAGCCTCTCCCTCCCCCAGACCTATCCCTTCCCTACTAGGTCCAAACAGGGATGTAACCCGCTGTCTTCTCTGAGGACCTACTATATCCATGACTGTAACTCACAATTTTGTAACATTATGTAACCTAAGTAACATACAAACTACTACATTATGTAACCTAAGTGTGTCTATGTTAAATGTTCCTTTTACTGCACCTGTAATGTTATCCTCTGTTTTAATTTGCACTGTAATAACTGTCTTGATGTCTGCCCCCCCGACGAGATGCCTCTGTAAATGAGTCTCTGACTCAAAGGTTATAAACCCGATTTGTAATGAATAAATGAAAGCTCTAGATGAAAAGTTCTTTGTACACTATGGAATCCACAACAGATCCATTCTGACCAAGGCTGAAATTTTGAAAGCAACCTAGTGAAAGAAATGCTGTCCCTCTGGGAATAACCAAGTAACAGACTACCCCATATCACTAGTGTCATTGGCTCAGTAGGTAGCACACTCACCTCTGAGGCTGGGAGATCAGAGGGCTGTGGGTTCAGTTCCACATCTGGCACTTGTTAATATCCCAGTACTGACACTGTAGTGCAGCATGAGAGGGATGCTGTACTTGAGGTGCCGCTTTTTGATGAGACGTTAAACCAAGGTCCCATCTGCTTGGATTGGTGGTACTTCAGGTGGATGTTAAAGATCACATGGCACTTATCGAAAGAGTAGGGAATTTCTCCGTGTCCTGGCCAAATTTCCTCATTCACTAAAAATACCACCAACAGCTTAATCTGGTTCAAGGTCAGTTGGCATTCATCTGTATCCTCTCCCGGTCGTGCCTGAAAATAGGCAGGATTTGTCTAGTGCACTTACCCGTCAACAAAACTAAATAAATAAAACCTCTAGGTGATCCTCAATCTGAATGGTTTAACTGAACCCTACCGAACATGCTTGGTACATTGGACCCAAAAGAAAAGAGCAAGTGGAGACAAGAAGTCAGTGCACTAGTCCATGCATACAATTACACCAATGCGACGCCACTGAATTCTCTCTGTACTGTCTGATGTTTGGCCAGGAAGACCGCCTTCCTATGGAGTTATCTTTCGGTGTCTCTGCCAATAGAGCTAGGCCACAGAATTACCTTTAGTACATACAAAGAGTGAACAACCAATTAATTGCTGCCTACAAGTTGGCAGCGGATGCACAAAGCATAACAAAGTCAATAAATATAGATACAACAAAAGGGTAAAGGCACACAAGCTGCTGCCAGGACACTGTGTTTTGTTAAGGAATTTGGGACTGCGAGAGTCCACAAAATTGCTAACCGATAGGGCAAAACCCCTTACATTGTGGTGAAAAAGGTGTGAGATATGCATGTGTACAGGATTCATCCTGAAGGAAAGTCAAGTAGATAACGGACTAAGCCACCAACATCGGTTGTTGCCTGTTGGACGGTAAGTCCCAAGTGATGCAGTGGACTCTGTAGAACCTCCAAAACCTCAGCAAATCAGTCTGCTATGCTCAAACAAAATGCAAAGCAATCAGAAATTGTTCAGCACACAGCTGATGCTCAAGTAGATCAGGGTAACTAGGACGAATCAGAAGGAGGTGTACCATCCTATAAGGGATCTCGCCAGACTGTTCATAGCTCCAGACGGAACCATTAGTAATGCATCAAATGTGCCTCTTGCAGAGCCCACACCAGCAATCTTGGGTGACTACCCTTTTAACAAATCATGGGAGGATAGTGTGGTACCTGAGGACTGGAGGAGGGGCGATGGGATTCCCTTCACAAAAGTTCAAGTTTCAAGTTCAAGTTTATTGTAGGAAAAACTACGTTGAGCAAGCTCATTCACAAGGAGGTCCTGAGTCACATACACATACAATTCGCTATTACATTGACAGGAAAACTGAATGTGGAACAAGCAAAGAATATATATATAATACAAGAGGTATACAAATAGAAATCTTGTGCTATTTATGCAAATACATTCCAGCTTAATCCTTGTGCCAAGTTATGCAATACATTCCAGCTTAATGAGTAGAGGGACAGTTGGTACATAGGCAGTTGGCTTAGAGTTGGGGGCCTAGTAGCACACATAATGCCTTTATTTTAGAGACAGCTAGTGTTTTGTAGGAGTTAATTGATACGATGTTGGTTAGCTTCAGCATGGCTTGTAGTCGGTTCCAAATGTTGGGGAGGGCGTATGAGACAGCTTGTTGGCCAGTTGTAGTACGTGGGAGCAAGGCAGAGACTGGAAACTACAGACCTGTTAGTTTGCCCTCAGTGGTAGGGAAAATGATGGAATCACTTCTGAAAGAAAGAACTGTTGAGTACCTGGAGGCCAGTGGGGCATAGGACCCAAGGCAGCGTGGATTCACAGCAGGAAGGTCATGTCAGACGAATCTAATAGATTTCTTTGACTGGGTAACCAAAGTAGTATACCAGGGAGGGGCTGTGGATATGGCCTACCTAGACTTTAGCAAGGCATTTGACACAGTCCCAAACAAAAGATTATTGAACAAGTTAGCCAGCCTGGGAGTGGATCCCAGGGTGGTAGCCTGGGTAACAAATTGGCTGGACAACAGGACGTAAATGGAGTACACTCTGAAGAAAGGGTGGTTACTAGTGGGGTACTGCAGGGTTCAGTACTGGGACCGGTCCTCTTTAATGTCTTTACAGGAGACATTGCGGAGGAGCTGGAAGGAAAAGTATGCCTCTTTGCAGACGAAACAAAGATCTGCAACAGGGTTGACACATAAGGTAGGGTGGAAAGGATGAGTAGGGACTTGGCAAGGTTGGAGGAATGGTCAAAAGTATGGTAGCTCAGATTCAATGCTAAGAAGTGCAAAGTAATACACATGGGAAACAAAACCCAAGGGAAGAGTACACAATTGGGGGGGCTATTAACAACAACAAAAATGGAACGGGACCGGGGGTAGTCATATCAGATGACCTTAAGGTAGGCAAGCAATGTGAGAAGGCAGTAAGGAAGGCTGGGGGGATACTGGGATGCATAGGGAGAGGCATCACCAGTAGAAAACACAAAGTTGTTATCCCTCTGTACAGACAGTTGGGGAGACCCCATCTAGAGTACTGTGTGCAGTTCTGGAGACCCCATCTCCACAAGGGCATAGACAGGATGGAAGCAGTCCAGAGGAGGGCAACTAAAATGGTGCAGGGTCTGCAACAGGAGCCATACGAAGAGATACTAAAAGAGCTTAATATGTGTACCCTTGAGGAAAGGAGGGAGAGGGGGGACATGATAGAAACTTTTAAGTACCTCAAGGGAATCAGCAAAGTCCAAGAGGGGAGCATCTTTCAGAAAAAGAGATATGCAAGAAAAAAAATACTCACCTTAGTAACTGTGTTTCTTCTAATGGAGTCCTGCTGTATTCTGACTATCTGCAGTAAGCTCCAGCCTTTAAACTGCCCTGGAGAACAAAGGGTTAATTTTCTATGCAGTGCATAGAATGTTGAGCTCAAGCTTGGTTGAGGTCTCTGTCTGCAGCTCTTTGAAACCCAACCGTCAGATTCTTATGGGCAAAAACTCACTAACTACCCTATGTGGAAACTGTAAAATTTTTACTAGCCAACTGACAACAAAAAGTTTTGGATTCCCAAGGAAGACTCAAGTCAGGAAACTCAAAATCAAAAACCAATCCAAACAAGGATAACAATAAAACAAAACACCCAAACAAAAAGAGGAGGGTGTATAAGAAGCACGCCTGAGGTGCAACACTGCACCTGCCCACCCACTTCCCAAAAACTAGGTTCTGAGAGGGGAGGCAGGGAGGGAGGTCAGAATACAGCAAGACTCCATTAGAAGAAACATAATTACTAAGGTGAGTCATTTTTTCTTCAAACAACATGAATTCTTGCTGTATTCTGACTGCCTGCAGACTACAAAGCAGTACCTCCATGGAGGAGGGCTGAACCTACTTTGGGAATAGGCTCTGAAGTACTGCTGTGCCAAAGAAAAATTACTCATCTTAGTAATGTTGTTTCTTCTAATGAGTCTTGCTGTATTCTGACATATTGCAGTGATGTCCAACCTTGAACTGCCCCGAGATGAAAGAGTTAACTTTCCATGCCAGGCATGGAACGCTGAGCTTGAGCTCGGTTGAGACTCTGTCTGTTGCTGTTTGAACTCAAACCGTCAGATCTTTACGAGCTATACTCACTAGGTGTCCTGTGTGGAAACTGTAAACTTAACACTAGCCAACTGGCTACTAAATATAATAAACAGATTTTTTGGTCCCAAAACAAAGACTTAGGAAACCCCAAAAATAAAACAAAACACAACACCCACCCACCCAAACTAAAGGGGTGAGAAAATAAGGGGTGGGGCACCTCCCAAGTGCCAACACTGCTACTGCCCACCCACATCCCAAAAACCTAGGTTCTGAGAGGGGAGACAGGGGAGGAGATCAGAATACAGCAAGACTCCATTAGAAGGAACAACATGACTAAGGTGAGTAATTTTTTCTTCAAACAACATGAAGTCTTGCTGTATTCTGACATATTGCAGACTACCAAGCAGTACCTCCATGGAGGAGGGACATAACCTACTTAGGAAATAGGCTCTGAGCACTGCTGTGTTAAACCGAGCATCACCCCTAGCCTGGATATCCAGAGAGTAATGCTTGGTAAAAGTGTGTACTGTTTCCAGGTGGCTGCTTGACAAATCTCTAAGATAGGAATATCCCTGGCAGCAGCCAGGGAAGCAGCTGTACCTCTGGTAGAGTGGGCCCTCAGGCCTGAGGGTGGAGTCCTACCTAGTTTTTTCAAAGCAAAATTGAATGCAAGAGACAATCCACCTGGCAACAGATCTCTGAGTGGCAGGTTTTCTCTTACCAACCTCACCATAAGTGAGGAACAGTTGGAGGGAGTCAAACCTGTGACCCTTGGTGCGCTCTAGGTAGCAGCTAAGGGCCCTTTTCATATCCAAACTGTGCAGCCTCCTCTTCCCAGAGGAGGAATGGTCAGTGAAGAAAAGAGGAAGAGACATAGCCTGATTAAGGTGGAAATCTGAAACCACCTTAGGCAAAAACTTCCTATTAGTCCTGAGGACCACCTTATCTCTATGGAAAGAGATAAAATCAGGCTCCACTGACAGGGCCTGTAACTCACTTATGCATCTGGCAAAAGTGATGGCCACCAAGAAAACAGTTTTCCAAGTCAAGTACTTAAGCTCTGCTGAGGACAAAGGCTCAAAAGGCGGTTGCATAAGCTGAGCAATGCAAAC
Organism: Neoceratodus forsteri; assembly: GCA_016271365.2. NCBI lineage: Eukaryota > Metazoa > Chordata > Ceratodontiformes > Ceratodontidae > Neoceratodus > Neoceratodus forsteri. The sequence goes on from CM028138.1 coordinate 578,286,051, forward strand.
ATTACGGTCCCAAGCAGGGGCAGGGTCCCTGAATGGAGGACTGGTATGAGGCAATCCCTTGAAAAATTTAGAAAATACAGGATGGGCTGAAAGGGAAGAGTGCTTGCCTGCTGAAAGGGAGGCAGAAACAGCTGCCAGATGCACTCTTAGTGTAGCTGGTCTGAGTCCTAAGCTATTAAGATGAACCATATAGTCAAGGACTGTGGCAGGCCAGCAGATTCTGGGAAATATGCTTCCCAGAGCACCATATAGAAAATCTTTTCCACTTGGAGTTGTAAGTGTTTCTGGTGGAAGGCTTCCGAGAAGCCTTTAGGATATCCATAACACCTTCAGAGAGGTGCAAATCAGCAAACTCTAACTCTTCAAGAGCCAGGCCCTGAGATTGAGAGATTTGAGATTCAGATACCAAATCCTCCCTGAGCACAGGTTAACAGGTTGTAATTCCTGGAAGAGACAGGGAAGGTGGACTGCTAAGGACAACAAGAGAGGGTACCAGGGCTGCCTGGCCCAGTCTGCAGCAATCAGAATCACCTTGCAGGTTGAGACCTGATTTTGACTAACACCTTGAACAGGAGAGGAAGGGGAAAAGCATGCAGGAACTCCTTCCCAATTGAGAACTTGGGCATCCGGGACTGAGCCCAACACTGGAGGCCTGCAGCAAAAGAGAGGAAGTTGGTGATTGTCTGGGGCTGCAAAAGATCTATCTGTGGGTGCCCCATCTGGAGAAGATCACCTTCAAAACCAGGGGATGCAGGGACCATTCGTGATGGCCCTGAGATATCCTGCTGAGAGCATCTGCCAGGGCATTGTCCTGCCTGGGAGGTGTACTGCTGTAAGGGAGGTTTGTGGAATAGGCCAAAGACCATAATTTCATTGCCTCTGTGCACAAGGCCGTAGACCGAGTGCCCCCTTGCTTGTTGATATACCACATTGTGGTGGTATTGTCTGTTCTGATCTGAATTACTTTGTTCTGAACAGACTTGGAAAAAGCTTGAAGTGTTAGAAACACTGCTCTGAGTTCTAATAGACTGATGTGAAGCAGAGATTCCTGAGGAGACCACAACCCTTGGGTGGTCAGGTCTCCCAAATGTGCTCCCCACCCCAAGAGGGAGGCATCTGTAGTAAGGATTAGAGAATGAGACTGAGTGACAAAAGGAACTCCCTGTCTTAGTTTGTCCTGATCCAGCCACCACTGTAATGCCTGGACCACGGTTCAAGTCACTGGAATTAGTTTGGTCAGAGGGTCCCTTTTCTGAGACCAAAAGGCTCTCAAGTGGAACTGAACATCCCTAATTTGAAATCTTGCTCCCTGCACCACTGTTGTAGAGGCAGCCATGTGTCCCAGGAGCTGCAGAAAATGCCTTGCTGGTCGAGAGACACTTGGAGGGTGAATGAAGAGGCCAGTGAGATAAGGGTCCTTGCCCTGTCCAGGGAAGGAAGGCTCTTGCTTTACTGTATCCAGCTCTGCCCCTATGAAGGTGAGGGCTGCACAGGCTCTAGAACTGACTGTGAAAGATTCAGAAGGAAACCTAGAGAAGTGAGCAGTAGCTGAGTTATCTGAAGGTGTAACTTGACTTGGTCTGAAGACTAGCCTACTATGAGCCAGTCGTCCAGGTATGGAAAGATGGAGATCCTTTTTCTCCTTAGGAAGGCAACTACTACTGCCAGGCATTTTGTGAACACCCTTGGAGCAGAAGTTAGGCAGAAGGGCATTGCTCTGAATTGGTAGTGGCCTGAGGGCAGCTCGAACCTGAGGTACTTTCGGTGGGAGCTTCTGATGAGAATATGGAAATAGGCATCCTTGAGGTCCAGGGAGACTAGCCAGTCCCCTGGCCTTAGAGAGGATAGAATTATTCCCAGAGTCACCATTTTGAACTTTGGCTTTAAAAGGTGCTTGTTTAAATATCTGAGATCCAGGTTGGGGCACCATTCTCCTGTCTTTTTGGGGGTTAGGAAGTACCTGGATTACAATCCTTTCCCTTTGTGTAGGGGTGGGACCCTCTCTATGGCTCTGAGAGCCAAGAGGGAAGAGACCTCTGCCTCTAGGGCAAGTTTCTCTGAAGGATTTGCAGGTGGAAAGGATCTGGTTCTCCTCTTTGGAAATTTTTTGAAGCTGAGAACCAGTCCCTGACTTACTACTTCCAGGACCCATTTGTCTGATGTTAGAGACATCCAGTCCTGGACAAAGTAAGCCAGCCTGCCCCTACAGGTGGTGGAGAATCGGCTGGCAGAGCCATCAGGGTGCCTCTTTGGCAGGGGCTTTAGGCTGAGGGGTGGAAGCAGGCCTGCTTGTGCCCGTTCTCTCCTCTAAAGAACCCCTATGAGCATAAGCAGAAGAGGAGGCCTGGCTTGGTAGAAAGGCCTATGAAAAGGCCTTCCCTGCCCCTTGAATGCTGCCTCTGGGGAGCGCGGTTTGCCTTTCCTTGGCCTGAGCACTCCTGTAGGTGGTCCTGTATTCATCCATTTTCTTCATGTAGTTCTCTGTTTGCTCCTGAAACAGAGAATTACCCACAACAGGAAAATCCATGGCCTTAGTCTGGGTATCCTGAGACAGGCTAGTACATCTGAGCCAAGCCATCCTACAAAGGGCCACAGATGTAGCCATGACTCTAGATGAAACATCATTGGAGTCCACTGCAGCATGGAATTGCACCTTGGATGCCTCAATACCATCCACAGTCACCTGCTCCAGCTCCTTGGCAAGCTGCCCAGGGACCTGTTTAGCTAAAGCCATTACAGTGTCCCATCTAGATTTCTGATATCTAGCTGTATAGGCCATATAATTAGCCTGCCTGAGTCCCAAGGATGCTGCCATGTACTGTTTCTTTGCCATGGCATCAATCCTCCTGGAGTCCTTATCTGGGGGGTGTGAAGCCAAGGGTATATTTGCCTTATCACAGGCAGCAGCCTGCACTACCCCAACATGGCTGTATTGCTGGGTAAGGAACTCCGTATCTGAGCCTGAGAGAGTATACCTCTTGTCCATTCTCTTTTCCACAGGAAGTATAGAATTAGGAGTCTTTAAAATTTTTATTGTCTGTTTCCCAAAGGACTTATGAAGGGGAATAGACAACCTCCTGGACTCTGGGATATCCATCATTTCAACATAGTCAGGCTCCTCCTGGTCATCCACAGCTTCTTCCATAGGAAGCTGAAGAGTTTCAGCCACTTTTTTGTAGAACATAAAATGGGAAGGGGACTCAGAAAGCCTAGGAGGAGAAACCCTCTGAAGGTCTGTCTGGGGAGATGTCCGGGTCAATAGGCACATCCAGACTTTCGTAATCACCATAACTATCCTCATACTCTCCTTCCTCCTCCTCCGGTTCATAAAAATCTTCAAATTATAATCTGGAACTGAACCGACTCAACCGAGCCCCTTCCTGATGGTGCCGGTTCGGCGAACTGAGTTAGCGACTGAACAATCCTTTATCGCTTTGGCTATTTCATCAGCAGTCGGAGAAAGAATTTGTGGATCCGCACCGGCTGATTTATCCCTTCTTTTTCTTTTAACCGGAACAGACTCCTCGGAGTCGGTTCTCCTTTGCCGAAGAAGTTTCGCCTGGGTCAGAAGGCACTCCTTCTGGTTCGGTTGGAACCAAACCGGGCTGGCCATCCGGGTCAGTGGACTTCTTGGCCTCCCTTTCCTTGAGCCTACCAACTCTCTTTTCCAGGGTAGCTGCAGGAAAATTCTTGCAAATCTGGTAGTCTGAATCGAGGTGGTCAAACCCCAGACAATAAACACAGGTGGTGTGGGGATCAGCCTTAGCAAAGACTTCCCCACACACACTACACTGTTGAAACCCAGTGGACCCGGTTTTTCTTTTGGGTTTCTCAGACATGGCCAGTCCTAATAAAAAACTTACCCTTTTTTCTGCAATCCGCCAGGCAAGACACCCTTATCGGTTCCTGACCGTGTTACGGGTTGTGGAAAAAATCGTAATGAAATCTAATTTTTTAGAACCCATAAGGACCGGTTACCACACTCTAAAAGTAGAATAAACTTTTTGAACAACCTGATCGGTTCAAACCGAACCGATCCCACGTTTACAAGTTCCACACAGAAGAACAAGAAAATAAACCTATCTAGTACTCACGATACCTACAGACAGAGTTAAACCGAGAAAAACAGTACTTTAACCGACAAACTTGAACCGAGAAAAGGAGAACTCTCCGAGCAACTGTTCAGTGAGGCGGAATAAAGAATCTGACGGTTTGAGTTCAAACAGCAACAGACAGAGTCTCAAACGAGCTCGAGCTCAACGTTCCATGCCTGGCGAAAGTTAACTCTTTCATCTCCGGGCAGTTCAAAGGTTGGACATCACTGCAATATGTCACAATACAGCAAGACTTCATGTTATTTGAACGAGCATCCTCCTAGCCTGGATATACAGAGAGTAATGCTTGGTAAAGGTATGGACTGTTTTCCAGGTGGCTGCTTGACAAATTTCTAAGAGAGGGATATCCCTGGCAGCAGCCAGGGAAGCAGCTGTACCTCTAGTAGAGTGAGCCCTCAGGCCTGAGGGTGGAATCTTTCCTAGTTTCTCATAGCAGAATTATATACAAGACACAATCCACCTGGCAATAGTTCTCTTGGTGGCTGGTTTGCCCTTTCCCACTTCTCCATAAGTAAGGAACAACTGGAGGGAATCAAACCTGTGACCCTTGGTATGCTCTATGTAGTAGCTAAGGGCTCTTTTAACATCTAAACTGTGTAGCCTCCTCTCTCCTGAGGAAGAATGATCAGTGAAGAAGACAGGAAGAGATACAGACTGATTCAAGTGGAAATCTGAAACCACTTTGGGCAAGAACCTTCTACTGGTTCTAAGGACCACTTTATCCCTATGAAAGGAGATAAAATCAGGTTCCACTGACAGGCCTTGCAATTCACTGATACGTCTGGCAGAGGTAATGACTACTAAAAACACAGTTTTCCAAGTCAAGTACTTAAGCTCTGCTGAAGACATAGGTTCAAAGGGAGGTTGCACAAGTTGAGCAATGCAAACATTTAAGTCACAGGCAGGGGCAGGATCTCTAAAGGGAGGACTGGTATGAAGCAATCCCTTGAAGAATTTACAGAACACAGGATGAGATGATAGTGAGGAAGACTTCCCCACCGACAGAAAAGCAGAAACAGCTGACAAGTGTACCTTGAGAGTAGCTGGTCTGAGGCCTAGGCTATTCAGATGGACCATATAATCCAGAACTGTAGGCAATTCAGCAGTGTCTGGGGAATATGCTTTTGGAACACCAAATGCTGGATCTCTTCCATTTGGAGTTATAGGTCTTTCTGGTGGCTTTGGCTAGAGGCTTTGAGGATATCCAGAACCCCTGAGACAGATGCAAATCTACATACTCTAACTCTTCAAGAGCCAGGCCTGAGATTGAGAGACCAAGATTGGGGTACCAAACTCCCCGAGAGAAGGTTAACAGGTTGTAATTCCTGGGAAGAGACAGGGGAAGATGGACTGCTAGAGACAGCAACAGGGGGTACCAAGGCTGTCTGGCCCAGTCTGGAGCAATCAGAATCACTTTGCAAGGTTGTGACCTTATCTTGACTAGAACTTTGAACAGTAGAGGAAAGGGAGGGAAGGCATACAGAAATTTCCCTTCCCAGTTCAGAATCAGAGCATCCAGAGGGACTGAGCCCAATACTGGGGGTCTGCAACAAAAGAGAGGAAGCTGGTGATTGTCTGGGGCTGCAAAGAGATCTATCTCTGGAGTGCCCCACCTTAAAAAAATCATCTTCAACACCAGAGGGCCCAGGACCATTCGTGATGGCCCTGGGAGATCCTACTCAGTGCATCTGCTAGCACATTGTCCTTGCCTGGAAGGTGGACTGCTATCTGAGAGGTCTGCAGAGAATAAGCCAGGGACCACAACTTCATGGCTTCCATGCACAAGGCCGTGGACCGAGTGCCTCCCTGCTTGTTGATGTACCACATGGTGGTGGTGTTGTCTGTTCTGACCTGAACCACCTTGTTCTGCACTGACTGAGAGAAAGCTTGCAGGGCCAGAAAAACTGCCCTGAGTTCCAGGAGATTGATATGGAGAAGGGATTCCTGAGGGGACCACAGTCCCTGGGCAGTGAGGGCCCCCAGATGGGCTCCCCAGCCCAGAAGGGAAGCATCTGTGGTAAGGACCACTGAATGAGGCTGAGTGACAAATGGGACCCCTTGCCTTCAATTGCCCTGATCCTGCCACCATTGAAGGGCTTGGATCAGAGTCCGAGTCATTGGAATCAGTTTGGTAAGGGGATCCTTCTTTTGGGACCAAAAGGCCCTCACCTCAGATGGAACTGAATGTCCCTCATCTGAATCTTGCCCTTGACCACTGCTGTAGAAGCTGCCATGGCCCAAGAGCTGAAGGAAATGTCATGCTGGTCGGGATACCTGAAGGAAGAAGCCAGTTCTATAAGAACTCTTGCACCTTTCCAGGGAAGAAAGGCTCTTGCTTTGACAGTATCCTGCTCTGCCCCTATAAAAGTAAGGAGCTGCACTGTTTAAAGAACTGACTTGGGAAGGTTGAGAAGAAATGCTACAGAAGTGAGCACCTGCTGGGTCACTTGCAGGTCTGACTTGACTTGGTCTGGAGACTGACCCACTATGAGCCAGTCGTCAAATATGGAAAGATGGAAATCTTTTGCCCTGTAAGAAAGACAACAACTACTGCCAGGCACTTTGTGAAAACCCTCGGGGCTGATGTTAGACCAAAGGGCATTGCTTTGAACTGATAGTGGCCTGAGGGCAACTTGAACCTGAGGTACTTTCTGTGGCAGCACCTGATGGGAATGTGAAAGTAGGCATCTTTGAGGTCCAGGGAGGCTAGCCAGTCCCCTGGCCTTAGAGAGGGAAGAATTATTCCCCGAGTCACCATCTTGAACTTTGGTTTTAAAAGATGTTTGTTCAGGTATCTTAGATCTAGGATGGGTCATCACTCCCATGTCTTTTGGGGTAAGGAAGTACCTGGAGTACAGACCTTTGCCCCAGTGTAGGGTAGGAACTCTCTCTATGGCTCTTAAAGCCAGAAGAGATGAAACCTCTGCCTCTAGGGCAAGGGTTTCTGAGAGACCTGCAGGTGGAAAAGATCTGGCTCTCATCTTTGGAAATTTTTTGAAGCTGAGAACCAGTCCCTGGCTTACTACTTCCAGGACCCACTTGTCTGAGGTAATAGACATCCAGTCCTGGACAAAGTAAGCCAGCCTGCCCCCTACTGGAATAGGAGAGTCGACCCAGGCAGACCCATCAGGGTATCTGCTTGGCAAGGGCCTTAGGCTGAGGAGTGGATGCAGCCCTGCCCATCTCCCTCCTGCCTCTCCCTCTGAAGAACCCCCTCTGTGAAAAGGGAGAAGAGGCCTGTGCTTGGTAAAAAGGCCTATAAAAAGGCCTGCCCCTACCCCTAGATTGTTGCCTTTGAGGAGTTGCCTGCCTCTCCTTGGCCTGAGCACTCCTATAAGTGGTTCTGTAATCATCCATTTTCTTCATGTAATTCCCTGTCTGCTTCCCAAACAGAGAATTACCCACCACAGGAAAATCCATGGCCTTAGCCTGGGTGTCGTGTGAGAGGCTAGTACATCTGAGCCAAGCCATCCTCCAAGAGCTACAGATGTAGCTATGACTCTTGATGACACATCACTGGAGTCCACAGCAGCATGAAATTGTACCTTTGATGCCTCAACCCCATCAGCAGCCACCTCCTCCAGCTCCTTGGCAAGCTGGGGGAAAGCCTGTTTAGCCAGTGCCAGTACAGTGTCCCACCTGGACTTCTGGTACCTGGCTGTATAGGCCATATAGTCTGCCTGCCTGAGTCCCAAGGAAGATGCCATGTACTGCTTTTTTGTCATGGCATCCATCTTCCTGGAGTCTTTGTCTGGGGGGTGTGAAGCCAAGGGAATATTTGCCTTGTCACAGGCAGCAGCCTGCACTACCCCAACACGGCTGCATTGTTGGTATAAAAACTCCATATCTGAGCCTGATAGTGTATACTTCTTGTCCATCCTTCTGTCAACAGGAGGTACAGAATTGGGAGACTTTAAGATTTTTTGTGTCTGCTTCCCAGAGGATTTGAGAAGGGGAACAGACAGTCTCCTGGACTCTGGGATGTCCATCATTTCCACATAATCAGGCTTCTCCTGATCCTCCACAAGAAGTTGGAGGGTTTCAGCCACTTTCTGTAAAACAGATAGTTGGGAGGGGACTCAGAAAGCCTAGGAGGAAACACCAGAAGGCCTGTCTGGGGAGATGTCCGTTCCACAGGCACATCCAGACTTTCACCATCATCTTCGAACTCCCCCTCCTCCTCAAACTCCGGTTCATAAAAGTCTCCAGGGGCATAATCTTGAACCGGGGAAACCGACCAAACCAAACCCCTGCCAAATGGTGCCGGATCAGTCGGAACCGGGCAAAGCGATTCAATAATCCGAATCGCTCTGGCTATTTCCTCGGCGGTCAGAACATGAACCTCTGGATCCGAACTGGTAGATTTTTTGCGTTTCCTTTTGTAGGAACCGACTCCTCAGGATCGGCTCTCTCTGCCCGAAGAAGTATCGCCTGGTCAGAGGGCACTCCTTCTGGTTCGGTTGGGTCCAGCCGGGCTGGCCATCCGGTCAGCGGACTCCTCAAGCCTCCTTTCCTAAGTCTACCTAATCTCTTCTCAAGGGTAGATTTAGGAAAATTTTACAAATTTGCAGTCTGTATGAGGTGTTCAACCCCAGACAATAAACACAGGTGGTGAGGGATCGGCCTTAGCAAAGACCTCCCCACACTCACTGCAGTGTTGAAACCCAGTGGGTCCAGTTTTCTTCTTGGGTTTCTCAGACATGGCCAACCTAACCAAACTTACCCTTTTTATGGCAACCGCCAGTCAAGACTCCCTTATCGGTTCCTAACCGTGTCACGGGTATTGTAAAAAAACTGTTCAAAACCCATTTTTTTAGAACCGATAAGGACTGGTAACCATGCTCTTTTTTTTTCTCCCAATTGTTACAAATATCAAAATTATAAAATTACAAAATATCAGAATTCACAATAAAAATTCACAATAAGTGATCAGTTCAGCTGAACCGATCAAACAACTTTTACAATTTCCACACAGAATTCAGACAAAAAACAATCTAGTACTCACGGTACCGCAGACAGAGACTGAACCGACTATGCGGAACAAATTCGGCTTAAAACCGACAACTTTACTTTCAAACCAAGCTGAAGGAGAAATCTCCGGAGCGACTGTTCAGTGAGGCGGAGTAAAGAATCTGACGGTTGGGTTTCAAAGGGTTGCAGACAGAGACCTCAATCAAACTCGAAGCTCAACGTTCTATGCACTGCACAGAAAATGAACCCTTTGTTCTCTGGGGTAGTTTAAAGGCTGGAGCTAACTGCAGACAGAATACAGCAAGACTTCATGTCATTTCAACAAGGGGGCACAATTTGAAGATAATGGGGGGATGGCTCAGAGGCAACGTGAGGAAGTTTTGTTTCATGTAGAGGGCGGTGGACACATGGAACCGCCTTCCTGAGGAGGTTGTGGGGTCAAAAACAGTGGGGGAATTCAAGAATGCATGGGACAGACATAAGGCAATTATAGTGGTGGTATGAGGAAGTAGGTTGTTGGTTAACTGGAATCTGCAACTTATTCAACAAGTAGGGAAATGGGCAGACTGGGTGGGCCAAGCGGTCCTTATCTGCCATCAAAGTCTATGTTTCTATGGATTCTGAGCCAACACCAGATGTATCCTTAGATGATGAGCCTGTATCTGAGGAAGTACAAGAGGAAGAAAATGGAGCACCTGTAGAAACAACAGAAGATATTACAGAACCCATTTTGACTGAGAATGCCCTATTGCTATTCAATGAATTTGGTAGCTACCCCAGAATCCAAGAAAAGAAGTGACTGTTCCTCCATTGTTCTGAAAAGTTGTTGAACCCTTGCTCAAGTTAACCTATGACTCACCAGGTGCCCTACCAACTTGTCAATCTACGTAGTACACAGAGGTATCTCTGTCACACCCAGATCTCTGCCTCAAAGTGCCTTCTCTAAAGCCCAGACTATAGCACTCGGAGCAGGAGGTAAAGTAAAGGGTAAAAAGGAAAGTAGAAATAATGTTGATATTGCCGATTGATGTTACCATATAGCTCAAAGTTATGGAATTGCCCATTCCTATGGTAACATAAAGGTTACTATCATGACAGCTGTTTTTATATAATGACATTTTTATTAAAATATTATGAAACAATGCAAACAATTAAAAAAAAAACAAATTCATAACTATTAAATAAATGAACCTACACTAAATAACAAAACAATTACTAAGACTTACATTCTTTTATGAACTAAACATATCTATTAATCCTAATACAATCTTCTTATATTTCCAAATTTCAGGAAATATAAAAAGCTGAAATTTAAAAGAAACAATGAACAGGAAGAGAGAAAAAGAAGACAGAAGAACCTTTATTTCATATATGATTATTTGTGGATACCTTACATACCCTAGCTTCTTAATACAAAGATTATTTTAACATGTACAAAATAATATTACAGTAAGAGAAACATAAAGGGAAGAGCAAAGAAGCAGTAGAAGGAAATTAAAGTGTATATAAGATGATATGGAGACAGGGAACATACTTATTTACCTGGGATAAAATACAAATTAAATACATCTTGGATTATTAGGGATACTGAAACTGTATTAGAACTGCAAATCAATTTATAGATACTGCCAAACCTTTATTGAATCTATTTCCTGCAAGTTTTCCTGTTCTCAAAATCTCTATGAATTGTGCTCTCCACTCCTGTATTAATGGGGCATTGTCATTTTTCCAATATTTTAATAAAATATTTCTAATTGAGGCACCTATAAGTAGTAGAGAGTACTTCTGTTCCTGAATCCAAAATTGAGACTCATCAAAATGTCCCAAATACACCAGTTTCTATGTTTAAATAGTTTGCAATAAAAGGCAAATATTTAAACATTTCTTTAACATTTTCCACAGAGCCTGTACAGGAGGGCAACCCAAAGTACTGTTCCGTAGGAACTTACCTTAACAGTAGATCTTCGAGAGAGGCTCCTTCGGTAGGTCATTACATATAGACTACGCCACTCATGCCTGGGGCCACACGGCAGACTTTTCTAGCAATTATTTATTTATTTGCTTTTGTTGACCGGTGAGTACACTAGGCATAGGAATGCCTATTTTCAGGTACGACCCGGAAGGATACAAGTCAGATACAAAACAACAACATCAGTGTGACGCAGCACATAAACCATACAATACAGAGTTAGGAGAGTAAAGAACATCACAAACACTTGAAAGACTACCAGACATCACGCGACTGATATCAGCATGACCGTATACTGGTGGAATGAGGTCCCCACGTTAAGCACTCCAGTTCTTCTGCTGGAGCCTGGAAGAGGCCTAACAGCAGGAGTAGACAGGATTTGGAGTCCCTGTATATAAAATAAAAGGGGGAAGGAGGGGGGGAAAAATATGACCTACTGAAGGAACCTCTCTCCAAGATCTACTGTTACGGTAAGTTCCTACGTAACTGTACTATCTTACATCGAGACGAGGGTTCATTCAGTAGGTCATTACATATAGAACTGAGGAGGAGAGAAACAAACTCCAACAAAACTGGGAACTAGAATGGACCAAGCCTAGGACAGAAGGCCCTGCAAAACAGCTAGGCCAAACCTGCCCTCCGCCTAGAAGCAATGTCCAGACTGTAGTGTTTGGTAAAGGTATGGACAGAACTCCAAGTTGCTGCAGTGCAGATATCAGCTGCAGAAACGTTCCACAAAAATGCAGCGGAAGCATCCATGACACTGGTAGAGTGATCTCTGATGGGACCAGGCAGAGGTCTGTCGTATCTTTGGTAACAGTAGTGAATACTGTTACCTAACCAATTGGGGAGGACTGCTTAGAAACAGCTTTGCACGCTGATCTGGGGGCAAAGTAAACAAAGAGCTGATCACAGTTACAGATATCCTTTGTTCGGTGTGTGTAACATCAAAGGACGTCCATGGCGTGCAGGAGTGCCTCACCTCTGTTTGCAGGGGACAGAAAGAAAACTGGAAGCTCCACTGATTGGTTCAGTGTGACTTCCGACACCACCTAGGGTAAAAACTTAGGATTTGTCCTGAGGACCGCCTGGTCCCTGTGGAAAATTAGATAAGGCTCTTTATATACTAGAGCCTGAAGCTCCGAAATCCTTCAAACTGAAGTATCAGCAACCAAAAATAATGTCTTCCAAGAGAGGAAGCATAAATCACAGATCATTGCTGGTTCAAATGGGGGGAGAGTAAGCTTCTCCAACATGAAGTTCAAATCCCAAGTGGTTGTAGGGCTGCAGATGGGGGGTTTCAGATGGAGAATCCCTTTCAGAAAAGGGTTTCGAGACTTCCAGCTGAGCCACGGGTTTACCATCCGCCAGCTCATGGTACGCCAAAACTGCAGAAAGGTGGACCTTCAAAGAAGAATATGACAGACCTGAGTGAAAGCTGGAGCAGATATTCCATGACTTGTGGGCAGAACAAGTAAATGGGTTCCAATCCTTGGAAGTCACCCTGATGGAAAAACGTTTCCACTTCATGGCATAAGTGGAACAAGTAGAGGGTTTTCGTGCCTCTATTAAGACTTGAGCGACTCGAGAGAAGACCCCAAAGTGAGAAACCACTATGTCTAGAAGCCACGCATGAAAATGCAATGTCCTGAGCCATGGATGAACAAGATGACCTTGATTCTGGGTTAAGAGGTCGTGAGTCACTGGAAGTTTAACCGGTGGTTCTCTTGCTAGCTGTTGCAGCAGCAGGAACCAAATCTGTCTCGGACAGAGAGGGGCGATGAGAATCATCCGTGCCTTCTCTTCCTGAAACTTGAGGAGAACCCTCTGGAGAATGTGAAATGGAGAGAAGGCGTGCAAAATGTCCCTGTCCAAGAGAGAGACAGTACGTTGCCAGAAAGCACAATGCCCTGGAGCAGTGAGCAAAAACTGGAAGTTTTCCATTGGAATGGGAGGCGAAGAGGTCGAGCTGTGGATGCCCCCACTTTAGGAAGAAAGACCCTGCCACTTCCTGATTTAGTTCCTATTCATGACTTAGGGTCCAAGACCTGCTGAGACTGTCCTCCAGGTCATTTGAACACCTGGAACATGCATGGCCACTAGGGCCAGATTCTGCTGAACTGCCCAGTTCCACACCTGCATCGCTCTCTGCAAAGGGAGGTCATGAGAGTTCCTCCTTGTTTGTTGGGGTACCAAACTACTGACATATTGTCTGTCTGGACAAGCAGTGATCCCTTGGAAAGGAGGGTCTGAAAGGCCTGTAAGGCATACAAGTCCGCCCTGACCTCCAGAACATTGATGTGTAATGATGCTTCCAAGCTGGACCACAGTCCTTGTGCTTGGTGCTCCCCATCCCATATTCAATGCATCCGTAGACACTGATGCAGAGGGGGCTGGGCTCCTGAAAGGAAGTCCCAAGGAAAGGTTGCAGGGGTCCCTCCACCACAGCAATTCTTTCTGAACTGCTGACGACACCAGGACCAGATGGTCCAGTTCATCCAGGAGTTGATCCCACTGCACCCACAAGGACCACTGAGTAACTCTCATGTGAAGCCTCGCCAGGGGAATGGTAGTGATGGAGGCTGCCATCAGGCCAAGAAGGCGGACGACCTCCTGGGCCGGGATGGTCCTGGACGAAGCCACCAAAGAAGCCTGACGGACCAGGGTCTCCACCCTGTCTGGAGGAAGGAAGGCTCTGCATTGGACTGTATCCAAAACCGCCCCAAAGAATTGAAGTCTCTGGGATGGTATCAGGGATGATTTGGGGACACTAACAGTAATCCCCAGTTTGAGGAAAAGGTCCAGAATAAAGGACAGAGCCTCCAATAAGGAAACCCTGGAAGGGGCCGAGATTAGCCAATCATCCAGGTAAGGGAAAACCGCAATACCCTGGCAGAGCAGAAAGGCCGCCACCACCGACAGGCACTTGGTAAACACACGAGGTGCAGAGGACAGACCAAAGGGAAGGGCCCAAAACTGGAAGTGCTCCCCCTGAATAGGAACTGCAGCAATCGGCGGTGGCTGGGGAAGATCGGAATGTGCAAGTAAGCATCCTGCATGTCTAAAGCGCAAAGCCAATGGTTCTCCAGAAGAAGTGGGAGAAGGTTCTGGAGCATCAGCATCAGGAACTTTTTGTACTCAACAAACAGGTTGAGACTGCTCAAGTCAAGGATAGGTCTCACGTCTCTCGTCTTTTTTGGAACCAGGAAAAAATGGGAGTAAACCCCCCTTCCCCTTTGCTGGAGGGGAATGCACTCTATTGCTTCTTTGAGCAAAAGGCTTTGAATTTCTTCTCGAACAAGAAGAGCCTGATCCCTGGAGTAGGAAGACCTTTTTGGCAGAGAGTCTAGTGGTATCTCCAGAAACTCTATAGTGTGTCTGGCAGACACCAGTTGCAGGACCCATGCATCGGAGGTTCGCCCTGCCATTCCTGTGTGTGGTGGGTGAACCTCCCCCCATCGGCCCTCGCCATGAGGTTGAGGAGGTAATGAGGCTATGGAGTCAGGAGGTGGCAAGGCAATCAAGAGGAGGACCTCATGAGCATCTCTGGTTGTTGGAGGCAGGAGGAGTGGCGGAATCCATGGCCTTGCATTTCCCTCGGCGTCGAGCCGGGGCCTGCTTCCTCTGCCTCCAGGTCCTTTTCTGAAAAGGTGCTGCTTCTGTTGAGTGCCCAATCACTGCATGGATAACACTGACCTCAGGATGATGCCTTTGGTATCACCACCAAAAACATGAGCCTCGAAGAGTCATGAATCGCCAGACTGCACCTCGTTGGCGAGGCCAGAAATCTTGAGAAACCAGGCGTGCCGTCTTAAGGCAACGGTTAATACTGCACGCAGGCTACTGAGTGACGGAGTCATGCATAGCCTGCAGAGCATGCCTACAGAGAAAAACATGAAAGGCAGAGATCCTTGGCGAGCTCCTTCTTGAGGCCCGAGGGGTCCAAAGCCTGGACTTGGGCCTCCAGCCTGGCCAAGGTAGCTTTCTGGTGTGACATCATATGAGCCACATAGTTTAGGGACCGGAGCGCACATGTGGCTGAAGAATAAACCTTTCTACCGAACTGGTCCATCTGCTTCAACTCCTTATCTAGAGGAGATGTGCTCATGTGCTTGGGTGCAGACAAGCGATTATGCGCAGCTGAAATTATGACGGAGTCTGCCTTCGGATGCGCATTGAAAAATGGAGCCTCCTTAAGTGGTCAGTACACTCTGTCTGCCCTCTTGAGGACAGCCGGGATAGAAAAAAGCATCTGCCAGACCACAGAGGTGAGATCATGGTGGGGTAACAATCTATGGAGGAATCAGTACCAGGGACAGACTCGGCGAGTCTGTCACATAGGGTCTTGTTCCTCTGACTCCCAGTCAAAAAAGTCTTGCATGGACCTCAAGAGGTCCGAAAAGGCAGGGTCCTCCGGGGAAACCTTGCCCTTCGGAACCTCAGGTTTGTCCGAGGGCTCCTCTGGTAACTCATCGCCATTCTCATCATCATCGTCCTTCCCCTCGTCCGGACGGTCTCCAAGGTCTGGGAGAACAATGAGACATGTACTGTGGATGGAGGAGAAGAACTCCTTCAGGACGGAGATCTAGGAGCACGTGGGGGTGGGAGTCTGCTTTCCAGATCTGACACCAGCTCTGCGTGTGCCCCCTGTCACCAAGTCTGAATTAGGGTCTTGAAATCCGGCATGGCTGGAGCCTGTGGAGGGGGCGGGGGGGGGAGGAGGAGGAGGCTGGGAGAGAGGGGGAGGAGGTATTACCAGGGGAGGTGGGTAGTGATACCCCTGGTAACCAGAAAAGTGATAGCTCTGGTAGGGATTGTACCTAGGGTAGTACTGTCCTGTAGTGCTCCAATCAGGAGGAGGACCAGCCGGGTAGTGGTCCTCAGGATCCCCCGGGAGGTAATGAGGGACAGTCCAGGGTCTGGAATAAATCCCCAACGTCAAGGGGTCTGACAGGGGACCCGTTGAGCCTCCCCATCGTACAGATCGGCATGGTCTGGCGTCAGGATAGTTATCATCTGAGGTACCGGCGCTGGGACCAGCACCACCTGATCTGGCACCGAAAAGAATCCAGCATCGAACCAGATGAAGGGGCCCGACAGAGGGACCGCGTCTGGTGCCAGAGCCAAAGGCTGGGGCAGACAGCAAGGCCCGGGCTCTGAGACCATTGTCAGAGGTTCCGGCATTGGGTGAATGCGAGCTGGATCCCAACGGTGGGATTGGGACGGGATAGTCACCGGATCTGGAGAAGTCCCTCCCGAGAGGAGGGTCTCCAGCTAGGCGGACGGCTGCAGAGGAGGAGCCTCCTTCCCGGTGACCCCGTCAGGTGAGTACGGAACGGACCCTGAGGAATGGTCCTGCACATCGAGGGGCTCCGCATTGTCCTCGCCTGAAGTACCCGCCTGAGAAGGGGAAGGTACTGGTGAGGGAGAAGGGGAGAGGGACTGTCTCCCCCCCCGGCTCTTCCGGACATTGAGTGAGGCACTGTCAGGCCCCGACAGGAGAACCACGCCTGATCCGCCGTCAGAGACGGGCATCTTACCAGATGGAGCCGGGCAGGTGGGAGAGGAGGCCCCCAGCTGACTTACTGGCTACAACCAGGTGGGTCCCCGAGGCCTGGGAGCTGACTTACCGGCGGCCAGGTGGTCCCTGGAGGATGACTTATCGGTTGTGGCAGTGCGGCCGTCAGAAGGGCTGGCAGCCAACTTACCCACGGAAGTTTTGTCCGACTTACCGTCAGAAGTCTTCACTTTAGGCTGTGGCTGAGAAGCGGCCTTGCTCGTCGAGGGCCGAGAGGCCTCAGGCTGGGCCTCAGCGGAGCGCTCCCACTCCCGAAGTTTCTCCTTTCTATGCTCTTTTTTGGAAGGAGAAGATTTTTCTGAAGAAGACTCGTGGAGCCGGTCTATTTGCTTTTCCAATGAAGCAAGATGGACTTTTAAATGGTGGGCCTCCAAAGCCTGCTGCCTCCTTTTTCTGGTGGCCTGGTTGAAAGGCTGGCACTCCGGGCAGGATGAGACAAGATGGTCTGGGCTCAGGCAGATCACGCACTTAATGTGGCCATCCCTGTGTGTTATTTGTGTGCCGCAGGACAAGCACTTCTTCTTAGGTGAAGACATAAGTGAGAAAAAATTTGTTAAAAATAAAAAAGGCGATGGAATAAATCTGACGCAAGAACTTATACGACGATCGCTAATGGAAGTCTGCAATGTGACTGACACGATGCAACAGTAGGAAAGAACTAGAGGGTGGGCGTGGGGACCATCCACTATATACGGTCACGCTGACATCAGTCACGTGACGTTGGGTGAGGGTTCCCCCGTCAGGTATTGCTAGAAAAGTCTGCCATGCGACCCAAACGCCAGGTGCCGCTAGTTCTATATGTAATGACCTCCTGAAGGAACCCTCTAGAAGTAAGATAATGTGTTTCAATGAACCCCTGTCAATTTTACACTTACCACAGCTAGGAGATGAGTTGAGACCCATTTTAAACATATGGCATGGGGTGTAGAATAAATTAAGTAACGTTTTAAATTGAAGCAGTTGTAGACAGACTGAGCTAAAGGCCTTAGATGAAAATGTCCAAAATGTGTCCAGTTCCAGGACTCTGCTTCTGTCTCTAACATCTGTGACCAAACTCTTGTCAGCTCTGTAGCAAAACCTCTGATAGAATCGACTAGAAAATGATATCATGATGAGATTCTGGAACAGAGTCCCATGCAGCCCAAGAAGCTCTGTGTATTAACATTAGGAAAGGAGTCACACTCAATATTAGCATTCACTATCTCTTTAAGTTCCATGTAAAAACTTTTGTCTGGCCGGCCTGGCGGCGCTGAGGGTTGAGACGCTGGACACAACATCTCGCACCGCACCAGTGACCCATGTTTGGGAACAAGCACGGACCACTGTGGGTCAGCAAGGGAGGAGATGGATTGAGCGTCCGACGGACTGCTCTCCATCTCTGGGGGGATGTCAGTGCACGCCTGACCCCTAGCAGAGGCTGGGGCTCGGCAACATGGAGCCGCAACAATGTGGGGGCAGGAGCATGGCAGATGCTTGATGAAGGCATGCATGGGAGCGTGCGCAACCCCATCATAGGTGTCACTGCATGCCCGCAAGGGGGCAGGAAAACAGGAAAAAGGAGCAGTGCTGCAGATGAAGGAGGACGCCTCGCAGACCCTACTCCCGGTTAGCCATGATGCTAGCCACTGGATCTGTGGTCTCGGTGGGGCTGGGGAACCCCACCAGCCCCACCAGGGGAAAGCCCTGGGGTAAGTGCCAGCGCCAGTTTGGTGTATGAGGGCTGGGGGCACCCTCCAGATGGGGACCACACTGCAGGAGAGAAAACAATAATAAAAAAAAAATACATTTTGTCTGTTAAAGGGATGTCATATTTCCTGACTAGGTCTTCAAAATTGTTAAAGGTGCATGTTCAAGAATATCTCCTCTGTAATACCTTTAATGTCCAATCCTAAATAACTTAGACTTAAACCATTATTACTGAATTTGGGATTTTTCCAGAGGGTTTGAGAACTGAAACGAAGAAGATTTAAATTCAGCAAACTGCTTATTTGTCTAATGATCCCTATAGCGTTAGATCTAGAAACATAGAAGTTGACGGCAGATAAGGACCGCAAGGCCCATCCAGACTGACCATTTCTTTTTCTACCTTATGAATGTGCCGTCGGACTTTGCTCTGTCAATGGCGTATCTATTCATACTCATCTGTATTGCTCCCTTATGCCTATCGCATGCCTGTTTGAAGCTCTGCACTGTATTCATATTCACCACTTCCTGAGGTAGGCCATTCCATGCATCCACCACTCTTTCTGTAAAAAAGAACTTCCTCACATTACCCCTTAATTGGCTTCCCTCTAATTTCATGTTGTGTCCTCTTGTCCTGCTATTTTTCTTATATTGAAACATGTTAGACTCTTTCACCTTATTAATGCCCTTAAGGTGTTTGAATGTTTCGATCATATCACCTCTCTCCCTCCTTTGCCTTTCCCACCTTTCTCCTTTTTTCTTGAATAGGATATATACCTACTTAGAAATAGTGAACCTTGTACTCGTATACTACACCATTACTTTTTATTGCTACCCTGCTTGTTTTTATTATGTATATACTTGCTTGTTTTCTTGCCTGTACATAAATGCAATGTTCCTGACCTTGTGTGATGCAGGTCCACCTTGTAAATGAGCTTGCTCAATGGTGTTCACCTGGATAAAGATTTGATTGATTGATTGCTCTAGGGTATACATATTGAGCTCTGTTAATCTGTCCTCATATGTTTTCTGATGCAGTCCCTGCACCATTTTGGTTGCCCTTCTCTGGACTGCCTCAATTTGGTTAATGTCCTTGTGAAGGTGTGGCCTCCAGTACTGCATGCAGTACTCCAGATGGGGCCTAACTAGTGTCTTGTAAAGAGGGATTATTACCTCACTCTTACGACTTGTGGTACTCCTACTAATACACCCCAACATCCACCTAGCCTTACCTACTACTTTAGCGGTCTGCTTGGATGATTTCAGGTAATCTGTGAAGATGATGCCCAAGTCTCTTTCTTCCCTTGTGATTGCCAGCAACTTCCCTTCCAACCTATAGGTAGCTTCAGGGTTTCTCTTCCCTATGTGCATGATCTTGCACTTCTTGGTGTTAAACTCCAGATGCCACTCTTTTGACCATTTTGCCAGTTTATCCAGATCTCTTCTCATTCTGTCCACCCCATCTGGATCATCTACTCTGTTGCATATCTTGGTGTCATCTGCAAACAGACAAACCTTACCCTCGAGTCCATCTGCAATGTCACTGATGAAGATATTGAAGAGCACTGGCCCCAGGACTGATCCCTGAGGTACCCCACTTGTGACTTGCATCTCTTCTGACTGTATACTGTTTACCACCACTCTCTGTTTTCTGCCCATCAACCAGTTTACCCACCCAGTTGACCAACTTCTGACCCACCCTGAACCTACCCAGCTTATTAATCAATCTTCTATGTGAAACAGTATCGAAAGCTTTGCTGAAGTCAAGATAGGTGACATCAACTGCTCCCCCTTGTTCCACCACCCTGGTTACCCAGTCAAAGAAATCTATGAGACTAGTTTGACAGGACCTTCCTGTTGTAAACCAATGCTGTCTTGAATCCTGTGCTCCTATGGATTCCAGGTGGTGCACTAACCTTTCCTTAAAGAGTAACTCCATGGGACTTCCAGTTCCACCACGGCTAGCTAACCAGCTTAGAATTGGCGCCCTCTCCTTGGGGGATTAAAAACTTTGTTTTCCCCTGCTACAAACCTAACCAAACCAGACAAAATGCCTCCAAAAGGGAAAGGGGACCCGAAGTAATTCAAAACTACTCAAGAGCAAGGGCAAATGATGATAGATAGCTCCCGATATCATTTGCTGCAGGAAGACCGGGATACGAGCCCCTCGCCACCAGGCCACATACCACAGGCCACAATGCTACCACCCGAGACTGGGACAAAGTAAAAAGCACAACTCGATACAACACTTACAGAAATAGTGGAGATGCGAAAGGAGAACAATGTTGAATTTCAAAGATTGCATCATAAACTTGCAGATATGGATGTAGCTCTCAAGGAGGTGGATAACCGAGTGACTCAGTAGAATCCAGCTCCTCACTCCACACAGATGACCTGGTAACAGTGCTAGACTACGTAGACCAGCTACAGGTAAAATGCCTCGACCTAGAAGCTAGGTCCCGACGGGACAATGTAAGATTGTCAGGATTATCCGAGGGGACTGAAGTGGGTAACATGGCCCACTTTATGCAAGACCTTTTACAAGATGTGTTAGCTTTACCAGCCACACTACAAGTTAGGATTGAGCAAGCTCATAGGACACTTGGGCCCAAACCCACAGATCCATCGGCCAGGCCCCGTCAGATCCTTATTAAATTCTCCAGCTATACTATCAAAGAGGAAATATTATGCCAATCGTGGCAAATTGGAGAAATAATGTATAATGGCAGTCGCTTATACCTAGATCAGGACTACCCACCAGAGATTCAAAAAAATGAGGCTACAGTACAGACCTGCAATGAAAGCACTATGGTCCAAGAAGATCCGATTTCAAACCCCATATCCAGCAAAATGAGAGTGTTTTGGGAGGAATGAGCTTGTCTGTATTCTACACCTGAAGACATTTGCGGTGCCCTTAAACAATGAGGCCTAACCATGGAGGATTACCAACGGACCACAACCAGAGCTGAAGAAAGGAACCTCAGGCGTTTGGGAGATCAGTTGCAGAGGGACCAGATAGAGTGTCAGACACTCTCACTACATAAAAACCATCGCACACATCCGTGGCAAGCTACAGCAGACCGAGCTAAGCAACACCAGAACGAATATCAGGACCTGAATACCTGAAGGCATATTAAGGACACAACTGGAATACATTTAATCCTCCTTATTTGACCCATGCGGCTTCCCAACAGTGGCGATGACTGAAACGGTCAGTAAGCCCAAATAAAGGGACACAAGTTGTTCCTTTTCTCTTTTTGATCAGTTGGTGACAATAAACAACCAAACAGAAACATGGAGACTCGGAGGGTAGGACAAGAGAGTAAAAACCTACCTTCGATTTTGATTAACATTACTCAGACATTAACAGATATAATAACTCTTGCTTGTTTCTCCTTGAAATTTGTTTTTTAAATGCTATCCTTTGGAAAACATGGCGAGTTTGTGTATACCTATCAAGATGGGGGGGGAGGGGCTACCGCAGAGAGGAGAACATCAGCTAACTTCTGGGCCCATATGTTGGCACCAGATACAATAGTGCTGCTCATCCTTGCTTGCCAGAGAATGACGCTGAAAAATAGCGGGGGGGGGGGGAATTAAACATATAACTGTGGCGAAATGTATAACTGGGACAGAAAAATTACTAGAACAACACTTGATACTTCTGCCTCTGTAGTGATCCTCCGTGGTGGGGTAAAAATGACACTACACCTCTGCAGAGGTACTCTTCGCAGAGTCAGGGAACTAATTTATTCCCCTGCCTTGGAAGCTCTGTAAATAGTTGGCAGTTTTTGCTGCAAGGTTTAGCTACTTTCTTGGTTAAAATAGTAGCACATGTTTGTAGTTTATTTTTTATTGGTGATAAAGTTAAAACAGTAAAAAGACGGTGTGCTGGGGACAGAGGACAGTGGGGAATGCAGTTGGTCCACTGCCAGTTAGACCCGCCTCTTATCAACAATGGGGATTAAGGTTCTCTCGTTCAATGTCAATAGGTTAACAAACCCAATTAGGTGGAAAAAATAATTACCTATGTTAAGAAATAAAAGGCTGAGCTAATTCTTATGCAAGAGACTCATCTGTCAGACAAGGAGCACCTAAAGTTGCAAAAATTCGATTTTTCTGACATTTGCTATTCCTCTTACCAGGGGGTAGGCGCAGAGGCGTAGCAGTGTTGATCCCTCAGAACACTCAGTTTGAAGTGCTACAGTAGATAAGGTCAGTGATAAGGAGGGTAGATTCGCACTACTTAAAGGCAATCTAAATGGAAGCAAACTGACAGTGGTATCAATATACAGTCCCCCAGGCTCCCCGTATGAAAGGTACAGAAAGATATTGACCCAGATAGCGGAAAAAGCAGAAGGGACAGTGATCATTGGAGGAGATTGGAATATGACCCCGGATCAGAAAGTAGACACCACTTCTAAAATCCCTAGGAGGACCAATAAATTCCATAAACAAATTAAGGCCCTACTTATAAAATTGGGCTTGCAGGATGCCTGGACCTTCGCTGAAGGACCTGTGAAGGGTTGTACCACTATTCAGCAATGTACCATATCTATTCACGACTTGACTATTTTTACTTAAATAGGATGCGCTCCCAATGCTTCAGAGGTGTGAAATAGACCCAATTACCCTGTCAGACCATGCCCCCCTGCTGCTATACCTAGATCTGATGCCCCCCCAAAATATGTTTTGGAGACTTAATCTAGCTCTACTTAGAGATAAGGAAGTACAGGAACAAATCCTCCATTAATAAACCAGGCCTTACAAGATAATGGGAGGAGAAGTTAGTAGAGGTATGGTTTGGGATACCCTCAAAGCTGTTATTAGAGGAAATTAGTGGCAATAGATTCTGCTAGAAAGAAACAGAGAAAGCAGAAATAGCAAATGCTGAAACAGAAGATACAGACTCTAGAGGCACAGCAACAGGAGAAATTCCTGAGACATAGAGAACAGAATTGACAAAGCATAGAAAAGAATTAAAAGGCATATCAGATGCCAAAGTGGAGTTTAACCTCCAATATTTAAGGCTAAGTATTATGAGGGAGGTCCAGATGTCTCATGTCGATTAGTATCCGCTTACGGCTAGGTGAGCTAAGGCACATATAGCCCGAATTGTACACCCCCAACAAAACTAAAGAGCCCAAAACTAGAACATATTTTCGGAAGCATTCCAAACTTACTATACGCAATTATATGCCCAATCAAAAGACCCTCCACAGGAAGAGATACAAAAGTTTTTGGAGGGTCTAAATCTTCCGCGGGTGTCAGATTCCTGGAAGACCTAACTTTTACGTACAATAACAGAAGCAGAAATTAATAATGTAATGAGGGATGGGAAAACAGGGAAATCTCCAAGGAATGATGGACTTCCCATGGAATTTTATAAGAAATTTCGCGCAACATTGACCCTTATCATGAGAATTACCTATTAGGAAATAATGATGGAGGGCTTGGTTCTCCCCCCTTCCTGGAGACAAGCCATAATTTCGTCCTTCCCAAGCCAGGCAAGGACCCTACCCTCTGCACTTCCTACAGGCCTATTTCGATTCTAAATGTGGACTATAAAATTCTAACTTCTATTTTGGCCAAAGATTACAATTCCTAATCCCTACCCTACCCTAGAGAACCCTGCCTCCATTCCAGCCTAGCCAAGGGCTTAGTAAGCTATCAATCCTCTTTAAATGCTCTTGTACTGCCTCCCAACCCCCACCCACACACACAATACTTGACAAAGCCCTCTGGAGCTGCTCCCCATCACAGCCCCTGCTTTCACAATTCCCCACCTCTTGCTCTCTCAGTGTAGGTTCAAATCAATCCCCTTGTTTCACTGTCACCCAGCCTCTCGCCATCTGGGATAACATTAAACCCTATGCAGTTGCTCTGCCATAGTCTATCAACGGATCTGGAGGTTTCCAGGGTGTGCTACCTAGGGCAACCAAATAGAAATAGCTTAGTATTCTATTACAACTGCTCTGTTTTTCTCCTATTTGTCTAATTCTCATGTAATCGCTTTTAATGCCTAATGATCAGGCCTCTGTAACCACCGAATATGTGTACTGTCTTATTGTCCACCCTGACGTGGAACCTTTGTAAAGAGCTCACGCCAAAGGTCTTTCCAAAATACTAATTATATAAATAAAAATAAATTAATAAATAAATAGTCCCAAAGACCAAACAGGTTTTGTTTTGGACAGACAAGCAGCTGATAGCGTTCACCACACAATACATATTATTGACCAACTCAGTCAACAAAAACACCGGCTGTCTTAATGAGTCTCGATGCAGAAAAGCTTTTGACCGAGTAAGCTGGAATTTTCTGTATGGGTCCTTCCGGTTTGCTTTACCAGACAAATTTATAAATTTGATAAGGTGCTTATAATGTGTGAACAGGCTAACCCTGCTCCCCACTCCGTGAGCTATATTGGAGACAAAGAGCCCAAACAGCACCCGGCCAAGCACTGAGCCCTGTGGCACCCTGCTTGTCACTGCTCTGGGTGCCGAGAGCTACCCTACCACCACCACCCTCTGCACCCCTCCCTAAAACCAGTTCTCTATCCATTTAGTCAGACCACCTTCCACCCTGCACCTCCTTCTCCTCCTCTTCTCTCTCCTTGCCTGTGTCCTTCCTCCCGGTAGTCCGCACTCTCTCCTCCTTATTCTTACCAGGTGGTGGTGCTTTCTGTATTACATTCAGACAACTCTGCCCACCCCCTTCCAGGGTTACTACACTTCCACCTTTACCTATATCTAGGGCAGTGAGCTCATTTGGCTCCCCGTGCAGACCTTTCTACCAACCTCAGTTTTTTGGCCACCCCCCCCCCAACTAGTTTAAATCCACCTTTGTAGAGATATACCCCTCTAATCCTGCCTTTTTTTGTTGTACATATTTTCTCCTCGGGCTATGGTTGGCTTGGTCATCCCGACCGACCCCTCTCTTACCTCCATGGATTACCCCCCGTGGCGGGGTGGTGAGGAGCTTCCCAGCTCAACCCACTGGAGCAGGATCCAGTTGAGGAGGCGCCACTTGGGGCGGGCAGCGAGGGTCAGAAGCTCATGCTGCCCAACCGTAGCCCATTTTCCACTTTTCTCCCCTTTGCGGAGTGCGGGCATGCAGTGAAGCTTAGGCACAGCATGCCAACGTCCACCACACTCTGCCCCCTTTACTACACTGCTCTAGAGCACCTCCGGTCATCACCAGGGGCTGCTACAGAGCGGTGGGTCCCTAGATCCCACCCCAGGATAGGAAAGCCATCTTCCGGATGCTCAATCCTATCCCTCCACTGCCGACCCCTGGCGGCCCGGGCTTGCGTCCAAACCCGGGTCGCCAGCATGGCGTGAGGTGTGGCGTCCGGCGCCTCAACCCTCCCGAGTGCCAGTGGGCGGCAGTAATGCCTAGCCTCCTCCCTCCCCTCTGTGCTCCAGTGTACCCTGCCCCTCGTTCAAGTCACTATTCCCCAGACCCTACCCCAGTTAGTCACTAACCCATAATGTTTGGTGTGGCTCCAATCCCTCAGCCACTCGTTGAACTCCTGAAGCCTACTCTTCCTCCCCATGCTTGTACATGGTATCAGCAGTACCTCCAAGAATGCCACCGAGTCCCCCATCAACTCACACTGCCTGCCCAACTACTCGAACCTTCCCCTCACTATATCCACAGTGTCCCCCGCAAAGCCCTTTGTACTCACATGCAACAGTAAATGAGGTTTCATTCTCCCCCTCACTGCACGCTTGAGCAGTGCCTGCCCTGCCCCTCCTGCAGTCAACCTGGGAAGAGCTTCAACCCAAATACAGCTGTGTCTTTCCCCCTTACCGCCCCATCTCACCCATTTCAGTATAGAATCCCCCAGGACGAGTACCCCCCCGTCCCTTACCCCCTTTCCCTTCTAATGCCCCTTCCACACCCCAGTATTCGTTCTTCCTGCCCTTACCCCCACCAGCTGCACCTTTGTGACTTCTGTATCTGTACCCCTACTTCCACCTCACCTTTCTCTGCCTTATTCTCCCACCTCCTTGAACCCTTCCCAGCCTGACTACTTCCTACTGAGCTTCCCATGTCGACCTCACCTCTTCCCCTGCCGATTTCCAACCCCCTCCTATCCCCGCTGTTGTCGATTTAGAGCCCCCATTCCCTTGTACCCCAATAGTGATGCCCCTCCCATCCTTCCCCCTTCCTGTAGCCTTCTCTCCTCCAGTCACCACCTCCCTCCTTCCTTACTAGCCTCCTTCTACCCTTTCGTCCTCTCTATCTCTTCCCCTACCTGTTGCCATCCCTCTCATGCCCCGCTTGTCCTCCCCCCCTTCAGTATGTTCCTGCTCCCCCCCTCTCTCCCACAGCAGAGGTTTGAATCTATTCTAGTTGATACCCCTCCTACATCTCTTCCCCTATCAGTTCCCTCTCCTACTTGTTCCCCTCTGTGCCACCCTGGTCCCTCCTACCATGACCATCTGCTCTCTCCTTGGTACTTCTCGTGGTCTCTTCCTCCCCCATCAGGAGGCCTCCCCCTCACCTCAGGCACCCCGTCCCTTCTCCTGTCTTTTCTGTTAGTGCCTCTGATACTGGGGTCGGTTTCACTCCCTAGTTGTTCTTCCTCTGTCCCCCTTTGCCATTCCCTATCCCCCCAGGATGCCTACCATACTCATCTGCCCTGACACTTAGACTCCTCCCTAACCTCCATAGTTCCTCCCTCAAACAAGCCAGTTATCTGCAGACCATATCCGCTCCCTCATCCTCCAACCCCAGTCCAGGATCATGGCGGACCCACACCCTGTACAGCCCACCACCCTTCCAAAGATGCCCACCCTATTGACATGTGGCACCTGCCCCATTTTGGCCCCCATCTTGAGTTACGGGCTCTTACTCCCAGGTTCTGTACCCTACTACAATTGTTAGGCCCCTATTTACTCAAATTCCTGTTCCCCCTACACTAGTCCCCCTACTGACCCCTTGCTGACCAGGTTAATTCAGTCTCAAAACTCATCCATTAGATACTATATTACTGTAGCAATCCTAAATCCTCCTTGTCTGTTTTTCACCCCTCAGCTACCATACTTTTTGTTCTCAGCTTTCATATAGTTTCACTTAGCCCAGTTGGAAATCCTATTGCACTCCAAGTATTACTCAGCTCAGTTAGAGAAATAAACAGAACAAATAAATATGTATTATTACAGCAATCATAACAGTATAGCTCAGTACTTAGCTCAGTTAGAGAAATAAACAGAACCAACAGAATAAACAGATCTGTATTATTTCAGCAATCCTAAAAGCATCCAATCATTGCTTTGTCTCCACTCCAGAGACCCTGCGGTAATATAGGCACACAGAGGACCCTAGGGGATGGTGGGCAACTCTAAAGTCCCGGCAGAGCTCCACTGAGCTTGCTCACTCCCCTCTCTCACTGCTGTTCTACTTCTCTCGACGCAGGCTGCCTCTGTATTGGGCCCTGCTCACTGGTGCCTTTTTCGCCACACAGAAACCGCAGTCCCAGCAGAGTTCTGTTGAGCTCGCTCACTCCCCTTCTCTCACTGCTCATTCTATTTCTCCCAACGCTACAGGCTGCCTGTTTGTACTGGGCTCCTGCATGCGTTAGACCTTCTGCCCACAAAGAGTTTGCAGCAGTCCCGACAGAGTCTGTTAAGCCACTCACCTCTCTCACTCACTCATTCTGTTTCTCCTGGTGCTGCAGGCTGCCCTTTTGTACTGAGCTCCTGCCTCCATTGGTGCCTTTTTCTGCCCACAAAGAAATCTGCAGCAGTCCCCACAGAGCTCCGCTGAGCTTGCTTACTCCGCCCCCCCACTCGCTCATTCCATTTCTCCCAGTGCTGCAGGCTGCAGATTTGTACTGGGCTCCAGCCTGCATTGGTGCCTTTTTCTGCCCACAAAGAAATCCGCAGCAGTCCTGACAGAGCTCCGCTGAGCTCGCTCACTCCCCATCTCTCACTCATTCGTTCTGTTACTCCCGCCGCTGCATGCTGCCCTTTTGTACTGGGCCCCTGCCTGCATTGATGCCTTTTTCTGCCCACAAAGAAATCCGCATCAGTCCTGACAGAGCTCTGTTGAGCTTGCTCACTCCCCCTCCCTCACCCACTTGTTCAGTTTCTTCCAGCACTGCAGGTTGCCCTTTTGTACTGGGCTCCTGCCTGTTTGAGTGCCTTTCTGCCCACAAAGAAATCCACAGCAGTCCGACAGGAGCTCAGTTGAGCTCGGTCACTCCCTCCTCTCTCACTCGTTCGATCTTAATCTGCCCCAAACACTGATATCTCAAAGTGATTGTGCTATTCTGCGCCGGAAGCGTGAAAACACATTTTGGCCAGGATGTGAAAAATGACAGCTGTACTGCTCATGAGGAGGTGTGAAAAAAAACGCCAGTGTTGAAAATCTGGCATGAAAATATTACTAATTTGCAAAGTTACAAGGATGCATAGAAACTGCTCAACGCATGCTCGTAACAAAGTCATTTTATGGACTTGCATCACAAAATTTTCAACATAGGAATTTTAGTACTTAGATGATGTATACTTTCCTGGGCCCAGGATAGTCCCAATCCCTAGAATATTCTCCTTCACACAGAACCTATTTAAAGAGAGAAATTGCTTGTGTCTTTATTTAGCTTATAACCTGAAAATTCTCCAAATGACGGTAAAGTGAGAAGAATTCTAGGATAGATATTCCAGGATCAGAAACCCAAATGAGGATATCATCAGCATAAGCTGATATCAGAAATTCCTTCCCTTTAATATTAATACCCTTTATCTGTCTGTCATTAAGTTTCTTTATTAAAGGGTCTATTGTTAGATTAAATAAGAGGGGTGAAATGGGGCAGGCTTGTCTTGTTCCTCTTCTAACATTAAAGAAAGAAGAAATAACTCCCCTAGTGATGACTGCAGAGCTAGCGTTGTTACATAAGACCTTGGCCCAACCAATAAACCCATTCAGGAGTCCATATAGTTTTAGGACGTTAAAGATATGAGACCATAGAATTATATCAAAGGCTTTTTCGGTGTGTAAAGATAAAATGCCTAAGAGAGTTTCAGATTTATTTTCTGCCTCCAGGATGTGAATGATTTTCCTGCTGTTATCAGCTGAATTTCTTCATAAAACCTGTTTGATAAGGGCCTATTAAAAGATGGATCACCTTTTCTAGTCCATATGATAAAAGTATTGCTAAAATGTTAACATCTGCCTTAATGAGTGACATAGGTCTATAGCTACCACATAGCTGGGGGTCTTTGCCAGGTTTGTGAATTAAGAGAAATTAAGCCTCTGGTCATATCATTGTACAAACCACCTTTTTAAAAGCCTCATTAAACACCTCTTTAAGATAGTGGACTAATCCTTCAGTGAAGGAGCGGTAGAAATTTGCAGACTATGTATCTGGCCCAGAGCCCCTATTTTTTCATAGTTGTAATAGCATCATGAATTTCAGATATACTGTAATGATGTCCCTGCTAAATTGATTATGTTGTTCTAAGGGCACTGTGGGAATAAAGATGTCTTTGCAAACATCCGACAGAGATGAGTTAAGGGGGACTACATCTGAGTCATAGAGTTCTTTATAAAATTTTAAGAATTCTTCATTTATTTGCTTATGCCCTGTACTGATCTTATTATATCTGGTATTTTTAATGGTTGTGATACTTGTCACTGAATTATTTTGCTTAAGCCTAATAGCTAATATTTTTGAAGCCTTGGGACCACAGCCAATATAACTGAATTGGGCCTTCCTAATGGCAAACGCAGCTTTAATCATTATAGACTCATTATATTCTGCTCTAAATTTCAAGTTTACATAGAAGAAGAGGTAAACTATTCTCTATTTCCTTTATCTGGTTTAGTAAGTCAGATTGTTTCTTAATATTCCATTTTTTGTATTTGGAAGATAGACTAATTAGGTATCCTCTTAAATAAAATTTTGTACAATCCCATATGATACCCCAGGATTTATCCTCTGACCACTTATTATTAGAAAATTCTGCTATTCTCCCTTTAATTCTATCTACAACTTCATTCGAATTAAGCAAATATTTGTTGATTTTCCATTGGCTGGACCTTTCTACATTGTTCAGAACCTTGAAGTTCAAAACAACTGGAGAATGATCTGAGCTCACCTGTCTCTTTATGTGTATATAATGAATCCTACAAATAAAGTCTTTGGGGATATAGACCTGGTCATTTCTTGAGCATGAATGATGGGGATGACACCAGAAAGTGTATTCAAGACTCTTCAAGGAAGCATGAGATTGGAATTATCAATAAGGACTGCCAGGTCTCTATCAGTTCTGGATCTAGTAGGGCAAAAGTAGACCTATCCAGTGATGGGTCCAAGACTGTATTAGTATCCCCACAAATGATAACTGTACTATCCAGGAGATTGTTTTTTTTTGTACATTTTATATACAGTATGCTCTACCGTCCCTGGAACTCTCGGCATCCTCACTCTCACCAAGATAAGTCACTTCCACAGCTGCCCAACAGGAATTTGGGACAGATACTCCTTGCCTACCCGGCCCAGCGGGACCCCATCATCAGAAACAGGGCAAGCCAGGGGATCGGGAGAGCTGGCAAGGTAAGCCCAGCATTGGGCGTGGTGCTGAGGGCACTGGAGGTGCCATCACCTATCCAGGGGGCAGGGGATTTTCTATGTATAGTTTCCCTGGGAGTGAGGACATGTAATGACATCCGCACGATCAAGTTGCTGATGTCCGCTGACACTCCACCCTCTTATATGGCTCAGTATCAGTACCCCTGGTCTCCACCAGAGTTCAGTGGTATGCCGAGTAAGCCCCCGGAGCCCACCCCGGGAGAGGAGAGCAGTCCTCCAAATGCTCCATCCTCTCCCTCCTCTGCCAGCCACCAGTTTTCTGAGTCCTTTCCCGAACCTGGGTCACCGGTGTCGCATCCAGCGCCTCAACCCTCAGTGCCACTGGACCGGCCAGGAGATTGTTAATTATACAGATGATGTTGAATACATCATGAGATGCAGCTGTTGGCCCATTTACATTAATAAAAGTAAAGTATTCCACTCCAAATTTCCTGTCCAAAATTAAAAATAGCCATTTGGATCATCAGATTGATTACATAACTAAAAATTAAGATGCCTTTTAAACAGCATAAGAAGCCCAACTTTTTGGAACTATTTTCATTACCAATAATTGACCCACCCATTCTCTTTATGCTAAAGGGTAGTGGTCTTTGGATAAGTGTGTTTCTTTCAGAAATGCCACAGATTCATTACGTTTTGTTTTGTTTTTAATGTCATAGGAGAGAGTATCTTTTAACCTTGTGGCTTTAGCTCCCTGCCATTCCAAGAGATCAGAGTTAGATTTGGTATTAAAGCTATTTGTATAATCTGATCCTAATACATAAACAGAAAACATATCTTAATTGGTATCGTAAGTATACTCTGTCTCCAAATGAAAGTTCCTGTTGTTTCCCTAGAACCGTAATACAAAAAAGGGAAGAGAGTTTATTGAAGAGAAAAAAAATAGATACCTTATAAGAAAAAGAAGTTGTCACAGAAGTTCCCCCCACCCCTTAGTTCAAACATATCTTCACTAGGTACATCGATCCCTGAATCAACATCAAAAGCAAAACATAGCAAAATGCAAAGAATGACTAAGCACAGTATAAACTCTCCAGTCCTTGAACATCCCAGAATGGTTGTGTCAAATCAGCACCCCCACCGCCACCAAAACATCCACCAGATAATCTCAATTTAAACTTTCTAAGATATGGATATAGACTACTATTTAGTATGATATCTATAAAGTATTAAAGGAAAAATGCACCTCATTTCTTCTAAATGCTATTTGTTTCCATGTCAACAGACAACTCTTTTCATGTAGCTGTTAAAGATGTATGCAGCTGTTTCAGTTAGTTTTGACACTTCGTACTAGGCCCTGTCACTGTCCTGGGAGGGTCCATTTCGTGGCTGTTGAAATCTCATTGTCCCTGAGAGCTACATTAGCATATGAGAACATGATGTTAGATGATCAACTATTTATAACATGTATCTCTGTGCTGAAATAACAAATACCCTGAAAAGACTCTCTGGAAACTTATAAACCGAATGGAGTTTAAAGGGGAAAAACCTACATTACAACTCAGATAGCTTGTAAAACTCACTGATGGTAAATGTAGTATTTCACACTTTCTTGCAGCTTGTTTCTCTTAAAACTACTTAAGCAGACAGGCATACTGGGGAGTTTAAAGGTTGATTACGCATCACATTCTCATATGCTAATGCAGTACTCAGGAACAATGAGATTTCAACAACCACGAAATGGACCCTCCCAGGACAGTGACAGGGTCTAGTATGAAGTGAGAAAACTAACTGAAGCAGCTGCATACATCTTTAACAGCTACATGAAAACAGTTGTCTGTTGACATGGAAACAAATGACATTTAGAAGATATGAGGGTGCAGTTTTCCTTTAAACACACTGTCTAAGATGATATTAACGATAGTGAGAAAAAAAAAAACAATGAACCTGCAACATGTTGTTTCCAAAATGTTCAGAGAGAACAAATAAAGGACTGAAAACACTGGCCTACATTTTCAAAGGAGATGCGTGTTGCAAAGTGGAGATGCGCCACGCATCTCAGAAAATTAGCAGAACCGCGATATTCAAAAGGGAGAGATGAGATGCGCATCTCTGGACGCGCCATCATGCATCTATAATGTATGTAGCGCATGTAGAAGGGGCATTCCCATGAATGTGCCGCACATCCTTATATTCAGCCAAAATGTGTGGCGCATCTGAGAGTTGAGCCGCCCAAAGTTAGGCATGGAAAAGGCATGCCTAAATGGCCAGCCACCCACAGGCAGGCCACAGAACTGCAGGGAAGCCATCCAAAGACAGCCCTTGGAGGTGTATTAGGATATGCTCCAGGCAGCCACACACAGCAGTCATGCCAGGATGGATGAACCCTGAGCTACAGGCGCTGTGTCACCACCGCCACCATCCATGGAGCAACCCCTCCACACTGCACCCTGAATGTAGACACCCAGCAGCCACATGCCAGTGTTGCTGGGTGCCCCCTGGACACACCAGAAGAACATACAGCCACAATGCAGCAAATGTACCGTGGGCATGGCCTGCACCCATGCAGCCTGCAGGGTGCCACCTGGCAGTGGCATGCACCCAGGGTGCCATCTGGGGCTAGGGTGCCCAGGTAGCCTGGTGGATGGGTGGCAGCATGGCACAGGCCAGGACTGACCCATGGCACACACCCATGGTGGTACACCATAGATGCACACAAGTGGAGCCCACCCACTAGTGTACCTGGTCACCCTCTGCACACCGCCATTCCTTGCAATCATCACCATGTTCCGCTCATAAAGGGGTGTGTGGGGCACTGAGGTGACTGTACACTGCATATGGAGCTGGTGATCACCCGCATGTGGGATACTGATCAGGCTGTGTCACCTCAGACCTCCCTGTTGCATGTCCAGGTGGGCCCTGGGCCACTGTCCAGGTGTGGGCCCCTGTACCCCAGTCTGACCCTGTACATGGCTATGGGTAACAGCACTGTACCCAGGTCAATGCAGTCCACCCAGCCACACAAACAGTCCATCACACCTGCCTGATAGGTGGCAGTACCTCCTGTTCACATCTATGGAGTGGTGAGGCAGCCCTGCACAACTGGAACTGAGAATCCCCAGGATATGCAAATGGCCTGAATACAGTTCAGTAATGAGCTGTGCATGTGGGAGATGGGCTTGGAATGTGCAGTGAGGACATCTGCATATCCAGGCTGAATACTGCAACTTTGCACACCGCGCAAGTAGCTTTGCATTCTGTTTCCCCATGATCACATGGGGTTCAGGCCACTTGCTGTGCCACGCATCTCCACTGCTGCGATTGTGCATCTTCAGGATATTCTGACGGACATGCGGCGGCTCATCTCCGCATCTTCTCTGAATATCTTATTATTTGGGTCAAGTGATCTCAGAGGCATGGTGCAGCACTTGCAGCGATTTTGCAGGGGATTTTGAAATATGGGGGCCACTATGAACTACTGTAAACTACTGTGACTCATTGGTAGCAAATGCAAGTTAGTAATTTTGTACAGTAAATAAATAAAATAGGAGAATCAGATACAGGGGATATGCCACCCAGGCTTAAGTAATGAACACATAAAGTTCTCAATCTGGTGAACAACAAATTGAAAAGTTACACAACACATAAATAATAATCAGTAGATGGGTCTCTAATATAGTAAAACTGTTCATATATGTAAGTCTCCAGAAGCAGTTGTTACAGTAGTCTCGGATTACAACACTTTTGTGCAATAAACTCTTTTACAAAGGTTCCACTTTCGGTAGATGTAAGTACAGATAACAGAGGCAGATTAGCAGAATAAATATTTTAACAACACATTTCAGGAGCAGAATGTATTAAGAGATTAAGCAGAGCTGTACAAAAAGTGCCTGGTGTACAGCACTCAAAATGTTTTAAACAGGAGATACACAAACAAACTATGAGAATCAGCCTAAAAGGCCTTGTCAAGACAGGTAATAGCTACATAGGGAGAACTAGAGTGGGAGAAGAGAGAAAGTGCAGGAGGAGGGGATAAGGGAGAGGGGTGGGGTAATAAGGGTATAGACAGGAGGAGGAGGGGTAGGAATAAGGGAGTTTAAAGTGCTTGAAAAGACACAGCTTGAGGTGGCAGGGACAGCTAGGGAAACAGTCACAACTGTTGTTTGCTATAAGGTGCTGACGAAGCTTATAGTTGAAAGGTCCTAGCTTGGCTTTTGTAGAGATGTCTGTAGTGAAGCAAGTTAATGCAGAGTGGGGATCTACATTCAAACAATCTTTGCCCTTGAGTAGTACGGCACCGCGGGACCAGAAAGAGTTGGTTTTTAGAGCCTCGTGTACGGTGCAGGTTACAGAAAGGGCTTAGCAGCTTTTGCACCCCTGGTGGTGAGAGACCAAGATTTGTTTTTTTTTAGCTAGCATGCAGGTTTGGTATTTAATCCAACCTTTTAACTGCAGCCAACCTGTCTGAGCATAAAGGTCACATGTATGCATGAGGCGAGCTGCTCCTGTGATACGTCTACAGGCTTTGTTAAGGGCTATGGAGATCCATTGGAGGGAGGTATCAGTGGCTGAGCCATAACTTACCAGCCCATAATCTATAGTAGAGATGACTGAGCTGCGTGTTGCCAGTTTAATGCCTCTGGAGTCAGGCTGCACTTGTGCCTATGTAGTAGTTCAATTCATATATTTACTGCTTTGGCAATGTTTTCGATGTGCTGCGATATGACAGAGTGCTGTCAATAGTGACCCCAAAGTACATCCCCTTGTGCACAAACATTTTGTTCTGCACACTGACTTTAACCGCTTAGGGCTTTGAAAAGACTAATGAGCCCATTTATACTGTATATTTAGATTTCAGAGACGATAATAGAATGCAATAATTAGTGTCCATAACTGTTGAGTATTACAGTGTCCCATGATTGCCACTTCTAAAGGTCTTTTGGTGCCGATCTTCAGTTGTTGGGCATCATTCGAGGAGAGGTTCCTAAATCACCTGTTTAGGTGAACAAATCTAGACAAGTACAAATTCATTACAATAAAAATGTTAATGAAATAAATGTGATCATTCGGATTGCATGCAGACTCTGTAATCAGAATTCAACATGTTTTCCAAGGAGTCCTGGAGGTCATAGTTCAGTCCTGGGCAACCTCGCAAGAGAAATGTGTGAGCTAAAGAAGAGCTGAAAGTTCCATGAGCTGGCCCGCTGGCTCAGTGGTTGGATTTCTGCTTAGGTGCCGATGGACCCGGGTTTGGGAACAAGCCTGGGACGTCGGGAGGGCCAGCAGGGGAGAGATGGCTTCAGCATCCCAAGGACTACTCAACCTTCTCTGAGAAGGAGAGATGCGACCGGAGAGCTTGACTGACCCCAGACAGAGGCCTGAGGTACAGCAAGCTTAGACTACAGAAGCAGGGGTAGGGCGCGAAGGATGTCGGTGCTTGCACCTTGACGCCACGGCACGCTTCACACTCCAAAGAAAAGAGAAAATTCTTCCAGCTCCAGGAGATGGACCACGGAGAATGCCCTGATGTGCTCCCACCTGCCTGGCCTCCCAAGCATGAAGACATAGAAATTCGGGGTGTATGTGCCTCACCTCATCCCCATCTAGGTGGAAAACCGCGGATACATGGGGAATGGGACAGAACAGGTGAGGTGGGTAGGGGTGTCTCCACTGGCAGTCCCAAGAGATGGAGTCAGAAGGAATCAGGAGTGTAGCGCAATCAGGAACATTGGGGGTCATGTTTCTCTAAGGCCCAGATATTCAAAGGGGTTGCACCATGCATGACCCCCCAATGCACTCCAGCATGATATTCAAAGGGCAGGTTGCACTGTGCAACTTCCAATGCGCTGGGGCGCATATGCAAGGGTCATGCCCATGCACATCTGGTACATCCCAATATTCAGCCAGGGATGTGCGATGCATATGCTGGCACAACCCCACATGCACCGCACACTGGTGCTCAAAGTTGAGGCTCAAATAAACGCCCTTCCTGGTAGTCTAGTGCCACCCTGTATGCCCGACATGGCCATCTGTAACATTATAAATTACCTGTGGTCTAGTGCTCCCCTCCCCATATGCCCGATCATGGGCAATTGTAATATGAAAGTGTAACCTGGTGGTCTAGTGGTACCCCCTCCCCACCCCCCACAGAGGACGCTGGCTACCCAGCAACCCTGTCATCAGCGGATGTCTATTTAATGGGCAGACTAGATGGGCCTAGCGGTCCTTATCTGCCGTCAAAGTCTATGTTTCTATGTTTCTATGAGTTAGAGGGATGAAGGAGGGATAAAACTGAAAGTATAAAAAAAAAGAAAGTTCCAAGAATGGAATGGTTCCTCAAGACAGCTTTACACTGGTGAGTGACCATTAAGGACCTTTTCTGAACATTGAAGGCAAGATAAATTTCAAAAACCTGTGCAGACCTCCCATGGGAAATAACTCACAGGGTCAAGAGCAACATATTCAACACAACCACCCATGCACAAACATGGGAGGTGCAAAGAACCCTCTGTATTCCAATCTACCAAATTCACAACAAGCCAAATTATTATTTAAATAATGGCACAAAGGTGCCAAACATTATTTTTATATAAATACAGAGCTAACCACTGGGTACTAGGGACTCTCAGAGATAATAATAGTCGGCATTAGGAAAGAATAAAATGGAGCAGATTAGATAAAGCACTGCACAGCAAGGGCCACACATAAAACCTCAGCACTGGCTCTGTCCACAGAAACTGAGGGAGATCTCAGTTTAGGCAAAGACATTTGGGATTTCTAAATAAGTTACAGTTTACTGAAATGACATGGGGAGACCTAGTTACCTCCATCACTACAGGACGACCCTGGGAGAAAAATGGGACATTTCTGAGTTCTGGAATCTGCTGAGTCAACCCAATACATCAGCTCTTATTTGAGTAGACTGTAGACTGTGTCAGTGCAAAAATCACACTACTAAATACTATCTCTAATCTTTCTCTGCAAGAGCCCTTTACCAATGGTTATGTAATTTGGAAGTCAAGCTGTGAGAACAAAAAAAAAAAAAAAAAACCACGTTATAAGTGGTGGGTTCAGAAGAAAAGGAGAAACAGAGCACCCTCTTGTCTAAAATAATCTGTATCCATTAACATTACATAAAATATACGTGGAACAAGTAAACTTAGTGGGAGATTAATATGGCAGTTCCCATAGCATAAATATGCATCCATCTGAAATTGAGTTACAAACACCAAATTATGTTTGAAAGTCAAAGTTATTGTGTTGGAAAGTCCTTTTTTAAACTATTGTTGCTGCATTAATTCCACTGTATTCAAATACCCCATTTGAAGACCAGACTTTTAGTAACATGGGAAATAAAGCCGGCCCGGTGGCACTGAGGGTTGAGACGCTGGACGCCACACCTCGCGCCACACTGGCCACCCGGGTTCGGACGCGAGCCAGGGGTTGGCAGGGGTGGGATAGGATTGAGCGTCCGGAGGACTGCTCTCCTATCCCGGGGAGGGATCCAGGGAGACACCGCTCTGTAGCAGCCCCTGGTGGCAACCGGGGGCACTACTAGAGTGGTGCCATGGGGGGGGCGGAGTGTGGCAGATGTCGGCATGCTGTGCCCTGACCTCATTGCACGCCTGCACTACACAGGGAGAAACATCGGAGGAAACAACGGGCACAGGTCGGGCAGCATGATCTTCTGACCTCCACGGCCTGACCCGAATGGTGCCTCCTCAAGCTGGATCCTCTGTGGGTGAGTTACAGTGGTTCTTTCTCTCGCCCACGGGACTGTGGGAGTTAGGAGGAGATGGCCTGATCTCGGCTTGGGGCCAGGGAGTCGGTCAGGATGACTTGCCAACCATGCCTAGGAAGGAGAGAAAAATATATAAGAAAAAAAAAAAAAACATGGGAAATAATAAGCTGTATCTAAAGTCTGCCTCCATCAACATTTTTTTAATTGGAAAACAGCATCAAGTTTCTTGATTGTTTCAGGGAGAGATTGTTAAAGATCTTCAGTTTATAGCCTTCAAAGGTGATGTTACTGATGTTATTGTAGTCTCAAAGCACTCTGAACATAAACCTTGTGTTGAAAATGAAGTAGCCTTAAAGAGCAGCTGATGCCTTATGGAAAACTTTGGAAAACATAACAGTTGGACACAATCCAGTTTTTATTTCATATATAGTCTATCAATTTCGCCTCCCCATTATTTTATTACTGAATAAATTCCTAAAACAAGATCGTTATCCCTCAGAGTTCATCTTCCTCATAGCTTATCCCTTACATGAAGTTATAATGCTCTGCTGTGACATCACAGTCTGCTGCCATGGGAATAACTGTGTTGTCACAAGCACAGTATTATGACATCAGGATGGGGAGAAGCAATAGAGCTGATGAACCCTCAAGGAACAACTACCCTGTTTTCTTGCATATAACCCTCAGTAATAAATGAGAAATATAAGTTGCTTTGTGTCCAAAAATACTGTTTTCCAAAGTTCTTCTTGAGGCATCAGTGTCTCTTTAAGATAAATGGCTTAGGTATGTCATTAATACCAGGTGTGGGTTTCAAAGATGGTGAGCCCTCTCAGTTACACACTGTTTAGTGTCTGGAGGGGACCTGCTATTGCATAAATACAGGTTACTCACCTGTAACAGGAGTTCTAGGAATGGTATATGTTGTTCATCCACACTTATTGGCAGGTATCCTTGCCGCTTTAAATCTTGCCGGAAGGTCTTCAAGCTGGCTCCTCCCACCCACCCGGTGGTATAACTCGGCTCCCCCATGACGCCAGATCTGGCCCGCTGGGCTCAGGTTGTGCGCCGGGCCGGGAGGTCAGAGAAACAGGATGAACAATATATACCATTCTTAGAACTCCTGTTACAGGTGAGTAACCTGTATTTCTAGGACATGGATATGTTGTTCATCCACACTTATTGGCAGACTCCTAGCAGTTCTCCGGGAGGAGGGAGGCAAGACGACACCCCAATACTTACTTGGGAAAGAGAGACTGAGAACCGAGGCCCCAAAACCAGCATCCCGGCGTGACTCAAGGTCGATGTGGTAATGGGTAATTAAGGTGTGTGCTGACTTCCAGGTAGCAGCCCTGCAGATTTCCTGGATAGGGACGCCCCTGGAAGCAGCCACTGCAAGCAGTATGGGGTAGAATGAGCTCTTATCCTCTGGGAGGCTCCATGCCCGCCAACTTATAGAGAGATCTATGCAGGTGACCCACCTGCTTATCGTCCAGCAGCGCAGGTCTGCCAGATGCTGGTCAAGGTGACAAACAGTTGGCTAACTCTCCCGAATTTCAGCCGTGGCGCTTTGTAATAGGCGAGCGCCTTCTAGGGTCCAGAGTATGGAGCCTATATTCGGCCTCCGAGGTGTGATTGGGGTAGAACACCGCAGAGTCAACACTTGGTTAAGGTGAAACTCGACACCACCTTCGGAAGGAATTTCGGTTGGGGGTGCAGGACAACCTTGTCCCTGTGGAAGACCAGGTAAGGAGACTCGATGGAAAGCGCCTGGAGCTCTCCCATCCTTCTGGCTGACGTGATAGCCACCAAGAAGGCGGTCTTCCATGACAGGTGAGAGAGAGCACACCTGTGCATAGGTTCGAATGGCTTTCCCATGAGCTTTGCCAGTACCAGCAGTAGATCCCACGGAGGTGGAGGTTCTCGCACCGGAGGGGAAATGTGATCAAGGCCTTTGAAAAAGCGCCAGACCACCTTCTCCTGCGCCACCGACTGCTTCCCGGCCCGCGCCCGGTAAGCAGAGATGGCTGCCAGGTGCACCCTTAGGGTCGTCGACCTAAGCCCTTGATTAGAAAGGGACCATAAATAGTCCAAGATGCTTGCCAAGGAACAGAGGAAGGGTCCAAGCCCTTGTTCTGACACCAAATGGAAAACCTTTTCCATTTGAAGGCATAGCATTTTCTGGTCGACTTCACGGACGCCTCAACTACATTGAGGACCCCGTCGGAAAGACCCAAGGCCTGGAACTCTAGCCGCTCAGGAACCAGGCCGTCAGGTGCAGGGATTGAAGGTCTGGATGGAACACCTTCCCTGATTGACTGAGAGCAGGTCCGGGCGAGCTGGAAGCTGCTGAGTCCTGGAGCTGAGACTGAGGAGATCTGGGTACCAGAACTGGTGAGGCCAGTCTGGGGCTATCAGAATCACCTGCGCCTTGTCCCTCCTCGCCTTGAGAAGCACCTTGTGGATCAAGGGAAATGGGGAAAGGCGAGAAGAGGCCCGGGGTCCATTGCCTCGAGAAGGCATCCCCTGCAGCGAGCCCTGCTGAGGGGGCAGGCATGGAACAGCCTCAGCTTCTGCCTCCTGAGGCAAACAGGTCCACCTGAGGTGTGCCCCAATGGGAGAACAGATGCTGTACTACCTCCGGCAGGAGAGACCACTGTGGGATGCAGCCCCTATCCGGCTTAGGGCATCGGCCAGGGTGTTGGAGGCTCCTGCCACATGAATGGCTAGGAGATCCGCCCAGGCTGCGCAGACGAAGTGACCAAATGCGGAGAGCTTCCTTGCATAGGAGCATGGAGCTGGCCCCGCCTCTGGCGGTTTAGGTAGTACATGGTAGTGATGTTGTCCGCCTGACTCAGACCACTTGACCCCGGAGGAAGGAGCAAAGGCGTGAGAGCTAGGCGGACCGCTCGAGCTCCAGCAGGTTGATGTGGCATCGGACTCCGCTGGGACCAGAGGCCGTGGAGCCCGGTGTTCCCCAGATGGGCACCCCAACCCATCAGAGAGGCATCGGTCGATAGAGAGACCCGGCTCGGGCGGACGAACGGGATGCCTCCTGCAAATGACCTGGAACGATCCACGACTGGAGAGCTGCTCCACATCTCCTGTGTCACCGACACAAGCTGGTCCAAAGGATCGCAGCGCCAGACCACTGACTGGCCAGTCCCCACTGAAGGAACGCATGTTCCAGCGGGCCCAACAGACCACGCTGGTGCAGGCCCCATGAGACCCAGGAGGCGAGGAAGTCCCGGCAGGGCGCAATTGTCCAACCAGAAATGATTGGGCAAAGGAGGAAAGAACTCGGCCCTGTCCGCCGGGAGCCGCGCTCTGGCTCGAAGA
The DNA here is from genome assembly GCA_016271365.2 of Neoceratodus forsteri. Lineage (NCBI taxonomy): Eukaryota > Metazoa > Chordata > Ceratodontiformes > Ceratodontidae > Neoceratodus > Neoceratodus forsteri. The sequence goes on from CM028138.1 coordinate 578,327,986, forward strand.
GAGTCGAGCTGTGCCCCGATGAACAGAATCACCTGCTTCGGCTCGAGTTCCGACTTGGCCTCGTTGATAAGGAGGCCCAGTTGAGAGCAGACCTGGAGGGCCAGATCTCTGGACCACTCCACCTCCTGCCTGGAGGGAGCTGCTATCAGCCAGTCGTCCAGGTAAGGGTACACCCGGACCCCTCGGCGCCGCAGGAATGCTGTCACCACTGCCATGCATTTGGTGAAGACCCTGGGAGCTGGAGACAAGCCGAAGGGCATGGCTCGGAACTCGAAGGGATCCTTCCGCCGAAGTGAAGGAATCTCTGGTGAGACGGACGGATAGGGACGTGGAAAACGCGCCCTGCAAGTCCAGAGAGCAGAACCACACGCCGCGTTCCAAGGATGGTAGTATCTGAGCCAGAGTGACCATCCTGAAGGTTCGAGACCTTAGGAACTTGTTTAGGTCGTGTAGGTCGAGAATGGGGCGCCAGCCCCCAGTCCGTTTCGGAACCAGGAAGTACCTGGACACAAACCCTGGGTCTGAGGGGGGGTCCGCTACCACCCTGATCACCTCCTTTCGGAGGAGGAGAGCGATGTCGGCTCGACGAGCCGACAGTGAGGCTACGGACCCCGAGGAGCGACGGCTCTGAAGGGTGGGGCCTGCTCGAATTCCAGAGGCAGGCCTTTTCCCACCACCTCCAGTACCCACCCGTCCGTGGTAACAGCGGACCAGGCGGAAAGGAAGTGTCGGAGCCGTCCCCCCACGGGGGGAACCAGGGGTAAGGTGACGGGGATGGGGGCGACACCCCTCAGCCCGTCACTGGGCAGGCTTGGAGGAGGGACCGGCCGAGGGACCTCCTGGGCTTTTTCCTCCCTGCCTCCTGTTAGAGGAAGCCGGCGGCTTGGGTTTGGGATGCCAAGGCCGAGCCTGCTGGCCCTGACGTTGCTGGGCCGGGCGCAGAAGGACGAAAGGGCTTAGGCTGTGGTTTGCGGCCTTTGTCCTTCTGAGCGGAAGAGACCGAGTCCAAGGTAGCATTGGACTTCTCGATCCTCTGCAGGTGACCTTCCACCCCAGGGCCGAAGAGGTCAGTCCCCAAAAGGAACATCCGCCAACTTGTGCTGGGTATCCGGCAAGGTGGATATCCTCAGCCAAGCTCGACGACGATAGCCACTGCGCCGCCACCGACCTGGCACATGAGTCCCCAATATCTAAAGTAGTCTGAGCTGCTGTTTGGCCACTGCCCTGGTCCCGCACCTGCTTGACCGTAGTCTGCAGATCCGCTGGAAGATGAGGGATGACCTCATCCAGGAGCCCAACAGGGCATGAGAAAATGTGCCATGAGGACGGCCGAACTGGCCTGGACGAAGGCCGAGAGGACGCAGATAGACTTTTCGCCCGACATAATCCAATTTTGATTCTTTGTCGGAGGTTTGTCCACATCCTCATGCTGCGGGCGCTACCGGAAGACGCTGTCGGTAACCAGCCCTCGGCAGAGGGGTGCTCCAAAAACCGGACAGGGAACCGGTAGGGACCGCGATACTTCCTGGCCATCCTGGCCAGGCGCAGGACAGGAAGCAGGGCGCTGCTAAAGCTCCAAGGCCGGACCCACTATGGCCTCGCCACTGAAAGGCTCCTGGAGAATCCTCGTCCAGAATCTCCGTGAGGGATACCTGGCCTGCTTTGAAACGGGTTCGAGCTTCATCCCGTGGACTCGAGATGAGCCAAGCAGTCCTAGGAAGGACGACGGGCTATCGCTCCATTGACTGTCCTTCCTGAGGACTCCAAGTCTATTCGCTTGGAGAAAAAGGAGGAATTATCCTCGGACTCAGACGAGTCCTCAAGAGCTGCCTCTGGCCTGAGCCACCCTCTACCCGCGGAGGTCGGTCGAGTGAGGGTAACAGACAGCCTATGGGGTAGACCCTTAGCCAACCAAGAATCCTGGTTGGAGCCCCAAATAATGGCTGTGGAGGCGGAGGTTCCACCGGAATTGGTGGAGCAGCTGGTTTTGGCCGAACAACCGCCTGGGTACAGGCTCCTCGGTAAGTCGAGGGTTGTCGTCGCCCGTGACAGCCACTTAATGGTCGGCATGCACTGCCGGCTTATTCCCAGTCAGGAGGAACTGTTGCCACATGAGGTCCGTATCGTCGATTTAACTCACGCTGAAAGCCTCGTCCGAGGATCGAGGACGAACGCGACGCTGCCATCGGTGCCGAGACCGCCGGCGATGGCGGATCGGCTGGACCGCCAAGAGGTCTGGAGACAGAGACCCAGAACCCTCGGCTTTTCCGAGGTCGGCGCGGAGAAGTGTCGGCAGGAACTGCACTCCTTCCGCCCGGAGGGTTCATCCGAGGGCTCGGAACTGGAGGCACAGGCAAGCCCACGGGATCCTCAACTCCGGGGAACCGGGAGAGGGGAGTCTCGCTTTATAGGCTACAACCCGCCCAACGGATCGAGAAAATCTCAACTTCGCCGACGGGAGTCTCAGTCAACTGACCTGACGGGACACCGTGAGACCAGTGGTCGGCCGAGTGGTCGGATCAAGTCGACGACTCGGGAGAGGGACCTTTCCCGCCCCAAGAGCGCCGACGGAGGGATTTACCTTGTCCCTCTTTTGGACCGAGAAAAAGGTCCAGCAGAGCGTTGGCCCTTCTCCTTAGTGGAGAGGGACAGACAAAGCTCCTTAAAGGAAGCTGTATAGGAGGAACCCAGAAGGCGGAGATAAATGCGCGGCGAGGAAGATTCTGACCCGTGCCTCCTCCTCTTCGAGCGATCATCTGCTCGAGCTGATCCGCCGAGCTGGCCGGGCGGACACCTGCCAACCAGGCCTCCCAGACTTCACACCGAGGGAAACGCTCCTCGGGACGGCCCAGATGCAATCGGGCAGCACGGTCTTCGAGGACATAGGCCGAAAAGGAAGAGCACAAGTCGCAGTCCTGCGGATCGTGCTCAAGGCCTAAACAGTAGACACACGTGGAGTGTGGATCCGTCCGAGACATCTTCTGCCCGCAGGGGCATCTCCGAAAACCGGAGTCGATTTGTCCATCGCAGCCATGAGGGATCGAAGACTGAAGTCTTTTTAGCAAAAAACTTTAAATTCGCAAAAGGAAGAAATAGGAACCAGTCTCAAACGCAGAGCGTTAAGGAGGGAACCTGAGCTTCCAAGCGGTAAGGAAGATCTGGCGTCATGGGGCGGAGCCGAGAGTTATACCACCCGGGTGGGTGGGAGGAGCCAGCTTGAAGACCCTCCGGCAAGATTTAAAGCGGCAAGGATACCTGCCAATAAGTGTGGATGAACAACATATCCATGTCCCTAGAAGAAGTTTTTTGCAAAACTGATCGGGTCTGCCCTAAGGTTATTTTTTCCAGTTTCTGTTTTCTAGGTCTTCTGTACTGGCTCAAGTTTTGCTATCTTTCTGCTGTTTGTGATTCTTTCTTTCTGTTCCTTCCCTGCCAGATCTTCCACACTACTAACTCCGGTTTCAACATCTGCAATTCTGATTTTATGGTCTGTTAATTCCTGTCTCATTCCCTTAACGTCAGCTGCCACAGTGTTTAAACTTAATTTCATCCCAGCTATTTCTGTCATCAATAAGTCAAAATAAGCAACAGAGGGTTAGGGGGAGTTTGGTTCTTAGCATTATACTCACCCTGGTAATCACAACTGCTATCTGAAACTTGTAGTGGTCTTTTCATAGGATTCACCTCTGGCAACATCTGACTAGATTTTCCTCCATTATCAGTGTTAGGCAGTGTAATTAGCAGCAGTACAGATGTAAACAAGCATTTGTCAATGCCGGATGTGCGCCAGTGGTATAGAAGCCCTGGGGTACTAGATGTTTTGCGTGACTGTGCAACATGAACGGTAGTAAAGCACAGTACAGAGGGTTTAAATAAGGCATCTTGTGTTAAAAAAAAGTATGTAAACTGACTTTTTTAAAGAGTGAGTCCGGTCAAAAGTACTACATTGTAGAATTAGAATCAGCCTACCCCCAGTAAATATCATAACAAAAATTAGGTTTCTACATTACTTAATTTTAAAGTTATGAGCTATTTTGTAACCCTGATCTCACTCCCTGTTCAAAAGAGGCAGTTTTAGTGAAGAGCAACTGATGATGTCACAACCAGAACTCACAGACTAGTTCTCCTGTCAGCACATTATAGGGCCTATTTCTCCAGTTATAGAAACTGTAGCTGTAGTAATCATTTAAAAAAACTGACACAGGGTTGCCTGCAGTGCTTGTGTTTCCAGAATGTTCTGATGCACGGTAATGTACTTTAGAACACATCAGGAGGTGGTTCTGGAATGCAGTGCTGAACCAGGGTGTAGCATGTCAAAATGGTTCAAAATTTTAGAATGTTTTTTTTGGGGAGGGGGACATGCAGTCATGGCATGTGACAGGATGCGCATCTCACAGTGTGGTAGGACACTAATCTCAGAATGTAACAGGCACATACATCGAGGGATTTAGAGGACTGACAATTTGGAATATAGTAAGGATGGGCACTGTTGGAATGTGACAGGACACACCATTTTATTTTGAAACTTCTAATTCCTGCCACATTCCAGAATTCTACACACACAATACTTGTCAAAATTGTGCATCACATCCCCACCACAATCAAACATTGTGTCCCAGCCATGTTCCAAAATTGTGCATCCCGCCATATTCCAAAATTGCACATCCACACCATGTTCCAAAGTTGTGTTTCAGTGCCACATTCTGAAACTGTCATCATCGATTTCAAAACTGTTATTGCTGCATTCCAAATTGTGCATCACTCACCGTATCTGAAGTTAAAGGCCACCGTCAGATTCCAAAATTGTGTCACAGCCACATTCAAATTGTGCACCATCACCACATTCCAAAGTTGTGAGTCACCACACATTCTGAAGTTGTGCATCACTGCCACATTCCAAAGTTGTATGTCATCGCCACATTTCCGAACTAAAATGCGCATCACCGTCACATTCCAAAATTGCGTGTCACCACCAAATTCTGAAATTGCATGTCACCGCCACATATTCCAAAGTTGTGCATCACTGCCACATTCTGAAATTGTACATCATTGCCACATTCTGAAATTGCGTGTCACCACCACATTCCAAAATTGCATGTCACCGCACATTCTGAAATTAGCATCACTGCCACATTTCTGAAACTGAAATTGTGCATCACCAACACATTCTGAAATTGGTGTCACCGCCACATTCCAAAATTGTCCATCACTGCCACATTCTGAAATTGTGTGGCACCACCGCATTCTGAAATTGCATGTCATTACCACATTCTAAATTGTGTCACTGTCACATTCTGAAATTGCACGCCACTGCCACGCTCCAAAATTGCACGTCATCACCATTCCAAATTGCACATTACCGCCACATTCAAATTGCTCATCACTGCCACATTCTGAAATTGTGTGTCACTGCCATATTTCCAGAACTGAAATTTTGCATCACCGCCACATTCCGAAATTATGTAAGGAACTAGGAACAGGGAGTGGAGAGTATACGCACACAAGCAAGTGCCATAGCTACATTACACTTACAAAATATGAATCACTGAGATGAGGCAGGGTTATTATGTGTCTCAGCAGGGGGCCACATGGAAATATCAGTCAGACTGAGACAGCCTGTAAATAGGGTTAGGACATGGTCATGGAACTCTGGGGAAATGGCTAATGCTATGATAGGGGCACAGATCCATAACTAGACAGGCTTGGGCAGATTAGGTGGGGCTGGGGGTGCAGCTGGTGCATCAGAAACTGCTCGTTAGTTCCGTCCAGTGGCAGGTGTGACCTGTACAGGGGCATGGGTGTCAGAAACAATCTGAGGATCCCTCTCTTCCAATTAACCAAACTGCAATTTACTTTTCAAATAGCTCCCACCTCCTGCCCTTGAACTGGGTGAGGGGGTGCAAAACTGTTGCATGCTTAATGTTTCCATTTCTATTTTCCCCTGCTCTGTCAATGCTGCCTTGCTGTGACAGTGTGAGCCAGAGATTCTCTTATTCCCACTTTACGTTATCAAGCCAAGTGATCTAGGGCACACTGCATTTCTCACGCAACAACCAACCAACACTACCTTTTCTTCCTTGCAATTAGTCAGTACACATGAAAACTGCCCTCTCCATACTTCCCAGAGCTACATCTCACTCTGCTACCATTTCACATTTTTAGGTTTCATTTTGTGTCATTCAGCTGTGTGCCATTTAAGTTGGTATGTTACCTCTGTTTCCAGGCGAAGAAGCCAGGAGCCGGTTGCTCCTCAGATCAGCCACCTGCTGACTCTCCCACATCCTTAGCATGCACATCTGTGGCAGCATAGGTGCCTTTGGCACCTGAGTGAAAACTTCTGCACTTCCCAGGTGGTTGATGGTACTCAGCTGTGCTTCGTGCCTCACAACTCACCTGGGGCATGCAGTAATTTAGCATTATCGCACACCCTGTTATGTTATTGCTTAGTTACAATTTAGACTGTGACCCTATGGGAATTTATATCGCACTTGCAAGGTGGTTGAAGGTACTTGGCTGTGCCTCGTGCCTCACAACCCACCTGGGGTATGCAGCCAATTTAGCCTTGCCGCAAACCCTGCTGTGTGGTATTGATCACTTAAAATTTATAATGTAATCTTATGTGAATTACATACTGCACTTCCCAGGTGGCTGAAGTCACCCAGCTGCGCCTCGTGCCTTACAACCTACCTGGGGCATGCAGCAATTTAGCACTGCTGCACACCCTACTGTGTGTTATTGCTTACTTACAATATACAGTGTGGTCCTATGGGAATTTTATATCGTACTTCCCAGGTGGCTGAAGGCACTTGGCACAGCTGATCCAAGAACTGTAAGTACTATCACCGACTAGCGATCAGATGACGCTTTCCGAGTTGAAGAGATAAGGTAAAGAAATCAGCAAGGAAAGGAATACAAATTTATGGAAAGCATAAAATATCATTATAGGGGTTGAAAAAGTAAAATAAAATAAACTGTACCCGAGGCAGCTTACTGAAAGTGGACAATAACGGAGAGGGGCCAACATGGAGCTTACTCACGCATCGTCTGACCTGGTCACCAACTTTCGACTGAATCTCATGACAGCTGTTTTTGTGAATACAAAAGACCTTTCAATTTCTGTTGTTAGACTAGTTGTATTTGTCTAGACTAGGACATATTATATGCCTACTCCAGTCAGAAAACTACTGTCTCAATAGACTGTGCATGCTACCTGTCCATTGTGTTGTACACTGTTTATTGTTATAGATGGACTCTGTTGATGGACTTGACACAGACACCAAGTGTTTAGACAGGAGGAGTGCAACGCCCATCCCCCAAATGGTGGGGGCTTACCTGTTTGCCTCTTTGTGCTCATTGGACTGCTGTCTGCACCATTCTGAGTGCTCACTCTGGCCCCCAGAACTGCAGCCTGTGGGGGGACTGGAAGAGCACAATCGCTGAGCCACCTGCTCAGGGTTCGAAACTTTCATGCAGTTTCCCACTTTGCACGTTCATGCAGCTCCCTGCTTGAACATGCGAGCTACTACAGCACCACCTCAAACTTTGCCTCATGGCACTCAGCACACCAGACCCACCTGCCAGCAATTCTTACACCGCAACCGCAGACAACAAAAAATATGTCCCCAGTGTGTTTCTGGCCCAGGGAATCTAGTTTGGGCATCAGAGGGCTTGGATGCACACTGGGCGCAAAACAAAGTTCCAGGAGTTTGGTGCCATTGTAACAGCATGGATGCCAGCTGCATTCTAAAAATAGGCTGCTCAGCATGGAGGGAGGAGCAGTATACGAACCTCCTGACAGGCTTCTGTTTCATCTAAGGTCACCACGGGCCAATAAAGCACAGTGTGTACTGAAGATCTGGGGGTCAGAGGAAATGAAAGCTGGGTGGGAGCACTGAAAATACCTAGAAACACAGAATTAGATGGCAAACAAGGACTGCTTGGCCCCTCCAGTCTGTCAATTTCTCCCTACCTACACTATTACCACAGACCATGCCCAATCTACAGCTCTTTCTCCCGCCTCCCTTCCTTTACACTGTTATTCTCTTGTGCTTATCCCCTGCATTCTTGAACCCCACCACTGTTTCCATCCCCCCACCACCTCCACTGGAAGGCTGTTCCAGGAATCCACCACTCTTTCTGTGAAGAAGTACTTCCTCACATCTCTCCTGAATCTACATCCTCCAGCTTCATAGCATGTCCCTTTGTTCTGAGCACCTTTTCTTCTGAGCAATACTCCCCTCCAGTACCTTATTTACTCCCATGAGGTATTTAAAGGTCTCTATCATATTCCCCCTCCCCTCTGTTCCAGGGTGTACATATTGAAGTCCTTCAGTCTCTCCTCATATGGCTTTTGATGCAGACCCTGCATCATTTTAGATGCCCTCCTGTGGACCACCTCCACTCTGTCTATGCCTTTCCAGAGAGGTGGTTTCCAGGACTGGCCACAATACTATAGGTGGGGTCCCGGGGTGGGGTCTTACTAGTGATGTATACAGAGACAACACCACCTCCTTCTTTCTGCTGATGATATCCCTCCCTACGCACCCCAGCATCCCACTCACCCTCCCTATGGCCTTGTCACACTGCCTTGCTACCTTTAGGTAATCTGACATGACTACCCCCAGCTCTGTTTCCTGCTTGCTGGTTATCAATACCACGCCACCCATTTTGTACTCAGCCCCTGGGTTTCTGTAACCTAAGTGCATTATTTTGCACTTTTTTATATTGAAACCCAGCTGCCATACCAAGACTTCTCCTCTAGTGTTTCTCGGTCTCTGCTCATCCATTCCACCCCCCCCACCCCCCGAGTGTCCAACCCTACTGCAGATTTTGGTGCCATCCACAAAGAGGCAGGCCTTCCCTTCCAGCTCTTCTGCACTGTCACTTATAAAGGTATTAAAGAGGACTGGTCTCAGTACTGATCACCAGTCCCAGCACCGATCCCTGAGGCATCCCACTGGTCACTCCCTTCCCTGGAGTGAACGCCATTCATCACCACCCTCTGTTGCCTATCCCTTAACCAATTTCTTGTCCAGTTTACCATAGTTGGACCCACCCTAAGCTACCCAGCTTGCCTACTAGTCTCCTATGTGGAACAGTGTCAAATGCCTTACTGAAATCTATGTAGGCCACATCCACCACTCCATTCTGATCTAGTCCCTTTGTCAATCAGTCAAAGACATCTATCAAGTTCATTTGACATGACCTCCCGCCATGGAACCATGCTGCTTCAGGTCTTGTAACCCACTGGGTTCACAGAGATTCCACAATCCTCTTTAGCAGTGATTCCATTAACTTTCCCACCACCGCTGTCAGGCTGGCTGGCCTATAATTGCCAGCCTCCTCTCGCTACCATTTTTGTGTAGTGGGACTACATCTGCCCTCTTCCTGTCCTCTGGAACCACTTCTGTTTCCATGTGAACTGTTACACAGAACTGTCAGAGGTGCAGCCAATATCTCCTTGAGCTCCTTCAATACCCTTGGATGCCTCCCATGTGACCCCGTTGCTTTGTCCACCTTCAGATTAGCAAGTCCTTTAAGGACTCTTGTCTCCAAAACAGGACTAATGTCCACCTCCCTCCAAAGCTTTTGTTACTTTTTTGTGGCCCCTCCCCTACTCCTTCCTCTGTGAACACTGAACAAAAGTATTTGTTCAATATATCTGCCTTTTCCTGCCCCTCCCCCCGGCAGTTGCCCCATTCCCTTTTTTAATTTACAATCCCACCCCTTATCTTCCTCTTTTCACTTGTATACCTAACAAATGTCTTTTCCCCTTTCATTATCTCCTGGGCTATTCTTTCCTCAGTTTGCACTTTTGAATTCCTTACCACTTTCCCTGCTTCCCTCTGTTTCCCCAATATACATCCCCAACCTCCTCCCTCTGCATCTCCTTATTCCTTCTGATTGCTACCCTTTTAGCTTTTACCATTTCAGACACCTCTCTCAAGAACCATAGCAGTCTCTTTTTCCTCTTGCTGTTGCTCAAGTTTGACATAGAGGTTTGTTGCCTTTACTATGCTCCTATTTATCTTCGCCCACTGTTCCTCCACCCCACCCAGGTCATCCCCCCCGATAGGTCGCCCCATAGGCATTCACCCATCTTTTTAAAATCTGCCCTCCTGAAGCCCAGGACACTCACCCTTGCATGGTTTGATTTCACAGCTGTCCTTATATTGAACCACACCACATGGTGATCACTGGAACTCAAGTGGCCTGCCACCTGACGCTTTCAACACTGTCTCTGTTAGAGAGTACCAGGACCAGTATCCATCACAAGTGGGTTAACTGACTAGTTGCCCGTGGAGTGCCCCTGCAGAGAGTCCAGGATGTCCTTACGTCTAGCTGAAGTCGCTGCTTGGAGGCTCTAATCCACATCTGGCAGAACAAAGTGCCCACCAGCAGCACCTCCCCCTTTTTTGCCATCTTGCCAGTGTCTTCCACCAGTACCTTATCTAATTCCTCCCCCCCTGTGCTGGAGGTCTGTAGATCACTCCAGTGTGAATAGTGGCTCTATTCCCCATCTCCAGGGTGATCCACAATACCTCTGCATCCCCCTGTATCTCTGTGGCTTTTATGCTTTCTCTCACATAAAGCACCACACACCCTCCTTTCCTTCCCGCCCAGTCCTTCCTGAACAGAGTATACCCGGTATGGCCATGTTCCAGTCATGATTTTCAGTGCACTATGACTCGCTAATGGCCACAATATTCAGGTTGGTATCTGCCATGATGGCCTCTAGGTCCAGAATTTTATTTCCTAGACTTCTAGAATTTGCACACATGGCCTTCCTGATTTTGTTTCCACTCTCCTTGTTGCCCCCCTTTTTTCCTTTTTGCTTTCCCTCCTTCCTGCCTCTCTTTTTAATCCTCCCATTCCTTCTCCCTTTTCCTCTATTACCCTGTGTTCTTTATTAATTTGCACACTATGTGATTCCTTTCCCCTTGGGGTCTCCTTACTCTTTACTTCAGCCTGCGGGAGGGGGGCAGTTTCTGATTCCTGGATTCCTTCCACCACCCCCTTGGCTAGTTTAAATGTTCATCAAAGTAACATTTAAACCATCCACTAAGGACTGCGGTTCCCCTACGGATGGATGCAGGCCATCATCCCTGCATAGGCTCATATCCTCCCAGGTGGGTCCCCAGTCCCCAATGTAGCCAAACCCTTCCTCTCTGCACCATTCCCTCAGCCATGAGTTGAAGCTCCTGGTGCGGAGATCCCTCTCCTGTCCCCTATCATAGACAGGCAGCACCTCAGAGAAAGTCACTGAGCAAGCTACCTATTATACACCCCTTCCCAGCTCCCTAAATTCTCCCTGCACTGTCCCAGCCCCATCCCTAGCCAGGCTATTAGTGCTCAAGTGGACAATGACATCCAGTTCCCCCTCCTGTTATGCGGCCCCAGTGATCCTCAGGATCCACTTCCCATCCCTCTAGGCCATGGCACCGAGTAGGCACCTGAGCTGCCTCGCCACCCCCCCTTTCCTATTCCCAAATCTATCCCCGTCACAATTGAGTCCCCCACCAGAAGTTCTTCCTCCCTCTCTGGGGTCCTCTGCCACCCTTCATGGGGACTCCACTACTGAGGGCCCTAACATCTCCCTTGATCACTACTGCAGGTGCCTCCTCCTGGCAGTCCTGCTCCACTACAGCAGCATAGGAATTATGTAGTGGTACTGTTGAGGAATGTGCCTTTATCTCACCACCCCAGCCTTTCAGAGCCCAACACAGTCCAGCCGTTCCTCCTCCCTGGCATCCTCTGAGGTATCAGTGGCAGACTTGGTGGCTCCTGGGTGGTGGAAGAGGTCCCCTGAATCCTAGTCAACTCAGCCTGGAGTCTAGTGACCTGCTCTCTCAACCCAGAGAGATGCCTGCAGATGGGGCAGCACTGCAGTCTCCAGAAGTTCTCTGAAAACTGCTGCCCCACAGCCACTGTACTGCATGAACTCTGTTGTGAGACACCATTTCTTCTGTAATGGCTATCACCATCTTTCCCACCCTGACCTCTGCTAACAGCCAATAGGATGTCGGGGACTAGAATATGTGATCCCAAAAGTCTGTTGGGAGAATGACAGTGCTGTTTTCTTGGCACCCTTTCTGATAACCAATAGACGCTGAGTGAACATTCTGCACATTAATTCTAGCGATTGACAGCCCAGTGTTCCAATCGGATGCTGCCTTGCCCAGGGGTATGCTGGAGGACAGTTCTAGAAGGAGCTGGCGGTGAGTTCTCACAGAGTGAGCAGGGTTTGTGCTGCTGGTTAGAGCCAGCTCAGGAACCTCCTGGGCTTCCACAGCCAACCTCCAGGAGGTGATTTCAAAGTTTCTACAACCGTGGATACAGAGACTGAGCTATGTGTCAGGATACAATTTTTCTGTGAAACAGACTGAAGCCTGCATTGAGAGAAAAGGAGGTAAACACCTGCTACAGCTCAGCTGCCAGACTGTGGGCACCAGAGACTTGAGTGAACACAATCTGTGTTAGAAAACCTGCATCAAGCCTGCAGTCAGTCTGGGTGAAGGCCGGCTAGTGCTACTGTCAGATACTAGCTAATGTAATGCATAAGGGTTCTGAAGCCTAAACGTGTGCGTGTGTATGTGTGTGGTATGTGGCCCCTACTCCTAGACTAGTCTGTCCTGCAGAGGAAGAGGAAGAGGAGAAGAGCCAGAGGTGTAGACAAACTGCTGGCACAGAGAGCCTGATCCACGCCTAGAAGCCACTGAGACCTGCATCTTCAAGCTGTCCCCTGAAACTGCACAACTGAACCATCAGCCTGAGAGAGAACCTGCACCTGCAGAGAGGAGAAGAATGAGCCCAGGCTGACAGGAAGCTGGTAACACCAGAACTGTGAGTAGTAATTGTAATTGCCTGTAGCAGAGACACTTCCTGACCCCCTTAATAGGTCTACTCCTTCCAGTGTATTATTTGTCCATCTCTTGCAAGTACTTGTCAATTGTAAAACTTTAAGTGTCATAACTTTAGCTACTACCCCTGTATAGGAATGTTTACCTTGTATTTATATCATGATGTATCATTTTATTTTGTTTTGTCCACACTGTTCAATGTCCCTTGACGTGGAGTCTTTGTAAATGAGTCTCTGACTCAAAGGGCTGCAGTTCCGAGACCATTAAATAAATACATAAATAGTCTCAGGACTTACTGTGCAACTGGGAAATTTGTACAAAGTTTGCCACTAAATCTACAAATTTGGCCAATGGGCCAGGAGTTACCAATGCCTCATCTGGAAGTTTGCCAATGTATCAATTGCATGGCCAGTGGGGTCTGGGTTTATTAAAGTGTTTTGTTCTGTTTAAGCACACCATCACTAGTTAACCAGCTGCAACATCACCAGGCCTGCACTGTTCCTATGGCCGGGTTTCCAGTAAAGCACAGGGAGCTCCATTTAAAGTTTAAGGATTAAAGTGGTACCTTTGGGAAGTGGATGGTGCCTCCAGAACAGGTGATCTGGTAATACTAAAAGGAAAGGATTTACAGTCTTATCTGCCACTGTATTGTCTTACCTGGAGGAGGTGAGCACTGCTGCCGTGTTTGATAGTGTTTTACTGGCCAAACCTAGTCAGGCAACTACCTTCGCCCTGCCGCTTACAGTTTACATATTTGCCTAACACAGTTTTGCCTGAGTTCCCAATCTTTGTGATTACCCCCAATAAATATTTTATTGGTATTTTACATTTTGTCTCATGAGCATATTAGTTCTATGCACCCACAGGTGCAGGCATTTGAGAAAGGCGATACCTGACCTCTGACCCGCTTCCCGAACCCGTGGGACAGGTCTGCACCAGCCGATATTCACCATTGCAGGCTGCCTGTCTGTGGCCCCCAGCATGCAGCAGCACGGGTAAGGAGAGCACAGCCAGGTGGGCAGACATCCAATTGATGCCTGTCCTGGATCCAGGAATGGATTTCTGTTACACTCATGGGGGATCCTGGGACATTGCCATGGCAGGGACTGAACAATGGGCATTTGCCGAACAGATGCCCCCAGCCCTCCCAGGCAGCACAGTGGGCTGGTGCAGCTGTATGCAAGGAGATTCCATTGCTGTCATGCCCTGCTGGTAATCTTTGAGGGGTATGTAAATGTTTATGGCAGGGTCCCCCCTTGCATACCGTTTTAAGCCTTGGCACAATGCTCAGTGCCACTGTGCATAGGTACACAGTGGGGATGCCTCCTGGCAAGTTCCCAGTGTGGCGCCATGTAACCGGCTGGGGGATCCATCGCGCAAGGTGCTAGCGCGCCTGTGGTGAATGCTGCGGGGGTTGCACAGATCACCGCTGCATGGCATTCAGGCATAGGAATGCCTACGTGCTGCCCTTATACGGCATGTAGGCATTCGTGCATAGGCCCCATTGTTAGTGGTAAGTCACTAATTGCAATTTTGTTGGTTTCAAGGTAGCACTATGATTTCTTATGTGTAGAGGGCCTCTGTGGGGAGGTACTACAACCCAGGGGACTGTACCACTCTAACACCAGGCCCACTTAAGAAAAAATTACTCACCTTAGTAATGTTGTTTCTTCTAATGGAGTCTTGCTATATTATGACAAATTGCAGTTTGTCCCACCACTAGAACTGCTCCAGAGGTGAAATAGTTAACTCCATTCCATGAATGGAACTTTGAGCACGAGCTCTAAGATAGAAGCTCTGTCTGTGTAGTTTCAAACCTGAACTGTCAGATTCTTTACTCCGCCTCACTGAACAGTCGCTCCGGAGATTTCTCCTACTGCTCGGTTCATTTCTCAGTTTAAACAGTGTTTTCTCGTCCGATTCAACCGAGAATAGTTTTATTTTAACCGCAAAACCGTTTCGGTTCAAGCTCTGTTTGAATTTTCTGTGTGGAACTTGTAAGTTTATCGGTTCGGTTTTGAACCGATCAGCTGGGTTAAACCTTAAAAATTTTAAAGCTTGTCATTTTAGAGTGCGGTTCCTGGTTCTTATCGGTTCTAAAAAAAACCGGATTTTATTACGTTTTTTTCCAATACCCGTGACACGGTTAGAAACCGATAAGGGTGTCTTGCCTGGCACTGCCGTTCAAAGGGCAAGTTGTTTTGGTTAGGCTGGCATTATGTCTGAGAAACCCAAAAGAAAAACCAGGCCCTCTGGGTTTCAACACTGTGATGTCTGTGGGGAAGTCTTTGCCAAGGCTGACCCACACACCACATGTGTTTATTGTCTGGGGTTTGACCACCTCCAGTCAGACTGCCAGATTTAGAAGAATTTCCCTGCAGCCACCCTGAAAAGAGATTGGGCAGGCTCAGGAACGAGAGGCTAAAAAGTCCGCTGACCCGATGGACAGCCCGGTTCGTGCCAACCGACTGGAGGAGTGCCTTCTGACCAGGGCGAGACTTCCGGCAAAGAAAAGCTGGTTGGGGAACCAGTTCCAGTAAAGAGAATAAGGAAGTCAGCAGGTTTGGAGTCCAAAATTCTTCTCCAACTGCTGCAGAGATAGCAAGAGCTATTCAAATTGTCCAGTCACTTGCTCTGATCTCGTCCGAACCGCCACTATCTGGTAAAAGGTCGGTTCGTCCGGTTCCATCGGTTCAAGAATATGATGTTGAGGAGTTTTATGAACCAGAGGAGGGGAGGATGATTATGAGCAGTATGAATGTCGCTGGGAGGGTCTGGGTGTGCCCATTGAACCGACATTTCCCCAGACAGACCTTTAGAATCTCCCTATGCTTTGAGTCCCTCTCATTTTATGTTTTACAAAAAGTTGTTGAAACCTCCAGCTTCCTTTGAAGAAGCTGTGATGAGCAAGAGGAGCCCGATTTTGTAGAAATGATGGATATTCCAGAGTCTAGGAGATTGTCTATTCCTTTGCATAAGTCTTTAGGAAACAAACAATAAAAATCTTAAAACTCCTAATTCTGTGCCTCCTGTAGATAAAAAGATGGACAGAAGGTACACATTGTCAGGTCCTGATACAGAATTCCTTTCTCAGCAATGCAGTCATGTTAGTAGTTCAGGCTGCAGCCTGTGATAAAGCATATTCCCTGGCTTCACATCCTCCTGACAAGGATTCCAGGAAGATTGATGCCATGGCGAAAAAACAGTACATGGCAGCGTCCTTGGGACTCAGGCAAGCAAATTATATGGCTTATGTAGCAAGGTATCAGAAATCTAGATGGGATACTGTTATGGAATTAGCCAAACAAGTCCATGGACAGCTTGCTAGCGAGCTGGAACAGGTGGCTGCCGATGGCATTGAGGCTTCTAAGGTGCAGTTTCATGCTGCTGCTGTGGATGTTAATGATGTCTCCTCTAGAGTCATGGCCACATCTGTAGCTTTGCGTAGGTTGGCCTGGCTCAGGTGTACTAGCCTCTCACAGGATACCCAGACTAAGGCTATGGATTTTCCTGTGGTGGGAAATTCTCTGTTTGGGGAGCAGACAGAGAATTATATATCAAAAGTGCCTAAGCTAAGGAGCGCAAGCCACTCCCCAGAGGCACACCCCAGGGGTAGGGGTAGGCCTTTCCACCTAAACTCAGGCCTCCTGCTTATGCTCAGAGGGGTTCTTCACAGGCAGAGGCAGACGGGTGGGCAGGCCTGCTCCCACCCCTCAGCCTAAAGCACTTGTAAGCAGGCACCCTGATGGGTGCCCAGGGCCGATTCTCCTTTACCAGTAGGGGGCAGGTTGGCTTACTTCAGTCAGAACTGGGTGTCTTTAACCTCAGACAAGTGGGTTCTGGAAGTAGTAAGCCAGGGTCTGGTTCTCAGCTTCAAAAAGTTCCCCAAGATGAGAGCCACGCTTTTTCTACCTGCAAGTTCTTTAGAGACCCTTGCTCTAGAAGCAGAGGTCTCAACCCTGTTGGCACTCAGAGCAGTAGAAAGGGTTCCTCCCCTACACCAGGGCAAGGGTCTGTATTCCAGATACTTCCTTACCCCAAAAAAGACAGGAGAATGGCGGCCCATCTTAGACCTCAGATATCTGAACAAGCATCTTTTGGAAACCAAAGTTCAGAATGGTAACTCTGGCAATGATTTTACCTTCTCTAAGGCCAGGGGACTGGCTAGCTTCCCTGGACCTCAAGGATGCCTATTTTCACGTCCTAATCAGAAGCTCCCACCGAAAGTACCTCAGATTCGAACTGCCCTCAGGTCATTACCAGTTCAGAGCAATGCCCTTCGGCCTGACCTCTGCCCCAAGGGTATTCACAAAATGTCTGGCAGTAGCAGTGGCTCACTTAAGGAGGCAAAGGATTGCTGCCCTGTTGCACTTCTCTACCACCTTGAGATCAGCAACTATGATCGCCTCAATGTCCCTCTCTTCCTTGGTAACTGTAAATACACCTCCCTCCATCCTATACATAGCCCCCAGGTTTCCCACCCTTGGTGCAACACTTTACACTTTTTCACATTGAAACCTAGCTGCACAGATCCTACACCACTCCTCTAGTTTCCCAGATCCTTTGCACTCTGACCACCACCTCCTGTATGTCCACCCTGTTACAGATTTTTGTGTCATCTGGAAGGAGATACACCTTCCCTCAGTTTCTCAGCAATGTCACTTATGAAGATATTGAAGAAGACAGAGCCCAGTACCAATCCCTGTGGTACTCCACTGGTCACTATCCTATCCTGCAAGTGACTGCCATTTACCATCACCCGCTCCCTCCTGTCTTTCAACCAGTTTGATACTCAGCTCAACATATTCTCCCCCACCCCCAGGCTGCTAAATTTCTTTATCAGCCTACTGTGTGGTGCAGTGTCAAAGGCCTTACTAAAGTCCAGACAGGCCACATCCACTAACCTCACCTGATCTACCTTCCTAGTTACCCAGCCAAAGAAATTGATGAGATTTGTTTGACATGACTCTTCCCTCCCCACCCCCCATGAAGCCGTAGCACTGGTGGTCCTACAGCCCATATGTCTCCAAGTACTCCATCAGTCTCTCCTTCAACTGGGACTTTATTAACTTCCCCACCTCTTATGTGAGACTAGCTGGTTTGTAATTGCTGGCATCCTGTAGCACCATGCTCAGTTCGTTAAGTACACTTGGATGGATCCCATACGGTCCCATTGCTTTGTTTTCCTTTTTGAGTTTCCACCCCCCAGCAGATTTTCTCTTTCATAAATGGGCTTATGCTCACATCCCTTCCTCCAAGTGCCTGTTCATGCATATTGGCCGTCCCCCACCCCCCGGGAAAGACCAAGCAGAAGAAAGGAAAGCCCACCAAAGGACACAAAAGGACGTGAACTTTATTTATTTGTTAAAATCAGTTCTGGGCTCCTACCTGACTTGTGGCCATTTCTGCCACTCAGGAGCTGCTTCCAGTGTGGTCGTGTGGGTGTGTATGACATCTCTATTCACCCACCAATCGCCACAACAAGCGGACAGCCCAGCTGCAAGAGGGAACCTTCTCACTGCCTCCCTCCTCACCGCCCTGCCAGTCACCAGCGGCCATTCGGTCATAGGGGCTGGTATGGGAAAAGCCTGCCAAAGGACACCTATGGACTTGAACTTCATTTATTTGCTAAAATTAGTTCTGGCCTCCTACCTGACTTGCAGCCATTTCTACCACTCCAGAGCTGCTTCTTGTGGGGTTGCATGGATGCACATGGCACTTCTATTCCTCCACCTTCCACCGATCATTGCAGAACGTAGCCAGCCCAGCAGCAAGAGGGAGCCTTCCCACCACTTCCCTCCTTGCCACCCCACCAATCACCAGTGGCCATCAGGCCATAGACGCTGGTCCAAGAAAAGCCCACAAAAGGACTTGAACTTCATTTATTTGTTAAAATCAGTTCTGGGCGGGGCGCTGTGGAGCAGCAAACTGGCAAGACGCACTTGAATGCAGCTCTCCACATCTAGCTACTTGATTTGATAAATTTCACAATTTGCTATGGAGGAAAGTTAATTTTAATTGCAGCAGTGAACAGATCAGGTTGTCCGGTGTTGTGGAATACTAGATGGTCATGGGTCGCAATAAAAAAAAAAACAACTAGCAGTCCTAAACACGTGGCAGCATTGACTGAGCAGGCTGCAAACTCCCCAATGACTATCGCCAGTGGAGATCCCCCATGGAGAACATTACAAACCTCCATGTAAGCAACTGACTCTAAAATAGAGTCGATCATTCAATGTTTTGCTGAACAAGACACAAAATTGGAGGCAGTTACACAAACGGCAACATCTGTACAAGCTTTAACAACAGCTAAGCTTGTATAAGAAAACTCACAACTCCGTTACAGACTAGAAGCACTGGAGAATTCTCACAGGGCATCGCATATACGCCTAAGTGGTCTCCCGGAGGGCAGCGAGGAGGAAGATCTCTTTACCTTTCTTTATTTGTGGCTACCAGCAGCTCTTAAACTCTCCCAGGTAACTTTGGAAGGTCAGCTTCTCAAAGCACTCTGGATTACACCAAGGGGGCCACGTGCCGAGGCTCCACAAGTGTTTCTACTGGTGACCAGGAGCTCTAACATCAGAGATCAGCTACTACAGGTGGCAAGGTCTTCAGGAGGGTTAGCCTTTAATGGATCTACTGTCCATTTGTTTCCAGATCTCTCTTTTGCTTCCCGTTCGAGACAGAAGAAATTCGATGCGGTAAGAGCTCGACTTCGTGGGTTAGGAGTGTCACTCTCTCTCCTAATGCCGGCATGACTATGCATCCACTATGGTGGTAAGACATTTCAATATAATATTCTGATCTCCTAGAAGCGGGGAAAAAGGCAGAATTAACAGCCCAGGAGTTTCAATCCTCTGAGGGCTGCAATATTAGTGACTCAGACTCTGATCAAGAAACCTGACTGTTTGCAGTAATAATATATTGTAACTGCTCATAATTGCACCAGTTTTTGTGCTTATTGTTCTAATTTTCCAACGTATTAAAATAATACAACTGACTTTCCCTGTAGCTTAACAAAGTACTGACCCGACGTGTAGAATTGTATGTTTAGTGCTACTCATTTTAGATGCACCTTTTTTTTAAGGAATGGGGGTCATAGAAGCACTGTATGTTGAGTTAAAAATCTCTGGACTATGAACATTTTGGACTTGCCCCCAAAGGCCTTAGTTAGCTGTGGCTTATTTAGCTATATTATCTGAATAACTAATGTATTTGTTTTTCCCCCTTATCCTGACTCTAAACTGTCTAGGCTCTATTTTTTTCTAATGTACATTGGATGTATCTGCTACAATCAGATTGATACCCGACAGATGAGTGTACAATATGCAAATGTTTATTATAAAAGAAAGTTAAAAAAAAAAAATCAGTTCTGGGCTCCTAACTGATTTGCAGCCTTTTCTGCCACTCTGGAGATGCTCCAGTGGGTTGCAAGGGTGCACACGGCACCTCTACCCCACCCTCACTGATCACCGCAGCAAGCAGTCAGCCCAGCGACAAGAAGAGACC
Organism: Neoceratodus forsteri; assembly: GCA_016271365.2. Taxonomy (NCBI): domain Eukaryota; kingdom Metazoa; phylum Chordata; order Ceratodontiformes; family Ceratodontidae; genus Neoceratodus; species Neoceratodus forsteri. The sequence goes on from CM028138.1 coordinate 578,348,355, forward strand.
ATCCTCACCACCTGCCAACTGCCATTTGGCACCACATGGCCATAATAACAGGCATTCTGACCTGGTGGCCCTCCACACTTGGTCTGGAGTGCTAACGGAGTGGGGGTGCAGTGCAAAGTGCATCCACCGTGGGTGTCAGCTGGGTAACACCTGTCAGCCAGAGACTCTGCCCTAACTCTTCCAGACTGCCGGCTTGCTAACCTATTGAGTCAAGGTCTTCTTTAGATAGCTAACAAACCTTGCAATGAGGTAGGGTGCCTGTACACTGAACAGTGTCCTTAGTTGTGTCTTCTTGCGTGACTTGCTTAAGGCTTAGGTCTACTAACAACTGTAAAGACGGAACTGTTACTGTTTAATTAGTCTGTTTAGACTTAATTTATGCTGCTTGAGTTTTACATTTCTGCAATATCAGCTATTTGTTTTTGCTCTGCCTTTCAAGCCCGTCTTCATTGTTATCCATTGGTTTTGCTAGTATTGTTTCTTCTCTCCTCCCACTGTTTGCAAACTGCCATTTGTTGTTTATTGTCTTACTGCTAGCCATGCCCTACAATACAACTACTGTTCTCCTACTTCCAGGACTATTAGTCCTACTACACCACCTATCAGACACACTAGCCTCTCCCCAAGCTCCAGCCAAGCATCCTTCCTCGATGCCAACTAGAGTCTTTAGTTGCTCCAGCTTACTTCTAGCCACCTATCAACCCCTCAACACAGCTGCACTTATAAGCTGTAAAATACTGTTCTTTATAATGTCCCACATCAGAAGGAACTCCCTCCTGCCCACCAACACAATAAGTGGTCTAAAAAAGCTCACAGTACTATGGACCTTGGTAATTTACCTTTGCCTGACTGGAGATATTGAGCCTAACCCAGGTCCCCTCTCCCTTTCACCTTGGTCTGGCCGAAAAGGACTTGAAATTGCTCACATTAACACCTGTAGTATCCTTGCTAATAAAACTGACCTTGATGAGGTCTGGGTATCTCACTACTCCCCCAACACACCAGGCATATATGAACCATGCTCAGACCCAGTATTCTTAACTCCCTTTATAATCTAGACAACTGTAGCTTCCTTCGAATTGACCGCCCTTCCCCCAAATGTGGTGGAGGCCTTCTAAATTCCTACAGGTCTCATCTTAACTTGTCCCTGTTCTCTCAATTAGCTGGTACTGGCACTGCCTGTGAAGTACTTCATGCTTCCCTTACGCTAGGCCACACCCAAAAAAAAAAGTCATCTCCTCTGTACATGCAACCCCCCTAATTGTGGTGTATTAGGACTAACTGCCCTCACTGACACCGGCATACTACCCTTGGTTGGCCAAAATAAGTTAATATTCATGGGTGACCTGAATGTCAACTGGCTAAGCCCCAGTTCGAAAGTATACGAACTGCTCATCAGTAAGGTGTATCACCCAAATAATCTCTCACTCCAGCTGCCTCTCCCACTGTGGCACTTCCTCCACACTACTAGACTGGATATTTTCAAACAGGTATCCAGTTGGGGTGTGTTTGCAAACGCAAGAAAGACATCAGCTGTCTCTCTAGTTTTTTCCAGTTTCCCATTAGCAGATTATAAAGATCTGCCACTAGGAGGGACCTTATTTTTTTTTTGCAGCGTGACTGAAGTAAGAGGATTTGTCATTGTTAACTATACTCCTTAATCGCTTCTTCACTGCCCATATTCCTTGGCATATGGCATTTATTATTACTAATATATATATATATATATATGAAATTGAGCCTGTCAGCTGGAAAGTGTTCCATTTCACTGCCTGTATTGTTTAGATTTGCTAAAGATAGAAACATAGACTTTCACGGCAGATAAGGACTGCTAGGCCCACCTAGTCTGCCCATTTCCCTACCTACTGGATAAGCTGCAGATCCTAGTTAACCAACAGCCTATTTCTTCCTACCCCCACCAAGAATTGCCTTATGTCTGTCCCATGCATTCTTGAATTCTCCCACAGTTTTAGACCCCACAACCTCCTCAGGAAGGCAGTTCCATGCGCCCACCGCCTCTCTGTGAAAAAATACTTCCTCACATTGCCCCTGAGCTGTCCCCTTGTTCTTGCACATCTCTTTTTCTGAAAGATGCTACCCTCTTGACCTTTGTTGATTCCACTGAGGTACACAAAAGTTTCTCTCATGTCCCTCCCTCTCCCTCCTTTCCTCAGAGGTATACATATTAAGCTCCTTTAGTCTTTCCTCATACGGCTTCTCTTGCAGACCCTGCATCATTTTAGTTGCCCTCCTCTGCACTGCCTCCATCCTGTCTATGTCCTTGTAGAGATGGGATCTCCAGAACTGAATGCAGTACTCCAGACGGGGTCTCACCAACTGTTTGTATAGAGGGATAACAACTTCCTGTTTTCTGCTGGTGATGCCTCTCCCTATACATCCCAATATCCCCCCAGCCCTCCCTACTGCCTTCTCACATTGCTTGCCAACTTTAAGGTCATCTGATATGATTACCCTCAGGTCCTGTTCCATTTTTGTTGTTGTTACTACCACCCCCTCCACTGAGTACTCTTTCTCTGGATTTTTGTTTTCCAGGTGCATTATTTTGCACTTCTTTGCATTGAATCCAAGCTGCCATACTTCTCACCATTCCTCCAACCTTGCCAAGTCCCTTCTCATCCTTTCCAAACCTTGTGTGTCAATCCTGTTGCAGGTCTTTGTGTCAGCTGCAAAGAGGCATACTTTCCCTTCCAGTCCCTCTGCAATGTCACTTATAACGACATTAAAAAGGACTGAATCCTGCGGTACCCCACTAGTAATCCCCCTTTCTTCAGAGTGGACTCCGTTTACTATTACCTTGTGTTCTGTTGTCCAGCCAATGTTTTACCCAGGCTACCACCCTGGGACCCACTCTCAGGCTGGCTAATTTGTTTATTAATCTTTTGTGTGGGACTGTGTCAAATGCCTTACTAAAGTCTAGGTAGGCCATGTCCACAGCCCTCCCTGGTTTACCACTCTGGTCACCCAGTCAAAGAAATCTATTAGATTCCTCTGACATGACCTTCCCACTGTGAATCCATGTTGCCTTGGGTCCTGTGCCCCACTGGCTTCTAGGTACTCAACAATTCTTTCCTTCATAAGTGATTCCATCATTTTCCCTACCACAGAAGTCAAACTGACAGGTCTGTAGTATCCTGCCTCTGTCTTGCTTCTACTTTTGTGAAGGAGAATCACATCCGCCCTCCTGCAGTCCTCAGGTACCACACCATCCTCCCATGATTTGTTAAAAAGGGTAGTCAGTGGAATCACTAGTTCTCCCCTTAATTATTTTTGAATTCTGACGTGAATCCTGTCAGGCCCCATTGCTTTGTCCACCTTCAGTTTAAGAAGTTCTTTCAGAATCCTTTCTTCTGTGAAAGGACTGGGATCAAACCCCCCTCCCCCCATCCAGCGTGCTTCTGTTACTTGGATTAGGTACCTCCCCTCCTCCTCTTTTGTGATACTGAGCAGAAGTATTTGTTCAGTATCCCTGCTTTTTCACTGTCCCTCTCTGCCCACCTACCGTCCATTCTATTCAGCCTCAGTATCCCTCCCTTTATCTTTCTATGCTCCCTAATGTACCTATAAAAGGTTTCATCCCACTTCTTAACCGAGTTGGCTATGTTTTCCTCAGTTTGGGCCTTTGCTATTCTGACTGCATTCCCTGCATCCTTCTGCCTTAACTGGTACAGTTCTCTGTCCTGCTCCTTCTGTGTTTCCTTATACTTCCTAAATGCTATCTTTTTCTCCCTAACCTTCCCAACTACCTCTTTTGAGAACCATAGTGGCTTTTTCTTTCATTTTGATTTATTTATTTGCCTTACACAAGGCTTGTTGCCTCTGTGATGGCAGTTTTGATGGATCCCCATTGTTGCTCTACCCCTCCTTCTTGCCTGTTTGCTAGTGCTATTCAAAGGCACTCTACTATTTTGACAAAGTCAGCCCTCCTGAAGTCCAGTACCCTCACTTTTGTATGGCTTGACTCTGCAGCTGAGTTTATCATACATAGACAGTGTCAGCAGATAAGGGCCTACGGCCCACCCAGTCTGCCCATTTGAGTTTGTAAGTTTACTTTATGTTTTCCTAGAAGTCTGTTGCCCCTTAACCCTGACTTCCAGAATTCCTTTATGTCTATCCCATGCATTCTTCATGCACACTGTTTGGTGGTCACTTGTTCTCAGATGTCTACCCACTTCTAGACCCAAGATCCTCTCACTGTCCCCATTTGAGAGTATGAGGTCTAGATTGCTTCCTCCCAGTGGGTTCCAACACTGCTGTCTGAGGCACCCCGTAGGGCATCAAGAATGGCCCCTGCCCTTGGATGTGGCTGCAGCAAAGGTGCTCCAGTAAACATCTGGCATATTCAGGTCCCACATCAACAGTATTTCCCCTTTCTCTGCCAGTCTAAAGGATGCCTTCTATCGTATCCTTATCCACTCCCTCCCCTGGGATGGTGGTCTGTGTACAACCCCTGTGCGGATTGTGGTGCCATTTCCAATCTCTAAGGTGACCAACGGTGCCTCCTCTCCTCCCTGTTTACTCTTTTGTTCCATTGCTTTTATCTCTTCTCTTACATAGAGAGTTATTCCTCCCCCTCTTCTACCCTCCCTGTTTCTCCTGTAGGTTGTATACCCTAGTATGTTAACATCCCAGTCATGGTTCATAGGCTATAGTGTTTGCTAGAGTTTTAAAAAATACTTCTCAGTCCTGCCTGCTGGCAGCTGCCGCTCAGCACTTTTCCCTCTGCTCTAACCTCTGACTGCTTCTAAGCCTCTATCGCTCACCCTGCCTGAACTTGTGCTCATCTCTGACCCTTCTCAACTGATCAGGCCTCTGCCTCTCAGAAAATGGTGCTGATTTACACCCAGCCCCTTTCACAACCCCTCCCTGCTCTAACTGACCTCACGCTCTCATTTGCCTAATCCCCCTATTGTCTTTCTGGCCCCAGTCGCCTGCTGGCTGGCTTCTGCCAGCCCCCACCCAGCTGCTTGACTCCTTCTCTTACTTAAACCCAGCTTTTCCCTTCCCAACTCTGGTAGGCCCACACTGGGTGCTATTGTGGTGCAACTATTTTCTGCTTCTACAGTTAAAAGACCCAGAACCTGCCCACCTCAGACACCATGCAACTGAATCTGCTACTGCCGCCACTGCCTCTCCAACTCCTGGGAAGCAATGACTTGGCTTGCCCCACACATATTGTTCGCCCCACCGCCCACCCACCCGCTCTATCTCAGCACTTGTATGGTGTGCACGACCACATGACACACTGATATTAATTAAGTGCCTAAATTCCCATTGGCTCCTTTATCGTTGGTGACACTAGAGGAGTTCACTCTCTTCTTATCACGGCTGTCTTACACGCTCTCTCCTACTAATTTCAAAACCTACTACTGTCCAGATTACTCTGCCCTGAACTAACCCATTCTGACTCCACAGCCATTGCAACTATGTCCCATTTGACACCTGGCACTGTAGGGGGCATCTTCCTACTCGCCCTAATATCACACGCAGGCCCCTACTGCAGGCCGTTCCCACAATCCACACAGCCCAACTTCAAGATGACAGTGCTAAACGTATATAGCACTATCACATCATGTAACAAATGTGCCTTCACCATGCACAGGGATTATATACCATGGACCCAAGATCCCCAGCTAAAGGACCCCTCCCTGGTGGCTTTTCTACCCAAGTTTTGTGATGCACTTTAGCACCATGAAAGTGCCAGTACCCAGCAAGAGAAAAAGAGGTCAGAATAACAAGTTCTTATTAAACCATCTCACCCACCTGATACTGCTGTTTCTCCTGCTCTCAGGAAATGTGCACCCAAACCTAGACCCACCACCATGCAGAGCAAACCAGTCCCACAACACAGTGGAACTTACTCTTGCCTCCATAAATTATCTGCTGTTTACTCACAAAAATGGACAGCTTGAAAGTATGGGTCACTCGGCATAACCCAGACGTACTCTCTGTAGTAGAGCCTTGGCTCTCCCCCGAGGTACCGGACTCTGCTCTCACACTGCCTGAATGTACCCTGTTCAGATAGGACCTACTCTCAAAAAGAGGTGGGGGACTGTGTCCTGTGCATTAGGGATCCCCTTCAAGGTTACATACTTCTTGCACCCACCAGTGCCAACAACATCCAAGTTCTGACCAAAAAACTTCTGCAGGGACCCCTTAACAGGACACTGACGGTGCTCTCGGTCTACATCCCACCTAAACTAACTGTGGCTGACACCGATGACCTGATGGACCATGTGGGCACCCTGAGCCTAAACACAGAAATCATAATGCTGGGAGATTTCAATTTCAACTGGCTCTCCACCTCTGCTGCCTCAATCAAGGATGCCTTATCTGCAGTCTACTCCTCTCAAATGGTCGAGACAGCAACCAGAGTTAACTACAAAACTGGGACCAGCACCCTCCTGGACTGGGTTCTCACCAAGCAACCTGCCCACATCACCAATACTGTTGTTCTCTCTGATACACTGAGAAACCACTCTCCTGTCACCTGTACTTGGCCCTACAACTACTGCAAGCCACCTTCCAGAACGATTACAAACCGTGTTGTACTAAAAGGTCACCTTGCACTGCTAAAAGCAGAGCTTCAGGGCATCGACCGGACTGACCTCAATGAGGCCAATGATGAAGACACGGCCCTTGACCACTTCTTAAACACATTCAACACCATCTGTGGCAAGCATGCCCCGTTAAAGACAAGGAAAATAAAAGGACACTGCAATCCCTGGATCACCCTGGACCTACTGGATCAGCTCAATGCCAGAGATCTCCTCAGGCAGATCACAAGAGCGCATGGTACCACCATTAACATCCAAGGGTACAGACAAGCCCGAAATAAGTGCACAAAAGCCATCCGACACGCCAAAAGCGCATTCTACAAGGAAGCCCTCTTCAGCTCCTGGAACAGCAGCAAGTCACTCTGGGATAATTTCAATGACATAACCAGCAAAGATCCCAAAAATGCCCCATCAATGTTCATGGTTGATGGTGCACTATCCTTGGACCAACAGCGAATTGCCAAGGCATTTAATGATGCATTTATGGACCTCAGCAGTGTACTACCAGCAGACCACTTTAATCCTTTAATCCCAGCTGACCCTAACACAGTCCAGCAACCACCTTCCAACAGGCTGCTCTTCCGTTTCAGGTAATCTCCAAATCTGAAGCAAGAAAGTACCTCGTAAGCTCTGAGAAAATCAAGACACAGTGGAGATATCCTGGACCTTAAGTTCGTCAGCATGGCACTAGAGGAAGTTCTGCCCTCTGACTAATATTATCAGCCTCCCTCTGCCACTCCAAGTTACTCCTGCAATGGAAATTGGCATCAGTAACCCTGTGCACAAAGGAGGTGATTGGAATCTACACAACAACTACAGACATATCTCCATACCCCCCACAAAGCTCTACAGTGGATTGTAGCAGATCAGCTTGTCAAGTATCAGAACCAGTACCAGCTCCCTCTGTCCTGAACAACATGGCTTTTGAAAAGGTCATGGTACCATCACAGCATTACTGGAATTCACAGGTTATATCCACCACTCCTAGATCAAGGCCTTCTGGTAGGAGCAACACTTATTGACCTATCAAAAGCTTTTGATACGGTGCACCATGAGCTCCTTCTGAATCATTGATTGCCTGCTATTGGCTCTCTCCAGAATCCATTTCATGGTTCAACCGCTACCTTCACAACCGATCACAAAAGGTCAGGCTAGGAGACACCACCTCTGTTAGCAGACCTGTCTGCTCGTGGGACCCACAGGGATCAATTCTGGGGCCCATACTATTTAGTCTTTTCCTAAACCTGGATCCATAATCTACACTAACGCAACTAAGGCTACTCTTCATAGGTGGGACACAACTTACAACAGTATATCCCATTATGCCTCTACATCCCCCAGACTCAGACATCACTGCCTACTGTATTCAGACCTAAACTGGCCCTCCTCCACTGCACACCGGCTCCTCTCTCTCTGGAAAACCTTCTAGACAGTATAATGTGATCCAGTATGCTTACCTATCTCGCCTCCTTGCTGACCCCTCAGCCCATCTCCTATGGTCTCCGGTCTTCTGACCTTTCCTTGCTTAGCATTCCCAGATGTAAAACTACCAAAGAGAAATCAGGTTTCTCACACGTAGGTCCCTATTATTGGAATTCGCTGCCCCTAGACGTACGCCTGGCCCCTAATCATGCTACTTTTAAGAAGAAGCACCTCTCCCTCTTTATCTCATGTACTGATTGCATGTGCTTCAACTACTGGGGTACAGAGTCTACAGAAGGGACAGGGAGGAGTAAAGAGGAGGTGGAGTAGCTCTATACAAAAGGGAAGGGATCAAAGCTACAGAACTAAAAAGTAAAGGGGGAGGACAAGAGGCACTCTGGGTCACCTTGGAGACAGGGAATGGCATCACAATCACACAGGGTTGTACAGACCCCCCATCTCAAGGCGAGAAATGGACAAGAAATGATAGAGGACATTCTTAAAATGGCTGAAGAGGGAGATACTGTTGATGGGGACCTGCATATGCCAGATGTTAACTGGATGACATGTACTGCAGCCACATCCAAGAGCAGGGCCATTCTCGATGCCCTGCAGGGGGCAGGCCTTAGACAGCTAGTGTTGGAACCCATTCGGGAGGAGCAATACTAGACCTGGTACTCTCAAATGGAGAGGATCACAAATTTAGAAGTCAGTAGACATCTGGGACAAGTTACCACTGCACAGTGTGCTTCACAATAAGCACAACCATGGAGACAAGCCATACAAAACAAGCATACTGGACTTTAGAAGGGCTGACTTTGGCAAAATGAGTGAATACCTGAGGAATACACTAGCAAATGGCCAAAAGGAGGGGTGAAGAACAATGGAGAAAATTCAAAACTGCCATCATAGAGGCAACAGGCCTTGTGTAGAAACAGATAAAGAAACAAAGCAGGTAAAAAACACTATGGTTCTCAAAAAGAGGTGGCAGGGAAGGTTAGGAGAAAAGGCTGCATTCAAAAGTAAAGGCATCACAGAAGGAGCACAACAGGAACTGTATCAATTAAAGCAGAAAGAAGTGGGAAGGCAGTCAGAACAGCAAAAGCCCAAACTGAGGAAAAATAGCCAATTCAGTTAAGAAGGGTGATAAAACCTTATATAGGTACATTAGGGAGCATAGAAAGGTTAAGGAGGAATAGTGAAAGATTAATAAGGGATAGGGAGGTGGGCAGAGGAGACAGTGAAAAGGCAGAGATACTGAATGAATACTTTTGCTCAGTATTCACAAAAAGAAGATGAGACGAGTTACCTAAACCAGACAATAGAAGCATTCTGGGTAGGGGTTGACACCAGTCCATTTACAGAAGAAAGAGTCCTGAAAGAACTCCTAAAACTCAAGGTGGACAAAGTAATGGGGCCTGACTGATTCACCCCAGAATCCTAAAAGAACTAAGGAGGGCCTAGTGACACCACTTTTAACAAATCATGGGAGGATGGGGTGGTACCTGAGGACTGGAGGAGGGCATATGTGATTCCCCTTCACAAAAGTGGGAGCAAGGCAGAAGCAGGAATCTACAGACCTGTAAGTTTGACCTCAGTGGTAGGGAAAATGATGGAATCACTTCTGAAAGAAAGAATTGTTGAGTACCTAGAGGTCAGCGGGGCACAGGACCCAAGCAGCATGGATTTATAGCAGGAAGGTCATGTCAGACGAATCTAATAGATTTCTTTGACTGGGTGACCAAAGTAATAGACCAGGGAGGGGCTGTGGATATGGCCTGCCTAGACTTTAGCAAGGCATTTGACACAGTCCCGCACAAAACATTAATCAAGTTAGCCAGCCTGGGAGTGGGTCCCAGGGTGGTAGCCTGGGTTGCAAACTGGCTGCACAACAGGACACAGAAGGTAATAGTGAGTGGAACACTTTCCGAAGAAAGGAGGGGGGGTCACTAGTGGAGTACCTCAGGGCTCAGTACTGGGTCCAGTCCTCTTTAACATCTTTATAGGTGGCATTGCAGAGGGTTTGAAGGGAAAGGTATGCCTCTTTGCAGATGATACAAAGATCTGTAACAGAGTTGATACACAAGGGGGGAGAAAGGATGAGAAGGACTTGGCAAGGTGGAGGAATGGTCAGACATATGGCAACTTAGATTCAATGCAAAGAAGTGCTAAAGTACGCACCTGGGAAACAAAAACCCAGGAGAAGAGTACACAATAGCAGGGGAGGTACTAACAACAACAAAAATGGAACGGGACTTGGGGGTAGTCATATCAGATGATCTAAAGGTTGGTAAGCAATGTAAGAAGTCAGTAAGGAGAGCTGGGGGATACTGTGATGCATAGGAAGGGGCATCACAAGTAGAAAAAGGGAAGTGGTTATCCCTCTGTACAGACAGTTGGTGAGACACCATCTGGAGTACTGTGTGCAGTTTTGGAGACCTCATCTACGCAAGGAAATAGGATGGAAGCAGTCCAGAGGAGGGCAACTAAAATGGTGCAGGGTCTGCATCAGAAATCACATGAAGAGAGAGAGAGCTTAATATGTATACCCTTGATGAAAGGAGAGACCGGGGGGACATGATAGAAACGTTCAAGTACCTCAAGGGAATCAACAAAGTCCAGGAGGGTAGCATCTTTCAGAAAAAGAGATGTGTAAGAACAAGGGGACACAATTTAAAGATAGAGGGGGGATGGCTCAGGGGTAATGTGAGGAAATCTTTTTTCACGGAGAGAGTGGTGGATGCGTGGAACTGCCTTCCTGGAAAGGTTGTTGGGGCTAAAACAGTGGGGGAATTCAAACATGCATGGGACAGACACAAGGCAATTGTGGTGGGGGTGGCAGGAAGTAGGCTGTTGGTTAACTAGAATCTGCAGCTTATCCAGTAGGTAGGAAATGGGCAGACTGGTGGCCAAGTGGTTCTTATCTGCCATCAAAGTCTATGTTTCTATGTAACTCACCGTAGATCTTGGTTCCTTGCCTCAGTTGTCCACTGTTTCCTCCCTTTCTGTGGTATGAGCTGGCACCCTGCTTCTTTCAGCCTCCCCCACATTCTATCCTCCCTCAGTCTCCCCATAATTTCTATCTCCCCCCTTCCCATCCCTTTCCCTCGCTCTTCCTCTTTCTTGCTAGACTATATCTCTGCATTACCTCTTCCCTACCCCTTCAAATAGCTGTTTTTAGTTTCAGCTGGATGTAATGATACCCTGTGGCTTTTTTCTGCACTTTAAATGCTGATATTACTATTACTGTTTACACCTGGGCACTTACCTTCTATTTGTATAATGACACCTCTACGTATACTCCTCCCATTCCCTACCCACCCTCTAGCACCCTTACCACTATCCTCCTACTATCGTCTCCTCTCATGCAACCCAATAGGGTGCCCTAACTTTGACTCAGGCAAATTACTTACTGCCTATGATCCTAAATTTGATGTGTTCATAATAGGAACTCTGTCTAAAAATGTACTGCTGCATTACTGTTACCTTGTCTAAAACATGTACTACTGTTTTGATGCACCTTTGTCCTTGTAACTGACGTGGAACCCATAAATGAGCAACCGCACACGGGTGTAATCCAAGCACTCAATAAATAAAACAAATATATATATTAATAAATAAAAAAACAAGCTGCAAATCTGTCAACCAACGCTCTCACAGAACACTAGGTATCTGTACTAAAAAGATGTCTTGCCTTTATTCCCTCTCCTCCCGTTAACAGTTTTCAGATATTTATTGACCTGCATAAACTTTTTAGAAAGATAAAATTAAAGCTTTACTTACACCACACCACCAGTTAACTTTATCTGGTGCAACAATGGGGTGCCCTGCTATTATAGATTCCCGCACCAAAGAAAGAGAAGACATTGACTATATTTTGGATTTGGCAGCAACAAGGATAGAAATCCCAGATTTAAGTTCTGAGATAGAGGGCGATGTTATAGACACTAATTTACCACTACCCGGTTTTTCACAAACAGTCTTGCAATCCATTGATTACGAAAGTAATGCAGAATTCTCAACATATCATACTGCTAATGAATCTTTTTCCATAGATCTCAACATTTTACAGAGTCTCCTTGATGAAAATGACAGTAATTGTACCCTGAGCTTTTGACCTCCCACAATAGTGATCTTTTCTACATGATTTCTGCAGGCAATTAACTGAAAAGTTTCATGAAATCAAAATTTAAAACAAGGTCAGTATTTTGTCCAAAGGTTTACAACAGTGCAATAGGTATCTATGAACAAAACAGTCTGTCAGCAAGTGAGAGACGTATTAAATGCAGATAGTACATTAAAGGGACATAATCTGACTAAAAATGAAAGAAAAGAACTTGGGGAACTGTCAAGAAGCAACACCATTGTTATAAAGCCCACAGAAAAGGACGGTAACATTGTCGTTTTGGACTTGAACACTACAGAAAAATGTTCTATTCTTTATTAAATAATGAAGACAACTACAGTAAGATGAACAGAGACTTCTCTATGGCTTTTAAGAGAGACTTATTTAACATATTTACTGATGCCTTAAAAGCAGGTGATACCACAGAGGCTGAATATGGGTATATGTGGCAAGAACATCCTGTTACTTCAGGATTCTACATTTTACCCAAACTTCGCAAAGATAGAAATAAACCCCCAGGACATCTGATAGTATCTGAGATAGGGTCTATTATTGAAAACATTGAAACATTTATAGATTTCTTCTTACAGTTAAGTGTTACTGAGTCAGACTCATATATTAAAGATAGTAATGACCTTCTAAGGAAGTAGGAAAACATAAAATGGGAAAATGATAATGTATGGCTTTCGGTTGATGTTGAATCTTTATATACTTCGATACAACACCATCAAAGTCTGTCCGCTGTAAAATATTTCTTGGACAAATCAGGCAACACTGAAAATCTACCAAAGGAATTAATTTTACAAGGTCTTGAATTTATGTTAAAACATAATTTTTTTGAATTCAAAGGACAGTGCCACCTTCAGACATGTGGGATGGCAATGGGGGCCTCAATGGGCCCCAGATAAGCAAATTTATTTCTAGGACACTGGGAACAGAACTTTGTGCTTAACAAAGATGTTATTCCTTTTTTTGATAACATCCATCACTGGTTTAGATTTATTGATGATTGCACATGCATTTGGAAGGATGACATAGGATCCATTCAGGAATTTGTAAACTGGCTGAATCTCAACAATCTAAACCTTAAATTTATCCATAGTGCATATATACAAACCCTTGATTTTTTGGACAGTACCTTAACTGTAAATAATACTGATAAAAACATATAAACCCAGTGTTTTTGTAAGTCCACAGCTACTATTAATTCCCTCTTACTTGCCAGCAGTGCCCACCCTCCAGGACTCAAGAACTCCATACCTTAAGGCTAGTTCCTAAGACTTCATTGCAATTGCAGTAATGACACTGCATTCAGTACACAAGCAGAGAAGCTGACCCTAACGTTTAGAGAAAGAGGATATGACCCAGAAATTTGAGAAAATCAAAAGAAAAGTACAAACAAATTCCACGTCACAGCCTGTTAGCTGAGAAGAATAACTAACAGATAATAACAATATTCCCTGCACATTTGTCTCTGAGCATAACCATCTTGCTGGAAAGCTAGGGAATATAGTCCATAAAAATTGGGCTCTTTTACTAAGTGACAGTCAACTGGGTATGGCCATAGGTGCTAAACTACGAGTCACTTTTAGTAAAGCCAACGGCATTAGAGACAAGCTGGTGCCAGGCCAATGGCACTGAGAGTTGAGACGCTGGACGCCACACCTTGTGCCATGCCGGCAACCCGGTTTGGGAATGAGCCTGGGCTGCTGGGGGTTGGCAGAGGGGAGACAGGACTGCCCTCTAGTGGTGGCAGGAGGGCAGTACAGGTCAGGAGGCTCGGAAGCTGACGTGCTGAAGTCAGAGGGGAGGGAAATGAGAAACCAAAAAATGGCTGGGGCTGCATGGACCCATGATGGCCCAAGCGCTCTGGCGAAGTCCTACTCCTGCCACCAGATATGATGTATCAGGTGGTGGGGGATCAGCCGCACTTCCCCACCTGGCCCTGCCGTGGAGGGGGAATCTGAGGGGGAACCTTGGGGGCAGACAAGCTGGGGGGTCAGGCTGGAGGATGTACCCCTCATAGCCCCGTATAGCCCTTGGCAGGAGGTGAAAAAAAAAAGAGACAAGCTGGTATATAGCCACATAAAGAAACAACAAGAAACACAAAATACATGGCTACCATCTAGACCTTGCAGTGTCTATAAATGTAGCTGCTGTAACATCTGCAGATATGCAGCTCCAGGCAAAAATGTCATACATCCCCTACCGCCAGACATTAAAATGAACATAAAGCAACTCATAACCTGTGACAAACAATGTGTGGTTTACATCCTATGGTGCAGCTGTGGCCTGTTCTATGTTGGGAAAACTGTTCATCTGCTCAGTGGATACAAGAACATGTACGTGCCATAATAAATGAAAATAGAAATACCCCTGTAGGACTACAATATATTCAGCAGCACTCTTCCAACTTGACTGATTTTAAATTCATGGGTCTTGAACATATCCCGCCACTAAAAACAGGTGGAGACAGGCCACATCAACTACTGCAGAAATAATCAAATGGATTTACAAGCTGAGACGTGTAAAACCTAAAGGGTTAAATAACCGGTGGGATCTAAAACCTTTCCTCAAAAATAAGTAATCCTGAGTCTGAATGAAAACATTGCTGATGTCGCTTTGTCTGAAGTTCAAATAATCCATAGTAATGCCTTTTTCCATTTTTAGCCTTATTTCTCTTGTGCCTCCTTCTGCCTATGGAGGGTTGTATTTTCAACAAATTTAGAAACTGTAGTCTAATCTCTCATTTGTTTCTCTTTCTTGTCTCTTCTATAGGACATCCCTCTACCATCTGAGTTCCTCAACCTTTTATCCAGCATGCCTTGCAGGAAAAAACACTTGGAATTCAAGATGAACTTAATTTCTGTGGGATCTCCTTTTGTAGATACCTTGAACAATGAATTGATGGGGGTACCAGGTTTGAGAACTTCTAATCTCTTTTTTCTTACTTTTAGTCTAATGTTTCTGCCTCTTTGTACGCCTTTTACCTTTTCGCATAGCGCTTTTTGCTGCTTAGCCCCTTGATATTAGTCATAAAATTTTCTGTTAAAATACATGTAAATGAATATATCTACTGCTTTTCCACTGCCAAGGACAACTCCTAGACCTCACTCACTCCTACCCACCACTTCTTCTACCTGAAAACTGTCTCCAGAAAAAAGTCTGCAAACTCCTTAACTCTCTTCCCTTGGCGAGCTCCAGGACCAGACAGGATTGATCTTTCTCTCCTTCCTATTGCCCACATCTTAAATTTCTCCATCATATCTGGTGTGGTCCTATCTGCTATATGGACAAAGGAGCTCTCACTGGGCTATTTTCACTGACTTGTCCAAGGCTTTCAACCTTGATGACATGCCCTTCAGTCCCGAAAACGAACTGACCTTAGTGTCTCCAATCACGCCAATGCCTGGTTTTCCAACTACTTGTTAGACAGGTGCCAATTCATCAAATTTGGGGATGCCTCTTCAGACTAGTTGCTAATTACCAGTAGCGATTCCCCAGGGAACAATCCTAGGCCCACTTCTCTTCTCAATTTTCATAAACAACCTCCCATCTATCTCTACCTCCTGCTTAGTCATAATGTATGCTGATGACATTGCCTTAAGCCACAGCACCCAATGCCCCAACTCATCAATGCCCACATTTCCAAGGACTTCAATCACATCCAAAACTGGATGGTGGCTAACAACCTAGTACTTAATGCCTCTAAAACACAAGCAATGCTATTTGACTCCAGGGCTCACAGATTATCTTGCTCTCACCTCCGGACATTAGATGTCTAAATAGTGCTCACCTCAGTTGAGGAATTTAAGTACTTATGAGTCACTCTTGACCCAGCAGTAGACTTCCACCTAAACATCTCAAACCAGTGCAAATTCACTAAATCCCAAATTGGTCTGGCCTATCATCTCCAACATCTCCTTACTCTAAAAGCTCACTTAGTTATCACCCAAGGTATCCTACTCCCTTGCCTATAATACAGTTCTCTTCTCTTCCTAAATGCCCCCTCATCTTCTCTACACAAATGGGATGTCATCTACAACAACATATGCCATTTCTCCCTCTCACATTCATGCCTTATGCACCACTGTTCCTCTACACTTCCTTAAGGTGGCTATCCCCTCTGCCTTCTATTCCTACACTCTAGGCTGTTTTGTTGACAAGCAACTCCAGTCTAACACCTCAGCCATCCAAATTTCCCTACTTCATGGTGCTTAACCCATGTACACCATCAGATCTTCAGACACTACCTGACTTATTACCCCTAAATGATCAACCAAACTGTAGAGGACTGCAAGCAGGACTGACCTGTGGGAAAGCCAAAAGCTATGAGACAGGCTCCAGTTCAGGCTGTGATTCTTTAACTGATGATAGCCTCTTTTAAAGTGTAGAAAACTGTATTGTTGGTTGCAAGCTAGCCACGTTGCTCCTGGGACGTGTAATCCTTGTAAGGACTACAGTACCGGCTAAGACATTAACTATACATCTGTTTTGTGTGGGGGTAGCTGTTTTCCTATTTTAGGCAGCTTTATTGGACTCCTGCTGAGAGGGAGATTTAGCAAATATCTAATTGTAGACATTTATTTGTTTGCAGTCAGGGTGCCCGGTATCGGTCATGTGACTGCTCGTGACTTCCAGGTCCCGACTACAAAACGCTCGCATAGCGAGTGGAGTGAGTGTGCACAGGTGAGCGCACGGCTCCGTGTGTGGAGACACGCTCAACACAAGCATGGTCAGCAGGATATTTACCCATTACTGCATAACAGGTAACCAATGCTTAGAGATATTCCATATAAATGGTAAAACGCCTCCTTATTCCTCATTTGTAAGATGGCTACAGTAGTTGCTGAACCACTTACATTGTCCCTTAATACAGGGAATGTTTTACTGATCTGCTGTACTTGTAACCATGTGCTACACAATGCATTCTCTGTCTCCGGCTTGCCTATGGCAACAAGTTGTCCCTATTGCATAGAATGAATTAACAGCAAACTGGAGATCTCTATACTTAACAAAGAATTACAAGCAGCCAAAAAATTAGGGAGTTAGAAACGTTGTTGATAATATGGTCAGAAATATTCTATTTCTTCTAATCTGGAATAGGAGACACCAATTGACATCCTATTGCAGGATTGCATTCTCAAACCATTTCAGTGAGACAATCCCTGGCAGACAGTGGAAAATCAACCCACGAACAAACCCAGTTATGGCAGGCCATGACTGTCCTCTATTAGTTAACAGACCTCATCTATCTTCTGTTATCTCAGGCCTCTCCTCTAATGGTTCCCATTTTGCTAATAAATATGTAGAGAGCTTCCTCTGATTTAGAAACAGATGATGGTTGGGAATCTCTCCTGAAAAGGAAATTTAAAAAGGGCAGAAGGGTTGAGTATGTGCATTCTACAACACTTGAACATCCCTTCCCTCGAACAGTACTCATAACCAGTCATTTTGTTCTAGAAATACATCTGAACCTTTATTGACTAATCAGATTGATTCTACTCAGGAAAATTGTGCTCCTGCTGTTTCTTTTTCCACTATTATTATTGGAGATTCGATTATAAAATACATAGACTCACATCTATGCAACAATGACAATAATCAGATTTCTGTCCACTGTTTTCCTGAAGCTAAAATTGAAGACATTACATCTAGAATAGACCTATTAGTAACCCAACCCTCTAATGTTATTATCCATGTTGGTACAAATAATATTGGTTACTCCCATGAAAAAGACATTTGCTGTGATGTCATTGAGTTGGGAAAACTTATTAAATCTAAGAATTGTAATGTCTTTAATTGTGGCATTTTACCAATTCCCTGTGCAAGACCTGAAAAGAATAATACCATCGAGTGTATCAACACAAGACTGCAAAACTGGTGCACTTTATCAAATTTTAGTTTCATTGGCCATTGTAGCACTTTTTATAAAATGTCAATCTGTTTGCTAGGATGGCCTGCATTTGAACAACAGGTTAATTGAACTTTCCAACATTTTCAAAAGTTTGTTACAACCGTCAATTTAAACTGGTAGATGTGGGGGAAATCTAACTAATTCACTTCCTTGTCCTGTTTATCATGCTTCTCAGCAGATTCTAAAAGATGGAATAAAAATCCAGCTTATAAATGCTTGTAGTTTAGGAAATAAATTCGATGAACTTGTACTAAGAGTAAAAAATGACAATCCAGATATAATTGGTATTACTGAGACTGGTGGCCAAAAGACCCCGTTTGGGATAAGTTTATTCCTGGCCTTACCCTATTTTACCAAAGTAGATTAAATTGAAAGGGTGGGGGTATTGCAATATTTATTAATTCTTCTCTAAACGTGAGTAACATCTCAAACAAAATAAAAAATGAGTCGAGTTCTGTTGAGTCATTTTGGCTGAATGTAAAAAAATCAAAATAACTAAAATTTTATATTAGGGCTCTGTTACAGGGCACCTGACTCTCAGAGATCAATTTTAAGTGAGATCCTTACAGAAATGGCATCAGCGGCAGATATAGGTAACATCACATTTTTGGGCGATTTAAATCTGAGTGACATTAATTGGGCAAATAAATCTGCCACATCTCAAACTTCGACAGACTTCTTACATGCCTGTGAAGAGATGAATTTATTACAATATGTAACTTCCCAATTCGGGGGTCAGACATTCTGGAAGTTGTCCTTAGTGGTGAATCTCTAAGTATGACTAACTACAAGATCTCGGCACCTTTAGGAAATAGTGACAATTATGTGGTTTCATTCAATTTACGCATTGCATTTTTTCACTCAGCAAAAGTGACAGAAGTACTTGCACTGCATAAAGCAGATATAACTGCTTTAAATAATCATTTGGCCAATGTTAGCTGGGTTGATCATTCAAACTCTAACAATATCAAAATATGTGGAGTTCATTTAAAAATGTTATTTTAGACACAGCCAATAAATTCATTCCAAAAATAAAGAAAAGAAAATCTTGTTTACACCCTAAATGGTTATCTAGAAGTCTAAAGAAAATTATTAAAAAGAAAAAGAAAATGTTTAAGAAATATATTGCTAACAAGTGTGCAATAACATTGTTAGAATTTAATATAATTCAAAAGAAATGCAAAAAAGAAATCAGAAAGTGAAACTGGATACAGAAAAATACATTGCCTTGCAATCTCAAAAAGGAAACAGCAAAATTCTGTTTAGCTACATAAATTCTATTAAAAAACAAGAATGCAAAGTAGGACCTTTAATTTATAAATGACGTAGTCATATCTCAGCCATGGAAATGGCAGATGTGTTCAATTCACATTTCTGTAATGCATTCAGTAAAACTTCAAGTAACAAAGATATTGACCTAGGCCTCATACATGGTAATATAGATATTTCCCTAGACACTGTCAAGAACAAACTCAATGAAATTAAGAAAGACTCCTCTCCTGGTCCAGATGACATATCAGGAGACATCATTTTATCAAAGAAAGATCACTTGTGTTTACCCTTAAGATAATATTTGAAAACTCAGGTCTTGTGCTAGCCGATTGGAGGAGAGCTAATGTAATCCCGTTGTTTAAAAGGAGACAAAAGCTCACCTGACAATTATCGTCCTATCAGTCTCACCCCATTTTGGTAAAATATTACAGAAAATAATTAAGGACAAACTTGTTTCGTCCCTAGCAGTAATTGATTCTAGCCAACACAGCTTCAAGTAGGCCGCTCATGTGCAACCAATTTAGTGAGCTTTATAATTTCATTAGTGACAGCCTTGATAAAAAAATTCCATGCGATGTGGTCCTGTTGGATTTCAAAAGCCTTTGACTCTGCACCTAATTGGGCACTAATACAAAAATTGCAAATTCACAACATCAGTCCCCTGTTTGTACATTGGATAGTCAACTGCTTGAATGATAGAAAACAGAGAGTTGTTGATGGCCACCGTCAACCTGCCAATCAGTTGAAAGTGGGGTCCCTCAAGGATTGATTCTGGCACCAGCTATTTTCAAATATTCATCTCTGAATTGTCACACAACATTCAAAGCAATATTTCAAAATATGCAGATGACTGTAAAATCTCTAATACTGTATTTGCAGTACATCTGCAGATGCTAAGGCTATCCAAAATATTTAATTATTTTGGAGGCCTGGTTCACTAAATGGAACTTGAAGTTTAACTCTTCTAAATGTAGTGTTATACATTTAGGTAAACACAATCCTAAAAACCAGTACTATTTGTACAATGAAGTGCTAGCTAATAAGGACAATGAAAGAGAACTTGGTATCATTATTGATTCAGATTTAAATTTCAACCTTCATATTACAAGTATTATTAGTAAAGCTAATAGAATTTGTGGGCTATAAGGCATAACTTCTAGAGATCCATATATTCTATTATCACTTTACCGAGCCTACGTTAGACCACATTTTGATTATGTCTCTCAACTATGGAGCCCTTTAAGCAGAAATACATAAACAGAACAGAAAAACTACAAAGAAGAGTAACAAAATCAATTATTCCTGATAAAACTCTTACCTATGAGAAAATGCTATCAAGGACGACTTAGAGGATCTTTTATTTACATGGGACATTATACAAGAAATGGATTTAACATTAGACTGTGGACTAGATTTCAAACAAATATCAGTCAATACTAGAGGCCATCCACTCCAACTGACGAGAAGCAAATTTTATTAAAAAAACAAAAAGGGCCTACTTTTCCTTGCAAAGAACTGTTGGACCATGGAATAGTTTGCCATTATCAGTTATTATCAATCAAAATAAAATACATTTAAAAATAGGTTGGATAGTTTTTGAGCACAAACAAAACTTTAACCTACTATATGTAATCTTAGGAGCTCGATGGGCTAATTAGCCTTTTGCTCCTCACCTATCCTTAGTATGATCCTTAGAATGAACAGGTTTTTCTTCATTTGCCCCAGGTTTTGGAACTTCCTCCTCCAGCGTCCGTAGCTATCCCATCAAGTCATCCTTCTCATCGTTCATTATCTCGCAAGTTTCTGAACCTTCTTATAGTAGTTTTCATGGTCTGACTTGTGAGAGAAGCCCACCATGATAATTCACCTGATAAACATTGTTTCTGCATGCTAGAACCAAGAGAAGTCTGGGAATGTTTCCAACATGAACAGATATCTTAAACTGAAGGTTTCTGCTCAACTGATGAGAGCGTTAAGTTTTCCTAAACTTTTATGTCACCACCTTTGCTGATATCTTTCGACTGCATTGGCTTGTTAATGCAATATTAGCCTGGTTTCCCCTTAGTGCCAGTAAGTGTTTTTTTCCCCAGGAAAGTATAGCTTTTGGTTTCTTCTCCCTGGGTGAGAGATAGCAGGATGACAATCTAACCTTTCCTTACAAACAGACTACAGATAGGCCAGTCACATTTACTTTATATATTTTGGTGATGACAACAATGTGCAGACTATGATGTAGAATTAAAAATATAATTTTTAGCTGGAGTTCTCTACGATTATTGCCATTTTTTTTTTACTACATCCCACCTGTAGAGTGACTTTAAAGAGGAACAAACTGCTGCTACGAACCCAGTTTGGTTTACTGCACTCCCGGACTCTATTATTTTTTAATTGCCTAATTAAGGGCTTTGTCCTGCTTTCCTTTATGCTCATTTGCAACATAACACTTTTGAATTTTGCACATGGACCTTGAAGTAAGGCTAATTGCTATCATAAATCTGGCTTGTCTTAATGTACTTCCAAATTGCAACGTAACACTTCTGAATTTTCGCATATGGACCTTAAAGTGACAATATTGCTACTGTAAATCCTGATTGTCTTACTGCATTTCCAAACTGCATTACTGCATTATTAAACTGAGGTCTTTCTTACTGTTCATCTGTGATATAACATTCTTGAGTTTGTACTTGGACTCAAAGTGAAACAAATTGCTGTTATAAATCTTGATTGTTTTACTGCATTTTCAAACTGCATCACTGCATTTGAAAACTGATAGTTTTATTTTTTTATCTTTTTGTATTGCCCCTCCCAGCTCTCTGTGGTTGTTTGGTGGTAATACTTCCCTCACCAGTGGGTGGTGGCAGATCCCTAAGTTGGAGTACAGATACCCTGAGTTTTGGGAGGTCCACGTAGTAGCAATGGGAGTGGTAATTAAATGTATTGTGGAGATTACAGGCTGGCAATATTGAAATATCTAAAGGTTGGTTTTACAGTGAGAGATAAGGTAATAGAATATAATTTGTGTACAACAAATTGTATTGTGGTCTTAGGTTTAATGTTATTAGTAATAGCTTATTTTAAAAATAGTAAAGTTTTGCATTTGCAGGGTACTAAATATCTGAGTAATCAAAACGAAGAGGGAAGCCACACTCCCAATGTTTTTTTTCCTTAAACTTTATGTTTACACTTTTTTCAGAACATACAATTTATATCCAAGATCAGGACATTACATATGTTATAATAATCGATGAGATCACCACACCTCTTAATATACACTGATTCTTTTTGACACATCATAGGAGGGTTACAGTAGTTGTTATAAATCACGGTAAACATCCACCTAGGCTGAATTTAAGCCACTGAGCTGCATGGTTAAATAAAATCCACAAAGCTACTACTATTTATCTCAGTATATGCCCACCTAAAACATAGGTGGGAAACATAATCACCATGCAATTTCTCAGTTATGCACCTGTACTGTAGGTGCCCCCCCATACTGCTGCTAGCAATATCTATAAGTGTATAACAAATTGGTAGTTAATAAGGCATTGAAACCAAACACAGCTTAACTTATAAATTCTCCAGATTAATCGCATCCTAATAGAATATTATAGTAATTAACGTCATATATATATATATGCAGCCTACAACTAGAATAGTTAAAACTTTTTGTGTGTAGGCTAATTAATAACTAAAGTCAACAAACGGTTGTCCTGTTCTCAGTTCCAGGAGATTTAAAATATAAAGTTATTTTAATAATACATTCCTGAGTCCATAAAAGATTGCCATATTACCAAAAATAAAGTTCTAAGACACTGTTGGAAACTACGATATACTTTCACCTTCAGATTGATAGAAAAGTCCTCTTCTAAGAAAGCACATACCCCTCAGGTCTCTTCTTCTTCCTCCTTCATCAGCCTAGTATGAACAGGGCGAGCATGTTTCTGGCTCCATTTGATCGCTTCTGCCGGGTCCAAAAAAATGTAAACCTTGCCATTGTGTATGATCCTCAGCCTGGCTGGAAATAGCACTCCATGCGCGATTCTGACCTCCCAAAATGTAGCTCACACCTCACTGAATTTTTTCCTTTTTTGCCGTGTGGCATAACTTAGATCTGGGTACATCTGGATGGATTGACCATCGTGCAATAAGGGCCCTTTCTGCCTGGCTACCACCAACAGGTGATCCCAAGTGCCCATTTCATCAGTAACTAGAACTACAGTTCAAGGGGTCTCGAGATTTACCTGGCAGCCTCATGAAGCAATACGGTATGCCTTTTGTGCTGCTTGAACTTTAGGGCCTATGTCCTCACCAAACTGTTGTGGAGCCATTCAGTTAGAAATAGTAGTAAGGATCGCCTCCACTCCTTCGGGCAGCCCCAGGAAATGAATATTTGCAACTCATATTTGGTTATCTAGGGTCTCAAGCCTAGCTTTAAAATGTCTAGACTCTTTCACCATGGAGGAAACAGCTCCCATTGCTGCATCAGCGCATCAAGTCGAATCTGCAGCAGCCGTCTGTACTACCTCCACTGTAGATTCCAGGGCAACCACTGATTAGTCAGTTCATTAAACTTGTCTGCCAACCCTCGACAGTAGAGATGAGACAGGTGGTTTTAACCCGAGTGTCTTTAGGGTTTCTTCCCCAGAGTCAGGTTAAGTTTCTACCCGCTGCCTTGTGCAGAATGTGGTGGGAACCACAGGCTTTACTTTGCTTTTGCTGCCGGCCTGTACGCTGGTTCTTTACGATGGTTTCCATCTTTGTCTAGGCAGATTCTGATCTCCAATACTGCAATTTCTATAGTGTTTACTTTTGAAGAAATAAGTGTAATCTACCAAAGTTAATGATAGTTGCTTGGAGCTCTACTACTAAGCCGTCATTTTGCTTGGCTCCACAGCACCCCCACTCCCAATGTTTTAAAGTCATTAAGTGTCACAGTTAAATTAGTGGTGTGAGTTGTAATATTGGAAACAAAAATGAATGCTCAATTTAAAATCCCTATTTGAAGTATTCACTTTACAGTTAGGAAAAGCAGAGGCAAAGGTATAAATTGGGAAAATCTGTGCACTGTTGAGTGCGCAGAGGGGGAAAATGAGGTCTCTGAAACTATGTCTAAAATACCTGTTAGAGTTACTGACAATGAAGCAAAAGGATTACCAGTGTAAGGAAAATATGAGAATAAGAGATGTACCTAATTTGGTGAAAACAGAGACAAAAAAATCATGGGGCCCCACAGTTACTAACACAAATGTGAGGGTATTCGTTACAAAAACTGACAATTTGAATGAAGTATTGAAGTTGGATCAAGTACACATTACTATTATTACTGAGAAACGGTGAGCCCCCCCCCATGTGACCGAGTTGCAATAAATGGATATCAATTAGAAAGGAAGGATCTTGTAGGAAAAAAAAAGGGCTAGGGATTGTGTGTTATGTTTATGAAAGCACAAACTATTGAAAGATGGTTGAACTGGGACAGGCAAGGTATGAAACATTATAGATGGAAATTAAAATATCTAGGTTACCCAGAAATTAGAGGCCCTTATTTGTGGGAGGTTTTTACCACCACCCCTTCAAATAGTAATCTGAGTTTGGGTAAACATCTAAATTTGTGTATTGACAGAATCACTGAAGAAGATCCTGTTTGTGGCAGGTTCTATGTGATAAGGGTGAAGAAAAAAACGGTGCTGACAAAAACAGAAGTGCACATTGCCAAAAAGCAAAACGGCGATGTCCACTACAGCAACACCAAAAACAGGGACGGCTCCTTACCTTCTATGCAGGGGGAGATCTGCCTTTACTGTTTATGTGGGAAGGGTCTATGCCCCTTGCACCCCTATAAATAATATAATCAACTCAGACAGGGATGATAACAAGGGCAGGGAAAACTCAGGAGGGGCTACTCGGGGAGGGGACCAACCTGTGAGTAGTGAACAAAGTCGGGAGGGCAGGGAATGGGAGTTAATAAAAAAAAATACAAAAATTAAAACAAACAAAAAAAAATCCCCCACAGCCAGACCTGAACCTGTGTCCAACCAGCCACACAGGCGGTGACTGAAATCACTACACCTAACAGCCAGCTGGGAACCAAACGGCTGAATAAAGCCCTGTAGCCTCATGCAGCTGGTGTAGCTCACTATAACAATTGCTATATACTGATGTTCGCTATTGTTTCACACTCGCTGTTCCCACAGGCTCTCAAACTGAGTCACTCAATTTGCTTTGCACATATTACAGGAAACCTTTGTGGTACAGTTTTCATGGGAGATGCAAACCACTTACTCATTCAAAAATAATATAAGGGAGAAATTTAAAGCAGATGGTTAAGGAAGGGACAAGGGGGAAAATATTTTAGATATAATTGTGACAAATTTGTTTGAATGGTACAAACCACCAAGTATTGTACCTCCTATTGAATTATCTGATCATAATGTAGTGCTAATGACATCTAGTCATTAGGGTGCAGAAAGCAAAGATATATGAAACAGGTGTTTCTGAGCAGAAAATGGACCAAAGGAAAGAGTGTTAGATGCAATTGTGGGCAAGTAAGATACTGAGTGGCTTAAATTAGATTCTGCTGATTCCACTTGGGTGAAGTTGATAAGCACCCTACAGGACATAATTGATCAGATTGCCCCTGTAAGTGATGCAGTGATGAAGGGGGGAGATAAACCATGGGAGACAGAGAAATTTAAAGTACTGATACACAAATGACATTAAAGAGGAAGGATAGGGCTGAATATAATCAGTTAAGAAATGAAGCAAGTAGGATGTCAAAAAGAATGAGGAGAACTTTATATTCAAAAAGTGAATGGTCTACAGAAGTCTGACCCACAGGAATGGTGATCTAAAATGAAATAATTTTTGGAGAGCAGTACACCTGGGGGACAAGTGGGCAGAAAAATGTGGGTTTGAAGGCGACAATAAAAGGATTACATTTGTGCAGGAGTTAAAAAAAAACATTTTTTGAGGTGAGTAAAAGTCTTGAACCCCTAGAAAAAATTAGATGGGGAATTATGGAAAGTGTCTGAAAAATATCTGTTACGGTGAATGAAATAGTGAAAGCATTTAAAAAACAAACTACACTGGGGACCCAGGGTTGGGAATGAACTCAGGCCACTGGGCCAGCAGGTGAAAGGAGAATTGAGCGTCCCAATGGATGCGCTCCTCCTCCTTCGGGGTGGGTTTCCAGGGGTGCTTCAGGCGCCCAATGTCCCTGAGGGTCGGTGGGAGCACCTTCTTTTGGGGTTCATGGTTCCTAAGGGATGGAGTCGGAAGGGAGGACACCGTTAGGCACGTGGGTAGCAATGTGCATCAGCATATTGCCTACCCGAGCCGGGCCCTCAGGGGCGAAGGAGTCAAGAAATGGAAAACTCGCTCCATCCTAGATGACGACTGATCCGCGCCTCCCAGCCACCAACCCATGGGCAGACCCTGTCAGCAGGCTCTCCTCTGAAGGTTCAGGAAGGGGTTCTTCCTCGCCCCACCCGGGGGGTTGTCTGGGCAGCAAGGAAGCAAATGGAGACGCCTGACACTCTGGGACAGACTCTGTGACGGTGGTCTGGGAAGGTTGACTGTTCCAATGGAGTGGATGGTCGAGAACAGGGCAGGCAAATAAACAGTAAGTTAAAAAAAAAAAAGTAAAAAAGGCAGTAGGCTTGAATGCAATACCAAACTGGGTATGGAGGGAAGAAGCAGACCTAACTGTCCCTTGGTAGGTGATATACTTAAGAAATTTCTTCTGTTAGGTAAACTACCAAATCAGTGGAAACAGGCATGAGTTCTACACTTACCTAAAGTGTCTGTACTGCAGGGTGTGAGAAAAGATTTTAAACCCATTTCACTAACTTTTGTTGTATTCAAAATGTGTGAGGGATTTATTCCAAGATGGAAGTTGGAACTTATCTTAAATGAAATTGATAAAAACACTTTGGATCTTTAAAGGAGTTTGACAACCTGGGCAATTTTAAAGTTTTAGAATTGTATGACATCTTAAGTGGAGGGCAGTATTAGTAGATTACAGAAAGGCTTTTGATTTACTAGATCACAAAATTCTGATGTGGAAATTACAGAGGTTAGGCATTCCATCTTGTATTGGAAGGTGGGTTTATGATTTCCAGAGGGCAAGACACAGTGGATTGAAAAGAAGGGTATCCAGTCAGGGTATGTGGGGGAGTGCCACAGGAACAAAATTGGACCTCTATTGTTCCTAATAATGATAAATGATTTGAAAACAGATGGATCTTGTATGAAATATGTGCATGATACCAAAGTAATTGATAACTTCATCGAAATAAGTCTGAGTACCACGCAGAAAGACCGAAAAAAATTTGAAGACTGGTCAAAGCTAATTTGATGCAAATAAACCTGTATAAAACCAAGGAAATTATGTTTGGGGAAACAAACAAATTGGAGTTGCTTCCCTGTTTTTTGCATAGGTTGCTATTTATTTATTTCAGTTTGGGATTAATACCTTTGAGTCAAGGACTAATTTTCAAAGGTTCCATGTCAGTATTGAACAAACATTACAAAAATACAAGGTTTACAGAGAAAAAAAACATTGAAGCATATACACAGGCAGTAATAGTAAAATGTTAATGTTTACTAATTTGATGTGCAGAAGTTAACAGACAGACTGATTAGATAAGAGGGGGTTGGGGGGGGATCCAGCCGATTGTGGCATCGTCTGAGCTGGGAGAGAGGTGGAGCCTTCAACCAAGTGAGGCCATTGTCAGGTAACTGGGGTAGGGAAGTGGGTTAAGAAAAAAGTGGTATATAGCAGAAAGATGTAGAGGGGGTAGGTAAATGGAAAACTGGGGACGAGGTACTATCATATTAGCGCAGGAAGGTGGCATCGTCTGAGGTGGGAAAGAGGTGGAGCTTTCAACCAACTGAGGCCATCGTCAGGTAATTGGAGGTAGGGGAGTGGGTTAAGAAAAAAAGTGGTATATAGCTGAAAGATGCAGAGGGAGGGAGGGAGGGAGGTAAACAGAAAACTGGGGCGAGGTACTATCACATTAGTGCAGGCAGGTACAATTCATTTTAGAGCCAAGGAGAGATTTGAGCCCATCTTTGAAGGTACTAATCTTGGTAGTATAAGTGAGGACAGCAGGCAGTTCATTGTACCATTTCGGACCTTGATACAGGATGGCGTTCTGGGCAAGTTTCTTCCTTTTGAAGGGAATCACCATTTTGCCAGTGACTGAACTATGGGTAGATTTCGTTGGGATGGCCAGCATAAAGTGTCCACCCGGTGTGGGGGATGTCAGTCTAAGCAGTACTTTTTTTTTTTAGAAGTAGGCAGGTTTGGTATTACCCTCTAAGATGGCGTGGGAGCCACTAAGTTTCAGTGTACAGCGAGCAGGTGTGATGTCAAGAGTAGCCCCCAAAGTAAGACAACAGACCTTATTGAGTAGTGTGTTGATCCTAAGAACAGTTTTTGTGCCTGCCCCATATATAGGCAACCCATAGTCAATAGTAGACAGTATTGAGCTACTAGTGGCTAGATTGAGTGCATCTGGTATCACTGAATGTCTGTGATGATAAAGTACACCAAGTTTTATATTTGCAGTCTTGATAACAGAGTCAATGTGGTTTGAAAAGGTGAGCATGTCATCAAAGGTAATGCGAGATATTTTAAGTTAGATACTTGGTCTGGGATTTCACCCTTTTGGATATGAATCTCGCGGGGGCAGGTATTTCCTTTTGCTTTGGGAGGTGGTGAGCATACCTGTTTTTTGACATTTAGTAGTAGCTTGTTTTCTGTAAACCAAGATTAAAGTTTATGGAAGCTGCTTTGGAGTTCAGTTGTGATGAATTGTTGGTCTTTGCCAGCGACTGAGATCACTGCATCATCAGCATAGAGAACTGTGCTTGCTGAGTAAGGTATTGGGGCAGAGTTGATGAAGAGGCTAAAGAGTAGAGGACCGAGGATGCACCCTGTGGAACCCCAAGTGCACCTCCTTAGTAGTGGATAGGGTATCACCAATTCTGACTCGCTGTTATCTGTTAGAGAAGTAGCTGCCAAACCTTAGTACCGCATCTGGGGATAGACCTGCAGACAGAAGGCAACTTAGGAGGAGGTCGTGATTAACAGAGTCGAAAGCCTTCACGAGGTTGATGAAGACTGATCCAACTGCCTGACCACTATCCAAGGCATTATCTAGTTGGGATGAATAATCAACTAGAGCAGTGAGTATGGAGTGCTTTTTATGGAAGCTGTGCTGTTGCGGGGAGAGTAGGTTATGGTTATTAAGGTATTCAGTAAGCTGCACTGAGACCATTCTTTCATGTACTTTCGAAAGGGGAGGAAGAATGGATATAGGTCTGTAGTTGGATGTTTGGGTTTTATCCCCCGCTTTAAAGACAGGTGTTATGTTAGCTGACTTCCATGCGTTTGGAAATACTCCTGATGTAGACAGGCATTAAACACCATGGTAAGAGGACCAGCAAGTTCATGAAGGAGTAGACCAACCAACTTCATGTCAAGCAGATCCGCCCATCCTGGTCTTGCCAAGTGCCCTTTTAATATACAGAACCAACTTCAGAAGTAGCACTGGGATGGAGGTGCCCAGAGTAAAAAAACACAGTAGGACAAAAGAATCTCTGGCACTCACCACCTCTTGAATATAAAAAGCGAACACCTTTGAAAAAGGACTGTTAGTACGAAACGCGTCAGGTGGAGTTTTATCACTTCTTAATAAAGTATGTAACATATATAGCCGAGTGTTCGCTTCTTATATTCAAGAGGTGGTGAGTGCCAGAGTTTCTTTTGTCCTACTGCCCTTTTAATATGCTTGACGGTTTCGGCTTTGGTGACACGTCTAAAGTAAAAAGGGTGGTACATCTTGCCATGGTACTTGCTTCAAAGATGATGACTGGGGTATGGATATCCCAGGATTTAATAGTTACTCCAAAAATAGACAAAATAAGAAAGGAGAAGGGATAGCATTATATGTCTCAGAGAAATATAAATCCAATATAATTGACTCAACTCTAGCCAACTGTTAGGATACCGAAACTTTATGGGTTCAAATCTTCTTCAAAGAAAACAAATTACAATTGGTCTAGTATATCGTGCACTGAATATAGACCGCAGTGAGAATAATATATTTTTATCTGTTTGGGAAAATATGGAAGAAATCTTGATGTGTGACTTCAATTTGCCTAATATTAACTGGTCAACTTCAAAAGCTAATCTGGCAATAGAAAATAAGAAAAATTAATTACCTTAGTAATGTTGTTTCTTCTATCGAGTTCTTGTTATATTATGATTATTAGTTTGCCCCAGCCTTAGAACTGCTCCGAGTAAGGCTGGGGCAAACTGCAATAGTCATAATATAGCAAGACTTCATGTTGTTTGAAATGTCTTTATTATACAATTAACTATGACTTACAGCAAATAGTACTGAATAACACCAGAGGAAATAACTTATTGGACCTGATTTTAACTAACTGCAAATAAGACATCTCTGTCCCTTGTGTTTTAGAACCCATAGGCTCTAGTGACCACAATATGATCAAATTTAGCATTACTACCTCTAAACAATACTCTAGAGGCACCACAATTATGAGAGACTTTAATAAATCCAATTACTTAAAGGGAAGTCTCCCATAGTTTCACACCTATATTTTCCAAACTCCTTATGTGTAACTGGTGTTCTCCTCTAGTTGCCAGCAGTCCTACTGCTGTCCAAATATATATTAATAATTAAAATATACAGCCCCAGAAGTTATCAATGTGTTTATCCTCCATTTTACCATCAATGCTGCTGGAGGACGATGTCATCAGAGCAACAGATAATGGTGCTGCACTAAATGTTGTTCCACCAGTATACAGAACCCACAATGTTTGGTCCCCCATTTGAATAATGGGGGAACTCTAAGTGTTGTGCACATCCTGAAGTGCAGGTCTAATAAGGACTAGGACCACATGAGTGTGATTCAGCACTGATTTGACATGTATATACACTATGCCTATAAGGAAGTGCCTGTATGTGTTGTGTTAATGTTTCTGTTAGCAAAAACAGTTTATCCAATAATGAATCTGAGTACAACAAGAGTCTTAAGTGGTATTATATAGCTGTTGTATTATGTTCTGTGTGTGTTAGCATTCTCTGTTATTATTGACACCAGCAGTGAGACACAATCTTGCAAAAATGCCCTTCCCTTTGTAACTAGGCAGTCAGTGATTGGATGGCTGATGTAAGGCAATAAAGAGTTCAGCTATAACAAGAAACAGGTTACCAGAACATCAGCTGCACCATATGGAAGAAGGTAATCTAGTGGTTAAAGCACAGACACAAGAACTGGGAAACTCTGGTTCAAATCCTACTAAAGTCCCTTACTCTCTAACCCTTAACAAGTTCCCCTAACCTACTTGGGAACTGTGATGGCCCCTCAGGTCCATGACTTTAACAGTGCGCCCATCTCAGTATAAAATCATTAGCAGTGATGACAGCTACAGCACTTCACTTTGAAGGTACTGAAACAAGCTGTGGCAGCCCTCCCCTTTGTAATGCCAGTATTTGAAGTAGGATGTCCCTTACAAATCAGATGATATACTTCAGCTGTTGTGGGTAAAGAAACTAATCAGTCTCAGTGTTTGTAGTACTCATTCTTCCCATGTCATGTGCAATCTGTGTCCCGGTATTTCCAGTCAGAACCCAGATGTAAGGAGCATTTGAAATCTGTAAAACAATACACTTATAAAGTATGTGATCTAGTTCTCCACTTTCAGGCTGCTAAAAGGGGAGTGTATAATTTGTGCAAGGGAGGAAACTGCTCAAGCCTACCTTGTAAATGAATCCTCGCAAGGGTGTTCACCTGGTTCACTACAGAGTGACTAATTGACTGCTTGATTGATTGACTGGTTGATTAACCGATTCAGTCTACTGCTTTCCACAACATGTTACGACTGTCTCACAGAGAGAAATGAGCAGTACACAGGAACAGCTTGTTTCCTGTGAATGAAATACTATTAGATGTATTATTTGCTCTACACATGCAGTATTAAAGATACAAGTGCCACTCCCTGTGTGAGTTGCATAACAGAACCGTCTTAAGCCATTGCAAACTTAAACTACGATCAGGATAGACAGCACTGCTACCCTTATGTTTTGTTCTGCACTGTTGCTGCAGTGACATCAAGGAATGGGAGGGGCTGTATTACAAGTGACTCATTTGCATGTAAATGGAGGCTTGCTTGACATTTTACTACCTTGTGTCAGAGCCTCAAACTCTAGATATGTGTTGCAACAGAAGAAATGGCTGATCTCTTATTGACATATGTACAGTACTTGATGTAATGTATAATAAATACATCAGATATATCCAAATCATACATATACAGGAGTTTTCTCCTTTAAGCATTAGGAATACCTTATTAACTGGGAATGGGAAATGAACTAAAAGGGAAGAGTCTGAACTCACAATGGAAATTAATATCGGACAAATTTCAATACTGTATTAATACTTGGGTCCATAACAGAACCAAATACATAAATAAAAACAGAGTTCCAATTTGATGAAACAGGAATATTAAAAAAAGCCATCAATAAGAAGAAGAATTACAGGAGATATAAAACTCACCCAACAGATATCATTTGGAAACATTATTAAAAAAGCTCCAATATAGTCAAAATTTTAATAAAGAAATCAAAACTGCATATTAAATCCCATTTGGCTACAAACATAAAAAACAATAAAAAGAGCTTTTATAATTAAATAGGTTCATTACGTGGCAATAAATCTAGTTTGGGACCACTTTTAATTAAAGGTAAAACAGTTAGTGATGAAACAGATATGGCTAATCTTTATAAATAGATTCTTTCTAAGTATATTTAATCCAAAAGACCAAATTCCCAGTACTTCAAATAATAATAATAGTGATTGGAATCCCTTTACTGAGAGTGAGGCAGAAACCTTCAAACATTTAAAAGTATAGGGTTCTCCTGGTCCGGATGGACTACATCCGAAATTTATTAAAGAACTTCGACAAGAACTTATGGGGCCGCTAACTCTGTTATTTAACACCTCACTGAAGGAAGGTGCTACTATCCCAACTTGGAATGAGGCCAATACAACTCTGATATTTAAATCTGGAAATAAAACGAAAGTTAACAACTACAGGCCAATAAATTTGACATCAGTCATTTGTAAAATGTTACAGAGAATGATCCAAATGAGGGTAGATAAACATATTTCCCAAAATAATTTAGTAGATCTTAACACAGTTTTCAGTCAGGTAGATCACGCCTAACTAACCTAATTCATTTCTCTGAACCAGTAAGTGCAGCTTTGGATTGTGGTTTACCAGATATTTATCTTGATTATTCAAAGGCATTTGATGCAGTTTCACACAAGATCTTGATAGAACAACTCATCAGTATTAATTTGCATAATAACATAATAAACTGGATAAACTCATGACTTTCTAATAGAATACAACGAGTAGCCATTAGGGGACACTATTCAGAATGGGAACTGGTTACTAGCGGTGTTCCCCAAGGCTCGGTACTCGGACCTACGTTATTTAAACTTTTTATTTCATCTATGCAAATCACAGGTGGGACTTGGGCTGTAAAGTATGCTGATAATTGTAAATTGGGTTGTATAGTAAACAATTTACAATCAGCTCAGGATATGCAGAAAAATTTAAATAAGCTTGTAGAATGGGCTAACAATAACAAAATGAGTTTTAATACTAAAAAAATGCAAAGTATTGCATCTCTGGCATAATAACAATAAAAATATTTATAACATTAATAATATACAACTGCAAGAGGTCGAATCTGAAGTTGATTTGGGTATTTTAATAGATAATAAATTATCCTTTGAGTCACACAATAGGATAAGTTAAAAATTTCATAGTATTATAAGTTGTATTTTGAAAATGTTAAAGTAGGAACTCCAAAGTTATAATACTGCTTTATTCAGCATTAGTGCCACCCACATCTTGAATACTGTGCTCCACTGTGTACACCTACTACAGTTACGAGGTAAAAACTGGTTGAAGGAGTGCAAAGGAGAATCACTAAACAGAGCAACAATGTTTAATATATGAATTATGGTCAAAGACTTAAAGACCTGGGACTGCATTCTTTAAAATACAGACAGTTAAGAGGTGATTTATGCTTCACCTACAGAGCAGTCAAAGACGAATATCTCCCTGAAACACTGGGACTGGTTAAATATCATGGTAACTTAACCACGAGATCCCGCAACTTAAAACTTAAAGGGCATACAAACCATATTAACAAACGTAACAATTGGTTCACTCAGAGAATGACTTCCGCATGGAATTCACTACCCACTTATGTTGTTCAAAGTGATAGCATGGTCAATTGTAAAACCAATCTTGACCGCTTTATGGGTCAAAATAAGACTTCTTTCCTGAGCTAGGTTTCCACCAATATAGGTGGCGAGTTTCTAATGGACTAAATGTCCCCTTAATTCGTAACATTCTATGAATCTTTCCTTGGGGGATCTTGAGGGACAGTTGGGCATTGCTGAACATGCATATCTTTGAAGTAGTCACCAGGGAGCACACTTGAAAGGTCAGTGAACGCGTTGTTGAGCTCACTTGCAATTTCGATGTGTTCCTGTAGGGGCCCTTCACAGTCAACAGTAGCTCTTGGGGATCTTGGGGCTTTGCCCATTAAGGATTAAGAGAGCAACATAAGTCTCTTCCAGAACCCCAGGTTTTGGTTAATAGATCTTATAGTAGGAGGCTTTAGTCTGGTGCGGTGTTTTTAGCTGCCTTGTAGGTATTAAATGCAGCAGGGTACCAACTGCTTTTGCTATATACCAAAGATTGTCTCTGTTCTTCGTAAGTCCAATAAGGGAGTTGGAGAGCCAGGGATTGGAGGTTCCTTTGTTTTAATTTTGTATGGTTCAAAAATATCACAAGCATGGTTGAAAAGAAAAAATTACTCACCTTAGTAATTATGTTTCTTCTAATGGAGTCTTGCTGTATTCTGACTATTGCAGTTAGCCCCAGCTTTTAAACTGCCCTGGAGAATAAAGGGTTAACTTTCTATGCAGAGCACAGAATACGGAGCTTAAGCTTGGTTGAAGTCTCTGTCTGCAACCCTTTGAAGTCCAACCATCAGATTCTTATGAGCAAAAAACTCACCAACTATCCTACGGGGAAATCGAAAATTTTACTAGCCACCTGGCAACTAGAGTTTGAATTCCCAAGGAAGACTCAAGTCAGGAAACCCAAAACCAATCCAAATAAGAATAATAATAAAACAAACACCCAAACAAAAAGAGGAGGGTGTAAAAGAAGCACCCCTGAGGTGCAACACTGCACCTGCCCACCCACTTCCCCAAAACAGGTTCTGACAGGGGAGACAGGGAGGAAGGTCAGAATACAGCAAGACTCCATTAGAAGAAACATAATTACTAAAGTGAGTAATTTTTTCTTCAAACAACATGAAGTCTTGCTGTATTCTGACTATTGCAGACTACCAAGCAGTACCTCCATGGAGGAGGATAGAACCTACTTTGGGAATAGGCTAGAAGTACTATGGTTAAACCGAGCATCACTCCTAGCCTGGATATCCAGAGAGTAATGCTTGGTAAAGGTATGGACTGTTTTCCAGGTGGCTGCTTGACAAATTTCTAAGAGAGGAATATCCCTGGCAGCAGCCAGGAAGCAGCTGTACCTCTGGTGGAGTGAGCCCTCAGGGTGGAATCTTTCCTAGTTTCTCATAGCAGAACTGTATACAAGACACAATCCACCTGGCAATAGTTCTCTTGGTGGCAGGTTTGCCCTTTCCCACTTCTCCATAAGTGAGGAACGACTGGAGGGAATCAAACCTGTGACCCTTGGTACACTCTATGTAGTAGTTAAGGGCCCTTTTAACATCTAAACTGTGTAGCCTCCTCTCTCCTGAAGAAGAAGAATGATCAGTGAAGAAGACAAGAAGAGACAGACTGATTCAAGTGGAAATCTGAAACCACTTTGGGCAAGAACCTTCTACTGGTTCTAAGGACCACTTTATCCCTATGAAAGGAGATAAAATCAGGTTCCACTGACAGGGCTTGCAATTCACTGATACATCTGGCAGAGGTAATGGCTACTAAACACACAGTTTTACTTAAGCCCTGCTGAGGACATAGGTTCAAAGGGAGGTTGCATAAGTTGAGCAATGCAAACATTTAAGTCCCAGGCAGGGGCAGGGGCATGGTCTCTAAAGGGAGGATGGGTATGAAGCAATCCCTTAAAAAATTTACAGAACACAGGATGAGATGATAGTGAGGAAGACTTCTCTACTGACAGAAAAGCAGAAACAGCTGACAAGTGCACCTTAAGAGTAGCTGGTCTGAGGCCTAAGCCATTCAAATGGACCATATAATCCAGAACTGTAGGCAATTCAGCAGTGTCTGGGAAAATATGTTTCTTGGAACACCAAATGCTGAATCTCTTCCATTTCGAGGTTATAGGTCTTTCTAGTGGCGGGCTTTCGAGAGGCTTTGAGGATATCCAGAACCCCGAGACAGATGCAAATCTGCATACTCTAACTCTTCAAGAGCCATGCCTTGAGATTGAGAGACTGAAGATTGGGGTACCAATCCTCCACTGAGAGGAGGTTAACAGGTTGTAATTGTGGGAAGAGACGGGAAGATGGACTGCTAGGGACAGCAACAGGGGGTACCAAGGCTCTGGCCTAGTCTGGAGCAATCAGAATCACTTTGCAAGGTTGTGACCTTATCTTGACTAAAACTTTGAACAGTAGAGGAAAGGGAGGGAAGGCATACAGAAATTTCCCTTCCCAGTTCAGAATCAGAGCATCCAGAGGGACTGAGCCCAAGACTGGGGGTCTACAACAAAAGAGAGGAAGTTGGTGATTGTCTGAGGCTGCAAAGAGATCTATCTCTGGAGTGCCCCACCTTGAAAAAAATCACCTTCAACACCAGAGGGTCCAGGGACCATTCATGATGGCCCTGGGAGATCCTGCTCAGTGCATCTGCTAGCACATTGTCCTTCCCTGGAAGGTGGACTGCTATCAGAGAGGTTTGCAGGAAATAAGCCAGGGACCTCAACTTCATGGCTTCTGTGCACAAGGACATAGACTGAGTGCCTCCCTGCTTGCTGATGTACCACATGGTGGTGGTGTTGTCTGTTCTGACCTGAACCACCTTGTTCTGCACTGACTGAGAGAAGGCTTGCAGGGCCAGAAAAACCGCCCTGAGTTCTAGGAGACTGATATGGACAAGGGATTCCTGAGGGGACTACAGTCCCTGGGCAGTGAGGACCCCCAGCCGAGCTCCCAGTCCAGAAGGGAAGCATCCGTGGTAAGGACCACTGAATGAGACTGAGTGACAAATATGACCCCTTGCCTTAAATTGTCCTGATCCTGCCACCAGTGAAGGGCTTGGATCAGAGTCCGAGTCACTGGAATCAGTCTGGTAAGGCATTCCTTCCTCTGGGATCAAAAGGTCCTTAGATGGAACTGAATGTCCTCATCTGGAATCTTGCCCTTGGACCACTGCTGTAGAAGCTGCCATGTGACCCAAGAGCTGAAGGAAATGCCTTGCTGGTTGAGACACCTGAAGGCTGAAGGAAGAAGCCAGTTCTATAAGAACTCTTGCCCTTTCCAGGAGAAGAAAGGCTCTTGCTTTGACAGTATCCAGCTCTGCCCCTATAAAGGTAAGGAGCTGCACTGGCTCGAGAACTGACTTGGGAAGGTTGAGAAGAAATCCTATAGAAGTGAGCACTTGCAGGTCTGACTTGACTTGGTCTGGAGACTGCCCGACTATGAGCCAGTCATCCAGATATGGAAAAATGGAAATCTTTTGCCTTCTTAGAAAGGCAACGACTACTGCCAGGCACTTTGTGAAAACCCTTGGGGCTGATGTTAGACCAACGGGCACTGCTTTGAACTGATAGTGGCCTGTGGACAACTCGAACCTGAGGTACTTTCTGTGGGAGCTCCTGATGGGAATGTGAAAATAGGCATCTCTGAGGTCCAGGGAGGCTAGCCAGTCCCCTGGCCTTAGAGAGGGAAGAATTATTCCCAGAGTTACCATCTTGAACTTTGGTTTTAAAAGATGTTTGTTCAGGTATCTCAGATCTAGGATGGGTCGCCACTCCCCTGTCTTTTTGGGGTAAGGAAGTACCTGGAGTACAGACCTTGCCCCAGTGGGAACTCTCTCTCTCTATGGCTCTTAAGGCCAAAATAGATGAAACATCTGCCTCTAGGGCAAGGGTTTCTGAGAGACCTGCAGGTGGAAAAGATCTGGCTCTCATCTTCGGAAATTTTTTGAAGCTTGAGAACCAGTCCCTGGCTTACTACTTCCAGGACCCACTTGTCTGAGGTAATAGACATCCAGTCCTGGACAAAGTAAGCCAGCCTGCCCCCTACTGGAATAGGAGAGTCGACCCGGGCAGACCCACCAGGGTGGCTGCTTGGCAGGGGCCTTAGGCTGAGGAGTGGATGCAGCCCTGCTCATCCCTCTTCTGCCTCTCCTTCTGAAGAACCCCCTCTGTGAAAAGGGAGAAGAGGCCTGTGCTTGTTAAAAAGGCCATGAAAAGGCCTGCCCCTGCCCCTAGACTGCTGCCGCTGAGGAGTTGCCTGCCCTCCTTGGCCTGATTACTCCTGCAAGTGGTCCTGTACTCGTCCATTTTCTTTATGTAATTCTCCGGCCTGCTCCCAGAGAATTACCCACCACGGGAAAATCCATGGCCTTAGCCTGGGTGTCCCGAGAGGCTAGTACATCTGAGCCAAGCCATTCTCTGAAGAGCCACATATGTAGCCATGGCTCTTGATGACACACCACTGGAGTCCCAGCAGCATGAAACTGTACTTTGATGCCTCAGTCCCATCAGCAGCCACCTCCTCCAGCTCCTTGGCTAGCTGGGGACGCCTGTTTAGCCAGTGCCAGTACAGTGTCCCACCTGGACTTCTGACACCTGACCGTACAGGCCATATAGTTCGCCTGCCTGAGTCCCAAGGAAGATGCCATGTACTGCTTTTTTGCCATGACATCAATCTTCTTGGAGTCTTTGTCTGGGGGGTGTGAAGCCAAAGGAATATTTGCCTTGTCACAGGCAACAACCTGCACTAGCCCAACATGGCTGCATTTTGGTATAAAAACTATGTATCTGAGCCTGATAGTGTGTACCTCTTGTCCATCCTTCTGTCAACAGGAGGTACAGTATTGGGAGACTTTAAGATTTTGAGTGTCTGCTTCCCAAAGGATTTGTGGAGGGGAATAGACAATCTCCTGGACTCCGGGATGTCCATCATTTCCACATAATCAGGCTCCTCTTGATCCTCCAAAGGAAGCTGGAGGGTTTCAGCCACCTTTCTGTAAAACAGAAAGTGGGAAGGGGACTCAGAAAGCCTAGAAGGGGAAACACCAGAAGGTCTGTCTGGGGAGATGTCCGGTTCAACAGGCACATCCAGACTTTCACCATCGTCACCATCATCCTCGAACTCCCCCTCCTCCTCAAACTCCGGTTCATAAAAATCTTCAGGGGTATCATCTTGAACCGGGGGAACCGACTGAACCGAGACCCTGCCAAATTGTGCTGGATCGGTTGGAACCGGGCGAAGCAATTACACAATCTGAATCGCTCTGGCTATTTCTTCGGTGGTCGGAACATGAACCTCTGGATCCGAACTGGTCGATTTCTCTTTGCGTTTCCTTTTTGTAGGAACTGACCCCTCAGGATCGGCTCTCCTCTTGCCCGAAGAAGTATCATCCTGGTCAGAGGGCACTCCTCCTGGTTCAGTCGGAACTGAACCGAGCTGGCCATCCGGGTCAGCGGACTTCTCGGTCTCCTTTTCCCTCAGTCTACCTAATCTTGTAGATTTGGAAATATTTTTACAAATTTGGCAGTCTGTAGCGAGGTGTTCAAACCCCAGACAGTAAATACAGGTGGTGTGGGGATTGGCCTTAGCAAAGACCACCCCACACTCACTGCAGTGTTGAAACCCAGTGGGCCGGTTTTTTTCTTGGGTTTCTCAGACATGGCCAACCTAACCAAACTTACCATTTTATGGCAACCGCCAGGCAAGACTCCCTTATCGGTTCCTAACCGTGTCACGGGTGTTGGAAAAACATTCAAACACGTTTTTTTTTAGAACCGATAAGGACCAGTAACCACACTCTAAAGTAAAAGACAGAAATTCATTAGAAGTGATTGGTTCAGCGAACCGATCAAACAAGTTTACAATTTCACACAGACATAGGTAAAACCTATCTAGTACTCACAGTACTATAAAGACTGAATATGAGCACCAAGACAGCCAATAAAACGACTTGTAAGCGGAAGTAAAATCCAAATTTTAATGCAGACCAGCACCATACACGCAAATACAAAGGACTAACGTTTCACCTGGCGGGCTGCCAGGCTTCCTCAGAGTAAAACATCATCACGTTTTGCTTAAATACACTGTTAACTATATCATGTGATTTAAATCCACCAATGTGTGTAAAGAGAAACCATTGATTAATATGCCATTTAAAGCTAAAGACACATGATTAATCTACTACTCTCATACTATTAATAGGAATCACCCTATATTTATGTTACAATAAACATGGTGATCTCAGATAAAATGTTATATGAATGTTTACATTTTAATTGTTCATGTAGCTAAAATAAAAGAGGTAACCAGGCACATCCTTTTTGATAATATCCAAGGAGAAACACATAATGACTATAATTTATATGTCATATTTGGGAACTAGATTCATAATCCATTTCAACATATTATCAATAAAGCCAAAACAAAGTTTTTATTATTATTTTCCTTTAAATGTGTGGCTACATATTATGTTACAGGGCCCCAATAATAACTCTCACAAATCATTTATATTTTTTAGAAATGCTGCAAGTTCAATATTCTCATTAAGACCCATGTCAGAGCAAGCTCCTAAGGTGTAAATCCAAAACTTTCCCTCTGCCCTATTTTTTTATTAAGATCACCTCTAGGGCCCAGGAGACCAATTCCAAACCTATAAAATTGAAGTTGTGTTTGCATGGATCATATTTCAAAATGTGTTTAACTATGGCATATGTCACATAAAGTTTTCCACTGCCCTTACATGCTCACCTATTCTGACTTTCAGTTTTCGTATGGTGTGTCCAACATAATAGGCTCCACATTCACAAGTTAACAGGTATATTACTCCAGTGCTGTTGCATGTAATAAAATCCTTCAATTCTATACTGTTCCCTGTGACCGGATGTTTGAAATTTTTACAGCAATTAATATATTTACAGTAGAGACATTTGCCACATCTATGTGTTCCCTTTGGTTTTCATGTTAATAACCCTTGTTTATCATTGATGTTGGTGCCTACTAAGTTAGACACAACATAATCTTTTACACTTCTGCATCTACGATATACAACTTTAGGTCCGCTTTTAAACACATCTTTCATTTCTGGTTCAAGTTCTAAAATGGACCAGTTCTTAACAATGATTTGTTTTACTTCATGCGCTTAGCTAGAAAAACTGGTGACAAATGGAGCATGAAATGGTATCCCTGATGTACAGTGCTACCCCACCGCCTTGCTTTCCCCAGTCCTGTCAGAAAAGGATGTAGTTTGGGATGGCCAGAGAGGGGTTGGGGATTTTGGCAGATAGGCCAGGATTCTGTGATACAGAGTATGTCTGGATTGTATTGGGTGGCCCAGACAGTGAAGGGGAGGAGGCTCCTGATGTTGAGGTGAAACTTAGAAAGGCCCTTGGGGAGAGAGTCTGACGGCAGGCTGGGTAGGGCGGTTGTGCAGACATGGTTTGTTTGGGCGCAAGGGCCGGGGTTAGATGAACGCCACCTGCCAGAAGCAGAAGTAGGGCTATGGGCAAGGGAATTAGGGTGGGTTGGGTTTACTACCTACCTTCCCTATTTCTTGGCACCGGTGACAAGACCTGTAATATTCCTTCACCTGCTGGGTGACGTTAGGCTAATAGAAATTCTAGGCCAATCGCTGCGTAGTGCACGCAATTCCCAGATATTCAGACAT
Source organism: Neoceratodus forsteri (assembly GCA_016271365.2). NCBI lineage: Eukaryota > Metazoa > Chordata > Ceratodontiformes > Ceratodontidae > Neoceratodus > Neoceratodus forsteri. The sequence continues at coordinate 578,390,653 of CM028138.1, forward strand.
GGGGATATCATGAGCAATCTTGAGCAACTGCTCACAGTACCCATGGGGAACGACAAGCTGCCTGCATATCACCCCTCCCTCTGTCCTTACGTCCTGCATATATAGCAGTCCATTCTCCCAGTACACTCTATATTTCCCATCACCCTGTGTCCCGTCAGATTCTGCCGAAGCTGCAAAATCTTCACACACTCCCAAGGCATGGGACAGGCCCCCTTCAGTTCCTAAATTAGGATCCCTAGCTCTCTGTCAATTGGCTACCCCTCCTTCCTCAGAGTAACCTTCCGTAGCTGTTCTGTTAACTGCTACCTGGGGAACTTCTACCCCCCTTTCACTATTCTCCATATCAGGAGACACAGGCTGGGGAACCAGCGTCCAGTGTTTTCCACTGGGGCTTCTATGTGGTCCAGGGAACTACAATCTGCCTTTGCCACCTGACTGCGGGTAACTGCACACACCACCTCCTTTTGGAGATTGTTCCCTATAATCACATCCAGGGCAAGATTTTCTGCCACTGCAACTTTTTGCACAGTCTCTTCTGTCTCACCCCAGTCCAGGAGAACACTAGCAAGTGGCAGAGTTTTCTCCTCCCCAGTGAATCCCCGTACTGTAACAAACTGATTGGGTATAAGCTGTTCAGGCTCAACCAAATCCCCTTTTACTAAAGTAAGGGACGCCCCAGTGTCCCTTAACCCATGGGTTTGCACCCCATTCACAGTAACTGGGTGTATGTGCTCCCTCATATTTACTGGCATGCTTTCAGGGGTACACAAAAAACTCACCTCTTTCCCAGCATCATTTTGTGTGCCCTGTGCATTTTTAGGACACTGTCTTGCAATATGTCCAAGTTGTTTGCAAAACTAACAATCATTTCTTTTATCAGGCAAATCCTTTCTTTGTAACCTGGGGCTGCCTGCTTTCTGGGGAGGCAGTGAGGGTTTTAGCTGCCCTGAAGGTGCGCTGTTCCCTTTCTGTGCTGTCATGCCCGCCCCACTCCCTCTTAGAGCAGGCCTGCTCCTGGCATAGTGGTCTGAGAGCTTGGCAGCCTCCTGCACTGTTTTTGGATCTTGGTCCTCTAGCCAGGTTTTCAACTCTGCAGGGCATGCCAAAAAGAGCTGCTCCAAAAGTACAACATCCTCAATTGTCTGTTCACTCTGCTTTTATCCCTTCCCACTGTTTCAAAACTGACATTTTGTGGCTAGCTCCTCATAGTTCATGTCAGGGCTTCTCCTGAACTTTCAGAACTTAACTCTGTATGCTTCAGCTGTCAAGTCATACTTTTTTAACAATGCAGCTTTAAGTTTGCCATAATTGTTACTGTCCTGATTGTCCATTTGACCCAATGCATCATGAGCTTTCCTGGTAAGCAGCATCCATGTCTTCTCCATCTTTAAATTCAGCTATCAATTTAGAATTTAATTTGTAACCCAATCCTTAGGGTCCAGGTTCACCCATGCCACTTACCTGCTCTGGCACTGGTCTTTGGAGCTGTAGCTTCTCCAGTTCAAATTTCCTCTGATGCTCTCTCGCCAGGCCTCTCTCTGAAGCTGTCACTCTTTTTCATCTGCCTCTCTCCGCGGCTGGTTTTCTCTTTCCTCAGCCTCTATCTGCCATTGCCTCTCCTCTCTCTCCAGCTTCCTCTGTTCGAACTCCAGCTCCATTCTCCTCAACTCTATCTGCAGCATGACCCCTTCTGGCTCCAGCATGGTGGTGACCTTCCCTGCTGCTGTGGCTCTCGGTTCACCGTCCCGCTGTCCTTCTCCTGGGACTGGATACTGCGGTGGACCCTAGCCCTCCATGCCCAAGGTCTTGGGCAATCACTTATCGTTAGCTGCCATAAGCGCCTCCATGAGGTGCTGTTTGTTTCTCGCCTTGCAACGGACTCCTGTTGCCTGGCACAACTACCTCAGGTATCCTGCAGTGTACTCACTGTAGGTGGAAGCCATCTCCTTCCCTAATCTACGGCTACACTAGCTTGCACCCGAAAAAAAAAAAAACAGAACAGGTAGGGAACTTTGACTGTAACCAAAATGATACATTTCTTTTTAAAATCACTGCCTTGTTTGTGTGTGAACAGTTACAGTTTATCAATCCGACACACTGCACTGTTAATGCTCATGTCATCAAATAATTTCACAGTATGTAAACAAATCTTTTTGATCGCAGCACTGCAAACCAAATCTTTTAGATCGCACCATGCCAACCAAATCTGTCACAAACGCACTTCAGGGGTCAGGCCCTCTGCTCCCACAGTGCCCAACCTCGAAGTGCAATATGTGAACAGCAGACAAACAGGGACACCCTCCTGTTTGTTTAGGGTCTGAGCAAACTACCAATCTTGAGTCCTGGGGTCAATTATGAACCCTTTTTCACTAGCAAGCCCAGGTAACAGGTCCAAATATCACAGCCTCTTGGGAAAGCAGTGCATTCCTTAACCCACGGGCACACAACCAGGTTCACAATCTCCTTCTGACTCAGCTGAGATCTAGGTATTTCCTTACCTTGCTGCATATGGTGACACACTATAAGCATTTAACAGGTATGTCAGAATTATTAACACTGTCCCAGCATTCACCCTCAAAATGAGAAAATGACTCAGCCAGGATTAAGGAAACCAAAAGTTTACTAAAATTGACCATAGTAAATAAAATACAAAACACAGAACATATAACATTAATGATACACTCAAAAAAAGGAAATGGAAATTACAAAACGCCTTCTTACTGAATTAACTAGTTCTCAGTTGTGGTTTACCTATCTTGACAGAAGTGCCTCTTAAGAGTCCAGAACACGAGTGTCTCTTGAAAGTCCAAATACAAGTATACAATGTTCCCTCAGCAACTTGACAATATCGGGGGGGAGTGTCCCACCCAGCTTGTGAGGTCACAACTCTGTGGTGATGCCGGCTGTCGGGTCACTCTCATTCTTGCGTACTGAATTAGTCACATGCATCTGCACACTGCTGAACAGTCCACTTAAAAAAAATATATTCTTCCTAATTAGTAAGCATCATGTTTTATGACAAGTCAGAATTATCCCCTTGATCTTCAGAAAAACATCCTGAAAAGCACCTCTCTTAGCTGTGAGGATTTTCTCAGGTATCTGTCAGAAGAAAAAAATTACTCACCTTAGTAATGTTGTTTCTTTTAATGGAGTCTTGCTATATTATGACATATGCAGTGAGTCCCAACCTTCGAACTGCTCCGGAGGTGAAAGAGTTAACTTTCCATGCCAGGCATGGAACGCTGAGCTCGAGCTTGGTTGAAACTCTGTCTGTTGTTCTTCAAACTCAAACCATCAGATCTTTACGAGCTAAACTCACTGAGGTCCTGTGTGGAAGCTGTAAACCTACACTAGCCAACTGGCTACTAAACACAAGAACACATTTTTTGGTCCCAAAACAAAGACTCAAGTCAGGAGACCCAAAAATGAAAAACACAACACCAAGTCACCCCAAAAGGAGGGGTGAAAACAACAAGGTGGGCATCTACTAAGTGCCAACACTGCACAGCCCACCTACATCCCAAAAACAGAGGTTCTGAGAGGGCGGGGAGGTCATAATATAGCAAGACTCCATTAGAAGAAACAACATTACTAAGGTGAGTAATTTTTTCTTCAAACAACATGAAGTCTTGCTATATTATGACATATGCAGACTCCACAGCAGTACCTCCATGGAGGAGGGACAGAACCTACTTAGGAAATAGGCTCTGAAGCACAGCTGTGAAAAACCGAGCATCACTCCTAGCCTGGATGTCCAGGGAGTAATGCTTGGTAAAAATGTGAACTGTTTTCCAGGTAGCTGCTTGACATATCTCTAGAATAGGGATGTCCCTGGCAGCAGACAGGGAAGCAGCTGTACCTCTGGTAGAGTGGGCCCTCAGGCCTGAGGGAGGAACCTTACCCAGCTTTTCATAACAGAATTGTATACAAGAGACAATCCACCTGGCAATGGATCTTTTAGTGGCAGGTTTCTTTACCAACCTCACCATAAGTGAGGAACAGTTGAGGAGTCAAACCTGTGACCCTTGGTACGCTCTATGTAGTAACTAAGGGCTCTCTTCACATCTAAGCTTGTGCAGCCTCCTCTCGCCAGAGGAGGAATGGTCAGTGAAGTACATTGGAAGAGATATAGATTTATTAAGGTGGAAATCTGAAACCACCTTAGGCAAGAACTTCCTGTTAGTCCTGAGGACCACCTTATCTCTATGAAAGGAGATAAAATCAGGCTCCACTGACAAAGCTTGCAATTCACTTATCGTCTGGCAGAAGTAATGGCTACCAGAAACACAGTCTTCCAAGTCAAGTACTTAAGCTCTGCTGAAGACAGGGCTCAAAGGGAGGTTGCATAAGCTGAGCAATGCAAACATTAAGATCCCAGGCAGGGGCAGGGTCCCTGAATGGAGGGTTGGTGTGAAGCAATCCCTTAAAAAACTTGGAGAATACAGGATGAGCTGAAAGAGAAGAGGGTTTATCTGCTGAAATAAAAGCAGACACAGCTGCCAAATGTACTTTTAGGGTAGCTGGTCTCAGCCCCAAGGTATTTAAATGGACCATATAATCCAGGACTGTGGGTAAATCAGCAGATTCTGGGGAAATATGTTTCCCAGAGCACCATATGGAAAACCTCTTCCATTTGGAATTATAGGTAGCCCTGGTGGAAGGGTTCCTAGAAGCCTTCAATATATCCATTACACCTTGGGAGAGGTGTAGATCAGCAAACTCTAACTCTTCAAGAGCCAGGCCTTGAGATTGAGAGATTTGAGGTTTGGGTACCAAACCCTCCCCTGAGCACAGGTTAACAGGTTGTGATTCCTGGGAAGACACAGGGGACGATGGACTGCTAAGGACAGTAGGAGAGTATACCAGGGTTGTCTGGCCCAGTCTGGAGCAATCAGGATCACCTTGCAGGATTGAGATCTGATTTTGACTAACACTTTGAACAGGAGAGGGAAGGGGGAAAAGCATAGAGAAACTTCCCTTCCCAACTGAGAACTAAGGCATCCAGAGGACTGGAGCCCAACACTGGGGCCTGCAGCAAAAAGGGAAGTTGGTGATTGTCTGGGGCTGCAAAAGATCTATCTGCAGGTGCCCCATCTGGCAAATTACCTCCAGGACTAGGGATCCAGTGACCATTCGTGATGGCCCTGGGAAATCCTGTTGAGAGCATCTGCCAGGACATTGTCCTTGCCTGGGAGGTGAACTGCCGTAAGGGAGGTGTTCAGGGAGTAAGCCAGAGACCACAACTTCATTGCTTCGGTGCACAAGGCCGTAGACCGAGTGCCTCCTTGCTAGTTGATGTACCACATTGTGGTAGTGTTGTCTGTTCTGACCTGTACAACTTTGTTCTGAACAAATTTGGAAAAAACTTGAAGTGCTAGAAAAACTGCTCTGAGTTCCAACAGATTGATGTGGAGCAGAGATTCCTGAGGGGACCACAATCCCTGGGTAGTGAGGTCGCCCATGTGAGCTCCCCACCCCAAGAGGGATGCATCTGTAGTAACGATTAAGGAGTGAGACTGAGTGACAAAGGGAACCCCTTGTCTCAGATTACTCTGATCCTGCCACCACTGTAGGGCTTGGATCAGGGTTCGCGTTACTGGGATCAATTTGGTTAGAGGGTCTTTCCTTTGAGACCAAAAGGCTCTCAAATGGAACTGGATGTCCCTCATTTGAAATCTTGCTCCCTGCACTACTGCTGTAGAAGCAGCCATGTGCCCCAGGAGCTGTAGAAAATGCCTTGCTGGTCGAGAGACCTGCAGGGTGAATGAGGAGGCCAGAGAGACCAGGGTCCTTGCCCTGTCCAAAGGAAGGAAGGCTCTGGTTTCTCTGTGTCCAGCTCTGCGCCTATGAAGGTGAGGAGCTGGACAGGCTCTAGAACTGACTTTGAAAGATTCAGAAGGAAACCTGAGAGGTGAGCAGTTGCCGAGTTATCTGTAGATGTAACTTGACTTGGTCTGGAGACTGGCCTACTATGAGCCAGTCGTCCAGGTAAGGGAAGATGGCAATTTTTTGCCTTCTTAGTGAAGCAACTGCTACTGCCAAGCATTTTGTGAATACCCTTGGAGTGGAGGTGAGGCCAAAGGGCATTGCTCTGAACTGGTAATGGCCTGAGGGCAGCTCGAACCTGAGGTACTTTCGATGGGAGCTTCTGATGAGAAAATGGAAGTAGGCATCCTTGAGGTCCAGGGACGCTAGCCAGTCCCCTGGCCTTAGAGAGGGTAGAATAATTCCTAGAGTCACCATTTTGAATTTTGGTTTTAAAAGGTGCTTGTTTAAATATCTGAGATCCAGGATGGGCCGCCATTCTCCTGTCTTTTTTGGGGTAAGGAAGTACCTGGAGTACAATCCTTTGCCCTGGTGTAGGGGTGGAACCCTTTCCACAGCTCTGAGAGCCAGGAGGGAAGAGACCTCTGCCTCTAGGGCAAGTGCCTCTCGTGGATTTGCAGATGGAAAGGATCTGGTTCTCATCTTTGGAAATTTTTGAAGCTGAGAACCAGTCCCTGGCTTACTACTTCCAGGACCCACTTGTCTGATGTCAGAGACTTCCAGTCCTGGACAAAGTAAGCCAGCCTGCCCCTCACAGTAGCTGAGAATCGCCACGGCAACCACATCAGGGCGCCTGCTTGGCAGGCTTAGGCTGAGGGGTGGAAGCAGGCCTGCTTGTACCCCGTCTGCCTCTCCCTCTAAAGAACCCCCTCTGGGCGTAAGCAGAAGAGGAGGCCTGGGCTTGGTAAAAAGGCCTATGAAAAGGCCTGCCCCTGCCCCTGGAAAGCTGCCTTTGAGGAGTGGCCTGCCTTTCCTTGGCCTGTGCACTCCTATAGGTGGTCCTATAGTCATCCATTTTCTTCATGTAATTCTCTGTCTGCTCCCCAAACAGAGAATTACCCACAACAGGAAAATCCATGGCCTTAGTCTGCGTATCCTGTGACAGGCTAGTGCATCTGAGCCAAGCCATTCTGAAGTGCCACAGATGTAGCCATGACTCTTGATGACACATCATTAGAGTCCACTGCAGCATGGAATTGCACCTTGGATGCCTCAATACCATCAGCAGCCACCTGCTCCAGCTCCTTGGCAAGCTGGCCAGGGACCTGTTTTGCTAGAGCCATAACAGTATCCCATCTGGATTTCTGATATCTAGCAACAAAAGCCATATAATTTTCCTGTCTGAGTCCCAAGGATGCTGCCATGTACTGTTTCTTTGCCATGGCATCCATCCTCCTGGAGTCCTTGTCAGGGGGGTGTGAAGACAAGGGAATATTTGCCTTGTCACAGGCTGCAGCCTGCACTACTCAACATGGCTGCATTGTTGTGTAAGGAACTCCATATCAGAGCCTGACAATTGTACTCTTATCCATTCTCTTATCCACAGGAGGTATAGTGTGAGGAGTTTTAGAATTTTACTGTCTGTTTCCCAAAAGATTTATGCAAAGGAATAGACAGTCTCCTAGACTCTGGGATATCCATCATTTCCACATAGTCAGGCTCCTCTTGATCATCCACAGCTTCCTCCATAGGGAGCTGGAGGGTTTCAGCCACTTTTTTATAAAACATAAAATGAGAAGGTGACTCAGAAAGCCTAGGAGGAGACACTCCTGAAGGTCTGTCTGGGGAGATGTCCAGGTCAATGGGCATATCCAGACTTTCAAATCCACATTCACTCTCCTCATATCCTCTTCCCCTCCTCCGGTTCATAATATTCCTCTAAATCATACACTCGAACCGTGGAACTAGCCGAACCGTCTTTACTTGATGGTGCCGTCTGGGTCGGAACCGGGAAAGCGACTGGACAATTTTAATCACTTTGGCTATTTCTTCAGCGGTTGGAGAGGAAAGTTTTGGCTCCACCAGCTGATTTCCTAGTCCTTTTGCTGGAACCGACTCCTCAGAGTCGGATCTCCTTGCCGAGGAAGTCTCGCCCTGGTCAGAGGGCACTCCCTCCGGTTCGGTTGGAACCGAACCGGGCTGGCCATCTGGTTCAGCGGACTTTTTGGCCTCCCTTTCCCTGAGCCTACCAACTCTCTTTTCCAGGGTAGCTGCACGAAAATTTTTACAAATCTGGCAGTCTGCATTGAGGTGGTCAAACCCCAGACAATAAACACAGGTGGTGTGGGCGTCAGCCTTGGCAAAGACTTCCCCACAGACACTGCAGTGTTGAAACCCAGTGGGCCCGGTTTTTCTTTTGGGTTTCTCAGACATAATGCCAGCCTAACCAAACTTACCCGTTTACGGCAATCCGCCAGGTAAGACCCTCTTATCGGGTCCCAACCGTGTCACGGGTCGTGGAAAAAACTGTAATAAAATCTGTCTTTTTTAGAACCAATAAGAACCGGTAACCACACTCAAAATGACAGATTAATATATTTTAAACAACCTGATCTGTTCAAACTGAACCGATAAACCGTTTACAAGTTCCACACAGAATAGAAATCAATGTAAAACCTATCCAGTACTCACAAATACCACAGACAGAGTCTGAACCGACCGGTTGCGGTTTAATTTCGGTCGAAAACCGAGAAAACAATACTTTAACTGACAAAAAGAACTGAGCAGAAGGAGAAATCTCCAGAGCGACTGTTCAGTGAGGCGGAGTAAAGAATCTGACGGTTTGAGTTTGAAGAACAACAGACAGAGTTTCAACCGAGCTCGAGCTCAGCGTTCCATGCCTGGCATGGAAAGTTAACTTTTCACCTCGAGCAGTTCAAGGTTGGGACTCACTGCATATGTCATAATATAGCAAGACTTCATATTGTTTGAATTGGCGACTCCTGATGTCATAAAATTCAACCTTTTTTTTTTGACCAGTTTCCTAGGTTCAAAGTAGTGTCTGGTTTTACAACCTGTTATAGCAGCTAACACAGGCTTTGACAGATAGGTGTTTATCCACTGGGTCAGAGAGGGCAGACCCTTCTTTTCTCTCTGTTCAAATCCCATGTTCCATGATGCTTTGCTGTGGCCTGTTTCCTAAGCAGAAGTCTAAAACATATATTTATTATCAAAAGCATATGCACATAACTAGTGAGCGGTTATCACATACATCTACCACTGGACGTTTGTGAAAATGGGCATTTTTGCTCATATACTTTCCAGTATACAAATAAAATTGATCGATTCATGATGGACTGCTCTGTTATAATGTAACTATGTCATTTTGTTTGCCATTGCTTGAACTGTATGTCCATTTGCTATGGTGCATATCAATGAATATGTAATGTATATTTGTGACTTTATGTATTATTGTTGTTTCTGACTCCGAGACATTTGAAAATAGACACCTGCCTAAAGGATTCTCTGTGAAATAAATAAATATCAACCTTTTCCAAACCCGGTAAAGACACTTTATCTCTAGCCTCCTATCACTCCATTTGGATCTTAAATTTTGACTATAAACATTTTAGAACAAGAAGAACCAGCATTTATATAGCGCTTTTCATACACAGTGTATCCCAAAGTGTTTTACAAGCAATGCTTGACTGGTAGTGAAGTGACGGAATGTGTAGTGGTGGCCATATTGCATATCAACACCCACACACAGCCTGGACAATTGCATGAACCAATTTATGGGAAGGGGAATGTTGGTCAGGACACCGGGAATGTCCCCTACTCTTTGTGAAGAGTGCCCTGGGTTCTTGTACTTCCACCTGAACACCCACCTGGATAGGTAGAAAGGAGCTCGGTTTAACGTCTCATCCGAATGATGGCACACCCCAGCAGTACAGCACCCCCCAATACTGCACTCAGATGCCAGTGTTTTTAGGTGCAAGTCCAATCCCGGTGTGGGACAAGAACCCACAACCTTCTGGTCCGGAGGCGGATGTGCTAGCAACTGAGCCATGCTGACACCCGTATGTCCATATGGGCACTGAGGTTAGAGGGCCTTCTCCCATCCTTGCTGGACATGGACCAGGTGGGGTTTGTGTGTAAGCACCAAGCACATGACAATGTAAGGAGGACGTTGCTTCTCCTAAACTATATAATGCAGCATTGAATTCCCTTGGTCCTGGCTAGCTTAGATGTGGAGAAGGCTTTCGATTGGGTGCCATGGCCCATTCTGGCCACATTGGCCACATCTGGTTTCTTGGCAGATTTTATTGTAATGCTCCAATTTCTATCATTCCCCCAAGCATTTGTTAAAGTAAATTGGTCTATTTCATTTTCTTTTACCCTAGGAAGGCACCAGACAGGGCTACCTACTATCACTGATTTCATATGCATATATATAGAATCCTGGCCTCTCATCTTTGGCACTCCTCATTAGCACAAGGTGTTCTTTAGGGTGGAGGGATTACAAAATTGCACTGTTTGCAGATGATATTCTGCTCACAGTTATGAACCCAACTGATTCATTACAAGTGATCTGGGATATCTTAGACCGATCTGAAATTCTTGTAGGCTTTCAGCTTAATGCACACAAAACTGAGATGTTAACCTTTAATTATACCCCACCTCAGATTATAAAAGACTGACTCCATATATACGATGATATAGAAACTCCTTGAACTACCTTGGAGTGTATTTAACAAAAAACTCAGACCATCTTAATGTACTTAACTATGAGCCCTTAACAACAGCTCTGGCCACAGATTTAGTTGATGGTCTTCCTTAGGCCTTTCCTTTTAAACAGAGTGGAAGCTATTTGTCAGAACATTTTACTATGAATATTGAATTACTTACAATCACTCCCCTCTATCTGTATTGGGCCTACTTTCAGGAGTGGGATAAGCTTATGTCTCACCTTCTATGGTGGAGGAGGACAGGGACCTAGAATTAGGCTCACTCTTCTACAACGCTCTACCTCCAAAGGCAGATTTAATTTCCCTAATGCCCTAGCATGACAACTGAGATTGATCTGTCTCTGGACATTTGAATGCTATAAGGCACTAGAAGGACAGCATGTTTGCCCTCAATGGCCTTCATAATGTTGGCAGCATCCTTTATTCTTCCCCTCTGCAATATCACCCATTTTAGATGATACGGTTTGGGTTTTCACTGCTACGCAGATGATACCCAGCTGTATATGTCTTTTGTGCCCGGCCAGGACGCTGCCTTGTCGGTATTTAATAACTGCCTTGAAGAAATCCAAGACTGGATGAATCGGAGTTGGCTGAGGTTAAACCCGGAGAAAACTGAGGTGTTGGTTGTGGACAAAGGTCGCTGTGAGGCGGGTCTGCCGGAGGGATCACCCTCAGGCTTATGGCTTGGAGTTGTCCAACTGGCGACCTCAGATCGGGTGCGGAATCTTGGCGTATAATTGACGGACTGCTGACACTTAAATCCCAGGTGTCAGCGGTCGCCAAAACTTCCTTTTTTCATCTGAGGAATATTGCCAGGGTGAAGCACCTGGTTCCTCCAGAGGACCTTCCAACACTGATCCACGCCTGTACCTCCCGTCTTGACTACTGTAATTCCTTATACCTAGGGCTATCGGGGTTGAACTTCGCTGCCTGTAGCTAGTGCAGAATGCGCAGTCTGTTGTTGACTGGATCTTCTAGATCCAGCTATAGTAATGCCTTGTGCTTTCATGGACTGCACTGGCTGCCAGTGTTTTGGCTTAATCACCTTCAAGGTCGGTTTACTGACCTATAAAGCCCTACATGATCTGGGACCTACCTACCTGAAAGAGCTCCTTTGCTCCTACAATCCCTCCCGCTCCTCCGATCCACTGGCGATTGATTAGAGATTCCAGGTTCGCTTGAAACATCAGGTGCTAGACCGTTAAGCTTTATGGCACCAACCCTGTGGAATTTCTACCTCGCTAGGTGCTAGATTGCCCGACCGTCCTCAGTTTTAAGGAGCTTTGAAAACCCACCTTTTAGCATAGCTTTTAAGGATTTATATTAGTTTTAATTTTATTGTATTTATTGTTTCGTGAATTTGTACAGGCGCTTTGATTTTAAGAAAAGCGCCTTCTAAAAATAAAGATGAATTGAATTGAATTTTCCAATTTTTTTACATATATGGCCTAAGTCTTCAAGCAGGGCATGGGGTGTATAAGGGTATTCAGCTGGGTAACTGCAGTCCCCTTTCGGAAGCCCTAGCATGGACCCATACAATCCCATTGAATGCAACAGACCCCTTTGTATTCTATTCTGGTGTCAGACCATTACTGTTATTTGCAACTTTGGGATTTCATGAACATGTTACCCTCCTCAGCAAAAACACCTTCCAGACCCACCTTCAGAACCATTTACACAGCTTCAACTCCATCAACAGGGTGAGGCTGTAGACCACTTGGTGCGTCAGCTCTATGGTATACTCGGGCTCAATCTAGAGACTCTATGGTAGTCATACTCAACCAGTGAATGACTTGATTTACAGGTCCGCTGCAATGCGTAGCAGTGGATGAAGTATTCCATCCCAGCCTATAAAATCTCTATGGCATCATACTCAAAGGAATTCTCTTGGAAATGTCAAAAGCATTTTTTTTTAGAACACATAGAAACACAGAATTTGGTGGCAGATATGGCCCTCTTGACCCACCCAGTCTGCCCATTTTTCCCTACCTATATTATTACTGCAGACCGTACTTGATCTACAGCTCTTCCTCCCTCCCTCCTTTCCACTACAATTCCCTTGTTCCTACCCCATGCATTCTTGAACCCCACTACTATTTTTACCTCCACCACTTGCGTTGGAAGGTTGTTCCAGGAATGCACCACTCTTTCTGTGAAGAAGTACTTCCTCACATCTGTCCTTAATCTACGATCCTCCAGCTTCATAACATGTCCCCTTGTTCTTGAACACCTTTTCTTCTGAAAAATATTTCCCTCCTGTACCTTATTTACCTGCATGCAGTATTTAAAGATCTCTATCATATTCCCCCTCTCCCTACTCTGTTCCAGGGTGTACATATTGAGTTCCTTTAGTCTCTCCCCACAGGGCTTTTGATGCAGACCCTGCACCATTTTTCTGGGAAAGCTTTGTGATTCTAAGCCAGGCAAACCTTCTTAGGGATAACGACGTGCTGTGTCCCTGGATACAGGGTCATCCATGTGGAACTGGTACTTAGTGGCATCCACGGCTGTCTTTACTGTGTCATCCAAATCCTGTGCCAGGTCAACAGCAGCCTTCTCGCTCATTTCCAAAATGGAGCTCCAGAGGGATTTTTGGTACTGATCTGTGTAGGTCAAGTAGTGTGCTGCCTGCCTTAATGGTAGGGAAGCTGAAGTATAAACTTTTTTTGCCCAAGCTATCCAGTTTCCTGGAGTCTTTCTCAGGAAGTTAGGAAGAAAGACACCTGTGATTCAAATGTATATGGGGGGACCAGGCGGGTAAATGTTGGCGAGCATGCTGGGAGATTAGGGCAGATCAGGTCAATATCTTTTGGTCCTGTCCCCTCTTGGGAAAAATACTGGGAAGATACTGTTCATGTTATTGGATTAATGTTTGACTCCTCTCAACTTATTTCTCCTATGCTGGTGTTACTAAACATACTACCTAGTGAAGTGAATATCAGAGGAGGCAAATAAAGCCTCTTTGTTTCATTTTGCTCACAGGAGCTAAAAGCTATTATTAAACATAGCCTTAACTGTCAGCCCCCCACATTAACACAACTGATTACCTTTATCACCTAGAAAAGCAGACTTATTACTTTTTAAATCACATCCCAGTATTTAACAAACTTTGGAGATGCTGGGTCCTGTATAATCTGAAATCAGATACAGATTTTGTACCATGATTTATGTAATTTAATCTAATCTGTCAACTAAATATTGGAAACCAATTGACTGTAAGGAAATCAGACTAGTTAGAGGGCTTAACTTGTATTATGAAAGGGGTTTTGCTTGCCCTTTTACAGATAGCTAATAAACTACTTGTCTGCTGTGAACTCTTAAGACTCACAGGGCTTAAACAATGTTGTTGTAACAGCCTGTGTTATATGAACACCCAATTTTTTCTTTACTCTTATGTTTAAATTCTGATGTATCACCAGTTATCTCTTTTTCAAATTTACAATAAAAATGTATTATTATGTAAGCCTCACTCCCTGCAGCCTAGCAGCCTTATGTAAAGTCTAAAGGGGGAAGGGGGCTCATGTCTGCAGAAACACAACCAGTAGAAATAAAAAAAAAAAAAAGCAGCCATGTACCTGGGTCCAAGGTCTTCTCCCAGCAAGTGGTCGCTCTGCGTGATCGGGGGGGCGAGGGGGCAGTGTTAGGGCTACCAACCGGAGGCTGTAGGGGCAAGCTGTTAGTTGCGCACACAGATGAAGTTCTCTAAAGAAGGCGAATGTCCACTCTAGGTATTAAAATAAATAAAACAAACTTAATCCGACTCTGCAGAACACACAACAACTCTGCTCCCAGGAATGGGGGGCACAGCTTTATGGTGGGCACAGGCTTTTACTTTCTTCGGCACAGAGCTATGGCGCTAACTTATGGCTAAACTGGCCAAAATTAAAGGGTCCCAATGGAGCTGAGTAGACTCCTGAAACTTGATGGCAGCAGCACATCCAGACACTGGCCATAAACTACTTCCCAGGCCTTCCTTCACCACTGGGCTCTGCTCACACAGACCACTTGACCTGCTCTTTGAACTGCAGATGCAGGCTTGTCATGGCTCCTCTCGCTGCCCAAATCATCCTCCCTGCATAATAAGGCCTCGGTGGCCGGGCTCCTGGCGTACCTACACATCCCACGGTGCAGGCGACCCTGCAGACCCATCAGACACACTTTTTCACTCCCTACAGGCCAACAGCGAACAGGCGGAGTGCCAAATGGGTGGGGGAGGCAGGCTGTCACCACCGCACTTCCCCCAATGCAGGCTGCCACCACTGCACAGTCCAGACCGCCAAACTCACTCCAGTTAAATTTAGGCCTTCCCACCCTGGTGCCATGGTGTATGCAGGTGGGCCAACCGATTCTCCCAAGGCCACGGCTCCCCAAAACCAGCCTGCCTTCAGCTCCAGCTGCAACACTGTCAGTCCACCGAGCTCAAGCTCCTCCTGAGTGGACCCTCCTCTGACAGCTGCTAAGACCACAACCGGGGTGGGTCCTAAACCACCCCGGCTCTAACTTAACTTTCTCAATTTCCTGATCTGCTGGCCTCCTCTCGCGGCGACAAAAAACGGCCTTAACTCCCTGGAGGGGTGTAGGCTACACCAGACACGCAGGCCAGGCCCCAACACTCCCCAAAAAAGGAAGAAAAAGCAGGGAAGGCTTCTTTAGAAAGCAACCCCAACAGGGGCTGCTTGCACTCTTCCCCCCTTAAAACCACTCACCTCCTGGTGAATGAGGCAGTTGGCCACCCCGCAAAATGGCAAAGGGGGAGATATGCGCACTTTCTCCCCCCCCCGACCTTCTGAGGGTAACACCGCCCACAGGGGCACAAGGCACCCAATCCCTAAACCCAGGAGCCCTCAGACCCTAGCTACTAAACCCCCCAACTACCAACTACCCCTCATACTGCTGCCACCAAAGGGGGCTTAAAACAATATTGCCAAATGCATGGCCCCCACAAAAATTTATTAACACCAAAAACATTAAAACAGTAAAACATGGGGCCGGCCTGGTGATTCTGGAGGTTGAGGTGCTAGCCACTACACCTTGCGCCATGCCGGCAACCCGGGTTCAGGAATGAGCTCAGGTCACCAGGGGTCAGCGGGGGGAGAGAGACTAGTCTTTCCACTTGCTGACTGCCCTCTGGCGGTGGCTGGAGGGCAGTACGGGTCGGAGGCTGGAAGCCAACGTCCCTACATTGGCAGGGATGGGAACAGGTGAAAACTGGAGGAAAATCAAGCCTGGGAGGCTCAATGATGGCCGCTGCTCCCGGGAGCATCCCCAGAGTCTTGGGAGAGAAGCCGGCAACCTCCTCCTGGCCCTGCTGGGGCAATCCGCAGGGGACCATCTGAGGCCACCTAGCATGGGAGCGGTGGGGACCGGAGAGACAGTCCCTTCGTCGGGAGGACCGAAGCCACCTGCCAGGGCTCCAGGGTCAGAAAATTGTAAACTGGAAAAAAAAAAAAAAAAAGACCCCCCCCCAAAAAAAAAACAGTAAAACATTACAAACCTGAAATGCTGCAGGACAATTTATATTAACAAGCTCACAGCTAACCCACTAATTAAAACAAGCACATTCACCTTCACACCCATTCCATACATCCACATACACTCAACTACAATTAAAAATCTCTATCCACCACACACCCACACACACACTATCCGCCAACCTTTAAAACACATTTGTTCCCATAGATGCCATATGGCGTCAGAACCATCCATTGCTAGATCTGACCAAAAATGGTCACTGGGAGTAAATAAGTTAATAAAACTCAATGCAGGAAAGTACCCAGCTGTCTTTTCAGTGTTCCAAGTCCATAAAACACAGTCCCAGAGTGCTGGACCATCTTTGCACAAAATAACTATGGACAACCTTTTTTTTTTTCAACAACAATAATTATTATTACAGCATCAACAACATAGCAAACAAGGTACTGAAAAAAATCTTAACCAATGCAAGGTAAAGTCCAGTTCAAGATAAAGTCCAAACTATGCAAAATTAATCCAACAGAAACAGTCCTGCAGTACTATTTGAGGTAGCCAGAAAGTCACAAAATGAATCAGATTTCTCACAGAGTGGGTCCTCCACCATGAGGGTAGTAGAACTGGGGGTCCGGCTTCACATGGGTTCTGCTCCAAACATATCAGAGGTGACAATATAATACTTTGTAAGGTGACTCATCACATCCTGGATCAAGGCATAGTGTTTAAATAGAGTTAACCCAGTCTACACGGTCGAACTACACACAGACTGGGCTGTGGTGATAGTGGCTGTAGCAGGTGGTCGATTGTTTGGCTCTGGTTTTGATTTTATTCACTGCTCCACAGAACACCCAGCTGGCTCTCTTCTCTTTGACAACATCCCATACTCTTTCAGAAATGTAGGGTAGGATTCCTGAGGTTACTGAATGCAGCTTCTTCTCTTAACCCATTGCTCCGCCTTGGACCACTCAGCTATGCTCTGAACGCTGGTCCCGGGAGCCATGTCTTCATCCCACCATGATCCAGTTTGGTATTTAAAATTTACAGGATCATCTAGGAGCAGTCCATCCATCTTCTGTCTCAACTGGACACTTAGCTGGGGCAGCTTCGGGGTGTGACTCCAGCAGGAGCACCAAAAGGGCTGTGGGATGGCATGCTCCACATCCTGATCTTCAAACGACAGTGAGGACCATCTCTTCCAGGGGTAAAACGGGGGGTCTTCTCTTCAGAGCTGCTAGAATCTGGCTTATGTAGTGCCTATTCATAAAGGGGGGGGGGGTCTAGAGAAGAGATGGGAATTATAGATCTGTAAGTCTAATGTTTGTGGTAGGCTAAGTAATGGAGGGCTTTATCAAGGAGAGGATTGGGAGGCAGCTAGAATGGTTAGAACATCAGGATGATAAACAGTATGGCTTCGTTCCGGAGAGAACTTGTCAGTCCAATCTTGTAGAGTTTTATGACTGGGTGACGGGGGCCTTGGACAGACATAGGCTGGTGGACATCCTATATCTAGATTTCAGCAAGGCGTTTGATTCAGTACCATACTATGGGCTAATAATAAAGCTAGGGGAGATGGAGATGGGAGGGCAGGAGCTCAATTGGGTTGAAAATAGGCTCTCGGGTCATTTACAGAGGGTAATGGTGGGTGGTTATTCTCTTCTCCTAGGAAGGTAATCAGTGGGGTCCCTCAGGGCTCGGTATTGGGGCTATGTATTGTTCAACGCCTATGTCTTGGATATAGGGAGGGGGTTAGGAATAGGTTGAGTCTTTTATGGATGATTCAAAACTGGGAGTTCTGGTGGATTGAATAGAGGAGGTGGTCCAGGGATCTGGATATCCTGGAGGGTGGTCAAGGAGGTGGGGACTAAAATGTAATGCTGGGAAATGTAAGGTACTATATTTGGGGGTAAAAACCGGGCCATGAATACATACTGGGGGTTCACACTGCAAGTCACATTGGGAGAAAGGGATTTAGGTGTGGTGATAGATGTCAAAATGAATAACTCTGAAAACTGTAGAAGAACTGCAGCCAAAGTAAACAGGGTACTGGGCTGCACAGCCAGGGGAATTACGTCCAGAAGGAGGGAGGTGAGCCTCCCTCTGTATAATGCTTTGGTCAGGCCGCAGCTTGAGTACTGTGTACAGTTCTGGAGACCTCATCTGAAGAAGGACATAGCGCTGCTGGAGAGGGTTCAGAGGAGAGCGACCAGGATGATTCAGGGCATGGAGGGGAAGCCTTATGAGGAGAGATTAGAAGATCTTGGGCTTTACTCACTGGAGGAGAGAAGGGACAGGGGAGATATGATAGAGGTTTTCAGGTTTGTAAAAGGAATAACCAGGAGTGGAACCAAGGAGCTTTTTAGGCTAAAGAAGGGGGGAATAACCAGGGGCCATGAGTGGAAGCTGGAGGGGTAAACTACAGGGGGGAGCATAAAAAACATTTTTTCACCGAGAGGGTGGTGGAGTCGTGGAATGCGCTGCCTGGGAGGCTGGTGGAGGAGGGCGCAGTGGTGGGATTCAAGAGGGGGTGGGACAGGTACAAGGGGAAATTGAAACCAAAGAGGAACCTCAGGGGGCTGGGGGGTGGTAAGGCGAGCAGCCATTAGGTTGCTGGCTTTCAAGCAGACAAGACAGACCATTTGGCCTATTCTGCTGGCTGTGTTAGTATGTTAGAATCCACATTGTCCACACTAACAACAGGCGACTCCTTCTCAGAGGCAGCTGCACTTTGGCCCGAAGAAATGGAGGCCCTGACAGGCGTGGGATCAGGCACTGACTCCTTGGGCCCAGAGGAGCCAGCAGATTTCTCCCTTCACCCACTTCCTCTCCCTCTGCCATGGGGAGACTCAAGGACCTTTAGTGGAGGTGGGCTCAGCAGACAGCTAGGTCTGCTCTCCACCTGGGAGTCATCTGGATGGGCCTTTGACACAGACTGCTCCAGGGTGACTAAACTGGTGCACATTTCCTCCCAATCTTTCAGACTACCCAAGGTAGTAGTCGGTCTTCTGGTGGACACAGAAACTGACCAAGTCCAATGCAGCAAATAAGTAGGCACAGGATAAACATTTGCCACCAACAGCATTCCAGGGGCACACGATGAACATAACAGCAGCCTGGTCACCCCCACTCCCTGGTAACTGCAAATAGCACATTTCTCAAATGTGGATGCCTTCTCCACCATGCTCCATAACCTTGAGAGTAATACTACTGAAACAGTTGCCGTTTCATCCACGTCTTTGGGAGCCTGCACCATTCTAACCAACAGCTCACAGCACCAATGTGCTCTCTCCACCTCTGCAAAATGGCGCTGAGTCCTCTCTCTCCCCCACAAGCCCTGCATGCTCACTGCCCACCACCAGCCAATCAGCATCACCAATGATCCATTAGCATAAAAATATTTATGTAGCAATCCTGCTCACCTTGGCGCCAGAAAGAAAAAGCCATGAAGCACAAGTCCAAGATGGCAAGACCCAGGAGCAACACAATCAAGAAATCAAGCCTCAGTCCACTCCTCAATACTGTAACAGCCCTCTGTAAGCACAGGTAACTAACTGCACCCGCCAAACAGATCCTGGAAGAGCCCACACATTGTAAGCCCCCTTCCTAGAGTCTAGGGGCCTGATGTAAAGTTTAAAGGAGGGGAGCTTGTGTCTGCAGAAACACATCCAGTAGGAAAAAAAAACAAACACATACCTGGGTCCAAGGTCTTCTCTCAGCACGTAGTCACTCTGCGCAGCCTAGGGGGTGTAGTCTTAGGGCCACCAACAGGAGGCTGTGGGGGCAAGCTGTTAGTTGCACATATAGAAGAAGTTCTCTAAAGAAGGCGAATGTCCACTCCGGATATTAAAATAAATAAAACAAATGTAATCCAACTCAGCAGAACAACAAACAACTGCTCCCAGAAGTAGGGGGCACAGCTTTACGGGTGCTAACTTATGGCTGAACTGGCCAAAATTACAGGGTCCCAATGAAGCTGAGTAGACTCCTGAAACTGGATGGCAACAGCACCTCCAGACACCGGTCGTACACTACTTCCCAGGCCTTCCTTCTCTACTGGGCTCCGTTCCAACAGGCCCCTCAACCTGCTCCTTGAATTGCAGACATAGGCTTGTCACGGCTCCTCTCACTGCCTGAATCAACCTCCCTGCATTATAAGGCCTCAGTGGCTTGGCTCCCGGTGTCCCTACACATCCCACAGCACAGGCAACCCAGCAGACTCACCGGCCACACTTTCTCACTTCCCGCAGGCCAACAGCTAACAGGCAGAGTGCCACATGGGTAAGGGAGGCAGGCTGCCACCACCGCACTCCCCACAATGCAGGCTGCCACCACTGCACCATCCCCACCGCCAAACTTATTCCAGCTGAATCTAGGCCTTCTCACCCCAGTGCCACGGTGCACGCAGGTTGGCCAACTGATTCTCGCTGGACCGTGGCTCCCCAAAATCGGCCTGTCTTCAGCTCCGGATGCAACACCATCCATCCACTGAGCTCAAGCTCTTCCCTAGCTGACTTTCCTCCGATGGCCGCTGAGACCCTGACTGGGGCAGGGCATACACCACCCCGGCCCCAATTTAGCTTCCTCGATCTCCCAGCCTCACCCACGGCACCAACAACTAGCCTTAAATCCCTGGCAGGGCACAGGCTCCACCCGACAGGTGGGCCAGGCCCCAACACTCCCAAAAAAAGGAAGAAAAGGCGGGGAAGGCTTCTTTAATAAGCATCCCCAACAGAGGCTGCTTACAATTAAAAAAAAAAAAAAAGTGTATCACTATTTTACCCGTGCATTGTGCTCTCTCAATGCACAAGTCCTAGCCAGTCAGGATGCAGCATTTTCCCTACCCATTTTATAAATTAAAATAGTCACCCCCTTACACTGCACTAAGCAAACATGTTGGGAATTGAGGAAACAGCCCCTGAAAGCAGCAACAGCCACATGATCACTACCATTTCATATAAGAAATGCTAAGGGATTTTCCACTGAAACACACACATCAAACAATAGAAACCCTGCATATATGATAAAGTAACTGTGGCCAGGTTAACAATATCAGTTCTCCACATTTAACATACATTCCAGCTCAAACATTATAAATTTGTGAATACCACAGATTGCAAGGCAACAATAAAATTACTGAACTACTTTTATTAAAGTGCCCATACCTCTCAACTGTACCACATTACAAGGAACGTTCCTCATTTTACTTCACAAAAACTCCCTGTTCCACATTGTGAGGACTTGTTTCACATTCAAAGTCAACATTTTTAAGCAAAAATTGATACTAAATGATACAAAAAATATATTATTCAATTAATAACAGACTTTCTGAACATAAATGCAACATTTTAACAGTGTTTTGAGCTTCTTGGGTAAAGATTTGATTAAGTGTTCCACATTTTGCCCATTTGCTCCACATTTTGACAGGCAATGTTCCACATTTGGGGGACAAAAGGTTGAGAGGTATGAAGTGCCTTTTTCACTGTCCTGTTCATTTGCATGTTCTCCCCGGATAAAATCTTTTCTGATGACTTCCAGTTTACGTCCGGCATCAACGGGTTCCTGGTGCATGAACATTTTGCCAACATATACAATTTTTAAATGAGCAGGCAACTACAGTGAATGAGTAATGCCCAGTTTTCTCAGACCAGACTGTATGGCATCAGTGCCACGCCAGTGCTGTTGCATAGCCTAGCTTATGTCAGGGAAAACAATGCATAGTAGACAAAGCAGGAAGTTGGAGAGTATCTGCAGGTTTGGGCTTTTGTAAAAGCATGCCTCTAATATGATGTCATGATTGCTGGCATGAATCTCAGTAGCTCTGGGTGGTTGTGTCGGCACCTTGGTGTTATACAGTATGCTCTCAGGATCAGTTGTTCAGTTTCCAGATTAAAAAGTTCCTTCAGCCGTTTGTGTATGCTGTATATTTAAAGTAGCAGTGCATGAGAGCAGTAAGTTTGATCCATACTTTTTAATTCTATTTTAGATTGCCCCTTATCTCCTGACTTGTATGATATGGTTTTCTTCATTTTGAGTCAACTATAGCACTTGTTCTTTATAGCCGAAATAGTAAATGGCGTGCTCCCTTTAATCTCAAAGGTGCGCAGTCCCACTTCTGTTTCAAGCAAGCACTTCACCAGTTCCTAGGCAACTCCAACATCTGCACCTGCAACCAGGGTTCCAGATCAGATCTTTTGTGATGAGTGCTGTACTCCTCATTTTGAAACTGAGGGAAGTAAAACCAATTCAGATGCATACAAATGTCTGGACGGAGTGGAGTGAGGAGTACATTTTTCAAAACAATATTTTTTTCTGGATAAATGTTTGTCAGGTGCCAACAATACTCCAGATAATGTTGGAAGGTACGAGTAATTCACTTAACAGTTTTAAAATATAGTGAGTAAAACAAAATGGGGATACATAGATACATAGACAGTGTCGGCAGATAAGGGCCTATGGCCCACCTAGTCTGCCCATTTGAGCTTGTAAGTTCAGTTTGTTTTCCTAGAAGTCTATTTCCCCTTACCCCTGACCTCTAGAATTCCTTTATGTCTATCCCATGCATTCTTAAATCCTGTGATTGTTTCAGCCCCCACCACTTCCTCTGGCAGGGTGTTCCACTTGTCCACCACCCGCTCTGTGAAGAAATTCTTTCTCATGTTTCCTCTGAATCGCCCTCCTCCAACTTCATCCCATGCCCTCTAGTCCTGAAACATCTTTTTCGCTTAAAATAGTGTTTTCCTGCACCCTGTTCCTCCCTGTAAGATACTTGTATGTCTCTATCATGTCCCCCTCTCCCTCCTCTCCTCCAGGGAGTACATGTTCAGTTCCTTCAACCTGTCTTCATAGGACTTGTGATGCAATCCATGCACCATCTTTGTTGCCCTCTCTGAACCTTCTCTACCCTGTCTATGTCCTTACGTAGGTATGGTCTCCAGAACTGTACACTGTACTCCAGGTGGGGCCTCACTAGTGTCTTGTATAGCGGGATTATGACCTCCTTTCCTGCTGGTGATGCCCCTGCCTATACATCCCAGCATCCTATTTGCTTTACCTGATGCCTTGTCACACTGTTTCCTACCTTGAGGTCATCAAGATGACAACCCCAAGATCCCTTTCCTGCTTGGTGCATGCCTATCCTCACCCCCCAACTGATATATTGTGCCAGGGTTTTTGTGCCCCATATGCATTATCTTGCACTTCTTTGCATTGAATTTCAACTGCCAAACCCTTGACCATTCTTCAAGTTTCTGCAGGTCCCTTCTCATTCTGTCTACACCCTCTGGTGTGTCTACTCTGTTACAGAGCTTTGTGTGATCAGCGAACAGTGAAATTCTGCCTTCTAGATCCTGTGCAATGTCACTGATGAAGATGTTGAATAGGACCGGTCCCAGCACTGATCCCTGTGGTACCCCACTGGTCACTCTTCCCTCTGTGGAGTGACAGCCATTTACCACCACCTCTGTGTCCTGCCACCCAGCCAGTTACCTACCCACCACACTACTGTCCTGCCCACACCCATATTCCCCAGTTGTGTAATAGTCTTCTATGGCACAGTGTCAAAGGCCTTGCTGAAGTCCAGATAGGCCATGTCCACTGCCCTCCCCTGATCCACCTCCCTAGTCACCCAGTCAAAAAATTCAATGAGGTTGGTCTGACATGACCTGCCCCTGGTGAAACCATGCTGCCTTGGGTCCTGTAGTCCATTGACAACCAGATGTTCCACCAATCTCTCCTTCAGTAGTGCTTCCATGATCTTTCCCACTACCGAGGTGAGGCTGACTGGTCTGTAGTTCCCTGCTTCCTCTTTGTTCCCACTTTTGTATAAGGGGACTACATCTGCTGTCCTCCAGTCTTTGGGTACCTCCCCTGTTTCCAGTGATTGGCTGAACAGGATAGCCAGAGGTTCAGCCACCACCTCTCTTAGTTCTTTAAGGACCCTGGGGTGCACCCCATCTGGCCCCATTGCTTTATCAGCTCTTATTACTTCCAGTTCCTGCATGCAAGTGCTGTAAATCTGGAAAAAACTGCTCGTTTTGAATCACCAGTTATGTTATGAAGCACTATTCTGTGGAGTGTAGAGCATTTACAGATGTTGGATGAGTATTGGTACTCATTAAAAAAAATTTCTGATCAGTATTTCCTAAAATGTGGTGAATAAAATAGGTCGGTACATACCTTATCTGGAACCCTGCCTGCAACTAATTCCCAACGATCACTGTCTTTCTCACCCTACATGTTCTGAACTCCTTCCTAGCAAGTGTCTCCCCCCACCCACCGATCCTCAACTGACAGTTATTACACTGACTTTTTCCTGCACTGTAGTAATCTGAATTTATTCTCTCTTCCTAACCTCAAAATATTATGTTCTGCACCTACTTCCTCCTGAACTGTATTGCTCAAAAGTTAATGTTCTGTATACTGCATTGTCTACCACTGCCTGATTGTTCAGCTATTGTACCATTGTTTTGTAACCTCCCGAGTTGTGCCTCAAATTAGACATTAGTGTTTTGTCTAGTGCACTTACCCTGTCAACAAAAACTAAATAAATACATATGGCACAGACCAGGTTTTCAACAGCATTCTCTGTTGTTTTTGAACACTCATTGTTTAAGATCACTTTTCTTGTGACTATAATGAACCAGCATGCAGCAGACACTGCTCTTTGACCTTACAGAACAACAAGTGTGCAATAACAACTAAGAATTTGGATGAACACCTGCTTAGAGCTGTAAAAGGAGTGATCCTTTTATTTATTTATTTTAATTTTCAATTTTACTCCACCTCCGTAGAGCCATCTGCTGGTTCCAGCCTTCCCTTGGAGGGACTCATCCTTCGGCCCCTACTCTGCTGGACCCCTATAATTTCCCCACAGATTGTCCCCCATGGTGGGGCCAGGGTGAGGAGTGCTGGCTTACTCCACCACCACCCCCGAGCACAAATCCAGAAGTCAGGGGGGCATCGTGGGGGTGGGGAGACATTGGCCCATCATGGGCCCTGTTGGCTCCTGGTGTTTTCCTCCTGTTTTTCCCCCAGGCCCACAAATGTGCAATGGGCGGAGTGGCCCTCCCCCAAGGGATGAGAGCTGTCTATGGACACTTAATACTTTCTCGCTCCTGCTGACCCTTTGAGCAACCTGCGTCCATTCCCGAATCCTTGTCGCTGGTGTGGCGCGAGGTGTGGCATCCAGTGCCTCAACCCTCAGCGCCACCGGACTGGCTCTTCCTTTTCATATTTCAATTGCAAAAAAATGACTAAAGCAGATTTAAAATGAGAAAAGAAGGGTGTCATACAAGTTAGGAGATAAGGGTCAATTTAAAATGGAATAAAAAAAGTATAGGTCAAAATTTTCACCACTACTGCTGCTTTAAGAAGGTACAGTCCTTTGAATCCCTCAGGTATCCCCAAAAATGGTAAGTGTGGAGAACGGGCTCTAGCCATTTGCAACTTATTTATAGAGTCTGCCAAAATGTTATGTTCATGGTCAAGGAGATCAACTTTAGTCTCCATTAAGGTTTCCCTGGCACTGAAACCTTCTACACTGCAGTCCGACTGTCTCGCTGCTACCAAGATGGCTTTAATCATCGGCTCCAACTTCCCATCTCCTGCTTGAGACTGCTTGCTGTTACTGCTGCTCACCACTGTGGCCAGAGCCTTCCCCTTACTATACTCTTTTGCTGGATCATTTCTCTGTCTTCCCATTACGGATTTGTGCTGAAAATACTTCAGTGGTTTGATTAAGACTTATTCTATCAAACTACCACACTTTTTTTTCAGTCATCTAAAATAAAATAGTTTCTTTGCTTAGAAAACACCCTGACGAAGAGGTCTTTGTGACCTCGAAGCGCTGGGCTGCCTACCCTAATATGGTATGTTGAACCTGCACATTATGTGGTATTAATTGTCTGCTGTTTAAAAATGTTTTTGCTAAAAAATTTTTTTACCAAAAATGAATTTTGGATTTTGTAAAATAAAAAGATGTGTAAATTATATTAAGAACTTCACCTGCCTGGAGTGCCTTTCTTATTAATTACATCTTTGCTTAAAAAGCCTGAGCAGCAGGAGCTCCCAAATGTTAATTCACACATCTCGGCTACAGGCTCTGTGTCCCCCTCGACCAGGCAGCTAGTCACAAAACTAGGAGACCTCGGGATGGTGGACAGACTGACACGGTAGGTGGGACACTGGCTAAAGGAGAGAACACAGAGGGGCATTGTTAAAGGAACACTGTCAACTCTCTTAAGCCTCAAAGTGTCTTTAGTTTGAAAAACACATTTAATAATTGGTCACATTAGAAATGGCATGGTGGCACTGAGGGTTGTGGCGCTGGATGCCACACCTCACGCCACATTGGCAACCCAGGTTAGACACAGGTTGTCGGGGGTCAACTGGGGAGGAGTAGGATTGAGCATCCGAGGGACTGCTCTCCTCTCCTGCGGTGGATGGGTGCTGCTCCTCACAGTTCTAGCAACTCCCAGTGGCAACCAAGGGCACAGCAGCTTGTGAGGGCACGTAAGCAGGGCATGGGGGTGCAGGTGGGCGTCATACGCATGGGGGCGGGAGCGCACCCATCGCGAGCAGACACCATTGCACTTCCGTGCCCTCGAGGCTCCAGTAACAAAGTGGAAAACCCTGGCGCTCAGGAAGGTGACGGTGATCTTGGGGGACCAAAGACCCACATGCACAATACTGGACCCATCCGGCCAGCTCTCCCGAAACCTTGTTCCGTCCCAGACACTGGCTGTCTGGATTTTAGAAAGGACACCCAGGTAAGGAGTAGGGTGGCCCCACCCCCGGGGGGGTGTAGATCCTGGGGGGTTGGCTGGAGTCTGAGGGGTTGGGGTGGGGGTCTCTGTCCCCGATTCCCTGGTTGGGTGGGTTTCAGGTGGGTAGTAGGAGCCTGAGGTCAAGTGAGGTACACCTGAGAGAGTATTGGGCTATCGGCACTAGGAGGAGGTAAAAAGAGTTCACAAAACAAAAAAATAATTGGTCACGTTTTGTAGAGATTACTGAAGTATCTGGTAGTTTGATTCTGATTCTTTAGGAAAAATAGACTGCCTGTTATACTGGTGGTACTACACAAAAATGTTATTTTTTTTAATTTGTTTTTATTGATTTTCAGATATACAGTGGTAAAGATGAAATATCTTGGTGCCAAGTACAGAAATGTCATAAAATACATTGCATAAGACAATAACATTACTTATTATCCATTGTTACATCATCAGGGGTCTTGTCACATCACTGACTATTCTGCCTATAAAGGCAGTGCAGCACTGGACACTTGATCAAGTCTGAAATGGGCTAATTGAAGTATTGAATGTGGACTTAAGCTCTAGAGTTTAAAATCCTAAACATTTTTCTAAGGGTATCACCAGCAGAAAGAGGGCGGTAGTGTTGTCTCTATGTAGATCGTTGGTAAGACCCCATCTAGAGTATTGTGTCCAGTTCTGGAGACCACATCTCTGGAAGCACATAGAGTGGAGGCAGTTCAGAGGAGGGCAACTAAAATGGTGCAGGGTCTGCATCAAAACCCTTATCAGGAGAGACTAAAGGACCTCAATATGTACACCCTGGAACAGAGGTGGGGGGGGGGGTAGAGATCTTTAAATACCTCACAGAGATCAATGAGGTACAGGAGGGAAGAAAAAAATGACTCACCTTAGTAATTATGTTTCTTCTAATGGAGTCTTGCTGTATTCTGACAATTGCAGTGATTCACAACCTTTGAACTGCCCCGGAGAACAAAGAGTTAACTTTCTATGCAGGGCATAGAATGCTGAGCTCGAGCTCGGTTGAAGTGTCTGTCTGGAGTGATTCAAACCTAAACTGTCAGATTCTTACGAGCCCAACTAAACTAAAAATTCTATGTGGAAATTGTAAAAATTCTTACTAGCCAAGTGGCTGAAAAAAGTTTTGGATTCCAAAGGAAGACTCAAGTAAGGAAACCCAAAAACCAATGTACTATAAATAACAATAATAAATCAGCACCCAAACAAAAAGGAGGAAGGTGCAAACAAAAAACACCCCTGGGGTGCAACACTGCACCTGCCCACCCACTTCCCAAAAACAGGTTCTGAGAGGAGAGGCAGGGAGGGAGGTCAGAATACAGCAAGACTCCATTAGAAGAAACATAATTCAAGTTCAAGTTTATTGCAGGAAAGACTCCGTTGAGCAAGCTCATTCACAAGGAGGTCCTGAGGCACATACACATACAGTTCACAATTACATAGACAGGAGATATAAAATGTAGAACAACAAAGGAAAAAAATATATAATACAAGAGGTATACACAATAGAAGTCCTTATGCTATATATGCAGTACATTCCAGCTTTAACCTTGCCCTAAATTATGCAACACATTTCAGCTTAATAAGTAGAGAGCTAGTTGGTACCTAGGAAGTTGACTTGGCGTTGGGGGCCTACGTATGTCTTTTAATTTAGAGATAGCTAGTGTTTTGTAGGAATTAATTGATACGATGCTGGTTAGCTTCAGCATGGCTTGAAGTTGGTTCCAAATGTTTGGGAGGGCATATGAGACTGCTCTTTGGCCAGCTGTGGTACGTGTCCTGGGAACATCTAGTAGGATAAAGTCGGATTTCCTTAGGGAGTAGGCGCTATGTGAGATGTGTATGAGAGATGTTAAATAGGCAGTTTGTGGAGTAGTAATTTGAAGGTCCAAATGCCAGCATGCAGGAGGCGTCTGGTGGCAAGAGAGGTCCACCCAACTGCTGCATAAAGATCACAGTGGGGGGTCCTCTATGCAGAGTTAGTAATGAAGCGAAGAGCATGGTGACAGAGCACATCCAGTTTAGATAGGCTCAAGGTTGGGGAGGAGATAAAGATAATGTCTCCATAGTCAAGCAAGGGAAGGAATGTTACTTGGACAAGTCTTTTGTGGGTCGCGAGAGAAAAGAGGGTCCTATTTCTAAAGAAGAAACCCAAGCGTGCTTTAAGCCTCTTTGATAGATCCTCGATGTGGTCGTTGAAGGAAAGCTTATTGTCTATCCACATACCTAGATATTTAAATTTTGGTACGACTCAAGGGTTCACCTATGGAGTTAACTATGAAGTTTTGGGTGGGGTAGGTAGGGTACCAGACAAAGGCAAGTCTCGAAAATCACTGTCTTGGTTTTTGGCATTTAAGAGAAGCTTGGCATTGATAAGGTTGCTTTCTAACTGGATAAAGTCAGCTTGGAGTGCTTCCCTGACTTCAGTTAAGGACGAGCCTGGTGTGTACAAAACTGTATCATCCGCAAAGAAATGTATGCTAGAGTTCTTTATGTGGGAGTCAAGGTTGTTGATGTACGGGAAAAAAGGATTGGTCCTAGGATGGAGCCTTGAGGGACTCCTCTGGCAATTGGAAGGGGGGCAGATAGTAGGCCATCAGCTTTGACTTTTTGTATCCTTCCTGTGAGATAACTGTTAAACCACTGTAAGATAAGTGGAGTGGCACCTATGTAGGCAAGACAGGTGATTAGGAGGTGATGATCTACAGTGTCAAGGCCTTACTGAGGTCCAGAAAGACTGCACCAGTAACCTTCTTGGTGTCCATAGCATGGATCCAGTCATTAGAGACTTTAGCCAAGGCTGAGATGGTACTGTGCTTCAACCTGTAGCCAGATTGGGCCGGGTTTAGGAGTGAGTGTGCTTCGAGGTGATTTTTTAGTTGGTTGTATACAAGTTTTTCCAGCACTTTGGAGAGAACGGGCAAGATACAGATAGGACGGTAGTTGTTTAAGTCACAAGGATCTCCTGATTTGAAGCGAGGAAGAATATGGGCAGATTTCAGCAGGATGGAACAGTGGCTGTAGTAATAGAGAGGTTGAAGATGTGAAGGATGGGGGTCGTGAGCTGGGCATAGCCTAACCAAGAAAAATGATTCAAGGCCATCGTCCCCTGCACTTTCTTGGAGTCAAGGCTAAGAATTATGTCTTCGACTCTTTGTAGCTAAACAGGCACAACTGGAAGGGGTGAGGTGGAGTAGCAGTGTAGTATCTTGGCTAGTGTTGCCATTCACCGGCTAGCTGTATGGGGAGGAGCTGAATGGCAACCCGCAGTGGCAAAGTAAAGGTTAAGTTCTTCGAGGATTCACAGTTTATTTTCAACCATCCGCCCTTGGCCAGAATCTTGGTGAGAAGGGACGAGCAGCAGGATGGCCTTCAATGGATCTGAGTGTCTTCCAGATTTTGGGGGTTCCTTTGGCCTGCTCCAGAGTGAGATGGTAGTTTGCTTTAGCAGCACGCATACCTTTTACCACAGTATGCTTTCTGGCAGTTCTAAACGCCTGCCAGTCTGCCGGGTCCTTTGTGTGCCTGGCCCTAGCCCACAGCTTGGCTCTACTGGTAAGTGCAGATTTGAGCTCTTGGGTGAACCACAGATGCGAGATTTCCCGCACCCTCATTTTAATAAGAGGAGCATGCTTGTTAATTTAGAGTGGTAAGGTTGTAATTTAGGACAGAGACGGCAGCATCAGCAGATTTGGCAAGATATAGGTCTTGCCACCTGACTGTAGCTAGATCGGTTAGGAAGTTTACTGAGTTGAATTTATGGAACGAGCGTTTGATTCTGAATTTAGGGTGCTGCTGGGTTTTAGATTGAAATCTGGTACATACAATGATACTGTGGTCGCTCATGTTGTTATGGAAAACTGCAGAATGTGAGATTTTATGGGATGCGAAGTTAAGATGACATCTAAGAGTGAGCTGTTGGCAGAGTTAGAAGCATTGATTCTTGTGGGTTCAGTTACTATCTGTGTAAGACCCAGCTCATCACAGATGGCTTTTAGAGAGGGATTTAGCAGTGAGCCAATCCATATTGAAGTCCCCAAATTATTGTTTCGTGTTGTTAGCCAAAGTTATGGATTTCAACACGTTAGGAATTTCTGTAAAGCCTGGACGGGGTCTATAGTCACCAATGATTGTGATGCACTCTGAGGATGGAAGGTGAAGTTTAAGCAATAAAATCTCATATTCCTTGGGCTTAGTTTTACAGGAAATGCTGCTAACATCAAATTTTGATTTGGCGTATACAACCACCCCCCCTCCCCCGAACCTACCAGCCTTAAAGAGCTTGAAGCCTGGTATAGTAATTTGCGGATCAGTGTTGGTCTTTTTTAGCCATGACTCGGTAATTATAATCAGATCTGGGTCAGTGTGGGCTGCTCAAACTTGAAGATGATTAAGTTTTTTGAGCAGGCTTAGAATACTGACCGTCAACAGTTTCATTCCAGGAGCA
The DNA here is from genome assembly GCA_016271365.2 of Neoceratodus forsteri. Lineage (NCBI taxonomy): Eukaryota > Metazoa > Chordata > Ceratodontiformes > Ceratodontidae > Neoceratodus > Neoceratodus forsteri. The sequence goes on from CM028138.1 coordinate 578,421,867, forward strand.
GCTGCAAATTCCGACGGAGAAGTGATTTGAGTTGGGGGACCTGGATTTAGTTTGACATTGCCTGAACAGAAAAGGAGAATTAGAAACATTTTCTTGAGGGCATTTATCAGGTAGAAGTGGGCTCTTTTCGTATGGGTTCTTGTGTGGTGTTCAGTCATTGAGGTACATCTAGCCAGAGCATAGGAGATGCTGACATGGCCGTTCAAGGCTAGCAGGGGAAGTGCACGGAAAGACATTGGCGAAGGGAGGAGGGCCAGAGGAGAGGGATGAGAATTAAAATGAAAACCCGACAGATTAAGAGAAGGGAAGCAATATGAAGATGCAGCAGGACCTATGATTGCGGGTTCCCAGGCTGGGATGACTTCTGACTTAGCATGGATCAGTGCTTTATGAGTCATTATTTTTGCCAGGATTAGAAGTAGAATGATAATGCAGGCCATACTGCCTAGACTGAGTACAGTGATTTGTGTAGAAAGACCAAGAATCCCTCTAGTGGCAGGTCTGTATAACCTGCTAATGGAAAAAAAAACTTCTATTACACAGTTGAAATGTGCTTAGTTCTATCGAAAATCTATTTGTAAAAAGTGACAGGTGGCTGAAGCAGGGGAAAAGTCCTGGCCAATCAGAGCGGGTTTGCTGGAAGCGCCCGTGTTCCAATTGGCTGCGCTGTCCCGTACCTTCCAAGGAGCTGCAGGCGGGTGTCCTGGTCTTGGTCGGTGGCTGGCTGGGTGCCGGCCGACCTTGGGGGAGCTGAAGCAGCCCCGTTCAAGGGCAGGCAGCTTCAAGGAGCTGCAGGCGGGCGTCCTGGTCTCGTCGGTGGCTGACTGGGTGCCGATCGACCGTGGGGAGCTGAAGCAGCCCGCTCAAAGGCGGGCAGCTTCCAAGGAGCTGCAGGCGGGCGCCCTGGTCTCGGTCAGTGGCTGGCTGGGTGCCGCCGACCTTGGGAGCGGAAGCAGCCCCTGCTCATGGGCAGGCAGCTTCCAAGGAGCTGCAGGTGGGCGCCCTGGTCTCGTCAGTGGCTGGCTGGGTGCCAGCCAACCGTGGAGGCGGAAGCAGCCCGTTCAAGGCAGGCAGCTTCAGGAGCTGCAGGCGGGCGTCCTGGTCTCAATCGGTGGCTGGCTGGGTGCCGGCCGACCGTGGGGTTGCTGAAACAGCCCCGTTCAAGGGCAGGCAGCTTTCAAGGAGCTGCAGGGGGGTGTCCTGGTCTCGGTCGGTGGCTGGCTGGGTGCCGGCCGGCCGTGGGGGAGCTGAAGCAGCCCCGTTCAAGGGCAGGCAGCTTCCAAGGAGCTGCAGGAGGGCGTCCTGGTCTCGGTTGGTGGCTGGCTGGGTGCCGGCCGACCATGGGGGAGCTGAAGCAGCCCCGTTCAAGGCATAATTACTAAGGTGAGCAATTTTTTCTTCAAACAACAGGAAGACTTGCTGTATTCTGACAACTGCAGACTACCAAGCAGTACCTCCAAGGAGGAGGGACAGAACCTACTTTGGGAATAGGCTCTGAAGTACTGCTGTACCAAACCGAGCATCACTCCTAGCCTGGATATCCAGAGAGTAATGCTTGGTAAAGGTATGGGCTGTTTTCCAGGTGGTTGCTTAACAAATTTCTAAGAGAGGGATATCCCTTGCAGCAGCCAGGGAAGCAGCTGTACCTCTTGTGGAATGAGCCCTCAGGCCCGAGGGTGGAGTTTTTCATAGCAGAATTGTATACAAGACACACTCCACCTGGCAACAGATCTTTTGGTGGCAGGTTTGCCCTTTCCCACTTCTCCATAAGTGAGGAACAACTGGAGGGAGTCAAACCTGTGACCCGTGGTACGCTCTATGTAGTAACTAAGGACTCTTTTGACATCTAAACTGTGTAGCCTCCTCTCTCCTGAGGAAGAATGATCAGTGAAGAAAACAGGGAGAGACATAGACTGGTTTAAATGGAAGTCTCAAACCACTTTGGGCAAGAACCTTCTACTGGTTCTAAGGACCATTTTATCCCTGTGAAATGAGATAAAATCAAGTTCCACTGACAGGGCTTGCAATTCACTGATACGCCTGGCAGAGGTAATGGCTACCAGGAACACAGTTTTCCAAGTCAAGTACTTAAGCTCTGCTGAAGACATAGGCTCAAAGGGGGGTTGCATAAGTTGAGCAATGCAAACATTCAAATCCAGGCAGGGGCAGGGTCTCTATAACAGGGATTGGTGTGAAGCAATCCTTTAAAAAATTTACAGAACACCGGATGGGAAGATGGTGAAGAAGACTTCCCCACAGACAAAAACGCAGAAACAGCTGACAAGTGTACTTTGGGAGTAGCTGGTCTGAGGCCTAGGCCATTAAGATGGACCATATAATCCAGAACCGTAGGCAATCCAGCAGTGTCTGGAGAAATATGCTTCTTAGAACACCAAATGCTGAATCTTTTCCATTTGGAGTTGTAAGTCTTTCTGGTGGAGGGGTTTTGAGTAGCCTTGAGGATATCCAGGACCCCTTGGGAAAGATGCAGATCTGCAAACTCTAACTCTTCAAGAGCCATGCTTTGAGATTGAGAGACTGAAGATTGGGGTACCAAATCCTTCCCTGAGAGGATGTTAACAGGTTGTAATTTCCGGGAAGAGACAGGGGAAGATGGACTGGTACGGACACAACAGGGGGTACTAGGGCTGTCTGGGCCAATCTGGAGCAATCAGAATCACCTTGCAAGGCTGAGACCTTATTTTTACCAAAACTTTGAACAGGAGTGGGAAGGGGGGAAAGGCATACAGAAACTTCCCTTCCCAATTCAGGATCAGGGTGTCCCTATCTGCCACCCTCCAACCTCCTGCCACTTTCTCCCAGCCCCCACTGCAGCCTACCTTGGGTAGGCTGGCGTATCCCTATGCCAGAAGGGTCCCTCTCTTCTGGGAGGGAATGGTCTCAGCGGCCGACTTTGCATCCCAGGTGCTGCAGGTCTGGATCTGGCCTGGCTCTGAGGCTCGTGGTGAGGGGCCAAAGCACTCATCACACGGTCAATCGGGCAAGTATTTCCTGTTTTCTGTGCCCGCCTACTACAGTTCCCCAGGCTTGCATAAGCACGGGTGTGTCAAGGCAGCACATCCCCAAGCACGCTGCCAATCCACCTGCAGGTCCCCAGGCAGAACCCACTCTCTCCCGGGAGGGACATATCCAATGGATGCTTATGGAACCCCTCCCTGCCAGTCTCTGCTCCTGGCACCCGAGCTTGGGAGGAACCCAGGTCGCTTGTGTGCTGCTTAACCCTTCGCCACGCCACGCAGTCGATGAAATACTGTTTTAATAAATAGCGAGGTACAGAGCTGATGTGAAGAACTGCACTTGGCTCGGCAGCTGGCCACGCGCCCCTGGAAAACAGATTTTACACTCAAGTTCAAGTACCAGCATGGGCACCACATTTATGCCAAACTTGTCAAATATATATGCTGGTGAGTGGGATGACTATTATATACATTTTTGAAATTTAATTAATTTTATTGAGTTAAAGGATACAACCACCAACAATCGCAAAAACAGAACAATAATCATGACCAAAAGACAAAACCACCACTAAAGCCCCCTCCCTCCCTCCATGGAGTGTGAAAACAGCCTAGAAGAAGAAATAAAATGGCAATGCAACCAAGTATACATATGCACATGAAGGGGAACCAGAGACAGCCCACAAGAGGTCCTTAATGTAAGTAAAGAGCAGAGAGTTTTCCCATTTATTTTTGAAAAGAGGCATTCGATGATGACAATTATATGCTCAGTCCGGAGGCAGGAGGAGAGTTCGTGTAGCTATTCATTATATAATATGGAAGTTTGATCCATCCTTTTTAACAGCCAGGGAAATGAGGGCCATCTGGTACCTCCTTTCTCTTACCATAATCTCCAAATAATCGCAGATGACACACATTTCTGGAGTGAACAGGCCTTCCAGCCCCAGTAGGGGATCAGCATGTTCTTCAATTAATTCCCATAATGGGAGGATATTTTCACAGAACCACAGAACATGTAGGAGTATTCCATCTGTTTTACCACATCTGCTGCAGGTGGATGAAGGAAGGTGATCCATCTTAGCTAGTTTGACAGGGGTATAATACATATTATTTAGGATGTGATATTGGGTAAGTTGTAGCCGATCCCGAGTTAAATATTTATATAGATCTTTCCATATTCGGGACCAATTAAAGGTGAAGCCTGGCATAAAGGTCTCCCAGATCTTGGAGCCAGCCGGTATAGGACAGTGGAGGGTAATGAGTAAGAGCGAGCATTTGAGAGAAATCCTATGAGGGCTAGTTGCTAGATCTGGTATCTGAGTCAGGAGGTTGGTGAGATCAGACGTCTTTGGAGTGGGACCGAACTGATGTAGTATCAAGTGACGTAACTGATATATTTTAAAAATACAAGCAGAGCTCAGCTTGAATTTCGTAAGTATCTCTAGAGAAGAGAGGAGTGAGTTCTGGGAATATAAGTCAGCTATCTTGGCCTTGCAAAGTTGGGGAAGTCAACCTTTAACAGACGTGCCAATTGGGGAGGAACGCAGGGACATCGGTAGGGATTTCCAAGGAGAGAAAAGTATGGTAGAGGGAGAGGTTATGGTCCGAGAGTAAACAGGATTCTATCTGTAACCAGATGGTAATATAGTCTTTCGTAACTGAAGCTTGTGAGATAGAAAGCCATTTGCCACACTTATGAAGGTGACTGGCCCAATAATAAAATAAAAAGTTAGTTAGCCTAAGACCACCCAGATCTTTAGGAAGCCCTAATTTGAGATACGAGTGCCTAGGAGTTTATCTAGCCAAATAAAATATGTGACTAGTGCATGGATACATTTGAAGAAGGAAAGAGGGAGCCAGATATTAAGCATATTTAAGGGATAAAAAGCCTAGGGAGGATATTCATCTTAACAATACTGATTCTGCCCCAGAGTGAGACAGGAAGAGCCTTCTACCTGAGCAGATCTTGTTGTATGACACTAATTAAATCATCAAGATTGAGCTTCTTCATAAGAGAGGAATCAGTTGTTAAAAATATTCCCAGATATTTGATACGATTTGGGGCCCATCGCATGCCAAAGTCGGTAAAATCTTGTCTGTAAACCAGATGATTGAGGGCAAAAATCTGTGTTGTTACAATTTAACTTAGAATTTGAATAGCTACTAAACCGGTCAATCACTTTTGAGGTTTCGGTGAGGGAGTCGGAGGGTTGGGAGAGATGTAGGAGGATGTAATCCGCATAAACTGAGAGAGAGATAGAACTGAGTCCCCGACTGGGATGCCGAGAATTTTGGGAGAGACTTTGACCTGCCTGATAAGAGGTTTGAGGTATAAATTAAAAAGAAAGGAGAGAGGAGCATCTTTGATGGGTACCTGAGTGTAGGGAAAAGAGGAAAATACACCATTGCAATATATTTTGGCAGATGGGGAAGAGTAGATTACTTGCAGCCACTGCATGAAAATGGGAAGAAATCCCATTTTCTGCAAGATTGCCCAGAGAAAAGCCCAATCAACCCGATCAAAAGCCTTTTCAGCATCAAGAGAAATTGGGGCCATAGGAAGAGGTAAAGACCTAGCTACCTGGAAAATGTGACTCAATTTACGGAGATGGTCCCCAGAGGAACTGCCCGGGACAAATCCAACTTGCTCCGGACTAAGTAAGCAAGACCATACTTTCCTAATTCTAGTAGCAAGATCTTTAATATCAGAGTTTAGTACGGAAATGGGTTGGTAGCTAGCTGGTTGGGAATGGGCTTGTCTGGTTTAATAAGAAGAACTATCATGGCTTCTAAAAGTGAAGAGTCCAAGGAGTCAGCCAAAACATAAACTGATAGAGACGGAGTAAGAGAAGAGGTATTTCTTTAAGAAAGAGTTTGCAGAAATTTGAGGGGAAGCCATCTGGACCAGGCGCCTTGTCTAATGCTAAATTACTGATGGCAAATTCCACCTCTGACAGAGAAATAGGAGAGGAAAGCAAAGTTTGGTGTTGATCTAAGAGAAGGGGAAGTGCAATATCATCTAGGTATGCTGTCATCTCTTCTGAGTTTGGGGAAGAACAACGCTGGCCATAGAGCATGCTGTAGAAGTTTTCAAATACTGCAGCAATATCCCTTGGGAGCATCTGATAGTGCCATCCAGTGCTGTGATGGAGGTGATAACTCTTGAGCTTTCTAGCTGCCATAGGCGAAGCACCAGCAACCACCCAGCTTTTTCCCCATGTTCAATATATTTAGATTGCATCTTTAAGATAGCATATTCTGCTTTTTCCCACAGGAGATCAAAGTATTTGTCCTGAAGGGACAACAGGGTTGGAAGAGAGTCTGGGGGAGAGGAGGGAGATACAGTCTGCTCAAGAGACCGTATTTGAGCAAGTAAAGAAAGAGCTTCTGATTCCCTACATCTCTTTCACTTAGAAGCAAGACGGATACACTCTCCCTGTAAGAAACACTTCAAGCCGCACCATTCATGATCTCCTCCAAGAACTGAGTTCTGGTTGGATTCACTATAGGATTTGATAAGGGATTTTATTCTTGAAATGATAAAATCGCCTTTGAGAAGTTGGGTGTTTAGTTTCCAGGTAGTGTCCCATTGAGAAGCCATGAAGAGGAACAGTAATAGTCAGGCTGCAGCATGGTCTGAGAGCACAATGGGCTCAAGGCCTGCATTACATAACCCAGTCAGAAGAGATGAGCTAGTGAGAATACAGTCCAACCTGGACGAGGTGTGATGCACCGAGGAGTAGATGGAATAGGTACGACTGGATGGGTTAAGGATGTACCATGGGTTGCAGAGGCCCAGAGACTCCATGAAACCTCTCAGGGCTCTTTGCACTGGTGAGAGGGGTCTAGTAATTTGGGTGGATCAACCTAAATCCTGATTAGGCGAGATATTCCCAGTCCCCACAATGATTAAGGGGGATGAAAGGAAAGGAGCAAGCTTGTCTGCCAGCTCCATAAGGAAAACATGGTCCCCCAAACTGGGCCATACACACAGCCCAGAGTTACCTCTCGGCGATCTAGTATTCCTTTAACAAAAATATACCTGCCTAATGGGTCAGGAAGGACCTGTTCCATTTAAAAGGAGACATTGTGGGTTATGAGAATGGTTACCCCTTTGCTCGTGGTTGAGTTTCCGGAGGTGAACACCTAGCTGATACCTTGCCTACGAAGCCAAATTGCCTCACTGGAGAGAAGATGTGTTTCTTGAAGAAACTAATATGGGCCTGAAGCAGGGTGAGATGTTTGTGCACCTGGTACCTCTTAAGTGTTGTTAGCCATAATCGTAGCAGTCAATGGAAATAAAGTAAGAAATATTATGAACATAACACACTCCATGCCCTCCCACCAACCATACCCCATCCCACCCTGCTACCCTCCCACCGACAATAGGTAACACATAAAGCTTGATACATCCAATACAGAAACAATTGCCATAATGGCAGATAAACATGCATATTAGCTAAATAACACTGATAAAATTACCAACCAAGTAACCCACCCATGCCCTCCCACGATCAAGTGCTGTACCAAGAGCAAAAGGAGCTTTGATAAACCCCAACAACTCCCCCATCCACATATGAGATATCTCCCACCAAGAAAACCAAGCTCTAGAAAACTGGTTAAACCCAGTTAATTATTCCTGAGTCTGTCCTATGTAAAAAGGGGCCCAAGCATTTAACTGGAGATAGAGCGTGTTTCTCCCCCCTCCCCCAATATACAAGCCCCTGCAACTATATACAGGGGTGCACCCGATTAATCTGCTATATGAAATACTAGTAAGAGAGAAAATCGGGAAGGACCATGTCCCACTGGCCCTTCTGGAGTCTCCACTTAACCAGGCTATCATTCTGAGGGGGATTACTGTATAAGACCTGTGGGGAGCGGAAATAAGGCCACCTGAACCATTATTCACTCCCAAAGGATGTTCCCCTAAACCTCAGATGTAGGAGACTCAGGGCTAAACCCCCCCCATTATCTAGTATGCAACAAGTGTCAGGATGAAGAAGTCCCAGCTCTCAAGCCCCCCCCACCCCACTGATAATCCCTAAGCCGCCATATATATGTTTGATCCAAGTTTGGGGGGGGGGGACACTGAACAGGCCTACCTAAGGGGGCCAACTAGGAGAAGGTCTTCCTTGCATACAATGAGATGTTTGCCCAAAGACACGGTCCATACATCTGGTAGTATCCAGGCGGGACAGCAAGTAAAAAGAGGGAAAAGAGAAGGAAAAAACAGGAAACTGAAAAAAGAAAAAAAAAAGGGGGGTAGGAGGGCCGGGTTCTGTTAACAAGATGTAGAGGGCAACAATGCACGCAGAGAGGATCAGGATGGATCACACCATCCTTCCGTGCTTGTGGGGTAATGCGAGGACAGGCCTGAACAGAAACCTCTGCATAGCTTAATCTCTCCCACAGAGCAGACTTCCTGAGTTGCAAGGAAAGAAAGCTCAATTCCGAACATGAGCAAGGAGGGGGCATGTATATTGCTGGTAAGACCATCTGGTTTAACTAAAACAAGTGGAACAATCCTATTAACCCCTGCAAGGTGTGACCAAGTGTTAAAGCCCAGATTGACTCTGTGTGAAGATAAACAAAGTAGTACTGGAGTAAACCTACCCCAGCCCCCTTGGAAACCCCGCTGAAGGTTTCCGTTAGAAGCACTAGACAAGACTAGCCAAACAACTCCCGGCAACACATCCCCATCTGTTAACCCCCGTCCAGTCTAAATCCAGAGGATGCCAGACCATGAGCCCACTCGGACTTCAAAGCAGTAGGAGAAGCAGGCATCATAAGCGGTCAAATAGCAGACCATCTGCAAAGACCAAAAGAAAAAAAAAAACAACAACCAAGGTATGCATTTTAAGCTTTCTAAAGAAAACAGATCAGCACTGTAAGTCCCCTCCAGTGTTCTTAAAGAGGTCAGGCATGCGACTTAGTAGTGCCCTGAGTGCTTGATCGGGCTTGTTGAAGGAGATCCAAGAGCCATCAACCAAGACTTGTAGCCTAGCAGGGTATGCCATGTGAAACTTGTAGCCAGCCGCTATTAATTTATTAACTATCAGGTGAAATGCGGCCCCCCTCTGATGGGTCTCTAATGGCAAGTCTTGTGCGATTCTGAGGGTTTTCCCCTCCTAGAGGATCGATTGCAGTGCTCTGGTTTTGGTTAGGACATGCTGCTTCTCCAAATAGCTTAGGAATTTGAGGATAATGGGTCTAGGAGGAGCAGATTCTGGAGGTTTGGGCCAGAGAGATAGGTGGGTCCTCTCGATCTGGTATACTGTGTTGTGAGGTGAGGGCTGACCACTTTATCCAGCAACTTCTGTAAAAAGGTGATAATGGAGGGACCTTCCTCTGATTCCGCAAGCCAAATATTAGTATATTGTTTCTGGCTGCACCTTCCAGGTCCTCGGTTTTAAGTTGCAGCTTGGTTATCTGTTGTCGGAGTTTGGTGATTTCTGAGTCAGTTCTGCTATGACAGACTTCTAGTGATGTGTGTGGGCGTCTGCATCCCCAATCCTTCGCCCAGTTTCCCCATGTCAGATCTCAGCGATTTCAGCTCTGAGGATATGTCTGCAAAGCATTGCTTTAAAAGGCATTAATTCTTGTAGGTCCTCAGTCAGAGGGGTCGCTGAGTGTTTTGAAGATTGGGAGTTTTGTGCTTTGGTATTCTTGGCTTTCCAGTGTGTTCGTGGAGTGTGATGGAGCAGGGCCTGTTGCCTATCAGTCTCCCATCACAGCAACTAGCACCAATATCGATGCAGAAATTGAATTAGCAAAGACTGCAGACAGGCACTAAGCGTGATGCTTCAAGAATTTCCAGTAAATAGCAGATTAAAGGCTAAAATTAGCAGATGAGTGGGTAGAGAGGCAGGAGAACCCTAACTGAGCTGCTACACCACAACAGACATCACATGATCTCGCTCTACTATTATATACACTGGGTGGGATATTCAGACTGCGCCAGGCAGGGGCGCAATCCTGGGCGCAGTGCAGCTGGGATGCACCAGGGCATGGTCCGGGCGATATTCAACGGTGCTGCGCCATGGTTCAGCACTGTTGAATATGGCACTGGGGCCGCCCACACTGTACGCAGCGCAGTGGCACTGTGCCAGCACAAGTGGCAAGTGAGGAGCAGGGGTATGCACCAGCGGAAGTGTGGATGCGCTAGGTGCCTCAACTGTGATATTCAGCGCTGGGCATGCAAATGAGGCCATTATGCATGCAAGGCACAAATGGGTCCATTTGCATGTTATTATGGTCCCATTTGCATGCGGTGCGCTGATCCCCGGCGACTTGCACCTGGTGCCCTGCCAGGCTGCAGCTGTCAAGGACCGACGCCCCCTGCCTCTCAGTGGGCAATGTGCCCCAATGCCCGATCGTGGGCATATCATAAATAAATCCCTGGTGGTCCAGTGGACCTGGTCCCCTGCCCGATCACAGGCGAATAATGAAATAAAATCCCTGGTGGTCCAGTGGACCCGATCCCCGGCCAGATCACGGGCAAATAATGATATTAAACCCTGGTGGTCCAGTGGTACCCCTCCCCACCCGCCCACTGAGATCTGTCACCCGCTCCCACCCGTCAGCGCGGCGGCAGCTCACTACCTAAAAGCTGCCCAACCGCCTGCTGACTGACAGCGTACAGCATGGTTATGCAATTGGTCTGACGCTGGGCCAATAGCATGCAGACCATACTGTACTACAAAGTTCCTCAAATTTGAACCAATCACATTTTGGGATCAGGTAGTACAGTATGGTTCAGACGTCATTGGCCCACGCAGGGACCAACAGGCAGCAGCTATACTGTACGCCGCCAGTCGGCAGGTGTTCCTTTGGCGGTGGGGAGCTGCCACCTGCTGGTGACCGGGGAGTTGCGGCGGTCCAGTGGGTGGGTGGGAGGAGGGTACTGCTGGACCACCAGGGATTCAATTTCATTATTTGCCCGCGATCGGGCAGGGGTTCAGGTCCACTGGACCACCAGGAATTTAATTTATTTGCCCGCGATCGGGCTGGATCAGGTCCATTGGACCACCAGGGATTTAATTTCATTATCTGCCTGCGATCGGGCAGGGGTGCAGGTCCACTGGACCACCAGGGAATTTCACTTCTAATTATGCCTGCAATCGGCAGGGGTTCGGGTCCACTGGACCACCAGGGAATTTATTTAATTTCTGCCCGCGATAGGCAGGGATCGAGTCACTGGACCACCAGGGATGTATATTTATATGCTCGCAATTGGGTGAAATTGGGGGTCATAACGCCCGGCCTGTGTCTGGGGAGTCGGTGGCCACCACAGCAGGCGGCTGCCATGCTGCGATATGGCAATATGGCAGCCCACCTGTGGTATCCCCGACATGCTCCTGCTTTTAACAGGCACATCCTTGCTCTCGCGGTGCGTTTAAGGCGGTTTGTGGCTGCATATGTGCCATACATCCCAGGCTGAATATCGAGATGTGCCGCCTATGCATGGGCATACCCCCTGCACTTGCGCCACATACATTACTGGTGTGCCCTGGCACATCAGGAATTGCACAGTGCAACATTCCCCTTTGAATATCATGCCAGGGCGCATCAGTAGGTTGTGCATGGTGCAATCCCACTGCACTATGCACAGAATAATTCATTTCATCATTATATCAAAACACGAAGATGCTTCATTGATAACTGCCTTTTTTTTTTGTAGATTATTTTTAGCCTTTATGTGGCAGGTCAACCTCAACGTACGCCGCGCCTACCGAACTCGGGGGTCCTTCTGGGGCTTCTAGTGCCATGCGCGTGCCCGGTAGATCCCTAGAGTCAGTCTGGGGCATCATCCACATCGCCTCCACAGTTTCCTCTGTTTCCTCCCGTGAGCTACCCCGGGACCCCCAGAAGTGGTGACGTATGCATGTGAAGGCATACGCGCACCGTGATCTCCGGGCCAAGTCCCCCATCCTCCCCATCGACCTATGTCTAAGCTCTCCTGCGGCACCATCCCTCCAGCTCCACCAGAAGGTGGGCAAGCTCCAAGACAGATGGATACCTCCTCCCAAGGTGGAGCGCTGTCAGCCAGCAGCTTCTCACATCCTCTCCCTCCCCTTGCCAGCCTCTGATGACCCGTTCGTTCCCAAACCCAGGCCGCCAGCATGGCTCAAGGTGTGGCATCCAACGCCAACCCTCAGCGCCGCTGGCTCATCAAGACTGCTTTATGATATGGTGGGGTAATGAAGATGAACTATTACAGTTTAAAGAGTATGTGAACAGCACAAGTACACACTTGAAATTTACCTTTGACTGGAGTCAAAACGGGGAGTGGGGGAGATGTGGCTAGCTGCTCAGCCATCAAGACGTACTTTCAGAGGTCTCCCAAAGCTTTTTTGCTAAAACATAAAAAAAAAAAAAAAAAAAGACTTTTAGCCTACTTGGGGGAGAAAACGTAAACATACTCTACCAGCTAAGGTTTGTGCATTGCCAGAGTAAGATATTATTATGGGGCGGAAAACTTCAGAAAACAAAGCCAACTTCTTTGCGCCTCATGGCGGGCTGCGAGCACCGACAGCATCCTTGGCGCTTGTGTTGGAGGAGCCCAACAAGGAGGCATCACTTGACTCCCTCCAACAAGCCCTCTTGACCCTCACTAAAATGGTCCCTACAAATGGACAAAAACATGGACTCTTACCATGACCGTCTGCTGGCTGTGGAGCAGCGTATAGATGGCTTGGTGGGAGCAGCAGCAAACACAGAAAAAAAATTCAGATAAAGCCCTGGCTACTGCAATGACTTGTGTGAAGGAGCAAGCCCTTATATACACCTGGTTGGAGCATCTCGAAAATACAGTGAGGGCTTTGCATGTTTGAGTGCTTGGGATCCCGGAGAATACTGAGGGTGATGATTTATGCGCCTTTATTATATCCTGGCTAGATGAAACCTATGACCTAGACCTCCATGAGCTAATCCTCTGAGCTTACTGGATCACACCACGGAGAGCCAGCAGACAGAGATCAAAGCCCCGAACTATCCTGGTGGTCACGGTGTCGTCTGTGATCCGAGACCGAATCTTGCAAGCTGCCAGAGCCAAGAGGAATGTGCATATCGCCGGGGTTCGGGCAATGTTGTTCCCGGACCTCTCTTATGCTACCCGAACAAAAAAAAAAGTTTTGATACAGTTAGGCGCAGATTCCGCGACCTGGAGATTCCCACGAGCATGCTTATGCCGGCATGACTTCATGTAAACAGCAGGCAAGAAATGTACATCTATATCGACCCTAGAGAGGCTGGGAAAATGGCTTAAAGGTTAAGGTGGAAAAGGCAGCCTGAGAAGGAGACATGTCCTCGGAGTTGGAAGTTGAAGAAGGGACTTAAAAATGGACTTTTGAGTTGGGTTCTTTGTCCAGTTCTTATTTAAACTTGAAGGTAATATTCAGATCTCTGGGGACTAATTTTTAGTTCATATGGTGGACACTACAAGGGATGCTATTGGACTTTGTCCGTTTAAATATGGCTATATAGCTCTTTCAATAGGCGCTGTATACAGTTAAAATGGCGGTCCTGAACTTGTTTTTTCCTCAGGGATGGACTTTATTGTTTTATGTAGCTGAAGAACTGCCTCTAGAGTAAATATTAAAAATACTTCTCATCGTGTACTTTAAGGGTAGAGTTTGGAAATGTATATAACTAGTGCTACATTTACTAAATAGGCTTAAGGGAGCAAACAGAGGTAAAATTTTCTTTTACTTTGCTCATGGGTTTTTAAACAAAGGCTTAATTGACCGTTTCTCTCACTGTATTAAAATGTATGACGTCTATAGTAGTTTATGGCATTAGCAGCATGTAGCCATTCTGCATAATTATGGAATAATGTCTGATATTCCCCTACATCTTGTAACAACGGTAACACTGACTCAAATTTCCTAATATCAATTTTATCTGGAAAACATGCTGTATGCTCTGTTCCAAGTGAAATTTGTGTACTGTACAGTATACAATTATAAACAGTGTAAAAAAAAATGGAGTCAAAACCAAGTAAATTTTCTAGATCTTAGTGTATTTAAAGAAGGACTTTTTTTTTTTTAAACAAGCTGTTCAGAAATCCTTCCTGCAATACCATACTTGGATTGGACAGCTGTCATCCATCTCACCTTGTACTAAACAAGGACAGTTCCTAAGAGTTAGACTCACATGTGCTAATAAGGTGATTTTGAAATGTTCAGTACAGATTTGAAACAAAAATTCAGAGTTGGACACTATGATGGTGCACGTATTATAAGTGCTTATGAATATGCTAAAAACATTGATAAAAATGAACTTATCAAGCGTTTAAAAATATCTGACCAACAGACTAAAGTGACTTTTTTGACATAATACTTTCCAAGAGCACATGTAATTGGAAAAATAATAAAAAAGCAAAAAGCATTGGGCTATTCTAAAAGGAGACAGACTAGGCAACATTTCACAAAACCTCTTAAAGAGTCACCTACAGGAGAGTCAGTAACCTCACTTCCCCACCCACCAGCATCAACATAAAACCGAAGTACTAATCAAAGGGATCCTGAACCAAATATTCCCCCGCAGCCCTCAACAGCACACAAGAAAGTTGCATCAGCCACAACCAATCACTACTTTTTACTCCATATATCTGATAGCTGTCAGCACATATGAGTTTAGATGCATTATGAAGATATTTTACTGCAGTGTTTAAAATGTAGTCTTTGAAAAGTGTAGGAAGGTCTCTCTTCAAACCTAGTTTAGCTGCCTCAAACCCACTGTAGTCTTTAAGACCCTCCACGGTCCATACTCTGAGCAATGTAAAAAAACAATGAGCTGTATCTCAAGTTCACTTAACTTCTTTTCATTTATTTTTTTTTTGTACTTTATTTTTTACTATTTTCATGTTACTATACAAATAATTAGAGATGTAGGTTTGTCATGGCAGTCATACACATCATTGATTCCATGACGTTAAATCTTTATTCAGGACTTCCATGACTTTCATTAGTGCCATCAGAATGTAGCAATGATGACAGTGCCACAACATTTACTACTGTTTACTAATGATTTCATGAACAAACAATGAGTTATTAAAACCTCATCCATGACAAACTTACATCTGTGCAAATAATACCATATCTAGGATAAACCATGACATATAGTACATCCTAAAGAGTGAGTAAACCCTCCCATTAATCACGGGATTGGTGCATCCCAATATATTAATACCGTATCAGAGGGGGAAGCTATAATTTTTAAACTAACAAATACATCAACATACATAGCTGTGTAAACAAGCTCATGTGCAGTGTGACTACTTCGTTATACTAAAGTTCTTATTTTTAAAGTTCCAAAAATTCACGCCCCAAACTAGGCTGATGGCGTCACACTTTTTACCTAAAAGTAAAGTCTGTGTCCTAAAAGGGACAGTTAAGGTAGCATAATCCCAGAACACAGAAACACCAAAAATATCGCCAAAGTCATGTGGCTAGAAAATTGTTAAATTATAAATTACAATTTATTTTTGTTACTAACAAACTACAGTCGATTAACTAAGAAGCAATCCCCATATCAATTTTAAGGAGCAGATCCTAAACTTGTTTTTATATTCAAAAGGGATCCTCAAGTAAAGCGCTGTATGATTAGACAGTTCTTGCCAACTAGAGACATGAAAGCTAAATACTATCCAATGCTTAAAGTAAAAAATTCAATAATAAATGTCTGTGGAAAGGAACGTCCAGTTATTTCTCACTGATTTAGGCAACTCAGCCATCCTCATGATCTTCAGAGTCAGTGTCCTCAGCCCTTCGATTGCGACGTCGGCTCCGGTTGTTCTCAGCAAAGCGGGATGCCCATTTACTTGCCTCTGCCGAGTCAGACAACACCCAAACCTTGTCCTTATAAAAAAAAATCCCATTTCATGCAGGAAAAACCATTGCGTGCATAATCGTAGCTTCCCTCAGCTGTTTCCTTTCTCTGGCAAATTTTTTTTGCCGCATTCGAGTGGCGTAGCGGACATCAGGGAACAGGCAGACCGCATGCTTGTTCTGTGTAATGGGTCCCACTTGTCGAGCAAATGGAGGATCATGTCTCTAGTGCCCACACCGTCTGTAACAATGAGCAGAGTGTGAGGGGTTTCCAAGTCCTCTCAGTATCCCCTGGGAGTAATTCTATAGGCCTTCTGTAATCCAAAATAAATATTTTGACCCTCGGGCACCAGTTTAGCCATGAGTCAGTTCTGTAGAAACATGAGAGGGTGATCATCCTTGACCCCCTCAGGCAGTCCAAGGACTCGAATGTGTGAAGATCGGGCCTGGTTTTCCGGTGTCTTGAGTCAGGCCCTCAGATGGGTGTTTTCCTTCACTAGGGCGAGGATGCAGCCGTGGCTGATTCAGCTTGCGCCTGATGTCTCCAACCTCCTGCTGTGAACTGGACACTGCTTTGGCAGTGTGTTAAAGACTAAGGAACTAAAATCTTTTCCACAACTGTCGTCAGTATTTTAAAACTGTGTACACACACAGCAATATCCACTAAAGGGCTAACGAAGCAATGAGTGTTGTTAATGGAAATGAATCAGCATGTCCTGATGTGGAGCCGGTGTGTATGACCACAACTGAAGGAACTGTGAAACGGAAAGAACTTGCAAAAATCAAACTGTCGACTGAGCCACACACACACACATGAAGGTGCGCTAAAAGTACTGTTTCAGACACTGGAAAATGAAATATTCCATGAATTTAATCTTACTTATAACGTCACTGGTTTGGAAAATTATCTTGGAGCATTTCTTGCACCGCAAGGTTTAAGAATCACTGTTACCCCTTCGGGTGGCCTGGAGGGATTTGAGTTTAAGGCCGAATGGGAAGCTGCAGCAGCACTCTGCTCTGCTACATTCTTAAAACTTCTAATTAAGGGTGATACTAATAAACATGAGAAGTTGATCTTGAAATTATTGACACTAAGACCGCACTGAAAAATTCCTCCAACATCAAGATTTTGTGCTTTTGATAACAAACTACAAGAAAAGCTTGAGAAGCACTAACTAGAATTGCATGAAAAAACACAAATTGGAAAGAGACACTAATGATTACCAAGAAGGCAGAATCCACAGCTGGTCTAAGGGTAGGAGCGGCCGCTCCGATCACAGGACGCTCACAATTAAGAAAATAAAATAAACAATTAAATCATCAACAGGCACAGGAAAGAAATAGTGAGAAGGAACTTCTACATCAGTTACCTTCTCAGAGTCCATAACTTCCACTGGTACCAGCACGTAGGGGTCAAAAACGAAAGTCGACGAGGAGAACTTGAAAACTTTTTTTCAAAGATCCAGTTAAAAGACTTCTTCCTCCATGTATATAGCCGGGGAACACACTGCATGCCACACTGGGAGAAAGGAATTTGGGGTGGTGGTACACGTCAAAATGAATGACTCTCAAAATTGTAGAAGAACTGCAGCCCAGGCAAACAGGATATTGGGTTGCATAGTAGGGTTTTAAATAACTGATTAGCAGTTTTTTTCTTGGGACAATACTAACTGCACAGAAAGTATTTATATAGGTTTTCTAGAAGTATTATATTTGTTAAACACAGTGAGGCAAGTGATATGCATGTTCACAATGTTTTAGAATTTTTATGAGCAAAACGCTAATCAATTTCTAGAGTTAAATAAAACCCTGCATAGCCTGGGGAATTACGTCCAGAAGCAGGGAGGTGATCCTCCCTCTATATAATGCCTTGGTCAAGCCGCACCTTGAGTACTGTGTGCAGTTCTGGAGACCTCACCTGAAGAAGGACATAGCGCTGTTGAAAGGGTCCAGAGGACAGCCACCAGGATGATTCAGGGACGTGGAGGGAGGCCTATGAGGAGAGACTGGAAGAGCTTGGGCTGTTGGAGTAAGATCCTTGCCTGGGGTTCGACTTTTGATACGGTAGAGATGGAGCTGTTTGCTGCTTATTTTGGTGCTGCTGCTAATTGGAACTGCTACTTTTAGGTGGCTGGAGGACTGGAGTCTGAGAGGATTTTCGTGTAGATTCTGGTTCGTATCTGGCTTGAAGAATTTGGGAGGACTACCTAGTAAATGTGACCCACTGTTGCTGGCTGTTTGAAGTGGGGATTTTCTCCAATGGCAGTTTCTTCTGTGGGCTCCCCCAAGGTACTGCTGGTATTCCGTGTTGGCTTAACTTACTTTTGGATGCCACGCTGTTTTAGCCTTTGGATTATCGCCGACCTGCTGAGTTGGTGTAGATTTGGACTCTTAGTGTGCCTCTTTCTGCTTGCTTTTGGGGGGCCTGTCTGTGTAGTTGGGGTCATGTATGGAGGCGCCCGACACATCTAATGAAGAGTGTATGTGTTAATGGCAGCCTCTTGGTCTCTCAGGGGTCTTCTTTTTAGCGGTCCCTAGCCGGGAACCATAGTTGTGACTCTTTTTGCATGGGGCAATTGCCCCCTGGGGTGAGCAGTGGAGAAGCATCTTTTCTGGACTCTGGGCTGCCTGTGGATTTGAAGCGGTTGGCCGACACGGAGGGGAGGATTCGTTTTTTGGGACTTGGATTTGGACCCCCGTGGATTTATCGACTAAGGGGCCAAATAGATCTTCATACTTTGGTATTCTCCTAGGGGTCCCAGTAGTTGGTGAGAGTAGTGCTGGGGCTTCCTGGGGAGCACACTTTTGGTTATATTTTTTAATTATTGCCGGAAAATTGGACTACATAATGACTGGGGCAGTGAGAGGGCCCTTTGTCTTAAAGTAGTCTAGGCTGTGGATCGATATTTTTCTTAGATCCTTATAGATTGTTTTATTTTCATTTTGTGTAATTTTGGATATTTGTATTCCGTCTGTGATTTGCATTCTGCTCTCCTGAAGCTGTATTTGGGGATTTAATTCTGAGTTTTGTTTTATGAGGTTATTTTGGGGTAGGTTAGTGTTTATTTAATTACGAGTGTGTGTGTGGTAGTGACATTTGTTTGGTTTTGGGATTACGAGTTGGGGGGGATGTGTCTGGGATGGTATGTGGGTCTGGGTCGGGCCAGGATAGTGTATGGGGCATCCCAGTTTTTTGACCTGCGGCCTTTTTTCAGCCTTCCTGTGTTGGATATTACAGCAAGGCGTGCAGAGAGGTTGGAATAGGGAGGAGTCATAGGATTCGGTCAGGATGGGGTGCCCCTTGCACGGCAGGTGGTGGTAGGATCAAGGTAGTGGGGTGCAGAAAGTGCCCTGGGATTAGATGGGACTTAGAGAGAGGCCAGTCGTGTTTAGTTCCTGTCACCAGGGTTCCCACCAGACCAAGTGGGCAGGCAGCCAGAGGGGCTGCACTGTCCACCAATCCCGAGAGTGGTACTTTGCAATGCCAGATCGGTCAGAAACAAGACTGCAGTTATAGTGGACTTGGTTTCTACGGCCGATCTGGCTGGCAGTACAGAGACCTGTATGGTGATGATGCTGGCCCAGTTTTAAAGGCTGCCATCCCGTCTGGGTATACTGTAGTGCACTGCCTCAGAGTGGAACGCAGGGGTGTGGGGTAGCCATCTGTTTTAGATCTGGGCTTCACCATGCACCCAGTGAGAGCACCATATTCCTTTGAATGTGTGGCCATTTGTGGGGGTCCGGGTGCAGGCTGCTTGATTCTCCTGATTTACCGCCCCTCCGTGGCGGTGGGAGATTTCTTGCAGGAAGTGACCAATTTCATCGTCGGTGAAACATTGGAGGCCCCCAGATGTTTGGTGTTGGGGACTTCAATGTTTGGGCGAGGATGAATTCTCTCAGCCTGGTTATAACTTCCTTCCGATAATGTCATCTCTGGGCTTTGGCGAAGAAGTTTCCTTCATGACCCATCAGGGTGGCCACATGTTGGATGTGGTGTTCTCACTGGGGTTTGAGATAGTCTCAGCATTGATTGGGTCGTTTGGTCCGATCATTGCACGGTGAAGTTCCGGTTCGGGGCCCCACCGGTAGCCCTCCCCCTGCAGAGATGGTCTGCTATCGCCCTTTGGGGGGGGGGGGTTGACCCCTGAGGTTTTTGGCAGTGACTGACCTATCTAGTGTGGATAGTGTATGTGTTGGGGGTGTGCGCAGCAGTGGGACGCCTATAATAAGGCGCTTGGTGCGCTTTGACTCCCTCGCACCAGTTCTGCAGATGACCAGGTCTCCTCACTTGAGGTCCCCTTGGTATGATGAGGACCTCAAAGTGATGAAGACCTTGGGTCGGAGATTAGAGTGCTGCTGGCGGAAGTCCGGCCTGGAGGTGGACAAACTGGCCCTGCGTGCGCACTATTGTGCATAGCAGGGGGCAATCAACCGTAAGAAGGCAGAATTCCTGTCCAGGGAGATTGCTGCCGGGAGGAACCGACCAACTGTGCTCTTTCGGACTGTGTACAGGCTTCTTCATCCTTCCTGTCTACAGCCGAAGGTAGCTTTTTCAAGCGCATTATGCGAGGAGTTTGCTCGGTTCTTCTCAGACAGGGTGCCTGCCATCAGGCAGGAGGTTCTGCCAGTGGACCAGAATCTGGCTGACAGTGGTCACCATGGGCTACCGCAGAGCACTCCACCTGGTTGGGGTGAGTTTAGACCGGTGGAGGTGGCTGAGGTCAGTGAGATTGCTTCCAAGCTGAGGCACACCTTTTGTGAACTGGACCCGGTGCCAACTCGTTTCTTAATGAGATGTGTTGACTCCGTTGGCCCGGTGTTTGCCTTGATTGTCCGGTGTTCCCTGTGGGAGGAGGTCTTTCCTGATGTCTTGAAGGAGGCATTGGTGAGACTCCTCCTGAAAAAAATATCGTTGGACCCTGACGTCAAGGCAAATTACCGTCCTATCTCCAATCTCCCATTTTTGGGTAAGATTGTGGAGAAGGTGATGGCGCTTCAGCTTGAGGAGCATCTCGCGGCCCATGATTTATATGAACCACTCCAGTCTGGGTTTTATGCGAGGCATAGCACAGAAACTGCGCTAGTTCAGGTGCATAATGACCTAGGGCTAGAGATCGAGGGGAGGTGACAATTCTTGTTCTCCCCAATCTCTCTTTAGCATTTGACACGGTGGACCATCGAGTGTTACTTGACCGCCTCAGGGAATTCTGTGGACTTGCTGGCACCGTTATCTGCTGGTTTGAGTCTTTTTTATCTAACAGGAGGCAGAGGGTAGTGATGGGGAATTTCTCCTCCTCTCCTGTCAACCTGTTGTGCGGAGTTCCCCAGGGTTTGGTCCTGACACCGATGTTGTTTGCCGTGTACATGCTACCCCTGGGAGAGATCATTAGGAAGTACAGTATGGGTTTTCACTGCTAAGCTGATGATACCCAGCTGTACCTCTCCTTTGACCCTGGAACATCTTGCGCAGTGGAAGTGCTTAACAGCTGCCTAGCTGAAATCAATGACTGGATGGCCTCCAGCTGGTTGCGACTGAACCCCAGTAAGATGGAGGTACTGGTGGTGGAGTCGAACAGAGGGCGTGATAAGCTTGCCTCTGGCGCAGAGACAGGACTTTGTCTTGGCTCTGTACCACTGAAGGCCTCCTCTAGGGTGCGTGATCTTGGTGTTATTCTTGACATCGGTTTGACACTTGAGTTTCAGGTGGCGTCCGTTGTCCGTACCAGCTTTTATCATCTGAGGAATATTGCCAGATTAAGCCCCTAGTTCCGCCACTAGACCTTCCCACTTTGGTGCATACCTTTGTGACATTCAGGCTTGACTACTGTAATGCACTCTATCTCGGGGTCTCTGGGGGTACCTTGCGCCAACTGCAGCTGGTGCAGAACGCAGCGGAAAGGCTGTTGACAGGACAGTCTAAATACTGTCATATTACCCCGGTGCTGCGTCAACTGCACTGGCTGCCGGTTAGGTGGATGGTCCTCTTTAAGGTGGGTTTGCTCACCTTTAAGGCCCTATACGACCTGGGCCCTGGCTACCTGAAGGACCTTCTTGCACCTGCTGTCTCGGTCCGCTCCCTCTGCTCCTCCTCTAGGGGCCTCCTAGCGATTCTCAGGACAGGGTTAAGAACTGCTGGTGACAGAGCATTTAGTGTTGCCTCCCCCGTCCTGTGGAATTCGCTTCCTCTAGCTGTTAGGGAGGCTCCATCTGTTGAGGTTTTTAAGGCCCGCCTCAAGGTCTTTTTATTCAGCCAGGCCTTCCCGGACTATATTTTATAGTTTTCTACATGTCTTTTAAGAAAGTTAAATTTGTTGCTAATTTAGTCTTAGAGACTTTAAATGCAGCTGAAGTTGAGGGTAGCTAATTATATAGCAAATTTTGTTTTAACCTGCTTAGATTATTGTATTTAATTGATTATTGTGATGTGTTGTATTTATCGATTAATGTACGGTGCCCAGAGCCTCCGGGATGGACGTCTTCTAAAATAAAATGTGTCTTGCCTTTACTCACTGGAGGAGAGGAGGGATAGGGGAGACATCATAGAGGTTTTCAAGTATGTAAAGGAAATAATTAGGAGTAGAACCAGGGAGTTGTTTTTAGGCTGAAGAAGGGGGGGGGGTTACCAGGGGCCATGAGCGGCAGTTGAAGGGGGGAATGTAGGAAGCATTTTGTCACTGAGAGGGTGGAAGAGCCATGGAATGCGCTTCCCGGGAGGCTGGTGGAGGAGGGCACAGTGGAGGGCTTCAAGAAGGGGTGGGACAGGTACAAGGGGAAATTGAATCTAGAGGAGACACTCTTGGGGGCTGTGGGGGTGGTGAGGTGGGCAGCCATTAGGTTGCTGTCTTTCGAGCAGACAACACAGACCATTTGGCCTATCCGCTGGCTTGCTAGTATGTTAAGTGCCCGAGACAGGACTGAGACACAATGGGGTTTCCAGAAGAACAATGTGATTTTATGTCAGAGGCTGAACTGAATTTCAGTACAGATTTACTTGATTTCTCAGCGGACCCAGGTGAAGGTGGAACTGGGAACTTTGATACACAGAATCATTTAAATCTTTCACTGTTAGAAGGACTTTATTTAGAAAATCAGAACCCTTCTTCAGCAGCGGACCTGGGTGAAGATGTAACTGGGAATAGTGACAAGCAGGATCGTTTAAATCTTTTACTGCTAGAAGGACTTTATCTAGAAAACCAGAACCCTCCTTTAGTGGGTAATTTGAACCAGACTTTATATTCGAATAATGCTGCAGAATTAAAAAAGGAAAGAGAAAAATGTTTTAAAGTTAAATCTAACTTTATTCCGAGAACAAACAATAGTGTAATTACTATATATAAAAAAACAGTATTATTAGAGATACAAAAACTATTTCAGGAAGGGAGTAAAAGCTATGGGTCTAATATGTCACAGGCAGAATTTTATGCTTTAAAAGAATTGGAACAGCTTGAGAATGTTATTATAAAACCTAGTGAGAAGGGAGGAAATATAGTTTTACATTAAGATAATCTGATTATGTGAAGAAAATTGAACAAATGCTCAATGAAGTAAATAAATATGAGAAATTGTCATGTAGTCCAGTATCCAAGTACAGAATTGAACTTATGGAACTGTTAGGTAAAGCTAAAAGTGACGGTGAAATTACAGTTTCAGAACATACATTTCTTATACCCCAATATCTAATTACACCTGTGATTTATGGTTTGCCGAAAGTTCACAAAAATCTCCTGGACCCACCTCTTAGACCAGTCATCTCAAGAATTAATTCATTAACTTAGAATTTATGTAGTTATACTGATTTTTTCCTTCAAAGAAGTGTTGAATGTTTAGATTCATATCTTAGAGACACAATGCACACACCCTGGAGATTTTTGATAACTCTGCATGGGAAAGAGATTATAGGTTTTTGACAATTGATGTTGAATTGCTGCACACATCTATTAATCATGAAGATGGGATATTAGCTAGTACTTACTTTTTGTCACAAGATCCACTGCTAACCACAATAACAAATAATTTAGTAATTGATGGCCTTAGGTTTGTGTTGAATCCCAACTATTCTGAATTGAATTCAGAGTATTATATCCAGAAATGTGGTATAGCTATGGGTGCCAAAATGGTCCCTTCATATGCCAATCTATTTCTTGGCTTATGGAAAGAAAAATGCATACATAGTGTCACAAATAATCCCTTCCACAGCAAAATTGTAACGTGGAGGCGCTTTATAGATGACATTGGCTGGTAGTATAGCCTAGAGGTTAGAGGAACGAGGTGTGAACAAGCTTGGTATATCCAGCAGACTAGACCAGAGTTTGATTCTCACAACCCTCCATTTGCATACTGTGAGACTCTGAGCAAGTCACTTAACTGCCCAGTGCTACCAGGTCGACCCTGAAAACAGGCACTTGTGCCTAGTGGGCCCTACCTGGTTACCAAAGACTAAAATAAAAAATAAAATAAAAATTATTTGCATTTGGAATGGTTCAGTAGAGGAAGTAGAAGCATTTATGATGTGGTTAAATCAAAATGATTTAAAATCGAAATTTAAATACCCTTACATTTTCTTTCTCTGACGGCTGGTCTCCGGGCTTCCTTACTCCTGGGCTGTACCTCCTGATGCTGGCTGTAGGCAGGACCAAAGCCTTACAGCAGGGGGGTTGGGAGAAGCCCTCCACATCCGGCTGTCTCCAGTTGTTCCCAATGCAGTCCCCCCAAGGTAATTCTACGAGAACTTGGAAACAAAACACAAAAAAGTTACGGCAAAATTGGCCGTGAAGGCCAGCCAACTATATACATTCTGGGAGGGATCCGAGGCCCGGAGACCAGCCGTCAGAGAAAGAAAGTTTACAGGTATTTAAATTTTGATTTCTCTCTCCTAAGCTGGTCTCTGGGCTTCCTTACTCCTGGGATATACCAAAGCAGCATATCCCCAGATGTCTCGGGTGGGAAGAATGTGAAGTGCCCTTAAGGGTCCCTCACTGCCTGAAGCACTCAGAGGCACAAGGATGTCTCAGTCTAGGGCATCACATCCATAAAATTTTGTAAATATGTGACTAAGTGGCCTCTATGCATAAGGCTGCTGGAGATGCTTCTCTGAAGTACACCCCTGAAGGGGCCATAGCTGTGATGGAATGGGTTCTCACTGGGCCAGGCAAGAAGGTCTGGCCTGATCCTAAGCTGTGGAGGTGCCAGATGGAATCCATCTGGTTATAGGGTCTTTTGAATCCTTGTTACCCCTAATTTTGGCCCGAAGCTAAAAATTAACAAACTTGGAGCTTTGAATAGCCTCCGTTCTCCTATATATTTTCATCACTCTTCTTGGGTCTAGTGGCTAAAATTCATTTTTCTCATCGCTTTTTAGGGAGTGGGCAGAAGGAAGCAAGAAAGAACCTTTGGTTAAAATGTAAGGGAGACATAACTTGTTGCAACTGCCTGGATCCATACTGAGTACCGCAGAGCCTGATGAAAACAATGTATGGTTCACAATGTGCCCATTTCGCTGAATTCTCCTGGCTTTTTGACTAGTTATGGGACAAAATGCAGACTTCATTCGGAGATGCATGAGGGATGTCTCCAAAAAGGTGGCCTTCATTCTGAGATACATGAGGGAGGTGTCTTGCAGATGCTCTAAAATGAGCCTTGTTCACAGCCTGGAGAACCAGATTAAGATTCAGCGGTGGAGCCAGTGGTCTGATTGGAGGGAATTGTACTGTTGTTCTTAGAAACTTCCAGACATGGGGATATGGGCCCAACTATTCCCCTTAAATCTTCTTTTATCACCAAGAGTGTCCCCAGCACAGAAACATGAACTGTAAAGGTGGCTGGTTGGAGACCTTTTGTCCCCCTCTCTTAAATGGAACTGCAGACGTACAGGCGATCATATTAGAGAGCTCTGTATGCGTTGGTATGACACCCAAATCACAATTTCATCCAAATTCTATAATACCCTTTAGAGGAAGAAGCGAGACATGGGTACCACATCCTTCCCATCACCACAGGAGCTGTGGAGCCTAGCTCCTTGACCGTTTTCCTACTCAATCTTCAGGGCCAGAGAGAGAAGTTGTTCAAATTGAGATTCAGACTGGCCCTTCAAGGATAAGGTCTAGACTGAAACTGAAGGTTAGAGGTGGTTGCCTCGAAAGATGAATGATAGTCAGAAACCCATGTGCAGACAGGCCATAAGGGACCCTTTAGAATCATGACTGCTCTGTCCAAGGCCACTTGAGGAGGAGTCTTGATAGTAGTGGTATTGGAGGAAGACAAACAGGAGGCCAAACTGATCCCGGTTTAGGGAGAAGGCGTCCTCAGCCACCGCTATTGGAGGAAGGCAAACAGGAGGCCGAACTGATCCTGGTTTAGGGAGAAGGCGTCCTGAGCCACTGCTGGTTTGTCCCTGGCCAGGGATCAGCATTGCTGTACCTTTGAATTCCACCCGCAGGTGAAAGATCTGTCTGAGGATTGCCCCCCTGTTCTGTAGGGGCGCGGAAGACACTGTCCTCCAGCTCCCATTCCCCTAGAAGAACAACCTTGCGATTGAGCCAGACTGCTGTGTCATTTTCCTATCCAGGAATATACATCTTTCAGTAGTGCTCGTCCCACTGAAAAGAAGAGGGGAATCTTTTAGCGTTTTTGGGCTCCTTGTGCTGCCCTGGTGGTCGATGTATACCCACGTTGTCAGACTGTCAGTTGGAACCAGTCCATCCTCATTGAGGAATTGCTCTTTCAGAAACCTCAGAGCGAGGCATACTGCTATCATCTCGAGAACGTTTATGCTGCACCTTATCTCTAACTGGAGTACCTGCCTTGGGCTGATAGTTAATGCTTGTGAGCCCCCCGGGCTCCTGAGGCTTGCACTGGTCGTGATTCTTGTTTGGTGTGAAGGTCCAACTTGCGACCTTTCATGGCCTCTGTCCTCCGAGACCCTCGGGAGAGAGAGATCAATCTGTCCCCATTGGCTGCATGAAAGAGAAACGCAGGCAGTGGAGGGACTATGTGAAAACTCCACGATGAGCTTTGGCAGAGCCCTAAAGATTTCGCTTCCAGGTAAAAGAATCTTGCTTGGTTGGGCTGATGGGTCTCTGTGGGCTATAACCGCTACTAGCACCTTTAATAATTTTCTCGGGTGTGTCTGTGTATTTCCTGAATGTGTAAATAGGTATGGTGTAGGCAGATGGATGCCGGTAAATCTCCCTTTTGTGACCCCCTGATGATTGATGACAAGGTTTCCACCTTGAAGGATATGCTGTGGACAAATCTATTCAGGAAGTTGAAGCACAGGACTGGCCGGAATCTCTCTGTGCAAGATGGCACAATGGAGAATAGCTAGACACCTCCCTGCTTGGATTTCTGAGGGGTAAAAATAGCCTCTGTTTGCCGAAGGTCTATCGTGGCTTGTCTTTTATACGGATTGCCATAGAAAGGGGAGGGCGCCACATGAGGAAGGGGGTCCTTGTATAGGCGACCCTGGCTGATAATGGGGGCTTGTATAGGCAACCCTTGCCGATGATGACTAGGACCTCTCTGACTGGCTTGGACCGGACCCTGCATTTTGATAGTGCATGTGTACCTTTGTCAGCTCCTCGGATTCCTTCACTGCTTCTTAAGGGATGAATTGACTGGGGAATATCTGCCTGCTTGTCAGGTCTGAAGCTAGACGTGCTTGACAGGTCTGAAGCCAGAGGTTGCAGCCAGTCAAGGTTTGATAAGACTTGATCGAGTGGTGCTCCTCGACGCCTTCTCATATACAGTTACAGCGTAATCCTAAGCCAAACCCATTAATTGCAGCTGGTGAAAATTAGGCATGTTCTTCTAAGTCCAGTGAACTGAGATGGTGAATCCAGGAGCCCTGGGTGAAATGGCTCTTGCCGAAAAGAGAGTGGTGGATGCCACCTTGAGACATAGCTGAGGCTTTTACAGCCTAGTTGAGATCGGTGTCCACTTTCCTTTGCCCTGGGTCTATTATGGGGCAGACTAACCCCTTTGCAGATTGCTTCTTGACCGCTTGAAAAGGACAGATAGCCACCACGCCCCTGGGTAGGTGCGCTCTGGGCCTTGCCATTCCTCCTATTGGAAGCCCTCTATGTCTGAAAGGAGAGGGAGGCTGTGGCCAGGTTTGGCAGCAGCTGCCAGGTGAAAACTTGTATTGGCTGGGAGGAAGCCCCGGGGAGATCCGAGGAAAAACCCGACTAAGATCTGGGTTATGAAAAAGATTAGACCCTCCAGTTCAGAGTCGCTCAAGCCTGATGATGATGATGAGCCCTCTAGTTCCCCTTCTCCTAGGGGAGATGAACTGGAGCCCACGGAGTCCGGGAAACAGTCTCTGTGACACTCTCCCTTATTAGCGCCCAGAGATCTTCAATGACACCATAAGGATGTGAAGACAACGCTTCCTCTTCAGATGAGGACTGGTGTGAAGCATGCAGGGTCCATAACAGGTGCCCTGGGTTAACTGTAGGACTGGGGCCAGAGATTGGACTGCGGACTGCTGGGTCTCTAAGGCCACTGCTCTCTTGTAGCTGGCGGGTGCTGCTCGATGAGACCTATCCGTCTGTTGTGTATCGGACTAAGTCTATGAGGGTTATGGGGGTCCTCGACATTCGCAGACACTGCTTTCTGCAACTAGGCCCCACAACCCGGCGAAGGCCAATAGAAGTGAGGATGAATCCCCCTGTGCGTCCCCAGAAGGACTGACCAAGACCATGAGTCTAATGGTCTTACTCCCCTTTTTTAAAGTGCCCCCCTCCTCCTGGAGGTCTCCCGTTGAAGTTGCTGGCCCTTTAAGGGCAAGATACTGAGCTCCATCTTTCTTTGTATGCCCTCGCTGATTTATTAAACATTTTTTTTGGGGGGGGGGGCTGTTCCACGTAGATCCCTTGGTCCCAGGAAGTGGTCTTAATACCCTGCAGCGCTAGCTCCCAAGAATACGCTGAATGACCACGAGGGCTAAGTGAGCAGGGCAGTCCCATAAGGCGTCCTGTGTACTGCTGGCGCTAAATTACTACACCATGAGCCACAGTATTCATTGGCTGTGTATCTGGGCGGCCTGTAGTGGCGCCGCTAATTCAATAAGGCTTCCTGTGCTCGTTGGTGCCAAAATAATAAACACTCTCCCAAATTAAATACACCATGAGCCAGAATATTCGTTGGCTGTGTGTCTGGGAGGCCTGTAGTGGTGCTGCTAATTCAATAAGGCATCCTGTGTTCGTTGGCGCCAAAATAATAAACACTCTTCCAAAAATAGCAAACCCTGAGCACGGGGGTTTGCGGCCGCCTGAGCGCGCTGCCGCAACACAGCTGTGAAGCGATTCTGGGCGCTTTGAGGTGCGTTTGTACCCAAGTACAATCGTGGCTCGTGCGGCAAGCTCCCTCCCTGTTGTTGAGCCTGGAAAGGGGCTCTATGAGGAGCTGGCGGTGGCGCTTCCATAGGCAGGGTGGTAGCTCCAAAATAACGGCTCTCCTGCTATTCTCGGAGCCCATAAATAAAGGATTTCCCCTGTTGATCCTCGGAGCCGACTATCGGCCCGTCTGCTGCCTTAGGCCCCGGTGAGCCAACTTGATCATCGGGGGGAGGGAGGGCATCGACATGAAGACACTTAGCGCGGGCGGGAGAAAGATATTGAGAGGCCGTCCTGTACAGCGCGCGTGGCTGAGGCTAAGACCGCATGGGAGGAGTGTGGAGGGGTGCTTGTGTGATAGCATGCACGGCTGAAACTGGGACCTCCCCCAAAAGCAGAGAGAGCCTAATCATGACGAGAAGGGGGGGCCAGTCTGTCCAGCATGCAGGGCTGAGACTGGGACCCCCTAATGACAGAGAGCGAGAGAGAGAGAGAATGAGAGAGAGAGCGAGTTGTTGTTGTTGGTTCCACCCATCCCTGCTCTCTGTGTAAATCCAGTTAGGAAAAAAATAGTCCAAACTTACAGTATTGAAGTCTTCGTCCTGTCACCGCAGTGCGAGCTCTGCTGCAGAGTACCTGCTCCCTGCAAGGCAGGAAGTGAACTGGAGACAACCGGATGTGGAGGGCTTCTAACCCCCCTGCTGTAGAGCTTTGGTCCTGCCTACAGTCAGCATCAGGAGGTATAGCCCAGGAGTAAGGAAGCCCGGAGACCAGCTTAGGAGACAGAACTTGAAATTTACATTTAAAACTGATCCAGAACAAATAGATTTTTTGAACATCATGTTATTTAAGACAAAACAGGGAAAAGTCCATTCAAGAAATTATAGAAAACCTACAGCCAACAATAACTATCTCTTGGCAACAAGCTCACATCCAAAAACTTACCATTTGGACAATTTCAGAGATTAAAAAGAAATTGTACAGATGAAGAAACTTTTTTGGAACAGGCACATATTAGGAAAAGATTTTTTAAATGTGGTTATGAAGAACATATATTGAATTATGCACTGGACAGAATAAAGAAGTTAGAAAGAGATGAACTTTTAACACCAAAAACTGGTTCACGAAACAAAAACAATTTTGTGTGTACTGGAGTACAACAATATGGCTGGGAGAAGTGGTAACATCCTAACGAGATTCTGGCCTATATTAAGAAATGATGAATGTTTAGCTGAAGAAATTGGTAGCAAACCCAGGATTTTGTATAGTAAGGGTAAAAGTTTAAAGGACAGGTTAACAAAGAGCCGATACATACCCAAAAAAATACATCAGACTAGTTGGCTGCCAAAAAGACCACAGGGTATGTTTAAATGTGGCAATTGTAGCGTGTGTTCACATTGTCACCAGGGCAATAGCTTCCAAAGATCCAGCACAGAAAGAAAAGTTAACATCAGACATTTTGTCTCTTGTGTCTCTACTTTTAGTGTGTATGTTATCTGGTGCCCATGCAATAAAATATATGTAGGGAAAACCATTAGAAAACTGAAAGAAAGAATTCAGGAGCACTTAAGAGACATAAAAAAATTGCAAGATAGATAGTCGGTGGCAATCCACTTCTGTGAACATCACAATCAGGATCCAACAACCCTTCAATTCATGGGTTTGGAACAAGTTTTTGTAAGTAAGAAGGTGGAAATTGCCCAACTAGATTGTCACGTAGAGAAAGCTACTGGATTTTTCAACTAAAATTCAATCCAATCATTTGGACTGAATTTACAATGGGATCAGGAACCATACTTGGTAGAGTGTATTATAAGTTTGCCTAGAGTTCCTTCCCTTACCCAACCCCCACCCCCATAAATGGCCTTAAGCTAGTCTAATTTAAAGTTAGGTTCTTCACTTTTATAAATATGTCTTTTGGAATCTAGTAAAGCTGAATAAATGAGTCAATGAAGTAGTTAATCTGCAGTTTCTCCTCTTGTTTTCCCTTTACTTTTCTCTTTTTCAGACCACCTGAAGGGGTTGGAGAGCGAAGCAATTCCTGCAGGAACCTAGACAAACTTCTAAACAGTGAAGTCCATTTGCCCTTGGTTTTGGATCCCTCTTTTTCTACTGGTCTTGAAAATAAGAAAGAAACTCAGAAAATAATAAAATTAAATTTAAAAGTTTTAAAAAAATGATTGTATACAAAATGATAAAGAAAATTATGTTTATATAGAAAATTAACAACTGTTATGAAAATGTTAAACAGCTGACCTAATAATATATATTTTGAGTGGACCACTAATCAGACAGTTAAAAATCTTCAATTTACTTAACTAAAAGTTTGAATTTAAATGTACAAGTAACATAATTTGTGGAGATGGTTTATTGCTAGTTTGTTAGACTGTTTACGATAAGAATACTTATATACTGTGTGTATATATATATATATATATATATATATATATATATATATATATACACACACATATACATACACACACACACATATGGAATTTTTTCATGGACAGTTTTCCTTTTTTGTATTTAATTTTAATATTAGTCTAAAAATCTTATGGTGTAATTTGTGATAAAATGAAACATAATTTTGAATAGTCTACACCAATATTTTTTTATATTATCTTTAGTGTTTCTTTTCATATTTATCTTTGCAATTCTTTATTTATAACATTTAAAGGTGACTGAATGGGTCAACTATAACATGAATTAACTAGAATGTGATGTAATTGATGACGTCACATGCCCTGATCTGTGTGTATATATATATATATATATACACATACACACACACAGACCTTTGATGAATTGTATGTGGTACTCCCTAAGGAAGCTCGAAAGAGTGAAGTGCAGGAGTTTTTATTGTTGGTCATAGTAATTTGTGGGAAAAGCTAAATAAATCAGGGTACAGTATCTATACCATTGGAAATTCAAAAAGTCTACTGATTTTTCTTTATGGAACCTACATTTTTGTAGTTCCTGTGGAGTGCAGATAAATCTTTGTGTTCTTGTGTTTATATTGAAGCAGCAGCCCACTTCTGCACCTGTCCTTCCACCATCGATGCGCATTATTTCCAGTTTTCTTTGTCTCCAACCTCCATTTGCATCCCCTCCACCATTTTTTAACCACTGACACCCTCATACCGAAGGAATCCATCTTGTTGCTTAGCTCAGAGACCAAAGTGATCAAACATTGTAGTTTGAGGCCTATGGAAGACGTGGTTTCCTCCTACTCATGCCGAGTTGCGGCCTGAGCACCATGGCCCGACCTTGGGAGCTGGGAAGTTCCAGTTGATTTAGTGCCTGAGCCACTGCCTTTATCCTTACAAGGATTACCTATTTTAGATTTAGAGAGCTCCTCTGTCGAATGGAGTAGTTTATTTTATCGGATCGCAGCTTTTAAGGGGTGATATTAATTCTCAGTTAGACAACAGTTAAAAGATGCAGCCGTTCAGCTCGGGCTCCACAGCGCCCCCCCCCAAACTTCTTTTTAATGGGGGAAAAAGGCATCTCTCTCTCTTTTTGATTACATCAGGAGGGAGGTCATCAAAGATCTTAATTTTGCAGCCCTCAAAATCAATTACATATTTGTTCCTGAGCATTCTCTGTATGTGATCTTTTTGCTGGGTGTACAAAAGCTTAAAAACAAATGAGCGAGGTCTGCCAATAGGTGCCAAGAAGAGGTTTTAAAGATTTGTGAGCTTGCTCAATAACATAGTTGTGACTGTCTGCTGTGGGGAGCTGCCAATTTTTTTAATAGTCTGTTCGCAAAGGAGATTGAGTCATTGCCTTCCAAACCTTCTTGAACACCAAAGACCCTTAGATTATTCCTCCAACTTCTGCTTTCAAGATCATTGACCTTGGCTTCTAGTTTCATAATACATTTAGCATTAAGGATTCCCTCTGTGATATCCTTTCCCACCCTGTCTGCCACACTACTAATACGTGCCCCAGCATCACCAATTCTTATTTTATGTTCAGTTGTCTCGATTTTAAGTTCTTTGAGGCTAGCAGTCATGCCCAGAACTTTTAATAGTAGCCATCTCGGACATCAACAAGTCAAAACAGATGACTGTCTGTGGCTTGGTCGATTGATTTGGCAGTTCGGCACTGTCATCACTGTCTGTACTAATTTCTGACATATGCCTTTTTGAGGGATTTTCCCCCACGTTCTTATCTGAAGCTGAGTGTACATTAGAAACTGCTTGTACCAGCTGAAACTCCATATCATCCGTTTCCACGTTAAAGTTAAAAGAAAGCCAACTCTGTTTCGTGACAATCCCCTTGGAAGATGTAAATCCATAGCCACAGTCTTATCACTAAGCAATCCCCTCGAAACTTTTTTGTGCAAGATAATGTTGGCCAGAAAGTCTCTTTCCTTTTATGTTCCCTCTTTTCCTTTTCCTCCCTTGAGACAACTGTTTTATATGTGACCTGCTGACAGCTTGACGCTTCTTTCAGATTTCCTGTTTTCCTTTGACAGTTCCCATGTTAGACCTCGGCAATGCTAATGTAGCCCGATCCAAAGACAAGATTCAAACAAGATATTTGGGAACCATAAACCGTGAAAAATAACAAAATAGAGAGAGATAAACGTTACTATACATATTTTTTTAGGATCGAAAAATACTTAGTAATTGAGATTATGTGTAGCGGGATAGGTCAGGGCACACTGGAGCTCACAGCAACGCGACTGCCCCAAACACTGACATCCAATTGAATCTTAACAGTTTTTTGTCATGTAGAGTGTGCATTTAGGATATGTTTAACTGTATATTTTTCTTGCACATCTTAGTGACGCTTTTAGTTGCACTGTGAGCATGTCTGCACGATTTCTGTACTGTTACTTTAATTTTGCTTTTTTTTTTTTTTTGCATTATCTATTTACACTCCCCTACGTCTTGACCGGCCTCTCCTTCAGGCTGCCAAGGACTGTGCTCACCTCCCCCCGGGAACCCCCGTCGCCAACTCCCGCCTCATACTGCAGCCACCCCAGGGTAACCAGTCGTATCCCTTCATAGGACGGGTCCTCTTCTTCCGGAGAGAAAGTGCCTTGTGGTTTACCTTTCTTGGCCCTGGGTGCTGCTCAGGTTGGTCCTGGCTGTCCAGGGGCTCCGTTCGGCGAGGGTCCGGGCGGCCATTATCCAGTCAGTCGAGATGCCATTTTCTCTGGTTTTCTTGGCCCCACTGCATCGCCACTCCGTAGTGCTCCTGGTCTCCACCAGAGGCTGCTACAGAGCGAGGCAAGCTCCACAACCCACCCCAGTAGAGGACAGCAGTCCTCCAGATGCTCAATCCTCTTCTTCCCATGCCGACCCCCTGGCATCCTGAGTCCGTTCCCCGAACCTGGGTCGCCGGCGTGGAACAAGGTGTGGCATCCAGTGCCTCAAACCTCAGCACCACTGGGCTGGCATATTTTGCTCTTTTTAATCACTCTGTTCCTTGGTGTTAGCACTCTGAGGAAGGCGTCACACCTGATATCAAAATGTTAGTCACATGATGGTCAGCACCAGGTGAGATGACGGTCAGTGCACCAATGAAAAGTTTCTAAGAGAGCTTGCAATGTTTAAAAAAAAGCTGCTACATTTCATACACTTTATTTGACTAGCTAGCACAGAGAATGCGTATCTGAAGACTTGTACTGATTTGAAAATAACAGCTGGGGTAAGCCCTTTGTTCTGAAACTGCTATTGGCCATATAAACTGCAGAAGTGCTGACCTGTCCGCTATGGCAGTGTTGTGTTACTACAGTTTGCTTTAAAGTCTTGGCATGCACACTCATTTTACATGTTGCTTAGAGCCACCGCTTTTGTGACTTTTGACATAAGAGAGGGTATCTGAGGGCAAATCTGCCTATTTGCAGATGACACCAAGCTCTGTGGCTGGGTAGATTGTGAGAAGGATATCTGTGAGATGAAGGAAGATCTGGAGAAACTGGAGAAATGGCTAAAGGTTTGTCATCTGAACTTCAGTGCCGAAAAG
The DNA here is from genome assembly GCA_016271365.2 of Neoceratodus forsteri. Classification (NCBI taxonomy): domain Eukaryota; kingdom Metazoa; phylum Chordata; order Ceratodontiformes; family Ceratodontidae; genus Neoceratodus; species Neoceratodus forsteri. The sequence goes on from CM028138.1 coordinate 578,456,988, forward strand.
GGTAAGGTCATAAACATGGGCATCAGAAACCCTGAGGAGGAATACAGCCTCGGAGGAGTAACAGTCACTGTAACTAAGGAGGAACAGGATCTGGAAATGGTGATTTCCAACAAGCTTAAATCATCAGAACAATGTAACGCAGTAATGATGAAAGCAATCAGAATGTTGGGATGCATTGGAAGGGGGTTCAACAACAGGAGAAGAGGCCATTTTGCACCATATAGAGCCTCGGTGCAACCATATCTGGATTACGGCATGCAGTTTTGGGACCCCCACTTTAGGAAAGACATCAACAAACTGGTGTCAATGCAGAAGAGGGTGAACACGATGATTTATGACCAGAATGGTAAGATGTCTGAGCAGAGACAAGAGTGCCTCAATATATTCTCTCAGGAGGCCAGGAGAGGGGAAGGATTAAAATGCTTAAACACATGCAGGGAATAGGCAAAGTGGATGCAGGCAGGCTGTTCACAGAGTGTGACAACATAAAAAACAAGGAACAAGACAAAATTGGAATGCTGGCCCGGTGGCGCCGAGGGTTGAGGCGCTGGATGCCACACCTTGCGCCACGCCGGCAACCTGGTTACAGAGCGAGCCCGGGCCGCCAGAGGTTGGCAGGGGAGGGAGGAGATCGAGCATCCGGAGGACTGTCTTACTCTTCCTGGGGAGGGCTTGGGGATGCGCTCACTCATGGAGTAACATCTGGTGGCAGCTGGGGGTAGCCGAACGTAGTGGCGCGCCATATGCTTAGGGGCAGAGCCATGGCACCATGTTGCCTTGCTGGCCTGGGCTCCTCGGGGGACAGTCACCAGCAAAAAGTGAAAAAAAAAACCCTGCTCAATGAGGAGACGACGAGGGCACCAGGGATCTCCCTCTCATCTCCAATGCCAGGACAAGCCACACCGGGGATCCACAGTTGACTCCCTAGAGGGATGGGCCCTCTAATTTCAGATAGAGCTGCAGAGGGAGGGCGGGCTCTACTCCAGGGGGTGATCTGGAGCTCTGGGAAGTCCCTCAAAGGAAGGGTGAACCGGTGTGGATAGTCACGGCGGGGAGCAGAAGGGGTAGGATTGTGTGGGCACCTCTGAGGGATGCCTCGGAGAACCGGTGCAAAAAATAGAGTTCGGAAAAAAAAAAAAAAAAAACAAAGACAAAATTAGAGGGAATATGTTTAACAAGGAAATCAGAAAGTACGATACTTCTTTACAGAAGGACATCACAAAGTACTGTACTTCTTCACAGAGCAGGCGGTGGAAAAGAGAAGCAGACTGCCCTCAGAAATGGCAGTGTTAAAAGTGGTGGAGAGGTTCAAGAGGGGATTGGACAGACGTGGAGGGCTGGTTGGGGGATGGAGTGGACAGGGAGGTGTGGAAGGATGGTCATGGCCCACTAGAATGCCTGTATTGATTCATGGGGCACATGAGATCAACTGCAAAGAATTCTTCTGCTGGTGTTTTATGATTCTATGGGACTCCTGTACTGCCCCAACTTGAATACTCAACCAACTTGAGCAGCAAAATGCAGCTGAAGCAACAAAACCACCATGCAGACGGAGTCAGCACTTTTCACCTGAGCATTGAGTAAAGGTTACTGCCTGAATGGTGAGACTGGGCAGTCTGAAGCAAAATATCCCGCTGCCTGTGTGGTCTGTCCTGGGTCTTACAGGCCTTGCCAGGCAGGACACCTGCTCCTCATACCCGGTTTCCATTAAGGTTCAGTTATGCAATGAAGTTACTTTCAACGACAATTTTGCTGAGAAGGAAAACCCACCAGATTTAAAATCTATGTGTGGGTCACAGTGCCCCATTTATGACTTTCCTGTTATCTGTCCTATCCCAAGACCCTCAAACTTATGGCAAAAAAACTCCTACCATCCATGGGCTCTGGTAAGGTTTTTTTGGGGGTGGGTTCAACAACCTGATCCTGGTCTGCCTTCCCAAGGAGCCCTGGCACATTACCTTAGGTTTTGTGTGGTGTTACATAACATGTTGAGGCTTTCTTGTCGGCATCGAACAGATTTTTTTTTTATCTCTGCAGTCTGGGGTTCTCTGTCATCTGGAAGCATTTCACCTAAGCAGCAATAAAAAGCATCTAGCTCACTGATATATTGGGGGAGTTTTTTTCTGAGGGAGGGATGGTGGCACCATCCTACTCTTTGTTGCTAGCAACATAGAAGAGGTCCTCAGAACCCCTTGATACAAAATACAGCCTCATAATACACTCTTGGCCATGCATTATCCTCTGTATAATTACTGGTTAGATATGAATACCACCTAAATCTGCTATAGCCTCAGCAAAGAAAAGACAGAGAATACAAAGACACCAGGAACTTACCACACAAATTAAAAACTTAGAAGAGGCCCAGAAGGTTAGATGGGATCGGGAGAGGGACCAGAACTTAAAGGAATGTAAGAAAGATCTACAGAACATACAACAAATGGAAATAGAGAGGGCACTTTTTTATTTAAAGCAGAAATACTATGAGGGGGGCTCGAAGGGTTCTCGTCTGTTAGCCTTCCGGCTAAGGCAAAATGTGGCAAGAGCAACAATTACGAAAGTGATATTCCCTACCCTAAGGCGTCCTGTTAACAGGCAAACCCAGATCGCAGAGGCCTTTGTCTCATATTACACCAACCTATATAGTGCTCACGAAGAGACAAGGGAGGAAAAAATGAAATTTTTGGGCTCCCTTCCCATTCCAACCCTTACCCCTGAGCAGGGTCAATTGCTAACCCAACCAATCACAAAAACAGAAATCCTACAGGTCATCAAGACCCTTAAGGGAGGGAAATGCCCTGGACCCGATGGTTTTGGGGCTGAGTTCTATAAGACTTTTGGGAAGGAGGTGGCCCCCCTCCTATCAGAGGTTTTTACGGAGATCTGGAGAGATGGGAACTCGATGCCCCCCTCGTGGCAATATGCGACCATTACATTAATCCCTAAAGAGAATAAAGATCCTACCAAATGCGAGTCGTACAGGCCAATCTCCCTACTTAACTCAGACTACAAAGTCTTCACTTCTATCATAGCCTCCAGACTAAATGCACTCATGCCAGACCTAGTGAGTCTTGATCAAACAGGCTTCATCCACGGCAGACAAGCTCCAGACAGCGTTCGAACAGCCCTGAATATTATAGATACTATACATCGTAGACATACTCCCACATGTCTGATGAGTTTAGACGCTGAAAAAGCCTTCGATAAGGTATCTTGGAGTTTCTTACTACTAATCCTTGAAACTATGGCCTTTCCGCAACCCTTTATTGATAGCATTAAAGTACTATACACTGGCCCTCAAGCATATGTAAGGGTAAAATGGGGTATCTCCTCTCGAAGCTGGGCTGGCACCAGACAGGGCTGCCCCTCTCCCCACTCCTGTTCATTTCTATACATAGAACCTCTGGCAGTGGCCATACGTCAGTCAGAAGAGATCGGGGTTGGAGGTAGGGGGACTAACTCAAAAGATACTCCTATACGCAGATGACATTCTGCTTTCCCTAACAAACCCCAATGAATCAATCCCGAAGGTGTGGCTGGTCCTCGAAGAATTTGGAAGACATGCGGGTTATACACTTAATAAAACAAAGACAGAGGTCCTCAACTTTTACTATACCCCTACAGATAAGATTAAGAAGATGCTTCCCTTAAACTGGGAAGCAAATAAAATGAAGTATTTAGGCACCTACATTACCAAACATTTTTCCCAGCTATTTAAAGCAAACTATAGCCCCCTAATAAACCAAATGACAAAAGATTTTGAAAAATGGACTCTAATAAATCTCCCCATGCATGCCAAGATACAGTCAATTACCATGAATATCCTTCCTAGATTCCTATATCTGTTTCGGTGTCTGCCTCTTGTCATACCCAAAACACAATTTCAGGTCTGGCATGGGAAGATTGCGAAATTCATTTGGAACAATAAAAGACCAAGAGTTAATTTACGCATTTTACAAATGCATCGCAGAAAGGGGGGCCGTTCCATACCAGATTTAGAAGACTACTATCTAGCAGCACATTTGAAAATGGCTTTGTGCTGGTCCACTCCAACTTATGTTTCAAATTGGAAACTACTGGAACAGGGGAAGAGGATGGACATGGTCCTCCATTGGAAGCCAGAACATGGGTTCCCCGGGGCGTAAGGCTAGACCCTCATCCGACGCTCAAGGTAGTAAACAATACACTGACTGCTGTTCGCAGATTATGGCAGAAATTTGGGACAGGGAAATCCATATGGCCCCTGTCTAGATTAGCGTGGTCCCCAGACTTCGTACCAGCCCGACTTGATCATACTTTCAAGAACTGGGCTAAGCGAGGCCTAGTGTATCTCGGACAGCTTTTAATGGGAGGCCTGATCATGGACTTTGATACACTCCAAAAGACATTTGGCCTACGGCAGGCAGATCATTTTAGATTTCTACAAACTAGAACATATAACCATAAGTGTCAGGAAACAGATCCGGACCCCATACGGGTGCGGCCTCTCCTGGAACATATGAGGATGGTGATGGAGGGACAGGTACAGAGGGGCCACATATCAATAATATATAAACTGCTGACAGACCTTAAAAAGGACCCTTTGAACAAAGTTAAGACAAATTGGCAAAAGGAGGCGGATTTGGAACAGGGGGAAGTGGACTGGGATAAAGCATTTCATACTACTATCAAAACAAACAGGTCTCCACTTTGGCAAGAGTTTAGTTGGTAAATAAAAGTGTGCTATTTCCTCACGCCAGCCCTTCTCCACAGGAGAGACCCTAGCCGCTCACACCTCTGTTGGAGGCTTTGTGGGGGAGAATATGCACACCACCTGCACATATTCTGGACATGCCATAAAATAAGGCCCTTTTGGGATAAGATAGCGGAGGTTATGTGTGGTCTATTTGCACTGGACCGATCATTGGAGTGGCCGGAGACTGTGTTGGGCATCCCACCCCAAGCTGTTAAAGGTGGGGATTCCCTGTACCTCTGGGCCATACTACTGGTCGCTGCCCACAAATCCATTACTCGAACTTGGCTGTAACCGGAGCCACCTACTTTTGATTCCTGGATTCGGACGGTGCAGGAGATCTCCAACTTAGAGGAGCTCACATATAAAATGAATCAGCAAATTCACATCTACACTCGTAGATGGACAAGGTGGCAAATTTGGCTAGACACACATATAAACTCAGAATATAACATGGACTCGAGGCCTCATAATCCAGACTAATTTGTAGTGGGAGGACTGCCCTTGTTGAGGGAATCCCTCTAACAGATTGTATGTACTGAATATAAATACCTACTCCTCCCCCTTCCTAATGATCCCTTCCTTTGTACTGATGAACTTACAGTTGTATGGATCTGTATGACCTCTATTTAACAGCACCTAAACAATCAACTCATGTATGTACCTATTTGTTGTCAATAAACATGCATTTAAAAAAAAAAAAAATACCACCTAAATCCAGTATGTGTAATCTTGGTTACACCCCACTCGTTACATAAGTACATGTGTAACACAAACTACCTCGCGCCACACATTAGTAGTTTTGAAGCACGTAGTAAGTCATCCAACTTCACTGCATGAGAAAACACAAAACCATATTATACAAAATAAAATATGGGCAACAGTCAACTCATTTTTTCACACACCCTCAAAGTGTGAAACCTAAATAAACCACTCTACCTCTGGTCTCATAGTTTATGTGGTATTACACACCTTAGTTGTGCAAAAAAAATCGTTATACACAGATGCTCATACATTATTCTCTATGTTAAGCTCTTCTTAGGCTGCTGGCACAGTGCATTTCTGTTCTACTACAGAATTCTGTTGTTCAGCAAGACAAACTACATTGCAAAGCTCTAAACTGGTTTTTACTATCTGTAGGCGAATCAGAAACACCCACTGAATTTACTAAAAGACTCATAAAATGAAACGGAACAGAACTGGAATCAATATTTTGTTTTTATTTGTGTGGTAAGGATAGACAACAGGCTACCATCAGAGCTCACGCTGGTCGAGAGGGCTACACCGCTTCAGAGGCTCTCCCCCCACCCCCCCCGAATCACAGCTCAGGTACCGAACTCGGTCGTGTTCTTTGGGACAAAGAGAACTGAACTGTAGCCAGCAGTTGCTTACCCGCACGCTGTGCGACTGCTCCCGCCGTCCCCAAGACCCTCCCACCTTTAGCTGGTGTTAGACTTATAGTGCCTTATCCTCGCGATATGTGCGTTATCCGCACGATAAGTGGGACTGTCTCGTGTTTTTTTCTAACACCCTAGTTTCCCCATCTGCTCCTTATAGTCGCTTGCCACAAGAGGTCGCCAAACCTTAGTGGTTTCTTTATTTTGCTATCTGTCCTGGTGGATCCTGTCTCTCTTCACCCTCCCATCTCAACCCATCATACCCTGCTCTCCCCCTTTTTCTGGGCATCCTCACCCTCCTTGGTTCCACTTGCATACTCTTATTGACCTTATGGCTTCCACAGCTTTGCTTACCCTTCTCTCTGGTGCTATTTCGCTACTGTCACTCTCTGCTTTCACCTGCCCAGTCACGATCATCTCACCCTCTAACGTATGCTCTCCTGGCAACTTTTGCTTCTCCAACCTACTAGCTTAAGCCTCTCCTACTCCATTCCCCCATATGCGCTTATTGTCAAGCGTCTGAGCTCGCTAGCTAGATACATCCAGTTTAGGCTTAAAATCTCCCCTGGTAGTTCAGCAAGGGCTTACACTATTGTCTCACTCTGGATATTTATCCTGTCCCTTACGCTTGCGGAGGATGTTGAGGCTAATCCTGGTCCTCCTCAGGAATCTAATCTTTCACAGACTCCCCTGGTGCTCTGCCTGCCACAATCAAACGGTCTCACCTTTGCTCACATAAACTCTAGGAGCCTTCTTGCCAATCTTCCAGACCTGCAGGCATGGATCAGTGTAAACTGCCCGGATATCGTAGCCATCACTGAAACATGGCTAAAGCCCTCAAGTTACTGATTCCCAGTGCTCCTTTCTTGGCAACAAAATGCTTCAGGTGGATTGCACTGGGGCAAAAAGAGGTGGAGGCCTGGTGCTCTACTTTAAATCGCATCTGAACATCACCTTAATGCAGGACCCCCCGCTGTCTAACTGCGAGGTCCTTCATTCCCTCCTTCTGCTTGGTGGAGTAAAGAAACTCAATCTTTTCAGCATATATATTCCTCCTATGTACTCCAAGCAGGGGCTTACTAAATTCATTGATTATTTGTTATCAGTTACAGGTAAAAGTGACATTATCTGTCTTGGTGATTTCAACTTAGACTGGGCAGGACATAGCTCCTCCCACCTATCCTCCCTGGTTAGCAAAGCCAACCTCTCTCAGCTTATTCAGGAACCCACCAGGATCTCCCGTGGGGGTGCCTGCGCCACCCTACTCGACTGGATCCTAACAAATAGGAAGGACTATATCACCCCGGCAGGAGTACTCCCAGACACCATTAGCGATCACTATCCAGTTTATTGTGTTTGGGACACCTCCACCCCCTCCTTCCCCTCTAAAGTTGTTACCTTCTCTAACCTCTCCGACCTAAAATTGGATGCCTTCACTCTAGATCTTGGCCTAGTTGACTGGTCTCCTCTCTACTTAACTGACGACAATAACTATGCAACTGGTTATTTCAACTCCGTACTACTCTCGCTGCAAAACAAACACATCGCAGTCATCACGCGTAGGGTGAAAGGGAAGGTTACCAAATGGCTCACGAGCCCCCTGCTTCAACTACTGAAACGTAGGGATAAACTGTGGTCTGCGTGGAAGGTCTCTCATCTACGTACTGACTTTAAAGCCTATAGATCCTCACAGAACTGCAAAAAAGAATTACGCCTGGCTAAAAGTTCCTACTATAGGAATCTCCCTATGTCCTCTGCCTCCAACCCTCAAAGGTACTGGGCCCAAATCAAGGACATTCTTGGTAATGACAAGCCACAGACACCTACAGACATGTATATACAGGGTGCACACTGTAACAATTCGCTAACTATTGCCAGTGCTTTTAACTCTCTCTTTTCCTCGCTACCTTCTAAAGCACCTGCCAGGATCCAAGATGACTGGCTTGCTGCTTCTTCCATGACCCCCACTCCATCCACCCTGGCGCTGGCTCTGACCACATACCAAGAAGTACAAAAACTTCTCAAAACACTACCAGCTCGTGGGGACCCGGGCCCAGATGGAATCCATCCAGGGATACGCAGGCAGTCTGCGACATGGCTGGCCAAGCCCATCACCAGGCTTTTCAATCTTTCAGTCACTACTTCCTCAGTCCCCCTTGCCTGGAAAACGACCAGAACTATCCCTATATTCAAAAAGGGAGATGACAAACTTATGTCCAACTACCGTCCCATCTCTCTTCTCCCCACTCTCAGCAAGCTTCTTGAGAAAGTAGTCCATCGTCAGTTCTTGGAACACCTTACCAAGTTCAATCTTCAAACCCCCTGCCAACATGGCTTTAGGGCTGGGCACAGTACTACCACTGCTCTGACCCATCTCACCTGTGATGTCAAAAGTAATATGGATAAGGGCCTACTCACAGGAGCTGTTTTCATTGACCTGTCCAAAGCATCTGACATGGTTCATCACCCACTTATGCTGATGAAGCTTCAATCCTTTGGTGCCTCTGACTCCACTCTATCCTGGTTCCACAGTTACCTGGACAACCGCACTCAGGCTGTAGCTTCCCACAAGGCACTACACTCCCCCAAACCTGTCACCCTTGGCGTTCCACAGGGGTCCATTCTCGGTCCTCTCTTTTCCCTATTCCTAAATGATATTCCCAACCCTTCCTGCCACAGTAGCATTCTCATGTACGCCGATGAGCTGGTTCTTTATTCTGCATCTAAATCAATTGATGACATCAACCTCAGACTCTCACTTGACTTTCAATCCCTTCAATTATGGCTCTCGAACAGCCATCAAATTCTAAACATTGATAAAACACGGGCCATGCTTTTTGGCTTCTCAAAAAAACTGCCCTCCACAGCTCCCAAACTCCTGGTTCACTGCAGGGACGGAACCTCGGTCACTAACACGTCCTCCTTCAAATATCTAGAGGTTACACTTGATCCTTCCCTTGATTTTTCAGCCCATGTCAACGCAGTTTGTCGCGCTGTCAACGCAAAAATTTGCGGTGCCTACCAAGTGCGCCACTCCCTCACACCATCTGCCAGACTATCTGTAGCAAGAGGAGTGCTTCTCCCTCAGCTCCTATATGCTCTCCCAGTTCTTTACTCTGCAATACCAGTGTGCTCTACAAACAGGACACTTCCTACAATAATATTTGCAGATTCGCCTTATCTGCCCCTCGCCTTACTCATCGCTGCCTCCTTTACTCCGGCTTAAACTGGCTGTCACCCAATGATCTCCAGGCCTACTCCCTTGGGTGTCTTATCGACTCCCTAACTAGACCACCTCGCCCGGACTCACTGGCAGACTTGCTTGTTCCAGTTTACCAATCCCGCACCCTCAGGTCCTCCCCAGTCCCAATGCTCTCTCTTAGACCTTGTGCTACAAAAATGGGTGAACAGGCGTTCTCCAATTTTGCTCCAAAGTTTTGGAACTCGCTCCCCCTCCATGTTAAAAATTCTGCCTCCCATTGGTTCTTTAAAAGCTCGCTGTTCTCTCACCTCTACACCCTGGGTATTTGCAAATGCTCCTAAACTTAACTCTACTAGGCCTCCTGGTTGGGGCTTGACCTATTGTTATATTATTGCTTTTTCAATGTGTTCTTGTCACGTACTTACTTGCAGGGACTAGTACAGTTAGTGTGCAAGCACTTCCACTATACTACCTAGACTCTTATGGAATCCTGTATTACTATCTTGTTGATCTATCCTAGCATATATTCTGTACTATACTGTTTGAACTCTTATGTTGTTCATATTTATTAATTTGTACTACTGTGATTATCTGCACTTTTGTCTTTTACTCTCCCGGGTCGTGCCTGAAAATAGGCAGGATTGTTGGCTAGCGCACTTACCCAGTTACCAAAAGCTAATAAATAAAATACATTTGCAAATGAAACGAAGACTCTTGCAATCAGACCAATGAACCATACAGTTTGCCCGTAGCTCCCTATCAAACCATGGAACCTACTGTCGATAAAGGGTGCTAACCCTAACTATCAACCCCTTGTTGCCATCCGTACTGCTACCACCCTGAGTAACCACTATAGTACCCCTCACTCTGTCCCAGCTGTGCTTGAAATCATTTACGTTTTTGACGTCCCCCCCAACACCTTGGCTGGCAGACTGTTCCACTGGACCACCACCCTTTTTCAACAATGAAGCTTTCTCATGTCCCTCTTGAACCTCCCACCGGTCAGTTTCCACTTATGCGCCAATGTTCTTGAACTGCTACCCATGCTACATAGTTCCTCGCAGTTCACCTTGTTTATTCCTTTCAGGAACCTGAAGGTCTCTTTCATATCATCCCCTCTCATCTGATCTCCAGCAATTAAACGTTCAGTGCTGTGAGCTAATCCATGTAAGATCTGCCCTGCTGGCCTTGAATGATCCTGGTCACCCTGTGTTGCACCGCCTCTAGCCTGTACTTATTTTCCAGAGGTAAGGACTCTCAAACTGGACATAGTACTCCAGATGCAGTCTCATCAACAATCCTCTTTTGTCACTATCCCTTGTGATACATCCCAGCATCCTATCTGCCTTACTATAGACACTGTTGCACTGGCTTGTTTGTTCTGTCTTCTCTCTCACCTGAGCTCTTCATCTACCTACTTTCTGTTTTTTCTCTCTCTCTCACAGGTGTAGGAACCAGTGGGGCGAAAGGGGCGGCAGCCCCCTCACTTTTAATTTTTGTATGGCAAAAACTAGTTTAGAAAAAGTGCCCTTTGTACCCTCATAAATGCCTTTCCGATCCTCCGCCCCCTCAGCTTTTACTTTCTTCCGGCATCCTTGCTCTCTCTCCCATCTTACCTCCATCAGCCTTTCTCTACTCATACCACAATAGGCTCTTTTACACACAGGTTTGTAAAACGAAATAAATGTTACCTGTGTGGCGCCGATGTACTCTGTTGCGTTCGGGTTTCCTTTTACGCCCCTGCGAGTATTCCGGCTAATCCCGCCTCCATTTGTTTCGGCTCCCCCAGAGTTTGCTGCTCTAATGGCAGTTTCTGCAGTGGTACCGGAATGGCTGTTTTACACAGCCAGATCAAACAAAACACGTTTGTGCAAACCGCAAGAAGCAGAGATTGCAGTTTGGACGAACGTTCACCAAGGGAACGAAACAAATGCTTTTTACACACAAGGGATATAACGGAATACTGTTTCCATAACAGTTATTCTGTTACATAGACTTGTGTGTAAAAGCGTCTTTTGAGATACGTTTGAAATCTAGGCAGAGGGAGAACCAAGGCTAGAGGAAGGGTAAGGCTAGAGGGAGGGTGACAAGGTGTTTTTTCGCTATATGCAAGAGCAATTCAAAACCAAGTGAGAAGTCATCAGGTTAAAGAAGGGGGGATTAATGGGCAGAAGATGAGAAGGGAAGGAGAAGCTACTGAATGATTACTTTTGTTCAGTATTAATGGTGGAGGACAGGGGCCCTCTGCCAGACTGCAGCATGCCAGCCAGCAGGAGTTCCCTAATGGGCTCAATGAGGAGCCTATAATGGAGGAGAGTGTGCAGAAGGGACTTCAAGCACTGAATGGGAGTATATAACTGGGTCCAAATGGGTTGCACCTGAGGGTGTTAAAGGGACACTGTCAACCATTTTTGCAACACATTATTTCCAGTTGAAAACCCACGGTGTACGATTTCTGACCCTCTCTAAAATTCATTCATGTTGTTCTTTGTTTTATCTGCATCTTTTCTTACACTGAAATGCATTCTGAGAGTGTAATTACACCTAGCCTTGTTTTGTTTTAAATCCTTGATCTACTATCACTGCATACTTTCTAAACATTAACAGCACCCCCAAGCAGTGCAGAAACCCATGATCCCATTGTCTCCTCTCCTCCAACTGTATATTGAGTGTCTATACTGTCTTGGGGTGTCCCCAAGTCCAGAAAGATGCAATGGGAGTAGATCAAGGATTATAAACAAAATCATTTTTGTGTGGTAACACCAGTAAACTTTCACAGAATGTGAGCAAGCATATTTTTTTTAAACTAGGGACAATTTGGGGCCTAATGGGGGTTTACAGTGCCCTTTTAAAGGGGAACAGTCACCACCAAGGACCCACGCTCAGGTGTGGAGCTGGTCCCAAAGTGCACTTTGTGTGCAAAAACATTTAGTTTATGGTTTACTTACGGTTTACTGCAGTACAGTAGACTGTATCAGACTTATTGTGTTTACTTCTAGTTAGACATTTTTATTTATTTTATTTCTAGGAAGTACCTTTGAGCCAAAGGCTCTTTTACAGAGGTTTCACGTATATTAATACATGGACATACCATCATTTACAATGGTTACAAGTACATAAACAGATACAAGGCGGTTTCATGCCTTGAAAGACATGAGTACATCAGGTTAAATAATTACAATAATAGGGATTACATAAGTAAAAATATACAGACACATAATTTAAAGCAGGCTAGGCTGACAGGTTGTTAAACGAACAGCTTGAGAATCTACAGGATATACAGCGAATTAGGTAGGGAACAGAGGATAGTATAGTCTGTAAAATAATTAACTAATACTAAATGAAAGGAGGCGAGAACTTGCTGGGCAGCAGTTCTTTTGTCTTAAGTGCTTAAGAGTGTAGTCATAAAGGAGGGCTAGACTCACGGGGTGGGGAGTTCTGAGGCTGGGACATGGAGCCTACCAGGGGAGTGTTAATTAGCAAGAAGAGAGAAGATAAGGGTGCAGGTTAGAATGAGGGTAGCAGGAAAGCGGAGGGAAGAGTGTGGGGGAGTTCAGGTCTCACAGTCACAATTCCTGTTTGTGGCGAAGGCCACTCGGAATTTATCTTTAAAGGGGCCTATTTTGCCCTCTTTTGTGATGCCTAGGTCAAGCGAATTAAGCCAAAGTGGTGCCCGGTATTCGTAGGACCGTTGGCCTTGTATGGTTCTACGGAAAGGGACAAGGGCGCTGAGTTGTTTGTACCCCTAGTGCATCTGATGGAATTAGGTTGGCCCCCTACCCTGGATGAGGCTGTGGCCTTCTTCCAGAGGACGCTTAATACAGCAGCTAACCTACTTGGCCCCACGAAAAAACTTTGTGCCAAGGGCAGCTGCTACAAATGGATAACCCCCCCACTAAAGCCCCTCATGAAACACCATGACAAGGCCTGGAAAAAGTTCAAGAACTCCTCCCTACAGGCCGACCTCGTTACATACAAAACCCTCAGGAATAAATGCAAAGTAGCCATAAAAAAAGCTAAGAAAGAGTACATTATGCGCATTCAGAAAAATAACCTAGGGAACCCTAGACTTTTCTGGGCCCACAACAATGACTTGGTAAAGGGGAACAGTAAGTCCAAACCTGGCCCCATTGAAGTCAACGGACAACTAATTCAAGAGGCCTCGGTAATTGCCTCCTCCTGAAATCACCACTTCACTAACCCAGACCCTTACAAGGCTGGGTTGTCCCCCTCCATTACAGACCCCCACACAAGGGTTCCCCCTGATCTCGACCGCCCATCCTTTCATCTACGGCTGGTCAAGCCTAAAGAGGTCCTATCACAACTCAAAACTTTAAAAACCTCTGGTTCAGGAGGATCTGACGGGATTCACCCCAAGCTGCTGAAGGATGGGGCCCCGGCCCTAGCCAGACCTCTAGCATGGCTCATCAACCGCTCTGTGAAGGAGGGCATCGTCCCTACACTGTGGAAACAGGCCCAAGTGATCCCAATCCACAAGGGTGGCCAGCAGGAGTCTATTGGCAACTACAGACCAATCTCCCTACTCTGCATCCTGTCAAAAATCCAGGAAAAGTTGATTTATGGACAACTCCGCAACTACCTGGAGGTGAACATCCTGGCACCCCCCCCAACATGGCTTCGGAACTGGGCATGGGACAGACACAGCACTGACCAAATTTTCTACAAATATACTCCGAGACCTGGACAAGGGCACCCCAAGTGGCAAAGTCTTCATAGACCTTTCCAAGGCCTTTGACCTGGTCCATCACAATCTCCTAGTCACTAAGCTGAGTAACATAGGCCTTGACTGCCATGCTCTTAAGTGGTTTGAGAGGTATCTGACCGTCCACACGCAGAGGGTCAAGTGGAAGGACACCATATCAGGGCCACTCCCACTAACAGAGGGGGTACCCCAAGGGTCGATACTCAGCCCCCTCCTCTTCTCCCTGTTCACTAATGAACTATCGGACTACTGTGGCGGAAACTCTGTTGTCCAGTACGCGGATGATGCAGTCATCTACCGGACCACTGCCACCATGGGAGGCTTTAGTCCCTCACTACAAGATGACCTCCAGTCACTGGAGCACTGTCTCTCCAAAAACAGAATGGTCCTCAACACGTCCAAAACTAAGGCAATGCTGTTTGGTCCTAGATCCCTTGGTCAGGACAGATCACAGCACCTACAACTCATAACTGTGTCTGGCAACAGCCTAGAAGTTGTGCCCTCCCTGAAATACCTCGGCCTAACCCTGGACCAGGGCTTCACCCTGAAGAACCACATGGACTCAGTCACCAAAACTTTACATGGGAAACTAGGCATCCTATACCGGCTTAAAGATCAGCTCATACCCGAAGCTAGAACCTCAATCGCCACCAGTGTCCTCCTCCTGACACTCACATATGCTGCCCCAGTCATGCAGGGGCTGGGAAAGCTGGAGACGAATAGACTCCAGGTACTCTACAATAAGGTGGCTCGCCGCCTCCTAGGCCAGCCCAGGATCACCACTGTGACCTATCATGCTTAAACTAGCCTCAATAGATGCACGCCTCCAGCCTGCTCCTAGCGCATAAGCTAACCACCACCCCCCCTCCCCAGCCTCCTTGTTGCCCTAAAGGCCAATCACAGACACCTCTGCACAACTGGCAGAACTCTCCTAGACGTCACCAGGGTCAGAACCAAGGCAGGCGGTATGTCATTTGCACTCACCGCTCCCACACTGTAGAACCAGCTCCCTCCTGGGGGTGCAGGAAGCCCCTACTCTGAAAAACTTCTGCACTAGGCTTAAGGCCCACCTAGCAGTCACCAGCTCCTGCCGTTGTACTGGCTTCTGATAGGTACCCCAAGCTAAATTAATAACCAGGTTTTATCCTTCACCACTGCTTAACTTCAAGTCAAACTGCTAATTTTCGTACAATGCTTAACACTGTTGATCAACCTATATATTCCATTGTGCACTTCTGTGCTCCTGCTCTGCCATCATAACTGTGCTTCTGAGACTTCTGTAACCCGAACTAAAGCTGTATTCTATCTTTTGTTTTATGTACACCCGGGTCGCCCCTGAAAAAGGGACCTCCGGGGCTCAGTGGGCTTACCCGGTCGCCAAAATTGAATGAATAAATAAGGAGGCTTTGCAGGCCTGGGGTGGCAAGTCCTAGCATAGACTTCTTGGCGCGCATGCATACTTGATACTGGAGGTGACTGTCAAGGTTGAGCCATTTTGTTTGAGTGTACAACTCGCAGGTGTGAGTGAGATGGGGTATACCTAGGACTAAACGACACGCTTTGTTTAGTGTTGTTTTGATACGTTTCAAAGCAGTTTGGGAGGCAGCCCCATATACTGCTAGACCATAGTCTATCACTGACAGGACTAAGCTATTTACAGCAGTTCTGAGTGCCTCAGAAGTCAGGCCTTTTCAATGTCTGTACAGTAATCCTAGTTTTGCATTTAATGACTTTGCGACTGCGTCTCTGTGTTGGTTAAACAAGAGGGTGCGGTCCAGTGTCAATCCTACGTATTTAAACTTTTGAACCATCTCCAGGGAAGTGTTCTGATTGTTATAAATGCAAAGTTGGTGAGTGCTGTGTTTGTTATGTGATGATGCGGAATAACATAGTCTTAGTTTTTTTTTATAATTGAGAAGCAGTTTTGATTGAAGGAACCAGTGCTCAGCCGCGGTGAAATTGGCCTGCATTTGCTTTTCCAGTAGGTAGGGGTCAGAATTACATGAATATAGGACCGCATCGTCTGCGTACAGTAGTAGCTGGTCATTTACCGATTGAGGGAGGTTGTTTAAAAACAGGCTGAACAGTAGAGGGCCAAGGACAGAGTCATTAACATCTTCTACTGCAAATCCCAGAATCTCCTACAGCTGACACCAGAGCAGCAGGCAGCAGCAGCAGTGGGAAGATTCAATAGTCTGCAGTGCTTGTTAGAGTTTATATGAGCTTTTATCTTTTGTTTACCAGTCCCACTTTCCTCCCTGGGCTAAGTACAGTCACAGAGGACTGTACTTAGCCCCTGGAGAAAAGCCAAACTCGAAAACATCTGATCGGAGATTATAAAGGCTCTAACATGCACTGCAGGCTACTGAATCTTCCAGTGCTGCCCACTGCTCTGTCGTCAGCTGCATAGGATTTTGGGATTTGTAGTAAAAGAAGACGTCAGTCTAGAACTAAGCAAAACCAGTCTGATACAATCTACTATACTACAGTAAACAGTAAGCAAACCAAAATGTTTTTTGCATACAAAGTGCACACTAGGGTTAGCCCTACACTTGAGTGTGGGGCCCTTGGTGGTGACTGTTCCCCTTTATGAAGATGGGGCAGGTCCTGGCAGATCTGCCAACAGATCTCTTCAGCTGCTCTTTGAAGACAGGGGAAGTGCTAGAGGATTGAAGGACAGAACAGGGCCCCCCAACAAAAAATGGGAGTTGGGAGAAGCCAGAAAACTACAGATCAGTCAGTTTAACGTGTTTAGTTGGGAAGCTATTGGAGTCTATAATTAACATAGAAACATAGACTCTGTTGGCAGATAAGGACCATACGGCCCACCTAGCCTGCCCTTTTCCCTACTCACTGCTGCAGCCCCAGATCCTATTTGATCTGCAGCTCTCCTGCTCTGCACATCTCCAAGGTACCCTTATGTCTACCCCATGCACTCTTGAACCCCGTATTGTTTTCGCATCCACCACTTCTGCTGGAAGGCTGTTCCACGGCTCTACCACCCTCTCAGTGAAAAAGTACTTCCTAAAATTACCCCTGAGCCTCCCACCCTTTAGCCTCATATCATGCCCCCTTGTTCTTTTGCAGAGTTTTCTCTGAAATATGATTTCCACCTGTACCCGGTTTATTCCAAGGTACTTGAAATTCCCTACCATATCTCCCCTCTCCCTTCTTTCCTCCAATGAATAGATATTAAGCTCCTTAAATCTTTCCTTGTAGAGCTTCTGGTGCAGTCCATATACCATCTTCGTTGCCCTTCTCTGGATTGCCTCTATTTTGTCAATGACCTTCCAGAGATGTGTTCTCCAGAACTGGACACAGTACTCCAGCTGAGGCCTCACCAATTATCTGTACAGTGGCATCACCACCTTTTTCCTCCTGCTGGTTATGCCCCTCCTTATGCACCCCAACATGCTCTCCCCACCACTTTTTCACACCATTTGGTCACCTTCAGGTCATCAGATATAACCCCCAAGTCTCTCTCCTGACTTATGGTGGCCAGAATTTCCCCAGCCATCCTGTACTCCTCCCTTGGATTCCTGTGACCCAGGTGCATGATATTGCACTTTTTAGCATTGAAACTGAACTGCCAGATACCTGACCAGTCCTCCAATAGGCTTAGATCCTTTCTCATTTTTTCCACCCCCTCCGGTGTGACATCTGCCCTCCTCCAATCCTCAGGTACCTCTTCTGTCTCTAGTGATGAGTTGAAAAGTGCAGCCAATGGTTCCGGCAGCACTGCCTTGAGTTCCTTCAAGTACCTGGGGTGGATCCACTGCGGCCCCATTGCCTAATCTGCTTTTATTTTCCAGAGTTCTCCTAGGACTCTTTCCACCGTGAATGGGCTGGTGTCTACCTTCCTCCCCTTAATACCTCTATTACTGAGTCTCGGCCCCTCACCCTCCTCATCCCTGGCGAATACTGAGCAAAAGTACTTGTTCAGTATCTCACCCTTTTCTAGGGCATCCTCCACCCTTTCTCCTCCAGCCTTCTTCAGCCTAACAGTCACATTTCTGTTTTTTTTCCTCTCGCGAATGTATCTGAAGAAGGTCGTGTCACCTTTCTTAATAGCCTGGGCCATACCTTTCTCTGTCTGTGTTTTAGCGCTTTTAATTATTTTCCCAGATTCCCTCTGCTTCTTCAGATGTTGTTCTCTGTCCTCATCCTTTTGAGTGATAGAAGACAGAGGGCCGTGGTAAATGGAGCTCAATCTAAGGAAAGGAGGGTGACTAGCGGGGTGCCACAGGGATTGGTCCTGGGCCCAGTCCTGTTTAATACAAACATACGAAATGCCAGCAGAAACAGGCCTCACGGTTTACCGAGTCTGCTCCATTGTGCAGCTAGCCCCTCAACTTACAGCTGCCCCACCCTCCCTTCCTCATAACCACCTCCCCACTTTGTCCCACCCTCACTTAAATCCTCCCCACTGTTCTATACGATACCACGTCCTCGGGCAGAGTGTTCGACTTATCTACCACACTTTTCATTAATGTTTTCATAAGTGACATTGCGGAGGGGCAGGAGGGGAAAGTGTGCCTCTTTGCAGATGACACTAAGATGTGCAACAGCGTGGACACTCCGGGAGGGGTGGAAAAAAATTAGGAGGGACCTAGGTAAACTGGAGGAGTGGTCCAAAGTGAGGCAGCTGAGATTTATTGCGAAAAAATGCAAAATCATGCATTTGGGGGGCAAAAACCCAGGGGAGGATTACATGATTGGGGGAACTGATTGTCACCAAACAGGAAAGGGATTTGGGGGTAATCATGTCTGATGACCTAAAGGTGCCCAAACAATGTGCCAAGCCTGTGGGGAGAGCCAGTGGGGTGCTGGGGTGCAAAGGGAGAGGTATCACCAGCCGAAGGAAGGAGGTGGCGATGCCACTGTACAGATCATTGGTGAGGCTCATTTGGAATACTGTGTCCAGTTCTGGAGGCCGCATCTCTGTAAGGACGTAGACAGGGTGGAGGCAGTTCGAAGAAGAGCAACAAAGATGGTGCAGGGCCTGCACCAAAAGTCATACAAGGAGAAACTGGGAGATCTCAATGTGTATACCCCAGAGAAGAGAAAGGGGAGATATGACAGAAAACTTCAAATATCTAAAAGGCATAAATAGGGTACCGGAGGGTAGCATCTTTCAGAAAAGGAGATGTCCAGGAACAAGGGGGCATGATATGAGGTTGGAAGGGGGTAGACTAAGGGGTAGCATGAGGAAGCATTTCTTAACAGATTGGTTGATGCATGGAACAGACTCCCAGTGGAGGTGGTGGGAGCAAACACAGTGGGTGGATTCAAGCATGCACAGGACAGGCACAGGGGAACCCTAGCAGTAGGAATAAGGAGGTAAAGCCGGAGATCAAGTAGGGTCTGCAGCTTTTATGGTAGGCATGGAAGATGGGCAAACTAGATGGGCCTAGCGGTCCATAACGGTCATCAATTTCTATGTTTCTAACTGTCCTCTCCCATGTCCTCCTAGTCGACAACTACCCAAAACGTTAAAGTCCATGACTAAAATCCTTAAAGAAGTGCCACTGAATGCTGGCAAATGCAATATCTCCCTTTTGTGATAGCACAAAGCACTAGTGGGTGAGACTGTTAGCATTCAGGCCCGATAGTGAGACAGTTGAGATACTATAGATGGCTTGAATCATTAAGGATCTCGTGCTCCAATCCCCCCCCCCCCAAGCATACATTATTTCCCCAGTAGAAGCCTCCTTTCTAGTGGCTTAATGCTTACAAGGATTATATTAACATATTTTAGAACATTTGGTGAAGTGCCGACTAAGGGGACATGGGAGGGTAGGGTGGTGGGACTGAGAAGGGTGCAGGAAGACTTTTTTTTTTTTATATTAGTTGTGAGAGCTAGATGGTGGCCAGCTGAGGAGGTGATTAAAGGGTTTGTGCTGGCTGCCACCAGGGACTAGAGTGTGGCTGGGGTGCTCTGGAGGGTGGGGATCCCACTGGGCATTTGGGAGAACTTATGAGGAGGGGAGAGTGCAGGGGTGTCACTGGATACCACAAATAAATTATGGGGAAGGGGAGAGGGAGGGTTGCCACTAGACACCAGGGACACTTAAAGGAAAGGGGAGAGGGGTGCCAACAGAGACCATGGAAAACTTATGGTGAAGGGGAAAGGGTACCACTGGACACCAGGGAGAACTTATGGGAAATGGAGGGGTGTTACCGGACAACAGGGAGCATTTACTGGGAAGAAAAGAGGGAGCGCCACTGGACACCAATGACAGCTTACGGGGAAAAGGAGATGGACGGGGTGCCACTGAAAAGCAGGGAGTAACTAGAAAGAGATTGAAGGGGAAGCCCCCCCCCCAGTAACTCCCATTATAGCTTGAGGCCAGTGTAAATCTGGGGGGGGGGCATTGCAAACTGGTACCACTTTCCCAGCTGGACTAGTGAAAACAAAAAAGTTAAGCATGACCCCGGGACTTTACAGCAGCACCCACATTTCCAGGAATGTGGTTCAAACGCCAGGCCTGCGAACTGTACCATGATGGCATAGGAGGGGCTCCCAGTGAGACATTCCATCTGAATACCCTTAGGCATGGGAGCCGTCCTCAAGGTTACTGCCCTCCTCACCATACTTCTCAACCATATGTCACTGAAATTAAAGAAAGGGACATTCAAAATGAGGGACACTCGCCCTCATAATGGGTGACATATCCTCAAACTTGGAGATACAAGCTCAGAACACCGTGAAAACCATTGTGCTTACTTGTACAAAGTATTTTTTAGTTTAATTTCTAAGAATATTATTTCCCATTTGAAGGTCTGAATTTAAAGTAAACTCTCTGTGAGGACAACACCTTCTGCAGAGGGACAGTTGAGAGGTATGTTCCTCACCAAAGGGACTGTGTACAAGGAAAGCCTGAAATGCGGACCGTGCAACACTGACAAAATAAATAAATAAATAAATAAAATTGGTACCAGTGTTAAAAAAAAATGTTTCTACAGAAACATTCAGGTTCAGCACAGTTCTGTCCCTAACGTTCTCTCTATATGTTTAGGAAACTACGGAACAAGTCTGCATTATCCCATCCTTTTCTAAACGTGGGGCTGTGTTCCTTGTCATCATTGCCATTCTGCTATCTGGGGATGTAGAGACAAATCCTGGGCCACTAGATGCTTATTTCTCAGCAGACAACATACATAGTATGTCCAAATATGGGCTGTTAATTGCACACTTGAATATAAGAAGTTTGATGTATCACTTTCGTGGAACTGGAGTCATGGGTCAAACTATACAATCCTGATATCCTCCGTCTCACTGAGACCTGACTAAAACCATTGGTTACTGACTTCCTCTACTCCCTGCCAAATTACTCTATCATTCGAAGGGATAGGATATCGAACAAACGTGGCGGTGGAGTTGCTCTGTACTACAAAAATAATCTGTCTCTCTTCTCGCTATCCCGGATGCTCAATCGGTATGTGAATACTTGCATGCTACCCTTGCGTTGGGAGCCAAGAAACTGCATGTTCTCTCTCCTGGGCTGGTCTCCAGGCTTCCTTACTCCTGGTCTGCTCCCTCCTGATGTCAGTGATAGGCAGGTTCAGAGCTGCAGCGAGGGGGGCATAAGAAGCCCGCAACTTCCAGATACCAGTCTACTTCCTGCCTTTGGTGAAGCAGGTACTCCGTAGCAGAGACCTGTCACTCATGGCAGGGCTGAAGATAATTTGTGCAGCAAGCATCGAGAGGCAATGGGCAACCCATTAAGTCTTTAACTTGCTCAGGGAAGTTAGCCTCGGTGAGATCCAGCCTTAGCCTTGCACGCTACACAGGCTGGTCTCACCTCTCGAGGACGGTCAGAAGAGTCGTTTTTTCCCGTGCACTAGTCGCGGTGGATCCCTAAGGATAGGACTCAATTGCTGGGGGGAGAAAAGGCGCAATTGAAAACATATATATCTTTCCACATAGCAATCGCTGAAACGGCTCCAGCGCTACTTTAACAGCCGCTTTTTTAGCAGTTCTAGCAGTCGAAGCTTGGGCAGACCGCTTCCGCTACCTCGCGCACAGGGACTTTCCCTTTTGGTGCCAAAAGAGCCTCGGGGCTAACGCTCCTGTGCGCTAGGCGGCCCGGACTTATCAGAGGCTCATTGCGCCTTCCCCCACCCTCAGCAACTGTATAGAGCAATTTTATGCAGCCAGGAGGAACAATTCCCTGCATAGCTACAATTAAAGGGGCAATCCCCCTCCAGCCAATTAATAATGTGAAGATGGGCTTGCTTGTGTGAAGAGGATTAAAGGGGGCCAGGCTACAATTTGACTTGTGTGAGGAAGACAGGTATTTAAAGGGGCAAGGTTACAATTAAAAGGGCCCTTGCTTCCCCCAGCCAATTATTCTGAAGGTTGCCTAGTGTGTGCGCTGGTTAGAGGTCCTGGTTTTGTGTCTCAGAGGGAACCTTCCCAGCAGCTGACTACGGGCATACAGATTTGTTACTCTGACCCCACAACAAGGCAAAGCCATAGAAGATGGCTTCAGAAAAATCAAGTCGAGGAAAAAAAAGCCTATACTGCAAGTCCCCTCTCTTGATTACTTTTGCTGGCTCACTATGCCTCACATGTGAGAAGGCAGCGGCAGCGAGTGGGGTCGACACAACGGACACCAGTTCGTTGCAGGAAAATGGACAGAAGAGGTCCGACCGAACACAATCAAGCATTCCAGAAAGGTCTGACCGGCTCACTAAGCGGAGCACTATATCCAGGGACCCCACCCAATCCCTTGACCCTGAGCTTATAGACAGGTCTAACAGAGCCTTTGCTATGGACCCCTCTTCTTTTAAGTGGCACCCTCTGGGGTCACCAGATGCGAGACAACACAAGAAAGCCAGGAGAAAAAGGACCCCCTCCTCATCCTCCTCTGACGAGAGGGGGGGCCTTCCTCTCGCCGCTCCCACCCCAAGAAAAAGTCTAGAGAAGATGACAGATCTCCAGAGGAGGACAGTCACCATCATTCTAGCCACAGGCGCAGAAAAAGGTCTCATTCAAGAAGCAGAGCAAGGGGCGGACATAAGGGCAGACGACACAGGGGGTATTCCCTGGGCTCCTCAGGCGACAGCTCTTCCACCGAAGAGGGAGAGATAGTAGATTCCTCGTCTGATCCCGATAACTCACCGTCCAGAAATTTCGACCTTGACTTCTTTATCAAGAAGGTCATATCCGAGATTCACCTCGGTTCCCCCCACCGGTCTCTACGCAGCCAAAACAAGCCTTCTGCCTGGCGTCCACCTCTAAGCCTGCCACAGCTTTTCCCATCCCTCCCGCCATCGAGGACTTGCTAAAGGAAGAATGGCAGGGCCCGGAGCGTGCTTTTCCGGTTCCCAAATGGATATCCAAACTTCTGAAGTTTGACAAAAAACAATCAGAGAAGTGGTTAGACTGCCCCAGGATCGACCCATTGATTTCCAACCTGACCAAGAAAACCTGTCATCCCAGCCGGGGCGGGGGCGCTTCGCTAAGAGACCCAGTGGACAGAAAAGTGGACTCCTCACTCAAAAGAGCCTTTCAAGCCTAGTTATCTGTGCATATAACCCCGCAGGAGGGATTGCAGTTCTAGAGCACCTGTTGGAAAATACCTTTCAGAATTTTAATCATAATGAGGTTGTCATCTTAGGGTACCTAAACTTAAACTGGCTTGGGGCAGCTCTCAGTTCTCTTCAGTCTCTGACTCATAGCTACAACCTGCATCAGATGGTAACAGTGCCGACTAGAAGTCTGTCTTCATCACCACTGGGCACAATATTGGATTGGGTGCTGGTTAACCGATTTGAACACATCTCAGCTGCTGGTACTATTGCTGATGCCTTAACTGACCACTCTCCTACTTTCTGCATCCTGTCCTTGGGGGCACCTCCATCTCCTCCACCATGTCTCATCACTCTCACAAACTTTGCTCGCCTAGATCAAGAGGTGTTTCTGTATGACGTCTCCAGAATTGATTGGTCGGAGATCTATCTATCACACTGTCCTCAAGATGCTCTTAACCTCTTCATCACTAAATTCCTTATGGTTCAATGTAAACATGCCCCAAAGATCACCCGGAGAGTGAGGGGTAAACAAACAAGATGGCTAAACAAAGACGTGCTCAAAAGTTTGCGCCTTAGAGATAAACTCTGGAAGCGCTACAAAACATCGGGCTAGCAAACAGATTTCAACGCTTACCGTACGCTACGGAATTCATGTAAAAGACAAGTCAGAGCTGCTAACAGCAAGTACTGTAAAGACCTACTGATTAACTTGGCCAATGATCCCAGAAAATTCTGGTCACACATCAAATCCTTCCTAGGATCCTCACAGTCAACTACCCCTGGTGATATGCTGATAAATGATGTGCATTGCAATGACTCACAAACCATAGCTAATTCTTTCAACTTGCATTTCTCTGATCTCTCCCAATATACCTCTTCCTTCGATCCCACTGCAGTGTCCTCCCACTCCTCATCAGGAACTTGTCTGGATAAGTTGGAAGTGCTCCCCTGTGCCTCCTTATACTCCTCCATTCTATTTTAAGGCTGTGTCTAGAAAGGAAGTCCTGAAGCTCCTGAGGTCCATCTCTGATCATATCAACTCTGGCTCAGACTCCCTTGAACCCCCGACTCTTGAAACTTGCAGCTCCCATTATTGCATTACCGCTGGCCAAAATATATACGTTATCACTTTCAGATGGAGTGGTCCCTGACCTCTGGAAAGCTGCTCGGATCACACCTGTACTTAAAAAAGGGGATACTACGGTTGTCATGAACTGCAGACCAATTGCCATACTCTCGGTACTGAGCAAAATCTTGGAGAAAATTGTCACAACTCAGACAACTGACTATCTACTTAAGCACAGCCTGTTCTCGGATACAACATGGCTTCAGGAAAGGACATAGCAAAATGACTGCACTCCTTAAATTCACCACAGACACTCTTTCAAAAATGGATACTGGCAATCTGACTGGGGCTGTCTTTATTGACCTCACACAGGCTTTTGACCTTGTTGATCACACTTTGCTTCTCTCCTCGCCTCGACACCTGCATTTCTTCTCCTCTGTTGTTGATTGGTATGAAAGCTACCCGACAAACAGAACTCAAGTGGTGAAATTTAATTCCTCTCTATCGAACAGTACCACCATTAACATTGGTGTACCTCAGGGCTCCATTGTAGGGCCCCTTCTATTCTCTCTTTATATAAATAACATTGGAGCTGCTCTAAAATCCTGCTCTGCTATTCTATATGCTGATGATCTTGTCATCTATACAAGTTCTACTAATATAGACACTATCAACACAACCCTTTCCTCTGACTTTAACAATATCCAAAACTGGCTATACGACCACAAACTGGCTGTCATCACTAGCAAAACTAAAGCTATGCTGCTTGGATCGGCCCCAAAGCTCCGGGCTTGCACAACTGCACTGACGGTGCAGGACTTAGAAGGTCAATTACTGGAATGTATGACCTCTTTCAAGTGCCTGGGCATCCTGCTAGATCAATCTCTTGATCTTAATCTTCATGTACAGTCTGTTTGCAGAGCTGTCAACTCCAAACTGGGTGCTGCATATAAGACTAGTTATATGCTCATGCAATCAGCTAAAATGACCATTGCGAGGGGGATTCTGCTCCCCACCCTAAGCTATGGGGCTCCCTTATTTGGGGCTGCTCATAAAACTGACCTACTCAGATGGGATATTACGCATAACAACATACGTCACTATGCCTCTTCTGCTCCTTGGCTTAAACACCACCGTCAGCTTTATAATGATCTTGGCTGGCTCTCTCCATTAGTTAGTAGGAAATACTAACCTGGCTCTCTTATTGATTTGATATTTCGAAATCAAACCCCATTGGTGTCTTGCAGCTATGCTTGTTCCTCAGGACACACTCCATGGTCTACGATCAGCTGATAAATCCTTTCTGAATTTGCCGAGGTGCCGCACTAGGAAAGGAACTGTTGCATTTGAGCATGTGGCTCCACCGCTGTGGAATTCCCTTCTCCTCGACATTATACTTTCTAGCTCCCACACATGCTTTAAGAGAAAACTGCGCTCAAATCTGCCCATTGCCGATACCTGTTCCTGCTTTCACCCTACCCAATGACTGATATCTCTGGCCATACCATAGTATTTCCTCACCTCTATATAACCCTCTTACTGCCTCAGCCTGTCCCGGCTCCCTTTCCCTGCCCATATACAATCCTGCACTGCAGACATCTCCCTTACACTTACATGCACTCATATAATCTAATTTCATGACTTGCTCCCCTCTTCCTCACTTACCGACCTTTTCCTTAATGACACCCCCTGCTCTCAATGGTTATTTTTTCCTTTTGTATTACCTGTTTTTGTGTACCTTGTTCTGTTCATATAATATGTCACCTGATAATTTATTGTCCAAGGTCCTCTCTATTCATTGCATAGGTAGGCATCTATAGTAAGTAAGTAACTGTTTATTTCTTTAAGGCGCCCTTCCATAGCTCAGGGCGCCTTTATAATATCACTCATACAAATTAAAACCACAACTATAAACAGCATCAAATTCAAAATACAATCCAATATAATTTAAATCACTAAAAGAAAAAGCTTGGTTAAAAAGGAAGGTCTTTAAAGCTTTTTTAAAGCTCTCCACAGTCAGGCAATTGCGTATCTGGCAAGGTAGAGAATTCCACAGGGTAGGAGCCATAAAGGCAAATGGTCTTCCACCAGATGTTTTTAAGGTTACCCTGGGAATCTCCAGCAATCCCTCACCAGTGGATCGGAGGGAGCGGAAGGGACAGTAAGAAGTCAGGAGTTCTTTCAGGTAGCGAGGTCCCAAACCGTGTAGGGCTTTATAGGTCATCAGCATGACCTTGAAAGTGATCCGCCACTGTACAGGCAGCCAGAGCAATTGCTGGCACAGGTGTTATATGGTTGGACCGGGCTTCTAGTCAACAACCCAGCTGCCGCTTTGCACCAGCTGTAAGCGGCGGATATCCACTCCCCGCAGCCCTAGATAAAGGGCGTTGCAATAATCAAGACGATTGGACACAAAGGCGTGGACCAGGGTAGGAAGATCCTCTGATGGAATCAAGTGTTTCACCAGTGCTATATTCCTTAGATGAAAAAAAGATGATTCGACTACGGCTGACACCTGTATTCTCAGGGTCAAGCCCTCGTCAAATATAACACCAAGGTTACGTACCTGACCAGATGCCATGAGTGGGGTTCCTCCCAGAAATAAACCTGAGAGTTTTCCCACCCATGGACTTGATATCCCCCCGGTTCCACCACCAATACCTCTGTTTTCCCCAGGTTCAACCTCAGCCAATTGGTACTCATCCAGTTCTGTATCTCCTGGAGGCAGTTGTTAAACAATGTACTAGACTCAGACACCTGCTCAGGCACAAAAGACATATAGAGTTGAGAATCATCAGCATAGCAATGAAAACTCAACCCAAAATGTCTTATAATGTCCCCTAATGGAAGCATATACACTACAAATAACATGGGGGACAATACTGAACCCTGTGGCACTCCACAGTGTAGACAGCGAGAGGTCGAGGAATAAATCCCCGACACTACTCTCTGAGTCCTACCCTGCAGAAAAGATTTAAACCAACTGTGGACCACCCCCCCTTAGTCCACAGAGAGACCACAGGCGTTCAAGCAGCATCCCATGATCCACGGTGTCAAATGCAGCTGAAAGATCAAGGAGAACCAAGATAGAACGAGTTCTCCGATTTCTTGCCATCAGGAGATCATTCAGTACCCGAACAAGAGCCGTCTCAGTACTATGCTGTTTCCTGAAGCCAGACTGGAGAGGGTCATAGATATTGTGGATGTTTAAATAATCTTCCAGCTGCAAAATGACCACCTTCTCAATAATCTTCCCCAAAAAGGGAAGATTCGAGATCGGTCTGTAGTTTTCTGGGCAGTCGGGATCAAGGGAGGGCTTTTTCAGGAGGGGATGTACTATTGCCTCCTTCCAAGGATCAATAAAGATCCCTCTCTCCAATGATGCCACTACTATCCCAGTAAGGATCGGGCCGATAACCTCTACACACCCAAGTAGGCGTGTAGGGCCCGGATCCAACCTACAGAAAGTTGGGCGCAGAGTCTGGATGATTCTCACTATATCCATAACTACCGGTTGACTGAACGTGGACCAAGTCAAATGGGTACTTGTGTCCCTCGATTGGTCACTGCAAGACCCAATGGGAAGGCCCTGGCTGATCTCATCTCTGATAGAAGACACCTTATCAGCAAAGAACGTCACAAACTCTTCACACTGTAACTGTGATAATGCTCGACCGGCATGAAGACAGACTGGATTGCACAGTCTGTCCACAGTCCGGAAGAGTTGGGCCGGTCTATTCCTTGCTGTAGCAATCTCCCTGGACAGGAACTCTGCCTTCTTATGGGAGATTGCTAACTGGTAGATTTTATAATGATCTAGCAATCTAAGCCTGTCACAACTTCCAGGTGAGTCTTCCATGGCGCCTCTCAATCTTGACCCTGTCTCTTCAACCCACGGATCTCCGTGGTAAACCCAGAGGACTCGGGTGAAGAGTACAGGGCGAACACGAAGAAGCAATGACATCCAGGGCCCCCACAACTGCCCTATTATAGGCCAGCACTAAAGACCCTGGATCCATGCTATCCATTGGAAAACCGAGAAGTCCAGCTCCGTCATTAGGCCTTCTGAGGTAACTCCTCTCAAAGGACGGAACTGTACTATCTCCTTAGGGGCAGGCCTCTTCCGGGGGGGCCAGGAAACTGAATCTCAGGGCATGATGGTCAGACCAACCGATGGGCTCCACCTCCACATCGGAGATTTCCATCCCCAGATGGAATATCAAGTCCAATGAATGTCCCCCCGGTGGGTTGCAGTGGTAATAACCCGTGTCAGGCCCAACGAATCAGTCAGTTGGAGGAGGTTTTGTCCAAAAAGCGCGAGTTCATCGTCGACCCAGGCACTGAAATCCCCCAGAATTATCCATCGGGGGAACTTCCATCTATGAACTATCTATGAACTTATGGTCTACTCTGCATGTCTCTGATATACTGTATCCACTTTTATTCATTGTACATAAAACACTTTACTTTGTATGTTCTGATATATTGTATCCTCATTAACTCATTGTATGTAAAGCACTTATAATTTGTTATCCTGTCAAGTTTCTGCATGTCTGTACTCTCCCGGGTCGTGCCTGAAAATAGTCATTTTATGGCGAGTGCACTTACCCGGTTAACAAAAGCTAAACAAATAACACAAAGAAAGCAACTCTCTATTATAATAAAAAGCTTCAAAACCACTAGATTTGCATCCATTGTGCATCAACATTGGTATTTCCTAGTTTGTTTGTTTTTAAGTTTCTCTGTTGGTCTACTAAATACTGCAGATAATACATCACTTATGTCACTGAGTCTTTCAAAATGTATCTTACTCTTCCCTGCTTACCTCACAATTGCTATTTGTGACATCAGTAATTTGTCATGCCAAGGACTATGTCAGAAAAGGCACTGTGATATTAACTGTGGAGAGTCAAATTCTTTTTATACAGACTTTTTGGACAGACTACTACATTACGCTGTAAACCTTGGAAAGGAACATTATTCTCCACTAAACTCTAATAGCTGAAACATCATATTTATGAAATTATATGTTGAAGTGCACAGCTGATTTTTAAGAGCAGCAGCTATATGGGGTCAGAGCGCTCTCTGAGGCCTAGGTGGTTACTTTTTTGAGAACAAAATATATTTATATCCGTAAGTTTTATGTACAATTAACTAGCATTGTATGTAACAAGAACACATACGGTACCTCTCAACCTGTACTGAAATGAAGGACATTGAAACTCAAAAATGAGGGACGCATGCTCAGAATACTGTAGAAACGAATTGTTTACTACAAAGTTTATTTTTGACTTAGCATTTTATTGCAAAATTCCGCGCTTTAAAGTCTAAATTTACAGCACATTCTCTCTCTCTCTCTCTTGGGCAGCACCTTTTCCATGAAGGACAGATCAATTTTGAAGTGTAAATGAGAGACCTTCTTCACAATCGAGAGGTAAGCAATGCTGGAATTATGCCCTATTTTTGAGTCCCCCTGCCAATTATAAATTTTATGTTTTGAATCAAATGCTTTGCGCAGTTTACTCAACTCACTTTAATATTCGTTCATACTGTTTAATTCTGCTTAGCTCTGTTCACATTGTAGTCCGCGTGTTCGCCCCATT
Source organism: Neoceratodus forsteri (assembly GCA_016271365.2). NCBI lineage: Eukaryota > Metazoa > Chordata > Ceratodontiformes > Ceratodontidae > Neoceratodus > Neoceratodus forsteri. Next base: position 578,487,248 of record CM028138.1, read on the forward strand.
ACCCTCCCCCACATGACCCATCGTGAGACGAACTTGTTGTTCAATGTGCCCTTCCTGGTAAAACATTTCAATAAATAAATGACAGTACAAATAAGCTACCAGGAGTCTCTTCAGAGATCGACAATGTAGAATAGCAGGTACACCTAGGAAGCTTGCCGTAACGTAAAGGTATAATTTCCACTATCGCCTCCATAGAAGCCTATACAGGTGGTTACTGGGTTGATTTCGCGCGCTACCCACAAGAGGAGGGGCAAATGGGACCTGCAGATCTTGAGTTCGCGGTTGGGGGAGGGAGTAATGGCGCGAGCGAAAAGGAGGCGGGAACGCGTCGCGAGACCTGCGCGCGCCGTGCGTTGTGTGGTTGGTGTGCGTCCGTGTTGCTTCATAGCGCCATAGAGAACGCGCTCGCGGAGGGAGGGAGTAACTGAATTTCAAACACAAACAACTTGCATGGGAGTCTTCCCGCCTTGCGGTGACAACATCCACAGCTAGCGCGAGACCCCTCAGAAGCAGAGCCAACTACTCGTTTGAGAACCACCAGCAGAAACGTTATCGCAAGGAGAAAGACAGCGGCGTTAGAGGTTCTAAATTACAACAGCCAGGCCCCGAGCCAGCGCGAGTACCCCCTCCGTAGGAGAGAGCCCGCGTGAGCGCCCAGAGACCAAATCCCGCGTGAGGACTAGAGCGCCAGAGGCCACCGCGAACGACCTGAGTAGCAACAGGAGCGCCTTGAGCAGCAGAGGCCACTTCGAGACACTTCAACAGCGGCGCCCGCGTGACGATTAGTTCTGAGAGGCCCAGAACCTTCCCGCTCCCTCGCGCAGCAGAGAAAGCAGGCCGTGAGCTTCCCGGTGCGAGCCCAATCGTCTTTATCCTCCGTGTGTAGTGTGCCTCGCGGCCCCTCCCCCTCTCGCCCGCCTGAAAATGTCGAGGTCGAACCGGCAGCAGGAGTACAAGGTTGGGGACCTGGTGTTCGCCAAGATGAAGGGCTACCCGCACTGGCCCGCGCGGGTAAGGAGGCCGTCTTTGTTGTGTGATGTAGTCTGTGCTTGTGTGTGTCGGGATGGGGGATGGGGCTTTACATAATCCCGCGTAGTAGTAACGGAAAAATATACAAAACTTCTGTCATAATAGATGGAAGGATAGCGAGCATGTGGGAAGAGGTGAATTGTGTATCACAGAGGGCGGGATTTCTTGTGATAGTGTTGTTTTGGAGGGTGTTTGTGCAATTGTGATGGCGTGCTGGAAGTACGGATTTGTGTCGGACTTTTTGTGCTTGGATGGGATGTGGTGCTGTGTTCGGTTTGTGTGTGTGGTGTGTTGCAGGGAGTTGGTGTGGTTTTGTGGTAGGGTATTTGAGGGTCTTATTATTGTGGAGTGTGTCGAAGGGGAGATGGTACTGGAGAAGTAGATTTGTGCTGGTACTGGAGAAGTAGATTTGTGCTGGTGGTGTGGACCTAGGGATATGATTTGTATTGCTGCGGTGTAGTGTAATGGTTTTGTGCTGGGGTTACAGGGCACTGATGCTTTCAGGAGATTGTTGTTCTGTGATGTGATATTGGAGGAGATGAAGTTTTTAGTATCGTGGTTTGGATGGGGAGTGTTAATGGTTGCATGTTGTGGGATGTATTACTGTGATTTTGTTTGGCAGTAGAGTTGGGTCAGTGTGGTGCTTTGGAGGTGATGAGCGTCTTATGTTTGTTTTGGAGGGAATTTGGGTCAGTGTGGCAGTGGGTTGTATGTAGAAGTATAATGTCTTTGTTTAAAAAAAAAAAAAAAGCAGGTACCGGGGTCAACTAAGTTTTGCAGCCACTAGCCAGCAGGGCTAGTGAATGGGGAAAACCCACTAGCCCCACAGACCTTTCCACTGGACCAGTTTGTGCACATACTGAAGTGTTGCCTTTTCCAGTACAAGCCCACAGGGCTAAATGAAAATCTTACTAGCCTGATGCAAAATCTACCAGCATTTGGCTAGCGGATTGGTGCCAGTTTGACCCCCAATGTTGGTTGCACACGAGGACCACAAAGCTGAACAATTGTCTCGGTGCGAAAGATGCTTATTGGACAGTAAGAACAGTTGGTAAACCCATAATCACACAGCAGTGAATTGCCATGACTACATGTTTAGTTTAAATGTCTTATTTCTGCATGCAGAAACTACTGTACATGGGGTGAATACAGCGATATTTAGATTAGGGGACACGCAGTGCCCTGTTTCAGAGTTCAGCAAGTTATAGTAATATGTCTTCCCATTGCTAGAAAGTGGGACAGTGATGGTGATAAATTGAATAGAAATCTTGTTCTGTGGTAGCTGCCCCCCCCTGGGTCTGAATAGAAATAACATTTTTCTCCTTATGTGGGGAATATACATAGTATTGTGATAACAATTGCGGTAAAGAACTGAAGTTCTTTAATAGCAGAACCAGTGATGTACCATTGACTGCAGTGCGCATGCGGCCGTATTTCTCGCTCCGCGCGCACTCATCCCCAGTGTCCCCTAAAGTAAATGCCGTGAATACTTCCATACTGCTTGCTGATTGGTAGTGGATCAACCGCAACCATATAACTAAGTGGATTTGTTAATGTGGCAGCATATTGAGTGGTTTTGAAGGGGTCGAAACTGGCACTGACACAGTAGCCAAATGCTGGTAAATCTGGCAAGTAAGATTCTCGTTAACTAGCCCTGTGGGGGTTGTGCACCAGCTAGGCCAGTGGAAAGGTCTGTGGGGCTAGTGGATTTTCCCAGTCACTAGCCCTGATGGCTTGTGACTGCAAAACGTATTTTTGACCCCTGCTTTGTGTTTCTGTGGCTGTGTATGGGGCGATAGTGGAGGACTACTGACACATGCAAGTAGCATAAGTAACATCAAGGAATTGGTGTAAGTTAATGACGTACTACCACTGTGCTACTGGCATGACTTGGCGCAACTGTTGTCAGCTCATGCATGACTCGTTGCTAAGAAAGCGGGGCGTTAGTGTGAGATCTACGGGCCAACTTGCACTAGTTGTGGACCAGCTTGTACTACTTGTGGTTAGTTGGTATGGCTGTGTAGTGTTATCAGTTTGAGTTGGGGAGGTTGTCCCCACACACCTCCATGTTTGCATGTATCGGGGGGTGGCGGCGAAGTTGAACTCTGATAAATTGATTAAAAGGGGGCGGGGCATACCAACTGATCCCTAGTAGCACAACAAGAAGTAAGTGGGTCTGTAGATCCCCACTAATGCCGGAATTGGCAGAACATTCTGTGCGGGTGGAGGGAGCATAGAGCATGGGTCGATGTGGCGTAGAGCATAGTGTAGTTGGCAAAAGAGCGTAAGTGGGCCCATAGGCCCCCTGTTGCTTGGAGATTTGTTAGTGGTATGTTTAGAGGGTAAGGAATATGTGTGTTGGGAGTAAGATGGCATTTGTTAGTGTGGTGTTACGTTTTGGAGGTATATTGCTGTTTGGGAAAGAGATTTTTGTTAGTGTTGTGACATGCTGTGTTTATGGGGATTTGTAACTGGTAGTGTGGATGGAAAGGGAATTTTTGATGGATGGGGCAGCAGGTTGTTTGGTGTGTTGGAGCGGTGATGGTTTATGTTGCCTTTTTGTGTGTGTGTACTTGAGAAAAAAAACATTTTTGTATTTTGCATGGAAGGAAGGAAAATGGTTGTCATTGCACCACATAGAGAGGGATGTGGATTGTGTTGGGCTGAGGAATGCATTTGAGAAGCCACACCTTCTTGATGACATTGACAGGGTGGAGCTGGTCCAGAGAAGGGCGCCTAAGTTGGTACAGGACTTGCACCAGAAAACAGAAGCGATTAAACGACCTCAGTATGTAGTCAAGAGAATATGGGAGGTGGCATGATTGAAACATTCGAGCACTTAAAGGGTGTAAACAAGGTGCGGGGGTGGCATATTCCAGTATAGGAGTACAAGAACAAAGGGGCATAATATGAAATTGGAAGGTGACAGGTCAAGGGGAAATGTGAGTTTTTCTTCACAGGAGGTGGTGGACACATGGAGGTGTCTGCCACAGAAGGTGGTGGGAGCAAACACAGTGGAGAGGTTTAAACATGCATGGGACAGGGATAAGGTAACTGGTGGTGGGAAAGGCCACTGACCAATTGAGTCAGAGGCCACAGACAAGTATAGAGCTTATGGGCAGACTAGATGGGTCTAGTGGTTCTTAATATCTGTCAAATTTCTGTTTCTATGAGTGTGGTGTGTGGCATTGTGGTTTTTCTCCTTGGATGGGTGGGGCTGTGTGTTGCGGTGGGGGGTTACATAATTTCTCATGCCCACTGATGTATGTTTGTAGTGATTGAGGGAAATGAGTGCTTTTATTTTATAGTATCTGGTTAGGGCTTATTGTCTATGGAAAATGATGGCTTTCAAAATATTGGACAGTTCAGAGAGGGGTCACTGAAAATTTGTATTCCAATGTCATGACAGTAGTATAGCTTCTCCCCCTTGACCTGCTACCCAATTAGCAGAAACCGTGCTTTTATTTTAAAAAACAAACAAAAAATTACCAAGTAAAATGGTGGCGCCGCTTACCGAGCGGTCGGGTGAGTGGTTCATCCATGTACTGCCATGGTCTGCTCCGTTTCCAAACTGTGTAATTTGTCAATTATTCTTAAATCAGCGCCGCTATGAATCTTCAATGGGTTGGGAGTAGAATGGGACTGCAGTGAGGACACGAAGTGTGAAACCTTGTGAAATTAAACTTTATGTTTTAGGACACCGTGTAGTATATAAAACAGTATATGGCGACCATACACAACAAGATGTTTCCATCTCAAGCACGTGATGGCGTCATAAGCTTTGCTCTGTCCTCACATCCCCTCGATGGAAACTGTTTTTTGTATGGTCACCCATGCACTGTTTTGTATGTGTCATAGTTTAGTCAGTGAGTTCACAGGACTTACGTGGATTCATGTTTAAAAACTGGGTGAACGTCCATGCAAAATTTACACACAATGTTGGCGGATTCCCGTTCTCCCAAATTTATGTGCTGCTCCTGACCACTTCCCATTCACAGCATGCCTGCTTATGAGAGTTGGAGTGAGTGGGAGGGGCTTGAAAATCATCAGTGATGTAACTGCTGCTCCTACTTCCCTGTCTCACCATCCTTGCAGTGGAACAGGCACATGCTGGCCTGACAGTGCAGCAGTAAAGTTACTTACAGTGCTGGCAGACTGGGTTCAGGAACAAGTTTTATCACCAGAGGGACATATTTTTTGGGGGGGCATAGTCCTACATAACTCAACTCGATATGGGTGGACACGTCTTGCTGCTGCAGCACCTCCTGGTGGAAATCAGCGGTACAGAGGCATGCAGAGTGGCTGTTAAGGGGACGGGAGATGTAGTGGCTGTAACACTGCTGTGTACAGTCAGTTGATCTCTTGGGTGGGCATTGAGGGGAACATGCAGAGTAGACGGATGTAGAGCCTTGCTGGTGGTACGCTCGCACTCAGCATGACAGATCAGTATCTGTACCAACTTTGGACCCCCCGGCCTTCACTGTAAGGGTTACTCACTGTGGCAGTGAGGTAAGTTGGTCTCTGGGGTTCAGTTCCATGACTGGACTTAGCAGTAGCAACAGAGGATGGTCACCGACGAGGGGCCTTGGTTGGAAGGTGGACTAATTAAAATGGGGAAAAAAGTGGCGGACATTTGGTGGGTGACTGGGTTTGACACATAATTTTAAGCTAACTGCAGTCCTCTGGGCCAGGGGGAGGCCACTAACCACACAAATAATTGGGTGAGGGGGGTTGCTGTACGTGTTGTTTATGCGTCCACCCCGCATCCTGGCCGATCCTCATTCAGGCCTCTCAAGGACCTTCTCACCTGGCAGCTCCCGACCCCACCTCCCCGCATCGCAGCCAGCCCAGGTAACCCCGATGTATCCCTGCATTAGGAGGATCCCTTATTTTCGTTGGGGATAAGCCTTGTTGTATATTTAATTCGTATTGCCTTTTAATGCCTAAAGAGCCCCTGACATCAGAAAAACTTGAAAAAAGTGAGATTTAGACACAGCTCAGTACAGATTTCATGTATTTTTTTTTAATTTCACTTTTTCTTTATTACGGAGGATGGTTGAATGAAAAAGGACTACTATCCCTTAGACTTTATCTGCTCTTTCTGCTTCCCTACATCTGATGTCATAATCCCCTGTTTATGGCATCATAAAATGATCTCCACAGCAACAGATTGTGGTGTCATAAACAGAACTGTGATGTCAAGACAAGCAGTCAGGGCAAGATGGGCATTGATTTTCTGTATAAATGCAAGTGTCCTTAGTAGTGGAAACAAGAAATCTGGACAATGATAGCAGAAAAGGACCCGTGGTCAATCCAGTCTGCCCGGGACCTAGTGTCTACGAACCTATCCCCGTGCATCAGGTCATCATTCCCCTTCCCCGCACACACTGGAGAGCTTCCTATTATTCTTCTCAAAGAACAGGTGTTAACTTTTAATAAACAGACAACTGTTTTATTTATTGTGTTTTGTTGTGTTAGTAATTTTATAATAAAATATTTGTGCATTAAATCAAGTGGGGTTTAACCTTTGCTTTTCACATTGCAGGTAAAAAAAGGAATTCAGTAGAATTCTGACATTGTGATGTCAAACTGCCAGCTACTTAGGAGCCCAATGTATTTATTTCAGTGAGGATCAAGATATTTTGTTTAAAACCAAATAGATATTTCCTTCAGCAACAGACTTTGCCCTTTGTGTTTGCACTATTGTGGTCCATCTATATGATTTCACAAATGTTAGAAGCAAGTTACTGCCCAAAAAAAAAAAAAAGTAAAATCTGATTAGGAGGAAAATATCACCGCTAAATCAAAGCAAAAGATCATATGTTATGAAACGTCACATAACATGTATTAAATCTATAATATTTTACTGAAAAAAGTTGTATTTCTGTATAACAATCTGAAAACAGATGTGCAGTTTCCCATTGAAGTACACTGCCAGCCTTCCCAGAAAAGTTTTTCTGATGTCATAATGCTTGGATTCTTTTTTAATAGATGTTGGTAAAATAAAAATAACATGATAAAAAGGTAAGTAAAGAAACAAAAAGCAAACAAAATGATTAAAAAAGGCATCTCAAGACTCTAAACCTTTGTTCTTTAAGATACACACCTTTACTAAGCACCTGTTCTTTAATCTAGTACACCTATACTTAAAGCCTTCCACAGCTGTAGCACCCACCACAGGCAGGCAGTTCTAAGGCTCCACCACCCTTTCAGTAAACAGTATTTCCTTAAGTCCCCCACTTTGTTTATATTTGTGCCCACATGTCGGTGAGCCTGTATTCCTGTGAGATAATTTTGCACAGTTCACTTTATTAAACCCTTTCAAGAACTTAAACGTCTATTTGTTCTCCAGTGAGTGCATGTTTAAAAATCCCTTAGCTGTTTCTCATAGGATTCCCCCTGTAGTTCCTGAATCGGTATTCATTTCCCTATGTTGTATCAACTCCAGTCTCTCCTTTTTGAGGCAAGGGTTCCAGAACTGGACATAGTACTCCAGTTGTGGCCTCACTAAGGGGCTATAAAAGAGAAGTATTCCTACTTTTCTGTTGACGTGTCGCCCCAAAAAAAAAAAAAAAAACTCCTAGCATTGTATTCGCTTTCTCTTTTTGTTTTTTTTTTGTTCTGGCTAGGCTGCTTTAGTTTGTTCATGATAATGACTCCAAAGTCATGCTCTTCTCTTGTACAAAGTTTAACCCCATTAAGCCAGTACTCTGTTCTGGGGTTCTTTTTCCTCTAAGGTGCATTACTTTGCATGTTTTAGCGTTGAATTTTAAGTCACCCCACATTTCACCATCTCTCCAGCCTACAAAGGTAATTTTGTATATTCCTTACCCAGTCTACACTATCTACCTTTCCACAGAGTTTAGTGTTGTCTGCAAAGAGGCCAGTTTTACCCTGGATTCCTACAGAAATGTCAGTAATGAACACAAACTGGCCCACTGGCTCCCTGGCTGTTCATTATCCTCTCCTTTTTGTGGTGGAACCACTGTTATCAGTGACTTCCAGTCACTAAGAACTACCCCTGTCTTCAGTGAGGTGTTAAATAATTTTGTCAGAGGGTCCTGTAGTTCCTTTAGCGCACACTGTAACCAGTTTGGTCCTGTGGCCATGTTTATCTTGAGAGCTACAGAAAGAGTCATCAGTCCACATTGTCAGTGGGTAATCATTACACTTGGATATAGTGCACCCCTAATGGGGAAATGGTATAGCCCAGAGCTTTAGGCTGGGCATATTCTGGAGAACAGCAACTCTCTAGTCTAATTAGACATCTTTCCAGCTTTTCTCTGAAGACACTTCAAACGTCGGCTGGGGCAGTACTTTTGCCTAGCAGGTTGGGGCTACCCGGTGACAGAGCCTGTTAAGGCTGCGGCTTTCAAACTGAATAACCTGCTCTCCCCATTTCCACTACTTGGGGCTTGGATTCGGGACCACATCTGCCTTTCTTGCAGGGTGTTGTGAATTTTTGTTGTCTTCAATTTAAAAAAAAAAAAAAAAAAGGTGCTACGGGTAAATGTTGTTTTTTTCTTTCCCGTGGGTCTAGTCAGTACCCTCTCTTTAGCTGTCAGACTGGCCTCTCGGACACAGTCCTGTAGCTTGCTTTTACAGTAAAGCTTACGCTTATTTCTAAGTATGGGTTACTTTAACCCTCCACCCCTGAATGAAATCGAACTTAAAGGAAGTTTCCGATATAGATAGCTACTCGCGTGCAGTTGCTACCCTCTGTGGTAGTCATTTTTAGCCGTTAGACAAAATGTGTGCAGCCCATATTTTTGATATTTTTCTCATAAAATTAGTTTTAGCATCGGCTGCCCGATGCATTCTAAAAGCCCCAGTCCAGCCGCCACGCTCAAGCATTTGATGTGTGGCCAGGGAGATAGCGGGGCACGCCCCATTGAAATGAATGGGGCTATATTTTTTCATTCACTTTTAGCATCAAGAATGGCCAGTAACAGATTAGTGAAAGGCACCCACACTTCTTTGCGGGCTTGAGTGTGGGGGCATGGTGGCTGGACTGGGGCTCTTGGAATGCATCTGGTAGCTGATGCTAAAATTAATTTTATAAGTACAATATCAGAAATATGGGCTGCAACAGCTTGCACACAGTTTGTCTAACCTGGCTAGAATGACTACCACGGAGGACAGCTACCACACCATGTGAGTGGTAGCTGCCGTAGGGTAGTTGGTAAATCAGTTTAATGCAAAGTGAGCCACGAAAGTGGAGCGTTGGGGGGGTTAAGGGAATCGCCCTTTTTTAAGTGTTTCCTTAGCAGCATAGCCCTATATCTAGGCTGTTCTGTGCTTTTCCCTAGCTGGCTGCCGAGGAGTGATTTGTTCTTTTTGCAGTATTGTCATTTTTGAGTACTATGTTTTTTTGTTCATGATTAAGGGAACCTCCCTTTTTATGCGGTTTTCCCTTTTAAGATGGTTTCCTCAGCAACATAGCCCAGTATACTGGCTGTTCTGGGTTTCCCTCTGCCTGGCTGCTGAGGAGTGATTTGTTTTCTGTCTGGGCTATGTTTTTTCAGGGTGGGTTACATTAAAAAAAAAAATAATTCTGTTTTCATTGACCGGTGGGTTTATCAGCTTTCTCGAACTGTCAGGTTTTTCACGTTGATTGGCTGATCGTTGGTTGTGGTTGGGCGTGTGCTAGAGTTCAGTTTTCTTCTGTACAGCGGCCTTCTGTGTGCATGTAGTGTGTGTGCGCTGTTATTACATGACGTCACACACAGCACCGTGATGTTGTGCACGTGCCTGGGAACAAACACGCATGCATTTAGGTCTCATCACATCAGCTCTGCATAGGGTTGATGCATGGCTCTTGTTTGGGCATCTGTTATGATACCTTTGATTGCAACATCAGCCTGATCAGCTGCATCGTTCTTCTGGGCTACAGGTCGGACTATTTCAAATACCACTATTATAAGTGACAAGGTGGACTGGATCACTCATAAGGCCATATGGTACCAACAGTTCTGTGTGAGAACCTTGGACACAGAACTATTGGGGTTCATGCAACCCTTTTAGGTTGAAATAACATTTTGTTAACAGGAAGAATGTTCAGTAAGCTCAAGTTTACTTTCCACAGTATCATCTGCTTTGCAAGTGGACTCCCAAGAATGACACTCCACTGTGACCTCTAGGTCTCTAGGCTGTTTTATCTTTGGTTGATGCATTCGGCCTTGGATCACTGATTTTCTTAACAAGATTCAGTTGGGACTGTTACCTGACTGTATTGTTAGTCTGTTTAAAATTTCCAGTGCTGCTTCTGCTAGGTCGCAGAGTAGAAATTCTTTTCAGGTCATAAAGTATTTGCACAAAATTATCAAATTAATGGGTACAAAACTTTATAATTGCCAAATTCCGTTGTTAGCTGCTCCAAGATTTCATTCTTTAAGAGGTTCCTCAAATTATCTACTTACCAATGAAGTGTTAATTGATTTATACATAATTGGCATATTTTTTATACAATTGTTGCATGATGTTGTATGTGGGGTTTTTGTATTTTTGTTGTGACTGGACTGTTGTGAAAATGGGCAATTTTGCTCAAAGATCTTTCAGTATAAAAAACGAAAAATGCTTTTTATGAATATTTATCGTGGAGGGGAGGGGCGGGGCTCCTGCTTATGCTTATAGTAATACTGCAGACGCCACTTGTGCCTTTATCCCACAGCTGCAGGATCAGCTCTTTGGCACTAGGTCATTAGAGGGTGCCGCTTTTAAGTATTTAAACAAACTGGAGGTAAGTTGATTGTTTCTCAGCCCAGGATTCCCCTCCACTTTAGGGGATGCCATGGTAAAAAGGAAAAAAACTATCTGCCCGCTCCGCTTGTCCCGGTTGCAATAGTCATGTGAGGCGTGTGGCACGGCCGTTTAATGACTGAACAGTCTTCGATGTCCGAGCTGCTCATTCGGCCCTTGAAAGGAGGTTTTGTTTTGCTCTAGCCTAGGTGATATTTTAAAGGATATCTAAGATAAAAAGGACCCTATTCAGGTTACTAGAGTAATGGTAACAGAGGCACCCTTGCCATAAGATGCAAAGGAGGCCCAGGGTGAAAATGGCGATCGCCTCACTCTAGGTACTTGAGTCCATCTCTGCCAGCCTACTTTTGGTGAAACATTCCGTAAGTTTGCTCCTACTCAAGATGGGCCCAGATGAAACTCTGCCTTAGATTATGCTATAGAATTCTCAAAAAAAAGTATATTAATATTTCTTCAAATGTTGTCTCTGTTTTCCCCAGTTCCAGAGGAGACTGAAGTGACACGCATGTCGGAGGCCCGGGGCACCACCTCATGTGGGGCTAGTTTGACAAGTCTCCCAAAGGCAAGGCTGGGGCTTCTATTCATTTATATTCTTAGAGCCATGATGGGGATGTGGGGGTGTGTCTTTGGCCCCTGCTGGCTCTAATACGCCTGCACAAATTGTGGGTCATTCTTTGAGATAAAATCCCTGTGTTTGATATCTTGAGCTGTCCAGCTGTGGGATACTGGTCCCCTTAGATCTGTGGGATGCAAATCTCCACATTCCCATTTAATAGTCTTATCAGGTACCATTGGTTCTCAGTACTGGGACAGCTTTTCAGTGCAGGATGCTTCCATTTGGACTGGCTCAGTCTGGCTCAGTCAACTAGGTCTTACAGGTGCACAGTCTGAGCTTTGGTAGCTCAGCTCCGTCAGGAGGGACGTTTGCTCATTCAAGCATCAGCTGGGGTATGAAATGTAAAAGATGACAGATAAGGACCTCAAGGCCCACCCAGTCTGCCCATTTTTTTCTACCTTTTGAATGTGTCATTGGTCTTTACTCTGTCAGTGGCCTGTAGTCATACTCATCTGTATTGCTCCCTTATGCCTGTTTGAAGCCCAGCACTGTATTCATATCCACCACTTCCTGAGGTAGGCTGTTCTATGCACCCACCACCCTTTCTGTGAAAAAGAACTCCCTCACATTAACCCTTAATCTGCCTCACTGTAATTTCATGCTGTGTTCTCTTATTCTGCTATTTTTCTTATATTTAAGAAAATAGGCTAGTGAATCTGTATTCGGGACTTTGGAGGTGTTGGGTGTCTCGGTTGGGTGCTGGTTTGAGAACAAACGCTCTCGAGACTTCAGACCGTGAACACCTGGGGATGCTGGTCAGATGGACCTGAGAAGAGGTTTTCCTCTCTCCAGTTGGGAAGGAGATCTTACTGAGATGCCCAGTGGCTGAGGAGCCAATTACCGGCTTCCCATCTCGCTTGCCACTGGTTCTGTGCTGTGCCTCGATGGCGATAGAACTAGGCTGTGGTCTCTGACCCTTTTTTTATTTGGCCCTTGCCCATGGGATTGCTGTCACCATACTTTGAGCAGTCTACATTGGTGGGTGAGTTTAGACAATCTGAGCAAGGGAAGTCCCCCACCCACCACCCACCAAAAAAAAGGAGGCTTCTGCTACTCGAGAGACTCAGTGCAGGAACAGCACCTACTCATAAGCGTTCTGGAAGAGTGGGTTGTCCACCTTGCTATGTTTCTTTCAAGATTGCTGCATTTGGAAGCTGCGTCAGTCTTAATCCAGTGGAGTGGATATTTGAAACCGGAGGTATTCAACCTTCTGTGTCAAAGGTTCGGTCATCTACAGATGTGTTTGCCTCCAGCCACAGTGATCTAGTTCAATGGTTCTTCAGTCACTACCTGTGTCCAGAGGTGGTAGCAGTGGGTGCTTCCCCCACTATGTTCCCGCTAGCCACTCGCCATGTCGCCACCGGCGAATGTTTTTAGCGTGTGGCTAAAATTTCTAACGATTTTTAAAGTTACCCGAGCCACAGAGGCTAAAACCTTCTATTCATGCCATTTTTAGCAATATTATAGTACACGGTTTAGAATAACTAATTTGGCAGTGTATATCATGGTGTGGCTCATGATTTCACGTAGTGGCTAAACAGCCTGGGGGAACGGAGCCCCAGCTCAACATCTGGCTCCCAAAAGGAGTCTCCTAACCTAGATCCGCTAGGTAGGATTCCGTGCCAGCAGCCATGCCCACATAGGAACCCTTTTCCTTTTGCCCTGGCCAGGGCTAATTTTGTTAGTCTTTTCAAAGCACTGGTCCCGCACTGTTTTTTCCTAAAGTTTAGCCTTAAGCACCCTGAGGAGTCGGGTGCTGGCTTGTGGAGCCTCCTTTGGGGGCCAACAGAGGGGTTTTCATTTTCCTGCAGGTTCAGTGAGAGTTGAACTATGTTAGGATTCCAGGTTTCCCTGGAGCCTGAATCTGGTTCTGAATGCTGCTCTATGGAGCTTTTCAAACCAATTTTGTAGGTACCGTTTGACATGCTGTTATATGTCATGCGTTTCTTAGTGGATATGTACTCTGCTTGAAAGCTTGGCGAGTTCCAGGCGTTGCCCCGCAAGGATCCAATCCTGGTCGTGCAGTCGTACTAGGCGGTGCTCAGACCAGTTCCATCCTTCATTTCAGAGTTCCATGGCCTTCCCCGTGAATCAGGGAAACTCCTCCGTCTATCTGCTTCTCCCACTGCAGAGGCAGTGGCACAGGTAGAATTGTGACGAGCAGTTTGGACATTCTTTAGACAGACTGCTGAGTTCCGTTTTGTTAATAGGTTGTCTTCTCTGGATCAAACAAAAACGAAAACCCTCCAATGCCACCCTAACTCATTTTCTCCTTGGGTACTGCATCTTAAAACCCAAGTGCAGTGAGTACCCACTGACAATGTGGAACGCTACAGAAAGGAAATTTCTTCATACTTACTGTAATTTCCTTTTCTGTTAGTTCCTGCATTGTCAATGGGGCCCACCTGGGAACCATGCTCCTGCAGGAGAACATTGTCCAATATGTCGTCATGGGAATGTCGTTGTATTATCTGTTTTGCAAGCCTATCGGGACATCCCTGTTCAGTTTACTGATGCGCCTGTGTTTGGATTAAAAAAAAAAAAAAAAAACTTGTAGTAGTAATAAGCAGGGCAGTCACACATCGGAATGTTGAATGCTGCTACATAGATTCTACAGGTTCAAGTTTGACGCTAGCCAAAGGGTACCTTTGTTGCAGGTGAGGCACGGTGTGCAATCCTTGCCTTGCGGTTTTGTTGCTGCTTTGGTTCTTTCCAGTTGCCGTTTTCTTTGGACTGTGCAACACGTAAACAGCAAGACTGATTTGGGCGATCAACTTCCTCAGCGGTCAAGGTATGCCACTGTTTACTATACTTTTATACTGTTACTATTTATGTAAAATAATCTACTATTTTGGTGTCAGGTCGAATAGTATTGCATTTATTTCATGTTTGGAGGAACACCGAGGATGGTGGTGACTTGAGTTGCTGTTTGAAATCCTCAAATGCCTAGCATTCTAAAGCTTTGGGCTGTGCCATTTCCCTTAGTAGGGGTGCACTTATACTCAAGTGTAATGATTACTGATTGACAGTGTTGGAGTTAACAGAAAAGGAATTTATGGTGAGTATGAGGATGCTTCTTCTTTCCGGACCCCATCTCTGGTATCTCGCTAGTGGCCATTTGGATGCCACTGTCGGATAGGGGAACGGTATCCTCTCTGGTGAAAACAGAGCAGAAATAGTCGTTAAGTGTGGTTCTTTTGCCCATTCTCTTATTACCCTATCCCCGTCCGACAAAATTCCTCTTGCCATCTCCCCGATGTATTGGAAGAAATGCTTCTCTCCAGATTTGATTCTGTCAGCAATACGCAGCTGCATGTCTGCTTTAGTCTTTCTGTCTGTTTTTCTGAATGTATTCCTCCTTTTCTTCCTGTTTCTTAAACCTACAGAAGGTTTTCTTTATGCTCATTGCTTTCCTTGCCCTAGCAGAGAACCATACATGTCTCTTAAACTAAAATAAATGGTGAGAATTACAGGAACAATATTAAATATGAGCTGAACTGTGAAATTGCATTATATGGCTTTTTTTTTTTTTTAAACGTTAATCTGTTTTTCTCTTTTGGACCCCAGTCGGCTTGCATCTGCAGCAACCCTCCCAGCCCACACCCTGACATCAGGCAGAATCCCCATCTTCCCCTCTGTGGTAGGGCGATGAGCCCCAATTCAACTTACCTCTAATAGGATCCGGCATCCGGGGAAGCGCCATTCAGGGTCAGCACCTGCTGTGGGTGGGCGATCTGGGGCTGATTTTTTTTTCCTGGCTTTCTGTTGGCCCGCCCCCAAAGAGATGTGGCATGCATTGTCAGACAGGGAATCACGCATGCGCTCCCTCCAGGCGTTTGCTCATGTGCACCCCTTTTCCTGTGTCGGCATGCCCCCCAGCCTCTCAGCTATGGGCCAGTTTAGGACTGACCACTGGCATCCCGGAGAAGGAGAGCAGTCCCTCTGATGCTTGTTCTTCTCCTACCAACCCCGGCCCGTGCTCGGGTTCCTAGCATAGCATGAGGTGCATCCAGTGCCTCAGCCGTTGGCGCCACCGGGCCAGCATCACGGGCTCTTTGAGCCCCTGACAGCATTAGGAAAACTTTGAAAAAGGTGAGCTTTTATATTCGTGTGTCCCATTTTCTTATTACTGCATGTATTTTCAGTAGTTAGTTCTCTCTTTTTTCAGTATTTAAAACAGTTGCATGAAAACAAGATACCGGTCTCCTCTGGCTGCTTGTCTACATCTGACATCACAATCATCTGTTTAACATCATAACTATCACTACAGCAACAGGTTGTGTTGTCCTAAACATTATATCTGGTGTAGACGTGCAGCCAGGGCTGAAAGGACAAAGATACTGTGTTCATGCAAATACCCTTAGTAATAAGGTTGGGAATTGCAAAATAAAATATGAAATAACAAGCTGTATTCATGTCTGAATGTTTACATTTTTTCAAAGCTGTCTCAAATGCATCAGCAGCTATTTAAATTGTGGGCAAATAAAACGGAAAACAGCAAGCAATAGGATAGGATAACATTTATTGCCATTTTTACTTATAGTATATCGTAACAGTTTTCTTGATTTCAGTCTTGCTGATATTTTTTGTGAGGATCTTGTAGTGTAGGTAAGCATGAGGAATCACAAGACATAATGTTCCATGCTGTTGTATTACAGTAGTGAGCTGTTTACTGGGGTACACCAGCATTCTGAAACCACCACCTGGTACAACAGCATTTGGAAGTGTGTGAATTTCCATACACAGCACTGAACCATGTACTATGTAATTGTAGAATAATGTATGGGAAAATGTATACAAGACACCTGTGCTTCCATTGAGAGTGAAGATAACAGTATATTGACCTTGAGGTCATGCCGTTATCACAGTCTTGAGATGCAAATGGTCAAGTTCTGTAAGGTTGCTCGTATATAAAGTATATAGTTATGAACTGGAAACTAGCTGTTTTTAGCAGCAGAGTTATGTGCAGTCGCGAACAGCAATTTACAGATAACTGCTTCTTCAAAAAAGTGGTTCAAGGTGCCTGTACTAAGTAACAGTGCACAGGAACACCATTTTCACATACCTTTAGTGGCTTGTTTACATGCCACAGTGGATTGTCTGCCTTAAACGTTACTATCCGCTTAAATAGTCTGCTGGTGCGGTCATTCATGGCAGCCAGTGAACATGGGCTTTTTCTTTTCATTCTGTGTACCCTGCCTGCCACACTCACGGCACCAGGTATTGCACATAGCATGTCCCACTCCCTGACCCACCACTGGGGTCACCAGTGCAGCGATACCTGATGCACCTTTCCTCCCTTGCTGGTGGTGCTGCTGTGCACCAGCGCGCCTCCAGTTCACTCTGCCTGGCTCCAATATCCACTCCCAAACTAGAGTCACTACAGTGGGTGCGACATGTGCTACCCAAGGAGGCTACCTTTCAGTATGTGGGAGCCATTTGTGAAATGTTTGTAGCAGGGTAAAAACTTAATATTACCTTGTGTTTAGAAACATGAGTCTCTCCTAAGCAATGGTATTTTAATTATTTTTTTTAAACAGAGAAATTTGTCTGCGGATATTAAAGATCCCTGGCCCATCCAGTTTGCCCCAATACCTGTAACTGTGTTCTCTTTTGTAGTTTATTCAGATATGAAAAGTAAATGTCTAATAAAAACTGGGTTGCAAGGTACTGTAAATATAGACCTGGTAATTAACCAGGTGAAATAATCTTGCAATCCTGTCTCACTGGGGGATACCAATATATTAAACGGTTGCACCTCTGGGGCAACAGCATGGCCATGAACTATAGCAGTGGTTGAAAAGATAGTGGAGTGTATTCACTCTTTAAAGCCCGCTGACTGATTTATTAGTGTCCACGAGTCCCTAAAGGGAGCTAAGTGCCCAATAAGTAGAAGTCTCATCTCAGTCAGAACTCCAGCTTTCTGTATCTGAACTTGTAATGTGAAATGGCAGATGTTACTTGAGAGGGCTCTTGCGGTAGAGTATTCTCATAAGACTAAGCCACAGGCATCAGGACTACGGAAACGCTTCTGGCCATGGTCTCTGGTGGGGACTACCCCTGTCAGGTGACCGGCGTCGTCTGACGTCAGTATAAAGGGGCAGTCCCCTACACCTGCCCTCCAGTTCTTTCCCACTGTCGGCTTGCGAAAGTACCTCGTGGAAGAAGAGCGCTCACTTGTCTTGCAATTTTGGATGAGTATCTCTTTTCTTTGACACTTTTTGTTTCTCTAATATTTGTTCAATTACCTCGCTCTGCATGTCATTCCCAATGCCCTCAGAATTGCATAACAAGTGTGACTTGTGTGGATCTCTGCTTCTTCACAAGGACGTCTGTACTGTCTCTTTTGCTTAGGCCTGGACCACCGTGTGGAGGAGTGCAAGCACTATCAAATTAAATTCTGCCATCCAGAAACTGAGATGGCAGTCCCTGGAGGCCCATTTGTTAAAGAAAACGGCATCCATGAAGAATTGAAGAAATTGAGGCAGGCATCCACGTCTCCTGAGGGCCATCATAAAAAGAGGGACAAGGAGAAACACTGAGACTGGGACTAGTTGTCACAGCTGCTGTGACTTCGGCTGGAGTTGCGTCCCTTCAGGTAACTTCCCCTCCGTGGGATCGTCCTTCAGCTGCTTCGGTGGTAACTAAGCTGGCGTCGCACCCCCCCCAAACTGGCTTGAGTGCCCGGGCCCGCTGGGAGCCTCTGGGGAAAAGGCCTCCACTCCTGCTATTGCCCCTAAACCTCGGCATGCCGGTAAGAGTGGGTCTGATAAGTCGTCTGTCTGCTCCTCCGACTGCCCAGCCCGTGACCCCACGTCAGGCGCTGACACAACGTCTGATGTCCGGGAGTTGCCCCATTGCCCTATGAGGTCCCCGCATCCTCAGACCCCCCCCCGGGATCTGCTCCTCCCTCCCCGGCTGAGGTCAAGGATGCTGGAATACTGCCGTTGGGAGTTCCTCCACTCCAATACTGGACCAGACGCCAGATAACCCAAGGTCGCCCTCCAGCATTCCACTCCCCGATGGCAGACCCGCTCCGCTGTTGGGGCCAGTTGGGCTCCCGTACCCTCCCATGGGTCCTCCTACTTCAGGCTTCAGGACCTTTGGCTCCATTGGAATCCCTGGATACCTGACGCCGCAGTACCGGGCACCTCAATACCTGCTGTCAGGTTATAGGTACCCTTATTACAAGTTACCTGTATCCGAGCCCCCCCACCCCCAACAGCCTCAGGTGGACTTGATGGAGGTTTTGGCCTCCTCGTGGGCTAAGGCTAAGACCCAGCTTGCCAGGGAGGTGGAAAGCAGTTTGCCGACTCTGGACTCCTTACGACTTCTCCACCTTTACCCAATGCCAGGGCAGAACCATCTGTATCTTGGGCTAGGGAGGATATGTTTCCCTGGGGTATCCCCAGAGGGGACAATCCACCCCCACACAGGGAGAACTCCTCTTCATCGGAGCCATCAGTCTGATTCGGATTCTGGCCACTCTGATCCTGGGGACGAGCCACACACTCCAGAAAACCCCTGGCCATGGTGCTCTCTGAAGTCTCCTCCGGAGGACCCTTCCTTTCTAGAGCTACTGAAGATCCAGGCTGCTTGTGAGTGGCAATCAGTGGAGCCAGATCCCCAGCGTAAAAAAACTTGCTGCTCATCTGGACGTCCCGGAGACCTCTCCCACCTGGATTCCACCCTGGGTCGAGCCTCACGCAGATCTTGTTTCCGCTATTTGGAAACGACCTTCCTCATTAGTTCCTCTCCCTAGAAAGGCAGATGAGCTATACCAAGCTCCAGAGAGGAAAGACTTCCTTAGTCTCCACACCAAGGTGGATTCGGTGGTGATTAGCGCCGCTCACGACCGATCCGCCAACCCAAAGCACCTCGGCTCGTCCCCTCCTGACAAGGAACCACGACTTCTGGACCAGTATGGGAAGATTTATGCTTTTTACACTCTGGGTATGAGGGCCCTAGATTACATCGCTCATATGGGGAACTACCAGAAGTCCATCCTCTGTCAGTTGGAAGCGAAACTGGGAGACCTGGTCCATTCTGCGCGTTCGGCATTGAAATCTGTCCAGACAATGTGTGAATCATTCCAAGGGCTGAAACGTCCCTTTCGGCACCAAATTTGCCAAAAACTAACACAAGCAAAATGCCTGAATAAGCGCTGAGCCATGTCAGCAACCAGAGCTTCTCCCAGCAAAAAAGCCTTCAGCTCCTGTCGCTGCTCTGCCCTCTGCCTCTGTCAGTGGGGGGGGTTCTCCCATCTGCCGGGTTGGGAGAGGATAACTGCAGATGGCTGGAGTGCTTCAGCAGGGCACTCGATGGAGTTTATGAAAAACCTCTTGGCAGAAAGACCCCCCCCCCCCCAAAGTCCTCCTACTCCCCTCTACACCTTCAGTTGGTGCTAGAGGAAATCTGCTTTTTTCTTTTGAAGGAGACAGTAGAACTAGTCTCATCTCCCCATCCCCTCACACACACCTGCAGGGGACTGGTTACTATTAGTTTCTTTCTAGTACCAAAGAAGACCAGAGATCTGAGACCCATATTAGATCTCTGCTCCTTCAGTCCGTTTCTGGAGTACAAACTGTTCAGGATGCTTTCGCTACAGAGTCTTTTTCCCATGCTACGTCCGGAACTCCATATCCCTATATGCCGTTCCCACCACAAGTACCTAAGTTTTTGTTTTCAGGGGTCACACTACCAGTTCAGGACCCTCCCATTTGGCCTTTCCTCGGCTCCCGGTATTTACCAGATGCCTGGCGGTAGTGGTGGCCTTCTTGCGTTCCCAGGGAGTTCATGTCTTCTCCTACCTGGATGACTGACTTCTAGCAGCTCCATCCCGAGAGGAACTCTTGTGCTTCCTTTCTCTCGCCCTACAAGTTTTCTTCAGCATGGGTATCAGTCAACCAAGCCAAGTCCCACCTGATCCCTTGCTAGCCGCTGCAGTTCGTAGGGGCAGTGTTGGACATGACCCTAGGCAAAGCTTTTTTGCCCCTGGACAGTCAAGACGCTTTCAAGTCAAGCTCATCTCTTGTCTGGTCTCGGGTTGGTCAGGGCCAGGAAGGTCCTTTGCCTTCTCGGGCTAATGGCGGCTGCCATTCCCATTGTCCCGCTAGTGCAGCTCCACATGAGAATCTCCCAGTGGACTCTTGGTCCCAGTGGGGGAATTGCAGTGGTTGATGGTTCAGGAATACCTTGGAGAAGGGTCCCTGTGCACAGCAGACCCCCAAAAAAAACACACCGACGACAGATGTGTCTGGGGCAGGCTGGAGTGCCCATCTGGGGTCTCACAGGACTCTGGGCAGCTGGTCTCAGTTCGAGCAGAAGCTTCACATAAATGTCCTCGAACTGAGGTTAGTTCTTTATGTGCTTAAGGCTGTCCTTCCCGTCATTCTTCCCGGTCATCTCCTGATCCAGTCGGGCAATGTGTGTAGTCTGGTACCTCAACGAACAGGGAGGAACTTGTTCCTATCCCCTTTGTTGGGAGGCAGTGAGGGTCTGATACTGGGCGTGTCAGCACAACCTGCCCCTGATGGCTGTCCATGTTCCAGGAGTAGTGAATATGGCCAGGCCTCATGAGTGGGAACTCTAAGACTTGTAAATGACCGCCCCCAGCAGTGGGGGACTCCAAGTGGACCTCTTCGCTTCCCACCTATTGCTCGCTCTAGGGCGAGACACGCTGTCTCTCTGTTGGAAGGGCAGATTCGTTTACACCTACCCTCCCATTCCTTTGATTCCGAGAGTACTCAACAAACTTCAGGCCGAGAGGGAGAGGATGATTCTCATCTATCCCTTTTGGCCGAGGCAAGTTTAGTTCTCTTCTGCAACAGTTTTCTGAGGAACCTCCTTTTCCTCTGTCACAGCATTTGCTGACCCAGGGGACCCTGGTCCATACAGGCCTTAAATCACTTCACCTTCATGCGTGGCTCCTACAGACAAGTCATGCTTTGGCATTTCTCCCTTAGTAGCAGATATTCTGGTGGATGCCAGAAAGCCTTCCACCAGGTCTAACTATGCGATGAAGTGGAAGCGTTTTGCTGTTTGAGACGGCTCCAAGGATTTGGAGCCTTTCTCCTGTCCAGCGAACAAGGTCCTGGATTACCTGGGCCTTAGCTACTCCTGTCGGAAGGTACATATGGCAGCTATCTCAGGCTACCACATCCCCTTTGGAGACAGGACTTTTGCCCAATTGGAAGTCTCCAAGACTTTCTTGAGTGGAGTTCTCCATTTAAGACGCCTGATCCGCAATCCTGCTCCTCCTTGGGACTTAAACTTTATCCTAGAGAAGCTCACACTACCTCCTTTCGAACTGGCAGATGAGGCAGATTTAAAGTGTTTCTTTCTAGTGACCATTACCTCTGCTCGGAGGATTTCTGAGCTGCAAGCCCTAATGTGCAAAATCCCATACTTGATTTTTCTCGAAGGGCGCTAATGCGCACTAATCCCAAGTTTCTTCCAAAGGTGGTTTCTGAATCTACGTTAAATCAATCCATTGAATTTCCTGCATTCTTCACAGAACATTCCAATCATGGAGAGTATCTTTTGCGCACCCTGGTTGTGCATAGAATACTGAGATCCTATACCAGTAGGGCTAAGGATCTCAAAGACTGATCAACTCTGTTTTCTCTCTAACGAAAGAGAAGGAAATGCGGTTTCCAAGCAATGCCTTTCTAAATGGTTAGCGAGTTGTATCACATTTTGTTACGAAAAGGGCTGGTCAGAGGGTACTCCTCCAGGGGGGTAGTTGCCTCTGCTGCTTGTTTCAGAAATGTGTCATGGCAGATCTATGCAGCAGCAACTTGGACTTCCATCCATACTTTCACAAAACATTACAGCTTGGACATTGCCTCTCGTTGCAGGGCAGGCTTCGGGTTGGCTGTTCTGCAGGGACTCCTTTCGTGATCCCTGATCAGACTTTGTCATTTGTGGATAACTCCTCATGGCTTTTCTCTGTCCAGACTGCTTCGGAATCTGTCCTGTATGTGAATACCTACTGCAAGAACCCTCTGGAAGTAAGATAGTACAGGTACGTACAAACTTACAGTAACAGTATCTCTTTGAGAGAGGCTCTTGCAGTAGGTATCACCTTCCTCTCTCCGTCCCCCTCAATTTCTTCCTTTCATCTGTGGGGGCATATCCTCTTCTCTCCTGTCATGCCTTTCTGGCCTTTGGTGGGAAAGATCTTGGAGGGCGGGCGTGGGGGACCGCCCCTTTATACTGACTTTGGCTGATACCGGTCACGTGACGTGGGGGCGGTCCCATGCCAGAGACTGCTAGCTAGAAGTTAAACTGAATACTTTTGCACAGTTTTCAGCTGTACCCGCTAAGCCCCATTGGGAAGCCACTGGGAATTAAGGCTATTGATTCCGTTCAAGATGCGGTCCAGGAATGAAACATGTAGCGCTGTCACATTCTCGATCATGTAGTTGCGCCATCTTGTCTCCTTCCACGTATGCAGTTGGAGACAAGAAAACTGAAGAAAGTGTAACCATCGTAGATATTTTAAATTTTAAACGCTGCTTATCTGCATCAACATGAAGTGGCCACTCCCATGGAAGCAGTGCCTGCTTTTTACCCAGAATTCACCCTCCAGTGAGAGCATTCTTTTAGGCTGGGTGTATGGTAAACCATAAACTCAAGACAGAGTCCTGGCTTTTGAGGGTTTTTTCAGCACTGCTGTTTTCCGGTTCCAGCTCTCACTGCAGCAGCATTTTCAGGAAGAGTGAGAGTTCCTGACAATGCATGTGCGAAGAGGTTCAAAGTTGTGATGCAATAGAAACGTAGACTTTGACGGCAGATAAGGACCGCTTGGCCCATCTAGTGTGCCCAATAGTGATGTAGCTAGTGCAGCACAGCAAGCTAATTCCAGTAACCAAATTCCATTGGCGGCAACCTTCTCCCATACACTAACATTTAGTGGTACAGAAGGATCCAAGTTGAGCTCAGTTCATTTTCCATTCTGAGTCTGAGGTGCGATGGGCTGCTTCAAAGTCCTCTTTAATTTTCTGTACTTTTTCACAGCTTCTGTAGGGTGGCTAAAAATATAGACAATATTCTGCCTGCGCAGGAGATCTTCATTTTAGCTGTAAGGAATGAATTATTCCCGGGGATTTGCCTTCCAATGCTGTCTGGGGGCCTTGTCTCTTAAGACTTGGAGAAAGCTTGTAACACTACGGCGAAGTATTAAATAAGCCAATAAAACACATTAGCAGTTTTGCACACTAAAAATGCTTCAGCTGTGAAAATGCATAGCAATTGGCACTGAATGGTTTGAAAAATTTCAAATATATATGTAGTTTAATTAATTTTGTCTACTATGTCATGAATTCACTCAGGAAATGGTTAGCATTCTACTACTCATTTCTGGAAATGATTAGCAATACCCCGTTTTGCGCAATGTTTTGCTATGCTATACCAGCTGTTTAATATGCTGCCAGGGTGTCTTTAGCCTTGATGAAACCCCCAACTGATTGTGGTACATCCTTGAATTTAAAAGGGGGGATGCACTGGTTTACTTTTCCTAGGTTCGCTGCCTCCAACAGTACAGCTCTACATCCTTTTTTTTTTTTTTCCTGTGGTGGAATGAGTGAGCATCTGTCTTTGTAGCCAATGCCAGTGTCGCTTCTCTGCTGATAGAGGATGTGTTAATGCATGGTGCTTGTACCTTCCCTTCCGGATAAGAGTGCCAGTTTTGATGTCCCTTCAGTCTGCATACTGTCCCACAGTATTCATCAGACCGTGCGAGTGTGATCTTCTGGAATATTCAGTTTTATACAGGCTCTAAGCATAACACCTCAGCTTATTTTTTCATTTCAGTTGAAATTTTGCCACCACTAGCCAGCTGTGCCGGTACCTGAGAAAATCTACTAGCCCATCGTGTGTACTCCTTGAAGTGTTGCCACCTGCATTACAAGCCAGCAGAGCTTGTTGACGGAAAGTCTTGACTGGCCTGATGTAAAATCTACACTTTTCTACAGGAGTGGGGGAACTTTATTGTGACCACTACTGTAAATGCATCTTTTTTCTGTGTTTTGGGACTAATCAGCTGGTGGAGTTTCAGTTGCACAGGGAGGATACAGAACAACAAAAGGCTTTCCATGTCCAAGACTTTTGGAAGGGGGGGGTTGTGGTGGTGGCAGCCACCCGCTCCAGAATACAACTCCAGCTTGTTAATTTGCAGGCTTGTTTTGCTCCACGTGTGGAAAGACCTCTTCTTTAAAGAAAGCAAAGATGCATGGGTCCTCTGGATCCTGCTTCAAGCATGGGCCATTCCGGACACTTCTCGCGTCAAACCTCAACACCTTTTACAACGTATCTCTTCAGAGAAGACTGGATCAGCATCCCACAGCTGACGGATTGGTGCTTGTCTCAGAAATGAAATCTCTTACAAAGGTCCATGCACCAGTAGGCCAAACGTGCGCAGGAACTCCGGATCAGCCTTCCCTGGTCTTTCATCCTCTGGACTTTGGGTGGAGGCTGTTAACTGAGCACTCCACTTCCTCCTATCGGTCTCCAGCCTCTTCTTCAGGCCTCAAAAGATTAAAAATAAAGCAAGGTAGGGTATAATGGCACCATTAGCATGCATTTCAATTCTAAGAAATAAAGCAGATCAGACAACCAGCAGCATCAATTAATTTAGAGATGGTAAGTAGTTATGTAGGTTGTGAATTAGAAATATTGTGATGCAAAAGGGTTGACAGTGTCTCTAACACTCTTTGATGGGCACAACTTCTGGTAGAGTCTCCCTTTCACCTAACGTTGGTGAGATGCTGTTTGTACTCTGATAGCAAAAATAGCACTGTGACTTGGGCTCTGGTTGGCAGATATTTCCCCCAAAGCTTAGCTCCTGAGTATTCCTTGGGTAACTTTACATCTGAAGTGGAACATGCTCATAAAGTTGGTTTCCAGCTTAAAATTTCCTCTGCTGCAGTACAGGACACATGCAGCCAATGGATTTTAGATGGTCACAAGAGTGTCTGGCAATGTGTTCGGAAGACCACTAGGATCAAACTTCTTCCTGTGCTCTTCCACTCACAGAGCCACAGAAGAGGCAGGTTGTGGTAACTGCAGTATGAAACCTGATACAGTTGGGTGCACTTTACCCAGTACCAAGCTGTCATGTGAAGCAAGGACTCAAATTGACCTATACAGTGCCAACAAGAAATGGAGGATTTCTGAAAGTACCTCTCAAGCCTGAACAGTAAGATAGTGCACTTAAAAATTGAGACCTTGGGATTCACTTTAGCATCTCTTATCAGTCCTGGCAACTAGCAGTACATTTGATCTTACTTAAAGATACAGCTCTTGGAGCAGGTTACACCATTAGGACTGAAGCCGGCAGACGCCAGGACCCCACGGAAATATTCTAGCTAGCAGTCTTCAGCGGGGACCGCCTCCGGTCCGGCCCCTGACGTCAGGCATAGTACATAAGAAGCCGGTCCCCCCATAATCCTCAGTTCTTTTCCCGCCGTCGATTTACCAGTATCGGCCTCTGTCTCCTTTCTAGCGCGCGACGTCTGCAGAACTATGCCAAATTTCATCTCATTTTTGGCTCTGATCAACTGATGTCCTCTCCAACTCCATCTTTAGAGGGTCACCACTCCAAGTGCGCCTGCTGCAGACAGATCCCCTTCAAGGATCCCCATTCATCCTGCATGCGCTGCCTAGGCCCGGACCATGACATCAAGGCCTTCTCCTTTTTGCCAGGGTTTTAACAGCCGCACCAGGATCCACCGTCTGGCACTTCAAGCATTTCTCCTGGAAGAGAAATTGAAAAGCATGGACCAGGAACCTTTCTCCCGGGTAGAACCTTCAAGCAAATCCCATAAACACCGGGAAAAGGCGAGGTCCAGGTCTCCCTCCTGCAAGGGCCTCGGACTCCCGAAGCTCCGGCTCCAAATCGGGTCGCTGTCCCTCCAGGGCTCGGTCACCTCTTCCTCTGGTCCAGGTCAGGTCCTCTAGCGGTTCTTCACTCCAGCCTCTGAAGAATTCGAGGCACTCTGCTTCCTCAACACCTTTCAAGGCCTCTTGGAAGTTGGGTGAGCACCACAAATCTTCCTCCTGTCGCCGGGATACCGACGCCAGGTCAGTCTCCCAGCCACCCTGAGGTCTGGATCCGGCGCCCCGCAAAACTAAAGACCCGACGTTCCTCAAACGGCCTGACCAGGACGTCCTCTATCCCCCAAGGAGCAGATGCCACCTCCTAGGGGTAGATCTTCAGACAGGAGGAGGCCTCCCTCCAGATCCCCCTCAGGGTCACCCAGCCCCAAGAGACCCAGATGACGCCGGTACACTCCGGAGGATTCCAGGTCTGATACGTCTGAGTATTCCAGATCACCTTCTTCTCTCAGCATTCCCTGTCCTGACCCACACGGCCTACCTAGATCCCCTCCGGATGATCCCTCCTTCGCTGAGATCATGAGGCACATCCAGGAGAACATGGGGTGGGATGCCCAGGAGCTTGACCCTGAGCGACAACACCTTGCCTGCTACCTTTGGCAGAAAGACCCGAAGCTTGTGCCGCCCTTGGTGGATACATTCGCGGACGTCACCAAGGCTGCGTGGAACCGTCTGCATTCCACTCCTACTGTGCCGAAGAAGGCTGACCGCCTGTACAAGGCCCCTAGGGAGGACCAGTATTTGGCGAGCCACCCTCTGGCTGATTCCCTGGTCATCACTGCCTCACATGACCGGTCTCTCAGACCTCAACATATGAGCACCCAGCCACCGGACCAGGAATCCAAGCAGTTGGACACCCTGGGAAGGCGCACGTACGCGGCTGTTACTTGCGCCATCAGGTCACTGAGCTATCTGATCCACATGGTTCAGTTTCAGAACGCCCTGTGGGAACAGGGTCAGGACCTGGTTGAGAAGCTGCCTGATGGTGACCAGAAAGCGGAGCTCTTGAACCTCCTCCGCATGGGTTTAGATGTGGGGACCCAAGTGCTTGGAGCCACATATGATTCTGCGGACTCTTCAGCCAGAGCTGCAGCCTCAGGTGTTTGTCTCCGGAGACACTCTTGGTTTCGTGTCTCCGGATTTACCCCGGACGTCCAGAAAAACATCCTAGACGTCCCATATAACTGCGAGGTCCTGTTTGGTGAAGCCTCAGAGAGTAATCACAAAGTTCCAGGGTGCAGGGAAGGCAGTCCGATCTGTACAAGTTTACAAGTCTCTGCCTAGTTCCTTTCGTAGGAATCTGAGCCATTTTCGCGGCCGGCTACAAAGACAACAGCAACGTTCCGGACAGCAGCAGGGGGGCACTTTCTCACGCAAGGCCCAGGCAAGTCCTCCCCAGGCAGAGGCCAGCGATTCTCAGTGCTGCCACAGCATGACTCTTTCCCGGCCCCCACCCCTCCTCAGGATCAATGGGCAAAGAAAGTCGGGGTCGCATCGCAAGCCACTTTCCAGTGTGGCAATCGATCACCACCGACAGGTGGGTTCTACAGCTGGTCAAAAAGGGCCATTACATAGTTTATAGGCAGCCCACCTACAAGACCTCCCCTGCTTTCCCGTTATTTGGATCAGCATGCCCTGCTCATACGGCAGGAAGTGCTCGTGCTTCTGGAAAAGGAAGCCTTTGAGCACGTTACAGAGAACCAGAGAGGACTAGGGTACTATTCTCGCTTCTTCTTGGTTCCAGAGAAAACGGGATCTCCGTCCAATACTGGACTTCAGCGACCTCAACCTATCGGTCGCTTACAAACGCTTCTGTGTGGTAACCCTCCTGGGCCTAATTCCCATGCTGAAGCAAGGCACCTTTCTGGCGTCCCTGGGCATGCAGGATGCCTACCTGCACATTCCCATTGCTCAGGCGCACTGGAGGTTCCTGCACTTTGTTTCAGGGCCGAGCTCTTCCCTTCGTGCTGTCATCGGCACCTCGCGTGTTCACGAAGTGCATGGCGGTCGTAGCCACGTCTGAGGAGACAGGGCCACTACGTCTTCCCATACCTGGACGACTGGCTTCTCATGGTGCTCTTCCAGGAGGCCTTGATGGCTGCCATCCATTGCACCCAGTCTCTGTTCCAAACTCTGGGCATTCTCATCAATTATGAGAAGTCAGGTCTGGTTCTGTCCCAGAAGCTGCAGTTTATTGGTGCAGTTCTGGACACCGTCAGAGGGAAAGCTTTCCTTCCCACGGACAGAGCGGAACACATCAGATCCCTCATCAGGGAGTTATCGGCGAAGACCGTCCCAGCCAGACTGGTCCTTTGCCTGCTCGGACACATGACTGCGGCCATTGCAACAGTTCCTTTAGCCTGTCTCCACATGCGGATAACCCAGTGGATGTTACAGGTACAGTGGGACCAAAGGCAAGAGCATCTGCAGCATCCAGTCCAAATCACAGACTGTAATTCGAGATTGGCAATGATTTGCAATGGTGGCTACATCCGGGGAACCTTTTGGCGGGAGTCCCCTTCACAGCGCCATCCCTGACGGACACACTCCACAGATGGCTCAGGTGGGGAGCACATCTTGATGGTGTTCGGTCTCAGGGCCTGTGGACAGCCCAGGAGTCTCATCTCCACTTAAATATTCTAGAAATGAGGGCAGTCCTTTACGCTCTGCAGGCCTTCCAGTCGGAGATTCCACCAGGTGCACTTCTGTTAGACAATTCCACAGTGATGTTACCTCAACAAGCAAGGAGGTACCCACTCATACCCGCTTTGCAGGGAGGCCATGAGAGTGTGGGAGTGGGTTTTGCAACATGGCGCAAACCTTAATGCAGTTCATGTTCCCGGGGTGGTCACCATCATCGCAGACAGCCTGAGCCGCTCTCAGGCCAGAGTCCACAAATGGGAGCTTTTGCAGGAGGTGGCAGAGGATCTGTTTCACAGATGGGGTACCTACTCCAGAACTAGACCTTTTTGCGTCCCCATCCAATGCAAAACTGCCCAATTTTTGCACGCTAGATCCAGGGTCTGGTGTTTTCTGGCGAGACGCGTTGTCCCTCTCCTGGGTGGGCAGATTCCTCTATGCCTTTCCTCCTTTCCTGTTGATCCAGAGAGTTCTTTTAAAACTTTGCAGGGAGCAAGCGACGCCGCTCATCCTGATCGCACCCTTCTGGCCCAGACAGATCTAGTTCCCCCTCTTGCACCAGCTATCCCGGGTACCTCCAGTGCCTTTGCCAATCAGCTCCCATCTACTGTCTCAGGAGGCGGGTTCCTTAGTTCATCTGGACCTACGTTCATTGAACCTGCACGCTTGGCTTCTAGAGACATAGCCATGATGCGATACGGGGTCTTGCAAGAAGTGGAAGATGTGCTTTCTGCCGCCAGAAAACTGGTTACCCACGCGGCTTTCTGCCTTTGGACTGTCCAGAAAAGCTGGTACTGGACTACCTGCTTTCCCTTTTCCACTCCGGACTGGCTTACTCCTCGATTAAGGTGCACTGCACCTTTGTGCCATTTCAGCCTACCATGCCCCCGTAGGCCATCGGACGGTGGCCCAGCTGGACGCTACTCGTGCCTTTTTAAGGGGCGTCCTCCATCTTAGGCCTCCAATTAAGGATCCAATCCCTCCATGGCATTTACGCTTTGTCCTGGAGCAGCTCACGCTGCCACTCTTTGAACCAGCCGCGGATTGCGAGCTACGTTTTCTCTCTTGGAAAACATTTTTAGTTGCAGTTACTTCTGCCAGAAGAATTTCGGAAATGCACGCTCTTATGTGCAAAGAGCCTAATTTGGTTTTCCACCAGGGCATGGTATCCCTAAGGACAAACCCAGAAGTTTTGCCCAAGGTGGTCTCAGCTCTCACCCTTAATCAGAACATCGATCTACCACTGTATTTTCCAAAAGAGAAGCCCTTCTGCACACCTTAGATGTGCACAGGTGCCTCAGGTACTACCTGACGAGAACCAAACCGCAGCGAAAGTCGGACCAACTTTTCGTCTCCTTTGCCCACAGGATGAAGGGAGCTCCTGTCTGTAAGCAGTCACTATCTAGGTGGTTCATCCAGTGCATTACTTTCTGTTGTCAGAAGTGCAACAAACCCTTACTGGGTGAGGTCAAGGGTCATACAGCTAGAGGGGTGGCTGCTTCCTTTGCGGCGTTAAAGAACGTCTTCACCTCAGCTATTTGCACTGCAGCAGCTTGGAGCTCTGTGCATACTTTTATCAGGCATTACAGTCTGGGCATTGCATCGAGGCGAAGAGCAGGGTTCGGTCTAGCCGTCCTTCAGGGACTTCTGTCCTAGGCTCGAATTATATCGAGGTCTCTACCTTTCCTCCTCCTGATGGTGCATGGTTGCCATTACTGCTTGGAAATTGGTCCTAATGGTGTAACCTGCTGCAAGAGCTGTTCTCGAAGATCTACTGTTATGGTAAGTTCTTACGTAACTGTACTTTTCTGTGTTGGAGATCAGCATTTCCAGTTCCAGGCACTGGCTTCCAGCTGCGCTTTCGTACCATGAGTGTTTATCATAGTTATGTCAGTCTTGGTAGCACATCTCTGGACACCGGGTTTTCATGTTCAGCTTTATCTGGAGCTGGTCATCAAACTAGACTCTGGAGGCAACACAGGTAACTGTCCGGGTGTCTAAGATTTTGTGATTCCAAGGTTGAATCGTGAACTGCAGAAAGAGCAGTGTTGTCACCTTAGAGTATCGAGTACCTAGATGTGAGGTTCGACAAAGCATCATGGTTGGTTTCACCCTATTTAGAATTTGGGTAGTAGCAGCTTGCATATCCCACTGAAAAAACAATGCCAGACTTCTGGCCAAGCACTGACAAACACCTTTGGCCTCATGATGGCGATGGCATCTATCAGCCTGATGCAGTGGGCACAGCTCGTGTCCTGTCTGGCACAGAACACCTGGTCTAATATTGGGTTATGCAGCAATAGCCACTGACACAATTCCCCCTCCCTGCCCAGATCGGAGCTTCTCTTGGATGGTTGAGTCACTCCAATCTGATGTGGTCAGTTCAGGGCCTGTGGAGTATGAATACGTGCAAGCTTCCAAACATTCGGGACATAAGGGTGTTCTGAGCCCTTCTTTTTCAAGAAGGCAGTATGACGCAAGTCCGTCTTAATTTGATCGAACAGTGTCCTGTCTCAGAAAGGGAGGCAAAAAGAATGGCAGCATTATGTGGAGGCCTGTAAAATCCTCTGCTGGGCAGAAAGGCAGCTGTGGTTCATCACTGTAGTGCACCTAGCTGGTGCACTTAAATTCCAAGTAGGTTGGCTAAGCAACACAGTGTCTATACCCAGGGGACTGGGAACTTCACCTGGGGGGTTTTCCACACCACTTACTTTTTTTCTGTATTAATAACTGGGAGATTTGGCCACTCCTGAAGGTAGTAAAGGTGGTTCTATAGCTCGAAGGCAGTTATAAAAAAAAAAAAGTTCAGTACCTGATGGTTCTGTACCTAGATGCATGTAGTGTAATCTTCTGAGATATTGAGCAGATCTCTAGTGTTGGCACCATGTTTGTGTCCCACAAATTGATCAGTCTGAATTGTCAGTACAGTTAATGCATATTAGATTGTTTGTTTATACAGGTTTTAATTTTGTTAATCTAACCTGTACAGCACTGAGCTTTTTTGGGGAGTGCACTTTAGACAAAAGGGTGATTGTATAGGAATGATAGTACAGATCTGGGGGCTCCATTCTTCGTCACGGTTGGGGTGGTACAGTATAGGTGGATTTTGGTTGTACTGTTGCATCAGTTACTGTGTTCACAAACTTCCATGTGTTCATGGGGGATGAATCCTGTCTGTGACGTAGGTAGAGTGCCGATTTATAAATTCAGCTGCTTAGGTGCAAATAAGGTAAACGCCCATTAACACTCTATTGCACCTTCAACTAGGTAACGGTAAAGTATTGCGCCAGACGCATGAAGTGCCATACTGCAGCTTGGCTACGTCACAATTCGTCCTGGTCATTTTGCTCTGTGACAATTTGCCCCTATTAGCTCCATCGTTAAACTCCCATGTCAATTCATCCCTGGACAGTTCACATCTGGCATAAATATAAACTCCAGGTTGGTGCAGTTTGCCCACGAGATGAGGCAGTGTGCTAGTGGGTTGTATAAGTGGAAGTCTAACTGTAATTACTGGTGGAGTACTGTACAGTATGTAGTGGGAGTGAATTGTACAGGGGCAAAGTGATGTGGGAGCCTACTGACTGAGCTAATTGTCCGTGGCAAGTTGTGGATCTAAATGACCGGGACAGATTGACTTGTTTCCCTGCAACTTGAGCTTGTGTTTCACAGGGACATCCCAATGGCCCACCCTTGTGGCCAGGCACCCTGATGGTCTAATAGAGCTCACTCCAGTTTGTGCAGTCAAGGTGGTCTCATCCCCCTTCCTACTGTGCTGTATACTTGGTGGTCCTGTATTTGACCCCCTTAATGCTTTGCCATCTGCACTCAGCCACAGCACTGCACCCTAACGTACATGGGTGACATGCAGAAGGCCTGAGAATGGCCCTGTGGACCACTTGCAAAGGCTAACCCTGCACACTTTACGGACGGAATGCAAAGACATTTGCAGACTGTGGGAGTGGTGGTGTGAACCCCATTAAGCACTGTTCAGTGGGATCCTAATTGAGCCATGACCTGAAATGGTTGTAAAGACCCTGGTAGTGCCAACCTCTGGGTGATGTGGGTTCATAACATTTTTCATGTATAACAGGTAAGAGACTGAGTTATCTGTATTTTGAAAGTTCTATAATTGCAGTACAGAAGTCACTTACTGGCAGTATCAAAATAAGTGCATGCTACTTGGGTGCCCAGTAGAATTTTATTGAATATAATAGAACAGGATTTCTTCCAGAAAGAATGGAAAGGATTGGGGCATTGGTCGAGGAAACACAGGCATGATTTGTGCAACCCCCTTCTTATTGACCCTTTTTCTTTTGAGTCTGTATACTTTTTTTTTTTTTTTTGCATGTTTCTTGCGTCCGGGGAAGTTGCAAGGGATTGCAGAATGGTAGACTGTACCGCATCATATGGGGGGTGGGGGAGGAGAGACAGCGAGCAACCAGGGAACTACAGGCCTGTCGGTCTGACTCTGACCTCCATCGTAGGGAAGCTGATGGAATCACTAATCAGAGCGGACCATGAAGATTACCTAGAGAGACGACTGGCTCCAAGATAGTGAGCAACGTGGTTTTCATGGCAGGAAGGTCTTGTCCGACTAACCTGAATTTTTTTTTTTACTTTGACTGGATGACCAAGGAAGTAGACATGGGCCATGCTGTAGATCTGCTGTACTTTGACTTTTGATTTGGTACCACACAAAATATTGCTCAAGAAGATGGAAGACCTGGTTGTGGCTAAAACACTAGTGAACTGGGTGAGCAGTTGGCTGGAAGGGAGGCAGCAGAGGGTTGGTGGTCAGTAGGATTAAATCTGAGGAAAGGGGGGTTATGAGCAGAGTTTCAGGCATCTGTCCTGGGTTTGGCCCTCGTCAGCATGCTCATTGGTGAGGGGATCCAGGGCAGGCTCCGTCTCTTTGCAGATGAGATGGAACTGTGTGGGAAGGTGGATAGTGATAAGAGAATGAGTGATATGCAGAGGGACCTGCAAAAAATGCGGGTGATCAGAGGTCTGGCTGTTAAAATTCAAATGCCAAAAAGCGTAGGGGCAATGCATCTAGGAAGAGGAACCCCAAGATGGAGTACTGGATGGGCGGGGATGAGACTTGGCACTACAGAAGAGGAACGGGTTCTGTGAATTATAATTGGCAATTCCCTTAAATGAGCCAGTGCAACAAGGCCTATAGCAAGGCTAACAGGATGCTGGCATGTATAGGGTGGGGTATTGGTATCAGAAGAAGAGGTAATAGTTCCCCTATATAAATCACTGGTGAGTACTCAACTGGAGTACTGTGTTCTGCACTGGAGTCCTCGCCGTGGAGAGGACAGGGATTGGTTGGAAACAGTGCAGCGCAGAGTAACACAAATGATTCAAGGCCAGCAGGGCAGATACATGAGGAGCGCTTCAACCTACTAAATATGTACTCACTGGAAACAAGGAAGTAGTATGCTAGAGACCTTCAAGTTCTTTAAAGAAATTAAGGTAAGCCGAGGGGAATTATTTACCCTGAATACCAACTCGAGGTTACGTGGTCATGAGTGGAAATTAACAGGAGGGACATGAGGAAGTACTTTACGGAAAGGACGGTGGAAGCTTGGAGCAGTCTGACCGAGATGATGGGTGCAAACCTAGGGGATTCAGGCAGGCATGGGATAGAATGAATGGAATAGTGGTGGCCTGGGGCAACAAGACCAAGGAGAATGGGGATAGGACGGAGGAGGGTTAGTACCCAGGAGGAACAGTGGGTTCCACTGATAAGGGAATATGTGCAGACTGGATGGACCTCTAGTCTTTTTCTGCTGTTGTGGTCTCCCATTTCTGTTTCTTTGTAGCCCTAAATCATTTTTCCTTTGCTGTTTTACTCTGAAGTCACTCAGCTGCTCAAATTGTTACAGTACTGGGGTCTAGTTCCCTGTGTTAATCATGGGAGGGGGAAGTGTGGGGGGTGTTATAAAAGGATAAGGGCTCAAAACAAAAGGATGGAGGCACCCCCATGCATAGACGCTTTAGAGGAAACCCTGGAAACTAACTACAGTCTTAGCAACATACGTCACTTGTCAAAACAATTCTGGTTATCCTAGGGTACTGTATGTATTTCTCGACTCAAATATTTTACCATAAGGAAATTAATGTTCCCTTGTAGATTGTTTCGGTGAGTGTGCAGGCTTGTAGTCACAAGTGTTTGGCTCCTTAAATGCCTGTTAGCTGTGTTCCCCCTGCTAGAATAAAAAAAATCATTGTTATTTTTAATTTAGGTGTTTCTATTTCGGTCGAGTGCTTGAAAGGAAACTGTGGAGGGAGTGTGTGGAACTGTTTGTATCATCAGACCATGAAATAATCTTTCCTTGTTGTCCTGCCAACCCCGTTCAGCCTTTAAACTCGTTTTGACAGAGTAGTTCATCTACTAATGCCATTCTGGAATCTTTGTTTGCAGAAAGTCTGGTCTTCTGTTATTGGTGGGGCATTCTTAGACCTGACCTACTGGTGCAGTTTTAAGAACCAAGGGTGCAGGAGTAAGAACTTGTCTCTTTGGCCTGGTTTTATGCGACCGGTTTAAAACTGGGCTAGGTGTTAATAGGGATTTTTTTAAAGCAGCGGTTCACTTTTTTTTTTTTTTTTTCCAGCATCGTCATTGGGGGTAGTAATTTACTGCTGGATTATGTAAGGAATAAGACTACTAGGTGTGGTTTATGGCCTGATAAGAGCACACCCCAGGTGCGTAATAAGGCACGAGGCACACTGGTTTGGAAAGTGACTTGTAAGTCTTGGAATAGATTTCAAGGCTGACCTAACTGTATAAAAATACAACTACACTGCTTTGGAATTCTAACTGTTTGTGGAATTGTGCCAAAAAAAAAAATCTTAAAATGATATGAGTTACTTACATGCCAGCCAGTTTGACCTCCTGGCTGTTTGATGTGAGAAGTGAATTATCAATCGGGGCTCAAATTTAAGTTTTCTGGTACGTTTGGTGCAAATTTCATACCGGAATACCAAGTCAGACTCCTGGTGCTCATACAAATACCCAATTTCCTGATGTTTTGCATGTAAATCCAGCAACGGTGTCCCAATCCCGTGTCAGTGCTAGCCTCGTCACAGTACTTTGGGACACTGGGAGCCACTCCGCGTCTCTGTGGTTCAGAATCCTGCTTGTATAAAAATAGAAAACTGTCCGGACGCCTTTTTTTTTTTTCCTGCAAAAAAGAAAACATTCCCTCGTTTTCTCCCCATCTCGACCCTCCCACTGAGCAACCCACCACTCCCCTACCCCCTTATACTTGCCATCCTAGGTCGTCGGCTTCATCTTCTGTGAACTGGGACATATCTACACTCTTAAAAACCGAACCACGAACGGAAGAATCAAGCTCCATGCCGTATAAAGGCTGTAAATGGCATTTTCAACTTATGTTAATATCTCTGCCATTTTTCAGTATTTTTACATCAGACTTTTAACATGGGGTATTTGGCACCCCACCTCATGAACACCGACACTGTCATTTCGTTATTCTGTCCCGAAAGGTGATTTCACAGTAGCTGCGCGGACTCTCCTTACGGGACAGAGTAACTAGACGGTGCCAGTGTTTGAGGTGGGTCCCAAAAAGCCCATGTTAAAAATTTGGTGCAAAAATATTGAAAAATGGCCAAGATATGCGCAGTTTAATTTTCTACGCGTGCTTGTAACTTTGACAGTTTTTTTATATTTGCACTCGGAATTCACATTGTCATTTTTTTCACTCCCCCTCATGAACAGTACAGCTGTCATTGTTATCCTGCCTGAAATGTGTGTTCGCGCCTGTGGCGCAGAATGGCATAGTCATTATGCATAATCATCTTTTGGGACCAATGAAAGAAATGACCGACTCTTCACAAGGTTGGATCCCAAAAGGGCCATGTTGAAAATTTGGTGAAAAAACGCCTAAAAATGGCAGAGTTACATGTGGGTGTTGAAAATGTTCTACGCGCACACATAACATAGCCCATTGAATTTTGGCGGAATACCAGATATCCAGGCGGGATACCAAAATTCTGAATCTGGTATTCTGCCAAGAATACCCCCTTTTTTTAA
This sequence comes from Neoceratodus forsteri, assembly GCA_016271365.2. Classification (NCBI taxonomy): domain Eukaryota; kingdom Metazoa; phylum Chordata; order Ceratodontiformes; family Ceratodontidae; genus Neoceratodus; species Neoceratodus forsteri. The sequence continues at coordinate 578,524,255 of CM028138.1, forward strand.
ATTCTACCCCTGCCAATGATTTAGTCTTGTTTCTTAATTTGGTGCCATTTTATAAACACTGCAACATACTCTGGGCTTGAGGTTGAGTAATTGCCCCACGCTGATGCCTCATGTCTCCAACCCACTGAGTGTTGCCCCTGTTGTGTGGTGTGGTATGTCAAGTAGGGACCAATACACTGCAAAGCTATGACAGTCTGGAACATTATGCGACGACAGTTCTATTTAACAGCTCACTGGAAACAGGAATGGTTGTGGAGGAGGGCATATATATTCCCACTACACAAGTCATGGCAGGGAGGAGGCTGGCAGTTCCAGGCCAGTCAGCCTGGCGTGGTAGGAAAGTTAATGGAATCACCACTGAAGAAAAGGATTGTAGAATATCTGGAACTCAACGAGCTACAAGACCTGAGGCAGCATGGTTTCACGGGGGAGGTCATGTCAGATGAGTCTAATATATTTCTGTGACTAGGTGACAAAGGATTTGGATCAGGGGGAGTGGTGGGACGTGGCCTGCCTAGATTTCTGTAAGGCTTTCGACACCAGTCTACACAGCCAAGCAAGCTGGGCAGCTTAGGAGTGGATCCAAAGGTAGTAAACTGGATAAGAAATTGATTAGGGGCCCTGCCTGCTGCAATGCTGGTAATTGGAGTTTGGGAATGAGTCCTGAGCCATGGGGGGTCCTGTTGATGCTTCCTCGGGGGCAGTGGACTGCTTAGTTATCCATGGCCTGTTGGTTTCGTACTGGTGGTTCAGAGCAGCGGGTCTGGATGGGGACACTTCCGGTGGATGATGTGGCCGTCTACATTATTTGCTATTCCCACTGAGTGAGGAAGAAACATGTCCCAGCCTACTTGGATGATGCTGCTTCTCGCAGGCCCCACACCAATTTACTGGGCTCCCCAACCAGCCTCTGAACTTCCCACTCCTGGGATAGTGGGTAAGCAATGTGAGAAGTCAGTAAGGAGAGCCAGGGGGATACTGGGATGCATAGGAAGGGGCATCACAAGTAGAAAAAGGGAAGTGGTTATCCCTCTGTACAGACAGTTGGTGAGACCCCATCTGGAATACTGTGTGCAGTTTTGGAGACCCCATCTACGTAAGGACATAGGATGGAAGCAGTCCAGAGGAGGGCAACTAAAGTGGTGCAGGGTCTGCATCAGAAATCATATGATTAGAGACTGAGAGCTTAATATGTATACCCTTGATGAAAGGAGGGACAGGGGGGACATGATAGAAACTTTCAAGTACCTCAAGGGAATCAACAGAGTCCAGGAGGGTAGCATCTTTCAGAAAAAGAGATGTGTAAGAACAAGGTGGCACAATTTAAAGATAGAGAGAGGGGATGGCTCGAGTAATATGAGAATTTTTTTTCACAGAGAGGGTGGATACATGGAACCGCCTTCCTGGGGAGGTTGTTGGGTCTAAAACAGTGGGGGAATTCAAACGTGCATGGGACAGACGTAAGGCAGTTGTAGTGGGGGGTTACAAGAAGTAGGCTGTTGGTTAGCTAGAATCTGCAGCCTATCAATAGGAAGGAAATGGGCAGACTGGGTGGGCCAAGTGGTCCTTATTTGCCGTCAAAGTCTATGATAGCGGGGGGCATGGGGCACAGTTGGTCAGTGAAAGTAAGTCTCCGATGGGGAGGAGGGCCAGAAGGTTGGGCGGACCAGCAGCTGCATAAAGTGCAGTAAATGGGGAGTGGTTAGGAGATGGGGGGTGGGGCAGAAAGGATGAACAGAGACCTGATAAAACAAGAGGGGAGTGGTCAAGGGTATGGCAGCTAGATTTCAGTGCAAAATAGTGTACTTGGAGCACAGAAACCCGGGGTGGTGTGGTATTGACTACCAGCAGGAAAGCGACCTGGGGTAATCCTGTTGGATGTTGGGCAGTGAGACAAGGCAGTTGGGAGGGCTAATGGGATGCTGGGTTACATAGGGAGGGCTATCACTGGCAGAAAGAGGGTGGTAACGTTGCCGCTGTATAAACCACTGGTAAGATGCCACCTTGAGCTGGATACTACATCTCGAAAGGACAGAATGGAGGTGGTCCAGAGAGCAACTAAAATAGTGCAGGGTCTGCATCAAGACTTGTGAAGAGAACCTAAATGAGCTCAACATGTACACCCTGGAAAAAAGGAGGGAGGTGATGGAGACCTTTAAATACCTCATTGAGGGGAAAATGAGCTACAGGAGGGAAGTATTTTTCAGACGAAAAGTAGCTCAAGAACAAGGGGACATGCTGTGAAGCAGGAGGGGGGGGTAGATTCAGGAGAGTTGCGGGGAAGTACTTCACAGAAAGAGTGGTGGATTCCTGGAGCAGCCTTCCTGCAGAGGTAGTGGGGGTGTAAACAGTGGTGTGGTTCAAGAAAGTGTGGAAAAAGTGCAAGGGAATCCTAGTGGAAAAGGGGATGGGGTATGGTCTGCGGTAATAGTGTTGGGAGGAATGGGCAGACTCTATGGGCCAAGCTGTACTTATCTGCTGTCAAATTCCATGTTTCTGTGTTTATCCCCTGGCTCCACACCATTCTGATTTTGTTAGTATGTTCAGTCTTAATTTGTTGGCAGAGTGGCAGGCAGCATAGGTGGGAGCTCCCCTGCTTGATTTTCCTACTGTAGCAACTTGAGAATCCTGTTTCTACGGAGAGATTTTCTGCTGCATTTAAAGGGGACAGGAAATGTGCCCTACTTGGCAGTGGTTAGCAATGTTTACATTAATAGAAATGAAATGTGGTCTCCAAATGATATCTGAATACCCATTATTGTGAAACACTGTTCAGTGTGTTTTTTTTTTGTTTTTTTTTTTTTTATGGACAGCATTCTGCACAGTTCTCTTCATGGAACCAGTAAATTGGAGTTTTTACTATGTCATGGTTTGACTACTGTCCATAACAAAGATATAAACTAGTTTTTACGTTACTTTTTATTCAGGTACAGTTACATATGGATCATTTAGGGGTATGCATTTTTTGAAATGAAAATATAAATGGCTGTCAAGTGCAAATGATTTCCTAGCCAGCCCACCGGCGCAGTGGTAGCGCCACAGCTTGCGACACAGACTCAGGTTCGGAAGTGAATCCTGGATGTCGGAGCTGGCCAGGGGGGAAGGAGGATAAAGTGTCCGTATCACTGCCTCCCCTTGGGGGGGGGCAGAGCCCAATGCTTGCCTGGGCCAGAAGGTTGGGAGGGTTGGCAGACATTGGTGCACCATTGCGCGGGAGCGCGTGGCGTGCACACCACTTCCCGGGGACAGCAAGGAAAATGACGGCGGATGCTCGCAGGCCCTAAAGGGCTCACCAGCCTGAACTGGATCCAGAATTGGATGGAGACTGAGGACCCTGGCCGACCCTGCTTGGGGAAGGGGGTCCTGGAGGAAGATGGCTGGCATTAAGTCTCAGTGGAGGTCGGGATGACGGGGATGGGGTGTCCGTTCGAAGGAGGGCCGGGTGGAGGGGAGTGTCAAACAAAACTCCAGTTCTCTAAACCGTACCAGTTTGTTTGCATATTACTATTAACACTGTCTCGAAGTGTCAAAGCAAGACTTAGTAATGCTTTCATAGAGGGTGCTGTTATTTGGTAACGCCAGCATTGTCACATGATTGTCAAACATCTAAATGCCTCACCACAGGTTTGCCAAAGTTCTTGGAACTTTTTCGCCCAGTATTTTATCTACTTTATATGTATTGTGCTTCAATCCTAATGGACATGTCTTAGTTTGGAATTTTTTTTTATTATTTTATCCCCCCAGCCTGCCACCCCGACCCATCAGGAGAGACAATTGGTCATCCACTGCCTGGAACCCTACCGATCGAACCCCAGAGCTTGATGGGCGGCGGATCTCCCAAACAGGTGGGGACGGGCCGGGGGCACAGACGCCCCGTAACTTACATTTTCGTCGGTCTGAGATCCAGGTGGGCACTGCCAGGTCTCCCCATCTTCCCAGCGGTGGTATGCTGTTTTCACGTTTTCTCCCTCCCCGTACAGCGAGTGATTCCCCTGATGTCATGACGCAAGTACAGACTTCCACGCTGCACAGTGGCTGCATCCCATTCCCCTTAATGGAGCTTGCAGTTCTCCGAGCCTCCGCTCGGGGTCATGCAAGTGTCGGGCATCCGCCAGATCCCTCCCCAGAGAAGGCGAATCTCCCCCCGGCCGACCCACCAACTACCAGTTGGCTCCTGAACATTGGTCGCTGGCATGGTGCGAGGTGTGGCATCCAGCGCCTCAACCCTCAGTGCCACCGGGCCAGGCAGTAGTTTGGAATTTTATTCGACAGGCTAGTAGTGAAGAAAATCACGCATGCTCCCCAGAGTATCATGGCCACAAAACCCAAACACAGTATACGTATTTTGTTGTCCTCAGGACTCATCGGTGTGCCTCATCCTCCATCTTAGCCCAGGGGAAGGAGAATCTGCCCTGTGATTGTTTCAGGTCTGGGGCATGGTGAGCTCTTAAGTAGGAAAGCAGTATAACTCCAGCAGAAGCACCGAGGCAAGGGGCATGGTTTAACTGGGAAGGCCATTAAATGCTCTAAAGTAAGTTTTTACTTGGTTTGACTTGAACTCTAGCCAAATGGCAAAGGTCTATTGGCAGTTAGCCACAAGTGCTAATTGTGAAGGGAGGCAAAAACTGATGGCATCATGGTAGGCCAAAGACTGGCATGTTGCGGTGTTACTTATCACGACAGTGCTAACTAGCTGTGATGTGTGGAATACTACTTGCAGGCCGACCTATTTAGTTCTTTTCCTCCTCATAAATCATCATTGTGACCTCACTGACATCACAGCTGAACAAGGAGAGCAAATACTTGTTCCCATATTTTGTACATGGGACGTTACAGTGAGTGAGGTCATGATGATGTATGAAAAGTAGAACTAGATAGTGTCCAGGTAACGTATTGCAGATACAGTGACCAGGTTAAGTTATTGCTCTTATATCTACTACTGTCAGGCAAAAAAGCTTTCCAATGAGCAGGTGGACCCAGAGATGAATCCTGGCTGCATATAGCGTAATCCTGTGGTCCAGTCAGGCCAGGTGTAAATGCAGAGACCACTAAAACAAATTCTGTAGCTTTTCCACTGGAAATATTAGTCTAGCGGCCATTGGTCATCAAACTTAGATTATTTTTAAAACTATATACATTGGGTTCAGGTAATCATGGGTTGGTTATCAGTGTGACACTGCTTCTGGGCCATTGGCGGGGTCTAGTCTTCTACCCGGACTTGGTTCTCAACCTTTAAAAAGTTGGCACTCCAGTACAATAGTAGGGGAATGCTTTACTGTCAAGATCCATCTCTGGTGTTGTTCTGGTGGTTGGTCGAGTGGAAGCCTGAGAACCTGTGAAACATTTCACAAAAGTAGGGAATTCTTAGCAGTGCCACAGCCATCACGTTCTTCAGTCTGTTCAGTCAGGTGTCAATGGCATGTGTGGGTTTTTATGAGCATGCCACTGCTCTTCATTTACAGTTAATGGATTACTGGTCTCTCTCATTGTTCGTTAAACACGTTGGGATACAGTGTGTATGAAAAGTGCTATACTGTAAAAATGCAAGTTTGGTCTCCTTGTACCTGTTGCAGGGCTGTTGACCCACTGGGATCTTCCCTCCTGGGCTTCCATAGAGAAAGGAAGTAGACTTTTGACACAGATGCACGTGTTTGGCCCCCTGTGGATTGCACCAGTTTATGGAGCAGGCAGCACCAGACAACAGGGTGTTACACTGATACAGGAGCACAGGCACTTTTTCTACTCTTACTGGTGTAAAAACTGTACAGTCACCCCTAGGAATGGCTCTGGTAGGATGTGACTGAGTGCTAGGGAGCCTTCCTCTGCGGACCTACCCCCACACTGCTGCTGATGGCCAGCATAGCCACATGGTTGGAGGTCAACTCGTGATTCAGCCGTGCTGCATATCTGGATAGGCCTGACCCCTCCCCCAACTTCATAAAGGATGCTAACCAGTGGCCATCGTGACCCCTTGGCTGGGGTGTTGTGCTTAGCCATGTTGTAGTATGGTTTAACCTCCTCCCCCTGTACGAGTGATTAACAACTTTAAGAAAGAGTGGCACCAGTGCTAGAGGGATTGCAACAGTGGTTCAGGAGGTTTTCCCCCTTGATGCCTGAATCGATGCAGAGCTTGGCGGCTGCACTATGAAGAAGGATCATTGGCAAGTCTGGGACAGGAATAGTTGACAAGAGTGGATGGAGAAGTGTACTTGTGTTAACTGAGTAGACCAGCACCAGAGAGGGTGAGGTGGACCTACGGCTGGTGATAAGATAGTGATTGTGTTTAGCATTCAGACATCGTGAGGAAGTATGAAAGCGCACCACAAGGGACCAACGGGCCGCTGACTCTGCATCCAATCTTGGCTAAAGGCAACCTTTCCGGCCGTCCATGTGAAAGTGTGACACAAAGGCACAACAGGCTGCCAACTCCTTATTCTCTCTTGCTTAAAACTGACCTTTCTGTCCAGCCACGTGAAATGAACCAAAGAGGACTTTGTGCCTTTTCTTGGCTAAAGTTGCCTTTTCTGTCTGCCCACACATAGGAATTTGCTTTGACAGGTGGAGACAAAACTTCTCTGCCAGTTTTCTCTGTCCAGTTCAGTTCTTCGTTGGGATCCTTAAAGCCAACACATTGTGTTCGAACACCCTTACATTTTTAAGGACTTGGAGTACTCTGGCAGTTTTTTGGGGTCAGAAAAAATATTGCCATCAATACCATGGCCAGAAATACTAACATATTAAAAGCCAGCAGAATAGGCCTAATGGTCTGTCATGTCTGCTTGGTAGCCAGCCACCTAGTGTCTTAGCTAAATACTGTCTTGGCAACTTTTACTTCTTATAACCACCATCTTGTACTCGCATACACTGACCAGTCCAGGACCCAGCAAAGCTGTATAGTCTGTGGGGAGGGCAGGACAGGTGTACCTTCCCTGCCATTGGGAGGGCATTCAGTAATGTTCTTCAGTGCTAAACCTTGAATGGGGGGGGTGTTGGTGGTAAGGCTATAAAGGTATGGTCAGCAGAGCCAGGAAGTATTTGAATTGCAAATCACCCCAGCTGATCACCTTCCTTGTTTCCCTGAGTATGCAGTGTGATGCTCCTATGGGGATCCAGACATTTGTGGTAGCTTTGTGGGTGGGCGTACTACACTGATTGCACAGAATCGGGATAGGATTGCTCAGTCCAGTCAAATGCAATTTCGAACTAGCACCATGACGACCTAGCGTAGTGGGACAGTGTTTTATAGTGGACCTGGTGTGCTTTGATTGTCAAGCCCCCACAATTACCATAGCCTTGGAACAGGTCACACTGCAACAAGACTTTGAAGAGCATGCATGCCTTTGTCCGAGGTTGTGGTTTGCAAATGACCCAACGCAGAGAACAAACCGGAAAAATCTCCATATGTGTCAGAAGGGGTTAGACTTGCATGAATGACCCCATATGAAGAAACTGTGGAGATGGAAGATCTCGACAGAGGATGGTGAATTATAGGGAGTGTCGTTTTGCCTGGTTCAGCCTGAATACAATGAAACATTGAAGGAAGTGATGCAGCCCCTCAAACTGTCACTGTACAGAGTAAAGTAACACCTTCCCCATCCGAAAGCCATTAAGAGGATTTGCTCACTGAGGAGGTGCAAGGGCTGGAAACAAGATATCTTTGGCCAGACTGCGCTGGCAGGCTTCTGAAATTTGACAAAACAGTGAATGGCTACACATTTCACAGATTGACCGGTGAATATTGTCTCTGACTAAGAATGCCAGCGTTGGACTAGGTGGACCATAATGTAGTCGGTGCAGTCAAGAGCTCGATTATAGCAGTGACAGCTACCTGCTTCTGGCACTTGCACCTCCCTCTTGGGGTGACATCCCCCCACCTGTGGTGTAGCAGAGGAACTGGAGCAGCACAAACCTCACCTACTTAGCCTTCCACTGGTGTGGTTGGGCCATGTTCTTCAAAGGAAAAGTCATTTTTTGTAACTGTCTCACCCCCGAAAGCTCTAACCCCCTGATTAAGCTTTTGGCATAAAAAATATTTTTCTCACCAGGTTTACTTGCTGTATTATTTTTGCAGTGCTGCACCATTAGATGAAATGGAACCGCGCAGCATCCGCCGTGTTTGGCTGTCGCAGACTTCAGAAAATAAAAAAGCTTCTGAGGGTGGGAAAGTTACAAAAATGTGTTCTTTAAAATCTCGGCATAAACGTGGCTGAGAGCATAGTGTGTGGACACTAATTCCAAAATATGCTTGGGAAAATGGCAGTCTGAAGGACTCTTGGTGCATCCCTCGCAGATTGGGTAAAAGGTGAGACAGCCAAGGTGTGCCTTCCGTTATTCAAAGACAAGGACAGAAATGCGTTTAGTGATCTACAAAACCTTTGTTCATGCCCAGGCTTCCCACAGGTCAGCCAAGCAGTGGTTGCTAGAAGCAGTGATCATGATTCCCTTCGAGAAACCAGCACACCAGCCAAGGAGGCAGCAACACACACCACTCCGGCAGTTAATCCAGAGCACTTTCACACTAAAACATTCTGAACCATCACCGCATGAGAAGGAGGTTGTACCACTTGTTTAGTAAAGGAAAAATGTTGTTACAGCCAGAGGACCACTGACTTGAGTACACTTGGCTAACCTACTTGTAAGCATTTTCAGTTGGAGTTCTCTGTATTTGCAGGGTACGTACTGAGCGGCAGTGTTTTGAGCTTTGTACACATGTGGTTATGAAATAAATGATAGGATGTGGATGGTTCCTAACCAAAAAAAAGAGAATATAAAAGTAGAAAACAAATAGGATGATGGCGACACTAATAGGGTTTGTCCTGCCGTGTTAAAATAACAGAACACTGTTCAGTGCAGAAGCTTAGCTGGTATTTATGTACAAATTATGCTTTTACAAAGCCAGCAAAAGCATAGCTGTGGAGGATCTGTTTTCAGAACGACTGCTGGGCTCTCGAGTGCTTAGCAGTCATGATCTGGTGAGAACAGATTCGAAAGGAAGGGTGGAATCTTATAACAGAGCCCACTCTGCTGTTATAACTATTCTCTTGGTACTGGGATCAGATTACAAAACGTTAGATTTTTAATGAGTAAGGTCTGTTTGATGTGGCCCTGTTTTCGCTGGTCTAGGTGTATATTACAAGACAACATGTTGGGGTTTCATTGCAAGATAATAAACTTAATCTACAGCAGTGGAAACTGACACTCCTTTGCCAGCTGTTCATTTCAGGAGATACTGGTGAATGAGTACAAGGGATGCTGGATAAGGAACACACAGCATGTTCAGCAACTGCCAGGACATCCCCTGTATTCAGGCATAACTTAAACCCTAAATTCAAAGCAGCAGTGCAACAAAAATGTTCTTCCAAAACGGCTTGTTCGAGCTACAGTTGATAAAAATATTAGTATACCTGTCAGATGTCCTTGTCTTGGTACCTTTTGTGCTGCACATAGTGAGCTATTTTTTATTTTCTCGATTCAGACTCTTGCCAGGTCTGCAATGCCATTTCTGTGCAAAATGTGGCGGCCATTTCTTCAGAAAAAAACTGAACCAAAACATTTTTTTTGGTGGAGTTAGAAAATTGTACCCCCGAATAAAGTTGGAAGATGCCTGGAAATCTTCTAAATTTCGTTACACTGCTGCTTTAATAACATTCAGAAATAGTGAGCTATTGCTTATATATCTGATGTATTGTTTTGTTTCCCTTCTTGAAAAGATATACTGCCAGATTATACTTGGTGTGATGTGATCCAGTCTGCCCATTTTTTCTACCTTATAGATGTGCCATTGGCCTTTGCTCTGTCAATTGCCTATCTATTCATAGCCATCTGTATTGCTCCCTTATGCCTATCCCATGCCTCTTTGTGCAATGGGTGGTAGAAAAGCAGCATTCTGATTGGCTGCTGGGAATGTGCTAATCGGGTGAATGGGATTCACCCCAGGCTGCTGAAGGAAGGGGCCCCGTCCCTGGTCAGACCCCTAACCTGGCTCTTTAATCGATCCTTAAAAGAGGGGGTAGTTCCCGATCAGTGGAAATAGGCCCATGTGGTCCCCATCCACAAGGGTGGCCAGTGGGAGTCCATAAACAACTACAGGCCTATCTCCCTGCTCTGCACCCTGGCAAAGTTACAGGAGAGGCTGATCTATGGGCAACTCCGGGATTACCTTGGGTACTACAAACTCCTTGCTCCTTCCCAGCACGGCTTCAGGACCCAGCATGGAACGGACACTGCCCTTATCAAATTCTCAATGGACTTACTCAGCAATCTGGGTAAGGGGGACCCCTACTGGCATGGTCTTCATTGACTTATCCAAAGCCTTCGACCTGGTCAGTCACAATCTACTACTGACTAAGTTGGGCAAAGTAGGGCTTGACAACCATTCTCTAAAGTGGTTCGAAAGCTACCTAACTGGTTGCACTCAGAGGGTAAAATAGAAGGATTCCATTTCAGAGGCGCTCCCACTAAAAGAGGGAGTGCCGCAGGGGTCGATACTTGGCCCTCTACTTTTTTCCCTCTTCACGAATAAACTTGAGCCTCCACTGTGGGGGAGCTCGGTGGTCCAGTGTGCAGATGATTCCGTTATCTACCGTCCCTCCACTAATCTGCCAGATCTCTGCACCTTGCTCCAAGATGACCTGTGCTCCCTTGAGAACTGGTTTGTCAACAGATTGGTCCTTAACACGGATAAGACCAAGGCCATGCTGTTCGGCCCAAAATCCCTGGGACATGATAGAAAACACCTACACATCACCTCCACGTCAGGTGCTAGACTAGAGGTACAGTCGTGGCCAAAAATATTGGTGCCCTTGCATTTTTTTCAAATAACTCACAATTTCCTCTAAACATAAGTTGAAATTAACAGTATTTGGTCTCCACAGTTCTTTATTTCTCTTAATATTACAAAACCTTTGTTTTTGATTCAGAATGTAATATATCGTTTTAAATCAGAAAATGAAAAGAAATGGCATTGACAAAATTGACACCCTGGACTTAATATTTGGTAGTACAGCCTTTGGTCAAAATAACTGCAATCAACCGCTTCCTATAGCCATGGATGAGCTTCCTGCACCTCTCTACTGGCAGTTTGGTCCACTTTTCTTGTGCAAACTGCTCCAGTTCTCCCAGATTTGAAGGGTGCCTTCTCCCAACCACTGTTTTCAGATCTCTCCACATGTTTTCAATGGGATTTAGATCTGGACCCATTGCTAGCCACTTCAGAACAGTCCAGCGTCTTGTCTTGAACCATTCCTGGGTGCTTTTTGAAGTGTTTGGGGTCATTGTCCTGCTGGAAGACCCATGACCTTCAGAGACCCAGCTTTCTGACACTGGGTTCAACATTGCGCTCCAAAATGGTCTGGTAATCTCCAGATTTCATGATGTGCCATGCACACGTTCAAGGCACCCAGTGCCAGAGGCAGCACAGCAACCCCAAAACAGCACTGAACCTTCTCCATGTTTGACTGTTGGGAAGGTGTTCTTTTTTTTTTTGAAGGCTTCATTTTGTTTTCTGTAAACATAGGGATGATGTGCTTTACCAAAAAGCTCTAATTTGGTCTCATCTGTCCACAGGACATTCTCCCAGAAGGATTTTGGCTTGTTCCGGTGTGTTTTGGTAAACTCCAGTTGGGCTTTCTTATGTGTCTCTCTCAGCAGTGGGGTCCTCCTGGGCCTCCTACCATATAACCCCCTTTCACTGAGTTGGCGATGGATGGTGCGAGTTGAAACTGTTGTACCTTGTGTCTGAAGGTCAGCTTGAATCTGTTTGGCAGTTGATCGAGGTGCTTTCTCCGCTATTCGAACAATTTTGCGCTGCAATCTTCGATCAAGTTTTCTCTTGCGGCCATGTCCAGGGAGGTTGGCTACAGTGCCATGGGCCTTAAACTTCCTGATAACATTACGTATGGTGGAAACAAGAACATCAAGGTCTCTGAAGATTGATTTGTAGCCTTGAGATTGTAGCCAAGCATGGACAATCTTCTGTCTGACCTCCTCAGACAATTCTCTGGCTTTCTTTTCTCCATGCTCATTACGGTACACACAGTGACACAAAACAGGAGAATGAGTCATTTTCTCTATTCAAACTGGTAGAATGAGTGATTTTTATATTGCAGGTACCTGCAACTCACCACAGGTGAGTTCAGTTCCAAAGTGAAGGAGAATCACCTGCTTGAAATCTAATTTCTAACTACTTCTAAAAGGTGCCAATAATTTTGTCCAGGCCATTTAAGGATTTCTGCGTGGAATAAACTAAGATTTAGTAAATATTTCTGCTTTTTGTGTTTTATTCCACTGCAAACCAAAGAAATACATATGTGGAAACCAAAATATTTTTTAATTTCAACAATTTTCTGGAAGGAATGGTGCGTTTATTAGAAAAAACTGCAAGGGCGCCAATATTTTTGGCCACGACTGTAGTTGAGTCTCTAAAATACCTTGGCCTCACCCTCAAGAACCATGTGGACCAAGTTACAAAAACCTTACATGGGGAAACTAGGCACCCTCTATGGACTGAAAAAACAGCTGATACCGGAAGCCAGAGTCTCCATCGTCACCAACGTCGTCCTTCCGACAATCACCTATGCGGCCCCAGTACTACAGGGAGTAGCAATGCCTGAGATGAACAGACTACAGGCCCTGTACAATAAGGTGGCTTGGTTCGCTGACCAGCCAAACACCAGAAATCACCACTGCGACACGCAATTGCAACTAAATTTGGCCCTCCCTGAAAGCCCATCTCCAGTACCCTCTCTTATACCAAACCTTCAAATTAATTAGCCAAACCCCACCCCCCAGCCTGTCTGGACTCATTGTGCGAAAGACCAACCCCCGATCCCTCCGCTCAACAGATCGCACTCTCCTAGCAGTCCCCAGAGTAAGGACCAAGGCGGGAGGCAAATTCTTCGCCCACCCTGTGGAACTCCCTCCTGGGGTGCAGGAAGCACTGTCAAACAAAAGCTTCCACACTTGGCTCAAGGCTCACATGATCACAACCTCCAAATGCCGCTGCTAGGCTCCGGGGACCACCTCGCGGTCATCCGAAGACCATAGTCCAACATTACCCCCTTAAGTAAACTGCACTCCTCTTGAGTAAACTGCTCTCTGAAAGTTGGCGCTCACCCTTCTCTGACATCCCGCGTGTCTAGTCACTTACTCTGCCAACCCCAGTACCCACCACAAATGCAGGCCAATCACAGCATATGTAACAAGCTGTCTGAATATTACTGTATAATCTGTCATATTGTAAAATTGTTATTTTTACTGTTTATCTTTGCCACGTAATCACAGGTCGCCCCTGAAAAAGGGACCTCCGGGACCCAGTGGGCTTACCCGGTCATCAGAATTTAATAAATACGTGTGGAACAGTACTCTAGGTGAAGGCTGACATAGCTGATCATATTCATCCTTCTACATAATCAGGCCCATGATCTCACGGACTGGCATAACTAACCAAGAACAGCCAATAATTTGCTGCCAGTTCAGTTACTTGTAAATGTTACACAGTGTTCATGGGGGGCAGGGACAACAGCTCAAGCTGTGGATCCTGCAGTACCAGCAGACCAGATAGACCAAATGGCCGCCTTCTGCTGGCTTCTTATGTTTGTATGTAATTGAGACATAGAAACATAGAAGTTGACGGCAGATAAGGACCACAAGGCCCATCCAGTCTGCCCATTTATTTTTTTACCTTATAAATGTGCCATCGGCCTTCGCTCTGTCAATGGCCTATCTATTCATACTTGTCTGTACTGATCCCTTATGCCTATCCCATGCCTGTTTATGAAATGGGTGGTAGAAAAGCAGCATTCTGATTGGCTGCTAGGAGTGTGCTAATATGTCTTAACACCATGGGAAAAGAATCGGGCTGTGCCATGGCAAGCTGGCATTGATATGGGTGATGCTGCCCACTCAGAACCTTGAGAAATGAAAATGCAGCCATCTTGTTTCTGGCATAAGTGGTGCCAGTCCAACTGTAAATAAAATGAAATAAATCTGACCTCTTGTTCAGTTGACCTCGGTCTATGAGGGTTTCTGTTATACATGTAGCATGTAGTAAGGGGGGGGGGGGGCCAGAGTGCTGCGATCTGTCTCCCAGCCCGCTCGCTCTCCATCTAAATCAGAAGCCGATGACTCATTTAAACGAAATACTGCCATGATCTCTGTCCCGGCCCGTCTGCTCACTGGCTGTTTAGATCAATTGCTAACTTGCAGCGGGTCACAACTTCCACCGCATAGTGTCTAATTTCCGATTTTTATGTAAAAATAATGTATTTACTCTTATTAGCTACAGAATCCACTTCTTTGCTCGTGTGTGTGTGGTGAATACTGCTATGACAAGGGGGGATACTGCCATGACAACCAGATGTAACTACAGAAGCCTTTGTAGGACAAAATTACTTAAGTAAAATAAAAGTAGGCGGAGGAACTATTCTATTAAAAATCAAGAGAAACAAATTTTTTCACTTTCAAATAGTATACATTTTAGTTATCGCATAAATCTGTATTTTTGATAGCCATTTCATAAGTGCAATAAGCCACTCTAGGATATGTGTGTTAGACACTTTAACACACGGCTAGGAGGCTGGATGCACTTGGCCGGTGGCCTCGTGCCTCACTACGCCTCCTAGCCGTGTGTTAGTGTCTAACACACACCCTGTCATGTCTTATTGCTTGAAGCCCTGCACTGTATTCATATCCACCACTTCCTGAGGTAGGCTGTTCCATGCACCCGCCACCCTTTATGTGAAAAAACTTCCTCACATTACCCCTTAATCGGCCTCCCACTAATCTCATGCTGTGTCCTCTTGTCCTGCTATTTTTCTCATATTAAAACATGGTAGACTTTCACATTGTTAATGCATTTAAGGTGTTTGAATGTTTCAATCAGATCTCTTCTCTCCCTCCTTTGCTCTAGGGTATACGTACTGAGCTCCGTTAATCTGTCCTCATATGTTTTCTGATGCAGTCCCTGCACCATTTTGGTTGCCCTTCTCTGGACTGCCTCAATTTGGTTAATGTCCTTGTGAAGGTGTGGCTTCCAGTACTGCACGCAGTACTCCAGATGGGGCCTAACCAGTGTCTTGTAAAGAGGGCTGCTTATCTCCCTCTTCCGACTTGTGATACCCCAACTAATACACCCTAACAGCCCCCTAGCCTTACTGCTTTAGTGGTCAGTGGCTGCATTGCAGTGTGGGTTAAATTAATTTAATTTTAAAGAAGACAGTGTGGAGGGGATACAGAAGGCTAGAAACAGTATAGAGTAATGGTCTTTGAGCATCTTGGTGAAAGCAGTGATTGTTGTGGTCTTTTTAATTGGGGGTGGGATAGAGTTCCAGGCTATGGCTACTCGTTGCAAAATATGCACTGGCCCAAGCTTGTACATCCCAGTATCAGCATTTTATTGTCCTCTACTTCAGACATCGTTTACATTGAAATATATCCGGGGTAGAAAGAAAGAAAATAGTCTGCAGGGTGGCCGAATACCAAAAATTGAAATTCAGCCTCAAAGCCTGGTATTCCAGCTATCCAAAAAAGCAATGCTATAGATTTAACTGGAGCATGAAGGCATGATGATGTGGTACTCCAGCTGGAATACCAACATGAAGAAACTGGTATGCAAAACAGAGTGGAATGTCAATCCCTCTGCAAAGTACAACTGCAGCACACCTAATATCAGCTAAAAATCCTCCTCCTCAGCAAATGGCAAAGAAAAAAAATACTTACAAAATAAAATAACTGGCTACCTTTCATAATTAGAAACATTTTCTACATGCTGTTTTGTTATTAGTCCTTTAAAGAGTTGGTGATGTTTAGATAAACTTTAGTAAAACATTTAAACACAGTCTAGCTTGTATTTCCCATAAATTCTGTCTGTATTACTTCTCCCCATTATTTATTACTGAGATTTTGTATGAAACAGGATTTCTGGCTCATCAAGAGTTTCTGTTCCTGCTTTCTCCTTACCTGAAGTCCACAGAGCACAGCTTGTGGCCTCAGTTACTCCCTGGCAACAGACTGATGTCACAACTGAGGATTATGATTTGGAGTAGGGAGTAAGCTATAGAGGCAGATAAACTCTAAGGGACAGCAATCGTATATTCGTACACATTTCCTTAGTAATTATGGGGAGAAATACATGAAATATAAATAGATTGCAAGCAGAATTGTACCAAACTGTTCAGTTTTCTTAAGGTGTCAGTAGCTCTTTAAAGGGGAACAGTCAGCAAAAAGGACCCCACATTCCAGTGTTAGGCTGGTCCCAGTGTGCACTTTTTTTTTTTTTTGGAAGAAACATTTTGGTTTACTAATTTGCTGTAATATAGTGGATTATATCAAACTAATGTTTAGTTGTAGGATGACATTTTCTGTCGCTACAAATCCCAGAAGAATCCACTGCAACTGACATCAGAGCATCAGGCAGCTGTGGGAGAATCAATAGCCTGCAGTGAGTGCATTTTAGAGCTTTTCTAATCTCCAATCAGATGTTTCTGCAACCTCTGATTGCCAGGGGCTTAGTACAGCCCATGGAGGACAGCAGGAACAGTAAACAAGCATTTGTCAATGCCGAAAGTTCATCATGCGTAGAGATAAGCATGTAGGTGTAGTAGTGCAGGAAGAGTTTTATTGATAATGAGCAATAAAAAATTGTATGACAGCTGTACTTTTCATGAGGTGGTGTGATGAAAAGACAACATTGAAAATGTGGAGTGACAAGTACGTAGAAAATTGTGTACGACTGGGTGTAACTTGGCCATTTTTTTGAGTTGTGTGACCTGATTTTTAACATGGCCTTTTGGTGCCTCACCTCATGAAAAGTGGCAGTGTCATTTTGTTCATTCATGCTGAAAGGCGATTTACTTGAAGCGGCCGTGCCATTCTCGCCACGTAATGCGAGGCTTGTTTCAGACTTGCGATGCAAAATTTACAGCTGTACTGTTCATAAGTGTGAAAAATGGCAATGTTGAAAATCTGGAGTGAAAATATTACAAATCTGCATAGATGCGAGCGTAGAAACTGTGCAGCACACACTCCAAACGCAGGCATTTTGTGGAATTTTTTTCACCAAATTTTAAACGTGGCCTTTCTCTCTCCTGGGCTGATCTCCGGGCTTCCTTACTCCTGGACGATCTAGCATTAGCACAGGACGTCTTCTCCCTAAACTGGGGTCGCCTCGGCCTCCTGTACGCTTTTCCTCCAATCCCACTTCTCTCCAGGGTTCTGCACAAAGTGGCCAGAGACTAGGCGGAAATGATCCTAGTCTGTCCCAGGTGGCCGCGCGGCCCCTGGCTCCCTCTACTCATTCAGCTGTCAAAGGCACAACTTTTAGTTTTCCAGCCCTCCTCAGACCTTCTCCATCAGGGTCTGGTCCTGCACCACAGCCTGCGCAATCTATCCCTCTTGGCTTGGAGATTGAGCGGGAAACTTTCAAAGAGTTAGGTTACATGAGGCGACCCCAGTTTAGGGAGAAGGCGTCCTGTGCTAATGCTAGATCCAGGAGTAAGGAAGCCTGGAGACCAGCTGTCGGAGAAAGAAAATTTACAGGTACCCAGATTTCTGTTTTTGAGACCTCTGCTCATGAACAGTAGCACTGTGATTTTGTTAATCCGTCCCGAAAGTTGATTTAGCACACAGACTGCCATTCTGGGCCACATGTGTGAACACATTTTGGGCAGGATGTGAAAAAATGACAATGTTGACAATGTTGAAAATATGGTGAAAATGTTAACTTCATTTTTATTTTTTTTTTTTGGTAGTATAGAAACACTGTAGCAGCACTAGTGGCATTTTTTTTTTTCAATTTTCACCAGATTGCAACACAGGCTTTTTGGGACCCCACCTCATGAAGTATGGAACTGTTTCGGTAATTGGTCCTGAAAGGTGATTCTGTGTAGTGACCACGAAATCACCTTTTGGAACAGAGAAATTAAATGACTCTGACATGTTCACGAGGTGGGGTCCCGGGAACCCCATGTTGAAAATTTGGAGCCAAAATGGCTGAGATATCAACCAAAGTTGAAACACCCATTGAGTCCCACTATACAGGCTTACATGATTTTCTCAGTTCCTAGTTCGACTTTGAAGAGTGCAGACGTATCACGGACCAGTGAAGATCGTGGTTCCTGACCTCCGAAGGGTAAGTATGGGTGGGGGAGGTGGGTGTGCAGAAGGAGGTTGGGGTGAGGGAGGGGCCTGGGGAGATGACAGCAGTTTTTACAGGTATAATTTAAAAAAAGACTTCGGCTGGACTTTTTTAATATTTTACAGGAATTTTTTTTTATTTATTTTGAAGCATAGTTTATGTACACTGGGGTGGGCTACTAGTGTGCCATAATAGTGTGTGTGGTGGTGGGGGGGGGAGTGGCCACATCTGACATAGGGAGTGGGCATCCCGATGTCGGAAAGGGGAAATTGTTTAACCAGAAAGTCATGCTGTGGAGCTGCAGCCCTGACCGGGGAAATAGTTTCACCAGGAAAGAAGCGCTGAGCTGCAGCGAACGGGGAACTTGCTGAATTAGAGACACTAAGGGGCTGCAGCTGAAGGGCTCTCATTTCAAAGGACAGCCGCGCACAGCATCGGCTCTGTCCTTTGAAATGTTTGCAGAGACCAGTACCCTCAAGCAAACCAGTGTCATCAGGACACTGCCTGCTGATTTGCCGGTCAGAGACCGGCCCCTGCAGCACGGCTGCATTGGTCTGGCACCCCTCACACTCCTGTTTAGCAAGTCTCATATCAGCAAGTTCGTTTGCACTTGCATGCTGACGAACTTAAAAAATAAGAGCTTATATCTAACATGCACTGCGGGGTATAGAATCTGAATCGTTTTCCCTGTTTCATACTGCTCTATCTTTAGGGATCTTGGGATTTGTAATAACAGAAGATGTCTGCCTACAACTAAGCAAAAACTAGTCTGCACTTTTCTATACTATAAATAGTAAACCAAAATGTTTCCCCACACAAAGTGCATGTGGGGTGCTTGGTGGTTACTGTTTCCCTTTAAGAACTCTACAGAAATAAAGGATGTGGCGGTATTTGGTAATGTATGGAAAAGGGTTTACATGCCATCCTTTTAAAATTGATGTACGGGGTATATTTTAAGGTCGGAGGGCAACCCATGGGGGCAGGTGAGTGGGGCTTTCTGGGGTTAAGGACGGTGAGTGGCTGGGTAATGTTTAGCAGATATGGGCTACAGCAGTCTGGACCTAAGTAAATGAAGAATGAATGTATTATGTAAATGCTGTTAAACATGTTGCTGGAATAATTTGAGTCTCATGCTCACTGCCTAACAGTGCTGTATTGAACTGTATCCTGTCTGTTACCTCATGTATAGCATGCTTACCAATTCTCTCTGTTCCTTTGTAATTCCCAGGCCACCCCTGAAAAAGGGACCTCTGGGGCCCAGTGGGCTCACTAGGTCACCAAAATTTAATAAACTATGGCATTCTAGGAGCGTGGCTATGTTGTTCATCCACACTGTTTGGCATGTCCCTTTCCCCCTTAAATCTTGCTGGAAGTCTTCAAGCTGGCTCCTCCCACCCACCTGGGTGGTATAAATCTCGGCTCCGCCCCATTACACGAGATCTTCCTTTCTGCTGGAAGACAGATTCCCTCGTGCTTCACAGGAATTCGTAGACCCTGGATTCAAAGCGTCGGGTTTTTTCTGCAACTTACCTTAAAACTCATTCAAATTGTCGATTCCGATAGCGCATCGGACATGAGGGATAAACTTGCTCTTGGATTTTGCCGGTGCTCCTGCTGCCAGAAGATGTCGCACACCGATCCCCACCTAACGTGTGTCTACCGCCTTGGTGTCGGACATAACACCTCCACCTGCACATTTCGCCTGGCCTTCCATCCCAACGTCCTGGAGTCCCAGGAATACGCGGCCTCTACCTTGGTCGAGATTGCATCCTCAGCCGCCGGCTTCGCAAATCTTCCGTCTGGCCAAGAGATCGAGGAAGTGGCAGAGGTTGAGATCTCTCTACCTGACTGACCCTATTTTGCCGACTCCGGTTGTCGATTCTTTAGAAAGGACTCCAGTCCTTGTCTTTTTCCCCAATGAAGGGACCTAGCAGCTGGTGTCACCATCGAGGAAATGGTTCCGGACCTCTGTTTTCACTGAAGCCCGGTGTCTCCTGATCACGACCCAGTCGGCCAGCGATCGATCGAGGTCAAAACCTCGGTCAAACGACCAAAAGTCACAAGCACTCTAAAAAAACAGGCATCACCGAAGATCCTCATCCTCCTCGGACGAGGAGAGGCTTCGACGGAAACTCCGTCAACGCCATGAGGATCTCATGTGGCAGCAGCTGATTTTGACCGGGCAGAAGCAGGCTCCACCGTCCACCCTGGTTATCACTTGGCTACCGCCTCCTGGGCAGATGCTGACCCCTCTGGAACCGAAGCCTTCGGCTCGCCTGCCCGGATCGGCCCATCTTGGTCTCTCCACCAATTCTGGTGGAACCACCGCCTAAGCAGCCTCAGGGAGGGGCTCCCTTGAAAGAGGACCGTACAGACACTGGGCTTCCCGACGTATGTCCATCACTGTTGCCCCTGACTGCCCCCGGCGGAGCGAAGGGGACGTAGGCAGGAGACCATTGTGCCACGACTCCTTGGACTCGGATATCACTGGACTGCACTCCCATCCTCGGGCAGATGAGTTCTCCGTGGCAGGTTTAGAGGGAGGGTCCTTCCTCCTTTCAAGACATTCTCCGCCTGATCTCCGAATCCACTGGAATGCCCCTGGAGTCTAGCCAGAAAAAGGCGGAGTACCCCCTTAAGGGCATCCTAAAAAGGGGGGGATACCCTGATGGAGGCCTTTCCAGTGGCCGAAGTAATCACTGGCCTGGCCCTTGAGCTCTGGCAGCGCCCAGCTTCCTACCCAGCACAGTCTGCCCGCATGGCCTGCAAGTATGCAGTGCCCATGGGGTCTCTGCCAGGATTCACAAAACATCCTTCAGCCGAGAGCTTGGTGACTGCTTCTGTGTTTAGATGTACTGGTATCTCAGCCAACACAGACCGACTCCCGGACAGGGAGTCCAAAAATATGGACCACTCTGCCTGCAAGGTCTACAACTGCCTCTTCCATAGGCCTTCGTCAGGCCAGTTCAGCTATCATTATGGCACACTTCTGTCGTGCCCTCCTCGGGTCATTAGACTAAATCCTCCCTCATCTCCCAGCAGAAATGCAGACCACGGTCAAGCAAGTCCGTGATCAGGGCTGTGCTGTTGCAAAACAGCAGCTCTAGATGGCCCTAGACATCAGGAATTCTTGTGTCCGCTCTTTAGCAGCCGCAGTGGCCACTCGCCACGGGGCCTGGCTGAGGCCGTCTACTTCCAGCGGATACCCAGCACAAGTTGGCTGATGTTCCTTTCCTTGGTACCGACTTGTTCGATCCAGGAGTGGCTGGTCACCTTCAGCGTATTTGAGCAGTCCAGTGCCACCTTGGATGCCACCTCTGCAAAAGGTTCTTCGGGCAAGAACCAGTAGAAAATAAAGAAGCCATTTCGGCATTTTTCCCCTGCGGTCAGGCAACCCTCCGATCAAGGAGGCCAGCAGCAGCAGGCTCAAGCAGGGTCCTTAACAGCCCCGTAAATGAGGCCAAGGCGCAGGTCCAGGTTCCTCCTCCTCTAAGCCTGCTCAGTGACGGGTTGGGGGTTGCGGCCACTACACCTGTCACGCCAGCTCTGGGTCGTCCCGTGGGGGGCCGGCTCCGTCATTTTTATTCCACCTGGTCTGATACCACTTCAGACAGGTGGGTTCTCAGAAGTGGTCAGTCAGGGAATGCATCTAGAATTCGAGCAGTATCCTCTCAGCCGAGCCCGCGCCCCTCGGGAGGAAAGGATCTCGGCTTGTACTCAGTTGGCTCTTCGAGACGACATAGCTCAGCTCCTCCACAAGGAGGAGGTGGCTCCAGTGCCGGATCTTCCTACAGACCCAGGCTTCATGTCCAGGTACTTCCTGGTGCCCAAGCGGACAGGGGGTTGGCGCCCCATCCTAGATCTCCACGACCTGAATCAGTATCTCGGGTATTGCCCCTTCTGGATGGTAACTGAACCAGATCATGCCATCCTTGGAGCGAAACGTGTAGTTCTGTTCACTGGATCTACTGGATGCGTTCTTTCACGTCCCAATCCGTCCGTCCCATCAGCGGTTCTTCCACTTCAGGGTTGAAGGGACCCTGTAAGAGTTCCGAGCCATGCCGTTTGCCCTGTCATCGGCCCCTTGGGTCTTCACCAAGTGCATTGCAGTGGTGGCAGCCCATCTTCGGCGTCGAAAGAGTACGTATCTACTCTTACCTCGACAATTCACTCTTGGCAGGATCCTCCCTTCAGGAGGTGGTGAGGTCCAGGGATCTGGCTCTTCAAACCTGCTCCCAATTCGGCCTCCTGGTCAACGGGGCCAAGTTGGAACTCATGCCTGCTCGGGTGATGGGCTTCATCGGGGAACATCTCGACTCTTGTCCAGCCAGAGATTGGCACCCGGCGGACAGGGCAGAGGTTCTCTCCTCCTTTACCCGATCATTTCTGGTTGGGCACTTGTGCAAAAAGTCCCGGGCAGGGCACCTTCTGGGTTACATGGCAGTGTGCACCTCAGTCCATTGGGCCAGGTGGCACATGCACCTTCTCCAATGGGAGCTGGCGCCCAGTGGATTGAGTGCCATGGTCATTTCGACCAGCTGATCACTGTAACCCAGAAGATGTGGGATGCGCTCCAATGGTGGACCAGCCCAGAACGGTTGCATGAAGGAGTCCCGTTTCTCCGCCCCAAGCCAGCGGTCGTCCTTACGACCGATGCGCCTCTCATGGCCTGGGGAGCCCACATGGGGACAACGGGGCTCATGGGTTCTGTACCCCTGAGGAATCCCGATGCCACATGAACCTGTTGGAGCTCTGAGCAATCAGACGGGCACTGTCAGCTTTTGCTCCTCATCTCTGGGGTCAAGTGGTTCAAGTCCAGGCGGACAATACCACGACCATGTGCTACCTCAACAAA
Source organism: Neoceratodus forsteri (assembly GCA_016271365.2). NCBI lineage: Eukaryota > Metazoa > Chordata > Ceratodontiformes > Ceratodontidae > Neoceratodus > Neoceratodus forsteri. The sequence goes on from CM028138.1 coordinate 578,547,243, forward strand.
CAGGGTAATGCACTCCGTCTGCTGTGCAGGAGGCTCCCGCATCTGGACCCTCTTAAGTCGGCTGGAGGCGGATCTTCTAGCCATTTGTGTGGCAGCAGTCTCGAACCAGCTTGCGGATGCTGTCAGCCGCATAGACCAGACATCTCACAAGTGGTCTTTCCATCTGGAGGTAGCTTAGTCTGTTCTCCCGCTGGGGCAAACCGTTGGTGGACCTGTTTGCCGGCAGGGAAAACAGGCTGAGGCTGTACCATGCCCGCACCCCCAAAGCAGGGCTCACTGCAGGGGGATGCTTGAGGTTGTGATCCCAGGCCTCACACCTTCCCTCCATTTCACTTGATCCACAAGGTGCTGCTCTACAGGAGGACAGGCGGTTGATCCTGGTAGCCCCATGTTGACTGCACCAGTTCTGGTATCCAGATCTCCCCAGCCTCAGCTGCAGGCCCTGGGCGCTTTGTCCACGCCCGGACCCGACATCACTGAACCAGGGAAGGTATTCCATCCGGACCTTCAGTCCCTGCACCTCCCAGCCTGGTACCTGAGCAACTAGAGTTCCAGGCTCTGAGTCTTTCAGAGGGCGTCTACACCGTGGTGGAGGCATCTCAGAAGGAATCGACCAGGAAATGTAATTCCTTCAAATGGAAGATTTTCCTGTCTGTAAGTCTGGATCCCTTATCCTGCTCTGTGGCTAACATTCTCTACTACCTTTGGTCTCTCGCCAAAGGGGTCTGTGATCTCATCGACCCTTGGGTGCACCTGGCAGCCATTTCTGCTTACCAGGCGCGGGCGGTCAGCAGACATTGGCGCAGGAGATGGTACTTGGGTGCTTCTTCAAAGGCTTGGATCACACATCCTCACGGTGCATGAACCTCCACCTCCAGTGGGATCTGTTGCTGGTTTTGGCAAAGCTCTTGGGCAAGCCATTCGAACCTATGCACAAGTGTGCACACTCACACTTGTGGAAGACTGCCTTCCTAGTGGCTCTCACGTCAGCTAGAAGGACAGGGGAGCTCCAGGTGCCGTTGGTGGACTCCCCTTATCTGGTCTTTCACAGGGACAGTTGTCCTGCACCCCACCTGAAATTCCTTCCGAAGGTGGTATCAGTTTCACCTTAACCAGGTCTTGACTTTGCCGGTATACTACCCTAACTACACCTCGGACGCAGAGTACAGGCTCCATACCTTGGACCTGAGATGTACGCTCTCCTGTTTATAAGGAGCAAACAGCAGAAATTCGTGGAGAGGTTCGCCAGCTGTTTGTCAGTTATGCTGAAGCTGCTTCTGGCGGACCTGCAGCCAAACGGACCATTGCAGGAGGGATTACATCAGCATAGGTTCAGGTTATGAGTTGGCGGGCAAGGAGCATCCCAGAGGGATAAGAGCTCATTCTACCCGCCATACTGCTGCATCGGTGGCTGCTTCCAGGGACATCCATATCCAGGAAATCTGTTGGGCTGCTACCTGGAAGTCGTCAAACACCTTCATTACCCACTACAACATTGACCTTGAGTCGCACCAGGATGCTGGTTTTGGGGCCTCGGTTCTCCAATCCTTACAGTGCCTTCAGAAAGTATTCACACACACACACACACACCCTTGGATTTTGTCACATTTTGTTACTACCAGAATTTGTAATGCATTGAAATGATTTTCCTCCCCTTGATTCACACAGCATACTCAACAATTTAAAGGGGCAAAAATATTATTGTGTAACAAAAATTCATGAAACATTAAAAACTGAAATATCTTGTTTACTTAAGTATTCACCCCTGAGTCAGTACTTTGTAAAGCACTTTGGCAGCAATTACTGCTTTGAGTCTTCTTGGGTATGTCTGTATCAGCTTTGCACATCTGGATTTGGGGTTTTAGCCCATTCTTCCTTGCAGATTTGCTTAAGCTCTGTCATGTTGGATGGGGAGTGTCGGTGAATCACAATCTAAGTCTTTCCACAGATTCTCAATGGGATTCAAGTCTGGGCTTTGTCTGGGCCACTCAAGGACATTCACCTTCTTGTTCTGAAACCACTCCATTGTTGCTTTGGCTGTATGCTTAGGAGTCGTTGTCCTGTTGGGCGTAAATTTTCACCCCAGTCCAAGGCTCTCTGCAGACTGATGCAGGTTCTTCTCAAGGATGCGCCTGTATCTGGCTCCATTCATTGTTCCTCTATCCTGACAAGTGCCCCAGTCCCTGCCGCTGAAAAGCATCCCCATAACATGATGCTGCCACCACCATGCTTCATGGTAGGGATGGTGTTACAGGGTGCTGAGCTGTGTTCGGTTGCATGAGGCATAGCGCTTTGCATTCAGGCCAGAGAGTTCAATTTTGTTTCATCAGACCAGAGAATCTTTTGCCACATGGTCTGAGTCTGCCACGTGCCTTCTTGCAAACTCCAGGCATGCTATTATGTGCCTTTTTCTCAGGAGTGGCTTCTGTCTAGCCACTCTCCCATAGAGAGCTACATCTGTTAAGTGCTGCAGAGATTGTCCTCTGGACAGGTTCTCCATCTCAGTCATGGAACTCTGTAGTTCTGTCAGGGTGCCATTGGGTTCTTTGTCACTTCCCTGACCAAGGTCCTTCTTGCCCGGTTGCTCAGTTTGGGAGGATGGCTTGCTCTAGGAAGAGTCCGGGTGGTTCCGTAATCTTTCCATTTCCTAGTGATGGACTTGACTGTGCTCCTGGCAACTTTCAACACCCAAGAAATGTTTTTATACTCCTCTCCCAGATCTGTGCCTCCTCACAGTTGTATCACGGATTTCTAAGGACAGCTCCTTGGTCTTCATGGTAGAGTTTCTGCTCTGACATGCACTGTCAACAGTGGGACCTTATATAGACTGGTGTATTTCCTCTGAAATCATGTCAACCATTTGAACTGACCACAGGTGTACTCCATTAAAGTTTTAGTGATCTCACAAGGAAATTGGATGCACCTGAGCTCAATTTGGAGTGTCATAGAAAGGGGCGAATACTTATCAAATCAAGACATTTGAGGTTTTATTTTAAATTACATGTACAAAAATTCCAGAAGTTTCATTCCACTTTGACATTGTATAGTAATCGTGTAGATATGCAACAAAAATCCAATACAAATGTATTTTAATTTGAGTTTGCAAAATCACAAAATGTGACAATCCAAGGGGTGAATACTTTCTAAGGCACTGTATTTCAAAAGTATGGGTTGTCGCCTTGCCTCCCTCCTCCGGAAAACTGCTTGGAGTCTGCCAAACAGCGTGGATGAACAACATATCACGCTCCTAGAATAACAGGTTATTCACCTGTAACAGTAGTTCTAGGAGTGGTATGTTGTTCATCCTCACGCACCCACCCGACCTCCCCGGCTTTAGGCGCACAACCTGGCTTCCAGCGGGCTAAGATCTGGCGTCATGGGGCGGAGGCGAGGTTTATACCACCCGGGTGGGTGAGAGGAGCCAGCTTGAAGACTTCTGGCAAGATTTAAAAGGGAAAGGGACATGCCAAAGAGTGTGGATGAACAACATATACTACTCTTAGAACTACTATTACAGGTGAGTAACCTGTTGTGCGCTCATTAATATTCGGGGTGTTTATTAAAGTAAAATTAGACTAAATATTTGAATTCCTTGAGCAAAATTTATGCTTCCATTTCTCCTTATTGACAAATGTTGGCTCTGGTCTAGTGCAAGCAAGCCATCCATGTGCCTAGTGCAGTTTTCTCCTCCTGCAAAACAGATCGGGGAGGGGGGGATGGAACTCTTGACAATGCTAAGGTATAAACCAAGATGCACTTTAATTTGTCAGTGGCTCAGCAGGTAGCACACTCGCTTCTGAGGCCAGGAGATCAGTAGGCTGTGGGTTCTATCCTCACACCAGGCAGTTAGGTTAATATCCCAGTACTGACACTGTAGTCCCAGAGGAAGCACTCAAGCAGTGGATGGATTGTCTTTTGTGCTGCAACACTAGAGTTACACTGGGAGTGGAGGACTGTCTACATGGTGCATCTCCCTTCCATCCTGATGCACCATGTAGACAGTCCTCCACTCCCAGTGTAATTGTCCTGTGTTGCAGCAAAAGAGACAATCCATATGTTGCTTGAGTGCTTCTCTGGGACACAGGACTGGTAAGGGTGGGGACAACTACGTGGACCTTTAGTCTACTCTAACTGCATGATAAATGTATTTTTGTGTGTGTGTGCTGTTTTGGCCATACCTGCTTCCCCATTGGCCCGCCTCTGGCATCAGTGGCTTTCCCATGGACCCGCCCCGGTGTTCCTTCCTGGCTTACCCCAAGGTGGTGCCTTTTGGGTCCACCACTCCCCGTCTAACACCAGGCTTTGATGTCCAAGGAGCCCCTGGTTTGGGCTGCATGGTAGCGGTGAGAGGGTGTCATTGGCCGCCATTTTCAGTGGAGAGTGGCAGGAGGCGTGGTGTACAATGACAAGCGCCCAGTGTTCGCACCTCCTTCCCTAGGCTCCAGTGGCAGTCCGCCTGTGGTCTCCCAGGCCGATGCACAGAGCTCCACCCTGTCTTCCGTCCCAGGAGGTGGAGAGCAGACTACATCTGTCTGTCCGCCTCCTCGCGACCGACCATCAAGCAACCCAGATCGCTACTGGACCCGGATCACCCGTCTTGAGTGGTAGCACCACCGGTGGGCCGGCAACACCTCCAGTAAGCTTGCTCCACCCTAATGGGATGCACCAGAGCACTTAACCATGGGCAGGGACACTGCTATGGGATGGGAGGAGAGGCAGTTCTGGGGGCTAGGAGTAGCCCCCCTTCAGAGGTGGTGGTGTCTTGGCTTAGTGGACAATGTTGAATAAAACTAGGGAGAGGGAATGTGAGTGTTTTAGAGTTGCAGCTTTATTTTTCTTGCGAGGTAATCTTTGTTCTATGTACTTTGCTCATTCCTCTGGCTTGTGAAATCACGATCTGTGCTTGTGGCATTACAACAATTGCTAGTCACAGATTGTCGTACAGAGAATTGTGAAATCTCAGTAGGAAGGCGAGCAGTAAGAGTGGATGAAGTTTTACAGGACTATGCTGTTGTCCTGCAGCTGTCTTAAGTAATAAAGATGATGAAATATGCACATAAATTAGAAATTGTTATATTTGCCTTTTTTCCTCCCTTAGAGGCATTAATAGCTCTTTAAAGAGCTGCTGACTTCTCAAAAGTTTGAAAAACATTGTAATTGGGTGCAATTCATCTTTGATTCTATATATATTTTGTAACTTTCTTTCATTATTTATTACTGACGAAATTTGCATGAATACATAATCTTTATCCCTGAGTTCATCTGCCTCTATAGCTTACTCCTTACTTTAGGTCATAATCCTCTGTTGTGGCGTCACAATGTTGCCATTGGAGTAACTGATTTCATAACAGTGCATTTATACCTCGGTATGGAGAAGGCAACAAGGCAAAGCAGGTGAAGCAGCCTCCTAGGATGAAATGGAGGATGTGAGAAGAAGAATCCTTGTTCATGCCTACAAACTACATAGATGTACACAAAATAGATTGAAGGGAGTTTCCCTTTAAACCCACCTTGTACAGTTGCAACTCCTTTTCAGAAGCAGATCAACAGAAGCAAGAGGGATTACCCTCCGGAAGTGTGCCCTGCTGTCTGGAGCCACCAGAAGAGGAGTTGGTTTGAGCACTGCCTTTTTGAGTGGCAGCTGGTGCAAGAGGGAAGTTCGTTCAGGATTGTACCTGGCTACCAGTGATACTCTAGAGTATGTGGGACTTCCAGAAACCGGAGCCGACAGACTGTGAGCAAGCCCTTCAGTGGCTGTACGTTTTCATCTGACTATAGCAGCAGTAACCACCAATTTCATAATGGTGGTGGCAGGCTGTTCGTATTTGGTTGGGGGTGGGGAGATGAATACTTTCATGCACAGTCTTGTTTCTCCATCGATCGCAGTTTTTTTCTGTTTAGGCACTTTCAGTTGCAAGGGCTTGAGGAGCAGCATTGCTACGGAAGGAGAGCTTCTGTGAGGAGGCTGCAGGATTCTCTCAAGGGGGGCAGTAAACTGAGTACCACACAGGATGAGTGCAATGGTATTGATGTCTGTTGTGGCAAATCAGTGATGGTGGGAATCCCTTCCCAAGTGCCGGCCCGGTGGCGCTGGACGCTACACCTCGCGCCATGCCAGCGGCCCATGTTTGGGCACAGATTGCGGGGGGTCAGCAGGGAGGAGGAGGATGAGCCTCCCATAGACAGCTCTCCGGGGAGGATGGGTGGGGAGGTCCATTGAGGTGCCAGCTCCTGGTGGCAACTGGTGCATCCTCAGGGCCGATTGGATGGGGCAACATGGGCAGTGTCAGGCGTGCAGCGTATGGGCGTGCGTTGCAGCGTCGTGGCGCCATTGCATGCCCTACTGGGGGAGGGTGTAGGGAATGTGCACAACACAAAATCCCTTGGCAGTGTGGCTGCCTCAGTGGCGCTGCCACTAACATGCCCAAGCCAGCTCCGTTCTGTACCCACCTCCAGGTCTCCGCGGTGGTGGGGTATGTACCTGCTGGGAAGGGCTGCGGCAGGGAGGTGAGCTATGACCACGGCAGTGGAAGTGAAGGTTGGCTGGAAGAGGCAGCATGGTACAACCCCACCTCCCCAGCCGAGGAATATAAAGATAATTAAAAAAAAAAAAAATCTCCCAAATAATGCTGAACAGAGCTTTCTCTGTGGACCCAGAATCATAAAAGGAATTCCAGTAGGATCGATACTAGACACAGGGCTCCAAATAAGGGAGTACGGCCTATTTTACTTGCCTCATTTGAGGAAATACTCTTCAGAAATTGTTTTGAATGAGTACTAATACACTCCTGACATTTGTAAATACTCCACACTCCATAGGATAGTGCTTCATAACTGGTGCTTCAAGTGGAGCGGTGTTTTCCAGATTTACAGCTCTCATATGCATCCCAATTTTGTTTTGCTCACTATATTTTAACACTGGTGAATAAATTACTCCTACTTGCCAACATTATTTGGAGCATTGTTGGCACTTGATCATTTCTTATCTAGAAAAAATACTTTGTTCTTCAAAATGTGCTCCTCACTTCACTCCGTCCAGACCTTTGTACACATCTGAATTTGGTTTTGCTCACCTCACTTTCAAAATGAATACAGTACTCATCCCAAAAAATCTTATTTGGAGCCTTAACTAGACACCAGATTTGCCTGGTACACCAGTAACACCGGTGCAGATCCTCTGTGGCAGAATCAGTCCCTCCCCCAAAGAAAGAGCACCCCCAAAAAATCAGTGTCCTTAGTGACAGAGAAAAGCCCCGGTTTTCCAGCTACATGCCACTTCAGAGTTGGCAGTTGATGAAATGGAAGAAGACTGAAATCATGGGTCAGATTCACTGTTCTTTGCCAAACTGTAATCTGAAGAGGCTTCACAGGCTCACAAGGTAGATGCCCTCATCTTCAAAATGAACTACAAAGTTCTTATGGCACTGGTGTGGATGGACATCTTGGATGCATATGTGGCTGAGGACTGGTGTGTGCAAATCGAACAGCAGGAACTGTGATAGTATAAGGATGTTAGAGGTTCCTCTAACCACAAACACTTGTTTTTCTGAAGGCACGCTGGTTCATCCCTAAATGGGAGGAAGGATGGAAGGACCTCATTAGGTCCATGCACTCACCAATCCCACTATTTTCAGGAGCTTTGTGCCAAATGAAAGCTATTGAACTTCACTTATCCAAGATATGAATAATTCAGTTCATTTCATGGTGCAAAGATGAAAAACCTTGGCTTCAAGTGTGACTAACCGTGCAAAAGCAGGTTTAAATAGGATTTACAAGCTTGTATGTTGTGAAGTCAGCTTCTCTGAGACACCACCAGTCATGGTTGAAAGCCACTACTGCTTCGCCCACCTAACCAGTTAGCTTCATCAGAGTTGCTGGTGAGTGCTCCCAGGCTTGTTTTGACCCTTTGAGTCGAATTTCACTATCCATATACATGCATTCTGTGATTGTTTTATTTTATTTGGTAGAGTTTAATGTAATTATACCCCGTAATGGCATTCTGAGCCTCTGGGGCACAGTGATATATACAAATGTTATTACTAAATATGTTGAACAAAAAATAAAATTGTATATGTGCATATGCAGTTTTGCAAGCTTTTCAGGGATTGGGTCTGTACCTGATGGGAAATTCTTTCAAGGACCAAGATCAGCATGGACTAGATCTTAAGTCCAGACAGGGTCCAGTGGCTGTCCTCTTGAAGGTGCACAGACCCTCTCTCTTCAGTTATAGAAGGAAAGCTGTCAGTCTTTGGGAAAAGTTTGCCACACTGTTTGTGTCCAAATTATTCAACGCAGATACCTAATAGTTTCAGTCCCCAAAAAAAAATCTGGGTTCGGAGGGTTCCAGTTGTCAGTCTCCAGAATAGAAGGTGTCAGTAGCAGAGACCATGTCTTGTTTTCCATTGGCAGAGTAATTCAGAAGGAACGTGACTTGGGAGTTTTCTCCATTTGTTTCGTAGCCCTGAAGAAGTCTGGGATACAGGCTAGGGCTGTATCTTCCTTGAACCAGTTAGTCCCGCTGAGAAGATTCAGGATGGAGTCCTTGACATTGATCCTCCAGGAGATCTGTCTGATGTATTACCTCCACATCCTTATCAGGCCTGCACATGTCAGCTTTCTCAGTTTGCAGTAAACTTTCCAGTATGTGGCCCAGGCCCTTACAACTGGGCCATGAATTTTGTAGCTCAGGGTAACTATATGGCCATGCAGATGAGAGAAAATTAGAGTTGTAGTCCTGAATATGCATGAACTTCTATTTCAAGTTACATCCATTGTTGAAGGCACAGAGGGCCTTTCCCAAGGTGCTTCCTTGCTTTATCAAGGCTATAGAGCAGTGGGATACCTTTTTACTACCGTATTCATAATTGGGAACAATCTGAATTCTGATTCTGTATCTAAATTTTTAAATGTGCTTGGCTGTTCTGGAATATTGTCACTAGCATGTCCTTTCTGTGTATTTGTTTGTGTAATTTAAAGAGTTTTCAGTCATAAAACGTATATAACACAAACTGCATGCATGTTGGATGCAGTTCTGGGTATCTGCAGAAATCTCCCATGTTAAGGTTTATACATGCTGGTAAATGGGAGGGAATGTCTACATGGTAATTTAACTACGTAATGGGTCCTGCCGGTAAAATTGTAACTATGGAGCACCAGTGGTTGTACACCCCATAGTCCTAGGGTCAGTCATATGAGTTGGATGGGGCTTGGCTGAGGTTAATTAAACTTGCTATGGGGGGAGGTGCTAATAAGAGGCAGAAAATTTCAAGCCTCCCCCCACAAAACATGATGGGTAGCAAGGTAAACACTAAGGTACAGTGCTCAACAGAGGCAGGACAGGGGTACATGGGAAAATAGACAAGGCAAAAAGAGCAGGCATGGGGAAAAATGATAGTCAACATTAAATGGAGGGCAATGAGTACAAATGCCCGTAGTCTGGGAAGCTAGCTTCCTGAGCTAGTAGCCTTGATGGAAGATGAACACTTGGATATTGTGGCAGTCACAGAAACATGGTACACTGGGAACCATGACTGGGATGTCAACATACCGAGTACACAGTCTACAGAAGGGACAGGGAGGGAAAAAGAGGTGGAGTAGCTCTGTACATAAGGGATGGGATCAAAGCTACAGAACTAAAAAGTAAAGGGGGAGGAAAAGAGGCACTCTGGGTCACCTTGGAGACATGGAATGGCATCACAATCCGCTCAGGGGTTGTATACAGACCCCCATCTCAAGGGAGGAAATGGACAAGAAAATGATAGAGGACATTCTCAAAATGGCTGAAAAAGGGCGGTACTGTTAATGGGGACCTGAATATGCCAGATGTTAACTGCATGACATGTACTGCAGCCACATCCAAAGCAGGGTCATTCTTGATGCCCTGCAGGGGGCAGGCCTTAGACAGCTAGTGTTGGAACCCACTCGGGAGGAAGCTATACTAGACCTGGTACTCTCAAATGGAGAGGATCACAAATTTAGAAGTCTGTAGACATGTGGGAACAAGCGACCACTGCACAGTGTGCTTCACAATAAGCACAATCATGGAGACAAGCCATACAAAAACAAGCATACTGGACTTTAGAAGGGCTGACTTCGGCAAAATGGGTGAATACCTGAGGAATACACTAGCAAATGGGCAAAAAGTAGCTGTGGAAGAACAATGGAGAAAAATCAAAACTGCCATCATAGAGGCAACAAGCCTTTGTGTGAAACGGATAAAGAACAAAGCGGAGTAAAAACCACTATGGTTCTCAAAAGAGGTGGCAGGAAGGTTAAGGAGAAAAGGCTGCATTCAAAAAGTATAAGGCATCACAGAAGGAGTACGACAGGGAACTGTATCAATTAAAGCAGAAAGAAGTGGGGAAGGCAGTCAGAATAGAAAAAGCCCAAACTGAGGAAAAAATAGCCAAGTCAGTTAAGAAGGGGGATAAAACCTTTTATAGGTACATTAGGCAGCATAGAAAGGTTAAGGGAGGAATAGTGAAGATTAACAAGGGAGACAGTGAAAAGGCAGAGATACTGAATGAATACTTTTGCTCAGTATTCACAAAAGATGAGGAGTTACCTAAACCAGACAATAGAAGCACTCTGGGTAGGGGTTGACACCAGTCCATTTATAGAAGAGAGTCCTGAAAGAGCTCCTAAAACTCGAGGTGGACAAAGCAATGGGGCCTGATGGGATTCACCCCAGAATCCTAAAAAGAACTAAGGAGGACCTAGTGACACCACTGACCACACTTTTAACAAATCATGGGAGGATGGGGTGGTACCTGAGGACTGGAGGAGGGCAGATGTGATTCCCCTTCACTGAAGTGGGAGCAAGGTAGAAGCAGGAAGCTACAGACCTGTAAGTTTGACCTCAGCGGTAAGGAAAATGATGGAATCACTTCTGAAAGAAAGAATTGTTGAGTACCTAGAGGCCAGCGGGGCACAGGACCCAAAGCAGCATGGATTTACAGCAGGAAGGTCATGTCAGACGAATCTAATAGATTTCTTTGACTGGGTGACCAAAGTAATAGACCAGGGAGGGGCTGTGGATATGGCCTGCCTAGACTTTAGCAAGGCATTTGACGCAGTCAAGCACAAAAGATTAATAATCAAGTTAGCCAGCTTGGGAGTGGGTCCCAGGGTGGTAGCCTGGGTTGCAAACTGGCTGCACAACAGGACACAGAAGGTAATAGTGAGTGGCACACATTCTGAAGAAAGGGGGGTCACTAGTGGAGTACCTCAGGGCTCAGTACTGGGTCCAGTCCTCTTTAACATCTTTATAGGTGACATTGCAGAGGTCTTGAGGAAAGGTATGCCTCTTTGCAGATGATACAAAGATCTGTAACAGAGTTGAAACACAAGGGGGTAGAAAGGATGAGAAGGGACTTGGCAAGGTTGGAGGAATGGTCAGACATATGGCAACTTAGATTCAAGGCAAAGGATGCAAAGTAATGCACCTGGAAACAAAACCCAGGAGAAGAGTACACAATAGCGGGAGGTACTCACAACAACAAAAATGGAGCAGGACTTGGGGGTAGTCATATCGGATGATCTAAGGTGGGCATGCAATGTGAGAAGTCAGTGAGGAGAGCCAGGGGGATACTGGGATGCATAGGAAGGGGCATTACAAGTAGAAAAAGGGAAGTGGTTATCCCTCTGTACAGACAGTTGGTGAGACCCCATCTGGAGTACTGTGTGCAGTTTTGGAGACCTCATCTACGCAAGGACATAGGATGGAAGCAGTCCAGAGGAGGGCAACTAAAATGGTGCATGGTGTGCATCAGAAATCATATGAAGAGAGATTGAGAGAGCTTAATATGTATACTCTTGATGAAAGGAGGGACAGGAAGGACATGATAGAAACGTTCAAGTACCTCAAGGGAATCAACAAAGTCCAGGAGGGTAGCATCTTTCAGGAAAAAGAGATGTGTAAGAACAAGGGGACACAACTGAAAGATAGAGGGGGGACGGCTCAGGGGTAATGTGAGGAAATCTTTTTTTACGGAGAGAGTGGTGGATGCATGGAACTGCCTTCCTGGGGAGGTTGTTGGGGCTAAAACAGTGGGGGAATTCAGACGTGCATGGGACAGACACAAGGCAATTGTAGTGGGGGGTGGCAGGAAGTAGGCTGTTGGTTAACTAGAATCTGCAGCTTATCTAGTAGGTAGGGAAATGGGCAGACTGGGTGGGCCAAGTGGTCCTTATCTGCCGTCAAAGTCTATGTTTCTATATCCCGTTTGCTATAGTCTATATGCTTTGAATGTATGACAGACAGGTTAAACATGTACAACATAAAATCAAATGGTAACATGTTACCTCTCCCTGATTTTTATCAGATATGGTCAACTGGGAGTGATTTAAGCAATAGCACTGGTCATTTGTACCCATAGTGGCTACAATATTACCTTAGAATATGTAAAACTTCAGAAATATCTTTGTGGTTAGTGAAAGGAGAAAGTCCAGAGGGGGTATTGCTAAGCTTAATGGAGAAAAGGGAGCATGTGAGGAGGAGGACCCTGTAAAGGCATCTATCCTAAATAGATACTTTTGCTCAGTATTTACTGAAGAGAAGGTAGGGCAGGGCCCACAGCTCAGCATCATGGACACAGGGGAGGAGGTGAGCACTACTCCCTTCACAAAAGAAAGGGTCCTACAAGAGCTTGCTAAGCTCAGGGTGGATAAGGCAATGGGACCTGATGGCATACATCCCAGGGTACTTAAGGAGCTAAAGGAGGAACTAGCAGAGCCATTAGCAGAATTGTTTAGTGAGTCTCTGAGCACAAGAGGGTCCCAGAAGACTGGAGAAGGGCTCATGTGATCCCGCTCCACAAGAGTGGTAGCAGGGAGGAGGAGGGAACTACAGACCAGTCAGTCTTACGCAGTAGTGGGCAAGATTATGGAGGCACTCCTTAAGGAAAGGATAGTGCAACACCTGGAATCCATAGGGCACAGGATCCAAGACAGCATGGGTTTACAAAGGAAGGTCCTGTCAAACTAATCTCATAGATTTCTTTGACTGGGTAACCAGAGTGGTGGACCAAGGGGGAGCAGTTGATGTCGCCTACCTTGACTTCAGCAAAGCTTTTGACACTGTTCCACATAGAAGATTGATAAATAAGCTAGGTAGGCTTGGGGTGGGTCAGAAGTTGGTCAACTGGGTGGCAAACTGGTTGACTGGCAGAAAACAGAGAGTGGTGGTAAATGGTATACAGTCAGAAGAGATGCAAGTCACAAGTGGGGTACCTCAGGGATCAGTCCTGGGGCCAGTCTATTCAACATCTTCATTAGTGACCTCATGAGATGGACTAGAGGGTAAGGCTTGTCTGTTTGCAGATGACACCAAGATCTGCAACAGAGTAGATGATCCAGATGGGGTGGGCAGAATGAGAAGAGATCTGGATAAACTAGCAGAATGGTCAGAAGAGTGGCAACTGGGATTTAATGCAAAGAAGTGCAAAATCATGCACATAGGAGAAACCCTGAAGCCACTTATAGGCTGGGAGGAGTTGCTAGCAGTCACAAAGGAAGAGAGACTTGGGCATCATTATCACTGATGACCTAAAATCATCAAGCAGACCTCTAAAGCAGTAGGTAAGGCTAGGGGGTGTTAGGGTGTATTAGTAGGGTATCACAAGTCGTAAGAGGAGGTAATAATCCCTCTGTACAGAGACATTGGTTAGGCCCCATCTGGAGTACTGCGTGCAGTATTGGAGCCACACCTTCACAAGGACATTAACCAAATTGAGGCAGTCCAGAGAAGGGCAACAAAATGGTGCAGGGACTGCATCAGAAGACATATGAGGACAGATTAGCAGAGCTCAATATGTATACCCTTGAGCAAAGGAGGAGAGAGGTGATATGATCGAGACATTTAAACACCTTAAGGGCATAAACAAGGTGAAAGAGTCTAACATGTTTAAATATAAGAAAATAGCAGGACAAGAGGACACAGCATGAGATTAGAGGAGGCCGATTAAGGGGAATGTGAGGAAATTCTTTTTCACAGAAAGGGTGGTAGATGCATGGAATAGCTTACCACAAAGTGGTGGCTATGAATACAGTGCAGGGCTTCAAACAGACATGGGATAGGCATAAGGGAGCAATACAAATGACTATGAATAGATAGGTCACTGACAGAGCAAAGGCCGATGGCACATTTATAAGGTAGAAAAGGAAATGGGCAGACTGGATGGGCCTTGCGGTCCTTATCTGCCGTCAACTTCTATGTTTCTATGTTCTATGGACCTCCAGGACGCGTTCTTTCACGTCCCAATCCGTCCGTCCCATCAGATTCCTCCGCTTCAGAGCGGAGGGATCCCTTTACGAGTTCCGGGCCATGCACTTTGGCTTCTCCTTAGCTCCCAGGGTCTTCACCAAATGCATGGCAGTGGTGACAGCATTCCTGTGGCGCCGAGGGGCCCGGGTGTACCCTTACCTGGACGATTGGCTGATAGCATTCCCCTCCAGACAGGAGGTGGAGCGGTCCAGAGATCTGGCCCTCCAAGTTTGCTCTCAGGCTGGCCTCCTCATCAATGAGGCCAAGTCGGAACTCGTGCCAAAGCAGGTGATACTGTTCATCGGGGCAGAGCTCGACTCTCTGCGAGCCAGAGCACGGCTCCCGGCGGACAGGGCTAAGGTTCTTTCCTCCTTTGCCTAATCATTTCTGGTTGGGCAATTGCGCCCTGCCTGGGACTTCCTGCGCCTCATGACTGCCTGCACCAGCGGGGCCCGTTGGTACATGCGTCCCCTTCAATGGGGACTGGCCAGCCAGTGGTCTCAACGCTGCGATCCGTTGGACCAGCCTGTGACAGTGACCCAGGAGATGTGGAACGCTCTCCAATGGTGGATCGTTCCAGCACATCTGCAGGAGGGCATCCTGTTCGTCAGCCCCGAGCCGACTCTCTCTCTCGACCGATGCATCTCTGATGGGTTGGGGTGCCCATCTGGAGGAACACTGAGCGCACGGCCTCTGGTCCCCTCGGGAGTCCTGATGCCACATCAACCTGCTGGAGCTCCGAGCGGTCCATCTAGCTCTCACCACCTTCGCTCCATTTCTACGGGGTCAAGTGGTTCAGGTCCAGACGGACAACACCACGACCATGTGCTATCTGAACTGCCGGGGCAGGACGCGCTCCATGCTGTTATGCAAGGAAGCTCTCCGCATGTGGTCCCTCGTGTGCAGCCTGGAGGCGGATCTCCTAGCCATTCACGTGGCAGGAGCCTCCAACACCCTGGCCGATGCCCTAAGCCGGATAGGGGCTGTGTCTCAGAAGTGGTCTCTCCTGCCGGAGGTAGTACAAGATCTGTTCTCCCACTGGGGCACGCCTCAGGTGGACCTGTTTGCCTCCAGGGAGAATGCGAGCTGAGTCTGTTCCATGCCGCCCCTCAGCAGGGCTCGCTGAAGGGGGATGCCTTCTCGAGGCCGTGGACCCCGGGCCTCTTCTACGCCTTTCCCCCATTTCCCTTGATCCACTAGGTGCTTCTCAAGGCTAGGAGGGACATGGCGCAGGTGATTCTGGTAGCCCCAGACTGGCCCCGCCAGTTCTGGTATCCAGATCTCCTCAGCCTCAGTTCCAGGCTCCCGAGGTGGCATCCAGCCCGCCCAGACCTGATCTCAATCAGGGGAAGGTATTCCATCCGGACCTTCAATCCCTGCATCTGACGACCTGGTTCTTGAGCAGCTAGAGTTCCAGGCTTTGGGTCTTTCCGACGAGGTTCTCAACGTCGTTGAGGCGTCCCGTAAGGAGTCGACCAGGAAATGCTGTGCCTTCAAATGGAAGAGATTCTCCATTTGGTGTCAGGGGAAGGGCTTTGGACCCTTCCGACTGCCGGTTGGCAAGCATTCTGCACTATCTGTGGTCCCTTTGTCAGCAAGGGCTTCGGTCGACGACCCTTAAGGTGCACCTGGCAGCCATCTCTGCTTACCGGGCGTGGGCCGGCAAGCAGTCGGCGCAGGAGAAGGTGGTGGGGCACTTTTCCAAAAGCCTTGACCACATTTCCCCTCCGGTGCGAGAATCTCCACCTCCGTGGGATCTACTGCTGGTATTGGGCAAGCCATTCGAACCAATGCACATGTGATATTTCACACCTGTCGTGGAAAACTGCCTTCTTGGTGGCTATCACGTCAGCCAGAAGGATGGGAGAGCTCCAGGCGCTTTCCATCGAGTCTCCCTACCTGGTCTTTCACAGGGACATGGTTGTCCTGCGCCCCCACCCGAAATTCCTTCCGAAGGTGGTGTCGGAGTTTCACCTTAACCAGGTGTTGACTCTGCCAGTGTTCTACCCCAATCACACCTCTGAGGCTGAGTATAGGCTCCATACTTTGGACCCTAGACTAGTGCTCACTTATTATAAGGAGCGGACGGCTGAAGTTTAGGGTGAGGTTCGCCAGCTGTTTGTCACCTTCGCTGAAGCCGCACCTGGCAGACCTGCAGCAAAGCGGACGATAGGCAGATGGATCACCTCCTGCATAGAGCTCTGCTACAGGTTGGCGGGCATGGAGCCTCCCAGAGGGATAAGAGCTCATTCTACCCGCCATACCGCTACTTCGGTAGCTGCTTCCAGGAACGTCCCTATCCAGGATATCTGCAGGGCTGCTACCTGGAAGTCGGCACATACCTTTATTACCCACTACCACATCGACCTCGAGTCACGCCGGGATGCTGGTTTTGGGGCCTCGGTTCTCCAGTCTGTCTTTCCCAAGTAAGTATCGGGGTGTGCGCCTTGCCTCCCTCCTCCCGGAGAACTGCTAGGAGTCTGCCAGAAAGTGTGGATGAACAACATATCTATGTCCCTAGAAATACAGGTTACTCACCTGTAACAGGAGTTCTAGGAATGGTATACGTTGTTCATCCACACGACCCACCCGACCTCCCCGGCTTCGACGCACAACCTGAGCTTCCAGCGGGCCAGATCTGGCGTCATGGGGTGGAGCCGAGAGTTTTACCACCCGGGTGGGTGGGAGGAGCCAGCTTGGAGACCTTCCGGCAAGAATTAAAGCGGCAAGCATACCTGCCTGAAAGTGTGAATGAACAACATATACCATTCCTAGAACTCCTGTTACAGGTGAGTAACCTGTATTTCCTCGCCATGGTATCTGAAGTGTTACTGTAAAATTTTAATCCCAAAACAGTGTGGGTTGGAGGGTGAGGGTCATGTTCAACAAGCAACTGGGATGGTGGGCCGGGGTAAAGACAGCAACCTAACAGTTACACTTGTAAGACACCACACTGCCCTCTAATGGCAGGTATACCATTAGAGGGACTATTTTACCCAAAAAAGGACTTTCAGTTAATTTGCACTCATGTTTTACTTTTCCTAAAAATTCCACATTTAACCTATTCTCTAAGTGCTGTAATGCTGTTCAGGGTGGGTAGTATGGGGCTATACTGGACCTTCCAGGGGCTGTAAGGTCCTGTGTCTGTGGTGTGTCTGGCCTTATTACACCCCTTGACGGTTTGGTATAGCACACCCTGTGGGGCGTTATTGCTTACATAGTATATCCATTGTTCGGTTCGTTTAAAAAAAAAAAAAAAAAAAAAAAAAATTGCATCAGAGGAACTTAAAACCCTGACACATCTTATTGTCCATATAATTACTGGTGACCCCCTTTAATGACCAGTTTTGCTAGATCAATAAAATGCTGTAATAACCCGAAATCAGGTTATTACGGCATTCTAGGAACTACTTTCACTTTCACTGCCTGTGGCAGGCAGGCCATATTCTTGGCGCCCGCCTTCCTAACTGTTTATGCAGAGCTAACCATGGTGACCACAGTTTTGGTTCCCCTACTGAAGTAATCTTTCCCACCAATTTTACACAAAGTAGTAACTTTTAACTGTCTGGTTGATCCTGCCTTCTCTTCATTACAAAATCGATCTGGTTGATCTGCTGTTCCTCGCTTGGTGGGACTTGCTCCGACTGAGCGAAGAGCAAAAAAATATCAAGAGAGCAGGAGTGTGAGTGTTTGTTTGGATATATCTGTGTGAGTGCGTGTATGATGGCACTCCTCCCCACCTAATAATTATAAAAATAAAGGATAGGTTAAGTGTGTGTCAATAGGAATTTTTTATACCCCCTCGGTGTGTGATGGACCTCATAAACCTCTCGAGCTTCGCTCTCGAGGTTTATAGGTCATCACACACCTCGGGGTGTAAAAAAATTCCATAACACACACTTACATATCCATTATTCTCTATTTATGAAATGGGTTTCAAGTCATGAAACCTGATTGACTCTAGGCCATTTGTACCTGTGCCATCCCTCAGCACAGTACTTGGTAATGATCCAGCATTCTTTTCACAATAAAAACTGCACATCTTTTCTGATTACTATCAAACATGACTGGCACTGTTATTAAAAACCTTGAACTGGGCCCTAAAAATGAGTACCTTAAAGTGCCCCTGACACTATTGTAAAAACTTTTAAACTATAGCAGATTTAGACCCAATCCAGGTATTATTTCATACGTTTCCTGTAATTCTTTTCAGTCTCATTTATTGTTAAAAGAAAACTGTCCAACTATAGAGTACCCCGCCGGCCCGGTGGCGCTGAGGGTTGAGGCGCTAGACGCCACACCTCGTACCACGCCGGCGACCGGGTTCGAGAGCGGACTCGGGCGTCGAGAGGTCGGCGGGAGGAGGATTGGCGTCCCAGCGGATGCTCTCTCCCTCAGGGTGGAGTTACCAGAGCGCATCGCTCTGCACTCCTTCCATAGCGGTGGAAGCACCGGCAGAAGCGAAAGGGTGGGCGCTCCGCTTGTCAGGTGGTCGGGGAGGGCGTCTCGGCGCGTGAGGGTCTGCATGCGTAAGCACGCTACCTCTCGGGAGCGTACGTCCCTAAGCTAAGCGTCCTGGGAAGCGGGGCGTCAGGGGAAAACCAGAAATACCCTCCGGCAGCCCTAGATGAAGTCCGCCTAAGTCCGCCGGACCACCGATAGGACAGACCCGATGTGCAAAAAAAAAAGGAGAGGAGGCTGGGCACTCTAGGGGCAGATCCCTGAAGGTAGGTACCGGGGGGACATGAGCGGACGGAAGGAGGGGGCACCGGAGGCAGTAAGGAGGGATAAAGATGAAAATAAAAAAAAAAAAAAAATAGAGTACCCCGAAGGCTTACCCCCGATTAAGCTTTTTGCAAGGAAAGGGGCTTTTCCCGACTGGAACTTTATATTTCTGATGTCTGAGTTGGGAATATGGCCGATGCTGTATGGCTCCATTTAGTGTAATAGTGCAGTGCTTGCTTCAGTATAAATGTATTTAAGCAAGCGGAGCAGCACTTTTACACTAAATGGAGCCGCGCAGCATCTGCCTTATTCCTGACTCCTGGACTTTGGAAAAATAAAGTTCGGGGGTTTTGTTTGAGAAAAGCTTAATTGGGTGAGGCGCTGTGTATTTGGACAGCTTTCTTTAAGAAGGCTGCATGAAAACAAGGTCACTGTCCTACCTAAACTTTCGGTGCTTTCTGGCTGCTTGCCTACACCTTCCGTTATTTAATGACATAATCTTCTCCCAGCAGCAGATTGATGTCGGGTGTAGACATGCAGATAGGGAAGAGATCTTGTTTTTATGCAAAGATCTCTAGTAATAAGTAATGGTGAGAATTACAGGAAAAAGATAAAAACAAGGTAAATTTTGTCTAAATATTTTTTCAAAAGGTGTCTGCAGTGTAAGGAGCCCTTTAAATACAATAATCAAATGTAGTTTTCTACTAAGCTCTCCTTATACACAAAAATTAAAAAAATGGAGTGCTAAGTTATAATTTCTGGTATTTCTTTGACCATGAAAATCCTTTACCAGTGAAATCTCTGCTTATCCAATTATGGATAAAATAAAAGCCCTGGTTCCTTAGGAGGCCTTCTGTTGTGTGCATGTAGAGGTGAACTTTCTGCTGGTAGAACAGAGCGGAGGTTTCTTGTATTCCGTAAACATTCTTTCTATTCAAGGTAGGAAATGGGAAGAAAACATAAAGAAAGGGAGGAAATAAGAGGAAAGTTGCAGAAATCTGTAAATGGGACGGTTTGGGGAAAATGGAGTGTTTAAGGGCCAATGGAAAAAATGTCTTTTGCTGGACATATTTGAAATTGAGATGGTATCCAGTGTTGGGGACTATTTTAGTGGGTACATGAACTTTCTTTAAACCAACAAAAAAAAAAACTGCTTCCACATCTGTAATATAAATGGCAAGATACAGTATTTTACTTGGTTTTTGTTAACCAGGTAAGGTGTCGGTCAGACTCCGGCATGAGGGATTTCCCCGGTGTTGAGGCGCTGGCTTGCTGCTTATGTCGGGTGGGCGGACCTCCCTTGGCCACAGAATCAGGCACAGAGCCTGAAAACGAGTAGTTCTACAGGAACTGCACATCGGACTGGGGCTCCATTTTTAACTTTAACGGGACTTTCGGCTTGTTGGTTCACTGGGGACATTTACGGCTCGGAGACGCAACGGAGGAGCTTTTGGGCGTCAGAACTTTGAATTTCTGGACCCGCGCCTGATTGGCTCCCAGCTCACTGAGACGATTGCCCGAAAGTTTAAATTCCTGGCCACTGAGCCTTGTGGCTCACAAGTTAACTGCTGCTGGGAAGCAAGGGGGGTTTTCGGCCCACCTGCCCTGTTCCCTCCTCCCATTAAATGCTCGCTAGCTCCTCCCACGTTGGTGAAACATCCAGTCTACTGCCTAGGTCTCCTCCCCCGTTGTTGCAACACCCAGACAGCTGGTACTACAATAACTCCCTCAATGACAAATATGTTGTGGCCCTTACCCTGTCATCACTAAGTCTGACAGTAGCAAATCACTGAGCATTCCTGTGTCAGCCTGCTTGATTCATATTGTTACTTGGCCAACAACAGTAAAGTACAGAGAAGGATTATAAATTTTGTGTACCAGAAGTAGCTAGCCATCCTGATGTTATAATACTTAGAGACACTTAGATTCAACTGTAAAATACAGTGCATGACTTGGCAACTATCTCAAATTAGTATCAGCTAGAGACAGCTAGCTATCCTGCTATACCAATAGTAAGCATTAATTGTAGGTAAGACAGTTGGAGTCACTGCATGCTTGACAATTTTCTTGAAATAGGTAAAGTTTCTTATACTGAGGTACCATAACTTAGAGGCAAGTAACTTGCACAGTCTGGAGTGGCAATCCCTGAAGCAACAAATAGCCTACCTCTTGTATCACTGGGTACTGGGTCTGCCCTGCTAGTGGTATCTGCCATTGCATACAGGAGCCCACCTGCCTAATTTTCCTCAGGGGGAGCCTGCGCCTGCACCGTATCCCAGAAGCGATCTGCCCAAAGGGTGTTTATCTGCAACACCCCTGAGACTTGTGGATCTCACAGAACAAACCCCGTCTCGGCTGCCCACAGGACTAATCTCCCCCCACCCCACCCACCAACGGCGGCCTGATAGGATGCCTCCACTGAGAGGCTGCCCTGTGCTACACGGCTTGGCCAGGGCCCCTGTCCAAATTATAGGTCCACTGAACGCTAGTCCCTCCCCGAAACCACCCTCCTTCTGGCTATCTGCCAAAGGCTTGAGGCTTGTGCACTTAAACATATGCAGCCTTTTACCAAGCCTTACTGAGCTAACCGCTTGGGTGGCTCATTATAATCCAGACATTATGGGGATCACGGAGACCTGGCTTAAGTCACACATACCTGACTCGGTTTGCGTCCTTCCAGGCTAGAACCTCATTAGGTTGGACAGGGCCCAGAACAAGGGGGGGGGCGCGGAGTACTCGTATACTACAAGGCTCACTTAGATGTCTCAGTCATAGGACACATGCCATCTACATCGCATCTCTGAGTTCCTGCACATCGTCGTCCTGTTAGGAAACACCAAAAAGGTGCACGTGATCTGTGCCTACAACCCTCCTAAGGGTGGTGTCTGGGCTCTCCTACCTCCTAGACAGTCTTAGCACAAAGGTTGGCTTGAACGAGTTACTAGTCCTAGGGGGATTTCAGCCTTAACTGGGCAGGTCGTAGCATTCAGCAATATGAACCACTGGTGACTGGACTGGCACTAAGCCAGCTCATCTCTGAACCCACAAGGCCCTTTCCTAGAGGTGACAAGGGTTCCGTCATCGACTGGGTACTAAGCAACAGAACGGAGAAAATTATCTCCTGTGGCATTCTACTTGATGCTATGTCGGATCTCTCCCACCTCCTGCCTATGGGGCAGTGCCCCTCCCAAAATCCCCCACAAGGTGATTCAAATGAGGGATTACTCCAAACTCAACGTTGGGAGACTTTCTTGCTGACCTGCATCATGCTGACTGGTCTCAGGTCATGGCCACTAATGACCCCTCAAAGGCCCTTGACTACTTCATAAAAGCTTACACCCCACTTCAAAACAAGCATGCCCCCCTTACAAGGAGGAGAGTGAGGGGCACTGCAACTAAATGGCTCCATGGAGGCCTGTAGTCTCATGAGACAGAGGGATAAATGCTGGGCGAGGTATAAGTGCTCATTGTCCAGCACAGACCTCCAGGATTACAGGCAGCTGAGGAACTCGTGCAAGAGAGCAATTTGCTCCGCAAAAAGTGAGTTGTCAGTCCATCCTGCTCTCCACAGCCAATAATCCGAGGACTTTCTGCCAGAGCATTAAGAATGTGGTTGGTGGGGCTACTAGAGCTCGGGTCACTGACCTGCTCATTGACTGGGTTAACTGCAGCAACCCCCTCACTATTGCCAATGCATTCAACTCTCAGTTCACTGACTTGTCAGCTTTACCCAAACTGCCGCACTACCCTGTAGATCGGGCCTCTTCACCCAGTGGGACAACCCCCCTCCTGCCCCTTTACCTCAAGGTGGTAACAGACATGAAGGCCCAGAAGCTCCTTGCTGGCCTCTCCCCACACACTTGTGGTGGGCTTGACTGCCTGGAGTCCAAGCTGCTGAGGCTAGGGGCAACAGTACTGGCCCATCCCATAGCCCACGTCTTCAATGCATCGCTTACCTTGGGTATAGTCCTGGACATCTGGAAGATGGCTAAGGTTATACCTCTGCCCAAGCAAGGGGACCCGAAAGACCTTAAGAACTACCGCCCCATAGCAATCCTATCGGCGATCAGCAAACTTCTGGAAAAGGTAGTCGCCTCTCAGGTCGCCCATTACTTACAGACCCGCAACCTTCTCTCCCCTGCACAGCATAGGTTTAGAAAGGGGCATAGCACCTCCACGGCCCTAGCAGTTATCTCTGAGATCAGGTCCGCTGCTGACCAAGGTGAACTGACCGGGGCCATCTTTGTTGATCTCTCGAAAGCCTTTGATCGGATAGACCACACATTACTGTGCTCCTCTCTCCTACTACTTGGCTTCTCCTCCCCAGCCCTTGCCTGGATCAGTAATTACCTCACGGGCTGGCAGCAGTGCACAAAGTTCAACAAGGTCCTGTCTGATCCTGTCCAGGTAAACTGCAGAGTCCCTCAGGGCTCTGTCCTGGGGCCTCTCCTGTTCTCTCTCTTCGTAAATGAGCTACCCTCAGCTCCGGCTCTATGGACCTCAGTGCTGTACGCAGACGACCTAGTCATCATGTCCAGTTCCCAGGACATCGTCACCATCAACACCAAACTAAACTGACTTCGACCATATCCAAACTTGGTTGCAGGACCATAAACTTATGATTAACCTGCAGAAGACGCAGGCCATGCTGTTTGGCTCAGCAGCCAAGTTAAAAGCTGCCCCAGATTCACTACAGATCTCTGGGGCCGATGGGTCACCACTGATAGTTGCAGACTCGGTCAAGTACCTAGGGATGACTCCTTGACCTGCAACTGGATATGAACTTGCACATACGCAATTCATGTAAGGCCTCAAACTGCAAGTTTGGTCACGCTTACAGAGCAAAAAGTTCTCACTCCAGCTACCTGTCTCGCCTTAGCCAAGGGAGTCCTCCTACCTACGCTTTGCTATGGACTAGTCACCTTTGCTCACATTGCAAAAACTAGTCTAGTAAAGTGGGACTAGGCGTACAACAACATATGCCATTTTGCACACTCAGTCCCCCGCCTCACTCACCACTGTGAGCTCTGCACCCGGCTTGAATGGCTTCCACCGGAAACTCACCGATCCTATGTCGTGGGCAACTTCATAGACAGTATTGTCAGAACTGCCACCCCTCTTAAACTTGCAGAGTCCCTCGTTCTAGCTACTTCTTCCTACAGCCTGTGATCCAGCGACTCCCAAGCCCTCCTGGTACCTAAAACTCACACACAAATGGGTGACCGAGCCTTCTCTGCGTATGCGCCCAGGGTTTGGAACTCTTCCATCAAGCACTCGCTCCTCTCCCTCCCACCAGAACTTTAAAGCCTCCTTCTGGGTCTTGCTCAAAACTGCCTCTACCTGTCTCTGCACTAGACAAACCCTCTCAGCCTGTGACACCCCAACAAACTGAGATGCTACCTAAACATTACGACTTGGGTAGAGTACGTGTGCGCTTTTACACCTCCTGTACTCACAGCTTACTAGAAAAATAGACCACTTAAGACCACCGGCCCGACAGGGTGAGCACTGTGTGTGCACTCCCTTATCTTGCACTGGGCCCACTCTATCCCAGTGTGACTCCTCTTCGCCTACCTGCAAGACTTACAACATTGCTGCCTGGAGTGATGAATTCACACTGTACTTCTGTCTACTGCCTGCAATGCAAATACTGTAATGTAAATCCCTGCTGGTACTGATGCTTGCAATGTCCCTATGTGCCAAGTCACTTTATAGTAATTCTTCACTTGTATTTGCCTGATGGTACTGTTGCTTGCAAAGTCCCTGTGTGCTAATTCTCTATAATGTAATCCTCCACTTGTATTTGCCTGATGTTCACGTATGTACCTTGTAATCTCCCGGGTCGCACCTGAAAATAGGCACTTGGCTGTCTAGTGTGCTTACCCGGTTAACAAAAGCAAGTAAATAAATTATGGCTATTTTTAGACACGATCCGGGAGGTTGCAGACATTTTAGGCAAACAATTTACAGACATTTGTATAGAAGATGAGCAACAACATGAAAGAAAATCTACAAGACATTTCAGGTAACAGTGATATGCTAGAAAACCGGGAAAAATGTGCATAGTTCATGCAATCATGGTACAAGAAATTTTGCATACTGTCCATGCCAAGTGCTACATATTACAGTAGTCTGGTTCCAGAGAGAGATGATCATTCAGTGATAGGAGGCAAGAAATAAGAGCAGCCTATGGAGGGTTAAAACAGGTGCATCGGGCGCTCTTGAGCAGGAGAATGTGATGCCTTTTTTTTTTTTAAGGGACGCATGATATGGGGCAGAGCGAAGATCCAGTGGGGGGGAGTTCCAGTACTTTGGGGCCAGGCATGAGAAAGCTAAGGTACCTTTTAGAGTCTTACATCTGGGAGTACTTGGTAGAGAGAGCTCAGAGGAGTGGACGCCATAGGTGGGGGTTTGGGGCAGTAGCTTGGTTGCCAGAGAGGTGGGAAGGCTAGTTTTAATATTTAGTAGCGTGCCAAGGGCAAGAAAATGATGGGCAGACGGAGAGGGCAAACTGGGGTCTGAATATAGCAGGCAATGGTGTTTCAGGAGTAGGGAAGCTGAGGCATAGCGACAGATTGTTATATGTTGTGTCCCATTTATCTTGACCCAGCAAAGCAAAAACATCTTGCAAAGCTGGGCATGTCACTTTGCATCCCGAGCCAATTGGAACAACTTTCACAATTCTGGTATATTAGCCACGTGCAGTACTGAAGCCAGCAGTTAAAAACCAAAGAAAAACAGTAATTTTAAACAGCGGAGTTAAAAAGGTGTAACTAGTAAACTTGTTTATATAAAAAAAATAAATCTGCAGTGGTCTGACTCTTAAATATGCAGTTTATCTGGTGTCATGCAGGGCTCTGCCACACACGAGTTAGCATATCTTGTACATCTCTAACTTGCAGTGGGAGTATACAGTACATATTGTGTGTGTATTGTGGTTGATTTAAAATCAATAAAATTTTAAAAGTACAGATTGTTGGTTCGGGGCTGGATTTAGCTGAATGTAGTTATTGGTGCTGGTACAGTTTGAGAGCCACTTGCTTGGGCATGTTTGGTCTTGCTGATTGGAATCAGGAGCTGTAATATCCACCCTGAGGGATTTTCTGAAAGTTAACAATGCATGATCCTTTTGTAATCGAAAGGAAAATGTGAGTTGGGACTGAAAAGATATTTCTGTTCTTGCCCACCTTTCGTATCGGGCCTTGAATTTTAAGCTCTTTACTTGATTGGGCTAACGTTTCGTTTTATATATATTTTTTTAGTGTAATCCAACATTCTCTGCATTTGTTTGTTGCTTAAAATATAACTCGTTAACCAGAGTGGAGTCCTCTGGGGAAGTCATTAAGTATGTCTCTTAGGGGTGTAAGTGCTTGTTTCCCATAGTACTCCCTCCCCCGATGTAAGAACAGCAGTTCAGCAAGTCCATGTGTGTTAGCAGTTTCAGGGTAGAGTTGACCATCTATTCTGGGTAGAGATACAGTGTGGTGTAGCTTGAGCGTTCAGATTGACTGCCGTCCACATTTTATTGTAGAGCAGGTCTTGGAATTGAGCTATATTTTGTGCTCGAGTAGTTTTCAGTACAATCTCAGAAATGAGTTGCATCAGACCTGTCTGGTGGTTCAGGTTGAGCTTGAAGATCCCATGACGCTTCGATCTGGCTCCCTTTTCAGAGTGCTGACCCACAGGGGCTGACAGTTGGCCAGTGGGATGCTTGCTAAATAGGAAATGGCCACAATGTTTCCTGATCATTTGGTAATTGAGGACAAGGCAAGCTCAACCTTGGCTCATCCAAGGAGCTGTAATTGTTTTTAATTTTGTAGAGATGCTTGTGTGTGATATCAGGAAACTACTAGTATCCAGTGCATTCATCCACCAGTACCACCACTTGCTAGCTTAAGCTTGGTACTTGGAAGGTAAGCTATTGACAATAAAGATGCCATAGATCACCTTTATGCCTTGTGGCAGTTGCATGGTTTCTCTAATTCCTTATGAATAGCCTACTTGAGTTGGGCAAGGCTGTCCCCACACTTCACGTGGTCTGAGCATGCATTCCAGCTTTTGGGTGCTGCAGTGTTTCTTCACCTACCATTCACTTTGTTTTGGGACATATGGGGGGCTTCTTTCTCTGAATTTAGCTTGTAAATGGAGATGGTTTTGGTGAACAGACCACTCGTGTGGAGATATGCCCCGAGTAGATACATTCATTAAAATACCACCAACAGCAGCGTATTCTGGTTAAATTTTACTTAGTTTGCACCCCCCTCATAACGAGGCTGAAAAGTAGTATTTCCTTGCTCTCCTTTTCTGGTCCACAAAAAAATTTGGGAAACATCTTTATAACATGGGGAGAGAATCCTGATTTCTGATTGGTTACCTGTGCATCAAATGTGTTTGCACAGGTAAAAACAAGATCAGAAAAGCAGGACTGCATGAAAATGAGATCAATGAGCAGTTAGAATGTTGTGTTGAAAAGCTGCCATTTTTCTCCATTGGTAACACAGCTCAGCTGTTACAGAGTGACCTGTTCAAGCACCAAAACCATTAACTCATACAAATGAGCAGCCTTAAGCCTTACACTCATCAAACATTTTAAATAAAACTTTGTATGTACTTTTTCAAACATGAAGTATTGCTGTATTCTGACTAATGCAGTTAGCCCCAGCCTTTAAACTGCCCCAGAGAACAAAGGGTTAACTTTCTATGTAGAGCATAGAATGCTGAGCTCGAGCTCAGTTGATGTCTCTGTCAGTCTCCCTTTGAAATCTAACCGTTAGATTCTTTACTCCGCCTCACTGAACAGTCGCTCCGGAGATTTCTCCTGCAGCTCGGTTCGAAAGTCTGTTGAAAGTGTCTGTTTCCTGTTGGTTTTTAACCAAAATTTATTTTCCGCATAGTTGGTTCAGTCTCTGTCTATGGTACCGTGAGTACTAGATGGGTTTTGTACTGTTTTTTTCTGTGTGGAACTTCTAAAAGTGTGGGATCAGTTGTTAAATCTTGTATCTCTTTAGTGTGTGGTTACCGGTCCTTATCGGTTCTTTAAAAAAAAAAAAAGTGTTTGATACGTTTTTTCCAACACCCGTGACACAGTTAGGAACTGATAAGGGAGTCTTGCCTGGCAGTTGCGGAAAAAAGGGTAAGTTGGTTAGGTTGGCCATGTCTGAGAAACCCAAGAAAAAAACCGGGCCCACTGGGTTTCAACACTGCAGTGTGTGTGGGGAGGTATTTGCTGAGGCCGATCCCCACACCACCTGTGTATTGTCTGGGTTTGAACACCTCGACTTGGACTGCCAAATTTGTAAAAACTTTTCCAAATCTACCCTTGAGAAGAGATTAGGTAGACTGAGGAAAAAGGAGGCCGAGAAGTCCGCTGACCCGGATGGCCAGCCCGGTTCGGTTCTGACCGAACCAGGAGTGCCCTCTGACCAGGGCGATACTACTTCGGGCAAAAGGAGAGCCGATCCTGAGGGTTCGGTTCTGACAAACGCAGTCCGGTTCGGATCCAGAAGTCCGTTTTCCGACTGCTGAGAAAATAGCCAGAGCGATTCAGATTATGGAATCGCTTCTCCCGGTTCCGACCGATCCGGCACCTTTTGGCAAGGGCTTGGTTCGGTCGGATCCCCCAGTTCACGATTATACCCCTGAAGAATTTTATGAACTGGAGTTTGAGGAAGAGGGGGAGTTTGATGACGATGGTGAAAGTCTGGATGTGCCTGTTGAACCGGACATCTCCCCAGACAGACCTTCAGGTGTATCCCCTCCTAGGCTTTGAGTCCCCTTCCCACTTTATGTTCTACAGAAAGGTGGCTGACACCCTCCAGCTTCCTATGGAGTAAGTAATGGAGGACCAAGAGGAGCCTGATTTTTGTGTAAATGATGGACATCCGAGTCCAGGAGACTGTCTGTTCCCCATCACAAATCTTTTGGGAAGCAGACACGAAAAATCTTGAAGTCTCCCAGTTCTGTATCTTCTGTTGATAGAAGAATGGACAAGAGGTATACACTTTCAGGCTCAGATATGGAGTTTTTATATCGGCTATGCAGCCATGTTGGGGTTGTGCAGGCTGCTGCCTGTGATGAGGCAAACATTCCATTGGCTTCACACACACACACACACACACACACACACCCCACCCCCCAGACAGACTCCAGGAAGATTGATGCCATGGCAAAAAAAAGTACATGGCATCTTCCTTGGGACTGAGGCAGGCGAACGATATGGCCTATACAGTCAGGTACCCGAAGTCCAGGTGGGACACTGTACTGGCACTGGCTAAACAGGCCTCCCCCCCCCAGCTAGCCAAGGAGCTGGAAGAGGGGGCTGCAGATGGGATCGAGACATCAGAAGTTCAGTTTCATGCTGCTGTGGACTCCAGTGATGTGTAAAGAGTCATGGCTACATCTGTGGCTCTTCGGAGAATGGCTTGGCTCAGATGTACTAGCCTCTCACAGGATACCCAGGCTAAGGCCATGGTTTTTCCTGTAGTGGGTAATTCTCTGTTTTGGGGAGCAGACAGAGAATTGCATGAAGAAAATGGATGAGTACAGGACCACTTACAGGAGTGTTCAGGCCAAAGAAAGGCAGGCAACTCCTCAAAGGCAGCAGTCTAGGGGCAGGCCTTTTCACCAAGCACAGGCCTCTTCTCCCTTTTCACAGAGGGGGTTCTTCAGAGGGAGAGGCAGAAGGGGGATGAGTAGGACTACATCCACTCCTCAGCCTAAGGCCCCTGTCAAGCAGACACCCTGATGGGCCTGCCTGGGTTGACTGTCCTATACCAATAGGGGGCAGTCTGACTTACTTCTTCCAGGACTGGATGTCCTATTACATTAGACAAGTGGGTCCTGGAAGTAGTACGCCAGGGACTGGTTCTTGGCTTCAAAAAATTTCCAAAGATGAGAGCTAGATCTTTCCCACCTGCAGGGCTCTCAGAAACCCTTGCCCTAGAGGCAGATGTTTCATCTCTGCTGGCTTTGAGAGCCATAGAGTAAGTACCTACCCTACACTGGGGCAAAGGTCTGTACTTCAGGTACTTCCTTACCCCAAAAAAGATAGTGTAGTGGCGACTCATCCTAGACCTAAGGTACCTAAACAAACATCTTTTTAAAACCAGAGTTCAAGATGGTAACTCTGGGAGTAATCCTTCCCTCTCTAAGGCCAGGGGACTGGCTAGCCTCCCTGGACCTCAAATATGCCTATTTTCACATTCTCATCAGGTGCTCACACAGAAAGTACCTCAGGTTTGAGTTGCCCTCAGGCCACTCACTACCAGTTCAGAGCAGTGCCCTTTGGCCTAACTTCAGCCCCAAGGGTCTTCACAAAGTGCCTGGCAGTAGTAGTTGGCTTTTTAAGGAGGCAAAATATTTCCATTTTTCCATGCCTGGACGACTGGCTAATAGTGCTGGTGCTAACTGCATGTCAGAATACAGCAAGACTCCATTAGAAGAAACACAATTACTAAGGTGAGTAATTTCTGTCTCCTAAAGCGGGTCTCCTGGCTCATCACTTCTGGAGGTCGTTCCTGGAACCACGTGACAAGCAGGAAGTAGGCTGATTTCTACAGGCAAGAGCCACCCTCCCATCTACTTCTCTAGACATCAATTTACTTCCTGTCTGTCTGGTGGCAGGAGCTCTACAGGACACTCTGTCACAGAAGTGATAGTCCAGGGGTCCGGAGAGAGAACGGTGAGTTTTTGCTGCTATAATCTTCTTTTGGAATTCTGTAACGCTCCGGAGTGCTATTTCAGGGACCCCAGTCTCAGCCTTGCAAGCTGGACAGACTGGCTCCCTCAGGACGTCTTTCCCATGCTTAGGTGGTTGAGGATCCAGGCCTCTGATATCATTTAAGCCCCCAGGAGTTTGTCCTTGTTTCTAATAAACGGGACTACACTATTAATCCTTTTTACCCTTCTCGCGTTCGACCTCCAGTGAATTCACTTCCAGGGCCACCAGCCATTTTTCATTGGATTTGCCTATCTGGCCCAGAGTCATTCTGGTGACCTTTCTGTGTATGGACTCCAGTCTGTGTCCTTTCTCAGGAGAGGGCTCCAGAACTGGACACAGTATTCCTGGTGAGGCCTCATCAGAGATCTGTACAGGGGCAGTATCTTTGTTTCTCCTGCTATCCAACTCCGATCAGTACAGCTGGCCCAGTGGTGCTGGATGCCTTACCTCCGCTATGTCAGTGACCTAGGTTAGGAATGACCTTGGGTCGCCGGGTGGGGGTGGGGTGGGAGTAGGATTGAGCACTGACTCTCCTCCCCGGGAAGGGAGAGGGTCGCCTGTCTGTAGTCCCGCTGTCACCAGATGGCGGTCTGATGGGCACAGGCGGTAACAGCGCGACCGGTAGGGTGGGGCGTCCCGTAGTGCATGTCATGCTTCCGCACGCGCACCACGCCGGGATGCACAGGGTCGGAAGAAAAGGCAAACATAGAAACTATGGGGGGTTGGGGAATAAAACTCCCATACACCACAGCATCCTCGATGCCTTACTTGTATGCCTTATTACACTGGTTTGCTTGTGGCAGTCACTGAATGACCCCGTCCAGGTACCTCTCCTCTGCAGCAGTAGCACACTTGTTACTCTGCCTGTACTCTTTCTTAGGTCCCATATGAAGTTGAGAGCTCCAGGTGTAAAATAAAAAAGCTGTGTTGGTACAGTAGAACAGAGGTCATTAGGGAGTGACACTAGTAATTTATCTCATGAAGTGTCTAGCGGTCACCCAACAGCTAAAAAGGCTATTTAGCTCAGGTTGGTTTCTTACATTTCACACACTGTGTAGCTGGCAAAGAGCCCCTCACTGGGTATTGGGCTAATTTTTCTTGCAGTACAGCTATTTCCATGTTGCATAGCAGCTGCCAGGGATTCCTCTGCTGGATGTCTTGTCATCCCATTATTGTGTGGCTGTGCACTCCAGAAGGGATGATGGGTTTTAGGGCAGCTGTCCTTAAGAACCTATTCCTTAAATAATCCTAGTTTCCACTAACTTGTAGTATAACTAGGATTATACTTAATTTTTTTCTTTTTTTATATACTTGCTGTTGTCTACTTAGTAATTATTACAAGGTGGTGGTACTAATCAGTGTTTTCATCTGATTTAATACTATACTTTCTGCGTCCATCTTGAGATTGGTATAAGTCCATGGGGCAGTTTTAGGTTCTTGGGATGTTTGTAGGAATATTTGTTCAAGTGTTTTTCGATTATATGGTTTCGTTTTTGTAAAACTTAATTTGGAAATTATGATTTGAAAATATATTTTTTGCTAAATATACCTGTGTATGTATTTTATTTCAGGCCTTCTGGTCTTTATTGCTAAATGATCTGGCAGGTTGGATTTGAGCCAGAGTGTCTGCATCCCTTGTGAACTCTGACGTTATTTATACAACACACTGTACAGATAGACAACCGGTTTCCTATCTGTTTTAAACTGATACAATAATTTTGAATGGTTCTGCAGTTTCATCTTGGCCATTTTCTCTCCATCTCATGGGGAATATGGCAGGCCAGTGTTTCCACTTCGGGAAAGTAATCTCCCCCCCCCCAACCACACATTGAATAAATACAACAGGATGCAAAGGGTAGTAGTAAATGGAGTCCACAGTGAAGAAAGGAGGGTTACTAGCAGGATTCAGTACTGGGACTGGTCATTTTTAATGTCTTTATAAGTGACATTACAGAGGAACTGGAAGGAAGTCTCTCTGCAGAGAAAAAGATCTGCAACAGGGTTGATACACAAGATGGAGTGGAAAGGATGAGAAGGGACTTGGCAAGGTTGGAGGAATGGTCAAATGTATGGCAGCTCAGATTCAGTGCAAAGAAGTGCAAGGTATTGCACTTGGGAAACAAAAACGAAGGGGAAGAGTACACAATGGGGTGTGAGATACTGACAACAGTAAAAATGGAAAGGGACCTGGGGGTAATTATATCAGATGATCTAAAGGTGGGCAAGCAATGTGAGAAGGCAGTAAGGAAGGCTGGGGGGATACTGGGATGCATAGGGAGAGGCATCAATAGTAGAAAACGGGAAGTTATCCCTCTGTACAGACAGTTGGTGAGACCCCATCTGGAGTACTGTGTGCAGTTCTAGAGACCCGACCTCTGCAAAGACATAGACAGAGTGGAGGCTGTCCAGAGGAGGGCAACCAAAATGGTGCAGGGTCTGCACCAGAAGACATACGAAGAAAGACTAAAGGAGCTTAATATGTATACCCTTGAGGAAAGAAGGGAGAGAGGGGACATGATAGAAACTTTCAAGTACCTCAACGGAATCAACAAAGTCCAAGAGGGTGGCATCTTTCAGAAAAGAGATGTGCAAGAACAAGGGGGCACAATTTGAAGATGGGGGGATGGCTCAGAGGTAGTGTGTCGAAGTATTTTTTCCACAGGGAGGGTTGTGGATGCGTGGAACAGCCTCCCTGAGGAGGTTGTGGAGTCGAACAGTGGGGGAATTCACGAATGCATGGGACAGACATAAGGCAGTCCTAGTGTGGGGTAGGAGGAAGTAAACCGTTGGTTAACTAGGATCTGCATCTTAACTGTTAGGTAGGAAAATGGGCAGACTAGGTGGGCCAGGCGGTCTTTATTTGCTGTCCAATTTTATGTTTCTATACAGAAGGTTGCATGGGGAAGTGTATATAACGAGGATTTTATGCACACCAGAGGGGTGTGATGCCACATAAACCCTGAGGGCAAAGCTCAAGGGGGTTTATCTGGCATCATACAGAGGGTGTTGTATAAAATCCGAGATTATACAGTTCTCCATGTTTTTATTTTTTATATTTGCTGGTTCATTTAATTCTGTTGCATGAAAGAATGGGTAAAATTGCAATATGGAACTGTATGAAATCTTTATTGAACAGAATGAGAAATGTAACTGATAACCTATTTTAACCATTTTACGTAGCCCCATCTCCCATATATCATAACTAGTCGATTGTCCAGTTCCGACACTGGTAGCAAAATGAATTCTGTGGACTCGCCCATCTCTGTGAGGTATTTTTAAAGAGCTGTATGTAACTTTGTTTCTTATTGTTTTCTTGCTCCTGGATGAATTTGTCGTTCTGTTTCATTAGGTGGTGCAAACCGTGATTAAGTAGCCCTTTTTCTAGTGTTTTTATGGCAACTTAGAGAACTGTGCCCTGCTTTTCTCTTTTTCAGCTAAGTCTGTCATTCGCGCTGGTGGTTTTCATGAGACCAGCCAACGTGAGGACTGACCGTGGCATAGGTGCTTAGTCAAAATGAGCTATTTTTAGAACTCTTTAAAAAGATGGTTAATGAAACTCTGTTATTCACGGTCTGTTCACATGTGTGAATAAGTTTGTGAGGTTCTGCCGGTGGTTGATTATGGGCACTAACCAGTAAATATTATACTTCAACACAGGTTGGCGCAGCAGAGGCCTGCGGCCTAGTGCCTCACAATGCACCAGAGGTGTGGATTAAGTTAGCAGTAACTCACGACAGGGTATGGGGTTGTAGGTATTTAATCCACACTTTGGGTGAGTTGTGAGGCATGAGGCCGCAGGCTATGTCCTCACAGCACCAGAGGTGTGGATTAAATGCCTACAATCCAATACTCTGGAGTGGGTTATTGCGCTTATAACAGGAGTTATGCTTAAAACAAAGAAATTATTCACAAAGGTGTTTTTTCCCTGTTTAAATAGGGAAACTGTTAGTGTATCCTGCCGACCTGACAAGTAGTCCCCAGCAGTGATGCATATGTGACTTTATCAACATACACATGTCAGAAATACACTCCTGGCATGGTTGTGACATTTGTATGTTCATAAAATGAATTACAAATGCATATCATTATTTCTCTCGATGTAATCATCTTCTCCCCCCCCCCCCCCAAGCGGGGTTGCGCCTGCCTCTTTCTCTCTGTGCATTGAGGGCACTGCTACTGCAGGGCTCACAGGGACACTGACAGATCTAACTTCGAGCGAGTTCCTGACATGTAGGACTGCGCCCTCTGGTGTCAGGATCACACGGTACTTTTGCTAGCAATGTCTTGTGGGGGGCTGCCCACCTGACGGCACATGACTAACGTCAGCGTGACCCTATAAGTGGGTGGTCCCCGCACCCACCTTCCAGTTCTTTCTCGCCATCGACCTGCGCAAGGACTTTGTGGTGAACATTGCACCAGTCGATCGCAATTTTGAGAAGTATCATTCTATGGTTTGGATCGAGGCCTGCCCGGATTGCAAGCCCTTCAACCAGATCACATGCAAATCCAGGCAACAGGCCTTAGAAGCCCATCTTTTAAAATCCAGGATGGCCTCTTTAGAACAAGAAATGCAGAAGTTGAGGGACTCCGCTTCTTTCCTTTCTTCAGAGGTTAAGAAGAAGAAAGGAAAAAGGAGTGGGAGCATATGGAGGACCGAGAGTGGCCCTCTACTAGCATGGTTGCAGGACGTAAGCCTACAGACAAGAACGTGTCCCCTGGTGACTGTCCAAGCCTCATCTTCCAGTTCCTCTGCCTCTCTTAAGCCGCTTCTAAGGCGGCGTTGGCCCACCCGTCTGGCTTGGGCCCCTCCGTGCTTTTATAGGCCTCTGCTCCCGGTAAGGCCGTGGTTTCGCGGCCTACTGGTGCGTTCGGCTCTGATAAGCCGGACATTGGGTCCTCTGCCCACACGGAGAAGGTTGGTAAGTTGCCCGACCCTTCGGGGCGGCACGAGGTCCCTATTCCGCCCGACCAGGCCACCCCTTCATCGCGGCCTGGCTCTGGTGATGGGTCCATTAAGTTTGACGCCGGCGCTTCCCTGGATCCCACTGCTAAGCCGCACGTTTGTTTGCCCGACGTCTGCACAGCGGTTGAGCCGACGCCAGACCCTCCCACGTCCGTTGTTCCCGGCTCCCCGCAGCCTTTACTGCCCTCCGGGGGCCCTGAATCTCCTCAGCCCGACCCAGAGGATTTCTCCTCCATCCCCGGGCGACGCTGAGGTTCCTGTTCCACCTCCGTCAGACCGTCCACCTGCTGGTCCGACTGATCTGACGTCGGTTCCCCGACCACCGGCTCCGACGCTGGTGTTGCTGACTCCAGGCGACATCCCGCTCCCAGATGCCGGGCCCTCCGCCCCTTCTGCTCCAGATCCGTCCATGGGGCCTCCGGTTCCCGGGTACCCAACCCCATCATATCAGATGCAGTCATACCCGGGACCGCAGTATCCCCCTCAATACCAGACACCGGGCTTCCTGCTGTCGGATTATGGATGCACACCTTATGGGTATAGTCCATACCCGTATCCCCCTCCTCCACCACCACCCCAAGCCGCCAGTGGATCTGCAGGAGACTCTGGCCTCCTAGTGGGTTGAGGCAAAGGCTCAGCTCACCAGAGAGGTGGAGAGTCGTCTTCAGACGACGGTGCCAGTTCCTATACGTCCACAGTGACAAACTCCCCACCTCTGGACACCAGGACTAAACCCTCTGGCTCCAGAGAGGGGCAGGACACGCTTCTCCAAGGGGTCCGTCTCTCCCCCTTGTCGGGAGAGGGAGTCTACTTCTTCCTCATCTTCTTCTCCTTACTCTGACGCTTCTGACTGTTGTTCCGGACAAGACGACGAGCCACGCTCTCCATCCAAGCCCCTGCCAAGGACTCCTCCGAAGTCTCTGGAGGATCCTTCCTTCAGACTTGCTATGAAAGATCCAGGAAGTACATAAGTGGCAATTCTTGGAGCCATACCCCCAGAGTGTAAAACTCGCTGAGCATCTGGATCTGGCTGTGACAGCTCCCACTTTGGTGCCTCGCTGGATCGAGCCTCTTGCCAACCTTATTGCCACTATATGGAAACAGCAGTCGGCCTTAGCCCCACTTCCCAGGAAGTCGAACAGGCTATACCAGGCTCCCAAGGGTGTTGACTATTTGGACTCCCACCCTCGAGCTGACTCTGTTGTGATTAGCGCCACTCATGGCCCGGTCAGCTCACCCCAAACATCTTCGCTCATCTCCACCTGATAAGGAATCCCGCCTTCTGGACCAGTATGGCAAGAAGATTTTCGCTGCTGCCACTCTGGGTATTAGGGCCCTGAACTATGTCGATCACATGGGGAATTATTAGAAGGCGATTCTCAGTGAGGTAGAATTTAAATTGGACTCCCTTCCAGACTCTCGGGTCGAGCAGGAAGTGGCTGACCTTGTCCACTGTGCACGTTTGGCCAGTCGGCACATCCTTCGTGCGACCTACGATGCAGTGGACACTGGTAGGAGCTCAGCTTTCGCCGTAGGCCTACGGTGTCGGGGTTGGTCCCGGAAGTGCAGTCCGCCATCCAGGAAGCGCCCTTCCGGGGTTTGGTGCTGTTTAGGGTTGATGTCAAGGACATCGCAGAGCTGCAGGAGAAGGGGACGGCACTAAAGTCTGTGGAGTCTATGCATCATCCCCATCAATCGCAGCGCCGTCCCTTTCGCAGACGGAATCTGCCCAAAGCAAGACCACAGGGAAAGGGGGCCTAGCTGCCAAGCGCCCCCCCCCCCAAGCCCAGAAAGGCAGCGGGATCTTCAGCTGCGGCACTGCCTGACTCCTTCCCTCTCCCACAGCTTCCCGGAGGAACCGGTAGGAGGGACGTTTTCCCTCCACCTTCTGGGCTAGGAGAGGATAACATCAGATTCATAGGTGCTCCAGCTAATCGCAGAAGGACACTCGATCGAGTTTCTACAGAAACCACCTCTTCACCCTCTCCCATGGTCGTCGTACTCTCTAACATCTTCTGGTCCAGGAAGAGATTTTAGCACTTTTGCTGAAAGAGGCGATAGAACTTGTCCCCCTTCCTCTGCAAGGAACGGGTTACTATTCCCACTTTTTCCTGGTCCCGAAGAAGACAGGAGATATAAGACCTAGTCTAGATCTCCGTTCCCTGAACCTATTCGTGGAGTACAAGAGGTTCAGGATGCTCTCACTGCAGAGCCTTCTGCCCCTCCTCCGCTCAGGCCAGTGGCTGTGCGTTCTGGATATGCAGGATGCTTACCTGCACATATCTATCCGCCCGTCTCACCACAAATCTGTTTTGCTTTCATGGGGAACCACTAGCAGTTCAAGGCACTTCCATTTGGCCTCTCCTCGGCTCCCATAGTATTTACCAAAAGCCTTGTGGTGGTGGCGGCCTAACTGCGTACCCGGGGGGTACAGGTTTTCCCATACCTGGACGATTGGCTCCTGGCAGCCTCATCCAGGGAGGAACTCCTGCACTGCCTCTCCCTTACCCAGCAGGTTTTTTGCCTGTCTGGGTATTACCATCAGTCATTCCAAGTCTCACTTGATCCCATCCCAGAAGCTCCAGTTTATAGGGGCGATACTGGACACAACCCTGGGCAGGGCCTTCTTGCCACCGGACAGGGCGGCCACTCTTCAGACTTGAGTAAACCTGTTGTCCAGTCGCAGGTGGGTCAGTGTAAGGTCAGTTCTTCGCCTCCTCGGGCTTATGGCGGCTGCTATCCCGACACTCCCTCGCGCTCGGCTCCACATGAGGCTCTCTCAGTGGACGCTTTGCTCCCAATGGGATCGGTTAGTGGACGACTTGGACAAGTTGGTCCTAGTATCCTCTCCCATGGTTCGAGACTTGTAGTGGTGGATGGTTCGAGAGAACCTTCTCCAGGGAGTACCATCTCCTCCCCGACTCTGACCACAGACGTCTCGGGCGAAGGTTCGGTAGCCCATCTCGGACCCAGGGCTCTTGGTCCAAGCTCGAACAAACACTTCACATCAGTGTGCTCGAGCTTCGGGTGGTGCTTTATGCTCTCCAAGCGCTTCATCTGCATCTTTTTCCCGGCCACCTAACCGTCCAGTTGGACAATGTGTGTGGTATAGTACATCAACAAACAGGGAGGGACTTGTTCCTACCCTCTTTGCAGGGAATTGTTGAGAGTTTGGGATTGGGCAGCACAACACGACCTTCACCTTACGGCGATTCATGTTTCGGGGGTCGAACACCTTTGCAGACAAACTAAGTTGCGTGTCTGCCCAAGCTCACGAGTAGGAACTGGATCGGGGTCCCAGACAATATCTTCCTACGCGGGGAACGCCATTGGTGGTCCACCTGTTCGCTTCCAGCTTCTGCTCACTGAAGAGCGACATTTTCTGGAGACACGCTCTGTCTCTAGATTGGAAGGACAGATTGTCTATGCCCCAAAATTCCTCTGATCCATCAAGTCTTGCAGAAACTCTGCTCAAAAGGAGCACAAATTATTCTGATCGCTCCTTTCTGGCCCGGGCAAGTTTGGTTCTCTCTTCTGCAACAATTCTCGGAGGAACCACCTCTTCCTCTGTCACGAATTTTGCTGACCCAGGATCAGGGGACCCTGGTCCATCCAGCACTCAAGTCCTTTCAGCTACATGCATGGCTCCTGCAGACATAGCTCAAGCCCACTTTGGAGTTTCTCCCCAGGTGGCGGAGATTCTGGTGGAGGTTAGGGAACCCTCCACTAGGTCTACCTGTGCCATGAAGTGGAAAAGGTTCACAATCTGGGCTGCTTGGAAAGACTTCGAGCCTTTTTCCTGCTCTGTTGGGAGGCTGTTGAAGTACCTGCGCCATCTCTTTGACCTGGGTCTCAGTCACTCTTCTCTGAAGGTTAATATGGCGGCCATTTCGGCCTATTCTGTTCCCTTTGCAGACAGTACGTTTGCTCAACTGGAAGTCTCTAAAACTTTCCTCAGAGGGGTTCTTCACCTGAGACCCCCTATCCGAGTCCCCGCCCCTCCTTGGGATTTGAATTTTGTTCTTGAGAAACTTACTTTGCCTCCTTCTGAACCGGCAGCTTCTGCAGACTTGAAGTTCCTTTCATGGAAGACACTCTTCCTAGTGGCCATTACCTCTGCTTGGAGGATTTCCGAGCTCCAGGCCCTGCTGTGTAAAATTCCTTACTTGATTTTTCACAAGGAACGTGTGGCTCTGCGCACCAATCCTAAGTTTCTCCCCAAGGTGGTAGCGGAATCTACATTGAATCAGTCCATAGAGTTAACCGCTTTCTTTACGCAGTACTCCAATCAAGTGGAGTATCTACTTCATACTATGGATGTGTACCGGATTCTGAGATACTACACTAACAGAACAAAGGATTTCAGAAAGACCGATCAACTGTTTGTCTCTTTTGCACCCTAAAGAGAAGGCAGTGCTGTTTCCAAGCAATGCCTGTCTAAATGGTTGGCTTATTGCATCACTTTCTGTAACAAGTACAAGAAGACTCTTCCGGGTCAAGTAAGAGGACACTCCACCAGAGGAGTCGCTGCCTCAGCGGCATGTTTCAAGAACATATCGGTGGCAGACATCTGTGCTGCCGCCACTTGGAGTTCTGCCCATACATTTACTAAACACTACAGTTTGGATATTGCCTTTCACCATTGAGCAGGCTTCGGGTTTGCTGTTCTGCAAGGTCTCCTTTCTTAAGGCCTTCACAGCTAGAGGATCTACTTGAGTAGTTTTCCTCCTCCCGCGTGCTTCTTCTTATTCCAGACTGCTTGGGACTTAGTCCTATATGTAATTACCTACTGCAAGAGCCCTCTTGAAGTAAAATAGTACAGTTACATAAGAACTTACCGTAACAGTAGATCTTCGAGAGAGGCTCTTGCAGTAGGTGATACCTTCCCACCCTCCATCCCCCTAAGCTTTTTCAGCTCCTTTTCCAGCGAGGGAAACATCCGCTTCTCTCTCGTTCTGCCTCTTGTGGCCTGTAGTGGGAAAGAACTGGAAGGCGGGCTTGAGGGACCACCCCTATATACCAATGTCGCCTGACGCCGGTCACCTGACATGGGGGCGGTCCCTCACCAGACTGCTAGCTAGAAATTTTTTTCCGTGGGGTCCTGCCGACGTCAGTTCTATATGTAATTATCTACTGCAAGAGCCTCTCTCAAATCTACTGTTATGGTAAGTTCTTGCGTAACTGTACTTTCCCGTACCTGGACAATTGGTTCATAGCAGCTCTGTCCAGGAGTAGCATGGAGGATTCCTTATCCTCCACCCTGGACCTCTTTGCACGACTGGGTATTACCATCAACTACCGCAGGTCGTCTCTGATCACATCTCGATGCCTCCAGTTCATTGGGATGGTTCAGGGCAAGGCCTTCCTCCCCTAGGACAGAATGGATACTTTACAGCAGCAGGCCAAACTAGTAGCTTCCTCCAGCCATGCCCCAGCCAGGGCGTTTTTATGCCTCCTCGGCCTGATGGCCGCGGCCATTCCGATAGTACCTTTGGCCAGGCTGCACATATCACCCAGTGGACCTTGCGGATCCAGTGGGATCAGGGTAGCGACAACCTGGATCATCCTATACTGGTGTCCAGTGCTCTCAAAAAGGACCTCTTATGGTGGCAGGACCCTCCAGACTTGTTTCGAGGGATACCGTTCAGACACTCCTCGCCCTCTTGGACCCTCACCACAGACTCGTCAGGTCTGGGCAGGGGAACTCATCTGGGAGACCACCAAATCCATGGAAAATGGTCCCATTTGGAATACTTGCTCCACTTAAACATTATGGAGATGAGGGCGGTCCTGTATGCCCTTCAGGTCTTCCAGCCCCTTCTGACAGCGGGGACACTAATAGACATGTCAGTGGTCTAGTACATCAACAGGAAAGGCACCCGATCGTATCCCCTGTGCAGGGATGCAATGCAGGTCTGGTACTGGACAGTCAAGCATGACCTACATCTCATGGCCTTGCACGTTCCAGGAATGCACAACATCCTGTCCAGCCTCAGCCGTTCCTTGGCTCTAACTCACGAATGGGAACTGCATCAGGAAGTGGCGGAAAATCTGTTCCACTACTGGGGTCGTCCAGAGTTGGATCTATTAGTCTCCCTATTCAACGCAAAGATTCCCAAGATCTGCTCGCTCGTTCAAGGGCCTGGTGTTCTCTGGCTAGGCATGTTATCTCTCTTGGGCAGGGAGATGCTTGTATGCCTTCCCTCCCTTTCCCATTCTGCAGAAGGTCCTGCTGAAACTTCAAGGAGAGGGGGCACAACTGTTGCTGAGTGCCCCTCTCTGGCCCAGGCAGATTTGGTTCCCACTCCTACTGCAGTTGGATGTGGAACCTCCAGTACCTCTGCCTCTTCGGTGTGATCTGTTGACGCAGGATTGTGTCAGACTGGTGCATCCGTTCCTCTGGTTCCTACACCTCCATGCGTGGTTCCTTCGGACAGAATTGCTAACAGGTTTGGCGTCTCTTAACAGGATTGCCCGTGTTCTGGTGGAGGCTAGAAAGCCCTCCACTAGAGCGGCTTACACTATAAAATGGAAACAGTTTTCCATTTGGGCAGCCTCTAAAGAGGGACCCTCTTTCTTACCCGGTGCCCCAGGTGATGGAGTACCTCTTACACCTGTATGACTTAGGACTCTGCTACTC
Source organism: Neoceratodus forsteri (assembly GCA_016271365.2). Lineage (NCBI taxonomy): Eukaryota > Metazoa > Chordata > Ceratodontiformes > Ceratodontidae > Neoceratodus > Neoceratodus forsteri. Next base: position 578,589,553 of record CM028138.1, read on the forward strand.
TTCACTAGAAGTCCACCTTTCAGCTATCTCCGCCTACCACTCCTTGGTAGACTGGAAAACGATTTCTCAGTTGAAGGTATCCAAAACATTTGAATTTCTGAAGGGGGATCTTCCATCTGAAACCAGCAATACGTAACCCCACTCCACCTTGGAATTTGAATTTTGTTAGAAAAGCTTACTTATCTCTCTTGGAAGGCACTCTTCTTAGTTGCCATAAATTCTGCTAGAAGGATTGCCGAGCTCCAGGCCCTGATGTGTAAGGAGCCTTATCTGATTTTTCCAGAGACCGGGTGGCTCTGTGTACAAATCCTAAGTTTCCCCACGTTGAACCAAACTGTCGAACTCCCTGTTTATCTGGCCTACTGTAACATGGGTGAGGTGCTCCTGTACGCTCTAGATGTGGACAGGATATTGCACTACTACATCAGCAGAACCAAGGATGTCCGTAAAGATCAACTTTGTTTCATTTGCCTCCAAGATAATGGGTTCGGCAGTCTCTAAGCAGTGCTTGTCCAAATGGTTGACCAACTGCATCTATTTCTGTTACCAGAAGTATGAGGAGCCTCTTCTGGGAGAGGGCAAAAGTCATTCCACCAGAGGCATGGCTGCCTCTGCTGCTTTTTTCAGCAGTGTGTGCGCAGCGGAGATTTGTGCTGCGGCCACTGGTGTGATCTACTGCAGGAACTCTCTCGAAGTAAGATAGTACAGTTAGGTAAGAACTTGCCGTAACAGATCTTGGAGAGAGGTTCCTGTAGTAGGTCATTTTCCCTCCCTCCTTCCCCCAGTCTTCTGTTTGCTCTTGCAGGCCTCTTTGGATTGGGCTCCAGGGATGATATCCTTTTCTCCTGTTGCACTCTGGGTCTCCGGAGGGAGAACTAGAAGAGGGACACATAGACCGTCCACTTGTAGGGTCCCACCGATGCCAGTCACGTGACAGCGAGTGGGCGGTCCCCCGCCAGACATTGCTAGCAAGTTTGCCATGTGGTCCTGACGCCAGAGGGCGCAGTCCTACATGTTATGACGTACTGCAGGAACCTCTTTCAAAGATCTGTTAGGTAAATTATAACCATTTTTATGAATTTACACGTAAAATGCTTTCAGGTCAGCCCACACACAAAGATGCTCCTCTGAGGACAGCCGAAAACGGTCACAGTTTAGACCTCCCTGTACTGTGGACTTCTGCAACACAGCGCCATAACAGGTCATCGCTGTTGGTGTTTCTCTGTACTGTCTACTGCACGTTGTCACGGCACCTGCAGGGCTCTATGTGGGCAGTCTCGGGGCGCGAAGAGCAACCACAGTCTTAACACTTTCGTGGTCTCCGATGCTGTCATGACTGGCTACCAATAACACTCCAACCTTTGCATTGCTGGAGGGAAGGGATCTCTGCATTAGGACTGCCAACAGCGTGCTGGCTCATTTGCTACAATCCGTGATGTGGATGTGGGATGGAGGGATCGGAGCAGCAGTGGGGTGAGGTGCTCGGGGTCTCTGTTTTTCCTCCAGTGTGGTGTGCTGGCTCTGTGTGCCTCTCACAGGTGTGACCTTGAGAGGCAGCCATGGAGCACATCACGCTCTCCCATGTTTAATGGCTGCTGTGCTGCTTTTTTGCCTTCAGCAGCTAACGAGTCCCAGCGGCACTTTCCCTAAATTGCTCTGCGCAACTGTGGATTAAATGGAGAATTTATTCCACATCCACGTAGAACGATTGGACCAGTTGGGTTGCACGTTTATGCCAAACAATGTTATAAATGCCTATAACACCATACCCTGTCGTGGGTTATTGCTAACTTAACTTGTACACTTGAGAAACAGACTAGTTATGTCACATGGGTTTGCAGCCCATTGGTTGCAGATTTTCACTGCAGAGTACATGTTGCTGAATGCCGATCAAATTTCTGAGACACTAATTTAAAAGGGGTAAAATATACCAAGATATATCATCTTGCTTCATTTCAGAGTATGTTAAACCCAGCTCTGCACATAAACTGCATTTTAAAAGGAGACTTTTGGTTCAGTGTAGCAGTGTTCCAGATGACTCGGCCAAGCTACGATTTATCAGACTCTTTGGGGTGTGTTTTTTTTTGGGGGGGGGTGGGGATTAACACACAATCAGTGGAAATTGCTTCCTTTGAAGCAAAAGCATGGTTGTGAAGCCCTGTTCCTTTTGGGTATGGAGCAGTATGTCGGTGCATTGGAGTGACTAATCGGTTCTGGCAATTATTTATTTATAAAATTGCTCATTACTCATCTGACATTGGTGAGGCATGTGCAAGCCTGTACTGATAGGTGCTGGACTTTGATGCACTTGAAAGGGAAGTATTGCATCATTCCTGGTTTATAGACCTGACTTCATTTTTTTTCCGTATGAGTATCTTCGCCATAATATTTCTTTGCACTATATTGTAGGCTGGACCTACTTCAACTTTGTTACTGTGCCAAAGAGTTTTAAAAATCACCATTTAATAAAAATATTTTTTGGCTCTGGTGTCGAGTGGCAGAGCAAACCCTACATAACTACTTAATCCCTGATCTTTCTGTGGCTTTTTTATTTTTGGCCTCCCTAGTCTAAAACAAAACCACCTTGTTTCCCCTCATCATCATGACATCATTAGTTGCAGTCAAATCAGTGGCTCCCAACGCTGATACTGTTATACTTTCAAAAATTGCTTCTTTGAAAACAGCACAGTGAGGCACGGTTACATTTTCATACATACTGTTAGTGGTATGGTAATTAGGAGCCACGGGACTGATTGCAACTGATATCACTAAATGGATCACCTGTGCAAGTACAGCAGAGGGCTATATATGAAACTGAACGGGGTGTCAAGAAAACAAAGTGGTTGTGTACAGAGAGTTCAGGGTGTTGATAGATATGAACTGAAGCTACATCTGTATTCCCCTTGTACAGCATATTTTCCATCCTTGTATACAGGTGGCAGGACCAGAAAGCCTGTGGCGGGGAGCAGCTGTTTACGTCTGCCCAGCAGGATCCGTGTCTGTGCCCTGCAGACTGGTGGGCGGTTGCTAGTGCTGGGAAATGGTTTGGAAAGGGGAGGAGGCAGAGAAGCTGGCCTGAACTGATGACTGATGTGTTACGAAGTGCAGTTGTTTACGTGCTGCAGTTACTATGACCTGCCTTTGGTGGTGCTCATGCTGCAGTTAATATGAACTGCATTTGGTGGTGCTCGAATGTTACTCACTCCTGTGTCGCAGATCATAAAGTGAGAATGTATTTAAGCAGAAATAGCCCTGTCAAGAGGACATAGCTGGTATCTGCTAAAACCAAAACATTTCAAACCATTTGTTTTACCACACTGGGATTTATCATTAAACATTTCTCAGAATTGTGGGCTTGTTTCATTATTAGTCTTTAAATATTTCTTGTAAAATGGTTCTTGTTATATGGGTTTTAAAAACATCTGCATGTCGGCTGCTGACCTCTCAGTTGCTGTGTTTGTGACATGCTGGTTTGGTTGTTATGGCAAGAGCCACACCTACGGACAGAAAATACTCTGTATCCATCTTCATGAAGAAGTCCGTTAAAAAAAAAAAAAATAAATAAATAAAATAAATCGGCCCTGGGGAAAGACTATTGACTTTAAAGAAAAAACTTGTATAGTAATAGCTAAAATGATTACACCTTTACTTGGTCAGTGTTCTGACATCAAGTGGTCACTGCGACCACTTTGTGCCAGTCGTGGTTTTGCAATGCTTAGGGAGTCACAGTCCTTACCTTATCTGCACAGTCTGCGACTGTGTAGGGAAGTGGGTATGAGTCAGTATCCAGTGATATGAATGAGTCCGTTTGAGCGCCTTAGGTAACAGAGTAATACACTATAGCAAGTACGAGAAAGTAGCCCGGGTTGCAAAAGAGCAGATATTAAGGGAGTAGGGAGATGGCCAGGAGTTGCTAGATGTAGTACAGGTGCTGTGGGCTGAAAACCATGCTGCCAGCTTAGCGTGGTGGTTAGTCGCCTATTGTGTGTAGATGAGACCTGTGACAGAACTGGGTTAGATTCCCTTGGTACTTGCCTTTTTCCCCCCTCTCCAGTTTGTCCCAGTTAGTTTTATTCTAAACTTTTTATTTATAGTATTTTATAAAATACAGCATATGCTATATTGACGAAATACCAATGTAGGTAAACAGCATTGAGGCCAGGTGATAAGTGTACAGGTTCAAACTTGCACAGTACTTTATACAGTACATATGTCTATTACATTTGGTCTACCGGGTGCTTCCAAGGAGTATAATCCCAGCAAGATAATGTAGAAAAGTGTACTCTCACTTTTTCAGTAACAAGGATATCTGCCAACAATTCTTGCACCTCATAGAACAGAAAATATACAATGTGAGACTGAAACCCCCACAAAGGCGGCACCAAGGAAACAAAACTGAGGTTCTGGGCTCAATTAAGTTGAGTCACGCCCCTACCCTTAAAGCACGTACCTGATGGCTGGCAGGGATGCAGACTGACTGAAGGAACTATTATAACAGTCCACAAATTGAGTGGAGCATGTTTCACTCCTACAGTGTAGTAGACTCCATTATGGGAAAATGTTAACATGCAGAAACTGCATTAAGGAGATCATTAGAGCAATAACACATGGCTAGATAACGAATAACATATTACTGTGTAACAGCAGTGTTTGGTTCGATTCCTTTCAATATCTAAACAGTGGCTTATTTAACTGTAGACTGGCAAGGTAGCCTGGAAAGTGCAGAAAAAGAAACCCCACTAAGTCACTGATCAGTCATTAGGATCTGACTCAGTCGTCCTCCACCCTCTCTGTTTAGAAGCATGCTGGACCTGTAGGAGCTTAAAGGCAAAAGCTGCCGCTGCTTCAAGGTCCGTAAGGACAGTTTTCTGTAAATGAGCCGGGAATTGAAGTTGGGCTGAGATTCTGTTTTCAAGTAGGAGTTTCTTCGTTTCTTGTAGTGTTTTTTTTTTTTTTCTTCTCTGGTTTGGGGAGAAAAACGATTTTACTGCCCTCCCAGATCAGGTCTCATTGCCGCCTAGCAGCTTGCAGCAGAGGGATACGGACCTCTGGGCTTGAGAGTCATGATGGCTGTACGAGGACACTCTCCGGCGGTGCTCATTGGCCTAGCTCTGATAAGTATTGCAAAGGCCTTCACAATGGATACTCCAGAGTCCCCAGGTAACAAGCCCAAGTCTGTAAAAATGAGGCGCTGTACTGCTGGCAGTAGCTCTGTCCTGCCTGCCAGCCTAGGAGGGAATCCAACTATGCAGACGTTTTGCCTGTCTCTGGGCATTCTCCAGTGTCTCTGTTTGGAGTGGAGGAAGTGAAAGTCCTGTGCAAAGGCCGCATTTTTCTCCTGCTGGCAGTCCGATTGAGTGTATCTCCGTAATGTGTGCAGTGTTCACCTGCACCTTAATTTCAAGGTCAGTGAAACTGTCTTCCACTGCTGCCAGTCGTAGATTTGTCTTCCCCGGTCTCCTGGATCTTTTCGCACAGAGCCATATTCTGAGGATTCGAGGTCTCAACTAGCCTCGTATCAGAAGGGCTAATCGGCCCGTCCCCAGCACCTCTTGAGCCGGATGCTGTAGAAAGGTAGGCGTCTGTATTGTACGCTGCATGCCTGTTCTTTTGGGGCCCATTTTCTGTGTCTGCAGGTTATAAGTTATAGATTGCCACCAAGTTTAGCTGATTTACTTCTGAAAGGGCAATAAGTGCTGTTTATTTTCAGCTCGAGCTGCTGCTCAGGAAAAAAAATCCATGTTAAATGCCCCACAGCTCCCCTTGCCTTGTCCAAGAGTTCCTGTCTGCCCCTGCTCCCCTACTTTTGTGAACCCTCCTGTGGCGCTATTGAGTTGTCGTCCCACCTCAATTTTTTATCCCTCCCTGAGTTGCCTCCCTGGAGAATGTCCCCCACTCCACCCCCAGAGATGGTATTTTGGATGGGGGGGGGGGTGCGGGGAAAGTCAGTAAAGTACTTGCATTTTAGGTTGTAGCTGTAGTGCTGGCCACTGATTTTGCTACCTACTATTATGTATTTGCCGTTTTCTGTCAGCACAGTTGTTCACTCACTATCACATGCAAATTGCCTGCAGGTCTGTTTGGAGAGTGTGGTGGCTGTCTCAAGCTCTGCAGCTTGATGTGACCACCACCCTGCCCAAATAACTTGTGGGGGTGGGGCAGGGGTGTGATTCACTCGCCTGGCCTTTTTTAGTGGAGACTGGAGCTGTTGAATTCCTATAGTGTCAACTCTTTTAACAGGAAAGAAAATGTTGGCTGAACGTGACCATTGATCCATCCAGTCTGCCGTGTTTTACCCTATCCTACCAAGAGACCTAGTATCTAATCTGGGTTTTTGCCTTCTGCTTTTCCCCTTTGTAGCCAATGAGCCTTTTGCTCCGTCCCAGCCATTTTGAAACCATTAATAGTTCTGACATCACCACTTCTGCTGGTAGGCCGTTTGTGTTGACCGGTCTCTGTAAAACAAAACTGTCAAGACCCTCCTGCATCTACTCTTCCCCTCCACCAACTTTCACTCATGTCCCTGTTCTTGATTCACCATTCCTGCTGAATATTTCCTCAGAATATAAGTTAATTCCATTTAGGAATTTGTCTCCATCATAATACCCCTCTCGCTTCTGGTCTCCAGCCGCTACATGTGTAGAGCCAAAAGCGCTCCTGACACAGTTGAGACAACTTTGAAAAAATTTAACATTCAGGCATAAATGTAGCTTGTAGTTTATATTTTAGTTCAGTAATTCTCACGCTTATTACTAAGGGTATTAGCATGGATACTGTATCTCTGCCCTTTTTGCACTAGCTGCCTGCCTACACCCGACATAATTCTGTTTGACATCAAAATATGTTGCTGTGGAGATAAATATGATGTCATAAACCAGAGATTGTGATGTCATGTGTAGAGAAGCAGCCAGAATGGATATAGTCTAGAGGATAAGGATCTTGTTTTCCGGCAACTGTTTTCAGTAATAAAGATGGTGATTTAATTACTAAAAATACATGAAGTAATACAGTGGGATGGAGTTGAATACAAATCTTACTTTTTTCAGTGTTTTTCCCGATGCTGTCAGGAGCTCTTTAAGCTGATCCTTGTAGGATCTGGCCTACTGGTTGCAAATCATTTTTGTTACCGTGTGCTTATTTTTTTTATCACGATGGACCAGTGAAAGCTTTTTTGACAAGTGATTTTTTTTTGTTTGTTGCTAGTAACTAATCTTGGACTAGTAATCAGTAAATTTCAGCCTTCATGCTGCGGCAGGAATTGCAGGGGAGGGAGAGGAGATTTTGTGACATGCAGTGGTTGCTTGTAAAGATTGGTGGGGGAACTGCAAAACACCAGGAAGTGTGCTTGATCTGGGGAGCAGGGTAGGGAATCCCTGTACTGCAATTCAGAAGTGAGAAAGAAATGTGCCCAAGCTTGGATTTGAATCCAGGCCTGCTTGGAATACCATTCCTCCATGTTGCCACTGTGTTAAAAGGACAACTGGAAACCATGGGATTTAAAAAATTTTTTTTTTTTTTCCCTTTTCGAACTTTTTTCCTCCAGCCTGTGGAACTTCCTCAGGCATACTACATTTTCCTTGTCTCTACCTCCGTGCCTGAGAGGTCTCCTGAATCCTGGCACCAGCCCAGCTATCCCTACGGCTCTGAGACCCTTGAGGTAGGGCTGCCCTATCCACCCAGGGCGTGCTCTGTAAATTTGGGCGGGCTGGAGTGCCACCGGCGTTGGGTGTGCTCGGGTGGGTGCAGGTGCCGTCGCTATCCACAGGGTGGGTCTTTTTTCTTCTTGACCCCCCCAAAAACACTTTATGCCCTCCTTCTCCCTGGTGTAGTCCCGACACCAGGAGGCGCCTGCTGACTCAAGAACCTCTACTTTGGCCCTGAAGCATTGTGGTATCTCCGGTCTCCACCAGAGGTCACCGTGGTGCCGGACATTAGTCCCTGTCACCACCACCACCACCACCACCCCCACCGCGAAGGAGAGCTGTCCTCCAGATGCTTGATCCTTCCTCTCCCCTGCTGACCCCCCGGCGATCCTGGGTCGCCGGCGTGCTTTGAGGTGTGGTGTCTAGCACCTCAGCCCTCAGCGACACTGGGCCAGGCAACCTGGGGATTTTAAAGAAACTGACTTATGTTATGGCATTTTATACCACTGCCTCTGTATGCACCCCTTTTATTCCTGTATTTGCTGTGCTAAATCTGAATTATATTTGTAACTGCTCTCCCTACAACCCCTTCCCCGAGTCGCACCTGGAAAACGAGCCTTGGCTCAGTGTGCCTTTCTCAGTTATCAACTTTTAAATAAATACATTTTAACTTTATTTTTCATTTTTTATATACTGAATAGGTTACATTTTAAGTGTCTTGTTAGAAATTGGAAACAAATATTGTGGAGATACACATTTTTTATAATGAGCAATAAGTCCAGTTAAATGGTGGAGATCCAAGTAGAATAACTATATCTTAAAGAGTACATTTTCCACATACAAAGGTTAAACGGAGCTCCCTTACCTGTTGGGGAGCTCTTCCAGGCTGTTATCGCTTTTTTTAGTACAGGTGCCAAAGGAAGGGAAGGGATGGTACTTTGCCCCCAAGGAGCTGGCCACATGATCCCGCTCCACTTCTTGACTCTGTAGTGCGTCCCTGCGCTCCAACCTACCGTGATGTTTTTATAGCGGATCGCGGGGGCACGCTTAATTCACTTAAATGGAGTGTCTTTTTCAAGTGTCCTTTCCTGATTGTAAATCGGGTTTTAGTATCTATTGATGGCAGAGTTCAACTAACAAGAAGTCTGTTAGTTGACACTCTGCCATCAATACATACCAAAACCCAGTCAGAGTTTGGAGCACGTCGGAGATTCAGGAAGCTGAGGGGGATAGTGTTGCTAGCCCTTGGGGTGGGGGGGTGCAGATTACGGTCCCTCCCTTCAGCATGTGTATATGTGTGTGTATATATATATATATATATATATATATATATATATATATGTATATGTATATATATATATATATGTATATACACACACACACACACACACACACACACACACACACACACACACACACAAAAAAAAAATGAAGATAACCTGGAGAAGCTCCCCTACAGGTAATGGAGCTCCCAGTTTATCTTTTTTTTTGTTTAAAAAGTGCCTGGACAGATGCCCTTTAAATAGGGAGCTGTAAATTAACAGGATCAGACACTTTTACTAAATGGTAAATGAGACTACTTCCTATTTCTCGTGCTTTCCCCTTTTCAGGTCACCCTGGTTAAGAACCGCCCCATTCCCAAAACTAGGTACCAACACCCTTTCCTGTCATGAGCATTCTCCTAAATATACACAGGTTTATGCAGTTTGTTTTCCATAATATTTTATAGTTTTGTGGTTAGTAGGTAGTTGGTTCATAGACTGTTTTTAGTTCTTTCATAGGCCACAACACAAATATCCTCACAAAATATTATACCTTTAAGTAGGTCTGAAAATGTATCAGACGTACACCCGTAATGTTAATATTCACGATTATTGTCATTGAGAGTAGAAGTTTGCTTGTTTCCAGATAGTATTGTTTCATGATGTATGTTGCAGTGGAGTTACTTGTACATGGATGGTTACATAATATTGCAATTGTGGGGTTCTGTTTTTTTTTTTTTTTTTCTGTTTCAATAAAAATACAAAGAACCACACAAAAAGATGTACTGAATTACCTCTGTCTACAACTTCATACCAGTTTAATATTTATGTATTTAGACTAGGTAGAATACGTAAGAAAAACACTTCTCATTGCTATATATTCTTCCTACTAATATATATTTCTGGATCTTTAAAATAGGAACTTTTTTACTAATTATTCTAATTGATAGCCAAAAGAAATAGCCATTTGACGTCTGTAGATATTTGTATGAAATAAAGAATTCCAAATTATTAGATGTATACAATAAGCAGTTTACTTTAAATCCAGTATTCATTCTCAGTTACATCAAGTTATTTTAACTGGTCACTGTAGAATTAGAACCTTCGCTATGAGAGGCTTTTCTCCATCAGTAACTGGAACCATATCAGATGTTGCTTAAGTCCATGGTATTTGTGCTGTTTGGGTAATCAAAGGTAAGTTTATGACATTTTCTGGTAAATTCCCCCGTCTAAATCTTCTTAGGAGTCAGATTCAGCCACTGATGCTTGATTTTTCTTACACTGATCTTTAAAATCTGCAGTCTGGTGTAGGTCAAAAAAGACTTGGTGCCGTTCCTTAACTTCGAGAATTTTCTGTTCTTCCTCACCCTAGTTCCGCTATCACTTTACCCCCTAAAGTGGTCTTCATTTTTCTATTTCTGCCTACCAATTCTGAAAACTTATTCTGGCACTGCGGGTGCAGCAAAGATATCTTCTACAAGGATGTTGACCACGATGCCTGTGTCCACTCTTTGTACTGACCACGTCAAAGCCTCTCTGACGTCTGTTTGGCTTCAGCCAGTGCAGACTCTTCCAGGGCTGGTTCCTCCCCAACCGATGCCACCTGGCTACCAGATGTCTGTGCAGACTTCGAGTCGATGCTGATGTCCCTGTTGGATTTCTTGCAGGCATGGCTTCTCTCTCTGCAGGACCCGGCCCCACAAGGGCCCTCGCTTCTTGACCCAGTTCCTGACATCCACAGGGAACCACACCTTGCCTCACGTCAGCCATCGCCCTATACGCCCCCTGTTCGCCTAGGAGAATCACCCGGACCTCCAATCTCCTGACGACCGAGGAGTCCGTGAGACTGGGATGATGTTTTCCCCTATGGTTTTCTCTGAAGGGGAAGACCCCCCCCAATACATATCCCGGTCTCCCCCAAATGGCCAGTCTTTCAGTGGGGTCATGTATCAGATTCAGTTGGCCATGGATTTTGAAACATAGGAATTGAACGCCTCTCGTCGCTGGCTGTCTGCCGGACTCTTCCCCTTGTTGACTGGCACTTTTGAGGATGTCAGAATGGGCTGCCTAGCATTGCCCGAACCCAATATCGGTGCTGCCTAGGAAGACAGATAATACATATAGGGCCCCCATGAGTAAGCCTTTCTTTGGGGAACTGGTTCCAAAATGCACAGGCGACCTCCATCTCATTCTAGACCTCAGGGAATTAAATCTCATCCAGTACAAAAAAATTCAGGATGGCAACCCTCCAGGGTTTGTTGCCCCTTCTGCACAAGGGGGATTGGATATGCTCCCTTGATATGCAGGATGCATATATTCACGTCAAAAATATGTGGCGCCCACAAACTGTATTCTCAAATTTCAGTCTTATGGGGGCACATTCCAGTTCTGAGCATTGCCTTTTGGCTTGTCTTCTGCTCCCCGGGTGTTGACCAAATGCCTAGCAGTGGTTACAGCTGCTCTCAGGAGACAGGGATTCTATGTCTTGCCTTATCTGAACGATGGCTGCTCAAAGTTTAACACACTGTCTGCCTTTTCCAAGACCTGGGCATTACAGTCAATTTGCTAAAGTCCATCCTGACACTCTGTCAGTGATTCCAGTACATTGGGGCAGTCCTGGATATAGCCTTCCTACCCCAGGACAGGGCGGACCATCTCATAGCCCAAGCAAGACTGCTGTTCCACAGCCTGCGTCTCAGCTAGAATCTTCCTCTGGCTCTTGAGCGTGATAGCAGCAGCCATAGTAATGGTGCCTCTGGCCAGATTACATATGGAGATTTCCCAGTGAAGGTTGAAAGTTCAATTGGACCAGCATATGGACGACCCAGAACAGAAAATCTCTGGTCTCTTCCTCAATGAAGAGTTCTCCTGTGGTGGATGGATCCCACCAGTCTTCTTGGGGTTCCTTTCCCATTCCTTCCCCTAAGCAGATTCTTACCACAGATGCTTCGGGGATGGGCTGGGGAGCTCATCTTGGGCCACGCCAAACACAAGGGATACATGCGTTCCTCTCTCCATATTGATGTTGAGATGAGGGCAGGACTTTAAGCCCTGCAGGCCTTTCAGACTCTGCTGTCCCTGGGCCTTTTGTTGGAGCAGATGGACATCAGTGTCCACTATATCAACAAGCGGGGGGGCACTTACTCATATCCCCTCTGCAGGAAAGCAGTGAGAGTCTGGTATTGGGTTGTGGACCACGGCCTAGAACTTTCAGCTGTTCTCTGTTCTAGGCATCCAAAACATCCTGGCAGACTCTCTAAGCTGGTAAAGGTAAATAATGCACGAGTGGGTGCTCCTGCCAGTCATCGAAAACCTCTTCCAACAGATGGCGTCACTTAGAGCTGAATTTTTTGCATCCCCACTTAACACAAAACTACCGTGTTTTTTGCTCGCTTGTTTTTCTTTCGCCCTCAGGAAAGAGGGTGCTCCATTTTCTAAGCTGTTTGTCCAAATGGTTAACCCAACTGTATTACATTCTGTTACAAGAAGTATGGCAAGGAACTTCTTGGAGATGTCGAGGGCCATTATATGAAGGGTATGGCTGCTTCAGCTGCGTGTTTCACGAGTGTCTTTGCTGCAGAGATTTGCCTACTTGTGAGTTCTGTCCACACCTTTACCAAGCACTACAGTCTGGACATTTTTATTTTTATTTTTTATTTTACTCTTTGGTAACCAGGTAAGGCCCACTAAGCAAGAGTGCCTGTTTTCAGGGGTGACCTGGGAGCTGTGGGACATCACTGCAGGACGTCTCTGGGACAGTGAGCCTTTTTCTAAAGGGTCCCCGCTGTGGATGAATGACCTGCTCTCTATCTCTTCGGAATTTAAACTAGGCCCCTTCAGATCCATTCTTGGTGAGCTACTTGTCACCTCTTCTGTGACTGCACCTGACCTATTCCTGTCTCCTCTCTACTACTTTTATTTCTAAAATAATAATTTCTGACGGCAACCCTTGCCTTCATTCATTCCTCCTCTTCTACCCCTAATCTTCTATACATTATTATTCTGCTTGGCCTGCTTCTGATTGTCTTCGCCAGAATCTTGTATAATGTTTTACTAAATTTGTGTGCTTATTTGACGTTGGTAACAACGGCTACCCTCAGTACTATCCCGTTTTTATCATCTCTGGTCTAACTGTTCAATACGATGTCTGAACTTGATGTGGAGCCTTTGCAATGGAGTCTCTGACTCAAAGGTTAATTCCGGAGCTGTTCAATAAATTAAAAAATAATGACTTACTCATTCTACACAAGTGGAGGTTGTGGGGCTCAAACTAGGGTCTGCTGGATGTACCAAGCTCATTCACAGCTCATTACTCTAACCTCTAGGCTATATTGCCAGCCACATTGCCTCAAGGTGCTGGGTCAGTTTTGGCCTGGCTGTTCTTCAGGGTCTCCTTTCCTAGACTTAAGGCTTCCTCCACGCAGATTGCTTTCTTGTATGATAGAACTGCTTGGGATTTGTTCCACAGGTGTGGCCTGGTGTAAGATAGTATGGTTACGTAAGACCGTACTGTTAAAGTAGATCTTTGAGAGGATCTCTTGCAGCAGGCCATGCGTTCCTCCCTCCTTCCCCCTGGGCCTGGTAGACCTTTCTGTAACCTGTGGACCCTGCATACTTCCATATTGGAGGGAACCTTCGGTACCTCTTTGGTTCCCCAACAGGGGTCAGTTTGCGCTGGTCTATGGTAGGAAAACTAAAGAGGGTGTGGGGGCTGCCCACGCTTATAGGGTTGGCCGACATCAGAGGGTGACGGAGTGGGTGGCCCCCTGATAGACTTGCTAGCTAGAAAAGTTTCCGGGGGGGGTCCTAGTGCCTGGCGGCAGTAATTCCATGGGTATGGAAACAAATCACAGGGGCCATAAAGGCATGTTCAAGGATAGTGACCACAAGACAGGCAAATGCCTCTTTTTGTTCACGAGTTATTAGGACTGCCATTAGGGTCAAGAGGGGAAGCATTCCGCAACTTCAGAAGTAAGCTGGGTAGCAATCCTATGGGAGGAATACATGCTAAAGAATAAGGAGGCTTGGTCGGCAGTGAGACGAGCAAAGGCAGCTGCAAGAACTTCAGATAACTAAAGGTGTCAGGGAGGGGACCAAGCAGATCTTACTTTGAGGGGGCTCTTGCAGTAGGCAACACTGTTAGGACTAAGTAGCCAGGTGACAGTATCACACGGAAAATTTCTAGCTGGCAGCCTACAACGGGACAGCCACCCCCCTGACGTCGGTACATCAACGTCTGCACTGGTATGAGGGGCGGTCCCCCTCACCCACCTCAGTTCTTTTCCCAGTGTCTACCTGCGCTTTCCAGACCTTGTGGATCCATACTTCAGTCCACCGCCATTTTCTTTTTCAAAATGTTTATTTCTCCTTTCGGTTCCATGTCGTTGCAGACTCCCACAAGTTGAAGTGTACATGTGGCAAGCATCTCCCTGAAAAAGATGGCCACACCACGTGCATCATTTGTTTGGTCCTGGACCATGACACCGAAGCCTGCCAGGTGTGCCAGAAATTCAGCCAGGTCATGCACAAGTGACGCCAGGAGGTTCTGAGACCCATCTTCTCCAGCTGAGATTGGCTGCCTTGGAAAAGGAGCTGCAGACCTGGGCCACAGCGGGGTCTTCTGCGGAGTAGTCTTCTAAGAAACATAAGCACTGGGACCAGAAACTGTCCGTCCTGAGCTGCGGTTGCCTACAGGGGCCACGGCAGATGCAGAGTCTACTTCAGCGACCACATCAGCCCTCCTGCCTTCTGGGGTGCCTGTGTGATGTGCGCCTTTTTAGGCGAGTACAGTGTGGCCCACGAGGTGGCTCCTGCCTAGCCTATTCCTTTTCAGAGGCGTGACATCAGCTCTGACTACGTCCCTTTTCCACCGTACCAGCCCCAAGGGACCTACGCCAGCAGTATTGCACACTCCCTGGATCTCCAGGTTCTCTGCCTCATCCCTCTTTGGGCTTGGCCTGTACACCCCCTTTGGGCCTCACACCCCTTACCGTGACCACCCTCCGGACTCTCGACTCTGCGGATTTAGATTTCTGGGGGAGACAAGTGTTCTACTCAGCATGGATCTCTTTCTATTGCAGCACATCAGGCCCACTTTGCAGCCTACAACAGGTTCTTGTGGTCTAGGCTAGGTCAGCTCCTAGCCTCAATGCCACATTTGGAGGAAACCAGGCAAGCCATTGCCCTCTCTGTGCAGGGCCTGGCGCTAGCAAGGCACCTAGCAAGGGCATCTTATGATGCCAATGAGGTGGCATCCAGAGTGGTAGGGACGGCTATCTGCCTTCGGACGGCATGGCTCGCCCTATCCCGGTTATCGCCCCTGGCCCGGCGTAGGGTGATTGACTCCGCATACCGGAGAACCCATCTTTTCTCCCGATGGGTGAGACTGAGGCTTTCGGGACACACTCCTTCCCCCACTGAGGATCCCAGTCTCGCCCAGACCAGTCCCAGGCCTCCCCCAGGCCTGTAAGGGTTCTCCCCCTGTGGGCTTCAGTGTCTCACCCACTGGAGGCTAAGGGATCTAGTCCCTTGGGGTAGTTCAGGGCCCCCTTTGGGGGGTGGGCTCGGTACTCGCCCGCTAGTGATAAATGGTGAAGATTGACACAGATGAGAGATGAAAATTACATACCTACCATAATTCTTGATCTTTCTGTCTTATCTTCATCATTCATCACTAAATCCCACCCTCCTTCCCCTGTGGGCTTCAGTGTCTGGACCACCCCAAATGTGTCTTCTTTCTTCGCTCTCCTCTCCCTTGCGATTAGGTGGGAAAGAACTGTGGAGACACCGGTGAGATCCTTGGGGTTTATGGAAATGTTTGGGGGCCGTTCTCCTCTTATTCTAGGGAGTCTGGGAGTGGGGGGGGCCTCATTCCCCCTTCTTTCAGTCTGTATTTTATTTATGGACTCAGAAATTGAGCTCTTTCTCTCCCATTCCTTCTTGGCTGCTTAAAATTCACCTTTTTTGGGAGGGAAGGGGGAAGAGTTTGAGACATCCTCAGCCTAAGCTATCTTGTTTGGTCTTCTATCCCAAAGCTGCTTTCAGGTTCTGCTTGCTTCTTGCAGCTGAGTGCTCTAGTCCAGGGCTGGACTATAGTCTTCTAAAGAGATCAGTGTGCTGTCCACTCCTGGGGGTGTGCTACTTTCTCCCCCCCCCCTTCTCTCCTTCTCCTTCCAGAGATTGGGGCCCCTTTCTCCCCAATTTCCTATTTTAATCTCTTGTGTCTCTTCAGCAGTTTATTTCTTCTTTTAGTTTATTATTCCTTTCCTTTTATCTATCCCTTAGGCTCTCTTGCCTCAACCCACCCTCCCTTCCTTACACTCTCCAATGTGTCCGAACTGGGGTGGAGTCGACGGCAGCTAACGGCCAACCCTAGAGCGCCACATGGAACGTCTGTCTCTAGGGTGGCGCCGGCCATGCGTCGACTCTGCCCATGAAAAAATTCTCCCACGGAATCCTAGCTCTGGTGCGCTATACCCACTATTGATGAATGATTAAGATGTACAGAAAGATCAAGAATTACGGTAGGTGCGTAATTTTTATCTTACTTTGAGGGGAAGCTCTTGTAGCAGGTAACATATATAGGACTGATGCTGCCCGGCGACAGGAACCCATGGCAAACTTTTTCCAGCAGTAGTTATCCCTACCCCATCCCTGTGTCGGCCCTGCCTTGATGTCCCACGTGATATATATGGGAAGACGTGCGAACTTTAGCTCCACGCCTCTCTCTCTCGACAGTTCGATCGCTATTGCAGTTTTTTTTACTCCAGAAACATCTGATGCTTTTCAAACATGAAATCTTGCTATATTATGACAATTGCAGTTTGTCCCACCATTAGAACTGCTCCGGAGGTGAAAGAGTTAACTTCCATGCCAGGCATGGAACTTATAGCGCGAGCTCGGTTAGAAAAGCTCTGTCTGGAATATTTCAAACTGAAACTGTCAGATTCTTTACTCCGCCTCACTGAACAGTCGCTCCGGAGATTCCTCCTACTGCTCGGTTCATTTCTCGGTTTAGAGAGTTTTTTCTCGGTTAAATTCAACCGCGATTATTATTATTTTAACCGCAAACCGATCGGTTCAAGCTCTGTCTGTGGTATTGTAAGTGATAGACAGGTTTATTTCTGTGTGGAACTTGTAAATGTTTATCGGTTCGGTTTGAACTGATCAGGTTGTTTTAAAACTTTATTCTGAAGCATTTAAAAGCTTTTTAGAGTGCGGTTCCTGGTTCTTATCGGTTCTAAAAAAAACGGATTTCATTACGTTTTTTTCCACGACCATGACACAGTTGGGAACCGATAAGGGTGTCTTGCCTGGCACTGCCAGAAAAAGGGCAAGTTTTTGGTTAGGCTGGCATTATGTCTGAGAAACCCAAAAGAAAAACCGGGCCCACTGGGTTTCAACACTGTAGTGTCTGTGGGGAAGCCTTTGCCAAGGCTAACCAACACACCACATGTGTTTATTGTCTGGGTTTGACCACCTCAATGCAGACTGCCAGATTTGCAAGAATTTCCCTGCAGCTACCTAGATAAAGAGTTGGTAGGCTCAGGGAGCGAGAGGCCAAAAAGTCCGCTGACCCGGATGGCCAGCCCGGTTTGGTGCCAGCCGAACCGGAGGGAGTGCCCTCTGACCAGGGCCAGACTTCCTCGGGCAAACGTAAAGCTGACTCGGAGCCAGTTCCAGCAAAGAGAACTAGAAAATAAGCAGGTGTGGAGTCAAAAATTCCTTCTCCAACTGCTGCAGAGATGGCCAGAGCAATCCAAATTGTCCAGTCACTTTCCCCGGTTGGTTCGGCCGGTTCCACCGGTTCAAGAATATGATATAGAGTTTTATGAACCAGAGGAGGGGGAGGATGATTATGAACAGTGTGAATGTGACTTTGAAAGTCTGGATGTGCCCATTGAACCGGACATCTCCCAGACAGACCTTTAGGAGAATCTCCCCCTAGGCTTTGAGTCCCCTTATTTTCTGTTTTATAAAAAAGTTGCTGAAACCCTCCAGCTTCCTTTGGAGGAAGCTGTGGATGAGCAAGAGGAGCCTGACTTTGTAGAGATTATGGATATCCCAGAGTCCAGGAGATTGTCTATTCCTTTACATAAATCCTTTAGGAAACAAACAATAAAAATTTTAAAAGCTCCTAATTCTGTACCTCCTGTGGATAAAAAGATGGACAGGAGGTACACTCTGTCAGGTCCTGATACAGAATTTCTTTCACAGCAATGCAGCCATGTTGGGGTAATTCAGGCTGCAGCCTGTGATAAGGCTAATATTCCCCTGGCTTCACATCCTCCTGACAAGGACTCCAGGAAGATTGATGCCATGGCTAAAAAACAATACATGGCAGCGTCCTTGGGACTCAGACAAGCAAATTATACGGCTTATGTTGCAAGATACCAGAAATCTAGATGGGCTACTGTCATGGCTTTAGCCAAACAGGCCCCTGGCCAGCTTGCCAAGGAGCTGGAGCAGGTGGCTGCTGATGGTATTGAGGCATCTAAGGTGCAATTCCATGCTGCAGTGGATTCTAATGATGTATTCTCTAGAGTCATGGCTACATCTGTGGCTTTTCGTAGATTGGCTTGGCTCAGGTGTACTAGTTTGTCACAGGATACCCAGGCTAAGGCTATGGATTTTCCTGTGGTGGGGAAATTCTCTGTTTGGGGAGCAGACAGAGAATTATATGAAGAAAATGGATAAATATAGAATATAGGAGTGCACAAGCCAAGGAATGGCAAGGCATTCCTCAGAGGCAGCCCCCCAGGGGTAGAAGCAGGCCTTTTTACCAAACCCAGGCCTCCTCTTCAGCTTATGTTCAGAGGGGGTTCTTCAGAGGGAGAGGCAGACAGGGTACAAGCAGGCCTGCTCCCACCCCTCAGCCTAAAGCCCCTGCCAAACAGGCACCCTAATGGGATGCCCAGGGCCGGTTCTCCATTATCTGTAGGGGGCAGGCTGGCTTACTTCGTCCAGGACTGGGAGTCTTTACATCAGACAAGTGGGTCCTGGAAGTAGTAAGCCAGGGTCTGGTTCTCAGCTTCAAAAAAATTTCCAAAGATGAGAATCTGATCTTTTCCACCTGCAAACCCTCTAGAGGCTCTTGCTTTGGAAACAGAAGTCTCAACCCTCCTGGCTCTCAGAGCTGTAGAAAGGGTTTCTCCCCTACACCAGGGCAAGGGTAGGTACTTCCTTACCCCAAAAAAGACAGAGTGGCGGCCCATCCTGGACCTAAGATATCTGAACAAGCACCTTTTAAAACCAAAATTCAAAGTGGTGACTCTGGGAATGATTTTACCCTCTTTAAGGCCAGGGGACTGGCTAGCTTCCCTGGACCTCAAGGATGCCTACTTCCATGTTCTTATCAGAAGCTCCCACCGAAAGTACCTCAGATTCGAACTGCCCTCAGGCCATTATCAGTTCAGAGCAATGCCCTTCGCCTTACCTCTGCCCCAAGGGTATTCACAAAATGCCTGGCAGTAGCAGTTGCTCATTTAAGAAGGCAAAAGATTGCCATCTTTCCCTACCTAGACGACTGGCTCATTGTGGGTCAGTCTCCAGACCAGGTCAAATCACACCTGCAAGTTACCCAGTAGCTGCTTATCTCTCTGGGCTTTCTTCTCAATCTTCCAAAGTCAGTTCTGGAACCTGTCCAGGTACTCACCTTTATAGGTGCAGAACTGGACACAAAGCAGGCCAGAGCCGTCCTTCCCCTAGAAAGGGTAAGGACCCTGGTGGCCCTGGCCTCCTCCTTCACTCTGCAGGTCTCTCGACCAGCAAGGCATTTCCTACAGCTCCTAGGACACATGGCTGCTTCCACAGCTGTAGTGCAAGGGCAAGATTTCAGATGAGGGACATTCAGTTCCATTTGAGAGCCTTTTGGTCTCAAAGAAGAGATTCCCTATCAAGTTGATCCCAGTGACTCGAACCCTGATCCAGGCCCTTCAGTGGTGGCAGGATCAGAGCAATCTGAGACAAGGGTGCCCTTCATCCTCTATCTCACTCCTTGACCCTTACTACAGATGTCCCTTTGGGATGGGGAGCTCACATGGGCGACCTCTCCACCCAGGGATTGTGGTCCCTCAAGAATCTCTGCTCCACATCAATCTGTTGGAACTCAGAGCTGTTTTTCTAGCACTTCAGGTTTTTTCTGCATCTGTTCAGAACAAAGTGGTACAGGTCAGAACAGACAACACCACTACAGTGTGGTACAGCAACAAACAAGGGGGCACTCAGTCTTCGGCCTTGTGCACCGAGGCGATGAAGTTGTGGTCTCTGGCTTATTCCCTGAACACTTCCCACATAGCAGTTCACCTCCCAGGCAAGGACAATGTCCTGGCAGATGCTCTCAGCAGGATTTCCCAGGGCCATCACGAATGGCCACTGGATCCCAGAGTACTGGGGATAGTTTTTGCCAGATGGGGCACCCCTTAGATCATTTTGCAGCCCCAGACAATCATCAACTTCCACTTTTTTGTTGCAGGCCCCCAGTGTTGGGCTCAGTCCCCCTGGATGCCTTTCTCCTCGATTGGAAGGAAGTTTCTCTATGCCTTCTCCCCCTTTCCTCTCCTGTTCAAGGTGCTAGTCAAAATCAGATCTCAGCCCTGCAAGATGATCCTGATTGCTCCAGACTGGGCCAGGCAGCCCTGGTACCCACTCCTTCTGTCTTTAGCAGTCCATCTTCCCCTGTGTCTCCCCAGGAACCAGTCTGTTAACCTGTGCCAAGGGGAGAGTCTGGTATCCGAATCTCAAATCCATCAACCTCAAGGCCTGGCTCTTGAGGAGTTAGAGTTTGCTGACCTACACCTTTCTCAAGGTGTTCTCGAAATCTTGAAAGCTTCTAGGAAGCCTTTCACTAGGGCTACTTATAACTCCAAATGGAAAAGGTTTTCCATATGGTGTTCTGGGAAGCATATTTCCCCGGAATCTGCTGATTTGCCCACTGTTTTGGGACTGAGACCAGCTACCCAGAAAGTGCATTTGGCAGCTGTCTCTGCTTTTATTTCAGCAGGGAAGCCCTCTTCTCTTTCTGCTCACCCTGTATTTTCCAAGTTTTTCAGGGGATTGCTTCATACCAATCCACCATTCAGGGACCCTGCCCCTGCCTGGGATCTTAATGTTTGCATTGCTCAGCTGATGCAACCCCTTGAACCTCTGTCTTGACGGAAGCTTAAGCACTTGACTTGGAAAACTGTTTCTAGTAGCCATCTACCTTGCCAGGCGCATAAGTGAGTTACAAGCTTTGACAGTGGAGACTGACTTTATTTCCTTTCACAGGGATAAGGTAGTCCTCAGGACTAACAGGAAGTTTTTGCCTAAGGTGGTTTCAGATTTCCACCTTAATCAATCTATTTCTCTTCCAGTGTTCTTCACTGACCATTTCTCCTCTGGTGAGAGGAGGTTGCACAGCTTAGATGTTAAGGGGGCCCTAAGTTACTACATAGAGCGTACCAAGGGTCACAGGTTTGACTCCCTCCAACTATTTCTCACTTATGGTGAGGTTGGGAAAGGGAAACCTGCCACTGAGATCCATTGCCAGGTGGATTGTCTCTTGTATCCAATTTTGCTATCAAAAACTGGGTAAGGTTCCCCCTTCAGGCCTGAAGGCTCACTCTACCAGAGGTACAGCTGCATCTCTAGCTGCTGCCAGAGACATCCTATCTTAGAGATATGTCAAGCAGCTACTTGGAAAACAGTACACACTTTCACCAAGCATTACTCCCTGGATATCCAGGCCAGGGGATGCTCGCTGGCAACAGCCGTGTTTCAGAGCCTATTCCCTAAGTAGGTTCTGTCCCTCCTCCATGGAGGTACTGCTGTGTAGTTCGTATTGTCAAAATATAGCAAGACTTCATGTTGTTTGAAGAAAAATTACTCACCTTAGTAATGTTGTTTTTCTAATGGAGTCTTGCTTATATTAGCATCCCCAGCCTGCCCTCTCAGAACTTCTACTTTGGGTATGGGGTGGGCAGTCCAGTGTTGGCACCTATTGATGCCCATTTTATGTTTTCCACCCCTTCTTTTTTGGGGTGTTTGGGTGTTTTTTATTTTATCTTATCTTATTTTCTGATCCCTGACTTGAGTCTTGGTGTTGGGACCAGGAAAATGTGTTAATATTTAAGTAGCCAGTTGGCTAGTGCAGGTTACAGCTTCCACACAGAACCTTGGTGAGTTTTGCTCATAAAGATCTGACAGTTTCAGTTTGAAATATTCCAGACAGAGCTTTTCTAACCGAGCTCACGCTCTAAGTTCCATGCCTGGCATGGAAGTTAACTCTTTCACCTCCGGAGCAGTTCTAATGGTGGGACAAACTGCAATTGTCATAATATAGCAAGACTCCATTAGAAGAAACAACATTACTAAGGTGAGTAATTTTTTCTTTTCTTCACGGTCATTCTGCATGTTGAGTACCTCGTGCCAGGCACACAAGTGTGCCTGTGGTAGACAAATTCCATCAAAAGACAGACATGCCACCTGCGTGTCATCTCCCCCGGCCTGGACCACAACACTCTGTCCTGTGCCCATTGGCAGGCTTTTTTGGCCCCCCAGCAACTTGTGTCTATGGAGCAGAAGGGGGTTCTCCTTGACGTTACCACAAATCTGCGGGGAAACGCCACATGCCAAAGACTAGCATAGAGAGCGGGATGGAGTTGGGGAGATCCTCCTCCAGATTGAGATCTTACGGATCCCACACTGCCTCCAGGTTGGGGTCCTCAGGCCACGACTCCCGCCTTAGTCGTCAAAGGCCCCAGCCTCCTCAGGAGGCCCTGCTTCTAAGGAGACATTTTCAGGGCATTCTGTGCCTTTGAAACCCTGAATCGAGCCTCCTTGCACCTCGTCTGGCCATTTGTCCGACCCAGGTAAGTCTTTCTGCCGCGCCCCCCCCCCCGTCGGCCTCTGTATGAAGCGCCGACCACCTGGAAAAGGCAAAAACCTCGGGCCAGTCTGCGGGGAGGTCTTCCTCCCTCCTGCCAAAACACGCCCACAAGTCCTCAGACAGGTGCCAGGTCCTGTCGACTGACAAGCGTCCTGCGGAAAAGCCCACAAAGTCTGCGTCAGAGCCTCACCAATGCAAGCCGGCTGGCGCTTCCAAGGCCTTGCCTCCGGCCAAGTCCCCATCTCCACTGGCGTCCTCTCTGAGATCAGATGCCAGGATGGAAGTAGTCCTGACACCGGATGACCAGATGTCGGCCTGTGGAACACCTTCGGGACCTGACAATGCTCCTGACACCCAGGTGACACTGGCATGTCCCCCCTCGTCAGAACGCCGTAAATGGACAGGACTGACGTCAGTACCGCAGCCGGTGCCCAGTTCTCCAAGGCTCAACCTTACTCAGGTCAAGGACCTATTCTCTCATTGTGGGAGACTATTAGTCCTAATGTTCTTCCAGCCCCTCCTGCACTGGTTACTTCAGCTGATCCTGACCAGGTACCGTTTCCTAGTGAGGAGATAACACCCGCTGAAGAGGTTCCTCCTCAACCCTGCTCGGATGAGGACAGGGGAAAGCATCCGTCTCTAGAGAGGCCCCGGAAACTGATGGAAGAGAGGCGTAGGTCACGCTCCAGGAGCTCTAGCACCTCTAGCTCTTCTGACCGGCCCAGGAGACTGATCCATCTCCTCCAACTTGTACAAGTCTGACTCCTCTGTAACCTCCTTTGAGGACCCTCCGTCTGATGAACCTGAGGACCTGCCCAAATCACCTCCGGACGACCCATCATTCATGAAGGTTATGAGGCACATACAAGCCAGCATCGGCTGGGATACAGAGGACTTGGACCCTGAATGCATCAGACCTCTGCCATACCTCAGGCAAAGACCCAAAGCCTGTCGTTATCCCACCCATGGTGGATACTTTCGAGGTTGTCGCACAGGTCACACGGTGACACCCCCACTCATCCACTGCCATTCCGAAGATAGTGGACCGGCTGTACTAGGCTCCTAAGGAACACCCCTTTTTGGCTGTACAACCTACCGCTGACTCTGGTTATATTAGCAGCTCACGATCGTTCAGAGGCCCAGACATCTGAGCACCCAGCCTCTGGACAGGGAGTCCAAACAGCTGGATTCATTGGGCAGGAAGGTGTACACGTCGGCCACTTGCAGCTTCAGGAGTCTTAACTTCCTGACTCACATGGTCCAGTTCCAAAACGCCCTCTGGGAACAAGGGCTGGACATACTGCAAGGAATGCTCGACTGCCCTCTGAAGGCAGAACTTGAAAAATTACTACAAACTGAGTCAGACATGGGCATGCGTGTATTACAGTCTGTCTACAACTCTGCGGACACCTTGGCTAGGACAGCAGCTACGGGCATTTGCTCAGTCGCATACAAATGTTTCAGGGTAGTCACATTACACAACCTGATTCATGTGTTGCAGCAGGGAGATTGGCTTGCATCCCTAGATATGCAGGATACCAACCTCCACATTCTCATGGCTGAAGACCACAGAAAATACCTTTGGTTTGCATTCCAGGGCAAACACTTCCAGTTCAAGGCCCTTCCCTTCAGTCTTTCTTCTGCACCGAGGGTGTTTACAAAGTGCCTGGCGGTGGTGGCTGCAGCATTTCGCAGGATGGGTCACGACGTGTTCCCATACCTGGATGACTGGCTATTCGTGGCACACTCCAGTGCCCAACTCCAGGCTGTCATCAGGGACACCTGCCACGTATTCCGGAACCTGGGAATCACCATCAACCCAGCCAAATAGTCACTCAGCCCAGCTCAACTCCTGCTGTTCATCAGAGTGCTCCTAAACAGTGTTCAGGGGTGGGCCTTCCTACCTCTGCACCGGGCAGAGCGCATTCTGGCTCTGGCCAGGCAGATTTACTCTGCCTCCACCGCTCCAGCCAGATTGATATTCCGGCTGTTGGGTCACATGGCGGCTGCCATCGTGACTGTTACCTTTGCCACGCTCCGGATGAGGATCATTCGGTTGACTCTTTGGGTGCGGTGGGACGACCTGGACTTGCCTGTCTCGTTACAGAGCTGGTTCGTAAGGAGTTCCTGGTGACAGACGTCCCCAACCTTACTGGAGGGGATTCCCTTTCAGAAGGAAGCCCCCGGACAGGTCCTTACCACGGGCGCTTCATATTCGGGATGGGGGCTCACCTGGGAGCTCACAAGACACAAGGGTCTTGGTCTCCAACCGAGGAATCTCATCACATCAACGTGCTGGAGCTAAGAGCAGTCCCCTCTGCTCTTCAAGCCCTGGAATCATCATTAACATCTGGTTACCTTCTGGTCCAGACAGACAGCACAACAGGGAGGCCATGAGTGTGCCTTTCACAACCGTGCACGTTCAGGTGCACAAAACTCACTCCGACTCTATCAGCAAGACAGTGTCGAGTACATTAGTGGTCTCTTCTGCAGTCTGTCATAGACTACCTTTTCGCAAGATGGGGGACACCAGAGTTGGACCTCTTTGTGTCCCCTGCCAATGCAAAACTGCCCATTTGCTCGGATCACGTGCCTGGTGTGTTCTGGCAAGACGCGTTGTCCCTCTCCTGGAAGGGGGATTACTCTATGCCTTTCCTCTGTTTCTGCTCATTCAGTGCGTCCTCGAGACACAAACTGAGGGAACCACCATGATCTTCATTGCACTGCTGTGGCCTCTCCAGATTTGGTTTCCCTTGCTACAGCAATTGGTGGTGGCCTTACCAGTTTCACTTCCTCTTTCAATTCACTCTCTTGGGACAAAGACTTCTGTTCACTTGAACCTGCGGTCCCTTAACCTTCATGCTTGGCTCCACAAGACTTGGCCAAGCTCCAATTTGGAGTGTCTGACAAGATAGCCAAAGTCCTGGTGGAGGTGAGGAAGCCTTCCATGAGAGCCACTTATTCAACTAAGTGGAAATGATTCTGCCTAGGGGCTGCAGTGTGCCGCATAGATCCTTTGGCCTGTCCGGTTATCACTTTGCTGGAATATCTTTTATCTACTCCATAAAGGTATACCTGGCCACTCTTTTTGTCTACCATGCTCTTGTTAACTGCAGAACAGTGGCTCAGTTGGAGGTTACCCGTGCCGTCCTCAGAGGCATCCTTCACATAAAGCCCCTGGTCACGGACCCTGTGCCCCCTTGGGACCTCCCGTTCGTCCTGGAGAAGCTTACCCTCTCACCTTTTGAACCCGCCTCAGATTGTGAGCTGTTTCCTTTCCTGGAAAATTTTATTTTTAGTTGCTGTTACTTCCGCTCAAAGGATTACCGAGCTGCAGGCCCTGATGTGTAAGGAGCCATATTTGATTTTTCACAGACAGGGTAGCTTTGCGTACCAATCCTAAGTTTCTCCCCAGGGTTGTGTCAGAAATGATACTGGACCAGGATATTCAACTCCCAGTCAACTACCTGGAACACTCCAGTCGGGGTGAGGTGCTTCTCCACACATTGGACGTCCACTGCACATTGCAGTTTTACTTGGCTAGGACCAAGGGGGGCCAAGATCGTCTGATCAGTTTGTTTTTTCCTTTGCTCCTCATTGCTTGGGCAGCCTGGTTTACTGCATCACTTTCTGCTACCATAGCATCACAAACCCCTCTCCAGCTCGATCAGGGGTCATTCTACAAGGGCGGTGGCAACCTCCTTCTCAGCCTTTAAGAGGGTCTCGACTTCAAACATCTGTGCGGCAGCCACGTGGCACTCAGTCCGCACTTTCAAGTACTACAGCCTTGATATCGCATCCAGATGCAGCGTGGGCTTTGGCCTGGCAGTTCTGCAGCGTCTGATCTTGTGAGGTCCTACCTCTTTTCCTTCCTCTGTTCCTCTCCTACCCCCCTAGCAGTTGTCTTACATTAATACTGCTGGGGACTCTGTCCTATGTGTTACCTGCTGCAAGAGCTTCCTCTCTAAGTAAGATAGTACAGTTACGTAAGAACTTACCGTAACCATAGCAGTAGATCTTCTAAAAGAGTTCTTGCAGCAGGAATACTTCCCTCCTTCCCCCGGAGATCTTGCTCTGCATCTGCTGAGCATATTTTTTTAACTTGCTGCTGGACCAGAATTTGCATTTCTGTTGTCTGTTCCCACTCATATAGCGTGTTTTTTCCCTCCTTCTGCCTGTTCTTCCAGCATAGAACTGGAGCAGGTTGGGACCGCCTCTCCTTGTATATCACATTTGGGGGATGGGCGGTCCCTACTAACTACTGCTGGAGAAAGTTTGCTGTGGGGTCCTGTCACCGGCTGGCATCAGTCCTAAGTGTTACCTGCTGCAAGAGCTTCTCTCGAAGATCTACTATTCCGGTAAGTTCTTGCGGAACTGTACCTTTTTTTTTTAGTTTTTGGTCTCGTTTTCATAGTTACTGTTTGTTAGGCTTTACGAACAACATCCATATATGGTAGTGTGAGCATCTTTATGTTAAGTGGCACGGAATAATGTTTTTTGTTTTAGAGAATTTTAACATAACTTAAGATGCAAGTCCTTTGTCGGTTTCCCCACCTTTTGTAAGCTAGGAGCCAGATGTCAATCTGTTTAATTTGAAAATAGACGAAATACAATTTAGAAGGAAAGTAAATTGGAGGGATAAATCACTGAGACCTGTCTCACTTGGACGGAAACCTGGAAATCAATATGTAGGTGTAACTAAACGGGAAGGGAATTCTGGAAACACATTAGCAGTACAGCAGGATTTTTTTCTACACGTTGTGAAGCTTATTGTAGTAAGATCTCTTTAAAGGGGAGGAAAGCATTCCCAGTTCATACAGCAAGAAAGGACTTGAGGAGAGACTGAAGGGCCTAAACATGTACATGCTGGAGATGAGAAAGGGGAGCGGAAACATGATTGAGACATATAAATATCTACATGGGGTAAACAATTTACAGAAGGGATTTTGGGGGGGGGGGGGTCTCGCTGAAAGGAATAGAGCATGCCAGAGTTTCTGCTCTAGTATGTGATGATGTTTGTTTTTTTTTTGTTTGTTTAACCAGGAGTGGCACACTAAGCTGAAAGCTTGTTTTCAGGTGCAAGCTGGGAGCACAGGGAAGTTGTGACTTGCACAGGGTCACACAGTATGCAGGTGGGGGCTGTGGGATTCTAACCCTGGTCTCCAGATTTGCAGCTCAGAGCCTTAAACCACTGTGCTATACTGCCTCCCATGTGGAAACTTGTGGTATGTTGCAAGGTAGCGAGTGCTTTCAACTGCCTGATGTGTCTGTATATTTACAACAGGATATCCTAGCTTGTTACTTTTATAAAGTAGGTATAAAAATTAAAAACCTTTTTAGGAAAAATTGGCTGAGATGAGATTTGAAGTATGTTGTGTTGTGATAACTGGACAGTCGCATGACACTCTTGGCTAATCAGATTACGTCATCTATCTTATAGCTTTTTGTCTCCTTGGTCTTTAAAATAGGTCTGTATATAACCACACCCCCCACCAACACTCACATGCCATTCTAGGTGTTGCAACCAGGGGCATCGCCAGTTGCAGTCAGTAAGTGGCTGCTCACACCACTTCAGTGGTCTGCACCGATGATAATGTAGCAGCTCCTTGACATGCTCAGTTTTCATTGAAGTAACAGTATCAGTGTCAAAGCCACTGTCTAATTGCAACTGATGTCACTGGTTAGGTTTGTAATAACAGAATGGCTGCATATAGAGCTGGTTTATGACAGGGGAGACAAAAAAATGCAGAAAGCAAATATGAGTTTGGAAATTTGATGTTTCCCATAATCTAAAACATGTTATCTGTTGCCACTGAAGCAGGTTATTTACTAAGGTTATTTTTGCTAGCCAGAAAGGCTCACTCTGTAATGAGGTTCCTTTTACAGGAGTGACCTGAGCAGAAAACATGATATACAGTTGACATGGTAAGATGCATGCTAAACAGTAGGCTCGTAGATGAACAAGTGACAAACATCAGACACTGTTCGTCATTTAAAACATTCCCATTTATAGAATAGCATGCAGTGATTCCTTGTAGTTAATCTTTTAGGTGATGGACCTCCTGGATATTGGCAGCTGATGCCTTGTAAACAAAAGGACCACGTACCCATGTTCGTAGTCTAGGTTGAACTAGTATTAGAAGTAATTAGCAGGCAGGTTACCAAAATAGCAGTAGTAGTACTGTTTTTAAAAGCCACCAGCTCATGGCTGGGGATGGGTAAAACTTCAGAAATCTTGAGATCTCCTGCGGTTTTCATGGCTCTTTAAGAGAAGAGAATACAGCAACTTCCTCCATTTTCATGTTTTAAATTTACATCAGTAAGATGCCTCCCAAATAGGCGAGTCCAAACCGTACCCAGTCAGTGGTATTCATCTTTCTGTTGTCAGTATTGAGCTACTGTTAATGTTGTGTATTCCTCAAAGCACACAATTTCCTCCTCCTCTGTGCCTTATATTTTTGAGGAAATGGCAACAGGGCTTGGATGCATCTTTAGTTGCAGGGTTCCAAAGTGCTATTGAACCTCCTTTGGAGAGCTCTGCTGCATCGGCAGTGTAGTTTAAAAGACCAAGAGGAAAAACAACAGTGCAGTGATGTGTGGGCGGAGTGTCAGTTACATTCTTCTCTGCTGACTAGTATGCAAACACAGAAATTAGCGAAAACCTCAAACTGTTCTGGTATTGGGTCCAGAGATCAGTTTACAGCAGGTTGGAAACCTTTATCAGCAGGGCCAGAAAGACCAAAACCTGTGCTGTTTCTGTTTGTTTCTTAACTGCCTTGTCTATGGATGTTTCTGGAAGATTAGTTTTATGGTTCTAGTCGCTTACTGCTCCTTTCTGTTGCCTGGGCTTGAGTAAAGATTAAATCTAAGTTGCATTTTGCTTTAGCTGTTTATTGCAGAAGACATCAATAAAATGTCTCTTTTGTTTTGTAAGTTGGACTCCTTGTAGAGGATTTGGAGCATAAATTTACATTTCGGTGGTGGTGGTGGGGTCCTCCATGACAACAGGCATGAGGAAATTATTCTTTGTTTTATGTTGTACTACTCATGTGACTTTCACTCTGTACAAGCAGCTTAGAACTGTAATCCTCCAAGCATCTGCGCAATGTTCTAGAGAAGGAATTTGACACCAGTCGGGTAAATGAAGTGAATGTTATAGGCTGTACCCTTTGGGACAAAATCATTACATTTTTTTGGGGACTGTGGTTTTGTGTGCCTGGCAAATTCCATACAGTGGTCTGTATTCTGTAATTGCTCACTTCTTCCCCACAACCAGGGAAAGCTGGCTTGTGCTCAGTACTCTTACCTAGAGTTTCCTTTAACTTCACAGTAAGAACCCCCAAAAAAGTTACTGGAAGCAGTTCAGAAAGTAGGCTTAACGGGGTTGACTCCAGCAAGGCCAGTGATCATTGCATTAGGCCCAAGGATCTCGTTTGCTACTGGCTCGATTGGCCAGCACTCTGTTGAACCAGTAGATATAAGCTCAGATAGAACAGCTGTAGTGGGGGTGGTGAGATGTCATCTATTGCACAGGTTCATAGGCACTGCATACCGGAAGTCTGCACCTCATACAGGAAGTCTGCACACATAATGAAGCTTGTGCCATGCGCTTCAACCTTGAATGCCAACTGTTTAAAGCAGTGTTTAGACACCTTACATGAGAACGTGCTGTCTAAACTTGGCCTTACTCAAATCATTAACTTAACCAGGTTGTCCATGGGAGTGTCCTATATGCATATTGACTGGAACATGACACATGGGCCTGATAGAATCCTGCAAGCTGGTGTTTAACCTTTAACTCATTTTTCTCACCTCTTCTCCATTAGTGCCTCTCCGGTGTGGGCTCACGGTGTTGTGACTTCTCCCATCTGCCGGAAGCTCTGGCCAAATTTCTCCGGTGAGACACCCCCTATCCAGACTGCTAGCATGCCCCCCTGGGGAGGGACCGCTTCACTCTTCAGGCGCTCTGTCTTGTTGTAGACTGCAGTCATGGAGGGGACCGGATTGGGTGTCCAGATGCCCGGTGGTGATGTGGGGTCATGACCTTTGGCCCCACCATCGCCTACCAATGGCGAGAGAGGGTTTTCTTGCTTTTTGCCTCACCACCCTCCCCTAGTGCCAGGACATCCTCAGACGTCGCCGCGGCTCTGTACCCACTACTTCAGCCCTTAAGCGGCGCAGTGCCTCCGGCTTACACCAGGGGCTGCTGCGGTGCTGGACTGTCCCTGGATCCTTCCCAGAGAGGAGAGCTGTCCTCCGTATGCCCAGTCCTCTCTCCTCTGCCGGCCCGGGCTTGTTCCCAAATCCGGGACGCCGGTGTGGCGTCCAGCGCCTCAGCCCTCGGCGCCACTGGGCTGGCTAGCTGGTGTTACCTGATGCCATCTCGGACCATTCTGTAATATACTGCATATCTGGAAAATCTTCCTAAAGTGTCACCCAGAATCGTAAGCTTCCATGATTACTAGAAGTTTTTACCCAGGGCTCATCCTCTCAGACTTTGCAAACACCGACTGGGTCCTGTCTACGCCTCCACCTCTGTCACCACTGTCTGGTTGCTTTCACCCAGGTTTTTGTCTCGTTACAAGAAGTCCTCGCCCCCTTTCTCAGAACGGTAAGCGGCGCAGCAACTAAATGATCCTACAGTGACGACCTTGCACTTCTCAAGCAGAGAGCAAGGAAGTGGTACTATTAAAAGGTGTCCCTATCCCTGTCTGACATAAACGAGTACAGAACAATTGCAGGCATGAAATCTGCACTGCCAGAAGTTTGTGCCTTGAAAACCCTGCTTGTCTCTGCGAAAGACTCTCTCTGGAGAATCAGGGGCCTGGTAGGCTGCTTTTTTAAACAGCATCCCAGTGACATTCTGGTAGTACACTGCAGCAACGTGAGGACAATTGCTGATGCTTTCAGCGAGCAGTTTACAGATCTTACAGCTCACAGCCCAGTTCCCATCCTTCAGTGTGGAGGACACCACTGGCATCTCATGTCCTTGATACCTCCTCACACCATCCTCCATTTTACTTCAAGGAGGTGATGACCAGTGCCATCTTCAGTTCCTAACTAGCCTCTTTACACACAGCACTGGGTGTGTGGCCTTGAACCTAAATCGTCCCTACGGTCAAGCACATCTTTAACTTCTCACTCATGTCTGGCACTATCCTTGATGGCTTGAAACTTGCCAGAGTTGTCCCTGGCCTAAAGGCTGGGGGCACAAGATGTCTTAGATAATTGCACCGTTGCAATACTCCCCATCCTTAACAAACTAAGCATGTATGGCCGACCAACTCACCGAACATCTCTGCACCCATGATATCCTAAAACCTAAGCAGCATAGTTTCCATAAGGGCCATAGCACCTGCACTGGTCCTACCACTGTGGTCACCAACATTAAATCTGCTGTGGGTCAGGGTCAGCACACTGGGGGCATTTTTGTGTATGTGTAAGAAGCCTTTGACTTGATTGACCAGTCTGTCTTAAACTGTACGGCGTGGGCCTGTCCACTCATGCTGTCATCTGGTTCAAGCTCTGTCCAAACAAATGGCAAATGGGCAAGTTCAGCAGCTCCATCTGAGTCTGCTTCTGTTAAACTTTGGAGGTTCCCCAGGGCTTGATTCTCGAGCCTTTGCTTCTCACTGCGCAGCCTCCCTACCATTGTTAAATTAGCAGCACATTGTATGTTAATGAGCTGTTGTTCCTCCATGGTTCTAAGAACATAAATTTCATCAACTCCCATCTTACAGAAGATTTCAACAAACTGCAAGCCTGGTTCATCTGACATAGGGTAGTTATAAATGCTAAAAAGACATAAACTATGCTTCTGGTGTCCCCTGCTATACTAAAACTGCTCTGCCCTCCTCCTGTCTTAACAAGTGCACTGATGGAACTCCCTCTGAAGGTGGCAACATCCTTTAAATACCTTGGGGTCACACTTGATCTGCAGCTCGACTTTTTCCACATCCAATGTTTGTAGGACTGTAAATCATGCTAAACTTGGTTTGGCATATCCTGCCTTACACCTATTTGCCCACCTGGCACTTGCAAGGGGTGTCCTACTTCTCTCCCTTAACTATGGGCTCGTATCCTTCTCCACCTCCAAATCACTGCTTGCCAAGTGGGAAACTACATACAATAACATTTACAGGTTTGTTTTGCTAAACAGAGCAACACATCACTGTGACCTCTACAGCCATGTTGGCTGGCTATCTCCTGTAAATAGTCATCGCACTATTCTAGGCTGTTTCTCAGACTAATTAGGACTTGCCCCTCATCACCATCATGGCCCTGCTCATCTCTCCACTTGTCCTTCTCCTAAGATCCAACCCCCAAAAAGTCATTGTCCCCAAAAACATACACCCTGCGTGGGGGACCAGGCCTTCAGCTCTGCTGCACACAAACTGTGAAACTGTCTGCCACTTGCAGTCTGTAGCGTCTAACCTCAGGTATTCTATTTTCCTAACACTCTGCAGTCGGCCTCTTAAGCAGAGCTGCCGGGAGAAAATGATATATGCAAATAATAGAACTGTCATTGGCTCGTGACACACATTCAAACTGCTGCCCTTGTCTGCTGCAACGTTCCATCAACGTATCAGATTTCTTTCTCTGCCTGACAAGTCAAGATGCCCAGGAGACTTCCCACATCAGTTGTTCCTTGTGGTTCTTCACTGAATACAAGTAGTTTCTTATATTATTCTTACTGCTGCCTTTATTTCCTCATCTTACCTTAAAGAGGGAGTCTGGTCAAAAGTACTACATTGCAGAATTAGAATCTGCCTACCCCCAGTAAATCTCGTATCAAAAATTAGGTTTCCATGTTGCTTTGTTTTAAAGTTGAGATATTTTGTAACCCTGATTTCACCAACTGTTTAAAAAAAAAAAAAGCCAGTTTCCGTGAAAAGCCACTGATGATGTCACAACCTGAACACAGACTAGTCCTCCCTATCAGTAAACTTATAGGACCTGTTTCTTCAAAGTTATTGAAACTGTAGCTGTACTGTTCATTTAAAAAGCAAAAACTGACACAGGGTTACCTGCAATACTTGCCTTTCCAGAATGTTCAAATGCATGGCACTGTACTTTAGAACACATCAGGAGGTGGTTTTGAAATGCAGTGCTGAACCAAGGTATCGACTGTCAAAGTGGTGAACACTTTTAGAATGTTTGGTGGGGGCATGTAATCTCAGCATGTGGTAGGGATGTGCCATTTTGCAGTGTGGTTGGACATTCAGTCTGAATGCAACAGGGACACACATCGAATAATTTAGTTGACTGGCAGTTCTGGAATATAAGGATGTACACTGTCGGAATATGGCAGGACACCATTTTATTTTGAAACTGCTTGTCCCTTGCCACAGTCCAGAATTGTATGCTTCCACCCCATTATAAAATTGTGCATCACATCCACACCACAATCCAACATTGTGCATCCCAGCCATATTCCGAAATAGCGCATCCTCGCCACATTCCAAAGTTGTTTCAATGCCACATTCTGAAACTGTCACCATCACATTCCAAAATTGTCACTGCCACATTTTGAAACTGTGCGTCACTGCTGCATTTCAAAACTGTGCGTCACTACTGCATTTCAAAACTGTGCGTCACTACCGCAGTGGTGCGTCACCCACCATGTTCTGAAACTGTAAACTTCATAGCTCCTGTATTGCCATATTCTGAAAATGTGCATTCCCACCATATTCTGAAGATGTTACTGCCACATTCAAATTGCATGCCTGTTACATTCTAAAATTGAATCCCTATTCTGAAATTCCATGTGGCTACTGGATTCTGATATTGCGTCACTGCTACTTTGAGGTTTCGTATCCACGCCACATTCTGAAATTGAATGTTGCCACCACAATCTGAAATCAAGCATGCCAACCATGTTTTGAAATTTTGCATCATTACACCACATGCCAAATTGATCCATCTAAGGCACATTACAGTTCAAAATTGTGCATCTTTGCCATATTCTAAAACTATATGACACTGCCACATTAAGAAGTTTAGCATCCATGCCATTTTCCAGAATTGTGTCCCACCTACTTTCTGAGATTCATTGCTGCATTCTACAGTTGTAGTCTGGTGACATTTCAAAATCTCATCCCTGTAAGATTATAAAAATTGCACATATTTTTGTCATTCTAAAGCCATGTTTGCCGCTGTATTACACCCCTGTCACTTTAAGTACAGTACCTTGCATCTGCACATTATGGAAATGCATGCCCTGACTAACCCATTGTTAGTTTTCCTTTTCCAGACTGCAGTTGTTTGTAACGTGGGAGAAATAAGTCTTGTAAGGTAACCTGCAATAAGAACTAGGCTGTGGGTTCTGGTTGTGACATCAGTGACTTTATACTGAAACTGGCTTTTCTGAACAGGCAGTAAATATAGGGTTACAAAATGAATTGTAACTTTTAAACAAAAGTAACTTAGAAATCTCATTTTTGGCATGAGACTGACTGGGGATATGTTGATCCAAATTCTGAATTTACTGATGCTAGAAATTTTGGCCATACTCCCTCTTTAAATGGTAGTTCAGTTATTTAGTGTTTTAGTGTATGTTCTGTTCCTCACAGTTCGGTATAACTGGGGGAACCAGGTTTTAAGTACCCTTTGTAGAAGCTTTATTTACTAATTTGGCTATTTAGTTTTAACTATTACTTGTTTAAATTGAAAAACATTTTGTATTTGAAACTGCTAACTCAGTTTCTGTGAACCGCTAACCCGGTTCTGATTCTTAAGTTCTCGGTTCATTGCTGAAACTCATAGATTCCTGAACAGACTGCAAAAAAGAGATCTTTATTGCGGTTCCCATTTTTCATCTGTTGACGATGGCAGAAAAACCTAAAAGACTGGACCCCCAGGTTTTAAAAACTGCTTTAAGTGTGGGGACATTTTTGCAAAAGCAGACTAGCACGATTTATGTGTAGTCTGCCTGGGGAATGATCATTTCTAGGGACAAGGATAGGATGTTCAATCCACACTTCTTGGCAGGTTCTTTGCCACTTTAAGATGTGCCGGAAAGTCTTCAAGCTGGCTTCTCCCACCCACCTGGGTGGTAAAACCCTCTGCTCCGTCCCATGACTCCAGATCTTCCTTACCATTTGGAAGCTCAGGTTCCCTCCTTAGTGCTCTTGCGTCTCTAGGCCTGGATCCTAAACCTTCAGTTTTACCCAAAATTGTCTTGAAGTTTATGTAACTTCAGTCTTCACTTTCCCTCGCGGCTGTGATGGACTCAAAATCCATTCCCGGCTTCCATCGGTGCCCTTGTGGGCAGAATATGTCTCGAACCAACCCACACGCAATGTGTGTCTACTGCCTTGGTCTTGGCCATGATCCGCAGGCTTGCGATCTGTGCAAGTCCTTTTTGCCATCGGTTCTCTAAGACCGTGCTGCCCGACTCCATCTTGAAGACCTGAGAAACTGTTTCCGCCGGTGAAGTTGGAGGTCCGTTGGGCGGTGTCTGCAGCGGTGGGCTCCACAGAGCAGCTGAATCAGTTAATCGCCCTCGAGGAGGAGGTGGCCCAGGCCACGCTTCATCATCCTCAGCATTTATCCCGTTCCCCTTGGGCTCTTCCTTACTGCTCCTTTTCGGGAGCTTTGCCAGTCCCTCTCCACCAAAGGAGAGGGGCCTTTAGGGAATCACTTCTCTCGGTTGAAGAAGGACCCAAAAGATAAATCCCACCATTGACGTGAGCGGGAGAGATCTTGCTCCCCGGACGGTTCTCTATAGACTTCGGTCGAGGTTGCGGCCAAGGCCGCTGGCTTCTCGGTGTCCCCGTCAGGCCAGCTGACCGACACCAG
The DNA here is from genome assembly GCA_016271365.2 of Neoceratodus forsteri. Lineage (NCBI taxonomy): Eukaryota > Metazoa > Chordata > Ceratodontiformes > Ceratodontidae > Neoceratodus > Neoceratodus forsteri. The sequence goes on from CM028138.1 coordinate 578,626,125, forward strand.
TCGATGCGGTCGAGATCTTCCTCAACCCATTAGACGGGCTGTCGACTGGAGAGGCCAACAACCTTCCTTCACCTCCCCCAGTGCCCACACGAGGACTTGCCTCAGCCTCCTGAGCCGAGGTCCCCGGTCAAGGACCCCAAACCGGAGGATGTGCAGGTCTCCCCTGCCCCTTCTTCAACCCACTGTTTGTGACCCAGACTGTCTCGGTCCCCTTCAGTGTCGGGCAAGTCCCGCCGTCTGCTGTCTGGGTCCCGACATCACAGAAAGTGGCGTTGCCACTCATCCTCTTCTTTGGAGAGGCTCTGGCGCAAGTTGCATCGGTGCTATGAGGATCTCATGTGGCAGAAGCACTTGTTGGCTGGCAACAAGCAGACTCCGTGGCCTTAGTCAGCAATAAAGTGGTTGTCACCTGAGCGGCCGAAGTGATCTTCTGCCCTTGGTTGAGGAGCAGACTCCGGTGTCAGTTGCTTGGCTGAAACAGACTACTCTACCCATTGAGGTGGAACCGCTGCCTCCTCAGCCCAAGACTGGGGCCCTGACCAAGATTCTCGGTTGGGACCGGGCTTGACCCACAGGTTGTTTGCCTTGGCGAGTGGAGGGTGGCTCAGGCGGTCGGCAGCTGTTTGGACTCCTCTAAGTCCGAAGACTCCCCTCTGTATTCCAGGTCCCTCGACCTGGAATCCTCCGGGGGTCTGTCAGTGGACAAGAGCCCATCCTCGTTCCTTGGTATTCTTCGGCTCATCTCATAATCTACTGGGATGCAGCTTGAACCTGTGCAAAAATGAGCCAGATATCCCCTCACGGAGATTTTGGACTAAGGAGATTCTCCTGCTGAGGCCATTTTTGGTCCGGACTTGGAGTTATGGCAGCGGCCTGCCTCCTGTCCTGCACCTTCAGCTAGGATGGCCTGCAAGTACACAGTCCCAACTGGTTCCCTCTCCAGTTTTTCGGAGCACCCCTCGACTGAAGGGCTGGTGACCGATAGTGTTTTCCTGCGCTTCAGAAACGGCAGATATGTAGAGAAGCACCTGGACAAGGAGTCCAAAAAGCTTGACTACTCCGGGCGCAAAGTTTATGCTGCTGCCTCCCTGGCCTTCGGGCTAGCTCGGTTCTACTGATGGCACACTTTTCGGGCTCCCTGGATGAGGTGCTTCCTCATCTCCCGGCTGACCTTCAAACGACTGTCAAGCAGGTGCATGATCAGGGAAGGGTGGTGACCAAGCAACAGCTCCAGACTGCTCTGGACATCGGAGACTCTTGTGCCCAGTCAGTAGCGACCGCAGTAGCCATGCGCCACAGAGCTTGGCTGCGGATCTCTACCTTCACGGCAGATACCTAGCACAAGCTGACAGACGTCCCCTTCTTGGGCCTGGGGTGGAGGGCCACCTCCTAGCGGATTGAGAAGTCCAGTGCCACTTGGACTTGATCATGTTTGCCCAGAAGGACAAAGGCCGCCAGCAACAGCATAAGCCCTCCCGCTCCTGCGGCACAACCGGCCTAGCAGCACTGGCTTGGCGCACCAAGGCCAAGCCTCCTGCTTCCTCCAACAGGAAGCCTGGAGGGAAGGGTCCAGGCGGCTCCTCGGTTGGCCCTTCCTCCAAGCCTGCCCAGTGACAGGTTGAGGAGTGCCGCCCCAACCTCGTCACTCATCCCGTGAGGGGCCAGCTCAGCCACTTCCTTTCCGCCTGGTCCGCTATAATCACAGACTGATGGGTGTTGGAAGTGGTCAGCAGGGATCTGCCTCTGGAATTGAGCAGACCCCTCCTTCTGAGCCAAGCGCCACTCGAGTGCTACGGTTCTGCAGCCTCTGTCGTCCCATCGAGCCAACATAGCTCTGCTCCTCCAAAGGGAGTAGTCAGCAAGGTGGCAGATCCTTCTCTATGCCTGGGGTTTGTCTCCAGGTACTTCCTGGTTCCAAAAGGATTGGGGGGTGGCTGGCACTCCATTCTCAATCTGCACAACCTGAACAAGTTCCTAAAGCCGCACACCTGCAGGATGGTCACTCTGGCTCAGATCAAATATAAAGAATAATAAATAAATAAATAAGATCATACCATCCCTGGAACTAGGCGTGTGGTTTTGTTCTCTGGATCTCCAGGACGTGTTCTTTCACGTCCCAATCTGTCAGTCTCATCGGCGATTCCTCCACTTCAGAGCAGAGGGATCCCTTTACGAGTTCCAGGCCATGCCCTGCGGCCTCTCTCCAGGTCCCAGGGTCTTCACCAAATGCATGGCAGTGGTGACAGCATTTCTGCGGTGCCTAGGGGTCCGGGTGTACCCTTACCTGTACAACTGGCTGATAGTCACCCCTTCCAGGTTGGAGGTGGAGCGGTCCAGAGATCTGGCACTCCAGGTCTGCTCTCAGCTTGGCCTCCTCATCAACAAGGCCAAATCAGAACCTGTGCCATCGCAGGTGATTCAGTTCATCGGGGCAGATTCTAGCTCCCGGCGCATAGGGCCAAGGTCCTTTCCTGCTTTGCCCGGTCATTTCGGGTTGAGCAATTGCACCCTGCCCGGGACTTCCTGTGCCTTCTGGGTCTAATGGTGGCCTGCACCAGCGCGGTCAGTTGGTCCCGCTGGCATATGCGCTTCTTGCAATGGGGGCTGGCCTGCTAGTGGTATCTGCGCTCTGGTCCTCTGGACCAGCCAGTAACCATGACCCAGAAGATGAGGGACAGCCTGCAGTGGTGGCTCGTCCGTTAATCTGCAGGAGGGTATCCCGTTTGTCTGCCCCGAGCCAACTGTCATCCTTATGACCGCCTCCTTGATGGGTCGGGGTGCCCATCTGGGGGAGCTCAGGGCCCACGGCCTCTGGTCCCCTCAGGGGTTCCAATGCCACATCAACGTGCTGGAGCTTCGAGCAGTTAGCCCTCACTGCCTTCGCTCCATTTGTACGGGGTCAAGTGGTTCCAGTCCAGATGGACAACACCAGGACCATGTACTATCTTAACCATCAGGGCGGGACGCACTCCTTACCCCCTGTGCAAGGAAGCACCTCCGCATTTGGTCTCTTGTGATCCGCCTGGAGGCGGATCTCCTAGCCATCCATGTGGCAGGAGCCTCGAACAGTCTGGCCGATGCACTCAGCCAGATAGGCGTTGCATCTCACGAGTGGTCTGTACTGCCGGAGGTAGGTCAAGACCTGTTCTCCGATTGGGGCACCCCTCAGGTGGACCTCTTCGCCTCCAGGGAGGACGTGAAGCTGAGGCTTTCATGCCTGCCCCCCCGTGGGGCTTGTTGCAGGGGGATGCCTTCTCGAGACCATGGACCCAGGGCCTCTTCTACGCCTTCCCTCCATTTTCCTTGATCCACAAGGTGCTTCTCAAGGCGCAGGTGATTCTGGTAGCCCCAGATGGGCCTCGCCAGTTCTGGTATCCAGATCTCCTCAGCTCCAGGCTCCTGGGGTGGCTTCCCGCCCAGACCTGATAACCGTTAGCATGAGGAAGGTGTTCCACACAGACCTTCAATCCCTGTGCCTGATGGCCTGGTTCCTGAGGGGCTAGAGTTCCAGGACTTGGGTCTTTCCTTCAAGGTCCTCAGTGTTGTTGAGGCGTCCCGCAAAGAGTCAACCAGAAAATGTTATGCCTTTAAATGGAAGAGATTCTCCATTTGGTGTCGGCAAGGGGTTGTACCCTTCATCCTGCCAGTTGGCTAGCATTTTGGACTAACTGTGGTCCCTTTCTCAGCTAGGGCTTCGGTCGACTACCCTTAAGGTGCACCTGGCAGCCATCTCTGCTTACTGGGCGCGGGCCGGCAAGCAGTCGGTGATGCAGGAGAAAGTGGTCTGGCATTTTTTGAAAGGCTTAGATCACATATCCCCTGTGATGCGAGAGCTTCCACCTCCATGGGATCTACTGTTGGTATCGGCCAAGCTCATGGGCAAGCCATTCGAACCGATGCACAGGTGCAATATCTCCCACCTGTCGTGGAAGGCCACCTTCTTGGTGGCTATCACGTCAGCCAGAAGGATGGGAGAGCTCCAGGCGCTTTCCATCGAGTCTGCTTATCTGGTCTTCCACAGGGACAAGGTTGTCCTGTGCCCCCACCTGAAATTCCTTCCGAAGGTGGTGTCGGAGTTTCACAGTAACCAGGTGTTGACTCTGCCGGTGTTCTACCCCAGTCACACCTCGGAGGCCAAATATAGGCTCCATACTCTGGACCCTAGAAGTGTGCTCCTGATTATAAGGAGCAGACTGCTGAAGTTCGGGGAGAGGTCCGCCAGCTGTTTGTTACCTGCGCTGAAGCCACACCTGGCACACCTGCAGCTAAGCGGACAATAAGCAGGTGGGTCACCTACTGCATACTTCTCCGTTATAGGTTGGCGGGCACGGAGCCACCCAGAGGGATAAGAGCTCATTTAACCCGCCATACCACTGCTTCGGTGACTGCTTCTAGGGACGTCCCTATCCAGGAAATCTGCAGGACTGCTACCTGGAAGTTGGCACTCACCTTTATTTCCCATTACCACATTGACCTAGAGTCACGCCGGGATGCTGGTTTTGGGACCTTGGTTCTCCAGTCCTTATTCCCCAAGTAAGTATAAGGGGGTGCAGGCCTTGCCTCCCCCCTCCCAGAGAACTGCTAGGAGTCTGCCATGAAGTGTAGATTGAACAACATATCCATGTCCCTAAAAGTACGGGTTACTCACCTGTAACAGGGGTTCTAGGAGTGGTATTATGTTTATCCACATGACCCACACGACCTCCCTGGCTTTGAACCTGTATTTCCTCACATTACCTTTGAGCCGTCCCCCCATCTTCAAATTGTGTCCCCTTGTTCTTGCACATCTTTTTGAAAGGTGCTACCCTCTTGGACTTTGATTCCCTTGAGGTACTTGAAAGTTTCTATCATGTCCCCCATCTTCCTCCTTTTCTCGAGGCTATACATATTAATTTCCTTTAGTCTTATTTTTTCTGGTGCAGACCCTGCACCATTTTGGTTGCCCTCCTCTGGACAGCCTCCATCCTGTCTGTCTTTGCGGAGATTGGGTCTCCAGAACTGCACGCAGTACTCCAGATGTGGTCTCACCAACTGTCTGTACAGCGAACTTCCTGTTTTGTACTGGTGATGCCCCTCCGTATGCATTCCATTATCCCCCAAACCCTCCTTATTGCCTTCTTACATTGCTTGCCCACCTTTAGGTCATCTGATATAATTACCCCTAGGTCCCTTTTCATTTTTGTCAGTATCTCACCCCACATTGTGTACTCTTCCCCTGGGTTTTTGATTCCCAGGTGCATTACTTCTCTGCGTTGAATCTTGGCTTCCATACCTTTGACCATTCCTCCAACCTTGCCAAGTCCCTTCTCATCCTTTCCACCCTACCTTGTTTATCAACCCTGTTGCAGATCTTTGTGTCGTCTGCAAAAAGACCTACTTTCCTTTCCAGTCCCTCTGTGATGTCACTTATAAAGACATTAAAAAGGACCAGCCTCAGTATTTAACCCTGCGGTACCCCACTAGTAACCCCCTTTCTTCACTGTGAACTCTGTTTACTATTACTTTCTGCTTTGTGTTGTCCAGCCAATGTTTTACCCAGGCTACCACCCTAGGATCCACTCCCAGGCTGGCTAATTTGTTAATCTTTTGTGCGGGACTGTCAAATGCCTTGTTAGTCTAGGTAGGCCATGTCAACAGCCCCCCCCTTGTACTACTGACTAGTCACCCAAAGAAATCTATTAGATTTGTTTCACATGATAGTCCTGCTGTGAATCCATGCTGCCTTGGGTCCTGTGCCCCACTAGCTTCTAGGTACTCAATAGTTCTTTCCTGCAGAAGTGATTCCATAATTTTCCCTACCACTGAGGTCAGACTAACAGGTCTGTAGTTTCTTGCCTCTGTCTTGCTCCCACTTTTGTGATGAGGAATCATATCCGCCCTCCTCTGGTACTACACCATCCTCCCATAATTTGTTAAAAGGATAGTCTGTGCTGTTACTAGTTCTCACCTCAGTTCTTTTAGAATTCTGGAGTGTATCCCATCAGACCCCATTGCTTTATCCACCTCCAGTTTTAGGAAATCGTTCAGAACCCTTTCTGCTGTGAAAGGACTGATACAGCCCTATCCAGAGTGCTTCTATTGACTGGATTAGGTACCTCCTCCTCTTCCTTTGTGAATACTGAGCAGAAGTATTTGATCTTCCCATGTCAGTCTTCACCGCTCATTACTGCTTGGGTGTAAGCTGGAGGTGCGCATCCACCACTGGAGTGTTTTTTTTTTTTTTTTGAGGAGTCTGAGCTGATGGCGCCACCCCCGAGAGTGCACTACATGGTGTGCGAGGGGCAGCCGTTGGGTGCCACAGACTCCTCCATCCCAGTCCCGTTTCTCCCGCTGTCGAGGTAGCACCTGCTGTGTGTGTAAGTTAGAAATTTCGAAGTACGCCTGTAGGCCTAGTTCACTCGAGCGACTCCTTCATCCCGGTTTGTTTCCCGAGGCCGTTGACACGGTAAGACCTCTCCATCTTAATATTTTAGACGGCGCCAGGAGCTTTTCTGCTTAAAGTTTTCACATCATGTCCGGTTCGGGAGCTAAGCGTAAGTCAAAAGCAGGCTGTGCTCCTGTGGCCGGCATTTCTCCATGACGGACTGGCATGATGTCTGCCTCCGGTGCCTGGGATCTAACCATGACATGGATAGATGAGATGCCTGTTTAGCAGTGGACCACCATGTTCTCTTAAGTCCGCATGTTTAAAGTTGGCAGGGCTCTGCCGACTTTCAGAGGACTGCGTCGATCTCGGGTTTCCCAGGCCAGGACTTTAGGCCTTTCCTCCAGGTCCACTCCCGGGCCTATATAGTCCGGTGAGGAGGTGGTCTCATCTTCAGTGCAGTTAATAAATGTGACTTTACCCGGGAAATGAGCAGTGCTAGGTTAAACAAAAAGCCTAACAAGAAAATAAAACCTGCTCCTGGTCGAAAAGAAACACTGTTCGCTCCACCAAAATTTTAGTCATCCAGCGAAAAGCTTTTAAAGTGAAAAAAGCTATTTCTTGTGCAAACATACAATAAAACGCCCGATTTGATGCGGTTTGGACAGATATGGCAATGTTGTTCCAGTGTCCAAAGTCCAGGCATCAGTGTCCAATGTATAATCCATAAAAGTATCTAGCCAAGGACAAACTGCTGGCACAAAACTTTTGCAGCAAGGGATGGGGGGCCCTCCTCGTGACATCACCTGATGCGTTTCACACGTGGATTAGACATTGGACATCAATCGTGGACTTTGATCTTTGGAATAAAATTGCCATATCTGTCCAAATTGCAACTAATCTTGTGTTTTATTGTATGTTTGCACAAGAAATTAAGCTTTTTTCACTTTAAAAGCTTTTGGCTGGATGACCTTCAAATTTTGGTGGAGCAAACAGTTTGTTTTCGAGCAGGTGCAGGTTTTTTCTTTTATCTTCAAGCATTGCCGAGGAGGAGGTCTCTTTTGCGGTGTCGGAGGAACGTCTGGCCCTCCCGGTTCTCGCTGACACCGCCTTGAGATGCAGACTCCCCCAGTGTCACGGCCCACGGTTGTTTGGTCCGGCACTGGTGGGCCCTCAGCACCTCCTGCCGGTGTCAGCTCTGATCCTGGCACTGGCTTGCTTCTCTGTGCCGTTTGCAGTGCTGCTTCTCCGGTCAACTCTGCTGGTGGGGCCGTGTGGCGCCGGGGATTCGACCAGAGCAGTTGGCGAGTCGGGGCCAGGTAGCAGTGCTGCGGGCGATGCACTGGGAGCTGTCGGTGTCGCGAGCAAAACAGCGCCGCTTCCCAGCGGACTCTTGGAGTAACCAGCATCGAGGTCCTGCTGGTAGACTTTTCTTTGGAAGTGGGCGACATGGACCCAGTCTCGCACCCTGATTCGTCAAAGTCCTTTGGGAAGCGTGGTGTCAGGCGACCCAGCTTCCCCTTTTCCTGAGTCTCTGGGATGTTCTTCCTCTGAGGACTCTCAGGCCAGGGGTAGCTTGGAGTCTTTGGGACGGGTGTTTTGGGAGTCGGGGAGGGGTCAATCCCCCTGTGGGCAGTGGTAGCTGCCAGCCCTGGCGCTGCTGCTGTGTCTTCCTGGGGTGTATTGGGGGTGTCGACTGACCCATCGCTGGAGTCGAGGAAGAGGGCATAGCATAGGAGTAGTACAGGTGAGGGGCGTCTGCTTCCTTTCGGGGTGCGGGACCAAGCTGTATCGCCGAACCCAGTCTTTCCTTCTTGGGCTTGGTGGTGCTGCCATGGGTTGCCCTTCTGGACCCATGCAACCCCAGGCGCATCACAGGAGAGATTCCCTTTTTGAGCTCGCGTCCCCAGGGTTCCGTCTTGTGACCTGGTTTGATTTCAGGGACCCCGCTAGCTTGGGCTCCGTTCCCTGGATTTCAGAGCCCTGGCAGGAGGACAGTTGCCTACTCGTAGGTGCCCCTCTCCCATTCTTCTGCAGCCATCTCCCTCTCTTCCAGACCATGTCAGTGCTACGGGGCTATTATCCTAGGAGAAGTTCAAAGGCACTGTGGCAGCCTTCCCATCATATGTTGGACACATGCATTAACTGGTATTTCCCCTGTCCCCTCCACATCAGAAGCCTTCTGAGCATCAGTTTCCCATCTTCCTCGGCTCCCTCCTCTGAGGGAGAGGACCCCTCTGCTCACCTTTCCTCCGACACTGATTTCACGGATTATCAGCGCTTCCTTTCAAGGATGGTTGGGGACCTCCGTATCTCCTGTGTCAGGCATGACAGTACTGAACGGGAGACACGTGAATTCCTTGGCGAATTCAGTGGCCTGTTTTTTTTCCAGAAGGCATCTCTCCGCACCTGGCAGTCTCCAGCCGACCGGTTCCCAGCCCCAGCAGACTGCAGGAGGAGGAATTGTGCCCCATCTGAGTCCCTAGGTACTCCCCCCAACCAACCCTCGGGATTGGCATTCCTTGAGACTTCTGGGTGCTATCGCCTGACACACGACCATCCACCGGACTCTTAATTCCCTACAATTTGACCGGTTTGGGGCGAGGTGTTCTCTTCTTCTCGTGCGATGATGTGCATTGCATCACATCAGGCACACCATGCTGCCTACTACAGGCAATTATGATCGACGCTCTCTGAACTTCAAGCATCAGTGCCTGATACAGAGCAATCCAGACAGGCCATTGCCTTCTCCGCTATAGGCCTGGAACTGGCAAGGCACCAAGCAAGGGCATCCTATGACGCCGGTGAGGTGGCTTCCAGGCTTGGGACAGCGATCTGCATTAGGCGGACGGCATGGCTTCATCTGTCAAGATTGTCACCCCTGGTCCGGCATAGGGTGATTCGCTTTGCCTTCTGAGGGACCCGCCTTTTTTCTATTAAGGCTAGGAGGCTTCTGAAGGGGCTTCCTCCGTCTCTTTATCTCCAGGGGACACCACCTAGCTCTCCTCAGCCTTAAGCTTCGTGTCTTGTAAGGCCAGGGTCTCTTCCTTCTCTTTTTCAGCAGCAGGAGGCTGAGGGTCTTGTTCCCTCAGGGTTTTTCCTAGTCCCCCTTTGGGGAAGGGCCTGGTACTCACCCAAGCAGTAATGAATGGTGAAGATTGACAAGGGAAGATATTAAAATTAATTACCTACCGTAATTCTTGATCTTCTCTTGTATCTTCACCATTCATTACTGATACCCGCCCTCCTTCCCCTCATGGGCGGCCTCCTTCAGCGTCTCCCCCTCCTTGCTTGTTCCTCCTCCCTTCTTTTCATGGCTTAAAGCCTGAATTAAAAAAAACAAACATTTTTGTCTTCCATTCTCTCAGAATGGATACCATAAATTGGAAAGGAGAGGGGAACAAGTAGAGTTTGGCTTTCTCCTGAGGGAACTCTTTCTGATTGCCCTTGAGGGTGATCTCTTGGGTCTTTCTTTTTTAAGCTGCAATTGTTCAATCTACAGTTATCGAAACCTTTCCTTAGATGGTTTTGTTCCTTTATCTAGGTCTCCTCTGACAATTCTGTGCCTCCTATTTTCGCCAGCCTCTGGTAAACGCTGTCCTGGCACTCCAGTTGCCTTCAGCTGGTGGTCTGGTTTTCGTTTTCTTCAGAGTCGGATTGAGTTCCCCACTCTGTCCCTTTTTTCATAGGGGTACCTCTGGGCTCAAATACCCCACACACACACACACCGGTTAACACACACAAGATGCTGTGGGCTTCTTCTAGTTAGGCGCCTCCCTTGAATAGAGTCTGCCTTGGCAGTCTATGAGCTTCATCAGACTGTAGGGGTTGGGGATGATGGAAGTAGAAAGTCTGCTCTTGTGTACAGGTTGTGCAAATGGTTGGTTGAACCTTCTTTACCAGGTTTGAGTGGGATCCTTGCTCCCTTACTTTTGGTTCTGAGCTTACAAGTCTTCAAACCAAATTTCACAATTTGGCAGAACTTTCTCCCCCCCTCCCAACATCTCCCTCCCTCCTCCTCTTCTTCCTCTTCCTCTGTTCTTTTTCTTTCTCCTTATCTGTTCTCCCTCGGAGCCGCCCCAGGAGTGAGGCCTTGCGGTCCCATAGGGTAGGTGTTCCTCTGTCGGCTTATTCCTTTTTCAGTTTATATCCTTTCCTTTGTCTATCCCTCTGCTCTCTTGCCTCACTGTCCTTTTCTTATCCTTATTTCTCCTCCTTGGCTATCAGAACTGGGATGGAGGAAAAGTCTGTGGAACCTAGCGGCTGCCCCTCGCGCACCACATAGTGCGTCTCTCTCGGGGGCAGTGCCGTCGGCGCCGACTCCTCGCCAAAAAAAAAAAACCTCCCGTGGCAGGTGCGCACCTCCAACTTACACCACTCAGTAATGAATGGTGAAGATACAAAAGATCAAGAATTACGGTGGGTACGTAATTTCCATTTCAGTATCTCTGCTTTTTAACTGTCCCTCTCTGCCCAACTACCCTCCTCTTTCAAACTTGAAGTCTTGCTGCATTCTCAAGTGCAGTTAGCCCCAGCCTTTAAACTGCCCTAGAGAACAAAGGGTTAGCATTTCTATGCAGAGCATAGAATGCTGAGCTCGAGCTCGGTTGATGTCTGTCCATTTTCCCTTTGAAAGCTAACCGTCAGATTCTTTTCTCCGCCTCACACAGCAGTCGCTTCGGAGATTTCTTCTGCAGCTCGGTTCGAAAGTCAGTTGAAGTGTCGTTTTTTCGTCGTTTCTAACCAACAAAGTTTCCCGCATAGTCAGTTCAGTCTCTCTCTGATACCGTGAGTACTAGATACGTTTTGTACTGTTTCTGTGTGGAACTTGTAAAAAGTGTGGATCGGTTCAGCCAAACCGGTCATTTGTTTAATTCTTGTGTTAACTTTAGTGTGTGGTACCGGTTCTAAAAAAAAAAAAAAAAAAAATTTGAAACAGGTTTTTCCAAGACCCGTGACACGATTAGGAACTGATAAGGGAGTATTGCCTGGCGGTTGCCGGGAAAAAAAGGGTAAGTTTGGTTACTTTGGCCATGTCTGAGAAACCCAAGGAAAAAAAAAACAGGCCCACTGGGTTTCAACACTGTAGTGAGTGTGGGAAGGTCTTTGCTAAGGCTGATCCCCACACCACCTGTTTATTGTCTGGGGTTTGACCACCTCGATTCAGACTGCCAAATTTGCAGAGATTTTCAAAAATCTACCCTGGAAAAGAGATTAGGTAGATTGAGGGAAAAGGAGTCCGAGAAGTCCGCTGACCCGGATGGCCAGCCTGGTTAGTTTTCGACCGAACCAGAAAGAGTGCCCTCTGACCAGGGCGATGCTTCTTCGGGCAGAAGGAGAGCTGATCCCTTTGGGGTCGGTTCCAACTAAAAGCACAAAGAAAAATAGTCTGGTTCGGATCCAGAAGTTCATAATCCGACCGCCAAAGAAATAGCCAGAGTGATTCGGATTGTGGAATCGTTTCGTCCGGTTCCGATCGATCCGGCACCTTTTGGCAGGGGCTCGGTTCGGTCGGTTCCCCCGGTTCACGATTATACTTTGGAAGAATTTTATGAACCGGAGTTTGAGGAGGAAGAGGAGTTTGAAGATGATGGTGAAAGTCTAGATGTGCCTGTGGAACCGGACATCTCCCCAGACAGACCTTCAGGTGTATCCCCTCCTAGGCTTTAGTCCCCTTCCCACTTTATGTTCTTCAGAAAAGTGGCTGAGACCCTCCAACTTCTTATGGAAGAGGCAATGGAAGATCAGGAGGAGCCTGATTATGTAGAAATGATGGGCATCCCACAGTCTAGGAGACTGTCTATTCCCCATCACAAATCTTTTGGGAAACGGACACAAAAAATTCTGAAGTCTCCCAATTCCATATCTCCTGTGGACAGAAGAATGGACAAGAGGTATACACACTCAGGCTCAGAAACTGAGTTTTTATACCACCAGTGCAGCCATGTTGGGGTTGTGCAGGCTGCCCTTGGTTGAGGAGCACCCCCCCCCGACAGACTCTAGGAAGGTTGATGCCACGGCAAAAAAGCTGTAGATGGCATCTTCCCTGGGACTCAGGCGAATTATATGGCCTGTTCAGCTAGGTACCAGAAGTCCAGGTGGGACACTGTACTGGCACTGGCTAAACAAGTCTCCCCCCAGCTAGCCAAGGAGCTGGAGGCGGTGGCTGCAGATAGGATTGAGGCATCTAAAGTTCAGTTTCATGCTGCTGTGGATTCTAATGATGTCATCAAGAGTCACGGCTACATCTGTGGCTCTTTGAAGAATGGCTTGGCTCAGATGTACTAGCCTCTTCGCAGGACACCCAGGCTAAGGCCATGGATTTTCCTTTAGTGGGTAGTTCTGTTTGGGGAGCAGGCAGAGAATTACATGAAGAAAATGTATGAGTACAGGACCACTTCCAGGAGTGCTCAGGCCAAGGAGAGGCAGGCAACTCCTCAAAGGCAGCAGTCTAGGGGCAGGGGCAGGCCTTTTTTACCAAGCACAGGCGTCTTTTTCTCAGATGGGGTTCTTCAGAGGGAGAGGCAGACGGGGGATGAGCAGGACTGCATCCACTCCTCAGCCTAAAGCCCCTGCCAAGCAGTCACCCTGATGGACCTGCCCGGGTCGACTCTCCTATTCCAGTAGGGGGCAGGCTGGCTTACTTTGTCCAGGACTGGATGTCTTATTACATCAGACAAGTGGGTCCTGGAAGTGGTAAGCTAGGGACTGGTTCTTAGCTTCAGAACGTTTTCAAAGATGAGCCAGATCTTTTCCACCTGCAGATCTCTTGGAAACCCTTGCCCTAGAGGCAGAGGTTTTTTCTCTTCTGGCCTTAAGAGCCATAGAGAGTACTTTTCCCTACACTGGGGCAAAGGTCTGTACTCCAGTTACTTCCTGCAGCCAAAAAAGACAAGGGAGTGGAGACCCATCCTAGACCTAAGATATCTAAACAAACGTCTTTTAAAACCAAAGTTCAAGATGGTAACTCTGGGAATAATCCTTCCCTCTCTAAGGCCAGGGGACTGGCTTGCCTCCCTGGACCACAAAGTTGCCTACTTTCACATTCCCATCAGGTGCTCCCACAGAAAGTACCTCGGGTTCTAGTTGCCCTCAGGCCACTATCAGTTCAGAGCAATGCACTTTGGCCTAACCTCAGCCCCAGTGGGTTTTCAGAAAGTGCCTGGCGGTAGTAGTTGCCTTTCTAAGAAGGCAAAAGATTTCCATTTTTCCATATCTGGATGATTGGCTAATAGTGGGTCAGTCTCCAGACCAAGTCAAGTCACACCTGCAAGTGACACAGCAAGCGCTAGGAGTCTGCCAGACAGTGTGGATGAACAACATATCCATGTCCCTAGAAATACAGGTTACTCACCTGTAACAGGAGTTCTAGAATGGTATATGTTGTTCATCATCATATTCCCTGACCTCCCGGCTCGGACGACAACGTGGCTTCCAGCGGGCTAGATCTGGCATCAAGAGGCAGAGCTAAGATTTTACCACCCAGGTGGGTGGAGGAGCCAGTTGAATACCTTCTGGCAAGATTTAAAGTGGCAAGGAACCTGCCAGACAGTGTGGATGAACAACATATACCATTCCTAGAACTTCTGTTACAGATGAGTAACCTGTATTTTTTCCATATCTGGACGATTGGCTAATAGTGGGCCAGTCTCCAGACCAAATAGTCTCACCTGCAAGTGACCCAGCAAGTGCTCACTTTTCTAGGATTTCTTCTCAACCTTACCAAGTCAGTTCTTAAACCAGTGCAGCTTCTTACCGTGTTAGGGGCAGAACTGGACAGTCAGAGCAAGGGCCTTTCTTCCCCTGGAAAGGACAAGGGCTCTTATAGAACTACCCTCTTTGTTCAGCCTTCGGGTATCTCTATCAGGAAGGCATTTCCTCCAGCTCTTGGGCCACATGCAGCTTCAACAGCAGTGGTCCAAGGGGCAAGATTCCAGATGAGGGATATTCAGTTCCATCTGAGAGCCTTTTGGTCTCAAAGGAAGGATTCCCTTACCAAACTGATCCCAGTGACTCTGACCTTGATCCAAGCCCTCCAGTGGTGACAGGATCAGGACAATTTAAGACAAGGTGTTCTTTTTGCTACTCAGCCTTGTTCAGTGGTCCTTACCACGGACGCTTCTCTTCTGGGCTGGAGAGCCCATCTGGGGTCCCTCACTGCCCAGGGGCTGTGGTCCCCCCTAGAATCCCTTCTCCATATCAATCTCTAGAACTCAGGGCAGTTTTTCTGGCCCTAAAAGCTTTATCTCAGTACTGAGCAAGGTGGTTCAGGTCATAACGGACACCACCACCACCACCGTGTGGTACATCAACAAGCAGGGAGGCACTCTGTCCACGGCCGTGTGCACAGAAGCCATGAAGTTGTGGTCCCTGGCTTATTCCCTGCAAACCTCTCTGGCAGCAGTTCACTTTCCAGGGAAGGATAATGTGCTAGCAAATGCACTGAGCAGGATCTCTCAGGGCCATCGTGAATGATCCCTAGACCCTCAGGTGTTGAAAGTGATTTTTTTCAAGGTGGGGCACTCCAGAGCTGGATCTCTTTGCAGCCCCAGACAATCACCAAGTCCCTCTCTTTTGTTGCAGACCTCCAGTCTTGGTCTCAGTCCTCCTGGACGCCCTGATTCTGAATTAGGAAGGGAAGTGTCTGTATGCCTTCCCACTCCTGTTCAAAGTTTTAGTCAAAATAAGGTCTCAACCTTGCAAAATGATTCTGATTGCTCCAGATTGGGCCAGACAGCCCTGGTACCCCCTGTTGCTGTCCCTAGCAGTCCATCTTCCCCAACCTGTTAACATCCTCTCAGGGTAGGATTTGGTACCCCAGTCTTCAGTCTCAATCTCATGGCATGGCTCTTGAAGAGTTAGAGTTCGCAGATCTGCATCTTTCCCAAGGGGTTCTGGATATTCTCAAAGCTTCTTGAAAGCCCTCCACCAGAGAGACTTGTAACTCCAAATGGAAGAGATTCAGCATTTGGTGTTCTAAGAAGCGTATTTCTCCAGATACTGCTGGATTGCCTACGGTTCTGGATTATATGATCCATCTTAATGGCCTAGGCCACAGACCAGCTACTCTCAAGGTACACTTGTCAGCTGTTTCTGCATTTTTTGTCTGTGGGGACGTCTTCCTCACTATCTTCTCATTCTGTGTTCTGTACATTTTTTTAAAGGATGGCTTCACACCAATCCTCCTTTTAGAGACCCTGCCCCTGCCTGGGATTTGAATGTTTGCATTGCTCAACTTATGCAACCCCCTTTGGAGCCTGTGTCTTCAGCAGAGCTTAAGTGCTTGACTTGGAAAACTGTGTTCTTGGTAGCCATTAACTCTGCCAGGCGTATCAGTGAATTGCAAGCCCTGTCAGTGGAACCTGATTTTATCTCTTCACAGGGATAAAGTGGTCCTTAGAACCAATAGAAGGTTCTTGCCCAAAGTGGTTTCAGACTTCCATTTAAACCAGCCTGTCTCTTCCTGTCGTCTTCACTGATCATTCTTCCTCAGGAGAGAGGAGGCTACACAGTTTAGATGTTAAAAGTTACTACATAGAGCGTACCATGGGTCAGAGGTTTGACTCCCTCCAGTTCCTCACTTGTGGGAAAGGGCAAACCTGCCGCCAGGTGGATTGTGTCTTGTATACAGTTCTGCTATGAAAAACTGGGAAAAACTCCACCCTCAGGCCTGAGGGCTCATTCCACAAAAGGTGCAGCTGCTTCCCTGATTGCTGCCAGGGATATCCCTCTCTTAGAAATTTGTCAAGCAACCACCTGGAAAACAGTCCATACCTTTACCAAGCATTACTCTCTGGATATCCAGGCTAGGAGTGATGCTCGGTTTGGCACAGCAGTACTTCAGAGCCTATTCCCAAAGTTGGTTCTGTCCTCTTCCATGGAGGTACTGCTTGGTAGTCTGCAGTATGTCAGAATACAGCAAGACTTCATATTTGAAGAAAAAATTACTAACCTTAGTAATTGTTTCTTCTAATGGAGTCTTGCTGTATTCTGACCTCCCTCCCTGTCTCCCCCCTCAGAACCTGTGTTTGGGACGTGAGTGGGCAGGTGCAGTGTTGCACCCCAGGGGTGCTTTTTGTTTACACACTCCTCCTTTTTGTTTGGGTGCTGATTTATTACTCTTATTTGTATTAGATTGTTTTTTGGGTTTCCTGACTTCAGTCTTCCTTGGGAATCCAAAACTTTTTTCTGCCAGTTGGCTAGTAGGAATTTTTACAATTTCCACATAGAATTTTTAGTTAGTTGGGCTCCTAGGAATATGAGTTTGAAACACTCCAGCCGAGCTCAAGCTCAGCATTCTACGCTCTGCATTGAAGGTTAACTTTGTTCTCTGGGGAAGTTTAAAGGTTGGGGATCGCTGCAATATGTCAGAATACAGGAAGACTCCATTAGAAGAAACACAATTTCTAAGATGAGTAATCTTTTTCTTACCCTTGTGCTTTCTTTCCCATGCCCTGTGATTACTATGAGAGATTATGTCACGGGGCAGGGGCAGAAGGGCTTCCAGATGGCCTTGGGGGCTGGGGTCTGGTTAGTCTAAGCCCAAATAAACCCTGATATGTTGGTCCAGGTCACTCATCCATTGCCAGTGGGAGGAAGCCTGACTCACTTCTTCTAGGAATGGGAAGATTCCCCAGGCTGCAGGTTCACAAAAACCTGAAGCATCCTACCCCAACAGAAATAATTCTGCCTGAGTTGGAGGTTTAAAAAGTTGCAGCTGCAAGTGCAGCAGAAAGCGTTCATCCCTCCGTGTGTGGGGAAAGGGTATTTAATCAAGGTTCTTTCTCCCTTGCAAGAAAAATGGTGAGTGGTGACCCATTTTGGACCTCAGGTTCCTGAACAGGCACCTGAAAATGGACAGGTTTAGGATGATCGCCCTGTCTACAATGGTACCTTCCCTGCAGCTGGGCAACTGGTTGGGATCCGTGGACCTGGAAGATGTTTTCTCGCATTCTAGTCCGGTCCAGTCACAGAAAATACTTAGGTTCAGGCTGCTGTCTGATCATTATCAGTTCACAGCCTTTCCCTTAGGTTTCTCTTCTGCTCCCAGTGTGTTCACGTAGTGCTTGGCCATGGTGGCAGCACATCTCAGAAGACAAAGGGTGATGGTTTTTCCAGATCTGGACGACTGGCTAGTCACAGGAAAATCAGATCAGCACGTCAAGGACACTCTCTCTCATTCACTCTCCCTCTCCAGTGGACTCATAGCACCTTGGAAACACTGGGATGTTTCAGATGTTCAGAAGTCCCAAACAGAACCAGTGCAGGTATTGAAGTTCATAGAAGCAGAGCTGGATGCCCTCCAGGCATGGCATTTCTACCTCAAGAAAGATTGGGAAGCCTTCTGTGTCTGGCAAGCTCCTTCTTCTTGGGCCAGCCTACAAGGCACTTCCTTCAGCTTCTGGGTCATATGGCCTACAGAACAGATGTGGCGCTAGGTGCCACCAGATTCCAAATGAGGGACATCCCGTATCACTTAAGGACCCATTGGCCCCAGAAGCGACACCCTCTTTCAAGACTCGTGCCTGTGACGAGAACTGTGTTGCAAGCCCTGGATTGGTGGAGAAAGGGACTACCTCAGGGAGGGAATGTCCTTTCAACAGCAGGTTCCCACAGTTGTCCTGACAACAGATGCCTCTCTTCTGGGCTGGGGAGCCCACCTGGGCGGCCTAACCGTAAGTGAAATGTGATCACCTTTGGGAATCCAGAGAGCATATGAATCTCCTGGTACTAAGGGCAGTCTTTTTTGCCCACCCGTAGTTTGCTTCCCAGATAAATGGCCAGTCGGTCCAAATCGAGAGACTACTACCATGTATTACATCAACAAAGAGGGAGGCACACGATCCACAGAGCTGTGCACAGAAGCAGTGAAGCTGTGGAACCTGGTTACTTGCTGAATGTGCAGCTATTGGCGTTTCATCTTCCAGGAAAGGACAGTGTCCCATCAGATTCCCTCGGGATAAGTCAAGGGTGTCACAAATGGTCTCTGAACAAGCGTTAGCCACAGTCTTCAGGAGATGAGGCACACCAGAAATAGATCGGTTCACTTCCAAAGAGAATTGTCAGCATTCTTTCTGTTGCAGGCCTCCAGCAATAATGTGCCTAGTCCCCATGGTCGCCCTAGTACTTGACTGGTCGGGGAGGTTGCTGTATGCCTTCCCTCCATTTCATCTGCTGCTACGAGTTCTCCTGAAATTGAGGAGCCAGCTTGCAACCATGGTATTTAGTGGCCACAGTCAGGGTCCAATAGCCATAGTACTCCTTGCTCTTGGCCCTCTCCACGAAACATCCCATTTGTCTCCCACTGAGACACAATCTACTGATCATGTCTCAGGGCAGAGTAATCTTTCCAAACCCCAAGTCATTGCGACTCGAAGCTTGGTTCCTGAGGAGCTAGAGTGCTCAGATTTGAATTTTCAGCAGAGGTCCTCAAGGTTTTCAGGAAGCCAGACACCAGAAACATTCTTCGAACTGGAAAGGGTTTTGTCTGGAGTGTGCTCTTAAGCAGCGCAGTTCCCTACAGGCTGATCTGCCCTTACTTTTGGACTACTTGGTGCACTTGCAGGTTTTGAGCCTCAGGCCTTCACAGCTGTTTCTGCCTGTGTTTCAGCAGGTAATGTGAAAACTGTGGCCTCACACCCCATTTCAAGAAATTCTTTAAGGGGCTGCTGAATCTGTATTCCTCTAAGGGAGCCAGTCCCTCCCTGGGATTTGAACCTGTGCATAGTCAATTTCATGGAACCTCCCTTTGAGCCTGTGGCCACTGCAGACTTGAAGCATGTCACGTGGATGTCAGTCTTCCTGGTGGCCATAATGTCTGCGAAGAGGGTGTTAGAGCTGCATGCCCTGTGCACTGACACCAACTACATTTTTTTACAGAAAAAAGGTTGTCCTTAGGACTAAGGGGGTGTTCTTCCCAAGGTGGCGTCCAAGTTGCATTACAACCAGTCCATCATTCGCCCAGTCTTCTCCACAGTAAGTCCAGTTCTGGTGAGCACAGGCTGCACAGTCTGGACATTGAGGTCAGTTAGCTACTATCTGGAGCGTATTAAGGACCTCTGATCTTCCCACGCACAGCTATTTCTCGCATAT
This sequence comes from Neoceratodus forsteri, assembly GCA_016271365.2. NCBI lineage: Eukaryota > Metazoa > Chordata > Ceratodontiformes > Ceratodontidae > Neoceratodus > Neoceratodus forsteri. The sequence continues at coordinate 578,645,581 of CM028138.1, forward strand.
GGTGAAATGGGCAAGGGCAGGCCAGTCAGCCTCTTGAGAGGACCGTTGCTTCCTAGATTGTCTTCTGCATCTAGTTCTGTTTCTCCAAAGCTGGCAAGTTGCCGCCACAGGGCCTGAGGGCACACTACAGCCATGGCACTGCTGCCTTGGTTGCAGCTGCAAGGGGCCTTGTTGGAAATCTAAAGCAGCTCCCTGGAAAACTACACACACTTTTATAAAACACATTTGCTGGGATGTGCAAACCAGAAGAGATGCCAAGTTTGGCACTGCTATTTTGCACAACCTTTTCCCCAATTAGGTTCTGTACCAAGCCTCTCAGTGTTAGTGCTTTATAGTCTGCAGTTAAGCATAGTAAGGGATTTCTGGGGATTAAAGAAAAAATATTTACCATAATGTTTCTTTCAAGGGATCCCTCACTATGCATAAATCTCCCACCATGCCTTCTCTTCCAGAACCTGGAAAAGATTCTACAAGAATCCGTTTGTTTGGTGTTCATTTGCTTGAGCATTACTCGTTCATCCACAGTCAGTTTTTGCTGAAGTTTTTGTCTTGGATAGCTTGACCTCCCAGGCCAGACTATGGCAGACTTAAGACAATGTAACCCAGATAGACCATCTTGGGTTAGCTGGTTCATTCCACTGCGGTGTCATATAGACGAGGCACACTGAGTCCTGGTAGCACGAAACATGTCTGTCTTTCTGTTGGCACCCTTTGCAGACTGTGTGAGAGGCCTTTTGGCACCATGCATTTCTGGTTAAAATTGAACCCAGCATAATATTATGTGGTGATTTGCATATACAGCCCATGATGCTTTGCATTATGAGGGTATGTGTGATTTTGTGTTGCTTAGAATGCTTTTTTTTTTTTTATTTAGTTGTTTAACCAGGTATAGCACACTAAGCTGAAAGCTTTTTTACAGGAGCGACCTGGGATCGCAAGGAGGTTAAGTGACTTGCTCAGGGTCACACAGTATGCAAGTGGAAGCTGTGGGATTCAAACCCAGGTCAGGTCTGCTGGATGTCACCAAATTTGCAGCTCAGAGCCTTAGACCACTGTGCTATACTGCCTCAACCCTTTCATGTCTGGGGCAGTACAACAGGAAGGTCTTACGGCATATGTCAGAATACATTGGGTCTCCTTTAGAAGAAACATTACTATGGCAAGTATTTTTTTCTTCTCTTGGGCTGCCGGTGAGCGGCTATCTGCCATACCCCTGTTCCCTTCGACCATCACTAGCCTCCCCTGACCACTGGAACAGAATGTCCCACAGGCAAACTCCCACCAGTAACATGCTAACTTACTAAAATGCCAGCAGAATAGGTCTAATGGTCTTTTGTGTCTGCTCGTTTGGTCAGCCCCCACCCTGGGAGCTGACCTTGCTGCCCCCTTCGCCTTCTCTGGCTTCTCCCTTCCCAGTTCTGGATATTCTCGCTGCACTGGATTTTGCTTCCAGAACCCTTCCCCTGTACCTGTCCCACCCCCTCTTGAACCCCTCCACCGTGTCTGCCTCCACCAGCCCCCTGGGCAGCGCATTCCATGGCTCCACCGCCCTCTCAGTGAAGTAGCACCTTCTCCTTTCTCCCCTGAATCTTCCCCCTCCAGCTTCCACCCGTGCCCTCTAGTTGCCCTCTCCTCCTTCCTTCGAAGCACCCTGACTGCTCCTCCCCTATTTACCCCTTCATGTCCCCCCTGGTCCCTTCTCTTCTTCCAATGTGTACATATTTAGCTCTTCGAGATTCTCCCCATAGGTCCTGTCCCCAAGCCCCAAATCATTTTGGTTGCCCTCCTCTGGACCCTCTCCAGGAGTTTAATGTCCCTTTAAGTGTGGCCTCCAAAACTGCACGCAGTACTCGAGGTGTGGCCTCACCAAGCAGTTATACAGAGGGAGTATCTCTTCCCTCCTGGAGGTGATCCCCCTAGTGATGCATCCCAGCATCCTGTTGGCCTTGGCTGCTGCTGTCCTACAAGTCTCAGAGTTGTTCATCTTGACATCCACCACCAACCCCAGGTCCCGCTCAGCCATCGAGACTTATAGCACCACCACCACCCTTGGCCCGGGTTTCTGGCCCCCCAGGTGCAGTACGTTGCATTTCCCTGCATTGAACCTCAGCTTCTACTTTCTAGACCATCTTTCCAGAGCCTCCAGGTCCCCCTGTAGGGCCACCCTCCCCATCCACCACTGCCCCCAGTTTTAAGTCATCCACAAAGAAACTCATCTCACTCCTGATACCTGCCCTTATGTCAGAGACGTAGGCATTGAACAGGAGGGGCCCAAGGACTGGTCCCTGTGGGACCCAACTAATGACCCTCCTTGGGGATGAGACTATCCCGCCAACTATGACCCTCTGGGTCCAGTTCTGGAGCCAATTGTCTATCCATCTGATCATCTGGCTCCCCACCCCCATTTCTCCCAGCTTATCCAACAGGCCCTCGTGAGGAACAGTCAAATGCCTTGCTGAAGTCTAGAAAGAGGACGTCCACTGGTCTACCCGGGTCCAGGGCACTCGTCACCCAGTCATAGAACTCCACGAGGTTTGTCTGACACAATTTCCCGGGACGAATCCATGCTGTCTATCATCCAGGCCCCCCCCCCCCCCCAAGCCTCTCCTTGACAATGCCCTCCATCACCTTGCCCACCACCGATGTCAGGCTGACAGGCCTGTAGTTCCTTGCCACCTCCCTTGACCCCTCCTTGTGGATAGGCACTATATGCGCCACCTTCCAGTCCTGGGGCACCCACCCTGTCCTCAGAGATGGTGAAAAGTTCCGCCAGAGGTTTCGCCAGGACATCCGCAAGTTCCTTCAGCACTTTGGGATGTAATTTATCTGGCTCTGGTGCTTTCTCCGTCTTAAGGGACCTGAGGGCTTCCCTCACTCTCTGCTGTGATTTCCACCTCTTATCCCTGCTTTGCCTTCCCCCTCCTGCCAGTGATGCCTCCCCTTCTCCCGAAACCTGCCGATTGGTAAGGGCCCCCCCCCAGTATCACTGTCTCCTCGCGTGTATGATGCAGCACCCCTAGTTTCCTTGGTGAAAACTGAGGTGAAGTACTCATTTAGTACCTCAGCCTGCTCCCCTGGGTCTTGTGCCCATCTCTCCCCTGTTTTAATCCTGCTAATCTGCCCCTTCACCCTTCGTTTTTCCCCCAATGTATCTAAAGAATCCCTTGTTCCCTCTCCTAATTTCCCTGGCCAGGTTCTGCTCCTTCCTTGCCTTAGCCGCCCTTACCACCCTAGTGGCCGTTATAGCCATCAGTTCGTACTCCCCTTGATCCCTTTCACTCCTTGAGCACTTGAATTGCCTATAGGCTGCCTTCTTTCCCCGCACCACCTCCTGGACCTCCCTGGTCCACCAGCAGGGTTTTCGGGCCCTACCGCATTTTTGTCTTACTCTGGCACAGGGGCTGGTAGCATCTTGCACCCCTCTCCTGATTATTTTCCACCTACTGTCAGCATCCATGTCTGACCCATCACATCCAAATGCTTCTTAAGGATCCTTCCCATTTCCTTAAATTCCGCCACCCTGAAGTCCGCTACCTCCGTCTTTGTGCAGCCTCCTACCCCTCCTAGGTCCAGGCAGAACCAGACCGTGGCTTGGTCGCTCCCTGCCAACGGGTCCCTTACCTTCAGGCCCCCCATCTGGTCACTGTCTCCCAGGATCACATCCAGTACCCACGCCTCCCAGGTCGGTTCCCCCTCCTGCTGAGTTAGGACACATCAAGATTGTCCGCAGCTAGGTGGTAGCAGGTCAGAGGAAAGGGGGGGACAGCTTCATTATGCCCACCTTAGACTCTTCCATCCCCCCAAATTCCTGATCAAAGTTGAAGAAGGCAAATGCACGGAGGCACACGGCACTACGGAAGTGTGATCCCTTGTAAGTCGCCGGGCACCTGCACTACAACAGGGCATCCATCTGGTGGCAGTTAGAAGGCAGAGATGGTCACAGCCTCCATAGTAAAGGAAATCGATCTCTATGATTAGAAAACCCCCCCTTTTTTTTGTTTTTGCTGGCCAACCTCCCTAGTGACCACAGTTTGTTCCCGAACCCTGGTCACTGATGTGGCGGCAGGTGAAGTGCAAGCACCTCGGCTCTCCATGCCACTGGACTGGCTTCCTTTCATGCCTTTTGAAGGTGTCTTAGGACACAGAAGGCTGGACCAGGGAACAGTGATGGTGAGGTGGGGCCTTTTGGTAATAAAAACAATCACATGAAAAAGCTGGTATTTAAAGTGAACACATGAAAAAAGAATTGGGTACATGGTATATATCCCCTGCACTGCTTGCTCTTGCATCTGGAATAAAAAGCTATATCCTGGCTCACATAGAAGTGTACAAGAGTGCTTTCTTAACATCCAACATCTAGTAAAATCAGTGATGCAAACAGTGTGTGGTGCTCCAACTTGAGCCTGGAGATACCTTTCCCTCCACATATTAGAGTAAGTGGTGGAGGGGGTAAGTGCCTTTTTTGTTTTTTTCTTTTTTCTTTTTCATGCTTTTAAAGTTGCCCATCTTGAATTTGTGGACAAGGAAAAGATGTAGTCTTCACTAAGTGTTTTCAGTTAGTGTAACCTGCAGTTTTTAATCCTGTACTGGGAAAAAAGAACCAACCGTGTCAGGCCAAAATATAATGCACAGTAACATTACATGATATTCCATCCCCTGTGCTTTGAAAGCAGTGTTGGTGTCTGACATAAGTGTTCGCTGAGAGTCAAGATGAGGAAGACAAGAGGCAGCACAAATCGCGAACACTGTTACATTTGTCTTCCTCTCTTAGCTCATGTGCTGCTAAGTAGTGGCAGCTAATATGACTGAGTACCAAACTACACAAGGTAGAGTGAAAAATTTCTAATACCTGTATTTTCTACTTTGGTGACCATGTGATCCTGGGTTCGAAATTGGCATCATCCCACTAGCCTGTATTAGAGGAGAGATTTCTGAAAGTAAAATATAGAATAAAATATGGGTCGGGTGTATAACAAGAAGTTTACACACACCTGAGGCGTTAGATGCTACATAAACCCGAGAGCGAAGCTCGAGGGTTTATCAAAAGCATCTAACCCCAAGGGTGTGTGTAAACTTCGAGTTCATACACCCCGACCCATTTTTTATTTTATATAATTGCTGGGTTTGCCTTTTTCGCTACAACAATTATAAAATGAAGGTTCCTAGCATGGTTATATTTCAGCATGCTTGGCCCGTGACTCACCGTTCGGTTTTCTATTGTGAAGAAAAAAAAATTCTGTCTGTAGTACGACTACTTTACATTTCCTTGCAGATATTCTTTTTAATTGATACTATCGCAGAGTCCAAATGGCGGGTTCAGTCTTTGGGAAAACCTGTGCATGCGAAGGGACAGGTGCAGCAGGGCGGGGGGGGACTGTAACTTCGTTTGCCATTATAAACGCTCCTTTATAACGGCAAATTACGCCATGGTTTCCCTATGGGAAAAAGGCAGAGCCAGTTATTACATTACACATCCCCATAATACAAGGCACTGTGGGTGATGTGTGCAATTTACATAGAGAAGTGTTGTGTTGTTTTTTAAAGGGACACTGTCTACCCCCTTAGGTCTCAGATTGTCCCTAGATTAAAAACACTGTGGCTGCTCACATTCTGTAGATTGCTCTGTAGCTGGTAGTTTGACACTGGTTCTTACTTTTTTTTTTCTATTTAAAAGTAAGGACTGCCAACCATAGGTGTTGCTAAATAAAAAATGTTTGCTTGCATTCTTTGATCAACATCCACTGTCTTTCCTGGACTTCAGAATGCCCCTAACATAGTGTAGCCCCTCATAATGCCGCAGGAGGAAGAGAGGAGACTACTGCATCATGAGTAGCTGTACTGTTGGGGGTGTTCTTTATCAGTATCTATGCAGCAAGAGCAGAGGAAGTATTTGAAGCAAAACAAGGTTGGGTATAATTGCAGTGTTCCTCATGCATTTCTGTACTACTATGAAAGAAAGCAGATCAAACCAAACAGCAGACAACTTCAGTGAGTTTTAGAGAAGGTAAGCAATCGTAAAACAGGGTTTTAAATAATTGATTAGCAGCTTTTTTTTCCTTGGAACGATACTAACTGTACAGAAAGTATTTATATATTTTCTAGAAGTGCTTTGTTAATCACAGTGAGGCAAGAGCTATGCATTTTCACAAAGATTTACAACTTTTATGAGCAAAACGGTAATCAATTCTTAGTTAAAACCCTGTAAAATGTGGGTTTTCAAATAGAAATAATATGCCAAAAGGTTGACCATGTCCTTTTAAACAGGACTTTAATTTGCCAAAAAGCCTCACATGTAATGTGCAAAAGCTTAAAAAAAAAAAAAGCATACCACAGACTCATATTTCATCCTTGTTAGGACTCATCAGTAAGTTACAGCTGTTGCCTCAGCCTAGTGGTTAATCAGTGAAAATATGACAGTGGTTTTTGTCATGGTGAGCCCAAATTAGAAAAGTAAGTAGTACATTATGTTGGGTCAGTGGAGTTTCTTGGCCACTCACCCTGTTGGCTAGCGGTGGCAAAATTTAACTAGTTGTATCGGAACTCACTAGAGTGGTACCTTTGTGTTCATCACCCCTTGGGGTAGGGGAGAATGGCATATCATGTTTTTGGAGATTGACTGCAGGAAGACACTAAGAAATGGAACCTTAAAACAATTTGTTTCCTTTGTGCAGATCGATGAGATGCCCGAAGGATTGGTGAAGTCATCGTCCAACAAGTACCAGGTCTTCTTCTTTGGCACCCATGAAACGTAAGTGAAAATGGGATGGGGGCAAGGACATTAAACATGCAGAACACTGTCATTCCATCTAGTGTAGCTGAAGTGATTAACTTGAGGCTGTTGGTTAAATCTGAACTTATTTTTGGCAGTCCCTTATATCTAGTTCTTGGAAAGGCGTTTTAAAATTTTTTTCCATTCAAGCGCCTCTCTAACCTGTGGACACACACACACACACACACACACACGTGTGTCCCTGTGATGGGGCCTTTCTGTGGTTCCCCAACCAGCTTCTGTGACCGAATGCAGTAGAGGAAGGTGCAAGATCGATATTCTCGGGCCTGTGGACTGCCAGTCATCCTGTGTTATGTATTGTTTGTTTGTTGCCTGTGTCCCTGGGATATTGGTGGCGAGGGTGCGCATGTGTGCGCATGCCATTGTGCTAACACACCACAGCAGCTAAAGTCCTCCGTTCCAGACAGTGCATATGCAGCGTCACCAGTTGTCACGCGGGTGGCCCTTGCATAGCAGCATCTGTCACCCTCCCAAGAGGAGGAGAGTGTCATCTGGGACATTCAATCATCAACACCCACCCACCGGTTCTGTCATCAGACAGATATCACTGATGGCATCTACTCGGCTTTCCAAAACATATTTGTTTAAAGCTGGGATGTCACAATATCAGATTTTCATTCAGTATTTTAGTGCAAAATTGTAGCTTAAGTGGGTTATGAAAATCCTGTAACCTCATTGCTTGAAACATTTAGGTTTTGACAACTTGGAAAGAAGGACTGGACAATTCTGCCTATTTTCAGCCTCGTCCCAGGGGAGGGGGGAGATGCAGATGGATGCCATCTGAAATTGAACCAGATTAAGCTGTTGGTGGTATTTTAGTGAATGGGAGAAATTTGGTTAGGACACCGGGGAAATTCCCCTACTCAACTGGAGAGGGCACTGTTGTTGGCGGTGGAGGAACTGGAGCCCAGTCTTGCACTGGGCTCCGAGGTGGAAAGAGGGTGAGAGACTGCCGAGTCAGCCACATAAGCGTTCCATATTGTGGAACAAATGGAATTAACGGAGAAGCCAGTGCAGCCCAAGGATGATATATGTATGAAGGATGCAGAACTGGTTTCCACTACAAGCTCAACGGTGGAATCACTTAAAAAAAAAAAAAAAAAAAAAAGCAATGGAAGAGAGTTTTTTGCAAGCAGAGTTGGCAAAACGTGACTCAGGGTAGTCGGAAGTTTGACACCGCATTGAAGAAAAGATACTGAAAAGATTACCAGGGAGACTGTCACCAACATCGGCTAAAATCTTTTCCAGGCCAGCTGGAACCACCCGGCTAGGACTGCTTCCACCCCACAGACATCCGGAACTGCACCAGAAAGTAGTGAACAGTCCTGGTCGCCAGATTTAACCTTGCAAACAGCAGGATGGCTTTTGCAAGGAAAAACATGGGTTCCCGACCCTCCAGTGTCTATACCGGGCACGGATTCCCTCCCGGAAACTATAGTAAGTACCAAGACTGTAAGTAAATTATCTAATGATGTTGGGGGCTCTCTCAGTTGGGGAAGGACCTATTACTAAGACTGGGGATGTGGTATTGTCTCTTAGCTACTCACTATTGGTCAACCTGAGTTTTTCGATGCCCAGTTAGGGCCAGAACTGAGGGACAAAAATTACTCCAGAGAGCAGTGAGACGACAACACATACTGGACTCAAAAACTTGAATATTCCGGCTGTGAAAACAACTAGTGTGGTTAAAGGCTTGGGGACACAGATACAATGAATAAGGATGGGAATGTGCATATTAATGCTGGAGAAGATAATATAATAGTACAAGAAAACATTGAAACAGTTTCAACTGCAGAGAATACAGAAGAGCTAGTAGAGGGGCTTGACAACTTATAAAATGAGCCTGCTCCCCCTTTGGAGCAACACAATACCCATACAACGGACAGTGCCCCTACTTATGCAAGTCTGTTTCACAAGCCGATAGAAGCGGCTAAAAGGAGCAATTCTGTACGTCTGCGGTACACTACTTGTCTAGACACCATGCTAGACAGAGTATACATAAAGAGAGAATTAAACTGTCTATGGGTTTCACACCTGCAGAGGTGTATGCTTTTATGCCTGCTGCGGGAGAAAATACCTTAGATATCAGCTTTTGTTCCAGCGTTGTTGGAAAGGTTTTGGGGGCAGTATGCAGTACTTAAAACTAATCCATTATGGGCTCCATTCCAAGCTATTCCCTCTCACAAAAAGTCCTACAAAACTTATCACCGTACTATTCCGTAATGAACGAGTCAATATAGCTGATATTTTATATTGGCTAGAGAAAAGATGCGAAGTGCATGACACCCCTGAGCCTATTTTTGATGCGGAAGGCTTTTGGAATGGTGGATGGAGGTTGAAAGTGACCCTGCATCAATCGCTTTCTGGTATGGTTCACCTACCAAACTTTTTTTTTTGGTAGGGGTAAAGGGTTCATATTTTACTCTGGGCAGCCTAGTCACTGCTACAGATGTGGATCTGCAAGACATCTTAGTCGGTGTGACATCATTAAATGTGCACAGTGCATAAATAATGGCCATGCGAGCCATTTTGTAAAGCAGGGCTGAAATGTAATTTGTGATGAAGAGGGGCATAATTTCACAGACTGCCCATGGGCCTCCCATAATATGGACGACTCCGATTATGGCGTACAGGACTTCAGTCTTCACAGGCTGGCAAAACAGTGTCAAGCACACCAGATCCACCTCCCCCACGAACAGTGCTGCAGATCTGGGGAGACATGAGGAAACTCCAGACAATAGTGCACAGCTAAACGGATTGATACCGGAGTCACGGGAACTGCCCAATGATACAAACATTAAGATGGGAGAAATGCTGCCACCACCTCAACTGCCTGAAGATGCCTTTCAGTTAAAATGAAAGGCCAGTCTTTTAGGCAAATAACAACACAAGTACATTCAGAGGGCATTCCTGTGTCTAATACATTTAAACCACTAGAATGGGGAGAGAGCTTCCATTGCCTCATCACAAAAGGATTGTGGGTCAGATGTAGAGAACCAAACCATAGGACTTCAAGAAAAAGAACTGGGAAAGGCAAACTCGAACACAGAAGGATGGGTTCCAGAGCTTGTAAGAAAATGGTTCAAGGAACTTCATAATAAGTTGACGTATGGACAGTCTTTATACTGACTGACCTTGGCATCACTAAACACTAACAGTACAGTTTCTGAGTTGAGTTTTGATATTGTTCATTTTCAGGACACTAGGCTTAGAAATCTGCATGATCAAGTGTTTAGGGATGCATGGATTTGGGGTGGCAAATTTTTGTCATTTGGGAAGGATTTGTGCAGTGGGGTAGGAATTGCTTTTAAGAATATGAATGTTAATCCAATCCAACTATTTATATAGCGCCTTTCAAATCTAAGGCGCTGTACATAAAAACATATACACAATATAACATTTTTTCATATGTTAAAATACATCAACCATGACTAAGTAAAAGCTAAATGAAATAAATGTTTTTAAACCAACCTTAAAACTATCGACGGTTGGGCATTCTCTCAACCAATGAGGTAGAGAATTCCACAGGGTTGGTGCTGAAAAAGCAAAAGCACAAGATCCTGGTGTCTTTAATCGAACCCTGGGAATCTCCAGCAATCTCTCGTTGGCAGAACGGAGAGGACGGAGGGGGCAGTCGGGAATCAGGAGATCTTTCAGGTAACCGGGTCACTGATCATGTAGGGCTTTAAAGGTTAGTAAACCAACCTTAAAGGTGATTTGCCACCAAGCAGGCAGCCAGTGCAGTTCGCGGAGCAGAGGCGTAATATGACTGGTTCTAGAAGTCCCAGTCAAAAGCCTGGCTGCCGCGTTTTGCACCAGCTGGAGGCGGCGGATATCAACCCCAGTAGAGGGAATTGCAGTAGTCCAGACGGGTAGTGACAAAGGCGTTTACCAATATTGGAAGATCACCTGGAGGAACCAGGTGTTTCACCCGGGCGATATTCCTCAGATGGTAAAAAGAGGATTTGATGACAGCTGATGCCTGAGATTTTAGGGTCAGACCGTCATTAAAAATAACGCCCAGATTTCGCACCTGATCGGAGGTAGAGAGTGGTATACCACCGAGTAACAAACCTGATGGTTGTCCAGCTCCCAAATCCGCCCCCGGACGACCTGGGTCCACTGCTAATACCTCAGTCTTATCTGGATTCTGTCTCAGCCAGCTGGAACTCATCCAAAGTCTGATCTCCGCAAGGCAGTTATTCAGCACAGAGAGTGCATCACCCTGACCGGGGAGAAAGGACAGATACAGCTGAGTATCATCTGCATAGCAGTGAAAACCCAGACTGTATCGCCTGATGATTTCTCATAATGGCAGCATATACATTGCAAACGGCATGGGAGCTAAAATGGAGCCCTGTGGCACCCCACAAGGCAGAGAGTGAGCGCCAGAGGAATAAATTCCAGTGGCAACTCTCTGGGACCTGTCCATGAGGTAAGAATGAAACCATTTGAGGACTGTACCAGACAGCCCACAAAAAAAACGCAGGCGCTCCAACAGCACTCCCATGGTCTACAGTGTCAAAAGCAGCAGCGAGATCGAGAAGGACCAGAATGGTACATGCCTTTCGATCTCTAGCCATTAGGAGGTCGCTCAATACCCGGACAAGGGCAGTCTCTGTGCTATGCCTCTTCCTAAAGCCAGACTGGAGAGTATCATAGACATTGTGAGTTATGAGATGATCATCCAGTTGCAACGCAACTGCCTTTTCAATAACTTTACCAACAAATGGCAGGTTAGAGATAGGCCAATATTTTTTTAGGAGTGGTCAAACGATCGCCTCCTTAAGGGGGTCGGGAAAGACTCCCCTCTCCAGAGACTTCCAGACAATGTCAGCAAGGATTGGGCAGATAACTTCTACACATCCTACTAAAAGAGGTGTAGGGCCCGGATCCAAACTACAACTAGTTGGTCGCATTGTTTGGATGATCTTCACAATGTCCCCGAACTCCAGCCAACGAAAATCTGACCAGACAGACCTAGAGCATGCCACTTCCCGTCGACCACTGCAGTCCCCCATAGGAGAGGTCGGACCGATGCCGGACCTGATGCTGGCAACCTTATCTGCAAAGAACTGAGCGAACTCCTCGCATCTTAGCTGAGAAAAGGCTTCTCTGGGCTGAAGACAGATTGGATTGCACGATCTGTCCACGGTCTGGAAAAGCTGAGCCAGTCGAGTTTGTGCAGCAGAAATCTCTCTGGACAGGAACTCTGCCTTTTTACGGGTGATTTCTGATTGATAGCTATCATAATGTGCCATCAACCTAAGCCTGTCAGTATCATGGCCCAACTTCCACCAGGCTCTCTCCAGCCTTTGGCCAACTCCCCTTAACTCCTTCAAGGAGCCATCAAACCAAGGGCCCCTTGGACGGAGGGCGAGAGGCCGAACATGAGCAATTTTGTCCAGAGCATCTCCCACAGCCTTATTATAGACTAGTACGAGATCATCTGGACTCGTGCATTCACCCGAGAAGCTCGACAGATCCAGTACCGCCTGCTAGGGTCACTGGGGTTAATACCCTTTAAAGGGCGATGCTAACCATCTCCGTAGGGGCAGACCTGTTGGGGGCTGAAACTGAACCTTATGGTGTGATGGTCAGACCATCTGACAGGTTCCACCCCCAAGTCAGCGATCTCCATACCCAAAAGAAAGATCAGATCCAATGAATGACCCCCTATATGGGTCGAGGAGGTAACCACCTGTGTTAAATTACAGCATATGGTGGATATATGGCCAGGGAGGGCTTTATTGCTGGACATAAAGATTCAGTAGAGTTTAGACTAATAAATGTGTATGCCCCACAAACAAGAGCCCAAAGAACAGAATTAAAGTTGGTGCAACCTTACCTACATACATCCAGACACATCCTTGTGGGGGGTGATTTGAATGTTAGTAGGCTTAAAGAAGATAGGGGACTGAAAACGGAACATTTTCTATGATGCTGCATTTCTTAATACACTAATAGTACAGGCAGGTCTGCAGGATGTGCTTTACAAGAAAGGGGACAAGAGCCAGCATACCTTTTTCAAGGTCAGATGTCCACTAAGATAGATTATTGTTTTTGCTACTCTCGCTTCCAATACAAAAAGCAATGGTGACACCAGTGGCATCCTCTGACCATGGACTTTTGTGTGTACAAATTTCAAATTACAGAGCCTATGGGCCGGGGATACTGGAAGATCAGTAGTCTTTTTGAAGAACCATCATTATAAGAAGGCTTTGAATATCTTAGAGGCCAGAAAGTTTTATTTTTTGATTCCTGTACCGACTGGTGGGAAGATACAAAAATGGACATAAGAGATTATTTTAAAACGATGGGGAAACTAAAGGGAAAAGAGAAAATGAATGTTCAAAAATTAGAGCCGAGTTTTATGATATATTGTCACAGCAAAATGGGGGCATACCAATAAACTTAGTGTATTTGGGTACGCATAAAGAGGAAATGGCTAAATTACAGTGATAGAATGAAATTGTTAGGAAAAACAAAGATTTGGGATACAAGGCCCACACTACAATGTTAACCCATTTGAAAATAGTGCAACATGAAGAAATGTTAAAATAATTTTCTCATTTAAAACAGAAGAGATGGTTGTGACAAATGAGAACATTTTAACGGAAATAGGAAAGCGTGTTAGTAAAATGTTTAGTGTCAAATAACCCCAAAGGTAGCCATAAAAGACTGGCTGAAGAAAGGGGGTACTGCCAGAGCTGGAACAATACCAAAAACAAGAATTGATATGACCAGTTGCAGAGATGGAGTTAGAATCTGTAATAAATTCCTTGCATAAAGATAAAATATCTGAAATTTACTGAAATATCTTTCCAAAATGTAAAACAGAAATGGTGGTGTTTAAAAATATTTTACATAATTTGACTGTCACATAGTATGCCTGAAGGGTTGGTGATATATGGGACAAGCAAGAATTATCGAACTGGATGCCTATAGCATTATTAAATTTGGATTTCAAAATTCTAAGTAAACTTGAGTAAAAGAATGGCTGACAGCGCTACAAAGTATTGTACATCCCTCACAGATGTGTGGAATTTCAGGTAGAGAAATAAGGGATAACTTAATATTATTGCAAGAAATTTTTTGAAAAGGGACATAATGATTTTTCAGGGTGGATTTTTGGCGTCGACCAACCTAAAGCCTTCAACAGAGTTCCACATTATCTCTGGGAGTGTCTTCTATTTATGGCTTCCCTCAGGAATTCATGAAATGGATACAACTCTGCTACAAGGAAGCAGCATGTGCACCATATGTAAATGGATGGGTAAACACTGTAGGATTTTGCAAGGAGTTCAACAGGGATGTCCTAAGCCCCATTTTGTATGTTCTTTCGATTGACCCTTTGTTACAGAGGATACATGGGGATGAGACCATCCATGGCCTTTCAGTTCACAGTACAGATGGAAAAATAAAAACAGCCATCTGTTCTGATGTGTGCTTAATTTTAGCAGCTATGCAATCTACTATTAAAGCTGAGGAAATGTTAAAACTATTTTACATAAGGGACTGGTTCCCAGATAAACCATAGAGTATTCATGTTTACCAACAGGAGACCCAGGTCATTATGACAAAGAAGTTATGGGGATACTGGTGAATACTGGCTGTAGTACAATTTTGGGTATCTGTTTTGGACCAGGAGACTTGGCCTTGCATAATTGGCAAATTTTACTGGGGAAAGCAGCGTCCTATATGATTAAGACGCATTTGCTAACCATGTTTTTATATCTTAGTGATATATCTCCCCAACCAAAACACCAAAACACTGGAGAAAATATTGAGTTGTTTGTTTTCCTCTTTGTGGGAAGCAGACTAAATCCCATCAAGAGGTATAACATATTTGGAAATAAAGGGTGGTGTCAGTATGATGAACCCAATTCGCTTTTTCCATAGTATGTTTTTATATAGCAATATTAAGCCTCTTTTAATATGCTCCGAAGCTATATGGATACCATGGGTGAGATAAAGTACAACAATGGATAGACGCAAGGACCCACAAAATGGACCCTTAGCTTGACAGAAATCTTTACTATTACCATATTTTCAAATGTGTTTAGGGAAAGTAAAGTTATGGTTAATAACTAAACAGCAGGATTTTACCCCAACTAGGAAAGCCTTTTATAACATAATACAAGAACAAGAGTTTTGTGAAAAATCAGTTGTGACAAATCACCAACTGAGTAGGACTTTATAGGTAACCTGTTGACAAATAAGAGAATTCCAGACTGTGTGGGGCGTCCGGTGGCTTAGTACACACAGGAAGTTGAATGTAAAGGATAATAAACATAAGGGAAGAGAAGAAAGAAAACTGCCCAGGTCAGAGTGCGAGGGAATCCCAGAAACAATGGAACATTTGTATTTTTCATGCCCATATATAGGAAGTTTATGGGAAATGGTCAAAAGAAAATGGAGGGAAGCTCCTTTTCCACCGATGTCTCTGGAAAGTCTCTTTTTTTAGGCATTATGCCAACAAGATGGCATCAGTTTAACGCATCTACCTTGCAGATTATGTTTTAAATATATCTGGATAACCCTCTGCCAGGTGTCTTTGCAGCAACTAGAGATAACCCAAGAACAGTTTAGTATAATACTGGCCTCTATAATTGAAATCTGACAAGGAAAAACGAGTTACACACCGAAAATGTTTTAAACTGGTGGAAGCCAATCACGTGGATACCATCATATTAATTAGACTTTAGGTCCCGTTAGTGGAATTCTACAGTAGGTGGGTCTGAATGCTTTGATAAAGTAATTGGGAGCATGATGCATTTATTTGGGTTGGACTTCGTATAAAGGAAGGGGGAAGGGTTTGAGGTGTCTGGTTTACTAAATTTTTCAGTATATGCAAAATTTGCTTTAAGGGATTTTCTGTTTTTTGATACTGTCTTGTCCATGTTTTAATTTCCAGAAAGGGCAAGTATGCCTTAATTTGCTGTAAGGTTATGCTTCGTTATTTCGGAAAAAATGTGTAATGTATTTTGTTGAAAGGGACTAAGTAGTTGTTTATGGTACTATCTGATAAATTATTTAATATTTCTAGAAGGGGATGCATGCATGAATACTTATTTGTTTTACAGTTTGTTTTTAAGTTCTGTTTATACTGTAGTATTTTTTGAAGTCTCGAATAAAAATTCCCGTATTCTCTTAATGGGGAAGGGGTCATCAGTTTTATTTAATTTTGGGGTTCGAAATATTTCTAACAAACTAGAAAGTGTATGGATGTAATACTTTTATTTCTCTTGCCTTTTGATTTGTATAGTTTGTGTGAGTTAACAGTGTAATTATTTTTTTTGTTGAAGTCAAAATACAAAAATTGCCCTACTCTTTTCGAGAAGTGCCATGGGATCTTTAACGTCCACCTGGACTACCACCAGAACAGGCAGATGGGACCTCGGTTTAACATCTCATCCGAAAGATGGCACCTCAGGAGTGCAGCCCCAAAAAATGCTGCAGTACTGTGTCAGTATTGGATTTAACCCAAGTGCCTGAGTGTGGGGCTAGAACCCACATCTTTCTGATATTTTGGCCTCCGGCGAGTGTGCAACCTGCTGAGCCACCACCACTGACTTTGACAGTGTCACATGACCATTGATTATTTTCTAACTCGGATTTGAAGCATTTCTGTTTTAGGAAACGGTGCAACTTTTGTGATATCTCTCATCAGGCCACACCGTGGAACTGGTAGCCAGGCACTAGGACTACATGGAAGATTTTTGCAAGCAATCCGCTAGAAGCT
The DNA here is from genome assembly GCA_016271365.2 of Neoceratodus forsteri. Taxonomy (NCBI): domain Eukaryota; kingdom Metazoa; phylum Chordata; order Ceratodontiformes; family Ceratodontidae; genus Neoceratodus; species Neoceratodus forsteri. Next base: position 578,662,116 of record CM028138.1, read on the forward strand.
ACTCATGATGACTACGTACGTTGGCACGTTCCATATGAATGTGGGTGGCCCTTCCCTCCTCAGTTCTTTTTCTGCCGTCAATCATACTGGCCAGACCCTATTTGGAAACGCCACCACTAATGTCGGTGGCTCAGGGGGTAGCACACTCTCCTCTGAGGCCGGGAGATAGGAAGGCTGTGTGTTCAGTTCCCACATCTGGCACTTGGGTTAATATCCCAATGCTGACACTGTAGTGCAGCATGAGGGGGTGCTGCACCTCTGAAGTGCTGTCTTTCGGATGAGACGTTAAACCGAGGTCCGTTCTGCCTGGATTGGTGGTAGTTCAGGTGGATGCTAAGATCCCATGGCACTTACCGAAAAAGAGTAGGGGAATTTCACCAGTGTCCTGGCCAAATTTCTCCCATTCACTAAAAACACCACCAGCAGCTTAATCTGGTTCAGTTTTTCAGTTGCTTACCATCTGTATCCCCACTCCCACCCCGGTCACCCCTGAGAAAGGGAGTTGTAGGCACAGTGGGCTTGCTGGGTCAACAAAATACAATAAATATAGTTGACTGCTCTTATAGTTATTTCTCTACTTAGTTTTCACTTTTCATAAGTGATACCCGATGTGTATTTCGACTAAAGAGCTGTCAAAGCCCTTCAAATACTGCGAATGTGATGAGATGATGTACTCTGGCGACTCACTGTCTGTGTGTGGTGCCCATAATGTGAGGGCATGCCAGATTTGCTGTAAATTTAATACCGCTACCCAGCAATGCCGAAATAATGCTGTGGAGATCCACCTACTTAAACAGCAGATAGCCAGAATGGAGAAAGAGCTCCACCGTGTTGCTGGCCTGCTTTTCGGGTTACCACTCCTTGAAGTCCTGGGAGAAGACTTCAGGACAGCACAAGAAGCACCGGGGAGAGGGAATGCAGTAAGGAGAAAAGCTCCTCTGTTAATGGTAGCCTCTTCACTCCAGCGTGACCAGTTATGCACCATTGACTACCCCAGTGGTACCGCAGCCAGCCACCCAGATAGTTTACCCTTGTAGGTTGGGACAGACTGCGAGCACCACCAGCCCCAGTACAACTTCTCTGTTGCCTTTGACGTCGGGTACGTAGTCTCCCACATCATCACCCAGTGTTCCTGCCGACTATGTGGGTACCGATGTTCAGGCGGTACTTTGTCCTTTGTGGACATTAACAGCCTACTCTGTCCTGTCACAAGAGCCACGGATGCAGCAGCTTGGGCAGGCCCCAGCGCCGACTCCTGTCAGGCCAACATACCAGTTTCTGTGTCGGTGTTGGTGGCTTCACTGCCTCCCTCTTTGAGGCGTGCTGAACACATCGATGAGGACTAGGAGTACAACCCTGACTTGATCGTGCAGGAGGAAGAGTATGTGGAAAGCTCATATGAAAGGTCCAGTTCCACTATCTCTACAGGGAGCAAGGACTGTAGTGTATACACCAATGTACCCTCACTAATCTTCATGATGCCGCAGCGCCAGACTGCCATAGGGTTCGAATTGGAAGAACAGGACATCACCAGGAGAAGTTTGGTGGTGTTCCTGGAATTGCCCAATTTTCCCACCCATCATTCTTCCTCCCCTACTTGCCTAACTTGGAAGATGTCACCCTGGCTGCCTGGCATAAGCTAAACATGATACTTGCCATAGCCAGGAAGGCAAATAAAATGTATTAGGCCTCCATAGGTGAGCCTTTTTTTTTTTTTTTTTTTTTGCTGGCCAGCTTGAGACTGATTCTGTGGTCATAAATGCTGCCCATGACAGATCTGAACACCTTAGTTCCCCACTTCCTGATAAGGAATCCAGGAGACTAGATGTTTTGGGAAGGACTTTTGCTTCTGCTGCTTTGGGCCTCAGAATTGCTAATTAACAGGCCCATCTGGTTAAATACCCTCTGGAGGAAGGCCAAAACAGCGTCCCAAGCCCTACCAGAGGAGCTCTCAAAGGCTCTACAAGCAGGGGCAGATGTAGGTAAGCAGGGCTTGCGTTAACGCACTAGTGACATCCTGCTCTCTGAATTTTGCTGTTTTAGACGCAGTGCTCCAGCTTCAGTGCGTCTTGATTGACGCAGCATTCCGGTGTTTTTTTTTTTCCCCATTGGTCGCTGCTGTGCTGATAGACAAAAAACACACTTTTCATTGATATTGCAGCCGTTCTATGCTACTACATGCTGTCGCATGGAGCACACTTCTCTAGCATCTGGGTTTGTATGACGTTGCCTGCTTTTGCATTTCTACATGCTGCTGCTCAGAATGCTGACTTTTAACATCTGTTTTTTGCATGCCTCAGCCTGAGGGAACGAGTCTGGGTCAGTGTGGCATCCCGATGGACTTTGGATTTTTCAGCTTATGATTTATGGCACATGTGGAAGGGTCAGCAACAAATATGAGCTGCATCTGTGTAAGGGATATGCATCTGAGTGGGAGGCTCCAGAGCTGCTCGTGAGGCTGCTGGTTCCATTGATCGCATCTGAAACTAGTATTGACACACTGTTGTCATCTTCCTTGGGACTCAGACAGGCAAATTATATGGCCTATACAGCTAGGTACCAGAAGTCCAGGTGGGACACTGTACTGGCACTGGCTAAACAGGTCTCCCCCCAGCTAGCCAAGGAGCTGGAGGCAGTGGCTGCAGATGGGATTGAGGCATCTAAAGTTGTTTCATGCTGCTGTGGACTGTAATAATGCATCAAGAGTCATGGCTACATCTGTGGCTCTTCGGAGAATGTCTTGGCTCAGATGTACTAGCCTCTCGCAGGATACCCAGGCTAAGGCAATGGATTTTCCTGTAGTGGGTAATTCTTTCTGTTTGGTGAGCAGACAGAGAATTACGTGAAGAGAATGGATGAGTACAGGACCACCTACAGGAGTGCTCAGGCCAAGCAGGGGCAGGCCTTTTCAAAGGCCTTTTTACCAAGCACAGGCCGCCTCTTCCTTTTCAGAGGGGGTTCTTCAGAGGGAGAGGCAGAAGGGGGATGAGCAGGGCTGCATCCACTCCTCAGCCTAAGGCCCCTGCCAAGCAGACACCCTATTCCAGTACGGTGCAGGCTGGCTTACTTTGTCCAGGACTGGATGCCTGTTACGTCAGACAAGTGGATCCTGGAAGTAGTAAGCCAGGGACTGGTTCTCAACTTCAGAAAATTTCCAAAGATGAGCCAGATCTTTTCCACCTGCAAATCTCTGAAAACCCTTGCCCTAGAGGCAGAGGTTTCATCTCTTCTGGCCTTAAGAGCCATAGAGAGAGTACCTGCCCTACACTGGGGCAAAGGTCTGTACTCCAGGTACTTCCTGACCCCAAAAAAGACAGGAGTGGTGACCCATCCTAGACCTAAGATCTAAACAAACATCTTTTAAAACCAAAGTTCAAGATGGTAACTCTGGGAATAATCCTTCACTTTCTAAGGCCGGGGGACTGACTAACCTCCCTGGACCTCAGATGCCTACTTTCACATTCCCATCAAGTGCTCCCACAGAAAGTATATCAGGTTCAAGTTGCCCTCGGGCCACTATCAGTTCAGACCAATGCCTTTTGGCCTAACCTGGCCTGGCAGTAGTAGTTGCCTTTCTAAGAAGGCAAAAGATCTCCATTCTAGGGACATGGATATGTTGTTCATCCACACTGTCTGGCAGGTACCTTGCCGCTTTAAATCTTACCGGAAGGTCTTCAAGCTGGCTCCTGCCACCGACCCGGGTGGTAAAACTCTCAGCTCCGCCCCATGACTCCAGATCTTCCTTACCGCTTGGAAGCTCAGGTTCCTCCTTAGCGCTCTGCGTTTTAGACTGGATCCAAACTCTTCGGTTAACACGAAACTAATTTTAAAGTTTACTAGACTTCAGTCTGTTTCTTCCTTCGCGGCTGCGATGGACAAATAGACTCCCGGTTTTCGGCGGTGCCCATGCGGGCAGAAGATGTCCAGGACCGATCTGCACTCTACGTGCATCTACTGTCTCTGGCTTGACCACGATTCGCAGGCCTGCGATTTGTGCAAGTCCTTCTCGGCAAATGTCTTCTTAAGACCGTGCTGCCAGGCTCCAACTTGGGGCCCCGAGAGACGTATACCGCTGGTGAAGTCGAAGGAGGCCTGTTGGGTGGTTTCCGCGGCAGCTGGCTCGGCTGAGCAAGTTGAACAGATCGCTCTCGAGGAGGCGGCCCAGGCCGCATCCTCATCTTCCTCGGTCGCGGAATTTATCCCGCTGTCTTTGGGATCCTCTACACAGCTTCTTTTAAGGAGCTTTGCCAGTCCCTCTCCAGGAAGGGCGAGGGGCCATCTGAACACTCTTCTCAATCAAAAAAGGAGGACTCAAAGGGTAAGTCCCACTGTCTATGTTCATGGGAGCGGGAGAGGTCCCCTTCCCCGGACAGTCGACACTCTACTTCGGTCGATGTTGTGGCTAAGGCTGTTGGCTTCACGGTGTCCCCGTCAGGTCAGCCGGCCGAGACACCCGTCGACACGGTCGAGATTTTTCTCGACCCGTCAGACGGGCTGTCGACCGAAGCTGACAACCCTTCATCACCGGTTCCCCGGTGGAAACTAAGGACTTGCCTGTGCCGGAGTCCCCGGTCAAGGCTCCCGAGCCGAGGGAGGAGCGGGTTTCCCCCAGCTCCCTCCAAGACCCACCCTCGGAAACAGAGGGTCTTGGACCTCATCTCGGTCCAGCCGATCCCATCGACACCGGTCTCTGCACCGAGGAAAGCGGCACCACCACTCGTACTAGTCTTCCTCCTTGGAAGAGGAGAGGCTTCGGCGCAAATTGCGTCGATGCTACGAGGACTTAATGTAGCAGCAACTCGTTTTGTCGGGAACAAGCCGATGCAGTCTCCTTCCCCGGCCATTAAGTGGCTGTCACCCGAAAGGCCGAAACAACCCCTCGCGGTGGTCGAGGTGCCCAAGCCTGGGCCATTTCAGCCGAAATCAGCCTCCGCCTCCACAACCGAAATCGGGGGCTCCGACCAAGGATTCTCGGTTGGGTCAGGGTCTGCCCCATGGTTGTCTGTCACCCTCCCGACCGTCCTTGGCAGGTGGAGGATGGCTCAGGCTCCAGGCAGCTCTTCGCAGACTCCTTGGAGTTTGACGACTCCTCCCTGTTTTCCAAGCCCCTTGACCTGGAGTCCTCCGGGGGGGCAGTCGGTGCATGAGAGCCCATCATCGTTCATTGGTCTGCTTTGGCTCATCTCGATCTGTCCACCGGGATGCAACTCGAGCCCGTATCCAAAGCGCCAGTATCCCCTGACGGAGATACTGGACCGAGGGGATTCTCCCACAGAGGCCTTTCCGGTGGCTGAAGCCATTGTGGGCCCAGCCTTGGAGCTTTGGCAGCTGCCAGCTTCCTGTCCTGCGCCTTCGGCCAGGATGGCCAGGAAGTATGTGGTCCCTACCAGCGCTCTGTCCGGTTTTTCGGAACACCCCTCTGCGGATGGGTTGGTCACCGATAGCGTTTTCCACACCGGGAATGCTAGGGATGTGGATAAGCCCACCGACAAGGAGTCCAAAAAGCTGGACTATGCTGGGCGCAAGGTATACACTGCGTCCTCCCTCGGCCTCCGTCAGGCCAGTTCGGTCGTACTGATGGCGCACTTCTCCCACGCCCTCATGGGCTCCCTGGATGAGGTGATCCCTCATCTCCCGGCTGACCTGCAGACTACGGTCAAGCAGGTGCGGGATCAGGGAAGGGCAGTGGCGAAGAAGCAGCTCCAAACGGCTCTAGATATCAGACTCCTGTGCCCGGTCAGTAGCGGCCGCAGAGCCTGGCTGAGGATATCCACCTTTGTGGCGGATACCCAGCACAAGTTGGCGGATGTCTCCTTCTTGGGGACCGACCTGTTCGGCCCTGGAGTGGAAGGCCACCTCCAGAGGATCGAGAAGTCCAACGCCACCTTGGACTCGGTCACGTACGCTCAGAAGGACAAGGGCGTGGTCAGCAACATAAGTCTTTCAACCTTCTGCCCGTGCTTGCGTCGGTAGCAACACCAGCTCGGGGCCAGCAAGCTCGGCGCTTGGCACCCCAAAGCCGAAGCCTGCAGCTTCCTCCAACAGGAAGCCGGGAGGAAAAAGGCTCAGGAGGTCCCTCGGCCGGTCCTTCCTCCAAGTTTGCCCAGTGACTGGTTGAGGGGTGTAGCCCATAGCCTCGTCGCTTCCCCCTGGGTTCCCCCCCATGGGGGACGGCTCCGCCACTTCCTTTCCGCCTGGTCCGCTATCACCACGGACCGCTGGATGTTAGAGGTGGTAGGAAAGGGTCTGCCTCTGGAGTTCGAGCAGGCCCCGCCCTTCCGAGCCATCGCCCCATGGGGGGGGGGGCCCTACGGGGTCCGCAGCCTCTGTCGGCTCGTCGAGCTAACATTGCCCTGCTCCTCGAAAAGGAGGTGATCAGGAAGGTGGCGGATCCTCCACCAGACCCAGGGTTTGTGTCCAGGTACTTCCTGGTCCTGAAACGGATGGGGGGCTGGTGCCCCATTCTAGACCTGCACGACCTGAACAGGTTCCTAAGGTCTTGAACCTTTAGGATGGTCTCTCTGGCTCAGATCATTCCATCCTTGGAACAAGGCATGTGGTTCTGTTCTCTGGACCTCCAGGACACGTTTTTTCACGTCCCAATCCGTCCGTCCGACCAGCGATTCCCTCCGCTTCTGGGCAGAGGGGTCCCTCTCCGAGTTCTGGGCCATGCTCTTGACCTTTCTCTAGCTCCAGGGTCTTCACTAAATGCATGGCAGTGGTGACTGCATTCCTCTGGCGCGAAGGGTCGGGTGTACCCTGCCTGGGACGACTGGCAGTTGGTCTCCAGAATGGAGGTGGAAGCGGTCAGGATCTGGCCTCCAGGTTTGCTGTCAAGTTGGCTTCCTTATTAACGAGACCAAGTTGGAACTCATGCCAAAGCAGGTGATCCAATTCATCGGGACAGAGCTCGACACTCTGCGAGCCAGAGCATGGCTCCCAGCGGAGAGGGACGAGGTTCTTTCCTCCTTCGTCCAATCATTTCAGGTTGGGCAATTGTGCCCTGCCCAGGACTTCCTGGGCCTCATGGCAGCCTGCACCAGCGTGGTCCATTGGGCCCGTTGGCACATGCGTCCCCTACAGTGGGGACAGGCCAGCCAGTGGTCAGAGCGCTCCGGTCCTTTGGATCAGCCAATGATGGTGACCCAGGAGATGTGGAACGCTCTCCAGTGGTGGATCGTTCCAGCTCATCTGCAGGAGGGCATCCCGTTCGACCGCCTCTCTGGGTTGGGGTGCCCATCTGGGGGAGCACAGAGCGCACGGCCACTGGTCCCCACAGGAGTCCTGATACATCAACCTGCTGGAGCGTCGAGCGGTTCGTCTAGCCCTCACCGCCTTTGCTCAGTTTGTACGGGGTCAAGTGGTCCAGGTCCAAACGGATAATACCACAACCATGTACTACCTAAACTGCCAGGGCGGGACACGCTCCATGCCTCTGTGCAGAGAAGCTCTCCGCATTTGGTCCCTTGTGCGCAGCCTGAAGGCGGATCTCCTTGCCATCCATGTGGCAGGAGCCTCCAACATTCTGGACGATGCCCTAAGCCGGATAGAAGCTGCGTCCCACGAGTGGTTTCTCCTGCCAGAGGTAGTACAAGATCTGTTCTCCCACTGGGGCATGCCTCAGGTGGACCTGTTTGCCTCCCAGGGAGAATGCGAAGCTGAGACTTTTTCATGCCCGCCCCCCTCAGCAGGGCTCGCTGCAGGGGGATGCCTTCTCAAGGTCGTGGACCCCGGGCCTCTTCTACACCTTCCCCCATTTCCCTTGATCCACAAGGTGCTTCTCAAGGCGAGGAGGGACAAGGCGCAGGTGATTCTGGTAGCCCCCGACTGGCCCTGCCAGTTCTGGTATCCAGATCTCCTCAGTCTCAGCTCCAGGCTCCTGAGGTGGCTTCCAGCCCACCAGGACCTGATCTCAGTCAGTCAGGGGAAGGTATTCCATCCGGACCTTCAATCCTTGCACCTGACAGCCTGGTTCCTGAACGGCTAGAGTTCCACGCTTTGGGTCTTTCTGACGAGGTCCTCAACGTTGTTGAGGCTTCCCGTAAGGAGTCGACCAGAAAATGGTACGCCTTTAAATGGAAGTGTCTCCATTTGATGTCGGGGCAAGAGCCTGGACCCTTCCTCATGCTCCTTTGTAAGTATTCTGGACTACCTGTGGTCCCTTTCTCAGCAAGGGCTTCGGTTGACTACGGTGCACCTGGCAGCCATCTCTGCTTACTGGGTGTGGGCCGGGAAGCAGTCGGTGGCCCAGGAGAAGGTGGTTGTGCGCTTTTCCAAAGGTCTTGATCACAGATTCCCTCTGGTGCGAGAACCTCCACCTCCATGGGATCTACTGCTGGTATTGGCTAAGCTCATGGGCAAACCATTCGAACTGATGCACAGGTGCGATTTTTCCCACCTGTCGTGGAAGACCGCCTTCTTGGTGGCTAGCACGTCAGCCTGAAGGATGGGAGAGGTGGTGTCGGAGTTTCACCTTAACCAGGTGTTGACTCTGCCGTTCTTTTACCCCAATCACACCTCGGAGGCCAAATATAGACTTCATACTCTGGACCCTAGAAGTGCGCTCTCTTATTATAAGGAGCGGACGGTTGAAGTTCGGGGAGAGGTTCGCCAGCTGTTTGTCACCTACGCTGAAGCCGCACCTGGCAGACTTGCAGCCAAGTGGACGATAGGCAGGTGGGTCACCTCCTGCATAGATCTCTGCTGTAAGTTGGCGGGCATGGAGCCTCCCAGAGGGATAAGAGCTTATTCTACCTGTCATACCGCTGCTTCCAGGGGCATCCCTATCCAGGAAATCTGCAGGGCTGCTACCTGAAGTCAGCACACACCTTCATTACCCACTACCACCTCGACCTTGAGTCACGCCGGGATGCTGGTTTTGGGACCTCGGTTCTCCAGTCTTTATTCCCTAAGCAGGGGGTGTGCGCCTTGCCTCCCTCCTCCCGGAGAACTGCTAGGAGTCTGCCAGACAGTGTGGATGAACAACATATCCATGTCCCTAGAAATACAGGTTACTCACCTGTAACAGGAGTTCTAGGAATGGTATATGTTGTTCATCCACATGACCCACCCGGCTTCCCCGGCTTCGACGCACAACCTGGCTTCCAGCGGGCTAGATCTGGCATCATGGGGCAGAGCCAAGATTTTTACCACCCAGGTGGGTGGGAGGAGCCAGCTTGAATACCTTCTGGCAAGATTTAAAGTGGCAAGGAACCTGCCAGACAGTGTGGATGAACAACATATACCATTCCTAGAACTTCTGTTACAGATGAGTAACCTGTATTTTTTCCATATCTGGACGATTGGCTAATAGTGGGCCAGTCTCCAGACCAAATAGTCTCACCTGCAAGTGACCCAGCAAGTGCTCACTTTTCTAGGATTTCTTCTCAACCTTACCAAGTCAGTTCTTAAACCAGTGCGGCTTCTTACCGTGTTAGGGGCAGAACTGGACAGTCAAACAAGGCCTTTCTTCCCTGGAAAGGACAAGGGCTCTTATAGAACTACCCTCTTTGTTCAGCCTTGGTGTATCTCTATCAGGAAGGCATTTCCTCCAGCTCTTGGGCCACATGCAGCTTCAACAGCAGTGGTCCAAGGGGCAGGATTCCAGATGAGGGATATTCAGTTCCATCTGAGAGCCTTTTGGTCTCAAAGGAAGGATTCCCTTACCAAACTGATCCCAGTGACTCTGACCTTGATCCAAGCCCTCCAGTGGTGACAGGATCAGGACAATTTAAGACAAGGTGTTCTTTTTGCTACTCAGCCTTGTTCAGTGGTTCTTACCACGGACGCTTCTCTTCTGGGCTGGAGAGCCCATCTGGGGTCCCTCACTGCCCAGGGGCTGTGGTCCCCCCTAGAATCCCTTCTCCATATCAATCTCTTACAACTCGGGGCAGTTTTTCTGGCCCTGAAAGCTTTCTCTGTCAGTGCAGAACAAGGTGGTTCAGGTCATAACGGACACCACCACCACCACCGTGTGGTACATCAACAAGCAGGGAGGCACTCTGTCCATGGCCTTGTGCACGGAAGCCATGAAATTGTGGTCCCTGGCTTATCCCCTGCAAACCTGTCTAGTAGCAGTGCACCTTCCAGGGAAGGACAGTATGCTAGCAGATGCACTGAGCAGGATCTCTCGGGGCCATCACGAATGGTTCCTGGACCCTCGGGTGTTGAAAGTGATTTTTTTCAAGGTGGGGCATTCCAGAGCTGGATCTCTTTGCAGCCCCAGGCAATCACCAGCTTCCTCTTTTGCTACAGTCCCCCAGTCTTGGGCTCAGTCCCCCTGGATGCTCTTATTCTGAATTGGGAAAGGAAATTTCTGTATGCCTTCCCTCCATTCACACTCCTCTTCAGTTTTAGTCAAAATAAGGTCTCAACCTTGCAAAGTGATTCTGATTGCTCCAGATTGGGCCAGACAGCCTTGGTACCCCCTGTTCTTGTCCCTAGCAGTCCATCTTCCCAGGAATTACAACCTGTTAACATCCTCTCGGGAGGATTTGGTACCCCAATCTTTAGTCTCTCAATCTCATGGCATGGCTCTTGAAGAGTTAGTTTGCAGATTTGCATCTTTCTCAGGGGGTTCTGGATGTTCTCAAAGCTTCTCGAAAGCCCTCCACCAGAAATACTTATAACTCCAAATGGAAGAGATTCAGTATTTGGTGTTCTAAAAAGCATATTTCCCCAGATACCGCTGAATTGCCTACGGTTCTGGATTATATGGTCCATTTTAATGGCCTAGGTTTCAGGCCTCAGGCCTGGAGAGATGGAACACATGCAAATGATGGAATTCTGTCTGTGGGGAAGTCTTCTTCACTATCTTCTCATCCTCTGTTCTGTAAATTTTTTTAAAGGATTGCTTCACACTAATCCTCCTTTTAGAGACCCTGCTCCTGCCTGGGATTTGAATGTTTGCATTGCTCAACTTATGCAACCTCTTTTTGAGCCTATGTACTTGACTTGGAAAACTGTGTTCTTGGTAGCCATTACCTCTGCCAGACGTATCAGTGAATTGCAAGCCCTGTCAGTGGAACCTGATTTTATCTCCTTTCACAGGGATAAAGTGATTCTTAGAACCAATAGAAAGTTCTTACCCAAAGTGGTTTCAGACTTCCATTTAAACCAGTCTGTCTCTTCCTGTTTTCTTCACTGATCAGTCTTCCTCAGGAGAGAGGAGGCTACACAGTTTAGATGTTAAAAGAGCCCTTAGTTATTACATAGAGCGTACCAAGGGTCACAGGTTTGAGTCCCTCCAGTTGTTCCTCACTTATGGAGAAGTGGGAAAGGGCAGACCTGCCAAGAGAACTATTGCCAGGTGGATTGTGTCTTGTATATAAGTCTGCTATGAAAAACTGGGAGAGAGTCCACCCTTAGGCCTGAGGGCTCACTCTACAAGAGGTACAGCTGCTTCCCTGGCAGCAAGATATCGCTCTCTTACAAATTTGTCAAGCAGCCACCTGGAAAACAGTCCATACCTTTACCAAGCATTACTCTCTGGATGTCCAGGCTAGGAGTGATGCTCGGTTTGGCACAGCAGTACTTCAGAGCCTATTCCCAAAGTAGGTTCTGTCCCTCCTCCATGGAGGTGCTGCTTGGTAGTCTGCAATTGTCAGAATACAGCAAGACTTCATGTTGTTTGAAGAAAAAATTACTCACCTTAGTAATTATGTTTCTTCTATTGGAGTCTTGCTGTATTCTGACCTCCCTCCCTGGCTCCCCTCTCAGAACCTGGTTTTGGGAATTGGGGGGCAGGTGCAGTGTTGCACCTCAGGGATGCCCCTTTTACACACTCTTCTTTTGATTGGGTGTTTATTTTATTGTATTCCTGTTTGGTTTGGGTTTTGAGTTTCCTGTCTTGCGTCTTCTTTTGGTAATCCAAATCTTTTTGTTGCGAGTTGGCTATTAAGTTTTTTACAATTTCCACATAGAATAGCTATTAATGTGTTCGTAAGAATATGACTATTAGCTTTCAAAGGGAAACGGACAGAGACATCAACCGAGCTCGAGCTCAGCATTCTATGCTCTGCATAGAAAGATTAACCCTTTGTTCTCCGGGGCAGTTTAAAGGCTGGAGCTAACTGCACTTGTCAGAATACAGCAAGACTCCAATAGAAGAAACATAATTACTAAGGTGAGTAATTTTTTCTTCTTGGGACATGGATATGATGTTCATCCACACTGTCTGGCAGGTATCCTTGCCGCTTTAAATCTTGCCGGAAGGTCTTCAAGCTGGCTCCTCCCACCCACCCGGGTGGTAAAACTCTCAGCTCCGCCCCATGACGCCAGATCTTCCTTACCGCTTGAAGCTCAGGTTCCCTCCTTAACGCTCTGCGTATAAGACTGGTTCCTAATTCTTGGTTTCCGAATTTAAAAGTTTTGCATTATAGACTTGGTCTTCTATCCCCACGCGGCTGCGATGGACCGTCGACTCCGGTTTTCGGAGGTGCCCTTGCGAACGAAGTGTCTCGGATGGATCCACACTCCGTGTGTCTACTGTTTGGCCTTGAGCACAACCTGCAGGCTTGCGACCTGTGTCTTCCTTCTCAGCCTCGTCCTCGAAGACCCGTGCTGCCCGTTTACAACTGGGCGCCCTGAGAAGCGTTTTCCTCCGGTGAAGTCAAAGGCCCGGTCGGCGGTTTCACTGACGGCGGGCTCGGCGGATCAGCTAGAGCAGATGATGCCCTCGAAGAGGGATGCGGGCTGCATCTTCCTCGACCGTGGCATTTATCCGCTCTCCCTGGGTTCCTCTGCACAGCTTCCTTTAAGAGCTTTGTCTGTCCCTCTCCACTAGAGGAGGGACCAGCGTCTGCTGGACCTTCTTCTTGGTCCAAGAAGAAAGAAAGGTAAATCCCTCCGTCGGCGGCTTCTTGGGAGGCGGGAAAGGTCCCTCTCCCGGTTGTGCGGCCGCCGACCCCGGTCGATCGTTTGGCTTCGCCACTGGTCTCACGCGAGTGTCCCCGTCAAGTCAGTTGACGAGACTCCCGTCGGCATGATCGAGATCCTGTCGACCCGTTGGGCAGGTTGTCGACCGGCAAACCGGAAATCCTCTCATCGGTTCCCCGGTGGAGTTGAGGATCAGCGGGCTTGCCAGTGCCTTCGGTTCCGGAGCCCTCGGGTGAACTCTCCGAGCGAGGGAGGAGCGGTTCCATCCCCTCCCGCTACCGTCCTCGGAAAGGCCGAGGTTCTCTGTCTCGGACTTCTTCGTAGTCCAACCGATCCCGCCGTCGCATAGGCGATCTCGGCACCGCGGTATGGCAGCGGCGCCGCTTCGTCCTCGGATGAGGAGGCTTTAGCGTAAATTCATCCCGGCAGTCACGAGGACCTCATGTAACAGCTCCTTCTGACTGGGAACAGCCGTCGCCTTACCCGGCCATTAAGTGGCTGTCACGGAGGCGGCGAAACAACCCCTCGTCTTACCGAGGCCTGTTCCCAGGCGGTTGTTGAAGCCAAACCAGCTGCTCCACCGATTCGGTGGAACCTCCGCCTCCACAGCCGCTGTTTGGGCTCCGATCAAGAACTCTTGGTCGGCTCAGGGTCTGCCGCATAGGCTGTCGGTCACCCTCACTCCCGATGCGCCCTCGGCAGGTGGAGGTGGCTCAGGCCGAGCAGCTCTTTGCGGACTCTTCTGAGTCGGCAGTTCCTCCTTTTCTCCAGGCGGGTGGACTTGGAAGGTCCTCTAGAGTCAGTTGCTGGGCGACAGCGCCCGTCCTTCCTGGGTTTGCTCAGGCTCATCTTGGAGTCCACGGGATGCAGCTCGAGCCCGTATCCAGCGGACCAAGTATCCCTCACGGAGATATTGGATCGAGGTTCCCTCCGGAGGTCTTTCCTGTGGCCGAGGCCATTGTAGGCCCGGCCCGGAGCCTCTGGCAGTGCCCTGCTTCCTGCCCTCGCCCGGCCAGGATGGCCAGGAAGTATCGGTCCCTACGGTTCCTGTCGGTTTCTCGGAACATCCCTCAGCCGGGGTTGGTTACCGACAGGCGTTTTCCGGCGTGCGGAAGCGCTGGGGCGTGGACAAACCTCCGACAAGGGTCAAGAAATTGGACTATGCGGGCGAAAAGTCTCGCTTCGTCCTCCCTTGGCCTTCCGTCAGGCCAGCTCGGCCGTGCTTATAGCACATTTCTCCCATGCCCTGTTGGGCTCCTGGGCAGATGATCCCTCATCTCCTGGCTGACCTGCAGACCACGGTTAGGCAGGTGCGGGACCAGGGCAGGGCAGTGGCCACAGCAACTTCAGACTGCTCTGGACATTGGAGACTCATCACGCCAGGTCAGTCGTGGCTGCAGTGGCTGTCTTGCCGTCGGGCATGGCTGAGGATATCCACCTTCCAGCGGATACCCAGCACAAAATGGCGGATGTCCCTTCCTGGGGACCGACCTCTTCGACCCTGGGTGGAAGGCCACCCCAGAGGATCGAAAAGTCAATGCCAATTTGGACTCTGTCTCATCCGCTCAGAGGGACAAGACGCGCAGACCGCACCCAAGCCTTTGTCCATCAGCTCCAGCACGTCCGCCCAGCAGCATCAGGGCCAGCAGGCTCGTGCTTGGCGTCCCAAACCCAAGCCAGCGACTTCCTCCTCCAGGAAGCAGGAGGTAGAGCCCTGGAGGTCCCTTGGCCAGTCCTTCCTCAAGCCTGCCCAGTGGCCGGGTTGAGGGGTGCACCTAACCTCGTCTCCTCACCCAGGTGCCCCGTGGAGAGGGAACTCTGCCACTTTCTTTCCGCCTGGTCCGTTATCAGAGCTCGGCTGTCATGCCCGAGGCAAGGCGCGACTCCCGGCAGACAGGGTCGAGTTCTTTCCTCTTTGCCCAATCATTTCTGGTTGGGCAATTGCGCCCTGCCCGGGACTTCCTGCGCCTCCTGGGTCTCATGGCGGCCTGTACCAGCGTGGTCCGTTGGGCTCACTGGAACATGCGCCCCCTTCAGTGGGGGCTGGCCAGCCAGTGGTCCCAATGCTGCGATCCATTGGACCAGCTAGTGACGGTGACCCAGGGGATGTGGAACGCTCTCCAATGGTGGACCGTTCCAGTTCATTTGCAGGAGGGCATCCCGTTTGTCTGCCCCGAGCCGACGGCCTCTCTATCGACTGATGCCTCTCTGATGGGTTGGGGTGCCCATCTGGGGGAACACCGAGTGCACGGCCTCTGGTCCCCGAGGTAGTCCCGATGCCACATCAACCTGCTGGAGCTCCGAGCGGTCCGCCTAGCTCTCACCACCTTTACTCCGTTTCTTCAGGGTCAAGTGGTCTGGGTCCAGACGGACAACACCACGACCATGTACTATCTAATCTGCCAGGGCGGGACGCGCTCCATGCTTCTATGCAAGGAAGCTATCTGCATCTGGTCACTCGTGCGCAGCCTGGAGGCGGATCTCCTAGCCATTCACTGTGGCAGGAGCCTCCAACACCCTGGCCGATGCCCTAAGCCGGATAGGGGCTGCGTCCCACGAGTGGTCTCTCCTGCCGAAGGTAATACAAGATATATTCTCCCAATGGGGCACACCTCAGGTGGACCTGTTTGCCTCCAGGGAGAATGCAGGCTGAGGCTGTTCATGCCCCCCCTCAGCAGGGATCGCTGCGGGGATGCCTTCTCAAGGCCGTGGACCCCGGGCCTCCTTCTGCGCCTTTCCCCATTCCCTTGATGCACAAGGTGCTTTCAAAGCAAGGAGGACAAGGCGCAGGTGATTCTGATAGCCCCAGACTGGCCCCGCCAGTACTGGTACCCAGATCTCCGAGGCGGCTTCCAGCTCGCCCAGACCTGCTCTGTCAATCAGGGGAAGGTATTCCATCCGGACCTTCAAACCCTGCACCTGACGACCTGGTTCCTGGCGGCTAGGTTCAGGCCTTAGGTCTTTTGGCGAGGTCCTCAACGTAATTGAGGCATCCCCGTGAGGAGTCGACCAGAAAATGCTCGCACTTCAAATGGAAGAGATTTTCCATTTGGTGCAGACAGGGCCTGGACCCTTCCTCCTGTTCCTTGGCGAGCATATTGGACTACCTTTGGTCCCTTTCTCAGCAAGGGCTTAGGTCGACGACCCTTAAGGTGCACCTGGCAGCCATCTCTGCTTACCGGGCGCGGGCCGGGAAGCAGTCGGTGTGCAGGAGAAGGTGGTCTGGTGCTTTTTCAAAGGCCTTGATCACATTTCCCCTCCAGTGCGAGAACCTCCACCTCCGTGGGATCTACTGCTGGTACTGGCAAAGCTCGTGGGCAAGCCATTCGAACCAGTGCACAGGTGTGAACTCTCACCTGTTGTGGAAGACCGCCTTCTTGGTGGCTGTCACGTCAGCCAGAAGGATGGGAGAGCTCCAGGCACTTTGCATCGAGTCTCCTTACCTGATCTTCCACAGGGACAAGGTTGTCCTGCGCCCCAACCCGAAATTCCTTCCGAAGGTGATGTCGGAGTTTCACCTTAACCAGGTGTTGACTCTGCGGTGTTCTACCCCAATCACAGCTCGGAGGTTGAATATAGGCTCCATACTCTGGACCCTAGAAGGCGCTCACTTTCTATAAGGGAGCTGCGGCTGAAATTCGGGAGATTAGCCAGCTGTTTGTCACCTACGCTGAAGCCGCCTGGCAGACCTGCAGCCAAGCGGACGATAAGCGGGTGGGTCACCTCCTGCATAGAGCTCTGCTATAAGTTGGCGGGCATGGAGCCTCCCAGAGGATAAGAGCTCATTTTACCCGCCATACTGCTGCATCGGTGGCTGCTTCAGGATCCCTATCCAGGAAATTTGCAGGGCTGCTACCCGGAAGTCAGCACACTCATCACCCATTACCACATCGACCTTGAGTCACGCCAGGATGCTGGCTTTGGGGCCTCGGTTCTCCAGTCTCTATTCCTAAGTAGGGGTGTGCGTCTTGCCTCCTCCTCCCAGAGAACTGCTGGAGGTCTGCCAGACAGTGTGGATGAACAACATATCCATGTCCTAGAATACAGGTTACTCACCTGTAACAGGAGTTCTAGGAATGGTATATATTTGTTCATCCTACATTCCCACCGACCTCCCGGCTTGACGCTGCCACAGCTTCCAGCGGGCCAGATCTGGCGTCATGGGGCGGAGCCGAGAGTTTTACCACCCGGGTGGGTGGGAGAAGCCAGCTTGAAGACCTTCCGGCAAGATTTAAAGCGGCAAGGATACCTGCCAGACAGTGTGGATGAACAACATATACCATTCCTAGAACTCCTGTTACAGGTGAGTAACCTGTATTTCAAACACCATGAAGTCTTGCTATATTAGGACTTATTGCAGTTAGCCACTGCACTTGAACTGCCCCGGAGAGGAAAGAGTTAACTCCAGAGAATCTGGAGTTCTAAAGCGCTAGGGCGCTATACCAAAGCTCTATCTGGGCAGTTTCAAATGAAACTGTCAGATTCTTTACTCCGCTTCACTGAACAGTCGCTCTGGAGATCAGCTCCTTCAGCTCGGTTCATTTCTCGGTTCAAGCGAGTATTTTCGGTTCATTTGAACCGGCAAAAAGTAATTATTTTACCGCATTTCGGTTAAAGCTCTATCTGGTGGAATTGTTATGAACCACAGGAGTGGGAGGAGGAAATTTGATCAATACATGTGTGGCTGGTAGGGTCTGGACGTGCCCACTTAAGCGGACATTTTCTCCAGACAGACTTTTAGAATCTCCTCCTTTTCTGTCTGAGTCCTTTTCTCAGTTTATGTTTTACAAAAAGCTTGCAGAATCCCCCCAGCTTCCTTTAGAGGAGGCTATGGATGAGTAAAGGGGAGCCTGATTATGTAGGAATGATGGGCGTAAGTACAAAATGTAAAGTCTGTGTGGAAATTTAGTTATCGGTTCGGTTTTGAACCGATCGGTTTGCTTATTTTAACGTTTTAAAGTTTTGGGCTTTTAGAGTGCGGTACCCGGTTCTTATTGGTTCTAAAAAAACCTTGATTTTAAATAGGGTTTTTTTTTCAAATACCCGTGAAACGGTTAGGAACCGATAAGGGTGTCTTGTTTGGCACGGCTATAAAAAGGGCAAGTTTTTTGTTAGGTTGGCATTATGTCTGAGAACCTAAAGAAAACCGCCCACTGTTTCAACACTGTGATGCTGTGGGGAAGCCTTTGCCGAGGCTGACCCACACACCACTTGTGTTTATTGTCTGGAGGCTGACCACCTCCTGTCAGACTGCCAGGTGTTTAAAATTTCTCTGCAGCCACCCTGAAGAGATAGGGGCTCAGGGAACTATTGGCCAAAAGTCCGCTGGACCCGATGGCCAGCCCGTCCAGTACCCACTGACCAGAGGGAGTGCCCTGACCAGGGCTAGACTTCGGCAAAAGGATGGTTCAGAGGAACCAGTTTAAAAAAAAAAAAAATGAATATGACAGAGAAATCAGTAGGTTTGGAGTCCAAGATTGTCTCTCCAACTGCTGCAGAAGTAGTTAAGCCATACAGATTGTCCAGTCACTGTTTCTAGGTCCTGTCGAACCATCTACAGTTGGTAAAAGGTGGCTCGTTCAGTTCCAGTGGTTCAGGTTTATGATGTTGAAGACTTCCTCACTGAGCATTGTAGTCATGTAGGTGTGGTACAAGCTGCAGCCTGTGTCAAGGCTAGTTCCCCTGGCCTCACATCCTCCTGAATAGGATTCCAGGAGGATTGATGCCATGACAAGAAAACAGTATATGGCAGCTTCTGTGGGACTCAGACAGGCAAGTTGTTTGGCTTATGTGGCTAGATTTCGAAATCTAGGTGACTGAGTATTGTAGTTAGCCAAGCAGGCCCATGGCCAGCTGGCTAGCGGTTGGAACAGGTGGCTGCTAATGGCACTGAAGCCTCTAAGTTCAAGTTCATACTGCTGTTGGTGTTAATCTTGTTTTCTCTAGGGTCATGACCACTTCTGTAGCTTTCGTAGGTTGGCATGGCTCAAATGCACTAATCTCCCAAGATACTCTGTCAAAGTCTATGGATTTGTTTCTTGTTGTGGGTAATTCTCTGTTTGAGGAACAAACAGAAAGCTATATGAAAAACAGGGATGATTACCTACAAAAGTGCCCAGGTAGAGGCTCAGGCCTCCTCTGCTTTCGCCAGAGGTCTCTTCAGAGGCAGAGATAGGACAGGGCACAAGTAAACCGTCCCCCTCCCTTAGCCTAAGACTATTGCAAGCAGGCACCCTTATGGGGTGCCCAGGCCGATTCTCCCATACCAGTGGGCAGGTTGGTTTTATTTCAGCCAGAATTGGGTGTCCCTAACTGGACAAGTGGGTTCTGAAGTAATAGGTCTGGTTCTCAGCTTCAAACAGTTTCCAAAGATGAGAGCCAGACAGGTCCACCTGCAAATCCTTCTGATTCCTTGCTTTGGGAGCAGAGGTTTCTTCTCCTCTGAACTGCAAAGCAGTAGAGGGTCCTCCTTGCCACCGGGGCAAGGGGCTGTACTCATGATACTTTCTTACCCTGTAGAAGGCAGGAGATTGGCGCCCATCTCAGATTTAAGGTACCTGAACAAGCATCTTTTGAAAACAAAGTTAAAATGTTAACTCTGTCTGAGGCCAGGGGACTGGCTAGCTTTCCTGGACCTCAAGGATGCCTATTTTTTCATGTTTGATCAGGCCTTCTCACGAAAGTACCTCAGGTTACCCTCAGGCCACTACCAGTTCAGGCATGCCCTTCGGCT
Source organism: Neoceratodus forsteri (assembly GCA_016271365.2). NCBI lineage: Eukaryota > Metazoa > Chordata > Ceratodontiformes > Ceratodontidae > Neoceratodus > Neoceratodus forsteri. The sequence goes on from CM028138.1 coordinate 578,681,725, forward strand.
CACCTCGCCAAGGGTATTGAAATTCTAGCTGTAGTGGCTCTTTAAGAAGGCAAGGATTGCTTTGTTTCCTTTCCTGGATGACTGTCTCTTAGTGGGTCAGTCTCCAGATCAAGTAAAATCCCACTTGCAAGTCACCCAGCAGCTTCTCACCTTTCTGGGATTCCTGCTAATTTACCAAAGTCAGTTCTCGAACCAGTTCAGGTACTAACTTTCATAGGGGCAGAGTTGAACACAAAGTTAGCCAGAGCATTTCTCCCTCTGAAAGGGTAGGCAGTCTCTTTGCCCTGGCATCTTCCATTACTCTGCAGGTCTCTTGACCAGCATAGCATTTGCTACAACTACTAGGGCACATGGCTGCTTCCACAGCTGTAGTGCAGGGAGCAAGATTCAGATGAGGGACATTTAGTTCCATCTGAGGCCTATTGGTCCCAAAGGGGTATTCCTTTCCAAATTGGTTCTAGTGACCCAATCCCTGTCCTGGCCTTACACTGGTGGCAGGATCAAAGCAATCTAAAACTAGGGTTCCTCCTCATTCCCTCACCACGGATGCTCCTGTGTTAGGGTGAGGAGCTTGCTTAGGTGACCTGTCCACGAGGGAGTGTGGTCTCCCTAGGAATCTCTGCTCCACATCAATTTTGGAACTCAGAGCTGTCTTCTAGCTCTTAGGAGTTTTCAGCTTCTGTCCAGAACAAGGTAGTTCAAGTCAGGACAGACAACACCACAATAATGTGGTACATCAACAGGCAGGGGGCACTCGGTCATCAGCCTTGTGCACAAGCAATGAAGTGGTGGTCTCTGGCTTACTCCCTGAACACCTCCCTGATAGCAGTTCACCTCCCAGGGAAGGATAATGCCCGGCAGATGCCTCAGCAGGATTCTCAGGGCCATCACGATTGGGCTCTGAATCCTCAGGTGCTGGTTCAGTCCTTGCCAGATGGGGCTCATTTTCAGATAGATCTTTTCGCAGCCCAGATAACCACTAACTTTCTCTGTTTTGTTGAGGCCTCCAGTGCTGGGATCAGCCCCTGGTCGCTTCACTTGGATTGGAAAGGGAAGTTTCTGTACACCTTTCCTCCTTTTCCCTTTCTTTCAGGGTACTAGTAAAATCAGATCTCAGCCCTGCAAAGCGATTCTGATTGTTCCAAACTGGGCCAGACAGCCCTGGTACCCATTGTCTCTGTCCTTGACAGTCCACCCTACCCTGAGCTTGCCCAGGGTCCACGACTTACTGGCCTTTGCACAAGGGAGAGTGTGGTATTCGAACCTCAAATTCCTCCTTCTCAAGGCAGCTCTTGAGGGTTAGAATTTGTTGATTTACACCTTTTTCAAGGTGTGCGAATATTTTAAAGGCTTCAAGGAAGCTTTTTCACTGGGGCCACTTACAATTCTAAGTGGAACAGGTTTTCAGTCTGGTGCGCTGAGAAGCAGATTATACCACAGTCTGCTTATCTGCCCATTTTCTGGACTTTTGGTCCATTTTAAATTCCTTAGGTCTTGGGCCAGCTACCTTAAGGGTTCCTCTGGCAGCTGTCTCTGTTTTTCTGCAAGCAGGAAGCCTGCTTCCTTTTCTTCTCAACCTGTGTTTTCCAAGTTTTAGGGGGTTGCTTCACCAACCCTCCTTTTTCGGGAACCAGCTCCTGCATGGAGCCTGAATGTTTGCATTGCTCAGTTAATGCAAACCCCTTGATCTCTGTCCCAGCAGAGCTCAAGCTTCTCACTTGGAAAATGTTTTTTTCTGGTGGTTTCACTTCTGCCAGACTGAAAGTGAACTACAGGCCCTGGCAGTGGAAGAAGATTTTCTCTCCCCACAGGGATAAGACAGTCCCTAGGACTAACACAGGGTTTGTCCTAAGTGGTTTCAGGTTTCCACCTGAACCAACCCATCTCTCTCCAGGATTTTCACTGGGCATTCTTCCTCAGGTGAGGAGGAGACTGCACAGCTTGGACGTCAAAAGAGCCTTATGCTACTATTTGTAACGCACCAAGGGTCACAGGTTCGAATCCCTCCAACTCTTCCTTACCTAGGGCGAGGTTGGCAAAGGGAACCTGCCACTAAGAGGACAATTGCAAGGTGGATTGTCTCTTGTATCCATTTTTGTTATCAAAGACTAGGTAGGAGAGCCCCCCTCAGGACTGAGGGTTCACTCCACCAGGTGTACAGCTGCATCTCTAGCGGCTGCTAGAGATATTCCATTCTGAAATCTGTCGAGCTGTTACTTGAAGACCGTCTCACACTTTTACCAAGTATTATTCCCTGATTTCTGTCCAGGAGAGATGCTTCGTTTTTGGCACAGCTGTGCTTCAGAGCCTATTTCTCAAGTAGGTTCTGATCCTCCTCCATGGAGGTACTGCTGTGTAATCTGCAATAGTTCCTAATATAGCAAGACTTCATGGTGTTTGAAGAAAAAATTACTCACCTTAGTAATTGCTTTTCTTCTCATGGGTCTTATATTAGACTCCAACCTGCCCTCTCAGAACTTCTACTGGGGTGGGGTGGCAAATTAGTGCAAGCACTGTGTCATGCCATTGTAGTTCTTCCTTCACCCTCTTTTATTTAGGGTTAGGAACTAGGTTTCTGTGTTGAGTGATTTGTTGGCCCCTTCCTGGACTTGAGTCTTTGGGGAAGGGGGTCCTAATAGTGCTTGTCAAGGGAAAACTAATAATACCATTATTCATTCTTATTATTGTTATTGTTGTTCCTATTGTTGTTATTACTACTAGTAGGTAGCCATTTGGCTAGTGTAGAGCTTTCCACACAGACTTGTTGCTTAGTGTTAGCTTCGTAAAGATCTGACAGTTTCATTTGAAACTGCCCAGATAGAGCTTTGGTATAGCGCCCTCTCGCTTTAGAACTCCAGATTCTCTGGAGTTAACTCTTTCCTCTCCGGGGCAGTTCAAGTCATACCTCTCAACTGTCACACATTATGAGGTGCATCACTCATTTTACCTCTCAGAAACCCTGTGTCCATCATGGGGAAGGTGATATTCCACATTCCCTACTGAGACTTTAAAGCAGAAATTCATAATAATCTATTATGCTCAGTTATACAAAGACATTATGAACATTAGTGCACTGATAGCTATAGTGTTCTGAGCTTGCAGTGCCATGTTAGACGACATGTCACACATTTTGCTCATTTGTCACACATCGTGTCACACATTTTGGTGAAGAGAGGTTGAGAGGTATGGTTCAAGTGCAGTGGCTAACTGCAATAAGTCCTAATATAGCAAGACTCCATGAGAAGAAAAACAATTACTAAGGTGAGTAATTTTTTCTTCTCCTCTCTCCCCCTTGGTCTACTCACATGCCACTCTTTACCACCTCCACTTCAAACAACATGAAGTCTTGCTCTATTATGACATATGCAGTGAGTCCCAACCTTCGAACTGCTCCGGAGGTGAAAGAGTTAACTTTCCATGCCAGGCATGGAACTTTGAGCACGAGCTCGGTTGAAAAAACTGTCTGTTCTTCAAACTCAAACTGTCAGATTCTTTACTCCGCCTCACTGAACAGTCGCTCCGGAGATTTCTCCTTCTGCTCGGTTCATTTTGTCGGTTAAAGTATTAATTTTTGGGGTTTTTTAACCGAATTTAAACCGCAACCGGTCGGTTCAAGCTCTGTCTGTGGTATTGTAAGTACTAGATAGGTTTTACATTTACTTTCTGTGTGGAACTTGTAAACTGTATTATTGGTACGGTTTGAACCGATCAGGTTGTTGTAAATACATTAATCTGTCTTTTAGAGTGCGGTTCCTGGTTCTTATTGGTTCTAAAAAAAAGCAGATTTCATTACGGTTTTTTCCACGACCCGTGACACGGTTGGGAACCGATAAGAGTCTTGCTTGGCGGATTGCCATAAATGGGCAAGTTTTGGTTAGGCTGGCACTATGTCTGAGAAACCCAAAAGAAAAACCGGGCCAACTGGGTTTCAACACTGCAGTGTTTGTGGGGAAGCCTTTGCCAAGGCTGACCCCCACACCACCTGTTTTGTCTGGGGTTTGACCACCTCAATGTAGACTGCCAGATTTGCAAAAATTTTCCTGCAGCTACCCTGGATGAGAGAGTTGGTAGGCTCAGGGAAAGGGAGGCCAAGAAGTCCGCTGACCCAGATGGCCAGCCTGGTTCGGTTGTAACCGAACCGGAGGGAGTGCCCTCTGACCAGGGCGAGAGTTCCTCGGGCAAAAGGAGAGCCGATTCGGAGGAGTCGGTTCCAGCAAAAAGGACTAGAAAATCAGGTTTGGAGCCAAAATTTCCCTCTCCAACCGCTGAAGAAATAGTCAAAGCGATTAAAATTGTCCAGTCGCTTTCCCCGGTTCCAACCGAACCGGCACCATCAGGTAAGCGTACGGTTCGGTCGGTTCCACCGGTTCAGGAATATGATTTAGAGGAATTTTATGAACCGGAGGAGGGGGAAGAGGAGTATGAGAGTGAATGTGGATTTGAATGTCTGGATGTGCCCATTGAACCGGACATCCCCTCAGACTGATCTTCAGGAGTGTCTCCCCCTAGGCTTTGAGTCCCCCTCTCATTTTATGTTTTATAAAAAAAATGGCTGAAACCCTCCAGCTCCCTATGGAGGAAGCTGTGGATGATCAAGAAGAGCCTGACTATGTCTATGTAGAAATGATGGATATCCCAGAGTCTAGGAGACTGTCTATTCCCTTGCATAAATCTTTTGGGAAACAGACAGTAAAAATTCTAAAAACTCCTCACACTATACTTCCTGTGGATAAAAGAATGGACAAGAGTTACACATTGTCAGGCTCTAATACAGAGTTCCTTACACAACAATGCAGCCATGTTGGGGTAGTGCAGGCTGCAGCCTGTGACAAGGCAAATATTCCCTTGGCTTCACACAACCCTGACAAGGACTCCAGGAGGATTGATGCCATGGCAAAGAAACAGTACGTGGCATCATCCTTGGGACTCAGACAGGCAAATTGTATGGCTTATGTTGCTAGATACCAGAAATCCAGATGGGATACTGTTATGGCTCTAGCAAAACAGGTCCCTGACCAGCTTGCCAAGGACTGGAGCAGGTGGCGCTGATGTGATGAGGCATCTAAGGTGCAATTCCATGCTGCAGTGGACTCTCAATGATGTGTCATCGAGAGTCATGGCTACATCTGTGGCACTGCAGAATGGCTTGGCCCAGATGTACTTAGCCTGTCACAGGATACCCAGACTAAGGCCATGGATTTTCCTGTGGTGGGTAATTCTCTGTTTGGGGAGCAGACAGAGAATTACATGAAGAAAATGGATGAGTATAGGACCACCTATAGGAGTGCACAGGCCAAGGAAAGGCAGGCCACTCCTCAAAGGCAGCCTTCCAGGGGCAGGCCTTTTCATAGGCCTTTTTACCAAGCCCAGGCCTCCTCTTCAGCTTACGCCCAGAGGGGGTTCTTTAGAGGGAGAGGCAGACGGGTACAAGCAGACTTGCTTCCACCGCAGCCTAAAGTCCCTGCCAAGCAGGCACCCTGATGGGGTGGCCAGGGCCGATTCTCCACTACCTGTAGGGGGCAGACTGGCTTACTTTGTCCAGGACTGGATGTCTTTAACATCAGACAAGTGGGTCCTGGAAGTAGTAAGCCAGGGACTGGTTCTCAGCTTCAAAAAATTTCCAAAGATGAGAACCAGGTCCTTTCCACCTGCAAATCCATCAGAGGTACTTGCCCTAGAGACAGAAGTTTGTACCCTCCTGGCTCTCAGAGCTGTGGAAAGGGTTCCACCCCTACACCAGGGCAAAGGGTTGTACTCCAGGTACTTCCTTACCCAAAAAAAGACAGGAGAATGGCGGCCCATCCTGGATCTCAGATACCTAAACATGCACCTTTTAAAACCAAAATTCAAAATGGTGACTCTGGGATGTTTACCCTCTCTAAGGCCAGGGGACTGGCTAGCGTCCCTGGACCTCAAGGATCCTCACGTCCATGTTCTTATCAGAAGCTCGCATGAAAGTACCTCAGATTGAACTGCCCTCAGGCCATTACAGTTCAGAGCAATGCCCTTAGCCTCACCTCTGCCCGGGGTATTCACAAAATGCCTGGCAGTAGCAGTTGCCCACTTAAGAAGGCAAAAGATTGCCATCTTTCCTTACCTGGACGACTGGCTCATAGTAGGCCAGTCTCCAGACCAAGTCAAATTGCATCTGCAGGTAACTCAGCAACCGCTCACATCTCTAGGTTTCCTTCTCAGTCTTCCAAAGTCAGTTCTAGAGCCTGTCCAGCTTCTCACCTTCATAGGTGCAGAACTGAACACAAGAGGCCAGAGCCTTCCTTCCTCTGGAAAAAGCAAGGACCCTGGTCCTTCTGGCCTCCTCTTTCACCCTGCAGGTCTCTCGACCAGCAAGGCATTTTCTGCAGCTCCTGGGGCACATGGATGCTTCTACAGCAGTAGTGCAGGGAGCAAGATTTCAGATGAGGGACATCCAGTTCCATTTAAGAGCCTTTTGGTCTCAAAGGAGAGACCCTCTATCCAAATTGATCCCAGTAACTCGAACCCTGATCCAAGCCCTTCAGTGGTGGCAGGACCAGAGCAATCTGAGTCAGGGGGTCCCCTACGCCCCTCAGCCTCACTCCTTGACCGTTACTACAGATGCATCCCTCTTGGGGTGGGGAGCTCACATGGGCGACCTCACTACCCAGGGATTGTGGTCCCCTCAGGAATCTCTGCTCCACATCAATCTGTTGGAACTCAGAGCAGTTTTTCTAGCACTTCAAGTTTTTCCAAATCTGTTTCAGAACAAAGTTATTCAGGTCAGAACAGACAATACCACCACAATGTGGTACATCAACAAGCAAGGGGGCACTCGGTCTACGGCCTTGTGCAACGAAGCAATGAAGTTGTGGTCTCTGGCTTACTCTCTGAACACCTTCCTTATTGCAGTTCACCTCCCAGGCAAGGACAATGTCCTGGCAGATGCTCTCAGCAGGATTTCCCAGGGCCATCACGAATGGTCACTGGATCCCCTAGTACTGGAGGTAGTATTTGCCAGATGGGGCACCCCGCAGATAGATCTTTTTGCAGCCCCAGACAATCACCAACTTCCCCTTTTTTGCTGCAGGCCCCAGTTTTGGGCTCAGTCCCTCTGGATGCCTTCCTTCTCAGTTGGGAAGGGAAGTTTCTCTATGCTTTTCCCCCCTTCCCTCTTCTGTTCAAGGTGCTAGTCAAAATCAGATCTCAACCCTGCAAGATGATCCTGATCGCTCCAGATTGGGCCAGACAGCCCTGGTACCCACTCCTTATGTCCTTAGCAGTCCACCTTCCCCTGAGTCTTCCCAGGAATTACAACCTGTTAACCTGTGCTCAGGGGAGGGTTTGGTACCCGAACCTCAAATCTCTCAATCTCAAGGCCTGGCTCTTGAAGAGAGTTTGCTGACCTACACCTCTCCCAAGGTGTATTGGATATCTTGAAGGCTTCTAGGAAGCCTTCCACCAGGGCTACTTATAATTCAAAATGGAAGAGATTTTCCATATGGTGCTCTGATAGGCATATCTCCCCAGAATCTGCTGACTTACCCACAGTCCTGGATTATATGGTGCATCTGAATACTTTGGGGCTGAGACCAGCTACCCTAAAAGTGCACCTGGCAGCCGTGTCTGCTTTCTTATCAGCAGGTAAACCCTCTTCTCTTTCAGCTCATCCTGTATTCTCCAAGTTTTTCAAGGGGTTGCTTCACACCAACCCCCCTTTCAGGGACCCTGCCCCTGCCTGGGATCTTTATATTTGCATTGACCAGCTTATGCAACCCCGTTTTGAGCCCTTGTCTTCAGCAGAGCGTAAATACTTGACTTGGAAAACTCTGTTTTTGGTAGCCATCACTTCTGCCAGGCGCATAAGTGAATTACAAGCATTGTCAGTGGAGCCTGATTTTATCTCCTTTCATAGAGATAAGGTGGTCCTCAATACTAATAGAAAGTTCTTGCCTAAGGTGGTTTCAGACTTCCACATTAATCAATCTGTCTCTCCCTGTGTACTTCACTGACCATTCCTCCTCTGACGAGAGGAGACTGCACAGTTTAGATGTCAAGAGCCCTTAGTTACTACATAGAACGTACCAAGGGTCACAGGTTTGACTCCCTCCAACTGTTCCTCACTTATGGTGAGGTTTGGTAAAGGGAACCCTGCCACTATAAGATCCATTGCCAGGTGGATTGTCTCTTGTATCCAATTTTGCTATGAAAAACTGGGTAAGGTTCCTCCCTCAGGCCTGAGGGCTCACTCTACCAGAGGTACAGCTGCGTCTCTGGCTGCTGCCAGGGACATCCCTATCCTAGAGAGATGTCAAGTAGCTACCTGGAAAACAGTTCACACTTTTACCAAGCATTTCTCCCTGGACATCCAGGCTAGGAGTGATGCTCGGTTTGGCACAGCTATGGTTCAGTGCCTATTTCCTAAGTAGGTTCTGTCCCTCCTCCATGGATGTACTGCTGTGTAGTCTGCATATGTCATTATATAGCAAGACTTCATGTTTGAAGAAAAATTACTCACCTTAGTAATGTTGTTTCTTCTAATGGAGTCTTGCTATATTATGATCCCCCGCCCCTCTCAGAACCTCTGCTTTTGGGATGTGGGTGGGCAGTGCAGTGTTGGCACTTAGTAGATGCCCACCTTGTTTTTTCACCCCTCCTTTTTGGGGTGATTGGGTGTTGTTTTTCATTTTTTGTATCCTCTGACTTGAGTCTTTGTTTTGGGACCAAAAAAATGTGTTCTTATATTTAGTAGCCAGTTGGCTAGTGTAGGTTTACAGCTTCCACACAGAACCTTAGTGAGTTTTGCCTCGTAAAGATCTGACAGTTTGAGTTTGAAGAACAAAGTTTTCAACCGAGCTCATGCTCAAAGTTCCATGCCTGGCATGGAAAGTTAACTCTCCCCTCCGGAGCAGTTCGAAGGTTGAGACTCACTGCATAGGTCATAGTATAGCAAGACTCCATTAGAAGAAACAACATTACTAAGGTGAGTAATTTTTTCTTACTCACTACCCATCTATTCCTAATAACTCTCCCATTCCTTTCAGTTACTGTCTCCAGTCCCCTTCCCACATCCATGCTATCACTCCATGCACCCCATTTGATATATGGTCTCGCTCTACGACTATTCCTCATGTGGCTTTGATAACTGTGTCCACTTTCACTGCAGTTGTGCACGTTTTTTCTCACTCGTCCACTCCCTTCTCCTCAAAACTCCGAGCCTTCTTGTTATCCCCATCAAAATCCCCTAAGCTTCACTTTCTTATACTCTCCCTCCTTTTGCTTTCCGCTGGGGATATCCAATCCAGGCCCTACTGCTCCTAGCTCCTCTGGCGCTTCCTCCTTTACTACCTCCCCCCACTCTTCTGTCAGCCCTCCCAAAGGGCTTAAAGATCCTACATCTAAACACCCGCGGCTTGTTGCAAAAAATAGACCAGATTCAGACAGTTGTGTGCACTCTAAAACCAGACATTCGAATCCTCTCAGAAACTTGGCTAAAGAGCACTATCCCTGACCACTCTGTCTCCATTCTAAGCCCAGTAATGCTCAGGATATTTATAACTTTGTGCGGTCAGCCTGGTGGGCTGGACTGCCTGGAGAGATGGAACACATGCAAATGATGGAATTCTTTGCACGTGAGCATCTTTGAAATACTGCCTCTACCAACTGTAGTGTTCTAACCCCTTCAGATTTTTCTCTCCGGCTGAAAGTCTGGTCACTCGGAGTCTGTCACCCTCTTTCGCGTGAAGAAAGATAAAAAATTTTAGGTATATTTAATTTCTTTTACTGCTTCTACTGATTGTCACTTTAGATCTAGTTTATTGAAGTAGTTTCTTCTCGGTTCCTCGCGGTTCGGCGTAACTGTGAGGGGATCTAAGTTTAGCTTAACTTGGGTTCTCTGACTAAAGAACCTGTATTATCGCTAAATTTTGGTCCTTACATCTTTATTTGTAACCATTTTTATCGATTACAGAACCGCTGAACCGGTTCATATTTCGTCTCCCTGCTCGGTTCTTCCAGTTTATCAGTTCCGGAACCAACCGCAAAACAAAAATATATAAAAACAGTTTAAATAATCACAACAGTATCTATTATTTAGCGGTTGGTGTTTTTCCTCTTTGCTTTTCTCCATGGCTGAGAAACCTTAGAGAACTGGGGAGCCTGGGTTTAAAAACTGTTTAAAATGTGGAGATGTTTGCTAAAGCAGACAAGCACAACATATTTGTAGCTTTTCTGGGTTTCGAACATCTGGACCAGGAATGTTAAATATGTAAAACTTTTCCAGATAAAACTGTGGAAAAGCGCCTTGAATGGCTAAAAAGTTTCCTAGGGTTCCCTCAGTCTTTGACCAGCTGACACCCCAGTCTGTTGTGGCTGAACCCACAAGTGCTACTACCCCTGCCCCTGATAATTGCAAAAAGAGGAAAAAAACCAGCTGACTCTCCGGTTCCCTCAAAGAAGAAAAAGAATCTTAAACATGCAGAACCCTCTCCTGTTAACCCAGGGACTTCTGCGCAGGTGTCTGCAATGCCTTCAGCTCAAGAGATAGCGCAGGCATTCAAAATTATTCAGGTTCTGCAGAGCATCATCCCTCAGCCTCCTGCCCCCTCACAGGGTCCCCAGGTTGCTAGTACTGTGTTGCCCTCTGCGTCGGAGCAACTTTTTTTGAAGAGGATGATGAACGTTATGAGGAGAATGAACCTACCCCTCCAGAGGTGTCCCCTGAGCAGGATTTTGGCTCTCCTCCCAGTGTGTCTGAGGATTTTTCCTCCCACTTTTCCTTTGTAAGGAAAATGGCAGATGCCTTCGATATCGCCACAACAGAGCAAGTTGAGGAGGAGGAGGAAATTGAGTACCTTAGTATGATGGGTTTAACACCCACAAAGGTTCTTTTCCTTACAGTGTGTTAATTTTTTTAAGGATGATGCTATGAAGCTCCTGCAGACCCCTAATTCTATTCCTCCCATCGACAGGAGAATAGACAAAAAGTACCAGTGGATGGGAAGGGAACTGACTTCCTCTTCTCCCATCCTGACCATCAAGGGGTAATACAACAGGCAGCCTGTGATAAAGCTAAGGTCCCTCTGTCCTCACATCCATCGGACAAGGACTCCAGAAAATTGGGCAGTATGGCCAAAAAAGGCTATTTGTCAGCATCACTGGCCATGAGACAGGCTACTTTCCAAGCTTATGCTGCCCAGTATCAGAAATCCCTGTGGCAGTCGGTACTGGCAATGTCCATGAAAGCCACCTCACCCTTGTCAGATGACCTGGCTGAAACTGCCAGGTTTGGGCTAGAGGCTAAGTACCAGTTCCAGATGGCTGCTGATTCGAATGACACTGCAGCTAGATGGATGGCTAACACAGTGACTCAGAGGAGGTTTGCTTGGCTTAGGGCTACAAACCTCACTCAAGATACCCAGTTGAAGGCCCTGGATTTTCCATTAGAAGGAAATTCTGTTTTTGGGAATCCACGGTGGCCTATAGGAAGAATGTGGATGAATATAAGGCTACTTATAGAAGCAACTCTACCAGAGGCAGCTTCTTCATCCACCAGGCCCTATGGAAGGGGGGAGGTCGCTCTTTCATGCCAAGACCTTTTTTCCCAGTCAGTGGCCATGCCCCAATGCCAGCAGTACCCCCAACAGGGTTACTCTAGGGCTAGGGGTAGAAGGGGCTCTAGGCGAGGGTCTCGGGCACAACCTCAGCCCCAGCCTAAACAGACCCCCTGAGATGCAGGCCGCCTCCTCCCTACCTGTCTGGGGCAGACTGTCCCATTTCCTACATCTTTGGTCAACCATCACCACAGACAAGTGGGTGTTGGAGGTAGTGGGCAAAGGTTCATCTCTGGACTTCAGATTTCTTCCTCTAAAAAAATTCCAGGGTTTTCATCTCTCCTCACCTAGCACAAACTTTATTGCTAGAGGCAGAGGTTCAAAAGCTGCTACAGCTCAGAGCAGTGGAACCAGTTGCTACAACCCTGAGAGGAAGAGGTTTTTACTCCATATACTTCCTAACACAGAAAAATGGGAAGTGGCGGCCAGTTTTGGATCTCAGAGCTTTAAAAAAACAGTTGAAAATGGTAACTTTGGCTTGGATTCTGCCAACAATCCAAAAAGGGGACTGTCTGGCATCTCTGGACTCACAAGACACCTGTTTTCACATCCCCATAAAATAATCTTTCAGGAAATATCTCTGATTCAGACTCCCTTCCGGTCATTATCAGTTTGCAACCCTGCCCTTTGGCCTTTCCTCAGCACCAAGGTGTTTACAAAATGCCTAGCAGCTGTGGTGGCATTTCTTCGAAGACGGGTAGTGACTGTTTTCCCATATCTGGACGACTGGCTGGTGGTCAAATCACCAGAGGAAGTCACAGCCTCTCTGAAGCTTACACAGGATCTTTTGGAGTCCTTGAATTTCATAATAAACCAGAAAAAAAATCTGTCTTAAACCCTACGCAGACTTTACAGTTCGTAGGGGCAGAGATCAGTACTCTACAGGCCAGGGCCTTTTTGCCACTGGGCAGGGTGCAAAACCTTTAGGCCATAGCAAATTCCTTCAAGTTGCACAGGCAAAAAATAGCCAGGCAGTTCCTGCAGCTCTTGGGTCATGTGGCTGCATCCACAGGCACAGTGCAGGGTTCCAGGTTTCACATGAGACATCCAGTTTCATCTCAGGAATCATTGGAGTCAGAAAAAAGATCTCTTTTCAAAACTCATTCCAGTGACAAGTGTACTGTTACAAGCCCTTTTGTGGTGGATAAAGGAATCCAACCTAAGGCAGGGAGTCCCTTTTCAGAAGGAGGATCCTTCACTAGTCCTCACTACAGATGCATACCTCCTGGGCTGGGGCGCCCATCTGGGGGAGCACACAACTCAGGGTTCCTGGACAGAAGTAGAGTCCCTTCAGTATATAAACTTACTGGAACTCAGAGCAGTGTGGCTGTCACTGAAAGTTTTCTCTACACTGGTGATGGGCAAGGTGGTACAGGTCAGAACAGACAATACCACAACTATGTACTACATAAGGAGGCACCAGATTAGGCCCCCTATGCACAGAAGCCATGAAAATTTGGACTCTGGCGTATTTCCTAAAGGTGTCCTTGCAAGCAATCCATCTGCCAGGAAAGGACAATACCTTTGCAGACACTGAGTTGAATCAATCAGTCCCATCACGAATGGACACTGAACAAGAGGTGGTACAGGTAATTTTCAGGAGGTGGGGCATTCCAGAGATTTGTTCGCATCCCACCAGAACCACCAGTTTCCTCAGTATTGCTGCAGACCACCGGCCCAGGCCACAATCCCTCTGGATGCCCTGGTACTGGACTGGTCAGGCAAGTTTCTTTACACCTTCTCCCCTTTTTCTCTGGTTTTCAGAGTACTACTGAAGCTCAAATCCCTCTCAGCTCCTCTGATCTTGATAGCTCCAGATTGGCCCAGGCAGCCATGGTACTCTTCTGCTCTCCATGTCAGTGAGCAAACCAGTAAGTTTGCCTCTCTGGCACAATCTCCTGACCTCCAGTCAAGGAACATTGTTGTACCCAAATCTCAAGTCCCTCCACCTCAAGGCATGGCTCTTGAGGAATTAGAGTATGCAGACTTAAACCTTTCTGAAGCTGTATTAACTATCTTGAAAGGTTATAGGAAGCCCTCCACTAAGAAAACGTATTTTGCTAAGTGGAAGATTTTCTTTTTGGTGTTCTGGTAGGAATTTCACTCCAGATGATGCTGAAGTCTCAGTGGTGTTTTATTATCTTCACTTACATTCACAAGGTCTACAACCTAGTTCTCTAAGGGTGCATCTTGCAGCAGTGTCTGCATATCTTTCTGCTAGGACAACGGTGTCAGTAGCATCAGATCCCATTTTCAAAAGATTTTTTAAAGGCCTAATACATTTGCATCCTCCTCACAGGACACGAGTGCCCGCTTGGGGTCTTAATATATGTATAGCCAGAGTAATGAGGGCTCCTTTTGAGCCCATGGCTACAGCCCATTTAAAGTACGTTACCTGGAAAACAGTTTTTCTGGTAGCAGTTACCTCAGCAAGAAGAATCAGCTAGCTTCAGGCTCTTGTGTTGACCAGTACTACATCTCCTTTCACAGAGATTAGGTAGTCCTCAGAACAAACAGACCATTCCTTCCCAAGGTCGTTTCTGACTTTCATCTGAACCAATCACACTGCCTGTCTTTTTCACAGACCATACAAGCTCTGGTGAAAGACTTCACAGTCTGGATGTGAAAAGAGCTCTCAGCTATTACATGACATAAGAGCCATAGGCAAGACAAAAAACTTTTCCTTACATATGGGGTTTTTGGAATGGGCAAACCATCCTCAAAAAGATCCATTTCTCGATGGATTGTCCAGTGTATTCAATTCTGCTATATAAAGCAGATAGGGAGTCCCCAGCTGGGCTGAGGGCACACTCAACAAGAGGAACAGCTGCCAGTCTTGCAGCTGCTATGGAGGTTCCATTATTGGATATTTGTAAAGCAGCTACCTGGAAATCAGTACACACCTTTGCAAAGCATTACAACTTGGATGTTTTGTCCAGAAGTGATGCCAGGTTTGGCACAGCAGTCCTGCAAAGTCGGTTTCCAAAATAAGTTATGTGCCCACATCCAGGGGTACTGCTTGGTAGTCTGCATAAAGTTATGAATATCCTGAGCATTACTGGGGTTAGAAGAAAAAAAATTACTTACCATAGTAATCTTCTTTCTTCCCAGTGATGCTCAGATATTCATAACTCCATCCCATCCTCCCCTTCCAGAACTTCAGCCTCTGCACTCCGCATGCTAGTGCCACATAGCCATACCCTTCTGGGTACACTTCTGTATACCAAATAGATTTAAACAGAGTTTTTCTGTCTCTTAATAGTTTTCTCATGCCATTTGGTGAACACCATTGTTTATTTGATGCAGTTCCTCCTTAAGAGTTTTTTTGGGTAAATTCTCTTTATTAGGGTAACCTAAAAAAATAATAATAATAATAATTTGGCTGTTGAGTTTTTTCATAATGCCTAACTTCCAGGCTTCTTAGAAATCTGAAGGGGTTAGAACACTACATTTAGTAGAGGCAGTATTTGAAAGATGCTCATGTGCAAAGAATTCTATCATTTGCATGTGTTCCATCTCTCCGGGCAGTCCAACCCGCCAGGCTGACTGCACATCGTTATGTATATCTGAGCGTCACTGGGAAGAAAGATTACTATGGTAAGTAATTTTTTATTTTTTTTTTCCCCTGGCTACTCGCTGCTAAAGCAAGGCCGTGGTGGTGGTGTGGCCATTTATATCCTAGCCCCCATTCAGTATTCCATCTATTCATCCTCCAATCCTGAGACCCATGATGCCCTAGCTATCCATGTGACCTTCCCCTTCACTCTCCCAATCTCCGTAGCAGATATACACTGCCACCCAAATGTCCATCCTTTGGCCATGCTAGACCTCCTAACCTCCATCACTTCCCTTGCACGCTCTGTGGAACTATTCATCTTGGGTGACTTCAGTATAAATTGATCGTCACCTAAAACTACCAAAACTAAAAATGAAATCTGAGCCCTAAACCTTTCCCAACTGATCTCCGAACCCACCCGCCAAAACACTCACTGCTCGACTGGGCCCTTCCCTCCCACCGCGTCATCACCTCTGGCATCCTTCCTAATGCTCTTGGTAATCATAACCCAATATATATATATTTATATATAGTTAGAGTCCACAGAACTAAATCACCACACGAAACTGTACAACTGTGCTCTTTCAAGTGTCTTGACCTTGAACCTCTTCTGAGTAACCATGACATTTCTGACTCGTCCCCCCCTCCCCAGCGTCCTTCCCCTCGGTTGAAAAGGTGCTCGCCTACTTCAAAGAAATCTTTCTTGCAAACTGGAACGCCTTTGCCCCACTCACACACACCAGTCAGAGGTAACCACTTACCTTGGATAACCCCTGAACTTCTGGCCTGCCTCAGGGCTAGTGATCGAGGCTGGAAGCGTTATAAAGCTACCCAGCATTCTAGTGACCTTGTGAACTACCGCATGCTCCAAAATGCTTGCACCAGGGCTACAAGGTTATTCAAGTCTGAATATTTCAAATCTGCCTTCATCACCAACATAAATACCCCTTCAAAGTTCTGAAGGGTGGTCCACGCCCTATTTACTCCCTCATCTTGGGGGGAGGCCTTCCCGGTACTTAAAGTTAATAGCTCACTAGTGTCTGCCCCACCAGCCATAGCTGCGGAATGGAACTCCTACTATACCTCCCCTCCTACCCACCCTCTATTGGTGTGCCCCCATCATCACCCTCCCACCTCCCCTTCTGTTTTGCTACTGTAACACCAAACAATGCCCTCCTCACCATCGACCACTCTAAAGGTGCCTCCCCTGACGGCCTTGACCCAAAACTCTTCTCCTTTGTTTCGGCCATTGCCCACCCCTTCTCAGTAATCCTAAATCTCTCATTCTCTACTGCCTTTGTCCCCTCTTCATGGAAACATACAGTGGTCCTTTCTCTACCCAAAGAGGGTGACCTCTCAACCCCCGGCAACTATCCCCTAATTTCTCTCCTCCCTACCCTTGCTAATCTTCAAGAACCACATTGTCCTCTCCCAACTTGCCTCTTTTCTGACACCACCTTTCTCACCCCTTTCCAGTATGGTTTCAGGAAAAAACACTACCTACAGCTCACTGTCTCCATCCTAACCAGGAAGGACAATGGTCAAAAATTACCTCTGCCATTTTTGTCGACCTGGCCAAGGCCTTCGACACTGTCTCACTCCCTCCTCCTCGACTCACTCCCGGCAGCTGGCCTATCTCCCTCCGTCACAAACTGGTTCAGGGCCTTCCTTATTGGCAGAACCCAATCAGTTAAGGTCTTGGATGCCACTTCCCCTCCCCTCCCGATTAGCACTGGAGTCACCTAGGACTCTGTATTAGGGCCCCATCTATTCTCCATCTTCTTAAATGACCTTCCCTCTGTTTACTCCCCTTCCTCCACTATACATATTTATGCCGATGATACAGTCCTGTGTGCATATGGCTCCTGTTCTGATGAAATTACAACGAGCTTACAGCAAGACTTTGACATGGTTCAGCTCTTGTTTGTTAACCATCAACTTTTCCTCAGTGCCAGGAAGACTGTCTCCATGACCTTTGGCACAAGGCAGAGATTCAAAGCTTCCTTCCCTACCCATTTTCCACACCCTTGGTGGGGCTTTACTTGACGCATCCTCCTTTAGGTACTTGGGTGTTTGGTTGGGCCAACACCTAAACTTCTTTGGACATATTGACGCCATCCAGAAAAAAACTGCGCCCCAAGCATGGTGCCCTTTTCAGGAACCATAGTTGCATCCCTCCTATGCTTAGGCGTGAACTTGTTCAGAAGATGTTGCTGCCCATTTTTGACTACTGTGACATAGTCTGTGGTACTGCCCTCAAGTCCTCCCTGGCCAGACTGGACACCCTCTTCAATTCCTTCTGCTGCTTTGCCTTAGATGCCCCCCTTCGCACCCACCACTGTGATCTTTATCGTGCTCTATCCTTCCCCTCTCTTGCAAATAGGCGGCTCTCCCACTGTGTTAAATTCACTGCCAAGCACTGGTTGAGTGAGCTCCCTTCCTACCTCACCTCCCCCTTTACATCACTCTCACCCATTCCCTTAGATCAACCGACTCTGGCACCTTGGTAGTCACCTGCAGATTCACCCAAATTGGCCAGTCCGGTTACTCACCGCCTCCCAAAAATCTGGCATTCCCTGCCCCCCTTCCAAATCCAGCACTCATCCTCTGCCTACTCCATCAACTCTGCCCTCAGTAATTACCTTGCTCCTGCCATGTCCCTCCTTAACTCCCTCCTCTAAGCCCTGGATAAACCCTACCCCTTTACCATCACCTTCATTTACACTGTGCACACCCACCCAAATTCCTAGCTGTCTTCCTCTTCCCCCAAATTGCTCCCCTTACTGGCCTCCCTTGATCTCCCACATAATGTAAGGGGCCCGCATGGTCTCTGAGTCACTCTCCTGTCCCCCAAAGGGGCTTGTATCTCATCTGCTCCCTTCCCCCGACCATCCTGAAGGGGTCTCTCTGGGTCACTTCTTATGCCCTTCCCTTTGGTCCCACCAGCCCCTTTACAGGGTTCTTCACATCCTGAGGTGGTCTTTAGGGACACGGCTCTTCTCCCTCCCCACCCACCTCACCACTTCCTCTTTTCTCACGTAAGCACTTGTTACTTATTAAGCCAGCACATATCGGGAGTTAGTACTGTAAATAAGTTTTTAAAACGAGGAAGCTTTAATCCATTTTTTTTTATACTTTGTTTTGTCTTCTCCTGTCTACCCTTGGTGCCCACTCTGGGCTGCTCATCACCATCTCTGCCCCCTACTCCGGATCTGCCCCCTAGAGTGCCTCACCTCCTACATCCTCCTTCCCAGTGGGGTCTGTCTGGAATGGATGGTCTTGGATGGCCCGGAGCGGTTATCGTCTAGGACAACCGAGGGTATTTTTCTGTTTTCCCCGTCCCAGCCCCCTGAGACGCTGGCGCAAGGACACAAACATTCAGAGAGATGTGCTGTCACATGTCCCTCTCAAGCGCCTAGACGTCCCCCACTCCCCGACTCAGACGGAGCCACCAACTCCTTGAGAGCCCGTGTTTCCACTGGCGTGCTCTCAGGGCGTCGGGTGCGTACTGCGCCCTTGGTGTCCAACCCAGAGGGAGGAGAGCATCCATTGGGACGCTCAGTCTTCCCTCCCCCTGCCAACCAGAGCTCGTTCCCAAACCCAGGTCGCCGGCATAGCACGAGGTGTGGCTTCCAGTGCTTCACCTCAACCCTCAGCGCCACCGGGTCACCCAGAAGCTTTAATCTTAGTTAAGCCGCAGTGTGGGGCGATATTAACTTTCGGAGCTACTCATTTTATTTGTTTCTACAGTGTCTCTGGGCACTCTTTGACCTCGAGAACACTTCCGAGTACGCAGGGGCTATAACTACCAGCCCTGCGGCGGGCAGGGCGAGCGCACGGCGTCACGTGTAAACGTGTGTGTGTGTGTGTGTGGCATGTTCAGTGGTCAGGCGTTAAACAGGAGGCGCTACCTAATTGCTGGAATATTTCTGGTGTCAGGCAAGTTACAGTTCCAATGTAAGTGTTTGGGGAATAATAATGGCCACTGTCATAACTACATCAGATGAGACAATAGGCATGTTGTGCATAACGTGCAACATGTATAACTTTGAAATAGATAAGTTAAATAACTGTCCTTATATATGTAAAAAGTGTTTAAAGAACATTGAGCTGGAAGAGGAAATAAAATTGACACCAGATTAAGGGTTTTGGAACAGTCAGAAACCACCAAGAGACTCCAGTTGTCTAGTGTACCAGTCTGTTGTCGGATGACAAATTATATCTATGACCCAAAAGGTTATTAGTGATGTGCCTACTAGAAAGGGGCCTAGGCAGGAGGTAGAGAATGCAGAACATGAAGATGAGTGGTGTACTATGCAATCTTAAATTCCCCAAGAGGTAGGAAAGTTGGTGGCTTCTAATTACTACTGTTGATAGATTTGATCCATTACTAGTAAATTTTGAGGATGACATCACAGGAAACATCCTCACAGTAGATAACATGGCAAATCCAACTGTTTTTTTCGACTTTATATCAAACCAATGGCTGTGGCTTAAATTTAGGATCCCATTGTCACACCAGCACTGATTCTGGTGATCAGGTAGATTTACTCAGGTTTTTTAGACCAATATTAAGCACTACTTATTCTGGTCAAACAGTGAGTAAGGTGAAAGTTACAGCCCAAGATTGCGCTAAACAAATCATTGTTTTGGGAGACTCGGTGATCTCAAACCAGGACAGGCAAATATGTGATATAAACAAAGCTACTCAAACTCTATCTTGCTTTCGTGGTGCAGGCATTCAAGACATCACAAAAATGACTAAACAAATTTTAAAAAATTGTGGTAGCCCCCTGGTAATTATACAAGCTGGAACAAATATTAGGAATTATTCAACACATCAAGGAGGCCTATGTAGGAACAACAAACATATTAGCAGATTAGTGGAGGCAGTATAGCGCAGTGGTCTAAGGCTCTGAGCTGCAAATCTGGTGACATTTAGCAGACCAGATCTGGGTTTGAATCTCACAGCTTCCACTTGCATACTGTGTGACCCTAAGCAGGTCACTTAACTTTCTGAGGAAGGGAAAGGTACCCCAGGGGGGTCACATCTGGATAAGGATAAAAAGACCAGTAAGGGGGAGGGGACGGATGATGCTATCTCCACCAAAAGGGTGTGGTTAGCCCTCAAGGCCCTAAAGAAAAACAAATCTCCTGGGCCGGATGGCATTCATCAGAGAGTACTATGGGAATTGGCGGACATACTGGCTGCACCCTTGGCGGGCTTTCAGCAGGTCCTTGAGACAGGAGGGTACCTGAGGATTGGCGAGGCACATGTGGTACCAATCCATAAGGGGGTCGAGGAAGTACCAGGTAATTATAGACCCATCAGTTTGACCTCGGTGGTGGGAAAATTAATGGAGAGTATTCTAAAGGAACGATTGGGGGTGTACTTGGAGAGGTGGGAGGTCTGGATAGTCGGCAACATGGGTTTGTGCCTGGTAGATCATGTCAAACCAACCTTGTGGAGTTCTATGAATGGGTAACATCAGAACTGGACAGGGTAAGCCTGTGGATGTATTATTCTTGGACTTCAGCAGGCGTTTGACTCTGTCCCCCACAATGGTCTGGTGGAGAAACTGATGGGGTTAGGACTAGGCCCTTTGATGGTCAGATGGATTGAAAACTGGCTAGCTGGACGCACTCAGAGAGTAGTGGTCTGTGGGGAGCTCTCGAACCCTAGAGAGGTTGGTAGTGGGGTACCACAGGGCTCGGTCCTGGGTCCGATCCTGTTTAATGCATACATATCGGACATCAGGAGGGTATAGGGTGTGAAATGAGTCTCTTCGGATGACTCCAAGATGGGAGCAGTAGTTGAGGGAGAAGAGGGAGGTAGCCCTGCAAGGGACCTGGACACCCTGAAGCTGGGCTCACACATGGAAATTAAATTTCAATATCACCAAGTGCAAGGTGTTGCATCTTGGTCGAAACTCTAAACACAGGTACACCCTGGGAGGGCTGGAGGCCTCAATAGGGAAAAAGACCTAGGGGTCATGGTGGATACATGTATGAATAACTCTGAGCAGTGCAGGAGGCAGCTAGCAAGGCAAACAGGATGTTGGGATGCATCGTAAGGGGATCACCTCTAGGAGCAGGGAAGTGATTCTGCCGCTGTACAATGGACTGGTTAGACCACACCTTGAGTACTGTGTACAGTACTGGAGACCACATTTGAAGAGGGACATACAGCTCCTGGAGAGGGTACAGAGGAGGCAACAAAGATGATACGAGGGCTGGGGATTTGACTTATGAGGACAGACTTAGGAGCTCTGCCTGTTTTCATTGGAGAGAGAGAGACAGGGGACATGATTGAGGTCTTCAAGTACCTCAAGGGAATAAATAGGGTAAACATGGAGGGATCTTTAGACTAAAGCAGGAGGTATCACCAGAGGGCATGGTTTGAAGTTGGAAGGTGGAAGGGTGAGGGGAAAAGGAGGAGGTTTTCACCGAGAGGTGGTGGACCCTTGGAATGCACTGCCTGGTGAGCTGGTTCAGAGATCCACAGTGGAGGGCTTCAAGAGAGGTGGGACAGACACAGAAAGTGGATGTATCAGATGATAGCCTGTCCCGGGGGATGGATGATAGGGGTTTCTAGAGAACAAGGGATGGGAGGATCTCAGCACCCAACTAAGGATCTAGGTTCGAGCAGACTCGATAGACCGTAAGGCCTAATCTGCTGGCAAATAGTATGTTAGTATATTGGAGCCAATAGTGTAATATCAGAGATTTTACCAGTACCAAGAGCAGATCAATACAGAGGATAAAATAAAACTTGTGAATGATTGGTTGCGTGGTTGGTGCTTAAAGCAACACGTAAAGTGCCTGACCCATTGGGAACAGTTCAAATATAAATGAAATCTCTGCTCTAGAGATGGCTTACACATAAAAGGGACTCTGAATTACTGGGAAACAGTATTAATGCACAGATTTACTTCTCTTTAAACGAGTAACGGGGGGTCGCTCTTAACCATGATACACTCTTAGAACCCTTTATAAATGACTGTAATAGGATTATGGAATCCAATATATCTACTAATCAGCAGGGACAAAACTCCCCAACACAAGGGTCAAAACTCAAAATATTACATGCCAAAAGCCTATTAAACAAAATAAATGAACTCCAGATTGTATTACACTCCCAAAATATTGATGTGTGTGGGGTAACAGAAACTTAGTTCACAGATGAACAGTAGGGACAAGAAATTCAAGGTTGTACATTTAAAAAGAATCAAACCACCTCAAGAGGTGGTGGAATTGCTGGTTATACTAAAATCGATATTGATTGTATGGAAGTCAGTATTGACACCCCTTGGTATTGAGATTAGATGGGTTAAACTTAATTATGATTCCAACCCCATGATGCTAAGGCTTTATTGTCCCCCATCCCTAGACTCCAATAAAGATGATTCCTTCTTGGACTATTTACAAAATATAAATCAATTGGATGATACTGTATTGATAAGAGATTTTAATTTTCCAGGAATAAAATGGGACACATTAGAGGGGGCTAATTACCAGGAAACCAGATTTCTAGAAACTATAGTACACTTGGGCCTTGATCAGTTGGTTCATGAACCTACAATATCTTGGATCTGATCCTTACAAATATTGGGGAACTGGCAGACACACCAATCATATTGGAACCATGAGGAGATAGTGATCATTGCATGATGCAGTGGTCCATAAATTATTATAAACAAGATTCTAAAGGAATAACTAAAATGAGGAATTTTCAGAGAGCCAACTGAGGCAGTTAAAACCTATTTATCAAATTGGAACTGGCAACAAGGAGCCGACATCTATAAGCGACACATGAAGCATGTGCTTGCCTCTCCTTCATGGGCAACGCCTCGGTCTCTGACGGGAGTTACCTTCCCTAGGCAGGATATACCTGTCTTGCCTGACCAGCATCAGCCTTCTCCTGTTCAGCAGACAACGCCCCTACCGTCATCACTAAGCCCCAGTCGGTGCTAGCAGCTCCTTTGGGACAGACGCCCGTTGAACAAACACCAGGTCCTTCGAGTCAGACGCCGGCCAACCCTTCACCGCAGGTGCCATCGCCTTGTCACTCGGTCCCTCTGGGTAAGATGCCAGAGCCTACAATGCTAGAGGGACAGGCGCCAGGGGAACCCATTCCTACCTGGACACCCCCCCCCCCCCCAGATTATAACGCATTATTTACGGCATGGTGGGAGTTCATGCAGAATATGGATATCCGAGGAGACATTCTATCCCTCCTCAGCAGGATCCTTTTTCGGACTGGGCTCGCCTCTCCGCTCTCCAGGTGGCAGGGGGATTGTGCATAAAGGATCACCCACTGATGGCAGTCCTGGACTCTAATCCTTCTTTGGGGGGTCTTCTTCCTTGGAGGACTTGGAAGATTCTAAGTTACCATCTGAGCCTGAGGAACCCAGGGATACCCCTAGATCCCTTCCTGACGAACCCACTTTTATGGACGTCGTGCGGCACATTCAGTCCTTCATGGGCTGGGACTCTGAGGAACTGGATCAAGAACGCTTATGTCTGGTGCCCTTCCACTACAAGAAAGAGACTCTGCTTTTGGTTATCCTTCCTCTTACTGACTCTTGATATAAACGGGGCCGCTTGGAATCACCCGTCTTCCACCCTGGCCTTATCCAAAAAGGAAGACTCTTGTCATGGCCCCCGGGATGAGCCCTTTTATGGGGAGCATCCAGTTGCTGCCTCAGTGGTCATGAATGCTGCTCATGACCACACTAAGAAGCCCAGACACCTCTGCACGCGCACTCCAGTTTAGTAGTCTTGGCAGGTGGACTTCCTGGACAAGGTCTGTACGTCAACCACTTCGGCTGTTGGGTCCTTGAACTTCTTAGCCCACATGGTTCAATACCAGAATGCCATGTGGGACAAAGCTCTAAAATTGGTGCAAACCCTCCCTGAGCTCCTGAAGTCTGGATCAGATGTCGGCAATCATGTCCTGAGGGCATCCTACAATACCACAGATGTAGCTGGACGGGCAGCGGCCACTCGCGTCAGTATGCATCACCACTCTTTTCTTAGGGTTTCAGGCTTTGCCCCTGACATTTAGGCCAGAATCCTTCATGATCCTTTTATGTGGTCTGTTTTTTTGTCAAGGATGTTCAAAACATACCACCTGCGGGAATCTGGGCAGACTTGGTACATTCCTTATACTGCTCCCAGCCAAAACCCCACCAGTGTCTGCCCTTTCAGAAGAACCAATTTTGGCGGCCTCTGGGACAGCAGCCCAGAGGAGCCTTCAAACATAAGGCCACCTCCCAGGTGACGGGAACCTTAGCCCCCAGGGCGACTTGGGCCTCTCCTGCCACCCTGCCCATCCCATGTCCATCTGCATGACTCCTTACAACCCATAACCTCTCCCCCAGCAGAATATTTGGGGGGAGGTGGTGGGGGATCGCTTCTTCCTTTACCTGGACAGATGGTACGGGATCACTTCAGATCAGTGGGTGCTTCAACTGATACAAAAGAGGCACACTCTTGAGTTTCAGGAGATGCCCCCAGACAACCCTCCCTTGCAGTCACACTACCCTCTAGATCACATTGCCCTTATCCAGGAGGAGATCCAGGCTCTTCTGCTCAAAAGAGCCATAGAACCAGTTCCATTAAATCAAAGGGGAAAGGGTGTCTATTCCTTTTTTTTTTTTTCCTCTGGTCCCAAAGACGACTGGAGATTTGAGACCAATTCTGAAACTCCGCCACCAAATCTGTTTATAGAGTACAAACGCTTCAGGATCGTCACCCTCCAGTGTCTCCTTCTCCTCCATCAGAGGAGACTGGCTATGCTCCCTGGATATGCAAGATACCTATTTTCACATCTAGGTTTTCCAGCCTCACAAGCGAGTCCTCTGCTTTTGCTTCCAGGGGAACCATTGCTAGTTCAGGGCCCTGACCTTTGACATTTCCTCAGCCCCCTTGAGTTTTTGCCAAGTGCTTAGCAGTAGTGGCTACAGCTCTCAGGAGGCAACGCAACGTCTTTGTCTTACTCTGTCTTGATTGGCTTCTCACAGTCCCTTCCAGAGACCTGCTGTGGACAGTGGAGATGACCTTCAGTTTGTTTCAGAGGCTGGGTATCACTCTCAATCTGCCGGTCCTCCCTCTTTCCAAGTCGGACTTCAGTTCATAGGGGTGATCTTCAACTCGACTCTGGGCAAAGCCTTCTTTCTTCCAGACAGAGCAGACTGTGAGCACAGACTCTGTTAGTATCTGCATCACGTCTGTTCCCAGCCAGATTGTTTCTCAGGCTTGTGGGGCACATGGCGGCCAGTCACTGTCCTCCTAGCCTGTCTGCACATGAGGGTGCCTCAGTGGACTCAGTTGAATGGGACCAGCGCACAGACTATTTAAACCTTGTCCTGGTGGCTTTTTAGATGGGTTCCCTTCCGGGTGGAGTCTCCATGGCAGATTCTCACTACAGACGCATGCATTCTGTGCTGGGGTGCCCACTTGGCAGACTCAGACTCGAGGGACATGGTCTCAACAGGAGCAGCACCTCCACGTCAGTGTGTTGGAGATGCGGCTATCCTTGTCTTTTAGGCCTTTCCATCTCATCTGTTTCCAGGCCCTCTCTTGATTCGGACAGACATGTCTGTTTATTACCTCAACAAGCAAGGGGGGATCTCATTCATACCCCCTATGCAGGGAGGCCATGAGTCTGGCATTGGACTATAGAACACAACCTGGTTCTTTCAGCAGTCCCATGTTCCAGGTGTTCAGAATGTCCTGCTGGTCCAGAACGAAGATGCACGAATGGGAGCTCTTAACCTCCATGGCTGAGGAGCTCTTTGACAGGTGGACACAACCCCCCCCCAAACCCTCAGCGTAAAACTGCCCAATATCCACACGCTAGATCCAGGGCCTGATGTTTTCTGGTGAGATGTGTTGTCCCTGTTTTGGACAGGGTGGTTTCTGTATGCTTTTCATCCCTTTCTGCTCCTGCAGAGTCCTGCTCAAGCTGCAATTGGAGAGAGTGGACATGATCTTAATAGTTCCCTACTGGCCATGTCAGATCTGGTTCCCATTGTTGCAGCAACTAGCAGTAGAACCTCCACGTCCCCTGCTTCTGTGCTCTGACCTGCTCTCCCAGGAGCAAGGCACTCTGATTCACCCGACATCGGTTCTCTATCTCCATGAGTGGCTCCTTCAGACTGGGCCATCGCACACCTTGGGGTTTCCTCTAGGGTGGCACATGTTTTGGTGGCCGCTAGGAAGCTTTTTACCAGAGCCACTTATGCCATAAAATGGAAGCGGTACTCCATCTGGGCCGCCTGGCATTTGGATCCCTTTATCTGTCCAGTGAATCTTATTCTGGAGTACCTCCTTTCCCTTTCAGACACCAGTCTGGGTTACTCTTCTATTATGGTAGAAGGAACTGGAAGGGGACAGGATCAGTTGTGTTCCAGGACAGTAGCTGCTGCTTGTTGTTTTTTACAGGGTTCTTGTGGATTTTACTGGTAGAAGGTTATTTCTTTGCTTTCTTACTTATAAGGGGCTAGCAGGGTATTGTTGTGGGGGCTGTTGGAAGTTTGAAAACTGGTTTGGTGGCTGTAAGTGGGCTCATTTGTTGGATGTTTCACTGTGTAACAGGCTGCGCTGGTGGAGGCCTGTTTCTTCTGAGTTAAAACCTATTTGGTGGGATTTGCTTGGGCCTGGGTATTTGGCTGCTGGGCTTGGAGGGGAGACACAGGGCTGATACTCTCTTGAGTCGGGTGTCTGCCCAAAACCCTCCCCAGAGTTCTGCTAATTTATTGGAGAACACCTGCCCTGCAATTGGAGGAAAAGGCTGCAGGTGCAGCTCATGTAGTTCTAGCCGCTGGGGGTTGGATTTAAAGGCCGGGAGAGAGGAGCTTAGGGAGTTGTTCATTTCCCTTATAAGTTTACTGTGTTGTACTGCACCTAGTAACAGGATTACTGGTGTACTGTGGGACTGTATCGAAGATTAGTGGGTGACCTGATTAGGCAGTAGGGGTGTATCTTGGACTGGGGGGACCTGGTGGCTCACCCAAGGAAACCTACTTGGAAGGGGATGGAACCACATGGCATTAGGGCCGGCATCTTTGGGAGGGTGGTGGGGTGCACAGGATGTGGAGCAGCCATGATACTGGACTGGGAAGTTTGGTGGTTGCCCAGTGTGCTACCAGCTGGCACAGCTTAGGGAGGAGGTTGTGGGGATAAGGAGACAGCTGGGGGAAGAGGGGAGGTATGGTTGGGGAAGGGGGCAGGGGATCTCCCACAGGGTTGCACCAAGCACTGGGGGCAGCGGCATAGGGAAAGGAGTGCAGGAGAATACTCAGGAGTCACATAGGGACCCTGGCAGAGGGGGTCCAAAAGGACACTACCAAGGAAGCAGGCAGGTAACTGGGGACCCTCACAAAGGAGGGACAACATTCTCAGGGAAGTAGGCAGATTTGCCAGGGCTGGACAGAAGGAAGCAAGGCGGGGAGGTGGATCAGATCTTACACTCAGTAACCGCTTCAATTCTCCTCTTCTGCTCGAGGATGAGGGGGGTGATGTAGCCATGACAGGGGTGGTTAGAGATGGAAAGGGAGTGGGGGGCAGGAGGCAGGGGCCAGATAGCATGAAGAACAGGGGGGAACCTGGAATGCAGGAAAATGGGGGGAGCAGTGAATCAGAGCAGGAGGGGCAGGGGGAAGAGGGAGGAACGCGCAAGGAGAAGGACCATTTGGGAGGAAAGGTAAAGAAGGACCAGAAGTACAAGGAGGATTTAGTAAAGGGAGCTGAGGGTTTAGGCCAGGGGAGCACAACAAGCAAGGAGGGACTAAATGGAGACGGCAAGGAAGGGAGGACGAGCCAGGCTAGTTTAGCAGATGGGGGAGAAGGACCAGTTGCGAGCAGTGAGGGGGGAGTTAGCAAGGTACAGAAGGATACTCAGGAGGAGGAGAGGCATAGGATTGGAGGGGGGGGTGGTCAGGGTAAATAAGGAGGGGGTGGCATGTGGCACCCAGATAGGGGAAGAACAAGGAGCCGGCTGGGTGGAGGGGCCAGTAGAAAGGATGAGGGACATGGAAGGGGGAAAAGGAGCGGTCAGAGTGCTCCTGTTGGGGGATTCTATGATCAGGGGTATCAAATGGGATAGGGAGGGAGAAGCTTGGCCAGTTAGAACAAAATGCTTCCTTGGACTAACGGTGCACAGGGCTAAGCACGAGGTATATCAGCTGGCAAAGGATTGTGGGGGTTCCCCGGACATACTGGTCCACCTGTGTACAAATGACATTGAGGGAAATAGTGAGCTAGAGATACAGGCAAGATTCAGGAGCTTGCCAGGGTCTGTCATGACATAGGATGCACAGTTTCCTTCTCAGAAATGCCGGTGCCAAGGGGCTGGTGGGAGCACAAAGGAAGATTAGGGAGATAAACAGAGTGGTGTGAGGCCAGAGGGTATGGGTTGATTGGGGATTGGGGGGAGACCTGAGAGGATAAGGAGCTGTATGCTAGAGATAGACTCCATCTCAATTTGGAGGGGAGGGGAATCCTTAAGTTGAAAATAGAGGGGTTCATTGGTGAAAAGTGGGGTTTAAACTTGTGAAGGGGGGAGGGATGGGAGAAAAGACTGTCAAGGGGATGCCGATAAAGGAGGGACTCTGTCTCCACCCCCCTGGGGAGCTGGAGGATTGCGGGAAAAGGCCGACTGGTAAAGTGCAGACCAGGGGAAATGGAAGTATAGGGAAAGGGTGGAAGGTAGTCCTGCTAAATGCCAGGAGCTTGGGAAATAAAATGCCTGAGCTCCAGGCGATGCTAACTGAGGGAGCAGTAGATGTGGCAGCGGTCACTGAGACCTGGGCCACTGCAGGACACGACTGGGACTTGAACCTGGAGGGTTACACTATGTTCAGGGGGAGGAAGGGAGGAGGGGTAGCAATGATAGTCAAAACTGCATTGGCATGGGGGAGTAGAGGAGGCAGAGGGAACCGTGGAAGCAATTTGGGTCACCTTGATAACGCGGGGGGGGGGCGCAAGAGAGTAAAAATAGAAGTGGTGTATAGACCCCCTGCCCTGGTGGAGGAGCTGGAGGAGAGTCTGGTGGCAGATGTTGGGAGACACTGCAGACTGGGCAGAGGAACGGTGGTGGTGTTGGGGGACTTAAACATGCCAGGAACAGACTGGGAGACTGACATCTTCTGTGACCAGGGAACAGAGGTTTTGTTGGATGTCTTTCAAGACACGTTCCTAACTCAGCAGGTGAGGGAACCGACCAGAGAGGCGCGGGTACTGGATGTGGTCCTGGCAGACAGTGACCAGATTAGGGGCCTGGAGGTAAGGGACCCGTTGGCGGGGAGTGACCATGCCATGGTCTGGTTCTGCCTGGACCTAGGAGGGCTAGAAAGCTGCACAAAGACGGAGGTAACTGACTTCAGGGGAATGGATTTTAAGGAAATGGGAAGGATCCTTAAGGAGCATGTGGATGGGATTGGGTCAGACATGGACGCTGATAGTAGGTGGGAAATCATCAGGAGAGGGGTGCAAGATGCTACCAGCACCTGTGCAAGAGTAAGACGAAAATGCGGTAGGGCCCGAAAACCCTGCTGGTGGACCAGGGAGGTCCAGGAGGTGGTGCAGGGAAAGAAGGCAGCCTATAGGCAATTCAAGTGCTCAAGGAGTGAAAGGGATCAAGGGGAGTATGAGCTGATGGCTAGAAGGGCCACTAGGGTGGTGAGGGCGGCGAAGGCAAGGAAGGAGCAGAAATTGGCCAGGGAAATCAGGAGAGGGAACAAGGGGTTCTTTAGATACATTGGGGAAAACGAAGGTGAAGGGGCAGATTAGCAGGATTAAATCAGGGGAGAGATGGGCACAAGACCCGGGGGAGCAGGCTGAGTACTAAATGAGTACTTCACCTCAGTTTTCACCAAGGAAAATGGGGGTGCTGCATCATACGTGGGAGGAGACAGATACTGAGGAGGGGGGACCCTTACCGATTGGCAGGTCTGGGGAGAGGGGGAGGCATCACTGGCAGGAGGGGGGAGGGCTAAGCAGGGAGAAGAGCTACTGGAAGTGGAAATCACAGCAGAGAGAGTGAGGGAAGCCCTCAGCTCCCTTAAGACGGAGAAAGCACCGGGGCCGGATAAATTACATCCCAGAGTGCTGAAGGAACTTGCGGATGTCCTGGTGAATCCCCTGGCAGAGCTTTTCACCATCTTTCTGAGGACAGGGTGGGTGCCCCAGGACTGGAAGGTGGCGCATATAGTGCCTATCCACAAGGGGGGATCAAGGGAGGTGGCAGAGAACTACAGGCCTGTCAGCCTGACATCGGTGGTGGGCAAGGTGATGGAGGGCATTGTCAAGGAGAGGCTAGGGGGGGACCTGGAAAAGTCAGGGTGCCTGGACGATAGACAGCATGGATTCGTCTCAGAGAAATCGTGTCAGACAAACCTTGTGGAGTTCTATGCCTGGGTAGACCAGTGGACGTCCTCTTTCTAGACTTCAGCAAGGCATTTGACTCTGTTCCTCACATGGGCATGTTGGATAAGCTGGGAGAAATGGGGGTGGGGAACCAGATGATCAGATGGATAGGCAATTGGCTCCAGGACCCGACCCAGAGGGTCGTAGTTGGCGGGATAGTCTCATCCCCAAAGAGGGTCATTAGTGGGGTCCCACAGGGATCAGTCCTTGGGCCCCTCCTGTTCAACGCCTACGTCTCTGACATAAGGACAGGAATCATGAGTGAGATGAGTCTCTTTGCGGATGACTCAAAACTGGGGGCGGTGGTGGATGGGGAGGAGGGGAGGGTGGCCCTACAGGGGGACCTGGAGGCTCTGGAAAGATGGTCTATAAAGTGGAAGCTGAGGTTCAATGCAGGGAAATGCAAGGTACTCCACCTGGGGGCCAGAAACCCTGGCCAAGTGTACACCCTGGGGGGATGCTACAAGTCTCGATGGCTGAGAGGGACCTGGGGATGGTGGTGGATGTCAAAATGAACAACTCTGAGACTTGTAGGAGGGCAGCAGCCAAGGCCAACAGGATGCTGGGATGCATCGCTCGGGGGATCACCTCCAGAAGGAGGGAAGTGATGCTCCCTCTGTATAACTGCTTGGTGAGGCCACACCTTGAGTACTGCGTGCAGTTTTGGAGGCCACACCTAAAAAGGGACATTAAACTCCTGGAGAGGTCCAGAGGAGGGCAACCAAAATGATTTGGGGCTTGGGGGACAGGACCTATGAGGAGAGGCTCAAGAGCTAAATATGTACACATTGGAAGAGAGAAGGGACCGGGGGGACATGATAGAGGTCTTCAAGTACATGAAGAGGGTAAATAGGGGAGGAACAGTCAGGGTGCTTCGAAGGAAGGAGGAGGGGGTCACTAGAGGGCATGGGTGGAAGCTGGAGGGGGAAGATTCAGGGGAGAAAGGAGGAGGTGCTACTTCACTGAGAGGGTGGTGGAGCCATGGAATGCACTGCCTAGGGGCTGGTGGAGGCAGAGACGGTGGAGGGGTTCAAGAGGGGCTGGGACAGGTACAGGGGAAGGGTTCTGGAAGCAAAATCCAATGCAGCAAGAATATCCGGAACTGGGAAGGGAGAAGCCAGAGAAGGCGAGGGGGGCAGCAAGGTCAGCACCCAGGGTGGGGGCTGACCAATCGAGCAGACTCGAAAGACCGTTAGGCCTATTCTGCTGGCATTTTAGTATGTTAGTATGGTGCACCTTTCTGTCATCTCTGCATACCATGCACCTATTGATGGCAAGAATATTGCCCTATTGGACTTGTGCCACACCTTCTTGCTGGGTATTAATCATTTGAAACCTCTCATTAGAAATCCTGTTCCGCCATGGGATCTATTATTTTGGAAAAGCTCAGTCTTCCTTCCTTTGAACCTGCCGCAAGTTGTGAGCTGTGCTTTCTGTCATGCAAAGTGTTGGTTTTAGTTGCAATTACTTCAGCTTGGAGGATTTCCGAACTTCAGGCTCTGATGTGTAAAGAGCCTTACTTGGTTTTTCACAAAGACAGGATATCTTGCTGACCAATCCTAAGTTTTTTGCCTAAGGTGGTGTCTGAGTTTACTTTGAATCAATCCATCCACCTGCCTGTTTATTATCCTGAGTATTCTAAGCAAGGGGAGGCTTTACTCCATAATCTGGATGTTTGGGTGCTCAGTTTTTACCTGGACCGCCCCTGCTCTGTCAGAAAATCAGACCAGTTTTTCATTTGCCCCCAGGAAATAAGGGTTTTCTGTTTCTAAACAATGTTTGCCTTAATGGGTGGCTAATTGCATTGTGTCTTGCTACTGCAAGTGCGACAAGTCTTTCCCAGGCCAGTTCAAAGGCCATAATACCAGGGGTATAGCTGCCTTGACTGCCTTCTTCAGAAACTTGTCTGCTGCAGACATTTGTGTAGCCGCCACTTGGAGTTCTGTCATACTTTCATTGGACACTACAGTTTGGACATTGTCTCCAGGCGTAGAGCCGGTTTTGGACTTGCAGTCCTCCATGGTCTCCTGTCATAAAGTTCCCTAGGACTGCTTCTGTCCCATGACTTGTCTGTTCCACCACTGCTTGGGATTCAGTCCTACTGATCATTTCCTGCAGCAGGAGCCCCCTCGAAATAAGATAGCAGTTATGCAAGAACTTACTGTAGGAGTAGGTCTTAGAGAGTAGCTCTTGCAGCAGGCACTGCATGCCCGCCCTCCTTCCCCCTGATAGTAGTTTCTCCATTGCAGCTTTTCTGCTTTCCTTGTTTAAGAGGAACCTCCTTGGTTCTCCTTTTTCTCTGCATGCCAGGGTCTCTGGCGGGAGAACTGGGGATGGGCTGGTGACTGCCCCTTTTAAACCATAGGTCAAATGTCAGCGTACCAACATCGGGGGTAGTTCCCCGCTGTATACTGCTAGCTAGAAGTTTTCCTTGTGGTCCTAGCGCCTGGCAGCTTAGTCCTACTGGTTTTTTCGTATTGCAAGAACTCTTCTGGAAGATCTACTGTTAACTCTACTTTTGTCACCCACAGTGAGGTAGGCCATGGAAAGTCCAGCATCCAGGAGAATGATTGCTTGCTGGATAGTATCCCGTATTCAGGTTCTGTTTTGGCGATGCTGTCCAGCTTCTACCTGACGGCCTAAGGGCCCACCCTAAAACGGGCACCTCTGTCGCAGCATCCAGCAGTGTCTCCATTTAGGAGATTTGCAAAGCAGCTACCTGTAAGAAATACTAGCCTACCAAGATGCCAGCAGAGTAGGCCAAATAGTCTTAAGTCTACTCAAAAATCGGCACCCGGTCAGGACACTGTTGCTGCCTCCCCACGAACGCCTTCGGTCACACCTCTAGATCTGGCATTACTCAGATTTACTGTCCCCTTATACATGTCCCTTTTGAATCCCTCCACTGTAGCAACAACCATCAGTTCCGCAGGCAGTGCGTTCCAAGGGTCCTGAGCCTCCCACCAGCCAGCCTCATGGAATGTTCCTTGGTGGCCTCCTCCCTCAGCTGGAACACCCTATTTAGGCTGAACCTATTCACGCCCTTTAGATATTTAAAGATCTCTATCATATCCCCTCTATCCCTTCTCTCCTCCAGGGAGTACAAGTTTAGCTCCTCAAGTCTCTCCTCATGGGATGTTTCCCCCAGACCCTGTATCATCCTGGTCGCCCTCCACTGGATCTTCTCCAAAAGTACAATGTCCCTTTTCAAGTACGGGCGCCAAAACTGCACGCAGTACTCTAGGTGCAGTCTAACCAGGCAGTGATACAGAGGGAGAAGCACCTCCCGTCTCCTCAATCTCCCTGGCGATGCAGCCGAGCATTTTATGTGCTTTCGCTGCAGCCTTCCTACACTGCTCAGTTATTCATTTTGGCATCCATGACCACCCCAAGATTCTTTTCCCCTCCCAAAACCTGCAGTTTCAAACATGAAGTCTTGCTATATCCTGACTATATGCAGTTTGCTCTTCCAGTTTAATTTCCCCGGAGATGAAACAGTTAAATCTCTGCACATGCATAGAACGTTGAGCTCAAGCTCTGTATTCAAACATGAAGTCTTGCTGTATTCAGACATAATGCAGTTAGCCCCAGCACTTGAACTGCCGCAGAGAGGAAAGAGTTAACTCTATGCAGAAGCACAGAACGTTGAGCTCGAGCTCTGTTTTCAAACCTCTGTCTGTGGTACTTCCCAGTGTAACCATCAGATTCTTTACTCCGCCTAACAGTGAAGTCGCTACAGAGATTTCCTCTGCTCGGTTCGGTGAAAGAAAAGTAAAGCATTCGGTTTAAACCGTATGTTTTTATTTTCGGATTTCCAGCCTCTGTCTACGGTACAGGTAGTATGTAGATAGGTAAGTGACTGTCTTTTATTTTGCTAAAAAGAGTGGAAATTGTCTGTCTTCGGTTTCTTTCCAGTCGGTCCGGTTTGGAACAGACTTTGTAAAATTTTTCTCTTTCTGGGCTTAGTTTGGTGTTCCGGTACTGATCGGTTTCAAAAGAACAGACTTTTGCTGGTTCTTTTAAAAAGCCCGTGACACAGTTTGTAACCGATCGGTTGCTTTATCTGTCTTGAAAGCTTCTATAGGGTAATTTGTTAGGTTGGCCATGTCTGAGAAACCCAGGAAGAAAACCGGTCCCACTGGGTTTCAACACTGTACTGAGTGTGGGGAGGCCTTTGCTAAGGCCGACCCCCACCTCGTCTGTGTTTGTCTGGGGTTTGACCACCTCAAGTCAGGCTGCCAGATCTGTAAGAACTTTCCTAAAACCTCTCTAGATAAAAGACTGAGTAGGCTGAAAGAAAGGGAGGCTGAGAAGTCCGTAGATCCGGATGGCCAGCCCGGTTCGGGTGCGCCCAAACCTGAGGGCGTGCCTACTGACCTAGGCGATACCTTCTCGGCCAAAAGGAGAGCCAACCCCGAGGGGTCGGTTCCGTCAAAGAAAAAGCAGAAGTCTGCCGGTTCTGATCCTGTATCCCACTCTCCAACTGCGGACGAAATGGCCAAAGCAATTAGTATTGTCCAATCGCTTAGACCGGTTCCGTCTGAACAGATACCGCCGGTTCGGCGCTCTGTTCGGTCGAATCAGTCTCCTCCGGATTATGACCCAGATGCTTATCATGAGGAGTGGGAGGGAGAAAGACTATCCCGGTGATGATGATGAAGGGGGTCTGGATGTGCCCATTGAACCAGACATCTCCCCAGACAGGCCCTCAGGTGTCTCTCCTCCCAGGCTGAGTCCCCTTCACATTTTTTGTTCTACAAAAAAGTGGCATAAACCCTGCAGCTTCCCTTGGTTGAAGCAGCAGAGGAGGATGAAGAGCCTGATCTTGTGGAAATGATGGACATACCAGAGTCCAAAAAGGTGTCTATCCCTCTTGATAAATCTTTGAGGAAACAGACGCACAAAATTTTACAAACCCCTAATTCAATACTTCCTGTGGATAAAAGAATGGACAGGAGGTATTGGTTATCAGGCTCGGCTGCGGAGTTCCTTTATAGTCATTGCAGCCATGTTGGGGTAGTGCAGGCTGCAGCCTGTGATGGGGCTAACATTCCTTTGGCTTCACACCCCTCCAGATATGGACTTCAGGAAAGTGGATGCTCTGGCCCAAAAAAAAAAACATTTGGCATCCTCATTGGGACTCAGGCAGGCTACTTCTATGGCTTACACAGCCAGGTACCAGACATCCAGATGGGACACTGTTCTGGAACTGGCTAAACAGGCCTCTCCCCAGCTAACCAAGGAGCTGTGGGTGGTGGCTGCTGATGGAAATGAAGCATCCAGAATGCAGTTTCATGCTGCTGTGGACTACAGTGATGTGGCATCTAAAGTCATGGCTACATCTGTGTGTCTCAGAAGACATGCTTGGCTCAGATGTACTAGCCTTTCACAGGATACCCAAACTAAGGCCATGGATTTTGCTGTAGTAGGTAACTCTCTGGGGAGCAGACAGAGGCTTACATGAAGAAAATGGATGAATATGGGACCATGTACAGGAGTGCGCAGGCCAAGGAAAGGCAGGCCACTCCACACAAGCAGCAGTCTAGGGGCAGGTCCTTTCAAAGGCCTTTTTACCAAGCCCAGGCCTCCTCTCCCTTCCCACAGAGGGGGTTCTTCAGTGGGAGGGATAGGAGGGGGGATGAGCAGGGCTGCTCCCTCCTCCTCTCATTCTAAGGATCTTGCCAAGCAGACACCCTGATGTGTCAGCCTGGGTAGACTTCCCATTTCCAGTAAGAGGCAGGCTGGCTTACTGCTTCCAGGCCTGGAAGTCTGTGACCTCAGACAAGTGGGTCCTGGAAGTAGTAAGCCAGGGACTGGCCCTCAACGTCAAAAAATTTCCAAAAAGAAGGGCCAAGTTTTTTCCACCTGCATCAGTCTCAGAATCCCTCGCCCTAGAGGCAGAAGTTTTCTCTCTTTTAGCTGTCAGAGCTATAGAGAAGGTTCCTACTCAGCACAAGGGGAAAAGGACTGTATTCCAGGTACTTCCTTACCCCAAAGAAAACAGGGGAGTGGCAACCCATCCTAGACCTAAGGTATCTGAACAAACACATTTCAAAGCCCAAATTCAAAATGGTAACTCTGGGAATAATCCTTCCGTCTCTAAGGCCAGGGGATTGGCTAGCATCTCTGGACCTCGAGGGTGCCTGCTTCCAAATTCCCATCGGGTGCTTCCACAGACAATACCTCCGATTCGAGTTGCCTTTAGGCCATTACCAATTCAGAGCCATGCCATTCAGTCTAACATCAGCTCCAAGGGTGTTCACAAAGTGCCTTGCAGGAGTGGTGGCTTACTTCAGAAGACAGGGTATCACCATCTTTCCGCATCTGGACGACTGGCTGTTAGTGGATCAGTCTCATTTACAGGTCAAGTCAGCTCTTCAGACTACCCAGGACCTACTCAGCTCCTTGGGTTTTCTTAATCTTCCAAAGTCTGTACTCGAACCAGTTCAACTTCTCACCTTTATAGGCATAAAGGTGGACACTGTACAAGCAAAATCCTTCCTTCCCCTGGTAAGGGTAAAGGCCCTAGTGGATCTCGCTTCCTCCTTTCGACCTCAGGTCTCCTGCCCAGCAAGACAGTTCCTCCAGCTCCTGGGCCACATGGCAGTGGTGTAGGGAGCAGGGTTCCAGATGAGGGACATTCAGTTTCATCTAGGGTCTCTTTGGTCTCAAAAGGAGGATTCACTTACCAAACTGATTCCAGTGACTCAGACTCTGGTCCAAGCTCTCAAGTGGTGGCTGGACCAGGACAACCTCGGACAAGGGGTTCCATTTCTCCCTCAAGTCCCATCAGTAGTTTTAACTACGGATGCTTCTCTCCTAGGGTGTGGAGCCCCGACAGCTCAAGGGCTCTGGTCTCCACAGGAGTCTCTCTCCTTCATATCAATCTCCTGGAACTCAGGGCAGTTTTCCTAGCCCTGCAGAGCTTCTCTGATTCAGTCAAGGGCAAGGTGGTCCAAGTCAGAATGGACAACACCACCATAATGTGGTACATCAACAAGCAGGGAGGCACTCTGTCCTCGGCCTTGTGCACAGAAGCCATGAA
Organism: Neoceratodus forsteri; assembly: GCA_016271365.2. Lineage (NCBI taxonomy): Eukaryota > Metazoa > Chordata > Ceratodontiformes > Ceratodontidae > Neoceratodus > Neoceratodus forsteri. The sequence goes on from CM028138.1 coordinate 578,719,343, forward strand.
GCTGTGGTCTCTGGCCTATTCTCTTCAGGTAGCAGTTCACCTTCCAGGGAAGGACAACATACTAGCAGATGCTCCAAGCAGAATTTCACAGGGACACCATGAATGGTCCCAGGATCCTCACATACTGAAGGTCATCTTCTCCAGGTGGGGCACTACAGAGATAGGTCTCTTTGCAGCACCGGACAGTCATCAACTTCCTCTGTTTTGTTGCAGACCTCCAGTCCTGGGAACGGTTCCGCAGGATGCTCTCTTTTTGGACTGGAAGGGCAGGCATTTATATGCCTTCCCTCTGCTGTTCAAGAGTCCTGATCAAGATCAGGACTGAACCCTGATCAGTGATACTGGTAGCTCCATATTGGGCCAGACAGCCTTGGTATCCTCTACTGCTGTCCTTGTCAGTGTCGCATCCCCTGTCTCTGCCCAGGACATACAATCTCCTGTCCTCCTCCCAGGGGCGGATCTGGTACCCTAATCTCCAGTCTCTCCATCTCAAGACCTGGCTCTTGAAGAGTTAGAATATGCAGCTCTACATCTTTCTCGGGTAATTCTGGATATTCTGAAGGTCTCTAGGAAACCTTCCACTAGAAAAACTTGGAACTCCAAATGGAAAAGGTTCAGTATTTGGTGCTCTCAGAAAGGCATCCTGCCTGATTCTGCAGACATTTCCACAACCTTAGACTATCTAGTTCATCTCAATGGTTTAGGCCTTAGGCCTGCCACTCTGAAGGTTCATCTAGCAGCTGTTTCTGCATTCCTCTCAGCAGGGAAGGGCTCCTCCCTGGCATCTCATCCTGTTTTCAGAAAGTTTTTCAAAGGTCTGGTTCACATTAACCCTCCCTTTAGAGAGCCCACTCCGCCTTGGGATCTTAATGTCTGCATAGCTCAGCTAATGCAGCCATCCTTTGAACCTCTGGCTTTGGCCAAATTGAAGTACTTGACCTGGAAAACTGTGTTCCTGGTAGCTGTTACTTCTGCCAGGCGGCTTAGTGAGTTACAGGCTCTGTCAGTGGAACCTGACTTCATCTCTTTCCATAGGGACAAAGTAGTCCTCAGAACCAATAGGATGTTCTTTCCCAAATTGGTTTCAGATTTTCATCTGAACCAGTCTATATATCTCCGTGTTTTTCACTGACCATTCTTCAGGTGAAAGGTTACACATTGGATGTTAAGAGGGCCCTTAGCTACTACATTGAGCATAGTAAGGCACATTGAAATAACTGTCTTCAATTGTTTCTCACTTATGGTGAAGTGGGAAAGGGTAAGCCTGCCACTAAGAACTATTGCCAGGTGGATTGTTTCTTGTATACAATTTTGTTATGACAGGTTGAGTAGGACACCCACTTCAGGCCTGAGGGCTCACTCGACCAGGGGTACAGCTGCTTCTCTAGCTGCAGCCAGAGATGTGCCTTTTAGAGATCTGGAAAACGGTACATACTTTCACCAAGCATTACTCCCTGGACATCCAGGCTTGGAGTGATGCTAGGTTTGGTACTGCAGAGCCTCTTCCCAAAGTAGGTTCTGCATTCCCTCCTCCATATGGAACTGCTTGGTAGTCTGCATTATGTCTGAATACAGCAAGACGTCATGTTTGAAGAAAATTACTCACCATAGTAATGTTGTTTCTCCTAATGGAGTCTTGCTGTATGCAGAACTCCAACCTGGTTTTGTGAAGTGGGCTGGCAGGTACAGGGGTGTACCTTGTACCCTCCCTCTTGGGTGGGGTAGATGTTATATTTTCTGGTGTTTTACTAAATATTGTCACTACGTTTCCTTCTTGGGTTCTCAACTTGAGTCTTTTGGGACTCAAGAAGATATATATTTTGCTCTTTGGCAATAGTTGAACAATTTCCATACTTTAGTTACTAGTTAGCTCATAAGAATCTGACTGTTACACTGGGAAGTACCACAGACAGAGGTTTGAAAACCGAGCTCAACGTTCTATGCTTCTGCATAGAGCTAACTTTCCTCTCCGGGGCAGTTCAAGTGCTGGGGCTAACTGCATTATATCTGAATACAGCAAGACTCCATTAGAAGAAACAACATTACTATGGTGAGTAATTTTTCCTTTTCTCTGCCTGCCTGTGAAGTTGCTCCGGAGATTTCTCCTCGCTCACTTTGGTTAGTGTTGATTTTTCGACAGTTTCTTTAAACCAGGTTTTATTTTTTGGTTCAAGCCTCTACTTCTTTTGTACTGGTTAGACTAGACTAGGTGTACTTCAATTTTGGTACATTTTTGGCTTTTCTTTCGGTTTGTGTAAGAGGAAAACGAGGAAAGCTTGTTTTCTTTCAGGTAGTTTTTTAAGTTGTAGATTTTAGTTTGGGATTCGGTTTTTGGTTATAAGAGACCTTTTCTCGTGTTTTTTTTTGTTTGTTTTGTTTTTTTTGAATCAACCATTGAACTGATCGTTAACCAAAAGCAATTTTTAGTTACTCTGGCTTGACCGCCACCAAAGGATAACTTGGCTTATCAGTGCTTATATCAGAAGAGCCCAAGAAGAAAACTGGTCCCACTGGGTTTCAGCACTGCACAGTATGTGGGGAGGCGTTTGCCAAGGCTGACCCCCACCTTATCTGTGTTCACTGTCTGGGGTTTGACCACGTGAAAACAGACTGCCAAATTTGTAAGAACTTTCTGAAAGCCACGCTGGGTAAGCGTTTCTCTAGACTTAAGGAAAGAATGGCCGAACAGTCCTCTGATCTGAATGGCCGGTGCAACTCCCGGGGGCTGGGGGGAGGACTGGAGGAGGTGCCTTCTAACCAGGGCGATACCTCCTCGATCAAAAGATAGGCAGATACCGAGGAGTCTGTACCTGCGAAAAAGAATCTGCTGGTTCGGAGCCAACCGTTGCAACTCCAACCACGGAAGAGATTGCTAAAGCTATACGAATTGTACAGTCTTTACAAACCAGAGCAGGTGAAACGAGTTCAGGCCATAAAGCACATACTTTGGTCACCTGCAGATTTGCTTCCCACTGGTTCATAAGATCTGGAGGCTTACTATGAGTTGGAGTAGGAGGAGGAAGACGAATATTTGGGTGAACCCATCGAACCTGATGTTTCCCCTGATAGACCAGAGTCTGTGTCTCCTCCTAGGCAGCCTGGGAATTCCTCCTCATTATTTGTTCTTTAAAAAGGTTGCTGATACTTTACTGCTGCCTACTCTGGAAGCATCTGAGGAAAAGGAGTAGGAGGCAGACTTGATCGAAATGATGGCTGTTCCTGACACTAAGACTTTCAAACAACATGAAGTCTTGCTATATTATGACAATTGCAGTTTGTCCCACCATTAGAACTGCTCCGGAGGTGAGAGTTAACTCCCATTCTAAGAATGGAACTTGGAGCGCGAGCTCGGTTAGAGAAGCTCTGTCTGGGTTATTTCAAACTTAAACTGTCAGATTCTTTACTCCGCCTCACTGAACAGTCGCTCCGGAGATTTCTCCTACTGCTCAGTTCATTTCTCTGTTTAAACAGTGTTTTCTCGGTTCAAATCAACTGAGAATGTTTTTATTTTAACCGCAAAACCGATCCGTTCAAGCTCTGTCTGTGGTATCGTAATTAGAGTTTATTTTCTGTGTGGAACTTGTAAATGTTATCGGTTCGGTTTTGAACCGATCAGGTTGTTTTAAAACTTGAAATTGAAGGTTTTAGAGTGCGGTTCCCGGTTCTTATCGGTTCTATAAAAAAAAAAAAAAAAAAGCGGATTTCATTACGGTTTTTCCAAGACCGTGACACGGGTTAGGAACCGATAAGGGTGTCTTGTCTGGCACCGCCGCTTAAAAGGGCAGTTTCTGGTTAGGCTGGCATTATGTCTGAGAAACCCAAAAGAAAAACCGGGCCCACTGGGTTTCAACACTGTGATGTCTGTGGGGAAGTCTTTGCCAAGGCTGACCCACACACCACATGTGTATATTGTCTGGGGTTTGACCACCTCAATTCAGACTGCCAGATTTGTAAAAATTTCCCTGCAGCCACCCTGGATAAGAGTTGGCAGGCTCAGGGAACGAGAGGCCAAAAAGTCCGCTGACCCGGATGGCCAGCCCGGTTCGGTGCCAACCGAACCGGAGGGAGTGCCCTCTGACCAGGGCGAGACTTCCTCGGGCAAACGTAAAGCTGGCTCGGAGGAGCCAGTTCCAGTAAAGAAAACAAGAAAATCAGCAGGTGTGGAGCCCAAAATTCCTTCTCCAACTGCTGCAGAGATAGCAAGAGCTATTCAGATTGTCCAGTCACTTTCTCTGGTTCCGTCCGAACCGCCACTGTCTGGTAAAAGGTCGGTTCCACCGGTTCAGGAATATGATGTTGAAGAGTTTTATGAACCAGAGGAGGGGGAGGATGATTATGAACAGTATGAATGTGACTTGGAGGGTCTGGGTGTGCCCATTGAACCGACATCTCCCCAGACAGACCTTTAGAATCTCCCCTTCGCTTTCTGAGTCCCCTCTCACTTATGTTTTACAAAAAGTTGTAGAACCCTCCAGCTCCCATTGGAGGAAGCGTGGATGAGCAAGAGGAACCTGATTTTGTAGAAATGATGGATATTCCAGAGTCTAGGAGATTGTCTATTCCTTGCATAAATCATTTAGAAACAAACAATAAAACTTTAAAAACTCCTAATTCTGTGCCTCCTGTGGACAAAAATATGGACAGGAGGTACACTCTGTCAGGTCCTGATACAGAATTCCTTTCACAGCAATGCAGTCACGTTGGTGTTGTTCAGGCTGCAGCCTGTGATAAAGCTAATATTCCCTTGGCTTCACATCCTCCTGACAAGGATTCCAGGAAGATTGATGCCATGGCTAAAAAACAATACATGGCAACGTCCTTGGGACTCAGGCAAGCAAATTATATGGCTTATGTAGCAAGGTATCAAAAATCTAGATGGGACACTGTCATGGCTTTGGCCAAACAGGTGGCTGCTGATGGCATTGAGGCATCTAAGATGCAGTTTCATGCTGCTGTGGATTTTAATGATGTATCCTCTAGAGTCATGGCTACGTCTGTAGCTTTTCGTAGGTTGGCCTGGCTCAGGTGTACTAGCTTGTCACAGGATACCCAGACTAAGGCTATGGATTTTCCTGTGGTTGGAAATTCTCTGTTTGGGAGCAGACAGAGAATTATATGAAGAAAATGGATGAATATAGAACTACCTATAAGAGTGCTCCAGGCTAAAGAGCGGCAAGTCACTCCTCGGAGGCAGACCCCCAGGGGTAGAGGTAGGCCTTTTCACAGGCCTTTTTACCAAACCCAGGCCGCCTCTGCTTATGCTCAGAGGGGGTTCTTCAGAGGGAGAGGCAGACTGGGTGTGGGCAGGCCTGCTCCCACCCCTCAGCCTAAAGCACCTGCCAAACAGACACCCTGATGGGGTGCCCAGGGCCGATTCTCCTTTACCTGTAGGGGGCAGGTTGGCTTACTTCGTTCAGAACTGGGTGTCTCTAACTTCAGACAAGTGGGTCCTGGAAGTAGTAAGCCAGGGTCTGGTTCTCGGCTTCAGAAAGTTCCCAAAGATGAGAATCAGATCTTTCCCACCTGCAAACTCTTTAGAGACCTCTAATTTAGAAACAGAAGTCTCAACCCTCCTGGCTCTCAGAGCTGTAGAAAGGGTTTCTCCCCTACACCAGGGCAAGGGTCTGTACTCCAGATATTTCCTTACCCCAAAAAAGACAGGAGAATGGCGGCCCATTTTAGACCTGAGATATCTGAACAAACACCTTTGAAACCAAAGTTCAGAATGGTAACTCTGGCAATGATTTTACCCTCTCTAAGGCCAGGGACTGGCTAGCCTCCCTGGACCTCAAGGATGCCCATTTCACGTCCCTAATCAGAAGCTCCCACCGAAAGTACCTCAGATTAGAACTGCCCTCAGGTCACTACCAGTTCAGAGCAATGCCTCTCGCCTCACCTCTGCCCAAGGGTATTCACAAAATGTCTGGCAGTAGCAGTTGCTCATTTAAGAAGGCAAAGGATTGCTGTCTTTCCCTATCTGGACGACTGGCTCATTGTAGGCCAGTCCCCAGAACAGGTAAATCTCACCTGCAAGTTACCCAGCAGCTGCTCACCTCCCTGGGCTTCTTGCTCAATCTTCCAAAGTCAGTTCTGGAACCAGTTCAGGTGCTCACCTTCATAGGTGCAGAATTGACACACAGCAGGCCAGAGCCTTCCTACCCTAGAGAGGGTAAGGAACTTGGTGGCTCTGGCCTCCTCCTTCACTCTGCAGGTCTCTCGACCGGCAAGACACTTTTTGCAGCTCCTGGGGCACATGGCTGCGTCCACAGCTGTAGTGCAAGGAGCAAGATTTCAGATGAGGGACATTCAGTTTCACTTGAGAGCCTTTTGGTCTCAGAGAAGAGACCCCCTTTCCAAGTTGGTCCCAGTGACCCGAACCCTGATCCAGGCCCTCCAGTGGTGGCAGGATCAGAGCAGTTTAAGACTGGGAGTCCCCTTCATTCCTCTGTCTCACTCCTTGACCCTCACTACGGATGCTTCCCTCCTGGGATGGGGAGCCCACATGGGCGACCTCTCCACTCAGGGAGTGTGGTCCCCTCAGGAATCTCTGTTCCACATCAATTTGCTGGAACTCAGAGCTGTCTTTTTAGCACTTCAAGTGTTTTCTGCGTCTGTTCAGAACAAAGTGGTACAAGTCAGAACAGACAACACCACAACAATGTGGTACATCAACAAGCAACAAGCAGGGGGGCACTCGGTCTTCAGCCTTGTGCACCGAGGCAATGAAGTTGTGGTCTCTGGCCTATTCCCTGAACACTTCCCTCATTGCAGTTCACCTTCCAGGAAAGGACAATGTCCTAGCAGATGCTCTCAGCAGGATTTCCCAGGACCATCACGAATGGTCTCTGGATCCTCAAGTACTGGGGATAGTTTTTGCCAGATGGGGCACCCCTCAGATAGATCTTTTTACAGCCCCAGACAATCACCAACTTCCTCTGTTCTGTTGCAGGCCCCCAGTGTTGGGCTCAGTCCCCCTGGATGCCTTTCTCCTAGATTGGGAAGGGAAGTTTCTTTATGCCTTTCCCCCCTTCCCTCTCCTATTCAAGGTGCTAGTCAAAATCAGATCCCAGCCTTGCAGGGTGATTCTGATTGCCCCAGATTGGGCCAGGCAGCCCTGGTACCCACTCCTTCTGTCCCTAGCAGTCCATCTTCCCTGTGTCTCCCAGGAATCACAACCTGTTAACCTGTGCCCAGGGAGAGTTTGGTATCCAACCTCAAATCCTCAACCTCAAGGCCTGGCTCTTGAGGAGTTAGAATTTGCTGACCTACACCTTTCTCAGGGTGTTCTTGAAATCCTAAAGGCTTCTAGGAAGCCTTCCACTAGGGCTACTTATAATTCTAAGTGGAAAAGGTTTTCCATTTGGTGTTCTGGGAAACATATTTCCCCAGAATCTGCTGATTTTCCCATTGTTTTGGACTATATGGTCCATCTTAATTCTTTGGGCCTGAGACCAGCTACCCTGAAAGTACATTTAGCAGCTGTCTCTGCTTTTGTTTCAGCAGGAAAGCCCTCCTCTCTTTCCGCTCACCCTGTATTTTCCAAGTTTTTTAAAGGATTACTTCATACTAATCCACCTTTTAGGGATCCGGCCCCTGCCTGGGACCTTAATGTTTGCATTGCCCAGTTAATGCAACCCCCTTTTGAACCTCTTGTCTTCTGCAGAGCTTAAGTACTTAACTTGGAAAACTGTTTTCCTAGTGGCTATCACTTCTGCCAGGCGCATAAGTGAGTTGCAAGCCTTGTCAGTAGAAACTGACTTTATTTCTTTCCACAGGGATAAGGTAGTCCTCAGGACTAACAGGAAGTTTTTGCCTAAGGTGGTTTCAGATTTCCATCTTAATCAATCTGTCTCCCTTCCAGTGTTTTTCACTGAACATTCCTCCTCTGGCGAGAGGAGATTGCACAGTTTAGATGTTGAGGGCCCTAAGTTACTATCTAGAACGTACCAAGGGTCACAGGTTCGAATCCCTCCAACTTTTTCTCACTTATGGTGAGGTCGGAAAAGGGAGACCTGCCACTAAGAGATCTGTTGCCAGGTGGATTGTCTCTTGTATTCAATTTTGTTATCAGAAACTGGGGAAGTTCCCCCCTCTGGCCTGAGGGCTCATTCTACCAGAGGTACAGACGCGTCTCTAGCTGCTGCCAGAGAAATCCCTATCTTAGAGATATGTCAAGCAGCTACCTGGAAAACGGTACACACTTTCACCAAGCATTACTCCCTGGATGTCCAGGCCAGGAGAGATTTTCGGTTTAGCACAACTGTGCTTCAGAGCCTATTCCCTAAGTAGGTTCTGTCCCTCCTCCATGGAGGTACTGCTGTGTAGTCTGCAATTGTCATAATATAGCAAGACTTCATGTTGTTTGAGAAAAATTTACTCACCTTAGTAATGTTGTTTCTTCTAATGGAGTCTTGCTATATTATAACCTCCACAACCTGCCCTCTCAGAACTTCTACTTGGGTGTGGGGTGGGCAGCCTAGTGTAGCTTAGTTATGCCCATTATATGTTTTCCACCCCTTTTGGGGTGTGGTGTTTTTATTTTATCTCATATTATTGCTTATATTATAGTATTACTTCTGGTCCCCTGGCTTGAGTCTTTGTGTTGGGACCAGGAATATGTGTTAATAGTCAGGTAGCCAGTTGGCTAGTGTAGGTTACAGCTTCCACACAGACCTTAGTGAGTTTTGCTCGTAAAGATCTGACAGTTTAAGTTTGAAATAACCCAGACAGAGCTTCTCTAACCAAGCTCGCGCTCCAAGTTCCATTCTTAGAATGGGAGTTAACTCTTTCACCTCCCGGAGCAGTTCTAATGGTGGGACAAACTGCAATTGTCATAATATAGCAAGACTCCATTAGAAGAAACAACATTACTAAGGCGAGTAATTTTTTCTTCAATACCTCTGCACAAGTCTCTTAGGAAACCAAACAAAATTCTGTAGATGCCAACATCCACCCCACCCCACCCCCATGGATAAAAGGATGGATAAGAGGTATACACAGTATGTCTGGCAATGGTACAGTTTTTGTATAATCACTGTAGCCATGTAGGGGTAGTTTTCATGCTGCTGCCTGTGATAAGGCTGGCTTTACACCCTCCTGAAAAGGACTCAAAGATTGATGCCATGGCCAAGAAGCAGTATTTGGCTACTTTACTGGGTATTAGGCAAGCTCCTTACATGGCATATGTATCCATGTATCAGAAATACAGGTGGGAGTCTGTTTTGGAGCTGGCTAAGACTGCTCCGCCTCAGTTAGCCAAGAATGACATTGAACCTTCCAAAGTTCAGTTTCATTCGGCTGTAGATTAGAGTGATGTACACTCTAGGGTTATGGCTACTGAGATCTCCCTAAGATTGTCTTGGCTTAGATGTACCCGTCTTTCCCAGGATGCCCAGTCACAAGCTATGGACTTTCCTGTTCAGAATTCTCTGTTTGGGGAACAGACAGACTTAAGTGAAGAAAATGGAATAGTACAGGGTGACTCACAGGAGTGCAGCTGCTAAGGAAAAGGCTGCAGCTCCACAGAAGCAGCAGGCTAAGCCGGGCAGAGGCAGGCCTTATCAGATTCCTTTCTATCAGGCCCAGACGTTCCCTGCTTAAGAGCAGCAAAAGAGGGTATTGGAGGGGTAGAGGCAGGAGGGGGTTTACGCAGGGCTGTATCCACCTTTCAGCCTAGGACTCCTGCCAGACACCCTGATGTGTCAGCCAGGGCCTCCTCCCCATTGCCAGTTAGGGGGCAGGCTTGCTCACTACTTCCAGGTCTGACAAGCCATTACCACAGATAAGTGGGTCCTGGAAGTAGTGAGCCAGGGACATGCTCTAAGTTTTAAACAATTTCCAAGAACAAGAGCAAGGTCATTCAAACCTGCCAGCAGTTCAGAGACTACTCTTTTGGAAGCAGAGGTTATCACACTTCCGGAACACAAAGCTGTGGATCCTGTTCCTTTCTTTACAAGGAAACTGGTATGTTTCCTTACCCTAAGGAAAACTGGGGAGTGGCGGCCCATTCTAGATCTGAGGTGCATCAACAAGCATCTGACAAAACCAAAATTCAAGATGGTGACCCTAACCATGATCCGTCCTACCCTCGGACAAGGAGATTGACTAGCTTCTTTGGGTCTCAAGGATTCTTATTTTCATATTTCAATCAGACACTCTGAGAAAGTACTCAAGGTTCAAATTGCCTTCAGGCCACTATCAGTTCAGGGCAATGCCCGTTGGCCTAACCTCGGCCCCCAGAGCTATCACAAAATGCCTGGCAGTGGTTATAGCTCAACTGAGAAGGCAAGGAGTGGCTGTGTTTCCCCTGCCTGAACAACTGGCTAGTCAAGGGACATTCCTCCCAACAGGTAAGGGAGGCCTTGGATCTGGTAGAGGATACCTCGTATCCTTGGGATTACTGGTAAACCTAAAGAAGTCCATGCTGGAACCTGTCAGATCTTTAGATTTCATAGTACAAAGCTGGACACAGTTCAGGCAAGGGCTCTCCTGCCTGTTGGAAGGATAGAACACCTCATTCAACTGCCAAACTCTTTTCACCTACGTGTATCTTCTGGGAAAACATTTTCTCCAGCTCCTGGGGCACATGACAGCATCCGCAGCAGTGGTTCCAGGAGGCAGGTTTCAGATGAGGGATATTCAGTTTTACCTCAGTTCCTTTTGGTCCCAGAGAAGGGATTCCTTGTCCAAGCTGATCCCAGTGACAGCCACCTTGATACAGGCATTACAGTGGTGGAAGGACAGGGACAGCCTCAGGGATGGTGTACCATTCCTCCAGCAATCTCCTACAGTGGTTCTGACCACGGATGCTTCCCTCCTGGGGTGGGGAGCTCATTTAGGGGATCACACTGCTCATGGGACATCGTCTCCCCAGGAGTCTGTTCTCCACATCAACCTGTTGGAGCTCAGGGCAGTGTTCCTGGCACGTTAGTCATTTGTAAAAAGGATACTGGGAAAGGTAGCTCAGGTAAGGACAGACAATACCACCACCATGTACTAGATCAGGGGTTCTCAAATGGTGAAGCCAGCCTCCTTAGGGAGACCCCAACCTGTTCAAGGGGAGGCTCAAGCAAGTCTGAAAAAGTACTGTTTAAATTTTGAATTTTATGTATTTTGTGTGAAGAGATGAAGCAAACTGAGAGGATAATAGTAGGTGAATTTTATGTATTTATTTACTAATAGGTGACAAGGGAAGGTGAATGAGCCAGTGCTCATTTCAGGTGTACCAAGGGAAGAGTAGGGAATGAATACATTTCAAAAGGTAACTGCAAAACAATAAAGAAATACACAGTGAACAACAGTGCAAACAAATATGAACAATAAACTAATAATGAGTGGTGGTAATTGATCAATTTGTAGACTGATGGCAGAACAGCCCAAATACAAGGGCTGAGCATAGAAGTGCTCAGAGCAATAGCAGGAAGGAGCAAAGTAATCCCTGAGAAGTTGCTTATGAGCAGGGGTGGAGAGGAATGTTATTTCATACAGAGCGGAAACAGAAAAGTAGTCTGAACCATGAAGGTACTGCAACAAGGGGCAACAGTGGTTAAAGAATGAAAATAGCAGAGGACGTAGGTGGCCTGGGGGGTGGTGGGGGTTACAATAAGCTGAATAATGTGTTGTATTTATTTGTTATTTAAAGTACTCAGAGGGATTTCAATTTATTCATGGTGTACTGCACAAAGTACAGTGTTTTTCTTTGGGGAGGCACAAGATTTTTTTCAGTTTTTGGGGGAGGCTCAAAATCTCTTCCATGGATTTGGGGAGGCTCACTGTGACAGTCTGAGAACTATTGTACTAGATCAGCAACCAGAGAGGGACAAGGTCCTCTGCCCTGTGCACAGAAGCAATGAAGATCTGGAGTCTGGCTTATTCTGTCAAGACCCCCTCTCAGCGGTGCACTTGCCAGGCAAGGACAATGTCCTGGCAGATGCCCTCAGCAGAATAAATCTGTCACCACGAGTGGGCTGTGAACAGGGAAATACTGCATGCAGTGTTCAGGAGATGGGGCACACCAGAGAGAGAGAGATCTGTTTGTGGCCCCAGACAATCTGCTACCCTGGTTCTGTTGCAGGCCTCCTGCTCTGGGTTCAGTGCCTCTGGATGCACGGATACTGGACTGGACAGGCAAATTCCTGTATGCCTTTCGCCCATTCCCTGTTATCTTCAGAGTACTAATCAAACTCAGGAGCCAGCCATTAATGATTCTGATTGCTCCGGATTAGGCCAGATAGTCCTGGTGTCCCATGCTGCTGTCTGTCAGTGACCAGTCTGATCTGCCTCCCCAGGAGGCACAGTCTTCTGTCCTCAGGCTCAAGGCCTGACTCTTGAGGACCTAAGAGCATGCATGCTTGCAGCTCTCTGAAGGGGTCCTGGATATTTTGAGGGTTTCCAGAAAACCTGCCACCAGAAAGACTTGTACTTCCAAATGGAAGAGATTTACTATCTGGTGTACACAAAAGGAAATATACACAAGCAGCCATATTCGCAGTCCTGTTGGACTATTTGGCCCATCTTCATTCCATTGGCCTTCAGCCTTCTAATTTGAAGGTGCATTTAGCAGCTGTTTCGGCCTATCTGCAGCCTCTCGTGCAATCTTCAAGAAGTTCTTTAAGGGATTGCTCCACCTACACCCCCCTAACAGAGGGATCCTGCCCCTTCTTGGGATCTAAATATCTGCATAGCACAGCTAATGCAGACCCCATTTGAACCCATGTCTTCTGCTGAACTCAAGTATCTGACATGGAAAACTGTCTATCTGGTAGCCATAACCTCTGCAAGGAGGATTAGTAAGTACAGGCCTTGTCCGTGGAGCACAAATACATAGCATTCCATAGGGACAAGGTTGTCCTTAGGACAGACAGGAAATTTCTTCCAAAGTGGTCTCTGACTTCCACCTGAATCAGTCCATGACATTACATGTCTTTTTTATTGAACATTCTAGTTCAGGAGAATGCAGACTGCATAGCCGGGATGTTAAGGCTACTGTTTACTATATGGATCAGAAAAAGACCCATTGGAATGAGTGTACTCTGCTGTTCCTCACCTATGGAGAAATGGGAAAGGGCAAGCCAGCCATCAAGAGGGCCATTGCTCGGATAGTGTCTTGCATTCAGTTCTGCTGTGGCAAACTGGGGAAAGAGCCACCAGTGAGCCTTGGGGCTCACTTTACCAAGGGGACGGCTGCCTATATAGTAGCTACCAGAGAGATTCCCCTGCTTGAAATTTGCAAAGCAGCTACCTAGAAAATTGTTCACACATCACTAAACATTACTGCCTGGACACCCAGGCCAGGAGTGATGCTAGGTTTGGTACAGCAGTATTGCAGAGCCTATTTCCTAAGTAGGTTCTGTGCCCACCTCCATGGGGCACTGCTTGGTAGTCTGCCTATAGTCAGAATGCATCAGGACTTCATGTTTGAAGAATTACTTGCCACAGCAATCATGTTTATTCTAATGGAGTCTTGCTGTATTCTGACCTCCCTACCGAACCTGGGGAGTTATTGCACTCCAGCTGTTTAAGTGCTGCACCACTGGGGTGGCATTTTCTTGGGCAGCCAGGACTTGTCTTTATATGCCCTATTGTTGGGTTATTAGTCATTTGACGATACATTTTATTAATGTTCAAGGTTATTTAGTATAGTTTAGTAGCCACTATTTTAGTCCTCGTGAGAATCTGACGGTTACATAGAATGAACCAGGGACAGGGATTTGAAAACCGAACTCTAGCTCAACATTCTATGCATGTGCATAGTTAACTCATTTCCAGGGCAGTTGAACTGGAAGGGCTAACGTGTAGTCAGAATATAGCAAGACTCCATTAGAAGAAATGAGATTAATGTGGTAAGTTTTCTAGGGACATGGATATGTTGTTCATCCACACTCATTGGCAGGTATCCTTGCCGCTTTAAATCTTGCCGGAAGGTCTTCAAGCTTGCTCCTCCCACCCACCCGGGTGGTATAACTCTCGGCTCCGCCCCATGACGCCAGATCTTCCTTACGCTTGGAAGCTCAGGTTCCCTCCTTAACTCTCGTCTTGAGACTGGTTCCCTATTTCTCCGCTTGGCGGATTTAAAAATAAATTTTCATGTAAAAGACTTCTGTCTTCACCCGCGCGGCGGACAAATCGACTCGGATTTCGGAGATGCCCATGCGGCAGAAGATGTCTCGGACGGATCCACACTCCACGTGTCTACTGCTTAGGCCTTGAGCACGACCCGCGGGCTTGCGACCTGTGCTCATCTTTCTCGACCTACGTCCTCGAAGCCGTGCTGCCCGGTGCAACTGGGCGTCCGAGGCGTTTCCACGGTGAAGTCCAAGGAGGCCCGGTTGGCGGTGTCCTTCGGCGGCGGCGTCGGCGGATCAGCGCTCGAGCGGATGGTCGCCTCGAGAGGAGGCGCGCTGGCCGATCTTCCTCGGGCGCATTTATCCCGCCTCTCTGGGCTCTTCTTACACGGCTTCCTTTAAGAGCTTTGTCTGTCCCTCTCCACTAAAGGAGAAGGGCCTACGCTCGCGGGACCTTATTCTCGGTCCAAAAGAGGACAGTGGTCAAGCCCTCCGCCGACGCTCTTGGGAGCGGGAAAGGTCCTCTCCCGGGTCGCCGACCGCCGGCTTCGATCGATCGGGCTGACTCTGCCACTGGCCTCACGGTGTCCCCGCCAGGTCAGTTGACGAGACTCCCCACCGATGAAGTGACGATTTTCTCACACCGCTGGTCTGGGCTGTCGACTTTAGCAGCCGATTCCCCTCTCCCGGTTTCCCGGAGGAGGTTAGCGAGGATCCCGTGGGCTCGCCTGTGCCTCGGTTCCAGAGCCCTGGATGGACCATCCGAGCGAAGGGAGTGCTGCGGTTCCGGCGACACCTCCCGCGCCCGACCTCGGAATTCAGGGACTCTAGGTCTCCGGACCTCTTGTGATCCAGCCGATCCACCGTCATGGCGGTCTCGGCACCTTGATGGCCCGGCGTCGCGCTCGTCCTCCTCCTCCTCGGACGAGGAAGCTTCGGCGTAAATTAAATCCGACTATCACGAGGAACCTTATGTTGCAACAGCTCCTCCTGGCTCGAAGTAAGCCGGACCCGTCGCCTTCCCGGCCATTAGTGGCTGTCACCGGGCGGCCGACACAACCCCTCGACTTATCCGAGGGCCTATACCCAGGCCGGTTGTTCGCCAAAACCAGCTGCTCCACCGATTCGGTGGAACCTCCGCCTCCACAGCCACCAACTGGGGCTCGACCAAGGATTCTCGGTCGGCTAAGGGTCTACCCATCGGCTGTCAGTTACCTCACTCGACCCGGCCTCAGCAGGTGAAGGGTGGCTCAGGCCAGAGCAGCTCTTCGAGGACTCTTCCGAGTCCGAAGATGATTCCTCCTTTTCTCCAAGCGACTGGACTTGGAGTCTTCGGAAGGTCAGTCAATAGACGATAGCTACGTAACGTCCTTCCTAGACTGCCGGCTCATCTCGGAGTCCACGGGATGGAGCTCGAACCCGTTCCAAGCGGGCCAGGTATCCTCCACGGAGATTCTGGACCGAGGGGATTCTCCGACGGAGGCCTTCCGGTGGCCGAGGCCATAGTGGGTCCGCACTGGAGCTTGGCAGCCTGCTTCTGCCCTGCGCCTTGGCCAGGATGGCCAGGAAGTATCTGAGTCCCTACCGGTTCCTTGTCCGGTTTTGGAACACCCCTCTGCTGAGGGTTGAGTTACGACAGCGTTTTCGCGGCAACGCCAGGGATGTGGACAAACCTCCTGACAAGGAGTCCAAGAAATTGGACCAGTGTCGGCGTAAAAGTCACCGCCATGGCCCCTCTCGGTTTCTCATTGCCAGGCCAGTTCGGCCGTCTCCTCATGGCATTTTTTCTCATGCCCTGTGGGCTCCCTGGATGAGGTCATCCCTCATCTTCCGCCGATCTGCAGACCACGGTTACAGGTGCGGGACCAGGGCAATGGCCAAACAGCAGCTCCAGACTGCTTTGGATATAAGGGGACTCATGTGCCAGATCGGTGGCAGCCGCGAGTGGCTAAGGCCGGGCGGGTTTGGCTGAGGGATATCCACCTTTACTTCCGGGATACCCAGCACAAGTTGGCGGATGTTCTCTTTGGGACCGGACCTCTTGCCCTGGGGTGGAAGGTCACCTGCAGAGGATCGAGAAGTCCAATGCTACCTTGGATTCGGTCTCTTCCGCTCTAGAAGGACAAGGCCGCAAACCACAGCCTAAGCTCCTTTCGTCTCCTTCTCTGTGCCTCGGCGCCTCGCCCAGTAACGCCAGGGCCAGCAGGCTCGGCCTTGCGCATCCCAAACCTGCCGGCTTCCTAACAGGAGGCAGGAGGAAAAGGCCCAGGAGGTCCCTCGGCCGTCCCTCCTCCAAGCCTGCCCAGTGACGGGCTGAGGGGTGTCGCCTCATTCCCGTCCCTCCACCTGGGTCCCCCGTGGGGAGGCGGCCCGGCACTTCCGTTCCGCCTGGTCCGCTGCTACCACGGACAGGTGGGTCTTGAAGGTGGTGGGAAGGCCTGCCTCTGGAATCGAGCAGGCACCACCCTTCGGAGCCGCTCGCCTCGGGGGCCTCGGGATCCCAGCCTCACTGGCGGCTCGTCGAGCCGACGACCGGCCTCCTCCTCCAGAAGGAGAGTGATAAGAGAGTGGTGGACCCTCCTTCAGACCCAGGGTTTGTGTCCAGGTATTTCCTGGTTCCGAAGCGGACGGGGCTGGCGCCCATTCGACCTACATGACCTAAACAAGTTCCTAAGGTCTCGAACCTTCAGGATGGTCCACTGGCTCAGATAATACCATCCTTGGAACGCGGCGGTGGTTCTGCTCTCTGGACTTGCAGGACGCGTTTTTTCACGTCCCTATCCGTCCGTCTCACCAGAGATTCCTTCGCTTCCGAGCGGAAGGATCCCTCTTCGAGTTCCAAGCCATGCCCTTCGGCTTGTCTCCAGCTCCCAGGGTCTTCACCAAATGCATGGCAGTGGTGACAGCATTCCTGCGGCTCCGAGGGGTCCGGGTGTACCCTTACCTGGACGACTGGCTGATAGCAGCTCCCTCCAGGAAGGAGTGGAGTGGTCCAGAGATCTGCCCTCCAGGTCTGGCCTCTCAACTGGGCCTCCCATCAAGCGAGGCCAAGTCGGAACTCGGTCGAAGCAGGTGATTCTATTCATCGAGCGCAGCTCAGACTCTCTTCGAGCCAGAGCGCGGCTCCCAGCGGACAGGGCCGAGGTTCTTTCCTCCTTTGCCCGATCATTTCTGGTTGGGCAGTTCAGCCCTGCCCGGGACTTCCTCCGCCTCCTGGGTCTCATGGCTGGCCTGCACCAGCGTGGTCCGCTGGGCCCGCTGGAACATCGTCCCTTCAGTGGGGACTGGCCAGCCAGTGGTCACAACTGGAGTCCTTTGGACCAGCTTAGGTCGGTGACACAGGGGATGTGGAGCAGCTCTCCAGTGGTGGACCGTTCCAGATCATTTGCAGGAGGGCATCCCGTTCGTCCGCCCTGAGGCCGACGGTCTCTCCTATCGACCGATGCCTCTCTGATGGGTTGGGGTGCCCATCTGGGGGAACACCAGCTCATGGCCTCTGGTCCCTCAAGGAGTCCCGATGCCACATCAACCTGCTGGAGCTCCGGCGGTCCGCCTAGCTCTCACCGCCTTTGCTCCGTTCCTCCGGGGTCAAGTGGTCCGAGTCCAGACGGACAATACCACGACCATGTACTATCTAAACCGCCAGGGCGGGACGCGCTCCATGCTTCTATGCAAGGAAGCTCTCCGCATTTGGTCACTCGTGCGCAGCCTGGAGGCGGATCTCCTAGCCATTCATGTGGCAGGAGCCTCCAACACCCTGGCCGATGCCCTGAGCTGGATAGGGGCTGCATCCCACGAGTGGTCTCTCCTGCCGGAGGTAGTACAGCATCTGTTCTCCGATTGGGGCACACCTCAGGTGGACCTGTTTGCCTCCAGGGAGAACGCAAAGCTGAGTCTGTTCCATGCCCGCCCCCCTCAGCAGGGCTCGCTGCAGGGGGATGCCTTCTCGAGGCAGTGGACCCCGGGCCTCTTTTACGCCTTTCCCCCATTTCCCTTGATCCACAAGGTGCTTCTCAAGGCGAGGAGGGACAAGGCGCAGGTGATTCTGATAGCCCCAGACTGGCCTCGCCAGTTCTGGTACCCAGATCTCCTCAGTCTCGGCTCCAGGACTCCGCGGCAGCTTCCAGCTCGCCCGGACCTGCTCTCAGTCAATCAGGGGAAGGTGTTCCATCCGGACCTTCAATCCCTGCACCTGACGGCCTGGTTCCTGAGCAGCTAGAGTTCCAGGCCTTGGGTCTTTCCGACGAGGTCCTCAATGTAGTTGAGGCGTCCCGTAAGGAGTCGACCAGAAAATGCTATGCCTTCAAATGGAAAAGGTTTTCCATTTGGTGTCAGGGCAAGGGCTTGGACCCTTCCTCCTGTTCCTTAGCAAGCATCTTGGACTATTTATGGTCCCTTTCTAGTCAAGGGCTTAGGCGGCGACCTAAGGGTGCACCTGGCAGCCATCTCTGCTCTGCCGGGCGGGAAGCAGTCGGTGGCGCAGGGAGAAGGTGGTCTGGCGCTTTTCAAAGGCCTTGATCACATTTCCTCAGTCGCGAGAAACCCCACCTCCGCTGTGGATCTACTGCTGAGTACTGGCAAGCTCATGGGCAAGCCATTCGAACCTATGCACAGGTGTGCTCTCTCTGCCTGTCGTGGAAGACCGCCTTCTTGGTGGCTATCACG
Organism: Neoceratodus forsteri; assembly: GCA_016271365.2. Taxonomy (NCBI): domain Eukaryota; kingdom Metazoa; phylum Chordata; order Ceratodontiformes; family Ceratodontidae; genus Neoceratodus; species Neoceratodus forsteri. Next base: position 578,738,071 of record CM028138.1, read on the forward strand.
TCAGCCAGAAGGATGGGAGCTCCAGGCTGCCCATCGAGTCTCCTTACCTGGTCTTCCACAAGGACAAGGTTGTCCCGCCCCCACCCGAAATTCCTTCCGAAGGTGGTGTCGGAGTTTCACCTTAACCAGGTGCTGACTCTGCCGGTGTTCTACCCCAATCACACCTCAGGAGGCCGAATAGGCTCCATACTCTGGACCCTAGAAGGCGCTCGCTTATTATAAGGGCGCCCGGCTGAGAATCGGGGAGAGGTTGCCAGCTGTTTGTCACCCTCGCTGAAGCCGCATCTGGCAGACCTGAGCCAAGCGGACGATAAGCAGGTGGGTAACCTCCTGCATAGATCTGCTATAAGTTGGCGGGCATGGAGCCTCCAGAGGATAAGAGCTCATTCTACCCGCCATACTGCTGCAGCAGTGGCTGCTTCCAGGGGCGTCCCTATCCAGGAAATCTGCAGGGCTGCTACCTGAAGTCACAAACACCTTCATTACCCATTACCACATCGACCTTGAGTCACGCCGGGATGCTGGTTTTGGGGCCTCAGTTCTCAGTCTCTTTCCCAAGTAAGTATTGGGGTGTGCGTCTTGCCTCCCTCCTCCCGGAGAACTGCTAGAGTCTGCCAATGAGTGTGGATGAACAACATATCCATGTCCTAGAAATACAGGTTACTCACCTGTAACAGGGAGTTCTAGGAATGGTATATGTTGTTCATCCACACTACCCATCCTCCCGGCTTGACGCACAACCTGAGCTTCCAGCGGGCCAGATCTGGCGTCATGGGGCGGAGCCGAGAGTTATACCACCCGGGTGGGTGGGAGGAGCAAGCTTGAAGACCTTCCGGCAAGATTTAAAGCGGCAAGGATACCTGCCAATGAGTGTGGATGAACAACATATACCATTCCTAGAACTCCTGTTACAGGTGAGTAACCTGTATTTTCTTCCCACCCAAAAAGTACTCATGAGCAGGGTTCCTAAGCCTCGGTGGAGAACTTACATTTCTTGGCATTAAACCTCAGTTTCCAAGTGCATGACCACCTCTCCAGAGTCTCCCGGTTTCCCTGTAGGGCTCTTCTTCCCTCCTCCCCATCTACCACCGCCTCCCAGCTTTGAGTCATCAGCAAAGAGGCTCATCTCACTCCTGATGTCAGATGTAAGCAATAAACAGGAGTGGGCCCAACACTGACCCTTGTGGGACCCCCGCTAATGACCTTCGTAGGAGATGCCTCTCCCCAACCCATCACCCTCTGAAACTGCCCAGTTAGTCAGTTTTCTATCCACTTTACCATCCTATTCTCCACCCACATACCCCCAGCTTGTCCAGCAACCCTGGGTGTAGCACAGTCAAAGCATTGCTGAAATCTAGAAAAAAGACATTCACTGGCCTGCCCTGGTCCAGCGCTCTTTTAAGCCAGTTGCAGAACTCCACAAGGTTAGTCTGACAGATCTGCCCTGAACGAAGCCATGTTGATCATCCAGATGGCCTTGTCTCTGGAAACCCCTCCAGCCTCTTTCAAGATGGCCTCCATCATCTTGTGGACCACCATCAGGCTCACAGGTCTGCAGTTACCTGACTTCTCCCGTGAGCCGCTTTTGTGGATAGGCACAACATGAGCCATCCTCCAGTCCTGAGGCACTCTGCACGTCTGAAGGGAGGAGTTAAAAATGTACACCAGAGGTGCAGCAAGGACATAGCCATCTCCTTTAGCACTCTGGTATGAAGGCCATCCAGACCTGTTGCCTTATCCATTTTAAGGATCTTAAGGGCTTCCTTCGCCCTATCAACAGGAATTTCAACTTCAGTGACTCCCTCCCTCCATTCCTAGCCCACCTTCCTGTATGGAGTTGTCCCTCCATCTCTTGTGAAGACCGAGGCAAAGTATTCGTTAAGTACCTCCGCCTGCTCCCTGGACTCCTCAGCCCCACCCCACTCCCCTGACCATCCGTCTGCTCATAGCTCCCTTCACTTTCCTCCTTTCCCTGATGGAGACTAAAGCCCTTTTTCCCCATTTGTGATCCGCTGCGCCGTCGTCCTCCCCTTGCGAGCGTGTGTCTCTTCTATAAGCTGCTCTTTTCTCCCTCACCACCTCCTGGACTTCCCTGGTGCACCAGCTCGGCTTCCTGGCCCTACCAAACTTGCGTCGGACCTTCGTGCTGGCCTTGGTAGCCTCCAGGAGCCCTCTTTTAATAATTTCCCCCCTTCTCTCTGTTCATGTCCGATCTGATCCTCTCCAAATGCCCCATGAGGATCCTCCCCATGCCCTTAGTCTGCACCCCTAAAGTCGGCCACCACTGTTTTAGTGCAGTTTTACCCTTCTCCCAGGTCTAGGGAAAACCAAAATGCGGCATGATCACTACCCCGTCAGTGGGTCCCTTACAACTAGGTTCCTAACCAGATCACAGTCCGACCAGACCACATCCCGTCCAGGATACGACCGTCCCTCATCTGGTCAGTCACCAGTTGGGAGAGGAATGCATCCTGGAAGGTGTCCAGCAAGTGCTGCTCCCTAGTCGAAGATGCCATAGTTCCCCAATCAACCTCTGGCATGTTAAGGTCACACAGCACCACAGTCCTACCCTCCCCTTGACCACAGTGACCTCTTGGATTTGCCACCAGGTCCACCTCGAGTTCTTCAGCCTTCATGCGTGGCCTATAAACCACCCCTAGATTTACCCCCAGGCTGCTGCAAGATAACCCATAACACCTCTACATTTCCGTCCGTCCCCTCCGTCCTGCGTATATCAATGCCATTTCTCATGATGAATGCCAGCCCATCTCCCCTGTCCTTCCTAAACAGTGTACCCCATCAGATTTAGATCCTAGTCGTGCCGAGGAGTTGCCCAAGTTGCAGTGACTGCCACCACATCCCCTTCAGTTAGCATTGCTTGAAGCTCAGGCACCTTGTTTCCCATGCTCCTTGCGTTAATCAACACCACCCTTCATCCCTGTTCCTTGCCCTCACCCATCCCCCCAACCTGAGATCCCCCAGTTGGCTGCATGCTCACTCCATGCGCACTGTCAGGTGCCCGGTTAGGCACTCCTTCCTCCCACTGGGGGGAGAAGGCTAAGTCCTCCCTTGATGTGCCACCTAGCAGCAGCCTCAAGCCCTCCCCCCAACAAGTTTAAACCCCACCTAGCTTTGATGAGCTCTGTTTCAAAACCTCCTTCCTCTCTCCCCTTCCCCCACCAATTTAAGTGGATCCTGTCCCTAGCATACAGCCCTGTGTCCTCCCATGTTGCATCCCAATCCCTCACCAGCCTGTATCCCTAGCCACAGACCATGTTCTGAGCCATTCATTAACCTCCCTGATTTTCTGTTTGTTCCCCATGCTAGCTCTAGGCACCGCAAGGACCTCAGAGAGATCATGCACTCCACGGCATGACACACCCTGGTTAGCTACCAGAACCTTGCCTGCATCTCCTTCACACTATTTCCCTCTGTCATTAGCGTCTAGGTGCACTAATATGTTGGGGGATCCTTCACATTCTTTCACCAAAGCATAGACTAAGTGCTTGGCCTTGTGCACAGTCGAGCCAAATATACTCGTGACCCTGACCACAGCCTTGCCCTTCACGCCTCCATCCCCTTAATGCCCCGATCATGGAGTCCCCCAACAGGAGCACTTTAACCTCCTCCTTCCTCTTGAGCGTAACTCCCTCCTCTGCCATACCCCCCCCCACACACACACACACACACACCCCCACACCCCTACCTCTCTGTGTTCTCTGGCTGCACCATCAGTTTGATTGCCAGCGGTTGCTTCCCCCCCACCCCCAACTATTTCTCCTGTCTGACCGTTCATCTCGTAGCTTCCCCTCCCTCGCCTTGCCACTCTGGTCTGTCTCAGCAGCACTCCCGATATCTTGTGGCCCCTCCTGACCTTCAGGGGCTCTTGCTTCTACCTCATTGTACATTTTTCTACTCTCTCCCCCCAGCTTAATCCCTGTTAGTCCCTTTCCCCCTGGGATCCATGCTCACTCCTTACTGTGCCCTCATCCTCCCTTCCCAGGCACTCCCAACTCTCCTTCCCGTGCTGTCCCTGGCTCTTCTATTAGTCCTGGTTCCCATGCTGCCAACCCCCCACTCACTTTCATTTTCCTTCTTCTGTCCTCTGCTGACTGCTCCCCCGCTTCTTCTAAGCATGCGCGTCACACACGCCCTGGACTATTTGAGACCGGATTCCCCCAGTAGGCTGCGTGACAGTGATCCCTTCTTCTGAGGTGATCCCCCTTGCCGTGATCCTCGGAGGCCCTTTTGCCCGTCTGCTGATAGCCCCCACTCTCTGCTATCCTTTGCCCTCCTCCCTGTCCAGTCTTATCAATCCCTCCGAGAGAACACAGAGAAGCTGCATGAGATGAATCCAAGGAAAGCGGGATAAGCTCAACGACCGCGGGGGGTCAGACTGACAGAGAAACAGTTGCGGAGCTTATCCCGCTTTCCTTGGATTCATCTCGTTCAGGGAGCTTCGTCATTCCCTCTCCTCCAAGGGAGAGGGAACCTGGAGCACTGTCGCTCGGCCTATGGCTATAGGGCCGCAGGCGGGGTCTTTTCGTCGGCAGGAGCGGGATCTCTCTCCCTCCCTCATCGGCTGACACTCTACTTCAGTCGAGGATTCGGCTTCGGCCACTGGCCTCACGGTATCCCGTCAGGTCAGCCCGGCCAGGTTCCCGTTGCCGTTGTCGAGTCTCTCGGCCCGTCTTTTCAGAGGATCTGCTGGTGCCGTCTTCCCTCCCCTTGAGTTCGACAGCCCTCTGTCCTTTCTTCGAGCGAGGGAGGGCCAGATACGCCCGCTTTTTCCCAGGCCGCCCTCGGTCCCCGGTTTGGGTCTCTGTCAACCTCTCGGTCTAGCCGCTCACGCCGATCTCAACGTTCTCGGTCGAGGCACAGAGTTAAGTGGCTTTGCCGTTCTTCCTCGGATGAGGAGCGGTTTCGATGCCATTGGCGTTGGTGTTGCGAGGAACTTCTGTGGCGACAGCAGTTGTTGTCTGGGTTTCAGTCGACCCCGATTCATTTTCCGGATAGCAAGCAGCCGCCACTCGGTCGGCAGCCGTTCGAATCGGTCGAGGGACCTTCTCCAGGGCGGTTGCTCGTCAGGCCCTCGCTGCCCCTCCGGCTTTTTCGGCGGAGTTCAGGCCAAGCCATGATCTGTTCTTCGGGTCACTCGATTCCCTCACTCCTGCCGCCCGGTGAGAAGAGTGCCTCGGACCTCGCGGCAGCTTGCAGATCCCCGGAGCCTGAAGCAGGCTCTGCCATGTTTCCTAACAGGGAGGACCCAGGGTCTTCCCAGGAACATCCAGTAGACGACAGCCCATCGTCTTCGAAGGGTCTACTTCAGCTCATTTCAGAATTCACTGGGATGCAGCTTGAGCCCGTCTCCAATCGAGACTGCTTACCCCTTCGGAGATTCTAGATCGAGGGGTTCTTCCTCGGAGGCCTTCCCAGTGGCTGAGGCTATACGTGGGCCCAGCCGGAGCTATGACGGCGGCCTGCTTCCCTGCCCTCGCCTTTGGCCAGGGGTGGCTCGGAAATGCCCTTTCCCTGTCGGTTCTCTGCCTGGTTTCTCTGAGCACCCCTCGGCTGAAGGGGTAGTCACCGATGACGTTTTCCAATGTCTTGGAAACGCTGGGGATGTGGACAGACCCCCGACAAGGAGTCCAGAAGGATGGACTATGTCGGGCGTAAGGTTTAAGCTGCGTCCTCCCTAGGCCTCCGTCAGGCCAGCTAGGTTGCACTGATGGCACATTTCTCCCACACCCTTTTGGGCTCCCTGGACGAGGTTCTCCCTTATCTCCCAGATGACCTGCGGACCACGGTTCAGCAGGTGCGGGACCAGGGTAGGGCGGTGGCAAAGCAGCAGCTCCAGACGGCTCTGGATCTAGGTGACTCCTGTGCCAGATCGGTGGCGGCCGCAGTGGCCATGTGCCGCAGGGCGTGGCTGAGGTTATCCTCCTTCTCTTTGGAAACCCAGCACGAGTTGGTGGACATCCCCTTTTGGGGACTGACCTTTTCGGCCCTGGAGTGGAAGGATACATCCATGGGCCCGAGAAGTCCGATGCCACTCCGGACTCTGTCACTCTCGCCCGGAGGGTCAAGGGCAGCCGTCAGCCTTTGCGTGGCCCTTTGCCCCCTGGGCCCTGGGGCCCCACCGTGCCAGCATAAGGGCCGAGCAGGCATGGCTGGGCGGACCTGTTGCCAGTCCAGCGTCCTCCTCAAAAGAAGCAGGGAGGCAGGAAGCGAGGGGGGCTCCTCGGCTCCTTCCCCCTCTAAGCCTGCTCAGTGACGGGCCAAGGGGCATTGCCCCGGCCCTGTCGTCCCAGCCCGGGTTTCCCCATGGGGGGACGGCTCCGCACCACGTTCTGGAGGTATTTAAGGGTGGATCCTGTTGCAGGTTGCGAGCAGTTCCCCCTTTTGAGCCGTTGCCCCATGGGGATCTTGAGTTCACTGCCCCTGTGTCGGTCGTTCCGACATGCCTGGCTCTCTAGTTAGAGGTGATCAGGAAGGCTGTGGATTTCCCCTCCCCCATTCATCCCTGGGTTCGTGTCCAGGTATTCCTGGTCTCAAACGGACGGGGGCTTGCGCCCATTCTCCTGCACACCTGGATGGTCTCTCTACTTCAGATATCCCGTCCTCAGAACGTGGCGTGTAGCTGTTTCCTGGGTCTCCAGGATGTACCTACCCTTCGTTCCGTCCGTTTCTTGGGAGGCTCCACCCCTTCTTGCGGGGGAGCTCCTTACGAGTTCCTAGCACTTCTTTGCTCAGCAGTCTCTGCGGCATTGAAGGGTCCGGATGTCACCCAACCCGGAAGGCAGACTGGTCTCCCATTTTCAGGAGCCAAGTGAGAACTCGTACCTTAGCGGTGAAGCTTCTTCGGGACTAAGCTTGACTTTTGAGTCCGAGCTGGGCTCCGGACGAACAGGGCTGAGGTTCTTCCTCCTTTGCCGGTCGGGTTGGCCGGGAAATTACGTCCTGCCAGGATCTCCTGGGCCTCAGGGTGGCCTTCCCTTAGTGGGAGGGGCCAGCCAGAGGTCACAGCGCTGCGTCCCTTGGACCAGTTCATGACTTACAGCCCAGGAGTTAAGAGAACGCTCCCGTGGACCGTTCCAACTTCGGCAGGAGAACATCCTGCTCATTCGCCCTGAGTCGGCGGTCTTCTCCGACCAATGCTTCTCGGATGGGTGGGGTGCCCATCTTGGGGAATACAGAGTGTTTCGCCTGTGGTCCTCTCGCGAGTCCCGATGTCCTTCCTGCTCGCTGGAGACAGACGGTCCGCTTACCCTGCACCGCTCGCTCCACTTGTACGGGGTCTACAGGTCTAAGTCCAAGTAGGACAACACCAAGACCATGTGTTACCTACTCCGCCAGGTTCGGCCGATCCCCTTGTCTCGGTGCAAGGAGGTTCTCCGCATTGGGTTGTTGCGCAGTCGAGGGTTCACAGCCATTTGATGGCAGGAGCCCCGATTCCCTGGCTGCTGCCCTGAGCCGGGCATAGGCTACGCCTCATGAGTGGTCTCCCCTGCCGGAGGTAGCACAGGATCTTCTCCCTCTTCCCTCCGGGGAGAATACGAGGCCGAGACTGTTTCTTGCCCGCCCCTCAGCAAGGTCTGCTGCAGGGGATGCCATAGGGGCCTCGGACCCCAGGCTCCTCCGTGCCTCTCCCCCATTCCCCTTGACCTACGGGCAAGGCGAGGAGGGACTTGGCGCAGGTGATGCTGGTAGCGCCAGACTGGATTGCCAGTTCTGGTATCCAGCTCTCCTCAGTCTCAGCCCCAGGCTCCCGAGGCGGCCTCCAGTCGGCCCGGTCCTGTCTTTCCTTTTCAGGGGAAGGTTATCCATCTGGACCTTCAATCCTGCACCTGTAGGCGACCCCTCAGTGCGGCTAGGGGCCAGGCCTAGGGTCTTTCGGCAAGGTCCTCGACCTTCGAGGCGTCCTGCCAAGGAATCGGCCAAGATGCTCGTTCTCTGGGAGAAGTTCTCCTTTTTTTTGTTGATGGGATAGGGCCGTGCCCTCCCCCGTCCCTGGGCGAGCATTCCGGACCATCTGCGGTCCATCCTTAAACCAGGGCTTCGGCCGATGACCCTCTAGGTGCTTCTGCGGGTCACCCCTGTCTTCCGGGCGTGGGCCGGGAGGCAGCTGGTGGTGTGGAGAAGGTGGTCTGGCACTTCTAGGCCTCGATTGCGCCTCCCCTTTTGGGGAGAGTGTCCCCGTTTCCGTGGGATCCTTGCTGGTATGGGCTTAGCTCATGAGGAAGCCATCCGAACCTTTTGCACAGGTGCGAGTTTCCCCCACCTGTTGTGGAAGAACACCTTCTTGGGGCCACTCCGCCATCCAGAAGGCAGGGAGAGTTCCCAGGCGCTCCTTTAACCTCCCTATCCGGTCTTCCACAGGGACCAGGTTGTCTTGCGCCCCACCCAAAGTCCTTCCGAAGGCGGTGGCGGAGTCTTCCCTTCAGGGGTATTGCCTCTGCCGGGGTTTATCCCCATTCACACCTCGGAGGCCGTATTCAGGTTCCGTAGGAACCGGTTTAACGCTCACCTCTTGGGAGCGTAAAGCTAAAGTTCGGGAGAGGTTCGCCAGCTGTTCATCATCTTCGCTGAAGCCGCATCTGGCAGATTTGCAGCCCAGAGGGCGACAAGCGGGCGGGTCACCCCTGCAAAGGTCTCCACTATAGGCGGGCGGGCATGGAGCCTCCCAGAGGGTTAAGCACTCATTTTACCCGTCCTTCCGCTGCATCGGTGGCTGCTTCCGAGGACTCTCCGGTCCAGGATATCCGCAGGGCTTCTGCCCGGAAGCAGGCTTTACCGTTCCCCTTCCACATCGACCTTGGGTCGCGCCGGGGTGCTGGTCGGGGCCTCGGTTCTCCAGTCTTTCTACCTAAGTAGGGGTGTGCGCCCTTGCCTCCCTCCTCCCGGAGAACTGCTAGGAGTCTGCCAATAAGTGTGGATGAACAACATATCCATGTCCCTAGAAATACAGGTTACTCACCTGTAACAGGAGTTCTAGGAATGGTATATGTTGTTCATCCACACGACCCGCCGACGCACAACCTCATTTCCAGCGGGCTAGATCTCGCGTCATGGGAGCTCGAGTTTACCACCCGGTGGGTGGGAGGAGTCAGCTTGAAGACCTTCTGGCAAGATTTAAAGTGGCACGGAACCTGCCAATAAGTGTGGATGAACAACATATACCATTCCTAGAACTCCAGTTACATTTGAGTAACCTGTATTTCTGTCTCCCTTCCTTAGTGTCATTTTCACATGATCAGTGATCATGAATTTCAGTAGTAAAAAATTGCTATTATGTGTTTCTAAAAAGTGCAGTGCTTTAGCTGATTCAAGATTATTTTTAATGTCCCTGATATGTTCCAAAAGCCTCTCCTTAGCATGTCTTACTGTTCTACCTACATTAGATAGTAAGTACCATTGTTGTATTTTTGTTTTGTTTTGGAATGTCAGTGGCTCAGCAGGTAGCACACTCGCGTCTGAGGCCGAGAGATCAGAAGGCTGTGGGTTCTATCCCCACACCAGGCGCTTGGGTTAATATCCCAATACTGACACTGTAATGCAGCATGAGGGGGGTGCTGCACTCCTGTGGTGCCGTCTTTCAGATGAGACGTCAAACAGAGGTCCCATCTGCCTGTTCTGGTGGTAGTTCAGTTAGATGTTAAAGATCCCATGGCACTTCTCAAAGAGTTAGGGGTATTTCCCTGGTGCCCTGGCCAAATTTCCCCCATTCACTAAAATTATCGCCAACAGCTTAACCTGGTTCAAGGTCAGTTGGTATTCCTCTGTATCCCCCTCCCCCAGGTCGTACCTGAAAATAGGCAGAATTTGTCTAGTGCACTTACCCGGTCAACAAAAACTAAACGTTTGTACTTGACGAAAATTACTTATTTCAATATTGTCAGGACCTTCTTGGAAAAAGGCTCATTTTAAAGATGTGAAATAAGATCTTTCATGAATAAAAATAAATATTTTACTACTAACGTAGGGGGCATGGACATTGAGCCACATGAATTATATATTATGTTGAACAATTTAAAAATTCCCGGACATCAGCCTGAATGTTTTTAGTTGGATTTTGAAAAACTTCTCCTTGCATGACATGTTTGCATGCCATGCAGTGTCCACACTGGAAGCAACCAACTGGTTTTGGTGGCAACCACATTTGAACTGCAGATATCGGTATAATGACTGGAAGAAACTATGTCCCCAATATTTTTTGCTCTACTGTACGTTACTCTGTTTCCTTAACTATTCTTGGTGTACTGTGTCCTAACAATTTCCAATTGTCCAACAGAATGTTCTTAATCTGTGGTACAATTCAATTATATTCAAGTACAAAGGTCATTTTATCACCATCTTTGTTTTGCTCAATTCTCTGTGTTAAATGTTTGTCTATTTTGTAATTTAGCTTTATCTCTAGCCTTGGTTAACATCTCCATATTATAGCCTCTGGCATAAAATCTGTCATTTCTGCTGATCATCAAAACACTCATCTGAAGAATAGTGTCTCCTTAACCGGAGATACTGTTCATGAGGTATTGATAAAATCAAAGCTGGTGGCTGGGCACGGCAAGCATGCAGTATCGAATTTCCCGCAGTTTCCTTCTTAAAACATGCTTTTTCAATGTTTCCACTTACTGTTATCAAAGTTAAATCCCAAAATTGTCATCTGTTCCCTCCCCCCATTTCTGCCCTCTGGACTGGTCAGATCGAACATGATTTCTGTTGCGCCCCCATCCTCTTACCCGCATTTGCAGGCCCCTTCCCCTTAACTGTCTGTAGATCGTTCCTCCCATCTCCTGCACTCATGCCCTTCACCCACCTAGCCATTTCATAGCTGAGCCTGCGCAACCAGCAGTACACGCTTGTACAAAGCACTACTGGCTGGACATTCAGTCCAGGAGGGATGCCAGCTTTAGCACTGTTGTCTTGCAGAACCATTTCTCTAAATGGGTTCTGTGCCCAGCTTCCCAAGGTTTTGCTATAAAGTCTGCAGTTATGAAGTATAAGTGAGGGATTCCTGGGGTTTGCAGAAAAAAATTACCATAGTAATGTTGTATCTTTCTTCAAGGAAGGCTCTTGCTGCAGGCCAGCGCAGACGGGACTTGGCGGCCAGGTGCCAGGACCACACACAAAACTTGCTGGCTAATAGTCTGCTATGGGGGACTGCTGACGTCAGCCTAGCCTATAATGGTTGCGTCCCCCACACCCTTCTCGTTATTTTCCCCTGTCGTTGTCCCATGCATGTTTGACCTTAGTTGACACCGCAGCTACAGTAGACCGCCATTATCCGTGCTTGCCACGCTTTATTTTCCTTTCTTTTGAGTAGTCAACATTGAATTTTCGGTGTTTCAGCCATAGTTCGTCTTCTCCAGCCTAGTCTTCCAACCGCTCCACAAAGTGTGCCTTTGGCAAACACATAACCTGAACAAGATGGCTGCTCTTCGTGCATCCTTTGCATAGGCCCCAGCCGTGACTCCGAAGCCTGCCAGATTTGCCAGAAATTCAACTAGGCCGTCTTAGATTCTGGAGAGCCACCTTATCGAGCAGAAGTTGGTGTTATGGAGGAGCTGCAGGCCAGGAGCTTTTCAACTCACCGGCACAGTCCTTTAGGGCTTCCTCGTCTTCTCAATCCCGGGAGAAATCCAGTGGGAAGCATAAGCATCAGGACTAGTCTGCTTCGCGGTCGCCTCATAAACCCACATCGGGGTAGCCCTCCCGCGGGGAGTCAGCCCCTTTAGCCCTTTCCTCTACCGGGCTACCAGTGGCTCAGCTGCCCACCCTCCTTGCTATTACAGGTGGCAACTCTTTGGGGCAGGGAAAGTTGTCTTCTGCCCATCAGTCCCAATGCCCATTTCTTCAATGGGCGCTCAGCCAGGATGCTGTGTTGGTGTCTTGGGTGTCTGTTCCTTGACCGACTCCACTCCTCGGAAGCACTACCTATGTCTGTCTTTTCAGTAGGATCCGATGCCAGTCCTTCCAGGCAGTTCCTGCAGCAGGCTACCCCTCCCCCTTGGTCCAGCGTTGCCTTTACCTGGGCGGGCTCCTCAACACCCCCGCTTCTCCAGCTCTGCAGATGCCCACAGGGCTTCTGCCCCAGCCTACAGGCCCTGTGCCGGCATGTCCTCTCTCGCAGCCTGTGCCAGCTCCTGCAGGCCCAGTGCCAGACCCCTTGCCAGCATCCAGTGGTCCCTTTTTGGGGTACCCAGTGCTGGCGTTGCAGCTGTCCATATGCTTACCTGGTGCCGGCTTAACCTTACCAACCAGTTTATAATTTTATCTCTCTAGTAGACTGACACCCTGTTGGGTAGTGTTCATTCAGAAGAAACCCCCACTCCTCAGCGTGCCCCCAAGAAAAGACCAGGGTCGATCTAGTGCTGGTGACCACAGGATGTTGGGGTCCTCTGGGTCTATATCCAGTTCTCGCCAGGAAGAGCATCAGCCACTCTGGTGACAAGGATGACTGGGATGGCTCTGGAGTTTTTTTCCTCACCAGGGGAATCTTCAAAAAGCAAAGAACCCTCCAAGGTGATTCCCAAGTCCCCTCCTGACAATCCAGTTTTCATGGCATTGTGCACTATATCCAGTCCCCAGTCCATTATGGGCTGAGAAACTGAGGAGCAGGATCCAGAGAGTTGCCGCCTAGCTGTTTGTTTTGAGGCAGTGGGGTGCCCTCCTGGTGGTAGTGCCACCCCTGATTGACTCCAGTGAGGATACCACCAGGGCGGCTTGGAATCGCTCTTCATCCATTCCTCCATTGGCTAAGAAGGTAGACAGGCTCAACCATGCCCTACAGGGAAGCCTTTCTTGGGGCCAGCCTAAGGCTGACTCAGTGGTCATCAGTGCAGCACATCGCCGTACTAGAAAGCCTATGCATCTTTTGTGCTCTTCCTCCGGATAGGGAGTCCAGACAGCTGGACTATTTGGGTAAGCACGACTTTGGGTCCATTACCATTGCTATCTGTGCCACTAATTACCCGGCCCATATTGTCCAATATCGGAACCTCCTCTGGGACCAAGCCAAGGACCTGGTGTAGGCATTGCTTGAGGACCTCACTAACACTCAGCTTGCCCAGCTCGTTAAATTGGGCTCCGGTATCAGCAACCATGCCCTTCAGGCTGCCTGCGATGCTGTAGATGCCTTAGGCAGGGGTGCTGTTGCTGGTGTATGACTGTGGCGCAGTTTGTGGTGTCCAGCTTCGCATCAGGTCTGCAGTCCAGCATCTTGGATGCCCCTTTTGGGGCTCCGCCCTCTTCGGAGGAGATGTTAGACATAATATCCACCCTCCAGGAATCTGGCCATAACCTTTGGTCTGTTCATTCATTGTACCACACCCAACCTAGAGCAGTTCAGCACCCTTCCTTTCGCTGCTCCTCACACAAACCCTTCTGCCAGCCTGCCAAAGGTCATGGCAAGCGCAAGGCATTGTTGGTCCCCACTTCTGCTAGAGCTTCTTGAACACCCATGGTTGTCATCTTGGCGTGTGCTCCGCCTCTTGGCAACCTAGCGCCCCCCCCAAGGGTTCAAGGGGAGGCTGTCGGAAGTTGGTTGTCGCTCGACAGCTGGCGGGACATAACCATGGACAATTGAGTGCTTAAGATCATGGAGCATGGTCCCGCACTCTAATTCCTAGAGTGGTCTCCAGAAAATCCCCCGGTAGACTCCTCATACCCACCTGCCCGTCTTCTAGGCGGAAATTCAGGCTCTTCTGCAAAAGACTCAGTGGGGAAGGAGGTTTTACTTCCACCACTTTCTTGTCCCCAAAAAGATCAGGGGCCTTCAGCACATCCTGGATCTGAGTCATTTGAACCTCTACATAGAGTACAAGCGTTTCAGGATGGTCGCCTTTCAAGGGTTACCTTTTTTGAACTGGTGGGATTGGATTGGCTCTGCTCTCTGGACATGCAGGATGCCTTCTTGCATATCCAGATTTTTTCCTGCCCATTGTTGCTTCCACTCCTTCCAATATCAGTGGGCCCATTTTCTTTTTAAAACTTTGGGTTTAATTGAGACATTTTTGACTTGCAGAGAGAAAAAGGAAACATTTTGCCAGCTGTGTCATGTCGCAGATTACCTGTCCAGAGGCCATCACAGTTATTACTACACCATACAAATCAATGGACCACAACTTTTATGAGCTGGTATGATACATATAGGTAGATCCTTAATATGACTCTAATCTGAAGCATATGGTGTCTTCCTTGTATCTTCGTAAACTTTATTTGAAAACTTTTCACCATGCTGTTAATATTGAACACACCTCTAAGGAATAACATTTAAATCAACGCCCTATGGGCATGGGTGTAGCCAGGCATACTCCAAGTACTCCATGGCATGCAGTTTTATTTAAGGGGGGCAGCAAATAGGCTCTGAACTGCATCCTTTTTCCATGAAAACTAACAAAGAAAATGCTGAACCTTTCTGTAATTTTATTCATAGGAATTGAAACTAGAAAGACTGGTCACTAATACTGTCTTTGCATCCCAAGGACAATACAACTTTACAGGTTCTGGACTGGTATGTGGGTGTCTTAGGGAGCATTGCATGGCATTGCATTTACCTATGCATGGCACAACCATTGTCATGGAATACAAAAGTTGTATTTATTGTTCAAATGAGGCAACAAACACAGTACTGGTGTACATTTGTGTATTGTCTGGCTTCACCGGGGGTAGCAGGGACTCCACTTGTGTGCAGATCTGAAATTCCTGGCTACACCCTGCCTATGGGACTGAACTAAGAACTAGATAGGTCTGTCAAAATAAAGAACTTTATAACTTTTGTCTGGATGTCCGTATGAGTTGTTCTGCTCCACTTTGCCAGTTCGCTGAGATTAGAATTAAACATTCCGATATATCTGTGGTTTGAGGCTACAGTTTCTACTTCATTACTGCTTGTGCTGTGTGGGTGCTTATTTTTTCGTGTTTGGTTCATTACTGAACTGTATTCTAAAGGTTATCCTTTAGCAAATTCTTAGGCTAGAGCATTTCTAAGCCTCCATTAAAGGCCCTCCCTTTTGGCCTTTCTTCGGCCTGCAGGGTCTTTACCCAGTGCCTGGTGATGGTGGTGGCGGCTGCCCTAAGGAGGCAGGGCTTCTATGTGTTCCCCTACCTGGACAATTGGTTGCTAGCAGCCCCCTTCAGGGACTGTCTGGCCTAGACCCTAGAATATCCCTTCTGTCTATTTCAGGCCTTGGGGATCACCATCATTCTGCTGAAGTCCTGCCTCTCTCCTTGCCAGTGTCTTCAATGCGTAAGGGCGGTTCTGGATTCCATCCAAGGCATGGCCTTTTTGACCATGGACAGGGCAGAACGACTGATGGAGCAGGCCTGTCTGGTTTCCTGAAGTTGCCAGGTTCCTGTCAGGATATTCTGCGTCTCCTGGGCCATATGGCAGCAGCCTTTGCCACGGTTCCCCTTGCCGCCTGCACTTGCGGATTTGTCAGTGGACCTTAAGGGTCCATTGGGATCAGTGTACGAATGGCCTGGACCCAGTTTGTCATTGTATCTCACCCAGTCAGGAGAGTCCAGTCGTGGTGGTTGGAGCCAGCTATCCTCCATGGGGTTTGGTACCCCACCCACCGTCAGATTCTCATGATTGACCTATCCAGCCTGGGATGTGGTGCTTATTTGGCCAATCACCAGACTCTGGACACGAGGATAGAATTGGAACAGGGTGGGCCTTTATGCTCTGCAGGCCTTCCAGACTCACCTCCTCGTCTGCTGCTGGTGCAGACTGACAACGGGTGTGGTGTTTTACATCAGCAACCAGGGAGACTTGCTCTTACCCCCTGTGTCGGAAGATAAGAGTTTGGTTTTGGGCCACCGAGCACAGTCTGGAGCTCTTGGCCGTACATGTTCCAGGTGTCCAAAACGTTCTGGCCGCAGTCTTGGGCGCTCCCGGTCTCACGAGTGGGAGCTTCTGACTCTTGTGGTCTAAGATCTCTTCGACAGTCACCCAGAGTTGGACCTTTTTTCATCCCCACGGGACGCAAAACTTCAGCTTCTAGGGACATGGATATGTTCATCCACACACTCTGGCAGGTATCCTTGCCGCTTTAAATCTTACCGGAAGGTCTTCAAGCTGGCTCCTCCCACCCACCCGGGTGGTAAAACACTCTGCTCTGCCCCATGACGCCAGATCTTCCTTACCGCTTGGAAGCTCAGGTTCCCTCCTTAGCGCTCTGCGTTTTAGACTGTATCCTAACTCTTCTGTTCGTCCGAAATTGGTTTTGAAGTTTTCTAAACTTTGGTCTTCATCTTCCCTTGTGGCTGCGATGGACAAATCTATTCCCGGCTTTCGGAGGTGCCCTTGCGGGCAGAAAATGTCCAGGACGGATCCACACTCCGCCTGCGAGTTGTGGCGCTCCTTCTCGGCCAACGTTCTGGACGATCGCGCTGCCCGATTGAAGCTCGGGTGTCTCGAGATACGTTTCCGCGGTAAAATCAAAGAGGCTCGTTGGCGGTGTCCGCGCGGCTGGCTCGGCTGAGCAGCTCGAGCAGATCGCCCAGCCGAGGGGCGGCCCAGGCGCATCTTCCTCTGCGCAGGCATTTATCCGCTCTCTCTGAGTTCCTCGTATACGGCCTGTTCAAGGAGCTTTGTCAGTCCCTTTCCACGAAGGGAGAGGGGACATTCTTCTCGGCCCAAGAAGGAGTCGAAAGGTAAGTCCCACCGTCGGCGTTCGTGGGAGCGGGAGAGGTCCCCTTCCCCGGACAGCCAACCGTCTACTTCGGTCAAGGTTGCAGCTGCGGCCGCTGGCTTCACGGTGCCCGAGTCAGGCCAGCCTGCCAAGACTCCCGTCGACAAAGTCGAGATTTTTCTCGATCTGTTAGACGGGCTGTCGACTGGAGAAGCAGACAACCCTCCTTCACCGGTCCTTCCAGTGGATACCGAGGATCTGCCTGTGCCTTCTGGGCCGCAGTCCCCGGTTAAAGTGCCCGAGCCGAGGGAAGAGCAGGTGTCCCCAGCATCTTCCCATACCCACCCGAGGGTCTCGGTCTCGGACCTCTTCTCGGTCTAGCTGTTCCCGCTGACATCGGCGGTCTCTGTCTCAATACCGAGGTAAGCGGCAACACTGTTCCTCCTCTTCCTCGGATGAGGGGAGGCTTCGGCATAAATTACGCCAGCGCTACGAGGAGCTTATGTGGCAGCAGTTGCTGTTGTCCAGGCCTAAGCTGACCCCAGTCCAGACCCCGGCCATCAAGCGGCTGTCGCCTGAACAACCGAAACAACCACTCGCTCCAGTCGAGTTGCCCACTCCAGGGCCGGTTGCTCGGCCAAAACCAGCTGCTCCACCGATTGTGGTGGAACCTCAGCCTCCACAACCGAAGTCTGGGGCACCGACCAAGGATTCTCGGTCGGGTCACGGCCTGCCCCACAGGTTGTCGGTCACCCTCACTCCCGACCGTCCTCGGCAGGTGGAGGGTGGCTTAGGGCCGAGGCAGCTCTTCGCAGACTCTTCGGAATCCGACGACGACTCCTCCCTGTTCTCCAGGCAGGTCGACCTGGAGTCCTCCGGGGGCCAGTCATTGGACGATAGCCCATCATCCTTCTTGGGTCTGCTTAGACTCATCTCGGAGTCCACCGGGATGCAGCTCGAGCCCGTGTCCAAACGGGCCAAGTATCCCCTGACAGAGATACTGGACCGAGGGGATTCCCCCACGGAGGCCTTTCCGGTGGCTGAGGCCATTGTCGGCCCAGCTTTGGCAGCAGCCTGCTTCCTGTCCTGCATCCTCGGCCAGGAAGTATGCGGTCTCTGCCAGTTGTTTGCCCGGTTTCTCGGAGCACCCCTCTGCCGAGGGGTTAGTCACAGACAGCGTTTTCCGGCGTTCTGGTAACGCTCGGGATGTGGATAAGCCCCCCGACAAAGAGTCCAAAAAGTTGGACTTTGCCGGGCGCAAGGTGTATGCTGCGTCCTCCCTCGGCCTCCGACAGGCCAGCTCCGCCGTGCTGATGGCACACTTCTCCCACGCCCTCTTGGGCTCCCTGGATGAGGTTGTTCCTCATCTCCCGCCTGACCTGCAGATCACGATCCGCCAGGTACGGGACAAGGGGAGGGCGGTGGCGAAGCAGCAGCTTGACTGCTCTGGACATAGGTGATTCCTGTGCCGGGTCAGTAGTGGCCACGGTGGCCATGCGCCGCAGGGCGTGACTGAGGATATCCACCTTCACAGCGGATACCCAGCACAAGTTGGCGGATGTCCCCTTCTTGAGGACTGACCTCTTCAGCCCTGGAGTGGAGGGACACCTCCAGCGGATCGAGAAGTCCAGTGCCACCCTGGACTCGGTCACCTCCGCCCAGAGGGACAAAGGCCGCCGTCAGCAGCAGAAGTCCTTTCGTCCTTCGGCCCCTGCATCTCAACAGGGCCAGCAGGCTTGTGCTTGGCGTCCCAAACCCAAGCCAGCGGCTTCCTCCAACAGGAAGCAAGGAGGTAAAGGCCCAGGAGGTCCCTCGGCCGGTTCTTCCTTCAAGCCTGCCCAGTGACGGGTTGAGCGGTGCCGCCCACCAGCCTCGTCACTCCCCTGGGTTCCCCGTGGGGGCGGCTCCACCACTTCCTTTCCGCTTGGTCTGCTATCACCACGGACGCTGGGTGTTGGAGGTGGTAGGAAAAGGCCTGCCTCTGGAGTTCGAGCAGGCTCCACCCTCTGAGCCATGGCACCTCGGGAGGCCAGAGGTCCATGACCTCGCTGTCAGCCCTTGAGCTGATATTGCCCTGCTCCTCGAAAAGAGGTGATCAGAAGGTGGCGGATCCTCCTCCAGACCCAGGGTTTGTGTCCATGTACTTCCTGGTCCCAAAGCGGATGGGGGCTGGCGCCCCATTCTCGACCTACCGACCTGAACAAGTTCCTAAGGTCTCGGACCTTCAGGATGGTCACTCTGGCTCAGATAATCCCATCCTTGGAACGAGGCATGTGGTTCTGTTCCCTGGACCTCCAGGATGCGTTCTTTCACGTCCCAATCCGTCCGTCCCATCAGAGATTCCTCCACTTCAGAGCGGAAGGATCCCTTTACGAGTTCCGGGCCATGCCCTTTGGCCTCTCCCTAACTCCCAGGGTCTTCACCAAATGTGTGGCAGTGGTGACAGCGTTCCTGTGGCACCGAAGGGTCCGGGTGTACCCCTACCTGGACGACTGGCTGATTGCAGCCCCCTCCAGAGCGGAGGCAGAGCGGTCCAGAGATCTGGCCCTCCAGGTTTGCTCTCAGGTTGGCTTCCTCAACGAGGCCAAGTCGGAACTCGTGCCAAAGCAGGTGATACTATTCATCGGGGCAGAGCTCTACTCTCTACGAGCCAGAGCACGGCTCCGGCGGACAGGGCTGAGGTTCTTTCCTCCTTTACCCAATCTTTTCTGGTTGGGCAATTGCGCCCTGCCCGGGACTTCCTGGGCCTCATGGCAGCCTGCACCAGCGTGGTCCGTTGGGCCCATTGGTACATGCGTCCCCTTCGGTGGGGACTGGTCAGCCAGTGGTCACGACGCTGCGATCCGTTGGACCAGCCCATGACAGTGACCTAGGAGATGTGGAATGCTCTCCAATGGTGGATCGTTCGGCACATCTGCAGGAGGGCATCCCGTTCGTCTGCCCGAGCAGCGGTATCTCTATCGACCGATGCATCTCTGATGGGTTGGGGTGCCTATCTGGGGAACACTGAGCGCCGCAGCCTCTGGTCCCCTCGGAGTCCAGTGCCATATCAACCTGCTGGAGCTCGGCGGTCCATCTAGCTCTCACCGCCTTTGCTCCGTTTTTTTTTTTTTTCATCTTTGTGCCGTACTACCCGTTGGAATTACCTGCTCTGGTCACGGACCCCTGCTGCCCCACCTCCAGTTATGGCCGCATCCGGCTTACCCCCAGAGGCGGGGCTCGGCTCACTTCCCAAAATATTGGGCGTGGAACTCTGTCTAGTGGGATCGGCTCCGGAGGCTCAGAACGCAGGCAGAGCGCCATTAAAGGCGGCGGTTGGTTTGCTTACTAAGCAGGATGGGGACGTGCAGTGACGACCTGCGTCCGCCCCATCCTGGCGTGCTGGCGAGCGATGTGTGCGGCCATCCAGCCTCCGCTAGGTGCCGCTAATCGCGGAAGTGCTGCCCTGCCCTTCCCCAGAGAAGGAGAGCTGTCCAAGGGCGCTCAATCCTTCTCTCCCCAGCCTAACCCTCCGGCGACCTGGGTCCGTTTCGAACCCAGGTGGCAGGCGTCTCAACAATCAAACCGTGCGCCAGCGGGCGGCTCTCTTCGATCCGTTTCTACGGGTCAAGTGGTTCAGGTCCAGACTGACAATACCACGACCATGTACTATCTGAACCGCCAGGGCGGGACGCGCTCCATGCTGTTATGCAAGGAAGCTCTCCGCATGTGGTCCCTCGTGCGCAGCCTGGAGGCGGATCTCCTAGCCATTCGCATGGCAGGAGCCTCCAACGCCCTAGCCGATGCCCTAAGCCGGATAGGGGCTGCGTCTCACGAGTGGTCTTTCCTGCCGGGGGTAGTACAAGACCTGTTCTTCCCACTGGGGCACGCCTCAGGTGGACGGTTTGCCTCCAGGAGAATCTGACTGGTCTGTTCCATGCCGCCCCTCAGCAGGGCTCGCTGCAGGGGATGCCTTCTAGGGCTGTGGACCCGGGCCTCTTCTCGCCTTTCCCCCATTCCCTTGATCACAAAGGTGCTTCTCAAGCGAGGAGGGACAAAGGCGCAAGTGATTCTAGTAGCCCCAGACTGGCCCCGCCAGTTCTGGTATCCAGATCTCCTCAGCCTCAGTTCCAGGCTCCCGAGGCGGCTTCCAGCCTGCCCGGACCTGGTCTCAGTCAACCAGGGGAAGGTATTCCATCCGGACCTTCAATCCCTGCATGCCGGCCCTGGTTCCTGGCGGCTAGAGTTCCAGGCCTTGGGTCTTTCCGGCGAGGTCCTCAAGCGTCGTTGAGGCGTCCCGTAAGAAGTCGACAGAAATCGACGCCTTCAAATGGAAGAGAGATTTCCATTTGGTGTCAAGGGAAGAGGCTTGGACCCTTCACGCCTGTCCCTTGGCAAGCATTCTGGACTACCTGTGGTCCCTTTCTCAGCAAGGGCATCGGTCGACGACCCTTAAGGTGCACCTGGCAGCCATCTCTGCTTACCGGGCGCGTTTTCTAAGGCCTTGACCACATTTCCCCTCTGGTGCAAGAACCTCCACTTCCGTGGGATCTACTGCTGGTATTCGCCAAGCTCATGGGCAAGCCATTCGAACCAATGCACAGGTGCGATATTTCACACCTGTCGTGGAAGACTGCCTTCTTGGTGGCCATTACGTCAGCCAGAAGGATGGCAGAGCTCCAGGCGCTTTCCATCGAGTCTCCTTATCTGGTCTTCCACAGGGACAAGGTTGTCCTGCGCCCCCACCCAAAATTCCTTCCGAAGGTGGTGTCTTGAGTTTCACCTTAACCAGGTGTTGACTCTGCCGGTGTTCTACCCCAATCAACCTCGGAGGCAGAATATAGGCTCCATACTTTGGACCCTAGACGAGCGCTCGCTTATTATAAGGAGCGGACAGCTGAAGTTTGGGGAGAGGTTCGCCAGCTGTTTGTCACCTACGCTGAAGCCGCACCTGACAGACCTGCAGCCAAGTGGACGATAAGCAGGTGGGTCACCTCCTGCATAGAGCTCTGCTGTAGGTTGGCGGGCATGGAGCCTCCCAGAGGGATAAGAGCTCATTCTACCCGCCATACCGCTGCATCGGTAGCTGCTTCCAGGGATGTCCCTATCCAGGATATCTGCAGGGCTGCTACTGGGAAGTCGGCACATACCTTTATTTCCCACTACCACATCGACCTTGAGTCACACCGGGATGCTGGTTTTGGGGCCTTGGTTCTCCAGTCTCTCTTTCACAAGTAATGGGTGTGTGCGCCTTGCCTCCTTCCTCCTGGAGAACTGCTAGGAGTCTGCCAGAAAGTGTAGATGAACAACATATACCATTCCTAGAACTCCTGTTACAGGTGAGTAACCTGTATTTTTCTGCTCACTCAATGCTGGACCTGGAGTTTACTGGTGAAACATATTGTCCCTCTCCTGGAAGAGGAGGTTTCTCTACACCTTTCCCCCTCCTATAGAGGGTCTTGCTCAAGCTCCAGTTGGAAGGGGCAGAGAATTCATAACTCCATTCTGGCCCCATCAGATTTGGTTCCACTTGATGCAGCGGCTGGCGATGGAACCTTCAGAGCCCTTGCGCGTGTGCGCACCGGCTTGCTATCTCAAAAATCCTCCACCAAGACCACTTAGGCCATGAAATAGAAGCATTGCCTTTGGGCTGCTTCATGCCAACTGGACCCCTTCACCTGCCCGGTGAATCAGGTGTTTGAGTACCTTCTCTCCCTCGGGCTTGGGTTACTCCTCACTCAAGGTGCATCATTCTACCATCTCAGCGTACCATGTGCCTATCTAGGGCAGGGCTGTCGCTCAGCTTGAGGTGTCCCACATGTTTCTGTATGGCAGTTTGCGTCTGTAATCTCATTTTTACCCGGTCCCTCCTTTGGACCTCAATTTTATGTTGGAGAAACTCATGTTACCTCCCTTTAAACCGGTTGCGAGCTGCGCTTCCTGTGTGGAAAGCACTCTTTAGTTGCTGTTACTTCTGCTCTAAGGATTTCCAAGCTTCAGGTTCTCATATGTAAAGAGCCTTATTTAGTTTTTCGCAAAGATGTCTTTGCATACTAATCCTAAATTTCTTCCTAATGTGATGTTGGAACCAGTTCATCCATATTCAGGTTTATTATCCTGAGTAATCTAATCAGTGGGAGGCCTTGCGCCATACTTTGGATTTACATAGAATCTTGTGGCACTGTACACACTAGAGCAAGGTTTCTACAAAGTCTGACCAGTTTCGTTTGCCCCAGAGAGAGAGAGAGAGAGAATATGCACCTGATTCCTAACAGTGTTTAAGTGGTTAGCCAATTGCATTGTTTGTTGTTACCGTAACTACAAGGACCTTCCAGGAGTGGTTTAGGGGCCATGGGTGTGGCTGCCTCCATGGCCTGTTTCAGAAATGTCTGCCGTGGACATTTGCACAGCTACCAGTCGGAGTTCTGTCCACACCTTCACCAAGCATTAGTCTTGATATCTCCTCTTGGTGCAGGGCCAGTTTTGACCTAGCAGTTGTTCAGTGCCTTCTCTCCTGATCTCTTGGCTGCTGGTCTGCCCGGAACTGCTTTGGACTCTGTCCTACAAGTGTTGACCTGCTGCAAGAGCCTTACTCGAAGTAGAGTACAGTTATGCAAGAACCTACCGTAACAGTAGATCTTTGAGAGAAGCTTTTGCAACAGGTCCTGCTTTTCCCCCTCCCTCCCTCACACTACTTCTGTTTTTTTTGGCTCTCGGTAACCTCCTCAGTTCTCCATTTGCTGCCCGCTCTGGGTCTCCAGCAGGAGAACTGAGATGGGTACGGACCCACCTGCCTTTTTTAAAATAAGGCTGACTGTGGTGGGCAGTCCCCCATGGTAGGTTGCTAGCTATAAAGTTTTCTGTGTGATTCTGGCATCTTAAGTCCCTCTGGGGTTAGCCTGCTACAAAAGCTTCTCTCTAATATCTACTGTTTTGGTAAGTTATTGTGTAATTGTACTTTTCCAGAACGATCCCTCACTGCACTTAACAGTCCATCCCTACCTCCCCTTCCAGAACTGGGGAAAAGGTTCTCACAAGAGACCATCCTGTTTACTTGTTTGAGTATTACTCATTGCATTACTTCCCAGCTGATGCTCAGTGTTTTTTTTTTTTTACAGACTGAACCTGTGTTCCTGCCATAAAGTTTTTCAAACATTTAAGTTTATTTTGTATTTTTGGTAGTCATTTAGCTAGATCTAGTGGTCACTGGTCTTCACAACTTGAAAAATCTATTAGAGGGCAGGGGTGAGCATGATCACTGAGTTCTGAATGTCATTCTAAGGTTCTCCAATAGCATAAAATTTTTAATCTTCTCCAGTAGCAGAGGCAATATGCAGCTTGTTCCAGGGAAATGATGCAGTTAAGCATAGTGAGGTAAGAAACATTACTAGGGTGAGTAGTTTCTTCTGCTGATGTGGTCAGGGAGAGAGTGAGGGCCTGAAACAAGGCCTTCATCAGGGTACAAAGAAAGGAGGGGGATGAAAAATGGAAGGGGGACATTACCAAGTAAACTAAAAGGTTGAGGGCAATCAGGAATACAAAGCAAACGGCAACATTTGCATTGGGGGTGGTCAGGGATGGGGAAAGTTCAAGTATAGAAGGTAACAGAGGAAGGCAGGGTAATAGCGGAGGTGGAGCAGAAAGCGGCTGTTCTGAACTACCAGTAGTCATTAGGAGGGACAGCTAGCCTTTGCTAGAGTGTAGCATAAGGCTGGGGGGGGGGGGGATCATATATGAGTTAGCAGGTATTTACTAGTGAGGGGCCAGACAGGATGCGTCTGAGGGTGCTCCAGGAATTGGCATTGGAATAGCTAAACCCCTGGCATTGCTATTCAATAGCTCTATTCAGACAGTGATGGTTCGGAAAGACTGGAGGGTAGCAGATGTAGTTACGCTCCACAAGGGTGGGGCTAGAGCAGCTTGGTAACTACAGACCTGTCAGTCTTGCCTCCATTGTGGGTAAACTGATGGGGACACTAAGGACCTAATGGACTACCTAGAGGAAAACAGGCTCCAGCATAGAAAACTGAACTGATTCATGGCAGGGAAGTCTTGTGAGACCAGCCTGATAGTATTCTTTGACTGGGTAAGTAGAATAGTGGATAAGGGTCGTGCGGTAGTAGGTTTACTCTTTGACTTCAGCAAGGCATTCAACTCAGTGCCGTACAGAGCAACGATGGACATATTTAGATGGGTGAAAAGTTGGAAGGGGAGAGCAGAGTGTAGTGGTTAATGGAATCTGATCCGAGATGAGGGAGGTCAGTAGTGGGGTGTCACAGGGATCAGTCAGAAGTCCAGTCCTTTTCATTATGTTCATCAGTGACATAGGAGAAGAAATGCAAGGCAAGATGCGTCTTTTGCACATGACACTAAGGTGTGTGATAAGGTAGACAGCTAGGTGGGGGGAGGGAGATGCAGAGACATAGAAAGTTTGGAGAGGTTGTCCAATGTTTTGCAGCTGCAGTTCAGTGCCAGAAAGTGCAAGATGGTGCACATAAGGAACAAGAACCACAGAATGGAGTACTGGATGGGAGGGGTTAAGCTGGCACTACCTCTGAGGACTGGGACCTAGAAGCTGTCGTAAAGTGACTGCCTTGGTAGTAGTCATAACGTTTTATTTCTAAAGTATTTTTCGTTTTGCTCATTAGAAATTTTTTCATGTGAAAGTATTAAGCAGGATGCGTGGAATAGCACTCCGCCTGGTAGCTGACATATTTATTTTGATTTGTGGTAACTGGGTAGGTACACTAGTCCATTAAATGCCTGTTTTCAGGTATGACCCAGGAGGGTACAAAACAAATTTATAGTGGAGAACAAATAACTACAAACACAAATTTTGGAAGCCCACAATGCAAGGCATAGACCTGGAAAGGTACATGGTAAAACAATTACAGATTACGATTAGTGCACAGAATATATATATTTCATTTAACAAATTGGAAAGACCTTTGAGCCAAGGGCTCTTTTACAGAGGTTCCACATCAAGTCAAAAGAATAACAAATTACAATGGTTTCAGTTAGTACAACACGAGGAAAATATTACATAAACAAAAGAATAATATGGCAAGGTAAATGTATTGTCAAGTGCAGCCAGTGGCCTTGTCAGAAGAGGGGTGGAATGGATTACATGGAGAGAAGGATAGGGGGCAAATTGGAGAAAGTGGAAGGAGCAAAGTAAGTGCAAGGAGGGAGCTGCCACAGTGTAGCTTATGTAGGAAAAGACCCTACTGGGGGCGGGGTTACAGGAGAGAAACAAGGTGAGAACGGAGGGAGAGTGGGAGTGGGGGTGGGATGAAAAGTGCTGTATGTGGAATAGCGCAGCAACAGGGTAAGGCTACACAGGGGCAAATGGTAAAAGAGGGAGGTCCCAGTGCATTAAGCTGTCTGCAAAGATTGGGTATAGCATTCACAAGATGCATGGAAACTAGGAATTAATGCAGCTTCTGCTTAAATGGTCCCAAGGTCGCAGTCGTCCCAATCTTAGGAGGAAGGGAATTAAATAAATTGGCCACTCTAACTGCAATGGATCGCTTTTTCGGGCCGAATTGAGACAGCGAGGACGTAGTTTGGCTCACAGAACTTCGGTGTTACGAGTGCCCTGGAGGAACCTGGTAGTGGAGACCAGAGCTGCCTTCTTAGCCAGAAGGCAAGCTTGATATTTTATTTATTTAGTTTTTGTTAACCGGGTAAGTGCGCTAGTCAGCAAGTGACTGTTTTCAGGCACGCCCCGGGAGGTACAATTACAACACACAAAGAGTACAGCCAGATTATTAAGACAACGAGTACAAAAAATGCAGAGAGAAATACATATGGCAATGTAACATACATTAGTAAACAAAAATATACTTTAGCACTTGATCATGAAACATACTCAAAAATGTGAATAGTAGAAGGCAGAAAATAAGAGGATAGGCATCAGTAGAAAAGACACAAGGAAGGAAAACTGGCAAAGGATGGGAGGAGAGATTAAGTGGAAAGGAGGGTGCCGTCGAGATCACGGCAACAGGGTGAGGTACCAACCTGCGGCCGGGCCTATGGGCCAAAGACGGCAGGCGGAAGAGAGGGTGGTGGGGAGCGCAGTAGACGGCAACAGCGGTAGGGAGGTAGGAAAATACAGCCGGACTGGTGGAACCGAGACGCAGGGCGAGAGTGAGGATGCCGTGAGAGGGATAGAGGCGGAGGAGTTACGTCAATAGTGGCAAAAGTGTCAAAGTCAAGCCGAGCCAGTGGAACCAAGAGGACGGCAGGGAAGGGGGTGGTGAGCGGTGGGAGTAAGCGGTAGTAGGTGGAGAGGTGACTAAGCACAGCCAGGAGGGTGGGGACTAAGGAGGGCATGGATGAGGTAGGAACAGGTAAAGGTGAGTTTGGTGGGGAGTGGCAAAGGGAAGAGGATCTAACAGAAGAAAGGGGAAGAGCAGCAGTGGGGTTAAGTGAGGAGAGGCTGTGAAGTGAAGATAGAATGTCATGGAGTAGAATAGCGACTTACAATTGTCAGCAGCTAACATTAGGCTTATAAAGAAACAGGTTAAGGCAACATTAATCACAAGGCACAAAATAAAACATTAATTACAAGGCACAGTATAGAACACACCCATTTGGACAGGCAACAGTGCTAGCAATGAGGAAACAGTACAAATGCAGCGGATCAGGTAGGGTCAAAGCACACATTTGTCCATAGTAGTGAGGAGAAGTCCTGAGTTTGCTCTTAAAAGTCACATGAGTGGAGACATCTCTTGATCCTGAGGTAGTAGGTTCCATAGGTGGGGGCAGCATGATGGAAGGAGCCCATGCCCTTTTTAGTCCGACAAAAGGGGATGGATAGTAAGGTCTGATCAGCCGATCTAAGATTCCTTGTGGGAATGGCCGGCCTGAGGAGATCAGACAGGATAGCAGGCTTGGACGTCCTTAGGATGGAATCAACTAAATTGTACAAGTAGTACTGCCTGGTAGAGGAAGGAGAGAGCCAACCAAGGTCCTGATATGAGACAATGATGCTGCAGCCGAGGTGCTTTGGTTGCATACCTGCACACTTATTGAAGGTAGTATCCCATAGTTGCAGTGAAGATTTGGTGGCCAAGGACAGGATGGGACACCCATATGTAAGGGTTGGCAATAGAATGCCTCTGGCTATCGCCAATTTAGCAGCAGGGTGAGCAGGTATTTGGTTCTATAGGCAGCCCCCAATTTGCAGTTAATTGACCTGCAGGTTTCCTGTATATGTGCTTTCAGGTCCAAGGTTTGATCCAGGTGGATGCCAAGGTAACGAAAGGAAGTGACAGTTTCTATAGGGTCCCCATCGATATCAGAGACAGAGATGGTCAGAGGACAGGATCTAAGCTTGTGATTGGAGCCAAACATCATAACTTTTGTTTTATTTGTATTTAAAACCAGGCGTTGAGAGTTCAACCAGTGTTGTACAGCACGAAAATCGTGAGGGCAGCATTTAGATCCAGGACCTTACAGAGTGATAATAAATTACCAGGTCATCCCGATAAAGAAGTGAGTGACCTGTGGTGACCAGCTCAGGAAGTTTATTGATCAATAATGAGAATAGAAGAGGGCCAAGTATAGACCCTGAGGGACCCCAATGTTGATAACAGCACTGTCTGACATGGATGAATTAAACTTAACAGCTTGTGTTCTGTTGGAGAGGTAGCTTTTGAACCTGGTAGTGACTGGGGAGAGAAGCCCAAGGTACTGAGGGCGGATAGTAGCAGAGAACGGTCAACCAGATCGAAAGCTTTGGTTAAGTCAATGAAGACTGCCCTGTTAACTTTCCTCTATCCATATTGGTAACGTATATCTGAAGTGAATTTTGCAAGTGCTGTCATGGTGCTGTGATGCTTTCTAAAACCATGTTGTGCTGAGCTTAGTAAATTGAATTTCTCAAGGTATTCAGTGATTTGCATGGATACTACTTTTCCAGGATTTTATTCAGAACAGACAAAATAGCAATAGGCGGTAATTTGATATGTCATTTTACCTTTCTTAAATACAGGAGTGACTCTGGCTGCCTTCCAGACTTCAGGGACAATGCCATTGGAGAGATAGGGTGAAGATGTGTGCCAGGGGCCAGAGATGTAGTAAAGCCATTTTTAGTAGTCTTGGTTCTGAGCCATCTGAGCCAGTACTGGTGTTTTCAGAGAGTGACCTGAGCAGCTTTAGGACCTGATGCCTAGACACTTCCCTGAAATAGAAGAGGTTGGTTAAGTTTGGGGGTCCTTCAGATGCTGTGGGGTTAAACTGTGAAGCAGAGGATTGTGATGGGAGGGGAAGCTGTGTAGGCAGATAAGAAAATTGTTGGTTAAAAGCATTTGCAATGGTAGTAGAATAATTAGTGTACACTATGTAGGACCATATCTGAGGGAGTGACATCTTTAGCAGAACCTAAGAAGGACTTAATGTGACCCCAAAACTTGCGAGGGTCATTGGAAGAATTAATCAGCAGGTTTTGGCAGTATTTACTTTTGGCCTGCCTGATGCATCTTTTACAGTCATTTCTGTATTGTTTATACAGAATGAGATCTGACTGCAGTCCAGTTTGTTTGTACTTTTTCCATTGATTGTCTCTAACTTTTAACTTTTGAAGCGAGCCTTGAGTAAGCCAGTTTGCTTGTCCGTAAAGGTCACAAGTGTGAGTATGATACGCTGCACCAATTGGTAGACAGCATGCCTTATTCAAAGCCGTGATGAGCTCTTTTTAGCATGTTGTCAAATTTGAGCTGCAGAAAACTTATGCAAGGGTGCAAGTGAGTAGAGAAATAATGGACAGTCCATTAGAGGAGGACATTGATAGGTTGGCTTGAGGTATGGAAGTGAACGGAGGTTGGGGCTAGAAGCAGTTTTAGTTCTATTCCTCCCACTACATCAGCACTGTGACCTATTAGTTTAAGGCAGTAGACTAGCTCTTCAGGCGATCTAGCCAGTGTAACGTGACGTACATGATGACACAGATAGGTTGCTGGTTTGTGTTGGAAGGGGTTTAGATGGCAGGAGGAAAGAGGTGTTACTGCCTCTGTAGATCACTAGTGAGGCCACACCTGGAGTACTGTGACCAGTTCTGGAGTCCTCACCTAAGGAAAGACAAGGACAGACTGGAGGCAGTGCAGCATAAGGTAACCAAAAAATGATTCAAGGCCAGTAGGGCAGATTGTAGAAGGATCTGCTTAAGGTACTGAACAGGTACTTCAAACAACATGAAGTTTTGCTATATTATAGACATTAGCAGTTTGATCCAGCTCTAGAACTGCCCCGGAGTGAAATGGTTAAAACCATTCCAAAATAGAATTTTGGCATGAGAGCAGCTCTATCTGTGTCATTTCAAACTTGAACTGTCAGATTCTTTACTCTGCCTCAGTGAACAGTCGCTCCGGAGATTTCTCCTTCTGCTCGGTTCATTTCGGTTTAAAAGTGTTTTTCGGTTGGATTTAACCGAGAATAGTTTTATTTAACCATAAAACCGTTCGGTTCAAGCTCTATCTGTGGTAACCGTAAGTAAATGAAGGTTTTGTCTGTGTGGAACTTGTAAGTTATCGGTTCGGTTTTGAACCGATCAGTGGGTTTAAAACTCATTTAAAACTAAAGTTACTATTTTAGAGTGCGGTTCCGGTTCTTATCGGTTCTAAAAAACGGATTTATTATGTTTTTTTCTGATACCCGTGACACGGTTAGGAACCGATAAGGGTGTCTTGCCTGTCACTGCCGTTAAAAGGGCAAGTTTTTGGTTAGGCTGGCATTATGTCTGAGAAACCCAAAAGAAAAACTGGGCCCACTGGGTTTCAACACTGTGATGTTTGTGGGGAAGTCTTTGCCAAGGCTGACCCACACACCATGTGTTTATTGTCTGGGGTTTGACCACCTCCAGTCAGACTGCCAGATATGTAAGAATTTCCCTGCAGCCACCCTGGAAAAAAGATTGGGCAGGCTCAGGGAACGAGAGGCCAAAAAGTCCGCTGACCCGGATGGCCAGCCCGGTTCGGTGCCAACCGAACCAGAGGGAGTGCCCTCTGACCGGGGCAGACTTCCTCAGGCAAAAGAAAAGCTGGTTCTGAGGAACCAATTCCAGTAAAGACAACAAGAAAATCAGCAGGTCTGGAGTCCAAAATTCCTTCTCCAACTGCTGCAGAGATAGCAAAAGCCATACAAATTGTCCAGTCACTGTCTCAGGGTTCGTCCGGTCCCAGTGGTTCAGGATTATGATATTGAGGAATTTTATGAACCAGAGGAGGGGGAGGAGGATTATGAACAGTATGAATGTGGCTGGGAAGGTCTGGGTGTGCCCATTGAACCGGACATCTCCCCAGACAGACCTTTAGAATCTCCCCCTATGCTGTCTGAGTCCCCATCTCATTTTATGTTTTATAATAAAGTTGTTGAAACCCTCCAGCTTCCTTTAGAAGAGGCTGTGGATGAGCAAGAGGAGCCTGATTTTGTAGAAATGATGGATATTCCAGAGTCTAGGAGATTGTCTATTCCTTTACATAAGTCTTTTAGGAAACAATTAAAATTTTAAAGCTCCTAATTCTGTGCCTCCTGTAGATAAAAGATGGACAGAAGGTATACATTGTCAGGCCCTGATACAGAATTCCTTTCTCAGCAATGCAGTCATGTTGGGGTAGTTGAGGCTGCTGCCTGTGATAAAGCTAATATTCCTTGGCTACATCCTCCTGACAAGGATTCCAGGAAGATTGATGCCATGGCAAAAACAGTATATGGCAGCCTCTCTGGGACTCCGGGCAAGCAAATTATATGGCTTATGTAGCTAGGTATCAGAAATCTAGATGGGATACTGTTATGCAATTGGCCAAGCAGGCCCATGGCCAGCTGGCTAGTGAACTAGAACAGGTGGCTGCTGATGGCATTGAAGCCTCTAAGGTTCAGTTTCATGCTGCTGTGGATGTTAATGATGTTTCCTCTAGGGTCATGGCCACATCTGTAGCTTTGTAGGTTGTCCTGGCTCAGGTGTACTAGTTTGTCACAGGATACCCAGACCAAGGCTATGGATTTTCCTGTGGGAAATTCTCTGTTTGGAGAGCAGACAGAGAATTACATGAAGAAGATGGATGAATATAGGACTATTTA
This sequence comes from Neoceratodus forsteri, assembly GCA_016271365.2. Taxonomy (NCBI): domain Eukaryota; kingdom Metazoa; phylum Chordata; order Ceratodontiformes; family Ceratodontidae; genus Neoceratodus; species Neoceratodus forsteri. The sequence goes on from CM028138.1 coordinate 578,769,768, forward strand.
CAAGAGTGCCCAGGCTAAGGAGCGGCAAGCCACTCCTCAAAGGCATGCCCCCAGGGGTAGGGGTAGGCCTTTTCACAGGCCTTTCTACCAGACTCAGGCCTCCTCTGCCTATGCTCAGAGGGGCTTCTTCAGAGGCAGGGGCAGACGAGGGGTGGGCAGACCTGCTCCCACCCCCCAGCCTAAAGCTCCTGCAAAACAGGCACCCTGATGGGGTGCCCAGGGCCGATTCTCCTGTACCAGTGGGGGCAGGCTGGCTTACTTCAGTCAGGGTGGGCTTCTTTAACCTCAGACAAGTGGGTTCTGAGTAGCCAGCCAAGGTCTGGTTCTCAGCTTCAAAAGTTTCCCAAGTTGAGAAGCAGACTTTTCTACCTGCAAGTGCTTCAGAGACCCTCGCTGTGGAAACAGAGGTCTCATCCTGTTAGCTCTCAGAGCAGTAGAAGGGTTCCTCCCTGCATCAGGGCAGGGGTCTGTATTCAGATACTTCCTTACCCCAAAAGACAGGAGAATGGTGGCCCATTTTAGATCTCAGATATCTGAACAAGCATCTTTTGAAACCAAAGTTCAAAATGGTAACTCTGGCAATGATTTTACCTTCCCTAAGGCCAGGGACTGGCTAGCCTCCCTGGACCTCAAGGATGCCTATTTCCATGTCCTAATCAGAAGATCCCATCGAAAGTACCTCAGATTGAACTGTCCTCAGGTCATTACCAGTTCAGAGCAATGCCCTTCGGCCTTACCTCTGCTCCAAGGGTATTCACAAAGTGTCTAGCAGTGGCAGTGGCCCACTTAAGGAGGCAGAGGATTGCTGTTTTCCCTATCTAGATGACTGGCTCATTGTAGGCCAGTCCCCAGAACAGGTAAAATCTCACCTGCAGGTTACCCAGCAGCTTCTCACCTCCCTGGGTTTTCTGCTAAACCTACCAAAGTCGGTTCTGGAACCAGTCCAGGTACTCACCTTTATAAGGGCAGAATTGGACACAAAGCTAGCCAGGGCCTTTCTTCCCCCAGGAAGGGTAAGGAATTTAGTGGCTCTGGCCTCTTCCTTCACGCTGCAGGTCTCTCGACCAGCAAGACACTTTCTGCAGCTCCTGGGGCACATGGCTGCATCCACGGCTGTTGTGCAGGGGGCCAGATTTCAGATGAAACATTCAGTTTCACTTGAGAACCTTTTGGTCTCAGAGAGAGACCCCTTTCAAGTTGGTCCCAGTGACTCGAACCTTGATCCTAGCTCTCCAGTGGTGGCAGGATCAGAGCAATTTAAGAGCGGGGGTCCCCTTCATTTCCCCTTCTCACGACTTGACTCTCACTACAGATGCTTCCCTTCTGGGTTGGGGAGCCCACATGGGCGACCTTTCCACTCAGGGAGTTGGTCCCCAGGAATCTCTGCTCCCACATCAATTTGCTGGAACTCAGAGCTGTCTTTTAGCTCTTCAAGCTTTTCTGCATCTGTCACGACAGAGTGATACAAGTCAGAACAGACAACACCACAACAATGTGGTACATCAACAAGCAGGGCACTCGGTCTTGGGTCTTGTGCACCGAGGCAATGAAGTTGTGGTCTCTGGCCTATTCCTGAACACTTCCCTCATAGCAGTTCATCTTCAGGGAAGAACAATGTCCTAGCGGATGCCCTCAGCAGATTCCCAGGGCCATCACGAATGGTCCCTGGATCCTCAAGTGCTGGGGATAGTTTTTGCCAGGTGGGGCATCCCTCAGATAGATCTTTTGCAGCCCCAGACAATCACAAACTTCCTCTGTTCTGTTGCAGGCCTCCAGTGCTGGGCTCAGTTCCCTGGATGCCCTTCTTCTGGATTGGGAGGAAGTTCCTCTATGCTTTCCCCTTTCCTCTCCTATTCAAAGTACTAGTCAAAATCAGATCTCAGCCTTGCAGGGTGATTCTGATTGCCCTGGATTGGCCAGGCAGCCCTGGTACCCACTCCTTCTGTCTCTGACAGTCCATCTTCCCTGTGCCTCCCCAGGAATCACAATCTGTTGACTTGTGCCCAGGGAAGGGTTTGGTATCCGGACCTCAAATCCCTCAACCTCAAGGCCTGGCTCTTGAGGAGTTAGAGTTTGCTGATTTACACCTGTCTCAGGGAGTTCTTGAGATCCTAAAGGCTTCCAGAAAGCCTTCCACTAGGGCTACTTATAGTTCTAAATGGAAAAGGTTTTCCATTTGGTGTGCTGGGAAAAATATTTCCCCAGAATCTGCTGAATTGCCCATTTTGTTAGATTACATGGTACATCTTAATTCCTTGGGTCTCGGACCAGCTACCCTGAGAGTTCATTTGGCAGCTGTGTCTGCTTTTGTGTCAACAGGAAAGTCATCCCTCTTTCCTCTCATCCTGTGTTCCAAGTTTTTAAGGGATTACTCCATACTAATCCTCCCTTTAGGGAACCGCCCCTGCTTGGGACCTTAATGTTTGCATTGCCCAGTTAATGCAACCCCCTTTGAACCTCTGTCTTCTGCAGAGCTTAAGTACCTAACTTGGAAAACTGTTTTTCTGGTGGCTATCACTTCTGCCAGGCGCACAAGTGAATTGCAAGCCTTGTCAGTGGAGACTGACTTTATTTCTTTCCACAGGGATAAGGTAGTCCTTAGGACTAATAGGAAGTTTTGCCTAAGGTGGTTTCAGATTTCCATCTTAATCAATCTGTCTCCTTCCAGTATTTTCACTGATCACTCCTCTTGGTGAGAGAGGAGATTGCACAGCCTGGATGTTAAGAGCTCTTAGTTATTATATAGGGCGTACCAAAGGTCTGAGGTTGAATCCCTCCAACTTTTCTTTACCTATGGTGAAGTTAGGAAAGCAAACATGCCACTAAGAGATCAATAGCCAGGTGGATTGTCTCTTGTCAATTTTGTTATCAGAAAGTGGGCAGAGCCCCCTCCCGGTTTGAGGGCTCATTCACCAGGGTACAGCTGCGTCTCTAGCTGCTGCCAGAGATATCCCTTATTAGAGATTTGCCAGGCTGCTACTTGGAAAACGGTACACTTTACTCAAGCATTACTCCCTGGATGTCCAGGCCAGGAGAGATGCTCGGTTTGGCACAGCTGTTCTTCAGAGCCTATTCCTAAGTAGGCTCTGCCCTCCTCTATGGAGGTACTGCTGTGTATTCTGCTAATGTCTATAATATAGCAAGACTTCATGTTGTTTGAAGAAAAAATTACTCTCCTTAGTAATGTTGTTTCTTCTAATGGAGTCTTGTTATATTATACACCTCCCCCCCCCAACCTGCCCCTCTCAGAACCTCTACTTGGTGGGGTATGGGCAACTTAGTGTGGGCACTACTTATGTCCTGTTAGCATTTTGTCCCCTTTGGGACTTTGGGGGTGTGTATGTGTACGTGTGTGTGTGTTTTTATTATACTTATGTTCCATTTTCATATTATTAGAATGGTGTTAGTATTTCTGGTCCCCTGACTTGAGTCTTGGGTGTTGGGACCATCAGTGGTTGTTATTATTTAGGTAACCATTTGGCTAGTGTAGGTTACAGCTTCCACACAGACCTTAGTGAGTTTGGCTCGTAAAGATCTGACGGTTCAAGTTTGAAATGACACAGATAGAGCTGCTCTCGTGCCAAAATTCTATTTTGGAATGGTTTTAACCATTTCACTCCGGGGCAGTTCTAGAGCTGGATCAAACTGCTAATGTCTATAATATAGCAAGACTCCATTAGAAGAAACAACATTACTAAGGTGAGTAATTCTTTCTTGCCCCCGGCCAGATGAGTGTTGGTATGATAGGCCTTCACGTACCTGGAAGGAATGAACAGGTGAACTGCAAGAACTATTCAGCAGTTGTAGCGAATCGGGGAGAAAGTTTTAGTTTAGAGTGTGGTTGAGCCATGGAACAGATGGCCATTGGAGGTGGTGAGTGCCAAAATTATGAATTTCACACACACTTGGGATACAGTTATGGGCTTAGTTTCTTAGTGGGTTGGGAGCCAATAGTGAGATCGGGAGCAAGGGGGGTGGATAATGTAGACAAAAACCCTGCATTTACAAAAGGTCTTGGAATGTGATTGGCAGACTCGATGGACCATTGTTTTTTTTTTTTCTGCCATCATTGTCTGTTTCTGCTTTAGTATCTGTGGCAGGGAAACATATTTTGCAGCTGTGTTTGTAAGAGATTTTTCAAGTCTGAATCGCTACTACTGCTTTGTGAGGGGAAACTGTCCCGTGGTATTTAAACTTGGTGCCATCCCAGTTGATGAATCTTCCCCTTAGCCTATGTTTCTATCAGAGCTCAAATATTTAACCTGGAAAACGGAGGCTTAAGTAGCTGTTAACGTTTGCAAGAAGAGTCTGAGTTGCAGGCACTTTGTGCAGACCTTAATTTTGTGGTGCTACATAGGAATATTGTGGTGCTTAGAACACGGGGAAACTTGGGCACAGAGGTGTTTCCTCATTTTACAAGAATGAATCTGAAAGATTGCCTTTGTTTCCAAAGCCACACTCCAGTGTAGAAGAGGATAAACTTTGCAGCTTGGATGTATGGAAGGCTTTAAAAGAGCAGCTGACATGTATTTATGCTCCACAAAGGCAACTCGTACCATGTAGTTGCCTACCCTAGGAACTTTTTTAGCCAGAAATTGATTTATTTTTTTTTTTTTTTTTTTGTGCAGTGGATAAAAAGTAATTTAGCCTGTAAAGCTTGGCCCGTAATTTTCTGATACAAGCTGAGTGGCCTCAGAGTGTTGCATCCCCGTCTAAAAACAGCCAAATGATGCAAGGTAGGGAATGGGGCTGCAGTCAGTCCATGGAGCTAGTAATGGAATCGGGAAGGGGGGTTGCCTAAATGTCTGAGATTATCTGCAGGCATGTATACATATGTGCGACAAAGCCCCACACACGTATACATGCCTGCAAAAGTAATCTCTGTACATTTAGGCAGTCCTTCTCCCTAGATTCAATCACTAGCTCCATAGACCGCCCGCATCCCTGTTCCCTACTTCGTGTCATTTTCAGCTATTTTTGGGGGCAGGGCTGCAGTGCTCAGCAGCCGCTCAGCTCGGCTATCGCTGTAACATCGCTGACTTTTTTTTTTTTTTTAACCCTGAACAAAAAAATCCATTTATGTATTAAAAGCCCCTTGGCAGGCAACTACATAGTATAAATTACTGCTTCCTGGAGCGTGTCAGTAACTTTGAAGTTTCTACATGTAAAGGTCTGAACAGTGCTGAAAATGGACGGTTTGCCACTTGTGACAAGGTAGGAAAAGGTAAACCCGCAGCTAAAGTGTTTCTCTCTGGATTTTCTCATGTATTGAATACTGCTATGTTAAGGCTGGTAAGGAGCCACCAAAACCTTAGGGCTCATAATGTTATGGGGTATACAATTGCGAGATTTGTGCAAGGCAGCCATATGGTCTAAACCCTTTCAATTCTCACTACTTCTTCAACATCGAAGCCAGAAGGAATGCCAACTTTAGTACTTCAGAGTTTCAGAAACTTTCACCTAAAATGGTTCAAGACCCTGTCTTTGTGCAATTTATTTGATATCGCAAATGCACTCTAGTTGCTTGCAGGAAATATTACTCAAATGCTTCTTCTTGAGGTTATATTTGTAAGGGTTCTTCAGGTCAAGTCAGATGAGATGGTTTTTTGTTTTTTTTAATTTGTTCGCTTGAGCATTTTACAGTTTCGGGCTTTGCAGTTTATACATTTTATATATTGGTATTTGTCATTGTTACTGCCTTTGTTTTTTTCAACACATGGTATAGGATAGATGGATGGTCACCTCTTCTGTTCTTCAGCTATAAATTTGTGATTGAACGGTGTGTTTTTTGGGGGAGTCTGACCACATTAGAGTACATTAACATTCTAAAGTTCTATCTCCAGGACAACACTAGAGGGCTGAGGTACTCCAACTTGAATGACTCAAAAATAACACTCTAAAGAAGTATCACTGCTATGGTGAGTAATTTATTTATTTTCTCTCCCACCACAACCAGGGCGTTCTTGGGGCCAAAAGATCTCTATCCTTATGAAGAGTGCAAGGAGAAGTTTGGTAAACCAAACAAGCGGAAAGGATTCAGTGAAGGCTTATGGGAAATTGAGAACAATCCCACGGTCAAAGCGTCTGGATACCAGGTAAATTTGGAAGGTGGGGCTGTCATTCTGGTGACAGGTGGGTGTGGGCTCTTGGACTGTCTGTACTTAGGATTTGCAGGGCTTGGCTGGGGATGTCAAAGTATCACGGTTTTATGGTATACCATAAGTCATGGTATTAAAACGGACAGCAGTTTCCGATATCGCTATAATCCTGGTTTAGGGCATACTGCAGTATCCAGATCTTTCTAATTTGTATATTCGGGGACAACTGTCCCTGTCACACCAACTCTCCGTGATGCAAGAGTTTGAGGAGGCTTCTTTTGTACAAAAATTACTTCTGTAATACCGTGGTATATCGGTAACTGCAGTATTACGTGTGACTGTTATACTGTTGGAATTTCATACTCTGACATCCCTAGTCTTGATGGCACCAAGTCGCTCTGCCTACCATTGTTTTTAAAAAGACTGCTGGGTAGACAGCGCCATAATTACGGGTACCTCTTTGGTACAGGCCACTGCTCATAGCCTTCTCAGGCAAGGAATCCAGTGCTTGGAGAATGGTCATGGAAGTAGTCAGGCAGATAGCGAGATGGGTTTTTCCTTTGTGTGTGCACCTACACCATCCCATTTATTGGAGGTTCTGCACTGTTAAATATGTGGGAGAAAACCCAAGTCTTGTCAAGAGTCCGCTATTCAGTTCTGTCATAAGTACTGCAGGAATGGGCATGTCTTCCACCTTTATCCAGGTCAGGAGTAGCTCCATACGCGATATTTGTTTGGGGGGGGCTGCAGTTCACGAAGCATAGTATCAAGTTCTCTTAGTAAAACTTGCGCAATTACACAAATTGCCACACTACACAGTTGCAAATTTTACTGCACAGCTTGCAGCAATAATTCGGCACAGTGTGCATTGCGTCAAGTTGCAGAATAAAATTAGCTGCAGCTTCAAATTGCGTAGTGCACACTATGCAAGTGCTATGCATAGTACTCATATTTGCCACAATTTGAGGATGAATTTAAAAATTCACAACACATCTAGTCAGAGCACAATACCTCCGTGTCTGGTCAAGGACTTTTGTTTAAATTATATAATGTGCTGTACTTTTTAATCCTATTTTTTTATATACACACAGTACACAATTATAATACAGCATATCCAAAACCAGAAAAACAAACTCCAGCCCACCCCACCCATCAACCAGACCACCCCACCCCCCCAACAGCACAACTGCCATATAGAGAAAATCAAACCGGGGAGCTGAATCCATGGGCATAAACATTGTGACAAGAATGGGCAATACCCTCTACCATCCTGACAACGCAACGCACCTGTCTGTGGACTTGCAGACTGGAAGAGCCAAAAGTGGCACCCAGCGTGACATAAATTTATAGGGACATGGATATCTTGTTCATCCACACTTTCTGGCAGGTATCCTTGCTGCTTTAAGTCTTGCCGGAAGGTCTTCAAGCTGGCTTCTCCCACCCACCCAGGTGGTAAAACTCTCGGCTCCGCCCCATGACGCCAGATCTTCCTTACCGCTTGGAAGCTCAGGTTCCCTCCTTAACGCTCTGCGTATAAGACTGGTTCCTATTTCTTGGTTTACCGAAATTACTTTAAGGTTTTCAAGACTTGGTCATTTATTTCCCTCATGGCTACGATGGACCGTCGACTCCTGGTTTTGAATGCCCATGCGGAACAAGAAGATGTCTCGGACGGATCCGCCTCCATGTCGTCTGCTTCAGGCCCTGAGTCGACCTGCAGGCTTGCGACCTGTGCTCTTCTTTTTCGGCCTACATCCTGGAAGACTGCGCCTCCCGTTTACAACTTGGGGGCCCCGAGAAACGTTACCCTCTGGTAAAGTCGAAGGAGGTCAGTTTGGCGGTTTCCGCGACGGCGGGCTCGGCGGAACAGCTTGAGCAGATGATCGCCCTCGAGGAGGAGGCGGCGCAGGCCGCATCTTCGTCTACCTCGGCCGCAGCCTTTATCCCACTCTCCCTGGGATCCTCCTATTCAACTTCTTTTAAGGAGCTCTGTCTGTCCCTTTCCATTAAGGGAGAGGGACCAACATCCTCAGGGCCTTCCTCTCGGTCCAAGGAGGACCACAAAGGTAAGTCCCTCCGTCGACGCTCTTGGGAGCGGGAGAGGTCTCCCCGAGTAGTCGACCTTCGGCTTTGGCCACTGGCCTCACGGTGTCCCTGTCAGGTCAGTTGGCCGAGACTCCCGTCGACGCAGTCGAGATTTTTCTCGACCTGTCGGATGGGCTTTCAACCGGTGAAGCCGAAAACCCTCACTCCCCGGTTCCCCCGGTGGACATTGAGGTTTCCGTGGACTTGCCCGTGCCTCCGGTTCCGGAGTCCACGGTTGAACCCTCCAAGCCGAGGGGAAAGCGGGTTTCCCCCGCCCTGCCCTAGAACCCTCCTCGGAAAAGCCGAGGTTCGCGGTCTCAGTCTCTGACTTCTCGGTCCAGCCGATCCGCCGGCCATAGTCGGTCTCGGTCCGTGGTCTCGCACTGCGGGCAGCGTCATCAGTCTCCTCCTCGATGAGGGGAGGCCGACGCAAGCCGCGCCGGGCGCCACGCAGGACCTCATGTGACAACAGCTCCTTCTGTCTGGGAGCAAGCTGGCGTCGCCGCCTTCCCCGGCTATCAAGTGGCTGTCACCGGAGCGGCCGAAGCAACCTCTTGCTCTAGCCGAGGCGCCTGCTCCCAGGCCTGTTGCTCGACCAAAACCGGCTGCCCCACCGATCCTGGTGGAACCTCCGCCTCCACAGCCGTTTGGGGCCCCGACCAAGAATTCTCAGTCTGCCCCATAGGCTGTCTGTCACCCTCACTCCCGATCGCCCTCGGCAGGTGGAGGGTGGCTCAGGCCCCAGGCAGCTTTTTGCGGACACTTCCGAGTCCGATTCCTCCCTGTTCTCCAGGTGGGTCGACTTGGAGTCTTCCGGAGGTCAGTCGCTGGACGATAGCCCATCGTCCTTCATGGGTTTGCTTAGACTCATCTCAGAGTCCACCGGGATGCAGCTCGAGCCCGTATCCAAGCGGGCCAAGTATCCCCTCACGGAGATATTGGACCGAGGGGATTCTCCCACGGAGGCCTTTCCGGTGGCTGAGGCCATTGTCGGCCCAGCCTTGGCGCTCTGGCAGCGCCCTGCTTCCTGTCCTGTGCCCTCGGCCAGGATGGCGAGGAAGTACGCCGTCCCTACCGGTTCCTTGTCCGAGGGGTTGGTTACCGACAGCGTCTTCCGGCGCGCCTGGGACGTGGACCAGCCTCCCGACAAGGAGTCCAAGAAGTTGGTCTACGCTGCGTCCTCCCTTGGCCTTCGTCAGGCCAGCTCAGCCGTGCTGATGGCACACTTCTCTCACGCCCTGTTGGGCTCCCTGGACGAGGTAGTCCCTCATCTCCCGGCTGACCTGCAGACCACGGTTAAGCAGGTGCGGGACCAGGGCAGTGGCCAAGCAGCAACTTCAGACTGCTTTGGACATCGGTGGCTCGTGCCAGGTCAGTCGCGGCCGCAGTGGCTATGTGCCATCGGGCATGGCTGAGGATATCCACCTTCACAGCGGATACCCAGCACAAGTTGGCGGATGTCCCCTTTCTGGGGACCGACCTCTTTGGCCCTGGAGTGGAAGGTCACTTCCAGAGGATCGAAAAGTCCAATGCCACTCTGGATTCGGTCTCATCCGCCCAGAGGGACAAGGGCCACATACTGCAACCCAAGCCCTGTCATCCGTCTGCGCCTGCGGCACGTCCGGCCCAGCAGCATTAGGGCCAGCAGGCTCGCGCTTGGCATCCCAAACCCAAGCCCGCACTTCCTCCTCCAGGAAGCAGGGAGGTAAAGGCCCAGGTGATCCCTCGGCCGGTCCCTCCTCCAAGCCTGCTCAGTGACGGGTTGAGGGTGCCGCCCCCCCCCAGGTCTCTCTCCCCCACCCCACCCCAAATGGGGGCGGCTTCGCCACTTTCTTTCCGCCTGGTCGCCATCACCACAGACCAGTGGGTGTTGGAAGTGGTGGGAAAGGGCCTGCCTCTGGAGTTCGAGCAGGCCCCGCCCTTCCGAGCCGTCTCCCCCCGGGGGGCATTGGGGTCCGCAGCCTCGCTGTCGGCTCACCGAGCTGACGTCGCTCTGCTTCTCGAGAAGGAGGTGATCATAGAGGTGGCGGACCCTCCCTCAGACCCGGGATTTGTGTCCAGGTACTTCCTGGTCCCAAAACGGACAGGGGCTGGCGCCCCATTCTCTACCTGCACAACCTAAACAAGTTCCTAAGGTCTCAGACCTTCAGGATGGTCACTCTGGCTCAGATAATACCATCCCTGGAACACGGCGTGTGGTTCTGCTCTCTGGACGTACAGGACGCGTTTTTTCACGTCCCTATCCATCTGTCTCACCAGAGATTCCTTCGCTTGCGAGCGGAAGGATCCCTTTACGAGTTCCGAACCATGCCCTTCGGCCTTTCTCTTGCTCCTAGAGTCTTCACCAAATGCATGGCAGTGGTGACAGCATTCCTGCGGCGCCGAGGGGTCCGGATGTACCCTTACCTGGATGATTGGCTGATAGCAGCCCCCTCCGGACAGGAGGTGGAGCGGTCCAGAGATCTGGCCCTCCAGGTTTGCTCTGATCGGCCTCCTCATCAACGAGGCCAAGTCGTAACTCGAACCGAAGCAGGTGATTCTTTTCATCGGGGCAGAGCTCGACTCTCTTCGAGCCAGAGCACGGCTCCCGGCAGACAGGGCCGAGGTTCTTTCCTCATTTGCCCAATCATTTCTGGTTGGGCAATCGCACCCTGCCCGGGACTTCCTGCGCCTCCTGGGTCTCATGGCGGCCTGCACCAGCGTGGTCTGTTGGGCCCGCTGGAACATGCGTCCCCTTCAATGGGGGTTGGCCAGCCAGTGGTCTCAACGCTGCGATCCATTGGACCAGCTAGTGATGGTAACCCAGGGGATGTGGAACGCGCTCCAGTGGTGGATCGTTCCAGCTCATCTACAGGAGTGCATTCCGTTTGTCCGCCCCGAGCTGACGGTCTCTCTATCAACCGCACCTCTGATGGGTTGGGGTGCCCATCTGGGGGAGCACAGAGCGCACGGCCTCTGGTTCCCTCGGGAGTCCCGATGCCATATCAACCTGCTGGAGCTTCGGGCGGTCCGTCTAGCTCTCACCGCCTTTGCTCTGTTTCTACGGGGTCAAGTGGTTCAGGTCCAGGCGGACAATACCACGACCATGTACTACCTAAACCGCCAGGGCGGGACGCGCTCCATGCCTCTGTGCAAGGAAGCTCTCCGTATTTGGTCACTCATGCGCAGCCTGGAGGCGGATCTCCTAGCCATTCATGTGGCAGGAGCCTCCAACACCCTGGCCAATGCCCTAAGCCGGATAGGGGCTGTGTCTCACAAGTGGTCTCTCCTGCCGGAGGTAGTACAAGATCTGTTCTCCCATTGGGGCACACCTCAGGTGGGCCTGTTTGCCTCCAGGAAGAACGCGAAGCTGAGGCTGTTCCATGCCCACCCCCCTCAGCAGGGCTCGCTGCAGGGGGATGCCTTCTCGAGGCCGTGGACCCTGGGCCTCTTCTACACCTTTCCCCCATTTCCCTTGATCCACAAGGTGCTTCTCAAGGCGAGGAGGGACAAGGCGCAGGTGATTCTGGTAGCCCCAGACTGGCCCCGCCAGTTCTGGTATCCAGATCTCCTCCGCCTCAGCTCCAGGCTCCCGAGGCAGCTTCCAGCTCGCCCGGACCTACTTTCAATCAGGGGAAAGTGTTCCGTCCGGACCTTCAATACCTGCACCTGACGGCCTGGTTCCTGAGCGGCTAGAGTTCCAGGCCTTGGGTCTTCCCGACGAGGTCCTCAATGTAGTTGAGGCGTCCCATAAGGAGTCGACCAGGAAATGCTATGCTTTCAAATGGAAGAGGTTTTCCATTTGGTGTCGGGGCAAGGGCCTGGACCCTTCCTCCTGTTCCTTGGCAAGCATCTTGGACTATCTATGGTCCCTTTCTCAGCAAGGGCTTAGGTCGACGACCCTAAAGGTGCATCTGGCAGCCATCTCTGCTTACCGGACGCGGGCCGGGAAGCAGTCTATGGCGCAGGAGAAGGTGGTCTGGCGCCTTTTCAAAGGCCCTGATCACATTTCCCTTCCGGTGCGAGAACCTCCACCTCCGTGGGATCTACTGCTGGTACTGGCAAAGCTCATGGGCAAGCCATTCGAACCAGTGCACAGGTGTGATCTCTCTCACCTGTTGTGGAAGACCGCCTTCTTGGTGGCTATTACGTCAGCCAGAAGGATGGGAGAGCTCCAGGCGCTTTCCATCGAGTCTCCTTACCTGGTCTTCCACAGGGACAAGGTTGTCCTGCGCCCCAACCCGAAATTCCTTCCGAAGGTGGTGTCGGAGTTTCACCTTAACCAGGTGTTGACTCTGCCGGTGTTCTACCCCAATCACACCTCGGAGGCCGAAATATAGGCTCCATGCTTTGGACCCTAGAAGGACACTCGCTTACTATAAGGAGCTCATGGCTGAAATTCGGGGAGAGGTTCGCCAGCTGTTTGTCACCTACGCTGAAGTCTCACCTGGTAGACCTGCAGCCAAGTAGACGATAAGCAGGTGGGTCACCTCCTGCATAGATCTCTGCTATAGGTTGGCGGGCATGCAGCCTCCCAGAGGGATAAGAGCTCATTCTACCCGCCATACCGCTGCATCTGTGGCTGCTTCCAGGGACATCCCTATCCAGGAGATCTGCAGGGCTGCTACCTGGAAGTCAGCACACACCTTCATCACCCACTACCACATCGATCTTGAGTCACGCCGGGATGCTGGTTTTGGGGCCTTGGTTCTCCAGTCTCTATTCCCTAAGTAGGGGGTGTGCGCCTTGCCTCCCTCCTCCCGGAGACCTGCTAGGAGTCTGCCAGAAAGTGTGGATGAACAACATATCCATGTCCCTAGAAATACAGGTTACTCACCTGTAACAGGAGTTCTAGGAATGGTATATGTTGTTCATCCTCACGACCCACCCGATCTCCCGGCTTGACCTTTTACCTGAGCTTCCAGCGGGCAGATTTGGCGTTATAGAGTAGACCGAGGTTTTACCACCCGGGTGGGTGGGAGGAGCCAGCTTGAAGACCTTCCGGCAAGACTTAAAGCGGCAAGGATACCTGCCAGAAAGTGTGGATGAACAACATATACCATTCCTAGAACTCCTGTTACAGGTGAGTAACCTGTATTTCTTGCATCTGTCCTGCCGATGAGCTGTGTGTTTCCATTTCCAGCATCTGTAGTATTTTCGTATGCCATTCCCTAAATGAGGGTATGGATTCATCCAATCAATGCCATACAGTGATCATCTTGGCTGTAACAGAAATCTGTGTCATACAAGCCCTGTGAGGACCAAACAATTCTGCCGGGTGATAGCCTGCCAGACAGATCTGCAGTGTAAGAGAGTCCAAGCCTAAGAAAGGATCCAAGGGAGTCACCTTGGGGCAATCTCACAAAATATGCATCAAAATCCCCTCTGCAAGGCCGCAATGGGAACAGGTTGGGGACTCTGATCCACCCATTCTATATGATCTAAGGGGAGTAAAATACCAGTAACAATCCTGTTTGATGTACTTGTATATACTCCAAATCGACTGCCAGACCTAGACATCCAGATTAAGGACCAACTCCTGCTGCCAATATGTCCCCTTTGGGCTTCTCTGGTCTAATCTCTGAAGTTGCGCATAAAACAGAAATAGTGAGGTTGATCCACCATAACTAGGAAATCTTGCAGCACAGAGTTAGGCTGCCCAGACCAGGGGGAGAAGCTTAAAAAGGATGTCATGGTCTTGGAATGTTGCAAATGCTTAAAAGGGTGATAGAAGAATGGTGACACGCTCTTTAAGTACATTAGCCGAAACATGTTTACCATCATCAGGCAGCGAGACTAAGGAGGTATCACTAAGAGGCAGGCAAAATATAATGTGCAGTACTACCAGGCAAATCTACACCTCATACAGGCCTCTGAACTATATCCCCAGAAATTTGGGGGGAGAAGAGAAACAGTCACTGTTGGTAGATATAGCTGGGATCAGCAGCTGATGGCGTGTGGTTTAATTATAGCTAAATGAGAACAGTTTGAAGGAAAAGGATTACTATTTCGAGCCGTGACGTGGTTACAGATTGAAGATGAGTGTCTGAGTAATGGCATGTTTTAAGACTTCGCTCCGACTTCTTAGATGTTTGGAGCAGTATTTGCCACTGCTAAGCAATTAAATTGCAGTGTCCAAGAAATAATGTGACCTAAGAATTGAACCCAGACCCCCAGAATTTTTATTTAAGCGTTTTACCAGGAAGGTATACTGAGCAGAGTACTGCTCGATTACAGATGCGTCCTTTACACGTAAAAGTGCTAATTGTCTAAATACATAGCACTTGGCACAGAAGGGTTAGCAAAATTGAAAAATCTATTTTGATTTTTGTCTACTGTTTTATAGACTCACTGGAAAAGTGGTTCTTAGGCTACGCATTTTTGGAAATGGTTAACATTACTCCCTGTTTTACGTAGCATTTTGCTATGCTATACCAGCTATTTAACACTCTGCTGCCTCCTCTTTATTTCCAGCCATCAAAAAAGAAGGGCTCTGCTAAAACCGAGCCTGAACCTGAAGGAGATGGGGAGAAGAAAGGCAGTGCAGAAGGAAGCAGTGATGAGGAGGGTCAGCTGGTGATTGACGAGCAAAAAGAGAAGAATGAAAAGGCTGCTTCAAAGAGGAAAGCAGAGGATACAGCAGAGGTAAGAAGTAAAAGGGTGCATTCCTTTTAGGGAATTACAGATTGATGAATAGGTGATGGACTGGCTGTCTGGTTTAGGCTGCTGCAGTAGCTTCAAATGGTGTTGCTAGTCAGGTTTTTGTGATCTTCAGCAGTATCTCAGCCATCAGGTCAGTCTGTGAAGCAGGATCCACACGGAAGATTTTCAGCAGTACAGCTGGGGCCACCCACATAGTGTACATCATCAACCCTATGAAGGCTTGAGCAGTCCCGACACAGTGTACTCTCCTTTTTACGCCTGCTGCTTTTTTCTTTGCAAATTCCAGAATCTTATTAAAGAAATTCCTTTATTTTGTTTATTCCAAGAGCTAATCCTTTGACCTCTCTTCCGTCACTGCGGAAAGCATTACCTCCACAGACTAAAATACTGTCTTGAGTCTGACAAGAAAGTCTCTGACTGAGCTCTGCCAGAAGTTTAACCAAACAACCTCAGGCGATGAAAAAAGGATCTCAAGAATTTCTTGATGGATCAACAGGTAGCCAGTTCCGGACAGGGATCCTCTGGGGGTAAACAGCTTAAGTCGCCGGCAGGGTCATCAAGCTCCCAGTCCACCAAGGCCCGAGACAAGTCTTGGGGAGGGGGGGGGTAGAGTCATTAAAAAGACTGACTGTGACTGCTCCCTCGGAGACCTCGTTCCCTGAAGGCCTCTTCTCCATCCGGGGGTCCTTGTCAGCTGCAACTACACAGACCCACAAAGTCTCTGTCCAGACCTCTGTGCCCTCCAGATCCGTAGTGACTGTGCATCCACTTGATTCTTAGAGCAGCCGGACATTGACCTCGGGGTTGTCTGCCCCTCATTCGACTGGTTCGTCTACTACCCTGCCATGGTTGCCTGACGGGCCATGGCTGCGCCCACCACCACCACTCCGGTCAGCGCAGTTTTCGGTCGTCAACCTGAATGAGATTTTAACAGAATTCACTTCAGTGATTGTTCAGCAGCTGGGTGCAGTCAATGGCAGCTTCATCGGCCAAGGGAGGCTCCCCGCAGGCCAGCGTCAGATCTGGATTTAGAGGAGGTCGAGGAAGAGTACCGTCCTGACCTCATTCTTCCTGATGAGGAGGAAGAGGTCCTGGTCTCTGAGTCCAGTCTCCTCCTGAGCACCCCACATTTTTCAGTGTGAAACTTGTCCTCAGCCATGGGCTTCCACACTGAGAAGGATGTCACCAAGAAAGAGCTGGTGGACTTCCTGGAGATCCCACGTGCAATCTTGCCTACCTTGAGGAGTTCAGCTATGCTGCCCAGCCAGAAATACTCCACGGTCATTAAGGCGGCTCATGACTGGTAAGGCACCTTAGCTCCCTCCTCCCAGACAAGGAGTCCTGCAGAATTAACCTGGGGTGTCTCCTCCACCCTTGGGCTGAGTATTGCAAATTACCTTTCTCACATGAAGTACCAGAGTTCCAGTGCATGCAGATGGCTGAGGACATTAGCAAGCACCTTCTCGGGAGCCCTCTGTGTTATGGCCAGGGCTGCTTTCATGGGCATATGCCTACATTGGCATTTCTGGCTTTGCTGATCAGCAGAAGGTGCTTAATGCCCCTTTCAATGGCACTAAGTTCTTTGGTCCTGATGTCCAGGATATTATCAACGATCTGCAGTCTTCTGGCAGGGCTATTAAGTCTGTCCACTGTCTCTACCATACCCAGCCGAGAGGTAGACGGCGCCCTCCTTTTCGCAAGACATCCAGAAGACCCAGTGCAGCCTCTTGTCCCCAAGGGAAGCACAGAGCTTCCACTGCCTTGCCCTCCTCCACAGCTGGATCTGCCTCTGCTTGACTCCTTGCCAGATCCACCTCTTCTGGTGTGCCCCGGTGGTGGTCATTTCTCTCTCCAGTTAAATCAGTGGAGAACCATAGCTTTGGATTCCTAGATCCTGCAGATTGTAGAAAAGGGTCACACTGGAAC
The DNA here is from genome assembly GCA_016271365.2 of Neoceratodus forsteri. Classification (NCBI taxonomy): domain Eukaryota; kingdom Metazoa; phylum Chordata; order Ceratodontiformes; family Ceratodontidae; genus Neoceratodus; species Neoceratodus forsteri. The sequence continues at coordinate 578,786,519 of CM028138.1, forward strand.
TCGCTGAGCAACCTCCATAGACCCCTCTACTTATCCCCGGCTCACTTGCCTGTTCTCCAGGGGGAGGTACAGTCCCTTCTGTGCAAGCAAGCCATCGAGCCAGTACCCAGGCACGAGAAAAACAAGTTTTATTCCAGGTGTTTCCTGGTCCCAAAAAGACTGGATTTTTTGAGGCCTGTTCTGGATCTAAAGGATCTTAATTTCCTCCTCACAAGAGGTTTCTCCACTTTGCGTTCCAGGGCGAGCATTATCAATTCAAAATGCTGCCTTTAGGCTTGTCCTCTGCGCTTCGGGTCTTCAAGTGCTTGACTGCAGTAGCAGTAACTCTCGGAAGGGAGGGAATGTACGATCTGACTTTGAGGTGGAGCTTCTGCAGCAGGTAATACCATTGGGACTAAGGCTGCAGGCGTTCAGACCCCTTGGAAAAATGTTCTAGCTAGCAGTCTGAAGCAGTGGACCACGCCTGATGTCAGATGTGGTATAAAGGGGGCGGTTCCCCGGTGCCATCTCTGTTCCACTTTCTTGCAGTTGACCTGTGTTCGGCTCCTTAGACTTCTCGGTACGGCAGTTGACCGCAGATAAGTAAATCGCTAAGATATAGTTTTTTCCAATAGTTTCAATATAGTTTCACCTTTCGTGCATGTCTTCTCCTTTGCTTCCTTGGCAGAAGTCGAAGTGCCATTCAAACAACATGAAGTCTTGCTGTATTCTGACAATTGCAGTTAGCCCCAGCCTTTAAATTGCCCCGGAGAACAAAGGGTTAACTTTTCTATGCATGGCATAGAATGTTCATCTCGAGCTCAGTTGAAGCCTCTGCCTGTTGTTCGAACGGCAACCGTCAGACTCTTTACTCTGCCTCACTGAACAGTCACTCCGGAGATTTCTCCTGCTGCTCAGTTCAAGTCGGTTTCTCTACAGAAATTGTTGTTTCCGCATAGTCTGTTTAAGTCTCTGTCTGTGGTACCGTGAGTACTAGATAGGTTTTGTTCTGTTTTCTGTGTGGAACTTGTAAAAGTGTGGATCGGTTCAGCTGAACTGGTCATTTTCAGGTAAAATTTGTGCTTTACCTTAGTGTGTGGTTACCGGTCCGTATCTGTTCTTAAAAAAAAAAAAAAAAAACTGGTTTTAGTACATTTTTTTCCAAGACCCGTGACACGGTCAGGAACCGATAGGGGAGTCTTGCCTGGCGGTTGCCGAAAAAAGGGTAAGTTTGTTTAGGTTGACCATGTCTGGGGAAACCCAAGAAAAAAACCAGGCCCACTGAGTTTCAGCACTGCAGTGTGTGTGGGGAGGTCTTTAAGTCCGATCCCCACACCAACTGTGTTTATTTTCTGGGGTTTGACCACCTCGATTCAGACTGCCAAATTTGCAAAAAATTTCCCAAATCTACCCAAGAAAAGAGATTAAGGAGGCCGAGAAGTCCGCTGACCCGGATGGCCAGCCCGGTTCAGTTCCGACCGAACCAGGAGTGCCCTCTGACCAGGGCGATACTTCGGGCAAAAGGAGAGCAGATTGTGAGGAATCAGTTCCGACAAAAAGAAAACGAAAAGACAAGTTGACCGGTTCGGATCCAGAATCTCATACTCCGACCGCTGATGACATAGCGAAAGCGATTCGTACTGTGGAATCGCTTCGCTCGGTTCCGACTGATCCGGCACCTTTTGGCAGGGGCTCGGTTTGGTCGGTTCCCCCGGTTCCGGATTTTACCCTGGAAGTATTTTATGAACCGGAGTTTGAGGAGGAAGGGGAGTTAGAAGATGATTATGGTGAAAGTCTGGATGTGCCTGTTGACCCAGACAGACCTTCAGGTGTTTCGCCTCCTAGGCTTTTTGAGTCCCCTTCACACTTCATGTTTTACAGAAAGGTGGCTAATACCCTCCAGCTTCCTGTGGAGGAGGCAGTGGGGGATCAGGAGGAGCCTGACTATGTAGAGATGGACATCCCAGAGTCCAGGAGACTGTCTATTCCCCTCCACGAATCTTTTGGGAAACGGACACAAAAAATTCTTCAGTCTCCCAATTCCATACCTCCTGTGGATAGAAGAATGGACAAGAGGAATACTCTTTCAGGCTCAGATACGGAGTTCCTTTATCAGCAGTGTAGCCATGTTGGTGTTGTACAGGCTGTTGCCTGTGATAAGGCAAGCATTCCCTTGGCATCACACACACACACACACCCCCCCAGACAAGGACTCCAGGAAGATTGATGCCATGGCAAAGAAGCAGTACATGGCATCATCCTTGGGACTCAGGCAGGCTAATTATATGGCCCATGTGGCCAGGTACCAGAAGTCCAGGTGGGACACTGTACTGGCACTGGCTAAACAGGCTCCCCAGCTTGCCGAGGAGGTGGCTGCAGATGGGATTGAGGCATCGAAAGTTCAGTTTCATGCTGCTGTAGACTCCTGTGATGTATCAAGAGTCATGGCTTCATCTGTGGCTCTTCGGATAATGGCTTGGCTCAGATGTACTAGCTCTCTCAGGATACCCAGGCTAAGGCCATGGATTTTCCTGTAGTCGGTAATTCTCTGTTTGGGGAGCAGACAGAGAATTACGTGAAGAAAATGGATGAATACAGGACCACTTACAGGAGTGCTCAGGCCAAGGAAAGGCAGGCAACTCCTCAAAGGCAGCAGTCATGGGGCAGGCCTTTCCAAAGGCCTTTTTACCAAGCACAGGCCTCTTCTTGCTTTTCACAGAGGGGTTCTTCAGAGGGAGAGGTAGAAGGGGGATGAGCAGGCCTGCATCCACCCCTCAGCCTAAAGCCCCTGCCAAGCAGGCACCCTGATGGATCTGCTCGGGTCAATTCTTCTTTCCCAGTAGGGGGCAGGCTGGCTTACTTTGTCCAGGACTGGATGTCTATTACATCAGACAAGTGGGTCCTGAAAGTAGTAAGCCAGGGACTGGTTCTCAGCTTCAAAAAATTTCCCAAGATGAGTGCCAGATCTTTTCCGCCTGCAAATCTCTCAGAAACCCTTGCTCTAGAAGCAGAGGTTTCTTCTCTCCTAGCTCTAAGAGATATAGAGGGAGTACCTTCCCTACACTGGGGCAAAGGATTGTACTTCAGGTACTTCCTAACCCCCAAAAAGACAGGAGAGTGGCGGCCCATCCTGGACCTAAGATACCTGAACAAACATCTTTTAAAGCCAAAGTTCAAGATGACAACTCTGGGAATTATCCTTCCCTCTCTAAGGCCAGGGGATTGGCTAGCTTCCCTGGACCTCAAAGATGCCTACTTTCACATTCCCATCAGGTGCTCCCACAGAAAGTACCTCAGGTTCAAGTTGCCCTCATGCCACGATCAGTTCAGAGCAATGCCCTTTGGCCTAACATCAGCCCCAAGGGTCTTCACAAAGTGCCTGGCAGTAGTTGTTGCCTTCCTAAGAAGACAAAAGATTTCCATTTTTCCATATTTGGACGACTGGCTCATAGTGGGCCAGACCAAGTCAAGTCACACCTGCAAGTGACCCAGCAAGTGCTCACTTCTTTAGGATTTCTTCTCATCTTACCAAAGTCAGTTCTCGAACCAGTGCAGCTCCTCACCTTCATAGGGGCAGAGCTGGATACAGTAAAAGCAAGAGCCTTCCTTCCCCTGGACAGGGCAAGGGCTCTCGTGGAGCTGACCTCTTCATTCAGCCTTCAGGTGTCTCGACCAGCAAGGCACTTCTTCAGCTATTGGGCCACATGGCAGCTTCTACAGCAGTGGTCCAAGGCGCAAGATTCCAAATGAGGGACATTCAGTTCCACTTAAGAGCTTTTTGGTCCCAAAGAAAGGATTCCCTTACCAAACTAATTCCAGTGACTCGAACTCTGATCCAAGCCCTGCAATGGTGGCAGGATCAGGACAATTTGAGGCAAGGGGTTCCATTTGCAACTCAGTCTCACTGAGTGGACCTCACCACAGATGCTTCCCTACTGGGCTGGGGAGCTGATTTGGGGGAACATACCACCCAGGGACTGTGGTCGCCTCAGGAATCTCTTCTACACATCAATCTCTTGGATCTCAGGGCAGTGTCTCTGGCACTGCATGCTTTTTCCAAATCAGTACAGAACAAGGTGTTTCAGGTCAGAACAGACAACACCACCACCATGTGGTACATCAACAAGCAAGGAGGCACTCTGTCTATGGCCTTGTGCACAGAAGCAATGAAGTTGTGGTCCCTGGCTTATTCCCTGCAAACCTCTCTGACAGCAGTTCACCTTCCAGGAAAGGACAATGTTCTAGCAGATGCACTGAGCAGAATATCCCAGGGCCATCACGAATGGGCCCCTAGATCCTCTGGTGTTGAAGGTGATTTTCTCAAGATGGGGCACTCCAGAGATGGATCTTTTTGCAGCCACCAGACAATCACCAACTTCCTCTTTTGTTGCAGACCCCCAGACTTGGGCTCAGTCCCCCTGGTGCTCTGATTCTTAACTGGGAAGGGAAATTTCTGTATGCTCTCCCCCTTCCCTCTCCTGTTCAAAGTGTTAGTCAGGATAAGGTCACAACCATGCAAAGTGATTCTGATTGCTCCAGTCTGGGCCAGGCAGCCATGGTATCCCTTGTTGCTGTCCCTAGCAGTCCATCTTCCCCTATCTCTTCCCAGGAATTACAACCTGTTAACATCCTCTCGGGAGGATTTGGTACTTCAGTCTCTCAATCTCAAGGCTTGGCTCTTGGAAGAGTGAGTTTACAGATCTGCATCTTTCCCAAGGGGTTCTAGATATCCTTAAGGTTTCTCGAAAGCCCTCCACCAGAAAGACTTACAACTCCAAATGGAAAAGGTTCAGCGTTTGGTGTCCTAAGAAGAATATTTCTCCAGACTCTGCTGAATTGCCTACGGTTCTGGATTATATGGTCCATCTCAATGGCCTAGGTCTCAGACAAGCTACTCAAGGTACACTTGGCAGCTGCTTCTGCTTTCCTGTCAGTAGGCAAGTCTTCCTCACTGTCATCCCATCCTGTATTCTGTAAGTTTTTCAAGGGATTGCTTCACACCAATCCCCCCTTTAGGGATCCTGCTTCTGCTTGGGATCTTTAATGTTTGCATTGCTCAGCTTATGCAACCCCCTTTTGAGCCTTTGTCCTCAGCAGAGCTTAAGTACTTGACTTGGAAAACTGTTTTTGGTAGCCATTACTTCTGCTAGACGTATCAGTGAATTGCAAGTCCTGTCAGTGGAATCTGATTTCATCTCTTTGCACAGAGATAAAGTGATCCTTATAACTAACAAAGTTCTTGCCTAAAGTGGTTTCAGATTTCCACCTGAATCAGTGTATATCTCTCCCTGTTTTCTTCACTGATCATTCTTCCTCGGGAGAGAGGCTACACAGTTTAGATGTTAAAAGAGCCCTTAGTTACTACATAGAGCGTACCAAGGGTCACAGGTTTGACTCCCTCCAGTTGTTCCTCACTTATGAAGAAGTTGGGAAGGGCAAAGCTGCCACCAAGAGATCTATTGCCAGGTGGATTGTTCCTTGTATACAATTCTGCTATGAAAAACTGAGTAAGACTCCACCCTCAGGCCTGCGGGCTCTTTCCACAAGAGGTACAGCTGCTTCCCTGGTTGCTGCCAGGGATATTCCTCTTCTAGAAATTTGTAAAGCAGCCACCTGGAAAGCAGTCCATACTTTTACCAAGCATTACTTTCTGGATATCCAGGCTAGGAGTGATGCTCGGTGTGGCACAGCAGTACTTCAGAGCCTATTCCCAAAGTAGGTTCTGTCCCTTCTCCATGGAGGTACTGCTTGGTAGTCTGCAATTGTCAGAATACAGCAAGACTTCATGTTTGAAGAAAAAATTACTCAACTTAGTAATTGTTTCTTCTAGTGGAGTCTTGCTGTATTCTGACCACCTTCCCCTCTCAGAACTTGTTTTTAGGAAGTGTGTGGGCAGGTGCAGTGTTGCACCCCAGGGGGCTTCAAGCACACCCTCCACTTTATCTGGGTGCTTTGTATTATAATTTTTTATTTTTGGATAGATTTTGGGTTTCCTGACTTGAGTCTTTCTTTTGGAATCCAAAACTTTCTGTTGCTAGTTGGCTAGTTAAAAATTTTACAATTTCCACATAGTGAGTGTTTGCTTGTAAGAATCTAACGGTTGGGTTTCAGAGTGCTGCAGACAGAGGCCTCCACCGAGCTTGAGCTCAACATTCTATGCACTGCATAGAAAATTAACCCTATACTCTCCGGGGCAGTTCAAAGGCTGGCGCTAACTGCAGATGGCCAGAATACAGCAAGACTCCATTAGAAGAAACATAATTACTAAGGTGAGTAATTTTCTTTTGTCTTCATTTCTGTGGCAATTGTAATTCGGTTCCCCAGCGGTCAGTCTGGTTGGGAACCGACTGTTTAAATCCAATTTCTTTGAATTTGCAGTGGTGTGCCGGTTCTGGTCGGCTTAATAAAGGACTTTTCTAGGAGCGTGGATGTGTTGTTCATCCACACTCCGGCATGTCCCTTTCCCCTTTAAATCTTTCCGGAAGTCTTCACGCTGGCTCCGCCCCATGACGCCAGATCTTCCTTTCTGCTGGAAGATTCAGGTTCCCTCATGCTACTTCTGCAGTACCGTAGGCCCTGGATTCTAATCGACTGTTTTTGCCGCATTTGCTTTGTTTGAAACTCGTACGAGTTTACGATTCCGATACAAGCACATCAGACATGGAGGACAAGTCGTCCCCCGGGTTTCGCCAGTGTCCCTGCAGACAGAAAATGTTGCGCACCGATTCCCCACCTCTCGTGTGTTTATTGCTTGGGTGTCGTGCATGACACCACTTCTTGCACCATTTGTCTGGCCTTCCATTCCAACGTCCTGGATGACCGCAAGGCGCGACTAAAACTAGGGAGACTGGAGCTTCGCAACCCACTGGTGAAATCTAAGGAGGCCAGGTGAGCGGTTGCCTCGGGATCCGCCGAGCAGCTCGAACAGATGGCGACTTTCGAAGAGGAAGCTGCTCGGGCTTCCGCTAACCGGAGTTTGTTCGCACCACTTAACCTGGGCTCCACTTTCACTGGTCCTTTCAGGAGATGTGCCAGTCTCTCCCTACCAGGGGTGAGGCACCCTTGGGCTCGCACTCCTCCCGCCCTAAGAAAAAGGACAAGGACCCTAAATCTTCTTCTGACCGAAGACGTTCTTGGGACTGAGAGCGGTCCGATTATCAGGATCTTGCGGTCTTTACCTCAGCCGCGATGGCTTCCTCGGCTGCCGGCTTCTCGGAACATCCGTCAGGCCAAGGCACTGAGGCAGAGGATACGGCCGAACCGGCTGAGATTTCTTTTGACCCGATCGAGCTGTTGTCTCCGACCCCGGTCGACTCCTTGGAGAGGACATCCATCCTTTCCTTCCCTGACGAGGAGGCCCATCCCTCCGGTATCCCAATCGAGGGACAGGAGCCGGAACCTCGGTTTTCACCGAATCAGACCGTCTGTCTCAAGGACTAGGACCCCGTCGGTCAAAAAAACGAAAAAGGGTCACAAACACTCCCAGAAGAGGAGTCTCCATCGATCCTTATCCTCCTCGGACGAGGAGAGACTTGGGAAGCTCCGGCGTTATGAGGACCTTGTGTGGCAACGGCTAATTCTGACCGGTCAAAAGCTGGCTACACCGGCCATTTCTTGGCCCCAGCCTCTTAGACAGACTCCGGTACCGAAGACTCCGGTTCTCCTTCCAGTAGGTCCGGCACGCATTCCTGTTCGGCCTGTTCCTGTCTCCCCACCAATTTTGGTGGAGCCACTGCCTAAGCAGCCTCAGGAAGGGGCTCCCTCGAAAGAGGACCGGACAGATACAGGCCTGCCCCGTCGTCTGTCCATCACTGTTGTCCCCGATTGCCCTCTGTGTATTGAAGGGGTCGTAGGCAGAAGACGTCTGTATCCTGACTCCTTGGACTCTGATACCACTGGTTTTCACTCACACCCCGATGAGTTGACTGTGACAGGCCTGGTGGAAGGTCCTTCCTCTTTCCACGACATCGTCCGACTTATTTGAGTCCACCGGTATGCCCTTGGAACCTATCCAAAAGAAGGCGGAATATCCTCTCATGGATATCCTTAAGTGGGGGGATACCCCAACGGAGGCCTTCCCAGTGGCCGAAGCCATTGTTGGCCTGGCCCTTGAGCTATGGGAGCGCCCTGCCTCTTGCCCGGCTCCATCTGCCCGCCTGGCTTGCAAGTACACTGTACCCATGGGGTCCTTGGGCTTCACAGAGCATCCCTCGAACAAGAGTTTTGTGACTGCCTCAGTGTTTAGATGCACGGGTAGCTCAGCGGATACTGACCGCTCTCCGGGCAAAGAGTCCAAAAATATGAACCATTCTGCCCAGAAGGTATATGCGGCCTCATCCATGAGCCTTCGTCAGGCCAGCTCGGTAGTGATCATGGCACACTTCTCACGTTCTCTTGGGGTTGCTAGATAAAGTCCCATCTCCCAGTGGACATTCAGACCACGGTTAAGCAGGTCCGTGACCAGGGCCGTGCTGTTGCAAAACAGTTGCTACATACTACCTTGAGTATTGGAGATTCCTGTGCCTGTTCAGTAGCAGCCGCAGTGGCCACTCGCCGCAGGTCCTGGCTGAGGTTATCCTCCTTTCTGGTGGTTACTCAGCACAAGTTGGCTGACATGCCTTTCCTTGGTACCGATCTCTTCGGTCCGGGAGTGGCAGGTCACCTCCAGCGCATAGAGCAGTCTAATGCCACCTTGGATGCCACTTCTGCAAAAGATTCTTCGGGCAAGAACCAGCAGAAGCGCATGAAGAAGCCTTTTGGGCACTCTTCTTCTGTGGTTAGACAGCCCCCTCTTTCCAGGGAGGGTAGCAGCAACAGCAGGCTCAAGCTTGACGCTGTACGCCCAAGCAGGATCCCCAACGGCCCCAAAAAGGAGGCCGAGGTGCTGGTCCAGGAGCTACCACCTCCTCTAAGCCTGCGCAGAGACAGGTTGGGGGTGGCCACCCCTACACCCATCACGCCAGCTCTGGGTCCTCTGTGGGAGGCCGGCTCCGCCACTTTCTTTCCGCCTGGTCCGGTATCACCTCGGACAGGTGGGTCCTGGAAGTGGTCGGTTGGGGACTGCCTCTAGAGTTCGAGCAGTACCCTCCCTGCCGAGCCCGTGCCCCATGGGAGGAGAGGATCTCAGTCGGCCCTTCGGGACGACATTGCTCAGCTCTTCCGCAAGGAGGCAGTAGCTCCAGTACCGGTTCCTCCTACAGACCCAGGCTTTGTGTCCAGGTACTTCCTGGTGCCCAAGCAGACGGAGGATTGGAGCCCCATCCTAGATCTCCACGACCTGAATCAATATCTCTGGTCTCGTACCTTCCGGATGGTAACTCTCAATCAGATCGTACTCATTTCTGGATCAAAATGTTGTTCTATTCACTGGATCTACAGGACGTGTGTTTTCCACATCCCAATCCGTCCATCCCACCAGCGGTTCCTCCGCTTCAGGGTGGAAGGAACCCTATACAAGTTCCCAAGCCATGTCATTCGGCCTGTCATCGGCCCCTCTGGTCCTCACCAAGTGCATTGCAGTGGTGGCGGACCATTTATGGCATCAAGGGGTTCGGATATACCCCTACTTCGACGATTGACTCCTGGCGGGTTCCTCCCTGCAGGAGGTGGAGTGGTCCAGGGACCTGGCCCTCTGAACCTGTTCCCAGTTAGGCGGCCTGATCAACGAGGCGAAGTCTGAACTCTTGCCCTCTCAGGCAATGGGCTTTATCGGGGCAGAGCTCAACTCTCGTCAAGTCAGAGCTCGGCTCCTGGCGGACGGGTCGGAGGTTCTTTCCTCCTTTGCCCAGTCATTTGTGGTTGGGCACTTGCGCCCTGCCTGCGATTTCCTGCGCCTTCTGGGTTACATGGCGCTCTGCACCTCAGTGGTCCGTTGGGCAAGATTGCACATGTGCCCCCTCCAGTGGGAGCTGGCTGCTCAGTGGACTCAGCGTCAGGGTCATTTGGACCAGATGGTCACTGTCACCCAGAAGATGTGGGACGCTCTCCAGTGGTGGACCGTCCCAGGTCATCTGTAAGAAGGGATCCAGTTTGTCTGCCCCAAGCAGACGGTTGTCCTCACGACCGATGCCTTTCTCATGGGCTGGGGAGCCCACGGGTTCTGGACCCCCGAGGAGTCCTGATGCCACATCATCCTGCTAGAGTTCAGAGCAGTCAGACTGGCACTGTCGGCTTTCACTCCTCAGCGGTCAAGTGGTTCAAGTCCAGACGGACAATACCACGACCATGTACTACCTCAACAGACAGGGTGGCACGCACTCCCCTCTGCTGTGCAAGGAGGCGCTCTGGATCTGGACCTTTGCCAGCCGGTTGGAGGCAGATCATCTTGCCATCCATGTGGCAGGAGTCTCGAACCAACTGGCAGATGCTCTCAGCTACATAGGCCAGACATCCCACGAGTGGTCTCAGCATCCAGAGGTAGCTTACAATCTGTTCTCCCGATGGGGCAAACCATTGGTGGACCTGTTTGCCTCCAGGGAGAACACCAAGCTGAGGCTGTAGCATGCCGGCCCCCCTCAGCAGGGCTCGCTGCAGGGGGATGCCTTCCCTCCATTTCCCTTGATACTCAAGGTGAGGAGGGACAAAGACTATGGTGATCCTGGTAGCCCCAGATTGGCCCTGCCAGTTGTGGTATCCAGATCTCCTCAGCCTCAGCTGCAGGGCCCCAGAGCGGCTTTGTACACACCCGGACCTGATATCATTGAACCAGAGGAAGGAAGATATTCCATCTGGACCTTCAATCCCTGCACCCCACAGCCTGGTACCTGAGCGGCTAGATTTCCAGACTCCGGGTCTTTCCGAGGAGGTCTACACCGTGGTGGAGGCATCTCATAGGGAATCGACCAGGAAATGTTATGCCTTCAAATGGAAACGGTTTTCCATTTGGTGTCGGGGTAAGAGTCTGGACCCCTTATCCTGCTCTGTGGCTAACATTTTAGACTACCTTTGGTCTCTCTCCAAAGGGGGGTCTATGGTTATCGATCCTTGGGATGCACCTGGCAGCCATTTTCACTTACCGGGTGTGGGTCAGTCAGTTGACATTGTCACAGGAGACAGTGGTCATGCGCTTTTTCAAAGGCCTGGATCACATATCCCCTCCGGTGCGTGAACCTCCACCTCCATGGGATCTTTTGCTGGTCTTGGCAAAGCTCGTGGGCAAGCCATTTGAACCCATGCACAAGTGTGAGCTCTCACTTTTCGTGGAAGGCTGCCTTCTTGGTGGCTGTCATGTCAGCCAGGACAGGGGAGCGCCAGACGCTCTCAGTGGACTCCCCTATCTGGTCTTTCAGAGGGACAAAGTTGTCCTGCGCCTCCACCAGAAATTCCTTCCGAAGGTGGTGTCAGTTTCACCTTAACCAAGTATTGACTCTGCTGGGGTATTACCCTAACTACCTCTGACGTAGAGTACAGACTCCATACCCTGGACCTTAGACGTGCTCTCTCCTACTACAAGGAGAGGACGGCGGAAATTCGGGGAGAGGTTCGGCAGCTGTTTGTCACCTACGTTGAAGCTGCTTCTGGCAGACCTGCAGCCAAACAGACTATTGCAAGATGGATTATTACATCATGCATAGGTCTGTGCTATGAGTTGGCAGGCAGGGAGCTTCCTAGAGGGATCAGAGCTCATTCTGTCTGCCATACTGCTGCATCGGTGGCTGCTTCCAGGGAGATCCCTATCCAGGAAATCTGTCGGCTGCTACCTGGAAGTCAGCAAACACCTTCATTACCACATCGACCTTGAGTCACGTCGGGATGCTGGTTTTGGGGCCTTGGTTCTCCAATCTGTTTCCTAAGTAGGGAATATGCGCTTTGCCTCCCTTCTCCCGGAGAACTGCTAGGAGTCTGCCAAAGAGTGTTAATAAACATATCCACGCTTCTAGAAAAACAGGTTACTCCCCTGTAACAGTAGTTCTAGGAGTGGTATATGTTCATCCACATGCACCCACCCGACCTCCCCGGCTTTAGACGCATCACCTTGCTTCCAGCGGGCTAAGATCTGGCATCATAGGGCGGAGCCGAGGTATTTACCACCCGGGTGGGTGGGAGGAACCAGCTTGAAGACTTCCTGCAAGATTTAAAGGGGAAAGGGACATGCCAAAGAGTGTGGATGAAAAACACATACCACTCCTAGAACTACTGTTACAGGTGAGTAACCTGTTTTTACTGGTTTCTTTCCACAACCTGTAACACGGTTGGTTACCGATCGGAGAGTATTATCTGGCTTAAAAGCTATTAAGGGTAATTTTGTTAGTCTGGCCATGTCTGAGAAACCCAAGAAGAAAACCGGGCCCACTGGGTTTCAGCACTGTAGTGAGTGTGGGGAAGCTTTTGCCCAAGCTGATCCTCACCTCATCTCTGTTGCCTAGGGTGTGACCACCTCAAAACAGACTGCCAGATCTGTAAGAATTTTCCCAAAGCAACTATGGCTAAAAGATTGAGTAGGCTAAAAGGAAAGTGAGGCAGAGAAGTCCACTGACCCGGATGGCCAGCCCAGTTCGGTTGCGGCCGAAATCTGAGGTGCCCACTGACTTGGACGATACCACATCTGCAGGTGGAGATCTGACTGGGGAGGCGTTGGTTCTGGCGAAAAGGAAATTGGCCGGATCGGATCCATAACTGCGTACTCCAACCGCTGATGAGGTAGCCAAAGCAATAAGTATTATTCACTCCCTTCGACCGGTTCCATCCGAACAGACACTGTCAGTTATGCGGTCGGATCCTACTCCATCGGATTAGGAACCGGATGCCTATTATGAATTGGAGTGGGGGTGGGGGCGAAGACTTCACAGAATAGAAAGATGATGATTTAGAAGGTCTGAATGTGTCCATTGAATCCGACATCTCCCCAAACAGACCCTCCAGTGTCTGCCCTACCAGGCTTTTTGAGTCCCCTTCCCACTATATACAGAAAGGTGGCTGAAACTGTACAGCTTCCCATGGTAGAAGCTGCAGAGGTGGAAGAGGAGCCTGATTTTATTGAGATGGTGGACATTTGGGCTGGCAGTATATCCTAGAGGTTAGAGGAACAAGGTGTTAACTAGCTTGGTACATCCAGCAGACCAGACATGAGTTTGAATCTCACAACCTCCACTTTCATACTGTGACTCTGAGCAAGTCACTTAACCGCCCAGTGCTCCCAGGTCTCCCCTGAAAACAGGCACTTGTGCCTAGTGGGCCTTACCCAGTTACAAAAGACTAAAATAAGTAAATCCCAGAGTCTAAATGGTTGTGTATTCCCCTCCACAAATCATTGGGGAAATGGACAAAGATTCTTCAGACACCAAACTCTTTACTGCCAGTGGACAAAAGAATGGACAGGAGGTACATGTCAGGCTCGGGTACAGAGTTTTTGTACAGTTATTGCAGCCATGTTGGGGTAATGCAGGCTGCAGCCTGTGATAGGACTAACGTACCTTTGGCTTCACGCTCCCCAGATAAAGACTCCATGATGATGGATGCCAATGCCAAAAAACAATATTTGGCATCCTCCTCTGGACTCAGGTGGGCAAATTATATGGGCTTTGCAGCCAGGTACCGAAGTCCAGGTGGGATACTGTTCTGGAACTGGCCAGACAGGCTCTCTCTCTCCCCAGCTGGCCAAGAGCTGGAGGTGGTGGCTGCCGATAAGATTTAGGCGTCCAAGGTACAATTCCATGCTGCTGTGGACTCAAGTGATGTGGCATCACGAGTCATGACTACATCTGTGTCTCTCAGGAGTTAAGCTTGGCTCAGATGTACTAGGCTTTCGCAGGACACCTAGGCAAGGCCATGGATTTCCTGTAGTAGGTAACTATTTTTGGGGAGCAGACAGATGCTTACATGAGGAAAATGGATGAATACAGGAGTGCTCAGGCCAAGGAAAGGCAAGTCACTCCTTGGAGGCAGCAGTCTAGGGGCAGGCCTTTTCACAGGCCTTTCTACCAAGTCCAGGCCGCCTCCTCCTGAGGGAGAGACAGGAGAGGGATGAGCAGGGCTGCATCCTCTTCCCAGTCTAAGGCTCCTACCAAACAGACACCCTGATGTGTCTGCCTGGGTCTGCTCCCCAATTCCAGTGGGAGGCAGGCTGGCTGGCTTACTACTTCCAGGCCTGAAGGTCTGTTACCTCAGACAGGTGAGTACTGGAGGTAGTAAGCAAGGGATTGGCCCTCAGTATGAAAAATTTCCAAAAATGAGGGTCCGGTCTTTTCTACCTTCAAACGTCTCCGAAACCATTGCTTTAGAAGCAGGGGTTTCTCCTTTGCTGGCTCCGAGCCATAGAGAGTTCCTACTCTGCACAGGGGCAAGGGTCTGTATTCCAGGTATTTCCTTACCCGAAAAAAGACATGGGAGTGGCAATCCATCCTAGACTTAAGGTATTTGAACAAACACATCTTAAAACCAAAGTTCAAAATGGTGACTCGGGGAGTAATTCTTTCCTCTAAGGCCAGGAGACTGGTTGGCTTCCCTGTACCTCAAGGATGCCTATTTCCATATTCCCATCAGGTGCTCCCTTAGAAAATACCTTGGGTTCGAGTTGCCTTCAGGCCATTATCAGTTCAGAGCTATGCCTTTCGGCCTAACATCGGCTCCAAGGGTGTTTACAGAGTGCCTTGCAGTAGCAGTGGCCTTCCTCAGAAGGCAGGGCATTTCTCTGTTTCCATACCTTGACAACTGGCTCATTGTAGGGCAGTCTTTGACCAGGTCAAGTCAGCTCGACAGGTCACTCAGCATCTGCTCAGTTCCCTGGGGTTCCTTCTCAACCTGCCAAAGTGAGTTCTTGAACCAGTTCAGCTTCTCTCTTTCTTAGGGATAGTTAGATACTGTTCAAGCAAAGGCCTTCCTCCCACTTGCAAGAGTTCAGGCACTTGCAGATCTCGCTTCCTCTTTTCATCCTCTGGTTTCTCGTCTAGCAAGACATTTTCTTCAGCTCTGAGGCCACATGGCAGCTTCCATTGCAGTAGTGCAAGGGGTGAGGTTGCAGATGAGGGACATTCAGTTCCATCTAAGGTCCTTTTGGTCTCAGAAGAAAGACTCTTACCAAGATGATTCCAGTGACTCAAGACTCTGGTCCGAGCTCTCCAATGGTGGCTGGACCTAGACAATCTCAGGCAAGGTGTCCCATTTCTCAAGCAAACTCCTTCAGTGGTCTTCACCACAGATGCTTCTCTCCTGGGCTTGGAGCCCTCACAGCACAGGTCTGGTCCCCAAAAGTCTCCTTATCAGTCTTCTGGAACTCTGGGCAGTTTTCTTGGCCCTTCAGTTTTTCTCAGACTGAGTAACAAGGTGGTTCAGGTCAGGACAGAAAAACTACCACCATGTGGTACATCAAGGAGCAATGGGGCACACTGTTTACGGCCTTGTGCACGGAGGCCATGAAAGTGTAGTCTCTGGCCTACTCCCTACAGATTTCCCTAATAGCAGTCCACCTCCCATGGAAGGACAATATGCTAGCAGATGCTCTGAGCAGACTCTCCCAGGACCTTTGAACCTCTCGTCCTGAATGTAATCTTCACCAGGTGGGGCACTCCAAAGATGGATCTCTTCGCAGCCCCAAACAGTCAACTTCCCCAGTTCTGCTGCAGACCTCCAGTCCTGGTGACTGTTCCCCTGAATGCTCTGATATTGGATTGGAAAGGTAAGTTCCTTTATGGTTTTCCGCCCTTTCCTCTGTTCAGGGTTCTGATAAAGATCAGGTCACAACCCCGCACAGTGATTCTAGTGGCTCCAGACTGGGCCGGGCAACCTTGGTGTCCTCTGTTCTTGGCAGTCTCACTCCCCCTGTCTCTTCCCAAGAGACACACTCTTTTAACCTTCCCTCGAGGGAGGATCTGGTACCCCAATCTCCGGTCTCTCAATCTCAAGGCCTGGCTCTTGAAGAGTTAGAATATGCAGGCCTGCATCTTTCTCAGCAAGTTTTACATCCTCAAGAGTTCTTGGAAACCTTCTACCAGGAAAACTTTTAACTCCAAATGGAAAAGATTCAGCATTTGATGCCCACACAGGGATATTCTGCCAGATGCTGCGGGTATTGCCACAGTCTTAGATTATCTGGTTCACCTTAATGGCTTAGACCTTAGGCTAGTCACTTTAAATGTTCATTTAGTAGCTCTCTCTGCATTCCTGTCAACAGGGAAGGGCTCTTCTCTGGCATCTCACCCTGTCTTTGGGAAGTTCTTTAAAGGTCTGGTTCATATTATTCCTCCTTAGAGAGCCTACTCCAGCTTGGGATCTCAATATCTGCATTGCTCAGCTTATGCAGCCACCCTTTGAACCTTTGGCTTCAGCCGAGTTTAAGTACTGGACCTGGAAAACTGTTTCTGGTAGCTATCACTTCTGCCAGGCGAATGAGTGAATTACAGCGCCTGTCAGTCAAACCCGATTTTCTCATTCCATAGAGATAAAGTGGTCCTCAGAACCAATAGGAGGTTCTTGCCCGAAGTGGTCTGGTTTCTATCTGATCCAGTCCAAGTCTCCCTGTGTTTTTCACTGATCATTCTTCAGGAGAAAGGTTACACAGTTTCGATGTTAAAAGGGCACTTCGCTATTACATGGAGCATACTAAGGCACATAGGAATGACTGTCTTCAGCGGTTTGTCACTTATGAAGTGAGAAACGGTAGACCAGCTACTAAAAGAACTATTGCCAGGTGGATTGTAGCTTGTATACAGTTCTGTTATACCAAGCTAGGTAAAACACCTCCCTCAGGCCTGAGGGCCCACTCGACTAGGAGTACAGCCGCTTCTCTGGCTGCTGCCAGAGATGTACCTTTACTAGAGATCTGCACAGCAGCCACTTGGAAAGCAATTCATACGTTCACCAAGCATTACTCTCTGAATATCCAGGCTAGGAGTGATGCTAGGTTTTGTGCAGCAGTAGTACTGCAGAGCCTATTCCAAAATAGGTTCAGTACCCTCCTCCATGGAGGTACTGCTTGGTAGTCTGCATATGTCAGAATACAGCGAGACTTCATGTTTGAAGGAAAAATTACTCACCTTAGTAATTGTTTCTTCTAATGGAGTCTTGCTGTGTTCAAACAACATGAAGTTTTGCTGTATTCAGACATAATGCAGTTAGCCCCAGCACTTGAACTGCCCCGGAGAGGAAAGAGTTAACTCTATGCAGAAGCATAGAACGTTGAGCTCGAGCTCTGTTTTCAACCCTCTGTCTGTGGTACTTCCCAGTGTAACCATCAGATTCTTTACTCCGCCTAACAGTGAAGTCGCTCTGGAGGTTTCCTCTGCTCAGTTTGGTAAAAGAAAAATAAAAGCATTCGGTTTAAACCGCATATTTTTGTTATTTTGGGATTTCCAGCCTCTGTCTACAGTACAAGTAGTGACTGTTTTATTTTGCTAAAAAGAGTGGAAATTGTCTGTCTTCGGTTTCTTTCCAGTCAGTCTGGTTTGGAATCTACTTTGTAAAATTTTTCTCTTTCTGGGATTAGTGTGGTGTTCCGGTAACAATCCGTTTCAAAAGAACCGGACTTTTGCTGGTTCTTTTAAAAAGCCAGTGACACGGTTTGTAACCGATCGGTTGCTTTATTACCTGGCTTGAAAGCTTCTATAGTGTAATTTGTTGGGTTGGCCATGTCTGAGAAACCCAAGAAGAAAACTGGTCCCACTGGGTTTCAACACTGTACTGAGTGTGGGGAGGCCTTTGCTAAGGCCGACCCCCACCTCATCTGTGTTTATTGTCTGGGGTTTGACCACATCAAGTCAGACTGCCAAATCTGTAAGAACTTTCCTAAAACCATTCTAGAAAAAAGACTGAGTAGGCTGAAGGAAAGGGAGCTGAGAAGTCCGTAGATCCGGATGGCCAGCCCGGTTCGGTTGGCCAAACCTGAGGAGGTGCCTACTGACCTAGGCGATACCTCCTCGGGCAAAAGGAGAGCCAACCCGAGCGGTCGGTTCCGTCAAAGAAAAAGCAGAAGTCTGCCGGTTCGGATCCTGTATCCCACTCTCCAACCGTGGACGAAATGGCCAAAACGATTAGTATTGTCCAATCGCTTAGACCGGTTCCGTCTGAACAGATACCGCCGGTTCGACGCTTGGTTCGTTCAGATCAGTGTTCTCCAGATTATGACCCAGATGCTTATTATGAGGAGTGGGAGGGAGACTAAGACTATCCCGGTGATGACGTTGAAGGGGGTCTGGATGTGCCCATTGAACCGGACATCACCCCAGACAGGCCCTCGGGTGTCTCTCCTCCCAGGCTCTGAGTCCCCTTCACACTTTTTGTTGTACAAAAAGTGGCACAAACCCTGCAGCTTCACTTGGTTGAAGCAACAGAGGAGAATAAAGACCCTGATTTTGTGGAAATGATGGACATCCCAGAGTCCAAAAAGCTGTCTATCCCTCTTCATAAATCTTTGGGGAAACAGACACACACAATTTTACAAACCTCTAATTCAGTACCTCCTGTGTATAAGAGAATGGACAGGAGGTATTCGTTATCAGGCTCAGCTGCGGAATTCCTTTATAGTCATTGCAGCCATGTTGGGGTAGTGCAGGCTGCAGCCTGTGACAGGGCTAACATTCCTGTGGCTTCATACCCCCCGGATAAGGACTCTAGGAAAGTGGATGCCATGGCCAAAAAACAGTATTTGGCATCCTCTTTGGGACTCAGGCAGGCTACTTATATGGCCTACACATCCAGGTACCAGACATCCAGATGGGACACGATTCTGGAACTGGCTAAACAGGCCTCTCCCCAGCTAGCCAAGGAGCTGGAGGTGGTGGCTGCTGATGGAATTGAGGCATCCAGAATGCAATTTCATGCTGCTGTGGACTCCAGTGATGTGGCATCTAGAGTCATTGCTGCATCTGTCTCTCTCAGAAGACATGCTTGGCTCAGATGTACTAGCATTTCACAGGATACCCAGACTAAGACCATGGATTTTGCTGTAGTAGGTAACTCTCTGTTTGGGGAGCAGACAGAGGCTTACATGAAGAAAATGGATGAGTATAGGACCACATACAGGAGTGCACAGGCCAAGGAAAGGCAGGCCACTCCACACAAGCAGCAGTTTAGGGGCAGGCCCTTTCAAAGGCCTTTTTACCAAGCCCAGGCCTCCTCTCCCTTCCTACAGAGGAGGTTCTTCAGAGGGAGGGGTAAGAGGGGGATGAGCAGGGCTGTTCCCTCCTCCTCTAAGGCTTCTGCCAAGCAGACACCCTGATGTGTCAGCCCAGGTCGACTCCCCATTTCCAGTAGGAGGCAGGATGGCTTACTACTTCCAGGCCTGGAAGTCTGTGACCTCAGACAAGTGGGTCCTGGAAGTAGTAAGCAAGGGATTGGCCCTCGACTCCAAAAAATTTCCGAAAAGAAGGGCCAAGTCTTTTCCACCTGCATCAGTCGCAGAAACCCTTGCCCTAGAGGCAGAAGTTTTCTCTCTTCTAGCTCTGAGCTATAGAGAAGGTTCCTACTCCGCACACGGGAAAAGGACTGTATTCCAGGTACTTCCTTACCCCCAAAGAAAACAGGAGTGGCGACCCATCCTAGACCTAAGGTATCTGAACACATTTCAAAGCCCAAATCCAAAATGGTAACTCTGGGAATAATCCTTCTGTCTCTAAGGCCAGGGGATTGGCTAGCATCTCTGGACCTCAAGGATGCCTACTTCCATATTCCTATCAGGTGCTCCCACAGAAAATACCTCTAGTTCGAGTTGCCTTCAGGCCATTACCAATTCAAAGCCATGCCATTCGGTCTAACATCAGCTCCAAGGGTGTTCACAGAGTGCCTTGCAGTAGTGGTGACTTACCTCAGAAGACAGGGTATCACCATCTTTCCATATCTGGATGACTGGCTGTTAGTGGGTCAGTCTCATTTACAGATCAAGTCAGCTCTTCAGACTACCCAGGACCTACTCAGCTCCTTGGGTTTTCTTAATCTTCCAAAGTCGGTACTCGAACCAGTTCAACTTCTCTCCTTTATAGGTATAGAGGTGGACACTGTACAAACAAAATCTTTCCTTCCCCTGGTAAGGGTAAAGGCCCTAGTGGATCTCGCTTCCTTCTTTCGACCTCAGGTCTCCCGCCCAGCAAGACAGTTCCTCCAGCTCCTGGGCCACATGGCAGCTTCTGCGCCAGTGGTGCAGGGAGCAAGGTTCCAGATTAGGGACAATCAGTTTCATCTGAGGTCCTTTTGGTCTCAAAAGAAGGATTCACTTACCAAACTGATTCCAGTGACTCAGACTCTGGACCACGACAACCTCAGACAAGGGGTTCCATTTCTCCTTCAAGTCCCATCAGTAGTTTTAACTACGGATGCTTCTCTCCTAGGGTGGGGAGCCCACCTGGGAGCCCTGACGGCTCAAGGGCTCTGGTCTCCACAGGAGTCTGTCCTTCATATCAATCTCCTGGAACTAGGGCAGTTTTCCTAGCCCTGCAGAGCTTCTCAGATTCAGTCGAGGGCAAGGTGGTCCAAGTCGGAACGGACAACACCACCACAATGTGGTACATCAACAAGCAGGGAGGCCCTTGGTCCTCGGCCTTGTGCACAGAAGCCATGAAGATGTGGTCTCTGGGCTATTCTCTTCAGACTTCTCTGGTAGCAGTTCACCTTCCAGGGAAGGACAACATACTAGCAGATGCTCTGAGCAGAATTTCACAGGGACACCACGAATGGTCCCTTGATCCTCACATACTGAAGGTCATCTTCTCCAGGTGGAGCACTCCAGAGATGGATCTCTTTGTAGCACCGGACAATCAACTTTCTCTGTTTTGTTGCAGACCTCCAGTCCTGGGGACGGTTCCCCAAGCTGCTCTTTTTGGACTGGAAGGGCAGGTTTCTCTATGCCTTTACTTCCTTCCCTCTGCTGTTCAGAGTTCTGATCAAGATCAGGACTCAACACTGCACAGTGATACTGGTGGCTCCATATTGGGCCAGACAGCCTTGGGACCCTCTACTGCTGTCCTTGTCAGTGTCGCGTCCCCTGTCTCTGCCCAGGACATACAATCTCCTGTCCTCCTCCCAGGGGCGGATCTGGTACCCCAATTTCCAATCTCTCCATCTCAAGACCTGGCTCTTGAAGAGTTAGAATATGCAGCTCTACATCTTTCTCAGGGAGTTCTGGATATTCTGAAGATCTCTAGGAAACCTTCCACTAGAAAAACTTAGAACTCGAAATGGAAAAGGTTCAGTAGTTGGTGCTGTCAGAAAGGCATCCTGCCTGATTCTGCAGACATTTCCACAACCTTAGACTATCTAGTTCATCTCAATGGTTTAGGTCTTAGGCCTGCCACTCTGAAGGTTCATCTAGCAGCTGTTTCTGCATTCCCCTCAACAGGGAAGGGCTCCTCCCTGGCATCTCATCCTGTTTTCAGAAAGTTTTTCAATGGTCTGATTCACATTAACCCTCCCTTTAGGGAGCCCACTCTGCCTTGGGATCTTAATGTCTGCATAGCTCAGCTAATACAGCCACCCTTTGAACCTCTGGCTTTGGCCAAATTGAAGTACTTGACCTGGAAAACTGTGTTCCTGGTAGCTATTACTTCTGCCAGGCGGATTAGTGAGTTACAGGCTCTGTCAGTGGAACCTGACTTCATATCCTTCCATAGAGACAAAGTAGTCCTCAGAACCAATAGGAGGTTCTTGCCCAAAGCGGTTTCAGATTTTCATCTGAACCCAGTCTATATCTCTCCCTGTGTTTTTCACTGACCATTCTTCTTCAGGTGAAAGAAGGTTACGCAGTCTGGACGTTACATTGAGCATACTAAGGCACATAGAAATGACTGTCTTCAGTTGTTTCTCACTTATGGTAAAGTGGGAAAGGGTAAGACTGCCACTGAGAACTATTGCCGGTGGATTGTTTCTTGTATACAATTTTGTTATGACAAGTTGAGTAGGATGCTCCTTTCAGGCCTGAAGGCTCACTCAACCAGGGGGTACAGCTGCTTCTCTAGCTGCAGCCAGAGATGTACCTTTGTTAGAGATCTGTAAAGCAGCCACCTGGAAAACAGTACATACTTTCATCAAGCATTGCTCCATGGACATCCAGGCTAGGAGTGATGCTAGATTTGGTAGAGTAGTACTGCAGAGCCTCTTCCCAAAGTAGGTTCTGCATTCCCTCCTCCATAGGGAACTACTTGATAGTCTACATTATGTCTGAATACAGCAAGACTTCATGTTTGAAGAAAAAATTACTCACCATAGTAATGTTATTTGTTCTACTGGAGTCTTGCTGTATTCAGACCTTCCCCCGCCTCCCCTCTTAGAACCTGGTTTTGGGAAGTGGGCTGGCAGGTACAGTGTTGCACCTCAGGGGTGTACCTTGTACCCTCCCTCTTGGGTGGGGTAGATGTTATTTTTTTTCTGGTGTTTTACTAAATATTGTCACTACCTTTCCTTCTTGGGTTCTGAACTAGTGTCTTTTGGGGCCCAAGAAGATACATTTTGCCCTTTGGCTATATTTGAACAATTTCCATACTTTAGTTACTAGTTAGTTCGTAAGAATCTGACGGTTACAGTGGGAAGTACCACAGATAGAAGTTTGAAAACCGAGCTTGAGCTCAACGTTCTATGCTTCTGCATAGAGTTAACTCTTTCCTCTCCAGGGCAGTTCAAGTGCTGGGGCTAACTGCATTATGTCTGAATACAGCAAGACTCCATTAGAAGAAACAACATTACTATGGTGAGTAATTTTTTTTCTTCTGGCCTCCCCTCTCAGAACCTAGTTTTTGGGATGTGGTCTGGCAGGTACAGTGTTGCACCTCAGGGGTGTACCTTATACCCCTCCTCTTTAAGGTGGGGTTCTGTTTCAATTTATATATTATATAATCTTGTTCACTACCTGATTTATTTTTTTTTTTATCTTGGGTTCTCTACTTAATTCTTTTGGGACCCGAGTATTTGCTGGTTGGCTTATTTGTTTACAATTTCCACACTGGAAGTGTAGTTAGTTGCTTGTAAGACTCTTATGATGCCTTATGTCTTATGAGCACCAGACAGATGTTTGAAATCTGAGCTCAACATTCTGTGCTTCTGCATAGTGTTGACGCTTTCATCTCTGGGGCAGTTCAAGTGCTGGGGCTGACTGCATATGTCAGAATACAGCAAGACTCCATTAGAAGAAACACAGTTACTAAGGTGAGTAATTTTTTTTCTCACTGTCTTGCAGCAGGCCCATTTGTCTGCCACCAACTCGCTCTCTGCTGACCCTTCCCCAGACATGAGTGCACTATCCAGACAAACTCTCTTCACCTCAAGGCCTGGTTCTTGAGCTAGTGTTCCCAACCTCTCAGTACTCTGAACAGGTCCGTAAGTTCCTGAGAATGACTTATGTAGCCAAATGGGAAAGGTTTTCCATGGTGGTGCAAGAGCAAAAAGGTCAATCCTCTTACAGCTTCAGATTGTATGCTGCTGGATTTCCTTGTACATTTGCAGGCTTCAGGCTTGAAACCTTCCTCTCGCGCCAGCCCAGTGGCGCTGAGGGTTGAGGCACTGGACACCACACCTTGTGCCACGCCAGTGACCCAGGGTCAGGAGCTACCTTGGGGGGGGTCAGCTGGGAGTGCGTCTCAGGGACTGCTCTCTGGGAAGGGTGGGAAGAGATGACCGCGGACACTCTGGCTTCTGGCAGTGGCTGGGGGTTGGTGCATGTCGCGGTCCACTATGGGGTTGGCCTTGAGCCTGAAGCTGAATGTGCGGACATGAGATGCGCGCACGGAACATCCTTTGCATCATTGCGCTCCCGCTCCGTGGGGAAGAACCAAAGCACAAGAGAAATCTTGTGCATGGAAAGAGTCCGCTGTGGCAGACTCACCCAAGTCAGCTCGCCTGGCCTTCCGCGATGAGTGGGTTAAGTCCCCACCGTGATGTGGCTGGGAGGGTAGGGCATAGAGGTTGAGTTCTGGCTGGGGTGGGGCCAAAGCGACAGCCGGATTGGGGGCCATAGGTACACACACCCCCAGCCGTGGAGAATAAACGTAAGAACAGTAAAGAAAGAAACCCTCCTCTCTCAAGCTACACCTGGCTGCAGTCTCTGCCTACCTTTCAGTGGGGAAGAAAAAAAAAAGTTTTCCCCATGCAGTTTTTTAAAGGCCTCTTGCGCCTCCAGTCAGGGAGCCAGTTTCTCCTTGGAGCCTGAATCTCTACTTTGCAAGGCTCATGGAACCACCCTTTGAGCATGTGGCCACTGCACATCTTAAGTTTGTAACCTGGAAATCTGTTTTCCTAGTGGCCATTATCTCTGCCAGAAGAATTTGGGTTATAGGCCCTGTGCCTAATTACATCATTCCTCACAGAGGCAAAATTGAGCTCAGGACAAATAGGAGGTTCCTGTCTAAGGTAGTTTCTGAGTTTCACCAGTCTATTACTCTTGTTTTCCTTCACTGAGAAATCCACTCCTGGGATCAAAAGCTCCACAGGCTGGATGTGAAGAGGTCTTTTACTAGCTAGAGCATACTAGGCAGTTCAGAGACTCTACCACTCAGTTGTTCCTCTCCTATGGGGATGTAGGCAGAGGAAGGTCAGCTACCAAGAGAGCGGTTTCCCGATGGTTGGTCTCTTGCATTAGATTCTGCTGTGAAAAATCTGGTCGTCATGTGGGGCTCAGAGCCCATTCTACCAGGGGCACTGCAGCCTCTGTGGCAGCTGCAGGAGACATATCCCTTCTGGATGTCTGCAAAGCAGTTATTTGTACACGCTTTCATTAAACACTACAGTTTGGATGTGCAGTCCAGATCTGATGCCAAATTTGGCAGGGCGGTTCTGCAGAGCCTCTTTCCTAAGTAGGTTTTGAGCTCACCTCCCACTTGGTACTGCTCAGTAATCTGCTACAGGTACTGATGCTAAAGGACTGCTGGGGTGAGAAGAAAAAATTCTAGGGACATGGTTATTTGTTCATCCACACTTATTGGCAGGTTCCTTGCCGCTTTAAATCTTGCCGGAAGGTCTTCAAGCTGGCTCCTCCCACCCACCTGGGTGGTAAAACTCTCGGCTCCGCCCCATGACGCCAGATCTTCCTTACCGCTTGGAAGCTCAGGTTCCCTCCTTAGCGCTCTGTGTTTTCGACTGGTTCCTGGTAATTTCGGTCTTCGAAATCAATTGGAAGTTTTCTGAAACTTTGATCTTTTCTTCTTCGCTGTGCGATGGCCCGTCGTTTTCGGCTCGGGAGGCGCGGTTTCCTCAGGAGAGATCCGCACTCCACGTCGTTTACTGCCTTGACTTGGATCACGATCCTCAACTGCGAATTTTGTTGTGCCCTTTCGGCCAGCTCTGGAGGATCGTGCAGCCCGTTCGGGGCACGGGCGACCGGTAACTTTTCCCGCCTCGGAAAAATTCCTCAGAGACTCGTCGGGCAGTGTCTGCATCGGCTGTCTCGGCTGAGCAGCTCGATCTTCTTTCCTCCGGGGAGGGGGCAGCTGCCCCTCCCTCTTCCTCGGTTGCAGCGCTTATTCCGCTCTCCTTGAGTTCTCCTCATGCAGCTTCATTCAAGGAGCTTCGACAGTCCCTTTCCTCGAGGGAGAGGGACCTTTGGGACCTGCCTCGGCCCATATCCAGGAGTCGCAGGCTAGAATCGCCAAGTCGGCTCCGGAGGCGGGAGAGTTCCCTCCCCTGCCGGGCCGACATTCGACTCGGTCGAGGATGCGGCTTTGGCCGCTGGCCTCACGGTATCCCCGTCGGGTCAGCCGGCCAGGACTCCCGTCGACATTGTCGAGTCTCTCGACCCGTCATCCTTGCTGTCTTCTGCTGGTGCCGCCATTCCTTCGCCGGTTCCCCTGGCGGAGGCTGAGGTTCTGCCTGTACCTTCGGGTCGACAGTCCTCTGCCCTTTCTTCCGAGCCGGAGGAGGAGCAGGCGCACCCCGTTCCTTCCCAGGCCCGCCCTCTGTTCCCCCGAGGATTCGGGTCTCGGTCCTCCTCTTGGTCTAGTCGCTCACGCCGACCTCGGCGTTCTCGGTCAGGGCACCAAGTCAAGTGGCATTGCCGTTCTTCCTCGTCCCCCTCCTCTGATGAGGAGTGGCTTCGATGCAGTTGGCGTCGACGTTACGAGGAGTTTGTGGCAGCAGCTGTTGTTGTCCGGGAATCAATCGACCCCGATTCATTCTCCAGCTAGCAAGCAGCTGCCGCCCAGTCTTCCAACGGAGCCGCTCGAGGCAGTCAAGGTGCCCTCTCTGGGGCCGGTTGCTCGTCCGATCCCTGCTGCCCCACTGTCCTCGGTGGAACCCAGGCCGGGCTATGACCTGTCCCGCAGGTTATCTGTTCCCCTCACTCCGCTCAGCCTCGTGGATGAAGAGGACTCCATTCGCGGCAGCTTTGCAGACCCTCGAGCCAGAAATCGACTCCTCTGTTTCCTAGCAGGGAGGACCCATGGTCTTCTCCGGAATATTCTGTGGACAACAGCCCATCGTCCTTTATGGGTCTGCTCCAGCTCATCTCGGAATTCACCGGGATGCAGCTCGAGCCTGTTTCCAAACGGGCCCCTTACGGAGATTCTAGACCGAGGGGGTTCACCCTTGGAGGCCTTCCCGGTGGCTGAGGCAATCGTGGGCCCAGCCTTGGAGCTCTGGTGGCGGCCTACTTCCTGCCCTGCGCCTTCGGGCAGGGTGGCCAGGAAGTACCCTGTCCCTGTCAGTTCTCTGCCTGGTTTCTTGGAACACCCCTCGGCTGAGGGGGTAGTCACCGACAGTGTTTTCCAGTGTTCTGGAAACGCTAGGGATGTGGATAGGCCCCCTGACAAGGAGTCCAAAAAGATGGACTATGTCAGGCACAAGGTTTACACTGCGTCCTCCCTAGGCCTCCGTCAGGCCAGTTCGGCGGCACTGATGGCACATTTCTCCCACGCCCTCTTGGGCTCCCTGGATGAGGTCCTCCCTCATCTCCCGGCCGACCTGCAGACCACAGTCCGGGTGCGGGACCAGGGTAGGGCGGTGGCGAAACAGCAGCTCCAGACGGCTCTGGATCTGGGTGACTCCTGTGCCAGATCGGTGGCGGCCACGGTGGCCATGCGCCGCAGGGCGTGGCTGAGGTTATCCTCCTTCTCTTTGGAAACCCAGCACGAGTTGGACATTCCCTTCTTGGGGACTGACCTTTTTGGCCCTGGAGTGGAGGGACACCTCCAGGGGTCCGATAAGTCCGATGCCACTCCGGACATGGTCACTCCCGCCCGGAGGGTCAAGGGCAGCCGTCAGCCTTTGCGTAAGCCCCTTTGCCCCCCGGCCCCTGCGGCTCGACCGGCCCAACATGAGGGCCAGCAGGCATGTGCTGGGCGGCCTGACGCCAGACCAGCGTCTTCCTCCAAAAGGAAGCAGGGAGGTAAAGATCCGAGAACTCCCTCGGCCTCTTCCTCCCCCAAACCTGCTCAGTGATGGGCTAAGGGACGCTGTCCCCGGCTCCGCACCTCTTCCTCTTGGTCCGCTTCCCTGACCTCTAGGGGTTGGTGGTGCTAAGGGTAGGTCCTGTCGCGGGTTGCGAGCAGGTTCCCCCTTTTGAGCCATTGCCCCACGGGGATCTTGGGGTCCACAGCCCGCTGAGCCGACTTGCCTGGCCCTTTAATTAGAGGTGATGAGGAAGGTTGCGGACCCTCCTTCTGACCCTGGGTTCGTGTCCAGGTATTCCTGGTCTCAAACAGACAGGGGGCTTGCGCCCCATCCTTCTGCACGCCTGGATGGTCTCTCTGCCTCAGATAACCCATCCTTAGAGCGGGGTGTGTGGCTTCTTTCCTGGGCCTCCAGGACGTACTTACTCTTCGTTCCGTCCGTTCTTGGGAGACTCCTCCCTTTCCTAAGCGGGGGATCTCCTTACGAGTTCCTGGCCAGGCCCTTCGTTCTCTGCTCAGCAGCTTTCTGTGGCATTGAGGGGTCCTGGCGTCACCCCACCCGGAAGGTGGCCTGATTGCAACCCTTCCAGGCGGAAGGGGACGATCCAGTGTTCTGGCTCTCAGACTGGTCTCCCTTTACCGGAGCCACATTGGAACTCGTGTCTTAGCGGGTGATCCTTCTTCGGGACGAGGCTCGACTCTTGAGTCTGAGCTCGGGCTCCTGGTGGACAGGGCTGAGGTTTTTCCTCCCTTACCCAGTCAGGTCTGACTGGGCAATTGCGCCCTGCCGGGATCTCCTGCACCTCCTGGGCCTCGCAGCGGCCGGATCCAGCGTGGTCTGTTGGACCTGCTGGTTCATGCGTTCCCCTAGTGGGGACTGGCCAGCCAGCGGTCACAGTGCTGCGTTCCTCGGACCAGTTCATGACTATAGCCCAGGAGTTAGGGGAACGCTCCCCCTCGGACCGTTCCAGCTCTTGCAGGAGATCATCCTGTTCGTCCGCCCTGAGTCGACGGTCTTCTCCGACCGATGCTTCTCGGATGGGTGGGGGTGCCCATCTAGGGGAATACAGAGTGCTTCACCTCTGGTCCTCTCAGGAGTCCCGATGTCTTTCCTACCCGCCGGAGCTCCAGGCGGTCCGTTTAGCTTGCACCACTCGCTCCATTTGTGCGGGGTCTAGTGGTTTAAGTCCAAGCGGACAACACCATGACCATGTGCTACCTACCCGCTTTAGGTTGATCGAGCCCCACCTTAGGCGTAGGGAGGTTCCCGCATTGGGTTTCGCGCGGCGGGAGCGGTTTCCCAGCCATTTGATGGCAGGGCCTCCAGCACCCTGGCTGATGCCCTAAGCCGGACATAGGCTGCGCCTCACGAGTGGTCTTCCTGCCGGGTAGCTGGGATCTTCTCCTCCTTCCTTCCAGGGAGAATCAGAGGCTGAGACTGTTTCATGCCCGCCCCTCAGCAAGGTTTGCTATAGGGGATGCCGTCGAGGCCGCGGACCCCGAGCCTTTCCACGCCTCTCCCCAATTTCCTTGAGCCACGGGCAAGGCAAGGAGGGACTAGACGCAGGTGATGCTGGTAGCCCCAGACTGGATTGCCAGCTCTGGTATCTAGCTCTCAGTCTCAGCCCCAGGCTCCCGAGGCGGCTTCCAGTCCGCCCGGTCCTGATCTGTTTTCAGGAGGTTTTCCATCTGGACCTTCAACCCCTGCACCTGAAGGCCTGGTCCCTGTGCGGCTGGGGCCAGGCCTTGGGTCCTTCGGCAAGGTCCTCGACGTTTTTGTGGCATCCTGCTAGAAGTCGGCCAGACATGCTCGCCTAAAATTGGAAGAGTTCTCCATTTGATGATGGGATAGGGCCTGGTCCCTCTCCCGTCCCTGGGCGAGCATTCCGGACCATCTGCGGTCCGTTCTTTGAACTAGGGCTTCGGCCGGTCACCCCTGTCTTCTGGGCGCGGGCCGGAAGGCAGTCTGTGGTGCAGAAAAGGTGGTCTGGCACCTTTCTAGGCCTTGATCACACCTCCCCTTTGGGGGAGAGTATCCCCATTTCTGTGGGATCTTCGCTGGTATGGGCTTAGCTCACAGGCAAGCCGTTCGAACCTTTGCACAGGTGCGAGTTCCCCACCTGTTGTGGAAGAACACCTTCTTGGGGCTACTGTGCCATCCAGAAGGAGGGGAGAGTTCAAGGCGCTCCTTTGAATCTCCATATCTGGTCTTCCACAGGGACAAGGGTGTCCTGCGCCCCACCCGAAGTTCCTTCCGTAGATGGTGGCGGAGTCTTCCCTAACTGGGTATTGTCTCTGCAGGGGTCCATCCCCATTCACGCCTCGGAGGCAGTGTATAGGATCCGTGGGACCCTATTTAACGCTCACCTACCCAGGGGGCGTAGGACTGAAGTTCGGGAGCAGTTCACCAGCTGTTTGTCATCTACGCTGAAGCCACACCTGGCAGACCTGCAGCCAAGCGGACGACGAGCCGGTGGGTCACCTCCTGCATAGGTCTCCGCTATAGGTGGGCAGGCATGGAGCCTCCCAGAGGGATAAGTGCTCATTTTACCCGCCCTTCCGCTGCATCGGTGGCTGCTTCTGAGGATGCTCCGGTCCAGGATATCCGCAGGGCTTCTACCTGGAAGCAGGCTTTACCGTTTCCCCTTCCACATCGACCTTGGGTCACGCCGGGATGCTGGTCGGGGCCTCGGTTCTCCAGTCTTTCTACCCAAGTAGGGGGTGTGCGCTTGGCCCCCCTCCTCCCGGAGAACTGCTAGGAGTCTGCCAATAAGTGTAGATGAACAACACATCCATGTCCCTAGAAGTACAGGATCTTACTTCGAGATACAGCTCTTGCAGCAGGTAACACCATTAGGACTGAAGCCGGCAGGCGTCAGGATCCCACGGAAATCTTCTAGCTAGCAGTCTTCATCGGGGACCGCCTCCGACGTCGGTCCCGCCAGATTCCCCAGTTCTTTCCCGCCGTCGACTTGCATGTCTCGACCCTTTGGTTCGTTTCTAGCGCGCGATGCCTGGTTCAGTTCTTCCTTTGGGAAAAGTCGTTTTTTCTGCTCAGTTTCTGTCTGATGTCCTCTCCAACCTCCGTTGAGGGCCATCCGTCGAAGTGCGCCTGTGGGCAGCAAATCCCGTTCAAAGACCCGCATTCGGCATGTGTCCGGTGCCTAGGCCCAGACCACGACACCCGGGCCTGCTCCTTCTGCCAGGGGTTCAGTAGCCGGACCGGATCCGTCGCCAGAAGGCCCTTCAGGCGTTCCTGCTTGAGGAAAATTAAAGCCATGGGCGCAGCCTCCAGGGAATCTTCCGACAAGGCCGGAGACACCTTAGAAGCATAGGAGAGAGTGAGATCCAGGTCCCGTCTAGGGCCTCTTACTCCCGTAGCTCCGGCTCCCGGTCCGACCGTTCCCCTTCCCGGGCCCGCTCTCAGCCTCCCCCTGCAGCGGTGAAGACTCTTTCGGGTTCCTCCTCTCTTCCTCAGGCCAAGACCTCCAGACCTCCTTCGTCCTCGGCCACTAAGGCCCTGTCGAGGTCGGGGGACCGTCATCACCATCACAAGTCCGGTTCCCGCCATTTGGATCCTGACACCAGGTCAGTCTCTTTGCCTCCTCCTCCCCAGCGGAAGACCAAAGAACCGACTTCACTTAAGAGATCGTCGGACCAGACGCCGTCCCACCCGTCGGCCAAACACTATCGGTCCCGAGAACCGACGACCGTCAGACGCCCGTCGCCGGTTAGGCCTTCGTCTCCACAGACGCCGGCCGGGGGACCGAAGTCCGTACCTACTGAGAAGAGGACCCCCTCGCCTCCCACCGACGTTGGTCAAGAGGCAGTCACGGAGGAGGAGCTGACCCAGCCCGAGGACCAGACGGGCGAACCCAGTCCTGTCGCACCCCACAGGGAGACCTCGCCGGAACCTGAGACCCTGGGAGCCGACGCCAGAACCAGACAACCGGCCATCGGCGCCCGGTCCGTCTGGCCTCAGCATATCCGAGGTCAAGGAGTTGTTTACTTACTGGTGGGACACCATAAAGAAGGATGTGGTTCCCACACCACCTCCTCCTCCACCTGTGACTCCGCCGGCCCCCGCGCCCCCTACTTCACCCAGGGATGTGGGCCGAGTACCCTCCCCGCCAGGAGCCTACGGATCCTCCTAGGGGTAGACCAGAAAAAAGGAGACCTCCGTCCAGATCTTCTTCAGGGTCACCCAGCCCCAAGAGACCCAGAAGACTCCGCCGTTCGCCTTCGACGGAGGACACGGGATCGGACTTCTCAGACTGATCCAGATCCCCCTCTCCGATCAATGTCCCTTCTCCGGACCCATGTGAGCTTCCAAGATCTCCGGATGACCCATCGTTCTTAGGGATTATGAGGCATATCCAGGAGAACATGGGCTGGGGCACAGAGGAACTAGACCTCGAGAGATTACGCCTTGCCAGATATCTTCGGCAAAAAGATCCAACGCCTGTGGTGGTGCCACCCTTGGTGGACACATTCATGGACGTCACCAAGGCAGCATGGAAACATCCACACTCGCTTCCGGCGATGCCGAAGAAAGCTGACTGCCTGTACAAGGCCCCTAGGGAGGACCAGTATTTGGCATCACATCCTCTGGTCATTACAGCCTCTCATGACCGGTCCCAGAGGCCGCAACATTTGAGCACCCTGCCACTGGACCCAGAGTCCAAGCAGCTGGACGCTATGGGCAGGCGCATGTATGCATCCGCTACCTGCGCCATCAGATCCCTCAACTACTTGACCCACATGGTACAGTTTCAAGACGCCTTGTGGGAGCAGGGACTGGATCTGGCGGAAAAGATGCCAGAAGGTGAGCAGGAGTTGCTACAACTCCTTCGTATGGGTTCGGACGTGGGAACCCAGGTGCTGCGAGCCGCGTATGATTCCGCGGACTCCTCAGCCAGAGCGGCAGCTTCAGGCGTATGCCTCCGGAGACACTCATGGCTCCGTGTCTCCGGATTCACCCCGGATGTCCAGAACATCATCCTGGACGCCTCGTTTCATGGAGAAGTTCTCTTTGGTGAGTCTTCGGAGAAGGTCCTCACCAAACTTCAAGAGGGCGGGAAGGCGGTGCGGTCTGTCTAGGCCATGTACAGACCCAAGCTTAGTTCCTTTCGTAGGAACCAAAGCGTTCGAGGCGGATGCAGAGACAGCAGTCCCGCGGTCCGCAACAGAGGGCTCCTTCTCCCGTAGAGCCGGGAAGTCGATCGCGGGCGGGCCAGCGACCAGCTAAGTGGCCCAGCCCGCTGGACCCTCAGCCGCCACAGCATGACTCCTTCCCGGGGGCCGCATTGCGGACCACCTGCCAGGGTGGCAGTCCATAACCACCGACAGGTGGGTCCTTCAGTTGGTCGAAAGAGGCCACTTTATAGAATTTGTGGACAAGCCCACCCACAAGGCCTCCTCTGCTCTCCCGTTACTCGGGTCAGCACAGATCACTCATCAGGCAAAAGGTACTCGCGCTCCTGCAAAAGGGAGCTGTGGAGTATGTCCCAGAGAACCAGATAGAATCCGGATACTATTCCCACTTCTTTCTGGTTCCGAAGAAAACAGGGGACCTCTGTCCAATCCTGGACCTCAGTGACCTCAACACGTCGGTCGCCTACAAACGTTTTCGCATGGTGACCCTCCAAGGACTCATTCCCATGCTGAAAAAGGACGCCTTCTTAGCGTCCCTGGACATGCAGGACGCCTACTTGCACATACCAGTAGCTCAAGCGCACAGGAGGTTCCTGCGCTTCGAGTTTCTCGGCCACCACTTTCAGTTCCGGGCTCTTCCGTTTGGACTGTCTTCGGCCCCCAGGGTCTTTACCAAGTGTATGGCAGTCGTGGCGGCGTCTCTGAGGAGACAGGGCCACTACGTGTTCCCGTACCTGAACGACTGGCTTCTCATGGCCGCCTCCAAAGAGGCGCTGTTGATGGCTATTCAGAGCACCCAGGATCTGTTTCAGTCTCTGGGCATTCTTATCAACTACGAGAAGTCTCTCTCGTACAGTCCCAGAAGCTGCAGTTCATAGGCACAGTTCTGGACACCGTCAAGGAAAGCTTTTCTTCGGCGAAAAAGGCGGAACACATCAGATCCGCATCAAGGATCTTCGGCAAAAAAGACAGTCCCCGCCAGGTTGGTCCTTCGCTTGCTCAGACACATGGCTTCGGCCATTCCAACCGTCCCTTTGGCAAGGCTCCACATGCGGGTAACTCAGTGGATGCTCAAGGTGCAGTGGGACCAAAGGCAAGACCACATGCAGCAACCGGTCAGAATCACGAACGCTGTGATTCGAGACTGGCAATGGTGGCTAGACCCAGGGACACTTTCTGCGGGTGTCCTGTTTAGAGCGCCATACCCGAAGGCAATCCTCTCCACAGGCGCCTCAGGGCTGGGGTGGGGCGCACCTGAACGGGGTGAGGTCCCAGGGAACATGGACCCCTCAGGAAGCCCACCTCCACATCAACGTGCTGGAGATGAGGGCGGTCCTTCACGCCCTGCAGGCCTTTCAGTCAGAAATACCATCGAGTACCTTTCTGCTTCAGACAGACAACACGGCGGTGATGTATTACCTCAACAAACAAGGAGGCGCACACTCTTACCCCCTTTGCGGGGAAGCTATGAGGGTGTGGGATTGGGTAATCCGATACGGCGCGAGCCTGATTGCAGTTCACGTTCCCGGAGTGGACAACACAATCGCAGACTGCCTGATTCGTTACCAGGCCAGAGTCCACGAGTGGGAACTTCTTCAGGAGGTAGTAGAGGATCTGTTTCTTCGATGGGGCACTCCAGAGTTGGAGTTATTTGCTTCCCCATCCAAAGCAAAGCTGCCCAATTTTTGCTCGCTAGATCCAGGGCCTGGTGTTTTCTGGCGAGACGCATTGTCCCTCTCCTGGGCGGACAGATTCCTCTACGCTTTCCCTCCCTTCCCGTTGATCCAGAGAGTTCTTCTCAAACTGCGCAGGGAGCAACAAGTGATCCTGGTAGCACCTTTCTGGCCCAGGCAGATCTGGTTCCCCATGCTGACGCAATTGTCCCGGGAACCTCCAGTTCCGTTGCCTTTCAGCTCCCACCTTTTCTCAGGAGGAGGGTTCACTAGTCCACCCGGACTTGCGCTCACTGAACCTGCATGCATGACTCCTACAGACATAGCCATTATGCGATACGGGGTCTCGCAAGAGGTGGCGGAAGTCCTTTCCGCGGCCAGAAAACCGGCAACGCATGCAACGTACGCCATGAAGTGGCGCCGTTTTTGCTTATGGTCGCAGGCACGCGGCCTTTCCCCTTTAGAATGCCCGGTGAAAGGGGTGCTGGAATACCTTCTTTCCCTATTCCATTCGGGTCTCGCCTACTCCTCCATTAAAGTGCACCTCTGCGCGATCTCTGCATACCACTTCCCGGTGGGACAGCGCACAGTGGCACAGCTTGATGCCGCTCGAGACTTCCTGAGAGGGGTGTTACACCTTAGGCCACCCATCAAGGATCCCGTTCCTCCTTGGGACCTACTCTTTGTCCTGGAACAACTCACGCCCCCTTTAAACCTGCCACGGATTGCTAGCTGCGTTTTCTGTCGTGGAAAACATTTTTAGTTGCTGTCACGTCAGCAAGGAGAGTTTCCGAGCTTCACGCTCTCATGTGGAAGGAGCCTTATTTAATTTTTCACCAGGACAGAGTGTCTCTGAAGATGAATCCTAAATTCCTGCCTAAGGTGGTCTCTGCCCTCACTCTTAGCCAGGACATAGATCTGCCTGTGTATTTCCCCAAGTACTCTAATAGAGGAGAGGTGTTGCTTCACACCCTGGATGTTCACCGTTCCTTCAGGTTCTACCTGAACAGAACTAAACAGCTTCGCAAGTCGGAGCAACTATTCGTTTCCTTCGCTGAGAGGATGCTGGGCCAACCAGTCTCTAAGCAGACCCTTTCTCACTGGCTTGTCCAGTGTACTTCATTTTGCTACGACAACAAGCATAAGCCCCTCCCTGGTACAGTCCGGGGCCATTCGACAAGGGGGGTGGCTACCTCCTTTGCAGCACTGCGCAACGTCTCCACCTCGGCCATTTGTGCTGCAGCTACTTGGATCTCAGTGCACACATTTATTAGGCACTGTAGCCTGGATATTACATCTCGGCGGAGAGCCGGTTTCGGCCTGGCCGTTTTACAGGGTCTCCTGTCCTAGAGTCAGGACTTGTTCTAGATCTCTCCTATTTTCCTCCTCCCAGAATGCTTTCAGGCGCTATTGCTTGGGAATCAGTCCTAATGGTGTTACCTGCTGCAAGAGCTGTATCTTGAAGTAAGATAGTACAGCTACGTAAGAACTTACCGTAACAGTAGATCTTCGAGAACAGCTCTTGCAGCAGGTACCTTCCCACCCACCATTCCCCCTTGGAGGAGGTATGGCCTATCAGGCCTTGGCAGGAGCTTTAGCTCTTTTCTTCTGATAGCGGATCCTCGGTCTCCCCTTCTGATGTCATCCTGCGGCCGAGAGTCTCCGGCGGAAGAACTGGGGATTCTGGCAGGACCGCCTCCTTATGTACTACATCTAACGTCGGGGGCGGGACCGACGTCTGAGGCGGTCACCGCTGAAGACTGCTAGCTAGAAGATTTCAGTGGGGTCCTGACGCCTACCAGCTTCAGTCCTAATGATGTTACCTGCTGCAAGAGCTGTTCTCGAAGATCTCCTGTTACGGTAAGTTCTTACATAACTGTACTTTACTCACCTGTAACAGGAGTCCTAGGAATGGTATATGTTGTTCATCCACACGACCCACCCGGCCTCCCCGGCTTCGACGCACAACCTGGCTTCCAGCGGGCTAGATCTGGCGTCATGGGGCGGAGCCGAGAGTTTTACCACCCAGGTGGGCGGGAGGAGCCAGCTTGAAGACCTTCCGGCAAGATTTAAAGCGGCAAGGAACCTGCCAATAAGTGTGGATGAACAACATATACCATTCCTAGAACTCCTGTTACAGGTGAGTAGCCTGTATTTACTCACCGTAGTAATCTTTTTTTCCAAGGGGTCCATTAGCATCAAAATAAGCTCCCATCCTTCCTCCGTGGTTTACCTTTTAGGCAAAGGGCTCTGTTCTCAGTTTTATTGCCAAAATGTGTCTCTTATTAAAGAGGTTTCTTGTTCAGGTTGTCTGTGTGTTTTTTTTTTTTTCTCTCTGCTTTTGGACATTCATGTTTTTTAATCCTGTTCTCTTTTTGGGCATGTGTCCATTTATCTTAGAAAAAATTCTGAAGCCCTTCAGGCTGCTCCTCTAAGTACTCTCCCCCTTCTCTTTTCTGATTTGGTTGTCTAAGCCATTAGTTCTCATACTCTGTGATAATGAGCCTCCCTCAAATTTGGAAAAATCTTGGGCCTCCCTATAGAAAAAATATCATACTTAGCGCAGTACACCAGGAGTAAAGTGAGACTAATAAAGTT
Source organism: Neoceratodus forsteri (assembly GCA_016271365.2). Lineage (NCBI taxonomy): Eukaryota > Metazoa > Chordata > Ceratodontiformes > Ceratodontidae > Neoceratodus > Neoceratodus forsteri. Next base: position 578,823,156 of record CM028138.1, read on the forward strand.
GACTGAGTATATTCTCTCTTTATTCAACTTATTGTTCTCCACCCTCAACCCCATACCCCAGGTTATCCATGTCACTCCACTTTTCTGACTCTTTGACCCTTGTTACTCTGTCTGTTTCCCCTCTGTCTGGAACAACTATCCTAGCTACCTTCGTCTCTCCCCATTACTCTGTTGTTAAACAGCCTCTTTTACCTTTAGCCCAGGTCACTCCAGAAAACATGCACTGGCTCAATGTGCCTTTCGCAGTCACCAATTTACATATAAACAAGCCTGGACTCAGTGTGCATTCCCTGTCACTCATTTGCATATAAACAAACACCTACTGTAGAAACATGTTTTGACTCAGTGTGCCTTTCCTAGTCAGCAATTTGCATACAAACACTTGCTGTAGAAACAAGCCTTGACTCAGTGTGCCTACCCAGTCACCAGTTAACATATAAATACACACTTAGAAACACGCTTTTGCTCAATGGGCTTTCCCAGTCACCAATTTACATATAAATGCATGCCAGAAAACAAGCTTTGGCCCAGTGTGTTTTTACTAGTCATCAATGTATGAATAAGTAAAGAAATTCACTTGCCGTCATCCATATTTACTTTGCTTCATCCTTTCAAACAAATCATCCAAAACTTAAAATCTAAATACTGTACAGTCTCAGACTCGACTGGGCCTCCCCTGGAACAGTTTGCAGCCTCCCTTGGGAGGCTGGCCTCACCATTTGAGAACCACTGGTCTAAGCTCATTATGCTAATTATCCTAAAGGCATACCTCCAGGGCAGTTTGACCTAGTCGGCTAACTGCTATAGTTACTGATGCTAAAGGACCCCTTGAAAGAAAGATTACTACGATGAGTAATAGTTTCATAACAGTACCAGAATTTTATCCAGCAATTAAAATCGGCTTCTGTTGGGGGAAAATGGCTTATAGGTTCGACACAGTTCTTTAACTAATAATACTACCACCTGCATGAGCAATGTCTGTATAGAATGTGATCGGTCTAAATGTGTATTGTAAACTAGAGAGAAAGTAATGCCTAAGGGGATTGATGTCTGTTTAACCATTATGCCAAGTTCAAGTTGACCATGAGCAAGTGGCATGATGTACCGGTGCTTTTGTGTGTGTGCGAGCGCGTGTTATATACACACACATACGTACACACCCTTTTGAATCTGAGCTGGGCTGTCCTGTTTCAATATTGAGCATTTAAAGGATATGTACCTGCTATTTTGGAGGGTAGGGAAGAGTGAGCGCATGGTGTATCAGAAAGGAGATTGTTCTGTATAGTTCCTTTCATGCACTCTGTATCCAAAAGCATTTTTCAAGCCAGAAACCAGATGACAGCAAGCACTAGGCACTGCTCAGGGAGATCACTTAAGATTGAGGATGGTTAAGGAAATGGGTTTACCAGAGTGGGGTAAAGTGACAGTAGTAGTAGTAATAATATAACCATTGGCTACACTACTAACACTTTGTATACAAACACCATTTTTCCCATTTCAGGGCTCCCCAAAGCGTGTCAAGGAGTCTGATCATGAGGAAGAAAAGGAGGTAGAGAATGACGAAACCCCCAAGAAAGAGGAGGAGCCAGAGAAGCCCCAACCAGCGCAGCCAGAGGCAGCACCTACGCACCCGGAGGGAGAAAAGGAAAACACTCCCTCTGAGCCAGCGAAACCCACAGAAACTAAGGGAGATGGACAGGCCAATTCAGCAGCAGCAGACGATCAGAAGTCACAAGGCGAGGTAAGAAAGAATTGTCTTCCTGTCAGTATGCAGAGTAACAGTAATGAATGATTTGATGTAAGCAGTTCCATCCCCCCTTCATAAACTGGGGATGCTGTGCAAATTTGTACCAATTTAAAAGGTGAACAGCTGACAGGATTTTCCCGACTTGTACTTCTACAGTCATTGGCTTAGTCTGCATGTGGTTTTGACCTTCCTGTGGTGTCCTGGACATCCACAGAGCCACAGCAGTCTTGGGTATCTACTTAGATGCCCAAGGGCCTTTTGCCGACCCTCCCCATAGCCAAGCCAGCAAGCCGTTCTGCGGCAGGGTATAGCTGATCATTCCTAGCTTGACATACCTGGTGAGTGAAGGATTAGTGTCTCTTCTGCAGAGGTGTTAAGTGGCACTGATGCATGCAAATGTGGCAGGCCTTCTCGTAGAACCAGAATTTTACTGGGAGAAAGATACCCTCTGCCCATTGCATCTGCTCTTAGTCCACACTAGTCTAGCATTGGTAGGGCCTTCACAGTACTCCCAAATTGTTGCAGCACTTAGCTGATTGACTCATACCGCTCGACTGTTCTTCCTCTAATTTCACCTTACCTATGTGTGTATCCTACACTTTCTTGGAACCTTTAACCATATTCGTGTTAACCAACCTGTCCACCACCCTCTCTAAAGAAAAATGTCCTTCTAATACTTCTGAATTCTCCCACAAATATTCGTCCGTTTCAGAAGCACCCAGAAATGGCTGCCAACATCACAATGCAGTGACCTCAATAGTGAGAAGGCTTTCAGCTGAATTACTTTCCTGTTCTGGGAAGCGATTTATGACCTTTTATTCTGTTATGGTAAGATAGTGCTAAAATAATTTTATTAGCTTGTTCATTTAGTGTCTGATGCACAAGCTAATTATGACTATCACCAACATGTGGGAACAAGGAATGGGCTCTAAATTTCTTCACAGTACCACAAGGTGACGGAAATGTGGAAAAAGCACTCTTAATATCGCGTTGTGATAATCTGGCTGCTTTGGGAGCAGACAGTACAAGCATGATCTAGGTTTGTGTACAATGTTTAAGCATAATAAAAATAAATGCATGGATTTGTTTATGTAAGTAACAGTATTACTGTCTATTTCAGGGGGTTTGTGTTCTGTATAACTTGGAAGTTGTCAATAGGGAAGGTAGATAATGCCCATCAGTAATGTGCTCCCTTATTAGAGGTAGTGCTCCCTTATTAGAGGTAGTGGTAAAGCCTAAAAGCTGTGACCTCAGCATAGAACTGTAGGGACATGCACATTCAGGAAATAGCAGATCTCTGTCATGATATCTCTTCCATCAAGTCACACCTGTGGAACTGTAGCCATCATGCTGTAAGACCACATTGAATCTTTTGCCCAGCAGTACCACTAGGGGGCTGCCCATGAGTACATCGGACGTCATGCACTCCATATAATCGTGGGTGGCCCCCTTCCTCCCCAGTTCATTTCCCGCTGTCACCTAGTGCTCATCAGATCCCTGGACCTCTGCAGAAGCTTTATTCAGCAGCCATTGATTTTTCTTTTTTTTCTTATGCAGCAGTATTTGAGTTCTCACCAGCCACTTCCTTACTGCCAGTCTCTGTGGTTCCTGCGGAAGAGCAGTCTCTGATTATTTCTGGCACCTTAGCGGTGGTCTGCTTGGTTTTGGCGAGCTTTTCTTTGAGTCTGTGGCCTTGCTGGATCCAGCCTGTGGGGCGTCTCCTGTTGAATTTGTCGAACCTCACCACTGATAGTGTTGCTATGGCTCCCTGGCTGCATTTTCATTCCCACTCTGTCCTCGCCATGAGGTATCCAAATGGGGGTGTCATCTTCACAGGAGGTCTGGCTTTACCATAGCACTAGTGGTGGGGTGCACGGCTTCCAGGCGCGCCTCTGCAATGTTGCAGTCTCCTGTGATCCCATTATGTCGGGATTCCCCTGATTTCTTCCTTGTCAGCAGCTCCGGCCCTCTGGTGGCGTCTGGTGCCTACCATGCCGAACTGGCCTAGGGATGGTGACTCCTTTGTGACTGGAACTTTTGCGGGCTTCTATCCTGTCATGTCCCTTCTGGTGTCAACTTTTCGGTGCCCAGTGCCTCCCCCAGCGTATACTTTCACTCTTCACCCAGTTGGTCCCAGAGTTTCCTTCTTTTCAGCCTGACAGTCTGGCCTGGTGCAGGCTGAATTAGTGGGTTGTCTAGTAGCCCCCTGTGGTTTCTGTTGGATCAGACTTCCCTTGGGGGCATACCCTCCTTTGGGAATTTTTTTTTTGTTTGTTCAGTCTGGGGCCCTGACATCTTCCCTGGTCCCCCTTGGTGGGGTGTCACACGGCCTTCTCGAGGAGCACCATGGTTCTCCCCTCTCGCTACCTATCTCCCAGATCTGGCCAGCAGCAAGGGAGGGCTTATGCCTTAAGGCGTCCCTCAGTCTGGCTGAGCGGACCCCGTCTATGGTGGGGGTGGTGGTCGGATGCTTTCCGGGCCACCCCATTTGTTTTTCTAGCCTTACTCTCTTTGTAGGACCCTGTGTGCAGTTTACTACCAGAGGTTGGGGTTTTCTCAATGCCATCCCCCCTCCAATGTATTCATCATTCCAGTCTGCAGCTTTCTTGGACCCTACTGTTCAGTCTGCCTGAATCTGCAGGCGGCCTCTAAGTGTCTTCTCAAACTCTGGGGCCAACAGCTATTGCTCTGGCTATCAGGGGGTTCGAAGAGTCTGTCTGGTAGATCTGCTGGTATTCCTGCCACAGGGTTGTCATGGTATTCCCTAGGCTGCCACTGGCAGTTACTTGCCAATGCCACAAGACTCTCTCTGAGGGCCTTCACGGTGTCGAGAATCAACAAGTGTACTCGCTAGTGGCCCCAAAAAAAAAAAAACCACCAACCGGGGGGCTTTGTTGAGCCTGGCTCTTTCCTGGGTGTGCCCATCCCAGGTGTGTTCCTGTGGTTATCTACCTTGCCACTGTCAGTCTTGTCTTCAGCTATCGCCACAGGACAAGCACCCTTCCAACTTGCTGTTTTTGCTTTGAATTGGCATCTGTTTTGGTCAGCTTCTTTTTTTTTTTTTTTTTTTTTATATTCAAGTTTATTGTAGGTTTGGCACATGTACAAAACCATCACAATTCCATTTCCAGCTTATAAACCATGTAGAGGTGAAATAACTTTATAATTACTTAATTATTCAGCTTCATTTTTCTAAATGTACAGTGCGTTGTCTTTTTTTTTCTAAATTAAAAAAAAAAAATCCTCTCCTTCAATAAATAAGTAGGACATTGTGTGTAGGGTGACCCAGGAGCTTTGCAGTTCATTTGTTTCTATAGTTCCCCCTGGCCTATTCTCCCTAGGCCCTTTCTCCTCCTCTCTATATCTCGTCTTGTCTGTCTGTTGACATTAACCATGGGGTCCATCTCTCCACCCATTTCTGTGTTTTTAAATTTATTTTGTACGTTATTTCTTCCATGTCTTTAATTTCATTCACAGTTTTCTCCCAATCTTGATATGTCGGTGGGTTCGGAGAGAGCCATTTCCTGGTTAAGGCCTTATGAGACGCCACAATCAGGATGTTCCATATATATATTCTGTTTGCACCCCTAACTTCTTCCGGGATCAGCCCTAAAATCAGGTTCCCTGTACTCAAGTTGGCCTGTATGGAGAGTATTTCTTTTATCTTATGTCTTATTTCGGCCCAGTATTTAGTAAGAGCTTGGCAGGACCAAAACACATGTAGATGGTTTGCTTTAGTTTCTCCACATCCCCTCCAGCATGCCCCTGAGCATTTCTTATCCCATTTACTCTGTACTTCTGGGGTATAGAAAGACCTCATCCGCATCTTCCACTCAAACTCCCTCCAATATGGGGAGGACGTGGTACGAAGGGCCATAGCCAGTGTGGAGGACCAGACTTCGTCCTCTAGGTTTTCCCCCATTTCTTTTTCCCACCTGCTTTTTATCTGTGTGGTCTGAGTTCCCCTCCTATCTCTCAAGGCTCCATAGAGGACCGAGATTAAACCTTTGGTCCTTGTCGAGTTTAAGATCTCCATTATAGTGTCTTTTAACCCTGTTAGTGGGATCAGGCACCTATATGTATTTTGAAGGGTGTGTATATAGGATCGTATTTGGAGATATCTATAATAGTCTGCTTGTCTCAGGGAAAATTCCTCCCTGATTTGGGCAAACTCTAAAACCACACACCCCTTAAGAAACTGATTTATTGAGTAGAGCCCCAGCCTACCCCAGTTTTTAAAGGTAAGGTCCTGCCTAGATGGGAGAAACCCCGTGTCCCACGCGAACCATCTAAGCATCCACATTTCTCCCTCCACTTTATGCTTGTTCCAAAGCCTCTTCAGTGAACTCAGTGTGTTTCTAACCGCCAACAGGCTCGCGTCTCGGAGCTCACCTTGGCACCCCGTCCCCATTACCCTAGCTTCTAGTGGCATTCCATCCGTTAGGGCTATCTCAATTGTTTTCCATTTCGCCTTGCATGAGCTGGCCGACCACATTAAGGCCCATTTTAGCTGGGTGGCTAGGAAATAATCTTCCAAGTTAGGTATATTTCTCCCCCCCACCTTTTTATTAGCCTGCATGGCAGAGAGTTTGATTCTTGGCTTTCTGTTATTCCATATAAATCTTGTGAGGATCTTCTGCCAGACTTGGAACATATTCTTGTGTATTTTTATGGGTATGCATTGAAACATATACAAGTATTTAGGGAGTATATTCATTGAGACCGACTGAATCCTGGAGTACAGGGGCAAATTAAGAACCTCCCATCTCCTGATGTCTTGCTTAATCTGATTCGTTATAGGTTCAAGATTGTCTGCAAACAGTAATGTTAAGTTTTTGGGAATTTGGATTCCTAGATATTTTATTTTCCCCTTGTTCCATCGTGTATCCATAGACTGGAGGATTTCTTCAGAGGGACAGAAATTGAATTTTAAAACCTCTGTTTTATTTTTATTAATGGTGTAACCAGAGTATTGACTAAATTTATCTTGGTCAGCTTCTTAATCAGTTTCTTGGCACCTGTTGATGGCTATTCCTGGTCCTGATGCCTTTAACCAGCTGACACATGCTTTTTCTGCAGTGCGCATTGTGGATCCCAGGGGACTAGGCTCTGTTGTCCTAGTCCAGCCCATTCTAGTTCCGCCTGTAGCAACTTGAGGAACAGATTTGGTGAGGAATCCCAGCACCAGTTGAAAGTCCCCACCTCCTGTTCCACTGTTTCAGTGGTTGGGATGCTTTTCTGGGGTCCTTTCAGGCCTCTTTAGTCATGGGCTCAGTGGGAGCCTTTCCTCACATTTTCACCCTCAGGATGAGGCAGGGGTCGGCCTGGCATTCACCAGTCACTAGCCCCACAGCCTATTCTTTTGGCCTGGTTGGTGTACTTACCCGAAGGGTTCTCTCCAGTATCAACCCACAGGACTTGAGGGAAAATCTTGCCATCCTGATACAAAACCTGCCAGTTTTTGGCTAGTGGGCCAGTGCTACTTTCGACCGGTGATGCCGGCTATCCTGTTTCCCTTGCGTGTCTGCCTGATGATCCTGCTCCTATGCAGTTGGCATGTGCAGGCAGTCCAGACCTGTGGTTGGAGGCACACTCTTGCTATCCCTTTGTCAGGCAGAGGGATATGTGACCCGGGCACTGGCCCCAACCTTGATCTATCTGTTCCAGGCATACCTGTCGCGTAGACTGTCTGGCTACCCTCCTGCAGGGCCCAGATGCAGGTATAGGTGCCGTTGTATTCGGCCGTAAAAGTCTGGCTCAAGGGGAGTGGGGTTGTTCTGTTATGCTTTCCCCCACTTCACCGCAGCTCTGTTGCCATTTTTTTTTTTTCCACTCACCACTGGGGCTGGAGCCATCTGGCAGATTGTGCTGTTCACCCCTTGGCAAATTGACTCCTTTGCGCATTTCTTCCCTTGGCTTCCGAGAGGGTGGCTCATGCTACACCTAGAAAAGAAGTTCCCTGATGTTATCTGTCAATCTCCACCATTCATCATGTGGGTTAGTGGCCGGAGGTCACGACGTCGCAGGAGCTTTTTAATTTTTTATTGATGGACTGAGTCGACGCAGCAACGGCGGTGCCCTCGAGGCCAACGCACTGGATGGCCCTTGCAGGTTGGCTGTTGGGTGATGTTGACCCTGCCCTCCCGCCAGTTCTTAGACTCCCGCCGTAGAGGTTGCACCTCGTGAGGAGCTCTTCTATTAAGACTATACAACTTCGGTCTAGTTTTCGTTCGGCCTGTTTGTCGATGGCAATTCCTACCTGTTTTTCGTTTCGCCTCCTACTTGAAGCTGCTGACTGTTCTTTTTATTTGTTATAACGGCGTCAAGTCTGTTTATACTTTTATTTGCTGTAGATCATGTCTGGTGGTGGGGGGTCAAAAAGTCACAAAGTAGGGCAGCCTCCAATGCATCTTCCCTTGCGGCCGTAAGTTTTGTTACCAACCAACATGATCATTGTTTAACGTGTCTTGGCCCGTTTCATGACATGGATTAATGCAACGCCTGTTTTACGGATTGCCGGGTTCTTGACCAGCGTGCGTGGAAAGTTGGGACGAGCTCCACCGACTTTCGGGGATGGGCACGTACTCGTCAGGCCAAGCCGCGGGGTCGCTGCCTTTTCTCCAGGTCCCTTCCTGGTTCTGTGCGGACCACGGAGGGAGGGGGCTTCCGCCTCTAGAAGTCTCTTCCGCAGTGCAGGAGGCCCAGTTCACTCCCCTGGGGGTGGGAGGCACCACTCTGGCATTTGCCCCTTTGGGGGCGAAGGCTCCCCCAGAGTCGTGCCCTCAGACTTGAGAGCCTGGGCCGGCACTGTTCATGGTGCCGCGGGATGGCGCCATGGAAGGTGTGATTCTAGGGACATGGATATGTTCAATCCACACTTATTGGCAGGTTTCTTGCCGCTTTAAATATTGCCAGAAGGTCTTCAAGCTGGCTCCTCCCACCCACCCGGGTGGTAAAACTCACGGCTCTGCCCCATGACGCCAGATCTTCCTTACCGCTTGAAGCTCAGGTTCCCTCCTTAGCGCTCTGCATTTGAGACTGGATCCTAACTCTTCGGTTCGTCCGAAACTGGTTTTGAAGTTTTCTAAACTTCGGTCTTCATCTTCCCTCGCGGCTGCGATGGACAAATAGATTCCCGGCTTTCGGAGGTGCCCTTGCGGGCAGATGATGTCCAGGACAGATCCGCACTCCACGTGCGTCTATTGCCTAGGCCCAGTCCACGACCTGCAGGCCTGCGAGTTGTGCCGCTCTTTTTCTGCCACTGTCCTGGAGGACCATGCTGCCCGATTGAAGCTCGGGCGCCCTGAGAAGCGTTACCCGCTGGTAAAATCAAGAGGCTCGTTGGGTGGAGTCCGCGGCGGCTGGCTCGGCTGAGCAGCTCGAGCAGATGATTGCCCTCGAGGAGGAGGCGGCCCAGGCCGCATCTTCCTCCTCCTCGGCCGCAGCATTTATCCCGCTCTCTGAGTTCCTCGTACTCTGCTTCGTTCAAGGAGCTTTGTCATTCCCTTTCCACGAAGGGAGAGGGGCCATCTGGACATTCTTCTCTGCCCAAGAAGGAGGAGTCGATGGGTAAGTCCCACCGTCGGCGTTCGTGGGAGCGGGAGAGGTCTCCTTCCCCAGACAGCCGACCGTCTACTTCGGTCGAAGTTGTGGCTCTGGTCGCTGGCTTCACGGTGTCCCCGTCAGGCCAGCCTGCCGAGACTCCCGTCGACGCAGTCGAGATTTTTCTCGATCCGTTAGACTGGCCGTTGACTGGTGAAGCAGACAACCCACCTTCACCGGTTCCCCCGGTGGAGACCGAGAATCTGCCTGCGCCTTCGGTGCCGCAGTCCCTGGTTAAAGTGCCCGAGCTGAGGGAAGAGCGGGTGTCCTCCGCCCCTTCCCAGACCCACCCTCTGTCCCCCCCGAGGGTCTCGGTCTTCTTCTCGGTCAAGCCGTTCCCGCCGACATCGGCAGTCTCGATACCGAAGTAAGCGGCGACACCGTTCCTCCTCTTCCTCGGATGAGGGGAGGCTTCGGCGTAAATTACATCGGCACTACGAGGAGCTTATGTGGCAGGTTGTTGCTGTCTGGGTCTAAACCGACTGCGGTCCAGACCCGGCCAACAAGTGGCTGGCGCACGAACGACCGAAGCAACCACCGCCCCCAGTCGAGTTGCCCATTCCAGGGCTGGTTGCTCAGCCAAAACTAGCTGCTCCACCGATTGTGGTGGAACCTCCGCCTCCTCAACCGAAGTCTGGGGCACCAACGAAGGATTCTCGGTCAGGTCACGGCCTGCCCCACAGGTTGTCTGTCACGCTCACTCCCGACCGTCCTCGGCAGGTGGGTGGCTCAGGGCCGAGGCAGCTCTTTGCAGACTCTTCGGAATCAGACTCCTCCTCGCTGTTCTCCAGGCAGGTCGACCCGGAGTCCTCCGGGGGCCAGTCATTGGACGATAGCCCATCGTCCTTCTTGGGTCTGCTTCGACTCATCTCGGAGTCCACCGGGATGCAGCTCGAGCCCGTGTCCAAATGGGCCAAGTATCCCCTGACGGAGATACTGGACTTAGGGGATTCCCCCACTGAGGCCTTCCGGTGGCTGAGGCCATTGTCGGCCCAACCTTGGAGCTCTGGTAGCGGCCTGCTTCCTGTCCTGCGCCCTCGGCCAGGATGGCCAGGAAGTATGCGGTCCCTACCGGCTCTTTGCCCGGTTTCTTGGAGTACCCCTCTGCCAAGGGGTTAGTCACTGACAGCGTCTTCCTGCGTTCCGTAACGCTCGGGATGTGGATAAGCCCCGAGACAGAGTCCGAAAAGCTGGACTTTGCCGGGCGCAGGGTGTGCGCTGCATCCTCCCTCTGCCTCCGACAGGCCAGCTCGGCCGTGCTGATAGCAGACTTCTCCCGTGCCCTCTTGGGCTCCCTGGATGAGGTTGTCCCTCATCTCCCAACCAGCCTGCAGACCACAGTCCGCCAGGTGCAGGACCAGGACAAGACTGCTCTGGACATAGGTGATTCCTGTGCCAGGTCAGTAGCGGCCGCGGTGGCCATGCACCACAGGGCGTGGCTGAGGATATCCACCTTCATGGCGGATACCCAGCACAAGTTGGCGGATGTCCCCTTCTTGGGTGACAGACCTCTTTGGCCCTGGAGTGGAGGGACACCTCCAGCGGATCGAGAAGTCCAGTGCCACCCTGGACTCTGTCACCTCCGCCCAGAGTTACAAAGGTCGCCGTCAGCAGCAGAAGTCCTTTCGTCCTCCGGCCCCTGCAGCTCGACCGGCCCAACAGGGCCAGCAGGCTCGCGCTTGGCGTCCCAAGCCGGCGGTTTCCTCCAACAGGAAGCAAGCAGGTAAAGGCCCAGGAGGTCCCTCAGCCGGTTCCTCCTCCAAGCGTGCCCAGTGACAGGTTGAGGGGTGCTGGTCCGTCCCCCATGGGGGGACGGCTCCGCCACTTCCTTTCCGCCTGGTTCGCTATCACCACGGACCGCTGGGTGTTGGAGGTGGTAGGAAAGGGCCTTCCTCTGGAGTTCTAGCAGGCTCCACCCTTTCGAGCTGTCGCCCCTCGGGGGGGGCCACAGGGTCCGCAGCCTCGCTGTCGGCCCGCCGAGCCGATATTGCCCTGCTCCTCAAAAAAGAGGTGATCAGGAAGGTGGCGGATCCTCCTCCAGACCTGGGGTTTGTGTCCAGGTACTTCCTGGTCCCCAAAACGGACGGGGGGCTGGCGCCCCATTTTCGACCTGCACAACCTGAACAAGTTCCTAAGGTCTTGGACCTTCAGGATGGTCACTCTGGCTCAGATAATGCCATCCTTCGAACGAGGCATATGGTTCTGTTCCCTGGACCTCCAGGACGCATTCTTTCACATCCCGATCCGTCCGTCTCATCAGAGATTCCTCCACTTCAGAGCGGAGGGGTCCCTTTACGAGTTCCGGGCCATGCCCTTCGGCCTCTTTCTAGCTCCCAGGGTCTTCACCAAATGCATGGCAGTGGTGACAGCATTCCTGCGGCGCCGAAGGGTCCGGGTGTACCCCTACCTGGATGACTGGCTGATTGCAGCCCCCTCCAGAGCGGAGGTGGAGCGGTCCAAAGATCTGGCCATCCAGGTTTGCTCTCAGATTTGACTCCTCTTCAACGAGGCCAAGTCAGAACTCGTGCCGAAGCAGGTGATACTCTTCATCGGGGCAGAGATCGGCTCCCAGCGGTTCTTTCCTCCTTTGCCCAATCATTTCTGGTTGGGCAATCGCGCCCTGCCTGGGACTTCCTGCGCCTCCTGGCGGCCTGCACCAGCGTGGTCCGTTGGGCCTGTTGGTACATGCGTCCCCTTCAGTGGGGACTGGCCATCCAGTGGTCACAGCGCTGCGATCCGTTGGACCAGCATGTGACAGTGACCCAGGAGATGTTAAACGCTCTCCAGTAGTGGACCGTTCCGGCACATCTGCAGGAGTGCATCCTGTTCGTCCGCCCCGAGCCAACTGTCTTATCGACCGATGCATCTCTAATGGGTTGGGGTGCCCATCTGGGGGAGCACAGAGCGCATGGCCTCTGGTCCCCTCGGGAGTCCCGATACCATATCAACCTGCTGGAGCTCAGAGCGGTCCGCCTAGCTCTCACCGCCTTCGCTCCGTTTCTGCGTGGTCAAGTGGTTCAGGTCCAGACGGACAATACCACGACCATGTACTATCTGAACCGCCAGGGTGGGACGCGCCCCATGCTGTTATGCAAGGAAGCTCTCCGCATATGGTCCCTCGTGCGCAGCCTGGAGGCGGATGATCTAGCCATTCACATGGCAGGAGCCTCCAACACCCTGGCCGATGCCCTAAGCCGGATAGGGGCTGCGTCTCACGAGTGGTCTGTCCTTCCGGAGGTAGTACAAGATCTGTTCTCCCACTGGGGCATGCCTCAGGTGGACCTGTTTTCCTCCAGGGAGAATGCGAAGCAGAGTCTGTTCCATGCCCGCCCCCCAGCTGGGCTCGCTGCAGGGGGATGCCTTCTCGAGGCCGTGGACCCTGGGCCTCTTCTACGCCTTTCCCCCATTCCCCTTGATACACAAGGTGCTTCTCAAGGCGAGGAGGGACAAGGCGCAGGTGATTCTGGTAGCCCCAGACTGGCCCCGCCAGTTCTGGTATCCAGATCTCCTCAGCCTCAGCTCCAGGCTCCCGAGGTGGCTTCCAGCCCGCCCAGACCCGATCTCAGTCAACCAGGGGAAGGTATTCCATCCGGACCTTCAATCCCTGCACCTGACGGCCTAGTTCCTGAGCAGTCAGAGTTCCAGGCCTTGGGTCTTTCCGACGAGGTCCTCAACGTCGTTGAGGCGTCCCGTAAGGAGTCGACCAGGAAATGCTATGCCTTCAAATGGAAGAGATTCTCCATTTGGTGTGGGGAAGGGCTTGGGACCCTTCCGCCTGTCCCTTGGCAAGCATTCTGGACTACCTGTGGTCCCTTTCTCAGCAAGGGCTTCGGTCGACGACCCTTAAGGTGCACCTGGCAGCCATCTCTGCTTACCGGGCGCGGGCCAGGAAGCAGTCGGTGGCACAGTAGAAGGTGGTCTGACGCTTTTTCAAAGGCCTTGACCACATTTCCCCTCCGGTGTGAGAACCTCCACTTCCGTGGGATCTACTACTGGTATTGGGCAAGCCATTCGAACCGATGCACCGGTGCGATTTTTCCCACCTGTCGTGGAAGACCGCCTTCTTGGTGGCTGTCAAGTCAGCCAGAAGGATGGGAGAGCTCCAGGCGCTTTCCACAGAGTCTCCTTATCTGGTCTTCCACAGGGACAAGGTTGTCCTGCACCCCCATTCGAAATTCCTTCCGAAGGTGATGTCGGAGTTTCATCTTAACCAGGTGTTGACTCTGCTTGTGTTTTATCCCAGTCACACCTCGGAGGCCGAATATAGGCTCCATATTTTGGACCGTAGAAGAGCGCTTGCTTATTATAAGGAGCGGACGGCTGAGGTTTGGGGAGAGGTTCGCCAGCTGTTTGTCACCTACGCTGAAGCCGCACCTGGCAGACCTGCAGCCAAGCGGACGATAGGCAGGTGGGTCACCTCCTGCATAGATCTCTGCTATAGGCAGGGCCCCTGGTGTTCTGCAGCAGCATTTTCTGATTTCTGCGGCGTGATTTATTCATTTCTCTAGCAGAATGCAATCCTGTCATTGGCTAAATATGATGTGATGTCATCGATGACGTCATGCTGAGCATAGAGGAGGGGCTTCAGGATAAACGAGGTGGGAAAGAATGCCTGACACTATGGAAAAACGGTATATTTATATGAAAATTCACCAAAAACAATGAATTCTGCGGACTAGATTCTCAGCAGATGCAAATCCAACGCAGACCGCGAGAAGCTGGTTTTGGGGCCTTGGCTATAGGTTGGCGGGCATGAAGCCTCCCAGAGGGATAAGAGCTTATTCTACCCGCCATACCGTTACATCGGTAGCTGCTTCCAGGGACGTCCCTATCCAGGAAATCTGCAGGGCTGCTACCTGGAAGTCGGCTCATACCTTCATCACCCACTACCACATCGACCTTGAGTCACGCCGGGATGCTGGTTTTGGGGCCTCGGTTCTCCAGTCTTTATACCCTAAGTAGGGGGTGTGCACCTTGCCTCCCTCCTGGAGAACTGCTAGGAGTCTGCCAGACAGTGTGGCTGAACAAGCGATCCATGTCCCTAGAAATACAGGTTACTGCGTGTAACAGGGTTCTAGGAATGGTGTATGTTGTTCATCCACTGACCCACCCGGCTTCCAGCGGGCTAAATCTGGCGTCATGGGCAGAGCCGAGAGTTTTACCACCCGGGTGGGTGGGAGGAGCCAGCCTGAAGACCTTCCGGCAAGATTTAATGCGGCAAGGAACCTGCCAGACAGTGTGGATGAACAACATATACCATTCCTAGAACTCCTGTTACAGCAGAGTAACCTGTATTTCTTGGGTGCTTCAGCTCATAGCAGAAGGACACTCCGATAGTTTCTTCAGAAAGCACCTCGCCACCCCCCTCTGAAGTCGTCGTATTCAAGGGAACACCTTCTCTTGGTCCAGGAGGAAATTTCAGCTCTCCTGCTGAAACAAGCACTAGAACCTGTCCCTCCATCTGCAAGGGACGGGTTACTATTCCCATTTCTTCCTGGTCCCAAAGAAGACAAGAGATCTCAGACCAATTTTGGATTTCAGTTCCCTGAATCTTTTCGTAGAATACAAAAGGTTCAGGATGCTCTCTTTGCAGAGCCTGTCATCGCAAATACCTTCGGGTTGCGCTCCCGCTTGGTCTGTCCTCGGCCCCCCGAGTGTTTACCAAATGCCTGGCAGTGGTGGCGGCCCACCTGCGTACCAGGGGAGTGCAGGTTTTCCCGTACCTGGATGATTGGCTCCTGGTGGCCTCTTCCAGGGAGGAACTCCTGCGTTGCCTCTCCCTTACCCAGCAGGTTTTTGCCTGCCTGGGTATTACCATCGACCATTCCAAGTCTCATCTGGTCCCATCCCAGAGACTATAATTTATTGGGGCGATTCTCGATATGACCATGGGCAAGGCCTTCCTGCCTCCGGACAGGGCGTCCAACCTCCAGACTCAAATAAGTCTACTGTCCGACCGCAGGATGGTCTCTGCGAGGTCGGTCCTTCGCCTTTTCGGGCTCATGGCGGCTGCTATCCTGACGGTTCCTTGCGCTCTACTCCACATGAGAATTTCTCAGTGGACTCTACGCTCCCAGTGGGATCAGCTAGTGGACGATCTAGATCACCCAGTTCTGGTCTCCTCAACGATGCTTCGAGACTTGCAGTGGTGGTTGGTTCGAGAGAACCTGTTTCGGGGAGTTCCTTTCTTTCGTCCTCCCCCCCCTCCCAGACTCCAACCATGGACGCCTCGGGCGAAGGTTGGGGAGCCCATCTAGGCCCTCATCGGACCCAGGGCTCCTGGTCCAAGCTAGAACAAGCCCTCCCCATCAGTGTGCTCGAGCTTCAGGCAGTGTTGCACGCTCTTCAAGCCCTTCACCAATACATCCTTCCCGGCCACCTAGCCGTCCAGAGGGACAATATGTGCATGGTGTGGTACATCAACAAACGGGGGGGGACTCGGTCCTACCCTTTTTGTAGGGAGACGATGAGGGTTTTGGATTGTGCAACACACTACCTTCACCTCATGGCAGTTCACGTTCCGAGAGTAGACAACATCCTGGCAGACAAGCTAAGTTGCTCTTCTGCTCTGATTCACGAATGGGAACTGGACCAAGGGGTCCTAGACAATATCTTCCGACTTTGGGGAACACCACAGGTCGACCTGTTCGCATCCCCCCTAAACGCAAAACTTCCCTTCTTCTGCTCGCTCGTTCCAGAGCGAGGCGCTTTTTGGAGCGACGCTTTCTCTAGACTGGAAGAACAGATTAGTCTATGCCTTTCCCCAAATTCCACTTATCCCACGAGTCTTGCAAAAACTAGCTTCAGAAGGAGCACAAATGATTCCGATTGCTCCTTTCTGGCCCAGACAAGTTTGGTTCTCTCTTCTACAACAATACTCAGAGGATCCTCCTCTTCCTCAGGTTGACCCTGGTCCATCCAGGCCTCAAATCCCTTCAACTGCATGCATGGCTCCTGCAGACTTAGTCCAGTCCCGTTTTGGAGCGTCTCCCAAAGTGGCAGAGATTTTGGTGGAGGTCAGAAAACCCTCCACCAGATCCACTTATGCCATTGAAGTGGAAAAGATTCACTATCTGGGCTGCTTCCAAGAACGTGGAATCTTTCTTCCGTTCAGCGGGGCTTCTGCTGGAGTATGTACGTCATCTGTTTGACCTGGGTCTCCGTCATTCTTCTCTGAAGGTACACATGGCGGCCATCTCTGCCTACCATGTTCCCTTCAGAGACGAAGCTTTCACTCAACTGGAGATCTCCAAGACCTTTCTCAGAGGGGTTCTCTGAGGCCCCCCATCCGTTCTCCTGCTCCCCCTGTGGGACTTGAACTTTGTTCTCGAGAAACTCACTCTCCCTCCCTTCGAACCTGCAGCTTCTGCGGATTTGAAGTTCCTTTCGTGGAAGACTCTCTTCCTGGTGGCCATTACTTCTGCTCGGAGAATTTCCGAGCTCCAGGCCCTGATGTGCAAAATCCCATACTTGATTTTTCACAAGGAACGAGTTGCTCTTCGCACGAATCCTAAGTTTCTCCCTAAAGTAGTAGCTGAGTCTACTCTGAATCGGTCCATAGAGTTACCTGCCTTTTTTACGCAGTATTCTAATCGGGGAGTATCTACTCCCTACTATGGATGTTCACCGGATTCTGAGATACTACACCAACAGGATGAAGGATCTCAGAAAGACTGATCAGTTGTTTCTCTTTTGCTCATAAAAGGGAAGGCAATGCTGTTTCCAAGCAATGCCTAAGTGGTTGGCTCATTGCATCACTTTCTGTTATGACAAATATAGAAAGACCCTACCAGTTCAAGTAAGAGGCCACTCCACCAGAGGAGTAGCTGCCTCAGCAGCTTGTTTCAAAAATGTGTCTGCGGCAGACATCTGTGCTGCCACCACCTGGACTTCCGTCCATACCTTTACTAAACACTACAGTTTGGATGTTGCCTCTGGCCGTAGAGCAGGCTTCGGGCTGGCTGTTCTGCAAGGCCTCTTGTCTTGAGGCTTGCACAGCTAGAACTGCTTTTTGGAGTAGTTTTTCCTCCTCCCGTGCCTCTCTTTATTCCAGACAGCTTGGGACTCGGTCCTATATGTAATTACCTACTGCAAGAGCCCTCTCGAAGTAAGATGGTACAGTTACGTAAGAACTTACCGTAACAGTAGATCTTCGAGAGAGGCTCTTGCAGTAGGTAATACCTTCCCGCCCTCCATCCCCCTAGGCTTTTTCAGCTCCTTTTCCAGTGAGGGAAATATCCACTCCTCTCTCGTCCGGCCCGTAGCGGGAAAGAACTGGAAGGCGGGCGTCAGGGACCACCCCTTCATACCGACGTCTCCTGACGCTGGTCACCTGATGTGGGGGCGATCCCTCACCAGGGACTGCTGGCTAGAAATTTTTCCATGGGGTCCTGCCGCCTGCTGGCATCAGTCCTATATGTAATTACCTACTGTAAGAGCCTCTCTCGAAGATCTACTGTTATGGTAAGTTCTTGCGCAACTGTACGTTCTCAGTTATTTCTCACCTATGGAAAAGTGGGAAAGGGCAAACCAGCCACTATGCGAACTGTTGCCAGGTGGATTGTCTCTTGTATCCAGTTCTTGTATTCGAAGCTTGGGAAGGTACCTCCCTCAGGCCTGAGGGCTCATTCTAGGAGGTACGGCTGCTTCGCGCGCAGCTGCTTGAGATGTACCTTTAGTGGAAATCTGTAAAGCAGCCACCTGGAAAACTGTTCACATATTTACCAGACATTACTCTCTGGACATTCAGTCTAGAAGTGATGCTAGGTTTGGCAGAGCTTGTTCCCAAAATAGGTTCTGTGACTCCCTCCTCGGGGGGGGGGGGGGACGCTTGGTATACCGTCTGCATATAGTCAGAATACAGCAAGACGACATGTTTGAAGCAAAAATTACTCACCTTAGTAATGTTTCTTCTAATGGAGTTTTGCAGTATTCTGACCTGCCCCCCTTCCTGGAACCTAGTAGTTTTCGGATGTGGGTGGGCAGGCATAGTGCTGCACCCCAGAGGTGTACTTGACATACCCTATCTTAAGGGTTTTATTAGTATTGTTAATGTTTTAATTTCACTACCTACTTTATTTTATCCTCAACTTTTTTGGGGGGGTTCTCTACTTGAGTCTTTTGACCCTAAAAACTGTTTGTGGTGGCCATTTGGCTTACAAAAAGTTTGAAACAGTTTCCACCTGTTAATTTAGTTAGTGCTCGTAAGAATCTGACCGTTACACTTCAGAGTGCTAGAGACAGAGGTTTGGAAACCGTGCTCGAGCTCAACATTCTATGCTTCTGCATAAAGTTAACTCTTTACTCTCCGGGACAGTTAAAGTGCTGGGGCTAACTGCATATAGTCAGAATACAGCAAGACTCCATTAGAAGAAACCGCATTACTGAGGTGAGTAATTTTTTCTTGTCCACTGCAGGACTTCTGTGATTCTCTGTTTCGGTGGGCCTGTAGGGTGTTAGCTTGTGTGCGCCCTCTATTGGCCGTTCTATGGCTCAGCTGGATGTGGCCTATACTTTCCTGTGAGGCATTCCACATTTGTAGCCTCCTGGTCTGTATTCTGTTCCCAACTTGGGCCCTGGATTTTCCTTTAAGGTAGTGGACTCTGCTGTTTGCTGTCCATCACGTCTTCTGGGTACCAGTATCTGTCATGAAAGGTGATCTTCCTGGACTTAGGTCTTCACCATTTATTCACACTTCTGGGTTCTAGCCAGAGCTGGTAGGACCCTGTGGTAGCCAAAATATTCAGGAGGGCCGACATCGTGGTAGGACCGTGCATATGCGGCACTGCGAGATCAGCTTACGCCTTTATAGGCTACCTCAGCATCGACCCTCCAGCCACCTCTGTTCCTTTTTTCCCCCGCAGTCTACTGTGCTTCAGTGGCGATGCTTGCCCACCGGGAGTCGGTTCTTCACGTCTGCTTGACGGCCACATTTAGTCATTGTTTTATTTGTTTTTTCTGTGTTTAAAAGAAAAAAATGTTTTCTCTCAGCCCTGCCATTGACTGAGTCGACCATAGACGTTCTTGGTGACTGTAGGGAGACTTTGCTGGAAAGCTGTGGGGTCTGACCACGAGCAGTTCGATGCTCAAGAGGGAGGGCAGTCATCTCCTACCCACAAAAAGTGGGCCCGTTTCCTATCTCAATTGGGGACCTGGCACCACTCTACCTCGTTCTTCCCAATGGAGGAGGAAAAGGCACTGCTCGAGGTCGCCTTATGGTACATCTGAGGGAGTCTTCAGCTGTGAAGAGTGGCAGGCACACCCTGACCTCTCCTGGTTCCCCGGTGGCTTCCATCCTTGGCAACTAGGACACTTGTCATCAGAGTCCCTCTCTGTCTTCTTGTGGAGTTTCCGGTGGGCAGTTTCATCATTGAGCTGCTGTTGTGGAGGAGTGGTTTTCATCGCCCGTTTCAGGTGTCCCTTCTGGTGGACCCAGCTTCGGGACCTTTGGACCTAGGTGCTGCTGGCCCACGGGTGGGTCATTCAGGACTTGATGCATGTCTGGTGCTGATGGCGAGTACTCCCACCTCACCAGTGCCGTTGATGCCTGTCCCATGTGCCTTTCTCCCTCACCTTGACTCTTTGCAGGGGCCAGCTTCAAACACCATGAAGTCTTGCTATATTATAACAATAGCAGTCAGCCACTGCAGCTGAACTGCCCTGGAGAGGAAGGAGTTAACTCCAGAAGATCTGGAGTTCTACAGCGCGAGGGCGCTGTGCCCAAAGCTCTATCTGGCAGTTTCAAATGAAACTGTCAAATTCTTTACTCCGTTTCACTGAACAGTCGCTCCGGAGATCAGCTCCTTCAGCTCGGTTCATTCTCGGTTCAAGCGAGTATTTTTCAGTTCATTTTAACCGCCAAAAGTTATTATTTTTACCGCATTTCGGTTTTAAAGCTCTATCTGGTAACCGTAAGTACTAAAATTTAAGTCTGTGTGGAAAATTATCGGTTCGGTTTTGAACCGATCGGTTGGTTTTTTCTGCATTTTAAAAGTGTACAGTGGGTTTTAGAGTGCGGTTCCCGGTTCTTATCGGTTCTAAAAAACCGAATTATAACGTTTTTTTCAAATACCCGTGACACGGTTAGGAACCGATAAGGGTGTCTTGCCTGGCACTGCCATCAAAAGGGCAAGTTTTGGTTAGGCTGGCATTATGTCTGAGAAACCCAAAAGAAAAACCGGGCCCACTGGGTTTCAACACTGTGATGTCTGTGGGGATGCCTTTGCCAAGGCTGACCCACACACCACTTGTGTTTATTGTCTGGGGGCTGACCACCTCCTGTCAGACTGCCAGGTGTGTAAAAATTTCCCTGCAGCCACCCTGGAGAAGAGATTGGGCGGCTCAGGGCGACGAGGCCAAAAGTCCGCTGACCGGATAGCCAGCCCGGTCCAGTACCCACGGACCAGAGGGAGTGCCCTCTGACCAGGGGCGAGACTTCCTCGGCAAAGGAAGGCTGGTTCAGAGGAACCAGTCGCAAGTAAAAGACAGGGAAATCAGTAGGTCTGGAGTCCAAAATTGTGTCTCCAACTGCTGCAGAGATAGCTAAAGCCATTCAGATTGTCCAGTCACTGTCTCAGGGATCTGTAGAACCACCAACAGCTGGTAAAGGTTGGTTCGTTCAGTCCCAGTGGTTCAGGATTTTGAAGTTGAGGATTTTATGAACCACAGGAGGGAGGAATTTGATCAATATATGTGTGTGGCGGGGCTGGGCGTGCCCATTGAACGGGCATTTCTCCAGACAGACCTTTAGAATCTCCTCCTATTCTGTCTGAGTCCCCTTCTTTCTTTATTTTTTACAAAAAGGTTGCAGAAACCCTTCAGCTTCCTTTAGAGGAGGCTGTGGATGAGCAAGAGGAGCCTGATTATGTGGAAATGATGAATATTCCAGAGTCTAGGAGGTTGTCTATTCCTTTGCATAAGTCATTTAGGAAGCAAACAAAGATTTTAAAAAATCCTCATTCTGTCCCTCCTGTAGATAAAAAAATGGACAGAAGGTATACTTTGTCAGGCTCGGATACAGACTTCCTTACTGAGCAGTGTAGTCATGTAGGTGTGGTACAAGCTGCAGCCTGTGACAAGGCTAATATTCCTCTGGCCTCACATCCTCCTGATAAGGATTCCAGGAAGATTGATGCCATGGCGAAGAAACAGTATATGGCAGCTTCTTTGGGACTCAGGCAGGCAAATTATATGGCTTATGTAGCTAGATATCAGAAATCTAGGTGGGACACAGTATTGCAGTTAGCCAAGCAGGCCCATGGCCAGCTGGCTAGTGAGTTGGAACAGGTGGCTGCTGATGGCATTGAAGCCTCTAAAGTTCAATTTCATACTGCTGTTGATGTTTCTTCTAGGGTCATGGCCACTTCTGTAGCTTCCCGTAGGTTGGCATGGCTCAGATGCACTAATCTGTCCCAAGATACCCAGTCAAAGGCTATGGATTTTCCTGTAGTGGGAAATTCTCTTTTTGGGGAGCAAACAGAAAACTATATGAAAAAGATGGATGAATACAGAACTACCTACAAAAGTGCCCAGGCTAAGGAAAAGCATGCCATGCCACAAAGGCATGCTCCCAGAGGTAGGGGCAGGCCCTTTTCCAGGCCTTATTACCAATTTCAAGCCTCCTCTGCTGTCTCTGCAGAGGGTTTCTTCAGAGGCAGGGGTAGACGTGGCACAAGTGAACCGTCCCCTCCCTCAGCCTAAGGCTGCTGCTAAGCAGGCACCCTGATGGTGTCCAGGGCCGATTCTCCTGTACCAGTGGGGGGCAGGTTGGCCTATTTCAGCCGGAACTGGCTGTCCCTAACTACGGACAGATGGGTTCTGGAGGTAATAGGCCAGTGTCTGGTTCTCAGCTTCAAACACTTTCCAAAGATGAGAGCCAGGCATTTTCCACCTGCAAATCCTTCAGAAGCCCTTGCTTTGGAAGCAGAGGTTTCTGCTCTGCTGGACTCCAAAGCAGTGGAAAGGGTTCCTCCTTGCCATCAGGGCAAGGGGCTTTATTCAAGATACTTTCTTACCCCAAAAAAGACAGGAGAATGGCGGCCCATTCTAGATTTAAGATACTTGAACAAGCATCTGTTGAAACCAAAGTTCAAAATGTTGACTCTGGCAATGATATTGCCTTCCCTAAGGCCAGGGGACTGGCTAGCTTCCCTGGACCTCAAGGATGCCTATTTTCATGTTCTGATCAGGCCTTCTCACCGAAAGTACCTCAGGTTCGAACTGCCCTCAGGCCACTACCAGTTCAGGGCAATGCCCTTCGGCCTTACCTCTCAAGGGTATTCACAAAATGTCTCGCTGTAGTAGTGGCTCACTTAAGAAGGCAAGGTTGTGTGTGTTTCCCTACCTGGACGACTGGCTCATTGTGGGTCAGTCTCCAGGTCAGGTGAAATCCCACTTGCAAGTCACCCAGCAGCTCTCACTTCCTGGGATTCCTGCTAAACTTACCAAAGTCAGTTCTGGAACCAGTTCAGGTCCTAACTTTCATAGGCGTAGAATTGAACACAAGGTTAGCCAGGGCTTTTTCTTCCCTCGGAAAGGGTGGACAGACTCATCGCCCTGGCATCCTCCCTTTACCCTGTGGTCTTCGACCAGCAAGGCATTTTCTGCAACTCCTCGGGCACATGGCTGCTTCCACAGCTGTCGTGCAGGGAGCAAGATTCCAGATGAGGGACATTCAGTTCCATTTGAGGGCCTATTGGTCTCAAAGGAAGGACCCCTACAAGTTGGTCCCAGTTACTCAAACTCTGATCCTAGCCTCCACTGGTGGCAGGTCCAGAGCAATTTAAGACAGGGGTTCCCTTCATTCCATTTCTCACTCCCTCATCCTCACCACGGATGCCTCCCTGTTAGGGTGGGGGCTCACCTGGGCGACCTTGCCACTGGGGTATGGTCTCCTCAGGAGTCTCTGCCCACATCAATCTTTTGGAACTCAGAGCTGTCTTTTTAGCTCTTGGTGTTTTCAGATTCTGTCCAGAACAAAGTGGTTCAAGTCAGGACAGACAATACCACCACAATGTGGTACATCAACAAGCAAGGGGCACCTGGGTCTTCAGCCTCGTGCAAACAATGAAGTTGTGGTCTCTGGCTTACTCCTGAACACCTCCCTGATAGCGGTTCATCTCCCAGGGAAGGACAATGTCCTGGCGGACGCCCTCAGCAGAATTTCTCAGGGCCATCACGAATGGGCTCTGAATCCACAAGTGCTGGGGTCTGTCTTTGCCAGATGGGGCACTCCTCAGATAGATCTTTTCGCAGCCCCAGACAACCACCAACTTCCTCTTTTCTGTTGCAGGCCTCCAGTTCTGGGCTCAGTCCCTCTGGGCCTTTCTGTTGGACTGGAAAGGAAGTTCCTGTATGCCTTCCCTTCCTCTCCTTTCAGGGTACTAGTAAAATCAGATCTCAACCTTGCAGAGTGATTCTGATTGCCCCAGATTGGGCCAGACAGCCCTGGTACCCTCTGCTCCTGTCCTTGGCAGTCCACCTGCCCTGAGCCTGCCCAGAGTCCACGACTTACTGGCCTTTGCACAGGGGAGAGTGTGGTATCCGGACCTCAAATCCCTCCACCTCAAGGCTTGGCTCTTGAGGAGCTAGAATTGCTGACTTACACCTTTCTCAAGGTGTCATGGATATTTTAAAGGCTTCAAGAAGCCTTCCACTAGAGCCACTTATAATTCTAAGTGGAAGAGGTTTTCCATCTGGTGCTCTGAGAGGCAGATTATCCCAGAATCTGCTGATCTTCATTCTACTGGACTGTTTGGTCCATCTGAATTCCCTAGGCCTTAGACCAGCTACCTGAAGGTTCATCTGGCAGCTGTCTCTGCTTTTGTGTCAGCAGGAAGCCTGCCTCCCTTTCTTCTCACCCGGTGTTCTCCAAGTTTTTAAAGGGTTACTTCATACTAACCCTCCTCGTGAACCAGCTCCCGCCTGGGACCTGAATATTTGCATTGCTCAGTTAATGCAACCTCTTGAGCCTCTGTCTTCTGCAGAGCTCAAGTATTTAACTTGAAAACCGTTTTCCTAGTAGCTATCCACCTCTGCCAGACGATAAGTGAGCTACAGGCCCTGTCAGTGGAAGAAGATTTTATCTCTTTCCACAGAGATAAGGTAGTCCTTAGGACTAATAGAAATTTTTGCCTAAGGTGGTTTCTGATTTCCACCTGAATCAATCTATCTCTCTCCCAGTATTTTCACTGAGCATTCTTCCTCAGGTGAGAGGAGACTGCACAGCTTGGATGTCAAAAGAGCCTTAAGCTACTATTTAGAGCGCACCAGAGGTCATAGTTCGATCCTCCAACTCTTTCTTACCTATGGCGAGGTTGGCAAGGAAACCTGCCACTAAGAGAACAATTGCAAGGTGGATTGTTTCTTGTATCCAATTCTGTTATCAGAAACTGGGTGAGTACCCCCTCAGGATTGAGGCCCACTCCACCAGGGTACAGCTGCATCTCATGGCTGCTGAGAGACATCCCATTCTGGAGATTTGTCAAGCTGCTACCTGGAAGACAGTTCACACCTTTACCAAGCATTATTCCCTGGATGTCCAGTCCAGGAGAGATGCTCGGTTTGGCACAGCTGTGCTTCAGAGCCTATTTCCTAAGTAGGTTCTGACCCTCCTCCATGGAGGTACTGCTGTGTAATCTGCTATTGTTATAATATAGCAAGACTTCATGGTGTTTGAAGAAAAATTACGCTGCCTTAGTAATTGCTTTTCTTCTCATGGAGTCTTGCTATATTATAACCTCCCTCCTACCCCTCTCAGAACTTCTACTTGGGTAGGGTGGCGAATGGTGCAAGCACTGTGTCATGCCATTGTAGTTTTCCCTTACCCTCTTTTCCTTTGGGTTGGGATCTAGATTGTTTCATTTAGGTTATTTATATTGCCCCTTCCTGGACTTGAGTCTTTGGGGAAGGGGGTTCATATGTGCTTGTCAAGGGTGGTAAGCGAACCATAATACCATCAATTTTTGTTATTATGGCTCTGAGTGTTTCTTTGTTCTTTATATTGTTGTTATTACTACTAGTAGGTAGCCATGGGCTAGTGTAGTTTTCCACACAGACTTTCCGTCCTTTGATGTTAGCTTCGTAAAGATCTGACAGTTTCATTTGAAACTGCCAGATAGAGCTTTGGGCACAGCGCCCTCGCGCTGTAGAACTCCAGATCTTCTGGAGTTAACTCCTTCCTCTCCGGGGCAGTTCAGCTGCAGTGGCTGACTGCTATTGTTATAATATAGCAAGACTCCATGAGAAGAAGAGCAATTACTAAGGTGAGTAATTTTTTCACAGGTACCGCTTCCCTCCTTTTTGTAGGTCTGGTGGTGGTTCTCTGACTCTGGTTCTGTGTCTGTGGCATCTTCATGTGAGCCTTTAACAAATACCAGACTCCTCGCCAACCCGTCGGCACAGTGATTGGATTTCTGCTTGCAACGCCCGCAACCGGGTTCGGGAACGGAGCCAGGGCATTGGAGGGCCGGTCAGGGAGAAGGATGGAGTGTCCCAAGGAGTGCCCTCCTGAGGGAGGGTGGGAGTGTGTCCGACGCCTGACTGACCCCGGATGGAGGCCGGGGGTACCGCAGTGGCTGGCACCTGAACGTTCTGGGGAGGGACGCTGGACGTCATTGCACGTCCCGCCCCGTGGAAAAAGAAAAAGAAAAACTACTCTGCTGCAGAGGACGACCGCCCCAGCTTCTGGCCTCAATTGCTCCCCTGCTTCTCCGACTCCAATATGGCTCCACGGATGGCATCTCCAGGCCCTGAACCCTGCACGGTGGTGTGGGGAGGGAGCAATGTCGGCAGTAGCCAGCACCTTCTCTTGTCATAGATGGGCCTGTTAAGGTGCCGTGGCCCCACCCTACGGGGCAAGCCATGGGATATCCTGGAAGTAAGGCACAAGGGAAGTGAGGTGGATGCTAGGGGGCGACTCTGAAGGAATGGCGACCGAAGGGGCAAAAGTATACTAAATAAATACCTCAGCCACAAAAAGACAACGCAGCACAAGGCATAGGGCCCGACAGTGACCAGTGCTGACCCCAGTACCACCTCAGCTGCCCAAGGGGGACATCTCGGGGACGCTGGGAGGTCGTCTGACTCAGTTCTTCTATCAGTAGGAACTCGTCACCTCGGACAAATGGATCCTCCAGATTGTTCAGGAGGGTTATTTCCTGTATTTTGCAGAGATCCAACCGGATCTCCTGCCCAAGCGACTGCACAGCCTGTTCGCCACTCAGTCAGACCTTCTCACCTCAGAGATGCAGGGCCTTCTCAGAAACAGGGCAGTAGAAATGGTTCCTTGGACAGAAAGGAGCACGGGTTTTTACTCCCATTTCTTTTTGGTTCCAAAGAAGGCAGCATGCGCCTTATTCTCTACCTGAAAAAGTCGAAGAAGTTAAAGATAGTCTTCCTAGGGATACTACGTCCGCTTTATCAGTAAGATTAGCTGGCATCCCTGGATATGCAGGATGTTTACCAGCACGTTCTAGTGCACCCACGCCACGCCACAGGCACCTCCATTTTGTGGCCTTGGATCAGCACCATCAGTTAGGAGTCCTGCCCTTTGGGCTCTTCTCAGCATCTCGAGTCTTTACAAAGTGTTTTGCAATTTTAACTGCACATCTTCGAAAGCACAGCATTCAAGCCTTACCCCTACCTAGACAATTGGCTCATAGCAAGCCCATGAAGGCAAGAGACATGAGGCTGTCTCCACGTCGTCTCGGTGCTTAACTTCCATGGGGGTTCTGCTGAACCTGGAGAAGTTGCCGCTTCAAGCTTCTCAGCAGCTTCTCTCCATAGTGGCTCTCGACACTTCTAGGGCAAGAGCCTTCCTTCCATGGACAGGAGAGCAGACATTCTCCAGATGACTGTCTTCATCAGTGCAAATAACCCGGTGAGAGCTCACTCCATGCAACAGATGCTGGGTCTTATGGCCTCATCCGTTTTCAAATGCGCCTCCGGCTCAGTTGCACGAGGGACCACACGGTGGATGCTTAGCACACAGTGGTCTCCAGTGACACACCCACAGTCTTACCCCATCAAAGTGACCTGAGTCTCTGAGGAGGTCACTTGCATGATGGACTCAGGACAGCCTTCAGCAAGGTTTGCCTTTTGCCCCTCCAGAGTCTGATTACCATCACCACAGATGTATCTCTGAATGGTTGGGCTCACTGTCAGGAGTTCCACACTCTTGAGTATGGAACCAGGATGGAGTCTCACATTCACATCAGTGTTATGGAGATGAGAGCGGTCCTGTACACTGTTCAAGCCCTAAAGGATGTTCTCTGTCACAAAGTAATCCTCCTTCAGACAGACAACAAGGCTGTGATGTATTACATCAACAAACTGGGAGGAGCCCACTCCTACCCCTTGTGTAGGGAAGCCATGAGGGTATGGGAGCGGTGCCTTGAGCAGAATGCTCTGATTCAGGCAGTTTTCCTGCTGGGAGTTCAGAACAACCTGGCGGATCACCTGAGCAGAACAAGGGCAAACCCTCAATAGTGGTCTCTAGGATAAGGCGTCATGCAGTCTCTCTGAGTGGGGACGTTTGGCCGTGGACCTTAGTGCATCCCCACTCACACAAAACTGCCTCTAGTCTGCTCAAGAAATCCAGAATCTGGCGTCTTCTGCATTCAGACTATGGTGGACAAGATTCTTTCCTTACGCATTTCTTCCGGTACCACTAGTTCAGAGGGTGCTGCTCTACGGGGGGCAAAATGATTCTGGTTGCACTATACTGGCCTCGACAGATCTGATTTCTGTTAAACATGTTGTCCAAGACTTCTCTAAGGCAGCTACCTCTACGGATGGACCCCCTGACACAAGGATCCCTGGTTCATTCCATTCTGCACTCTATTGATCTCCATGCCTGACTCCTGAAGATAGATAGAAGTGGGATGGTTCAAGGTTACCCAGAGAATCTCGCACCTTTTCCTAGAAGCACGTAAGCCCTCCACCAGGAAAACTTGTACCGTTAAATGGAAGCATTTTTCGATTTGGTGTGCTTAGATCCCTCTGGATCCATTCTTATGCCCACTAAAGTTGGAATACTTGTTAGACTGTTCAGACACAGGACGGCAGTATTCTGTGGTCAAGGTACACCTATGCGCGCTTTCTGCCTATTACAAGCCGGTCCACAATGTCTCTGGCTCAGTCGCTTTTGTTCAAGAGATTCCTCAAAGGCATCTTACACACAAGGCCTTCGGTTAGAAAACCGGTGGCTGTCTGCAATATTAATATCATGCTGGAGATGCTGACTCGCAAGCCTTTTGAGCCTCTATCTACGTGCAAGTTGAAGTTCCTGGCCTGGAAGACCACCTTTCTGATGGCCATCAACTCAGTTCGCAGAGTCTGAGATACATGAACTAGTCCCAGACCCTCCCTCTGTGCTCTGTCTTTCACAAAGACCAGGTTGTTTCAGTTTCACCTCGAGCCCATGGTTTTGCCTACTTACTTCGCTAACTTCCAAAATGAGGACCACACCCTTCATTCCTTGGATGTCAGGAGCCATATGATTCTACATAGATAAAACTGGGGACATCCGCAGAGCAACTTTGTCTTTCAGTGTGGCCCGGATGAGCTGGCTGGTATCCGTCCAATGTAATTCTGCATGGGTAGTGGCATGTCTTCATAATCGTTGTTCTATGGCACAGGTCAAGTTGGAAGGCCAGGTTCGTGCCCACTCAATTAAAGGGGTTGCTGCGTCCCTGGCAGAAATACGCTCTGTTCCCTTTACTGAGATTTGCAAAGTGGCAACTTGGAGCTCAGTGCACACGTTTGTGAAACACTACTGTAGATGTCCATACCAGACAGCGTGCGTCCTTTGCCAGGACACTGCTTAATGGGATTCTGTCCTGAGTGAACACTCTCCTGCTGCTCTGCTCGGGAGATTGGTTTACCTTGGTACTCTAACCAGAAGTGTGAATAAACTGTGTGAACCTAAGTGCAGGAAGATATGGAAATTACGTACCTACCGTAATTCAAACATGAAGTCTTGCTGTATTATGACATTATGTAGATAGCCCCAGCACTTGAACTGCTCCAGAGAGGAAAGAATTAACTCTGTGCCGGAGCTTAGACAGTAGAGCTCGAGCTTGGTTCAAACCTGTCTACTGCACTTTCAAGTGTAACTCAGAATCTTACTTCGAGAGGGCTCTTGCAGTAGGTAATTACATATAGGACTGACGCCGGCCGGCGGCAGGACCCCACGGAAAAATTTCTAGCTAGCAGTCCCTGGCGAGGGACCGCCCCCACGTCAGGTGACCGGTGTCAGATGACGTCGGTATAAAGGGGCAGTCCCGGACGACCGCCTTCAAGTTCTTTCCCGCCGTCAGCTCGTGCAGAGCCTCGCGGTGAAGTTCCTATCGCTCAGTCCTGTTACTTCATCGGTTTTTCCGAAAAGTTTCAGTATTTTGTATTTTCTATCGTCAGGTGAACGTCGGTATGTCTTGCACTTCAAAAAATAAGTACGGAGCCCAACTGCCTCACAAAGACGGTCACTCCCTCTGCCTTTTATGTTTAGGCCCCTACCACACGGTCGACAAGTGTCCGCACTGCCTTCATTTCAACGCGGCCACCCGCAGACGACGTCAGCAGTCTCTCGAAGCCCATCTCCTCAAGAAGATGTCCGCAATGGAGAAGGAGTTGAAGAAACTCCGGCAGGCATCGACCTCCCCTGAAGAGCATAAGAAGCGGGACAAGGAAAGGCACCGGGAGAAGGCCTCCTTCTCCGCGACTCCGGCTGGAGTCGTGGGCAAGGTGACGTCCCCTCCGGGGGATCGCCCAACTGCAGCCTCCAAGGCTTTGGAGGAGGCGTCGGCCTGCCCGTCGGGTTCGCGTTCGAGCCCGCAGGGTGCCTCCGGGCAAAAGGAGGCTCCAGCCCCCAGTACCGCCACAGGCTTGCGGCCTACTAGTGCGGCTGCCTCCCATAAGTCGGATGTCGGCTCCTCCGTCCGCCGGAAAAGGCTGCTAAGACGCCCGACCCTTCGGGGCGGCGCACGGCAGTGTCCCCATCAGACCGGGCCGCTTCTCATCCTCGGCCCGTCTCCGATGAGGACCCCCAAGTCGGGCCCGGCTCCTCTGGTGTCCACGGGACTCTACCCCTAAGTCACATGTCGGCTCCTCCGACGCGATGCGCCAGGCCTCGGAGCTCACGGCAGACCCTGCTTCGTCTGTCGTACCAGGTTCCCCGCAGCCTTTGCTGCCGTCAGGGGAGCCAGAGTCCCCCCTGCCCTACCCCAGGGATTTTTCTCCTCCATCCCTTGAGGCTCGGGATCCTGGGCTACCGTCCGATCCTCTTCCTACAGAGCCGGATCTGACGTCTGCTCCCCTGGTGCCAGTTCCGACGCCGGCGGGGAATATTCCTCTTCCATCGGGCCCTCCACCCCACGGGCCTATCACGGTTGATCCGTCCGTGGAGTTCCCGGCTGGGCCGTCTGCTCCGGCAGCTCCTCCGGTGCCTGGGTATCCGCCGTCCTATCAGACGCCGGTTTTCCCAGGTCCACAGTATCCTGCGCTGCAGTACCTGGCGCCGTCGTCACAGTACCCTGCTCCGGTATTCCCGGAGCTGGGTTACGGATACTCTCCTTACGGATTTAATCCATGCAACTATCCCCTTCCTACTCCACTGCCCCTAGGCCGCCGGTGGATCTCCAGGAGACTCTGGCCTCCTGGTGGGCTGAGGCCAAGGCTGAGCTCACCAAGGAAGTAGAGAGCCGTCTTACGGCGACGGTGCCACCCG
Organism: Neoceratodus forsteri; assembly: GCA_016271365.2. Classification (NCBI taxonomy): domain Eukaryota; kingdom Metazoa; phylum Chordata; order Ceratodontiformes; family Ceratodontidae; genus Neoceratodus; species Neoceratodus forsteri. The sequence continues at coordinate 578,854,229 of CM028138.1, forward strand.
GCTCCCCATCGCCCCAGATAGCACCTCCCTCTTAGCCTCCGGTTCCGGTCTCTGCCTCGGGATCCAGAGAGGGGCAGGACGCAGCGTTCGGGGATCCCCTAAGGAACCCATTCCTCCCCCAGGCGGTCAGGAGTCTTACTTTGCCGAATTCTTCTTCTTCTCTCTCGGACTCCTCGGAGGCCTCCGATGGGTGTTCCGAGAAAGACGACGAGCCGCGCTCTCCGTCCAAGCCCCGGCTGAGGACTCCTTTGAAGTCTCTTCCGGAGGATCCTTCCTTCACGGAGTTGCTCAGGAAGATCCAGGAAGTCCATCAGTGGCGTTCCTTAGAGCCAGATCCTCAGCGGGTTAAACTTGCCGAACATCTGGACTTGCCCCTTACGACTCCTACCCTAGCGCCACCCTGGATCGAGCCTCACGTCCACCTTGTTTCCACTATTTGGAAACAACCGTCGGCTTTAGACCCACTTCCTCGGAAGTCCAACAGGCTATACCAGGCTCGGAGGATGTAGACTTTGAGATTCTCACCCCTATGCAGACTCGGTTGTGATTAGGTACCGCTCACGGCGGTCCAGCCACCAGAAACTATTGAGCTAAGTCTCCCCCGGATAAGAGATCCGCCTTCCTGGATCAGTATGGAAGGAAGATCTATGCTTCTTCCACACACAGGATTAGGGCCCTAAATTATGTAGCACATATGGGGATTACCAGAAGGCTGTCCTTACCAAGCGGAATCTAAAGATTGACTCCTTGCCTGATTCCCAAGTCAAGCAGGAGTTAGCCAACCTGGTCCCGTTCTGTTACGTTAGGCCAATGGTCCTTTCTGAGGACAACCTACGATGCAGTGGACACCGCGGGGGCGGAGCTCTCGTTGCCGTGGAGTCTTGGCGTCGCATGGCTCCATGTGTCAGGTCTGGTCCCGGAGGTGCAGTCAGCAATTCAAGAAGCACCTTTCGGGGTTCTGTGCTTTTAGCGGTGATGTCAAGGACATCATCACTGACTTGCAGGAGAAGGGGCTGACCCGCCGATCTGTTGGTTCAATGTGCTGTCCCTTTTGCAAGACTGGCCGGCCTCAAGCGAAACCTCAGGAAGGTGGGCCACTAAGCGATCAGGCCCCGCCGCCCAAAAGCAACGGGTGTCCCAGCTGCTTGGTCGCTGCCTCACACCACCCTGACTCCTTCCTCTCCCACCTGCTCACGGACACCCGGAGGAACCGGTAGGAGGAGATTCTCCCTCCACCTTCCGGGTTGGGAGGGATAACATCGGATTCATGGGTCCTTCCAGTCATCACCCTTGAGGGCACTCCATAGAGTTTCACCAGAAAGCTCCCGCCACCCCCTCTAGAACTCCCTTGCTCAAGGGACCATCTTACCTTGGTCAGGAAGAAATCTCTGCTCTCCCCACGATGCAGGCTTATAGAGCCCGCCCCCTCACCTCCACGGACGGGTTACTATTCCCATTTTTCCTTTTGTACCAAAGAAGACTGGAGATCTCAGACCCATTTCTAGTCTCAGCTCCTGAACCTATATGTGGAATACAAGAGGTTCAGGATGCTCTCCTTCAAAACCCTTTGCCCCTGCTTCGGACCGGTCCAATGGCCTGTGCACTGGATAACAGGATGGGACCTGCACATCCCCGATCGCCCTTCGCACCGAAAGTACCTCAGGTTTGCGTTTCAGGGGGACCCACTACCAATTCCGGGCGCTCCTTTTGGTCTTTCCTCGGCTCCCCGAGTCTTTACCAAATGCCTGGCAGTGGTAGTGGCCCACCTCGTACTTTGGGAGTTCAGGTTTTTCCCTACCTGGACGACTGGCTCCTGGCGGCCCCGTCCGGGGAGGAACTCCTGCATTTCCTCTCCCTCACCCAGCAGGTTTTCTCTGGCCTGTGTATCACCATCAACCATTCCAAGTCTCACCTGGATCCTTCTCAGAGACTCCAGTTCATCGGGGCGATCCTATACGACTATGTGCAGGGCCTTCCTGGCTCCGGACAGGGAGGCCTCCCTCCAGTCCCAGATTTCCTTCTATCAGATCTGCGAGGTTCAGGCGAGGTGATGCTCCGTCTACTGGGGCCTCAAGCTACCAGTCACCGCGGTTCAGCGGCATGCCTCCACGCAGGGATCTCTCAGTGGACTCTCCGCTCTCAGTGGGATCAGCAGTAGGCGACCTAGTCTGGTTCTGATCTCCTTGCCAATAGTAGAGACTTGCAATGGTGGATGGTTAGAGAGGAACCTATTCTGGGGGTCCCTTTTTCATCCTCCCCGGTTAGACTCTGACCACGGGCCTTCAGGCGAGAAGGTTGAGGAGCCATCTGAGTCCTCACACAGACAGGAGCCTGTGGTCAAAATCGAGATTAGTTCTCCACATCAACGTGCTCGAGCTTCGAGCAGTGCTGTATGCTCTCAGGCCTTCACCAGCCACATCTTCCCGCCACCTTGCTGTCCAAAGCGGTCAACATGTGTGTGTGTGGTACATCAAGCAAGCAGGGAGGGACTCTGTTCTACCCGCTGTGCAGGGAAGCGATGAGGGTTTGGGAATGGGCAACTCTTCACATCCTTCACCTCACTGCGATCCATGTTCCGGGAGTCGACAATGTCCCGGCAGACAGGCTGTCGCCCGTCGGCTCTACCACACGAGTGGGAACTGGACGAAAAAGTTCTAAGAAGCATCTTCCGAGTTTGGGGGACTCCTCAGATAGATCTGTTCGCTCGCTCCAGAGCGAGACGCTTTCTGGAGCGACGCTCTGTCTCTAAGTTGGAAGGACAGATTTGTCTATGCTTTCCCCCAATTCCTCTGGTCCCTCGTGTGCTGCAGAAACTGGCTTTGGAAGGAGCGAGAATGATTCTGATAGCTCCTTTCTGGCCTGGGCAAATCTGGTTCTCTCTTCTACAACAATAGTCAGAGGTTCCTCCTCTTCCTCTTCCTTTATCTCCAGGATTGCTGACCCAGGATCAGGGGACCCTGGTCCATCCGGTACTCAGGTCTCTTCAACTTCATGCATGGCTCCTGCAGACCTAGCCCAATCTCGTTTTGGCGTCTCTCCTAAGGTGGCCGAGATTCTGGTGGAGGCTAGAAAGCCCTCCACGAGGTCCACCTACTGCTATGAAATGGAAAAGATTTTCCATTTGGGCTGCCTCCAGGAACGTGGAGCCTTTCTCCTGTCCTGTGGCCGTTCTCCTTGATTACATGCGGCATCTTTTCGACCTGGGTCTCAGTCACTCCTCTTCGAAAGTCCATATGGCAGCTATTTCAGCCTACCGTGTCCCTTTCACTGATGAGGCATTTGCCCAACTGGAGGTATCCAAAACTTTTCTCAGAGGGGCCCTTCATCTTAGGTCCCCTGTCCTGACTCCAGCTCCCCCTTAGACTTAAACTTTGTCCTCGAGAAACTTACTCTTCCTCCCTTTGAGCCTGCGGCTTCCACAGACTTGAAGTTTTTATCGTGGAAGACACTCTTCTTGGTGGCCATTACTTCCGCGTGCAAAATCCCTTATCTGATTTTTCACAAAGAACGAGTTGCTCTTTGCACGAATCCTAAGTTTCTCCGAAGGTGGTAGCTGAATCTACCTTAAATCAGTCTATTAAATTACCTGCCTTTTTCATGATGACTCCAACCAAGGAGAATACTTGCTCCACCATGGATGTTCACAGGATTCTGAGATACTACACAGATAGGACGAAGATCTCAGAAAGACTGATCAGTTGTTCGTCTCTTTTGCTCACAAAAGAGAAGGCAATGCTGTTTCTAAGCAATGCCTATCAAAATGGTTGCCCATTGCATCACTTTCTGTTATGACAAGTACAAGACCCTGCCGGGTCAAGTCAGAGGTCACTCCACTCGTGGTGTAGCAGCCTCTGCGGCTTATTTCAAGAACGTGTCTGCGGGAGACATCTGTGCTGCCGCCACTTGGACTTCCGTCCATACCTTCACTAAACATTATAGTTTGGACATTGCCTCTCGCCGTAGAGCAGGCTTCGGGTTAGCAGTCTTGCAAGGCCTCCTTTCTTGAGGCTTGCAAGGTATCATTTTGCTACTTCTTGGAGTAGTACCTCCTCCTGGTGCCTTTCCTTTGTTCCAGACTGCTTGGGATTCTGTCCTATATGTAATTACCTACTGCAAGAGCCCTCTTGAAGTAAGATAGTACAGTTACGTAAGAACTTACCGTAACAGTAGATCTTCAAGAGAGGCTCTTGCAGTAGGTAATATCTTCCCGCCTCCATCCCCCTAGGCTTTTCAGCTCCTTTCCATTGAGGGAAAATATCTGCTTCTCTCGTCTGGGCCTTCCGGGCCTGTGGCAGGAAAAGAACTGGAAGAGGCGGGCGTCCGGGACACGCCTTTATACCAGCGTCGTCAGCCAGCAGATCACCTGACGTGGGGGTGGTCCCTCGCCAGGGACTGCTAGCTAGAAATTTTTCCATGGGGTCCTGCCGCCGGCCGGCGTCAGTCCTATATGTAATTACCTACTGCAAGAGCCTCTCTCGAAGATCTACTGTTACGGTAAGTTCTTACGTAACTGTACTTTCTTACTCCGCCTAACTGAACAGTCGCTCCAGAGATCTCTCCATCGCTTTCAGTTCAGTATCAGTAAAATGTCGGGTTTATACCACATTTTCTTTTTTTCTTCGGTTCAGATCTGTCTGCGGTACAGTAAGTGCTTAGGTAGTCGACTGAGTGTATTGCGTGTGTGAGGAATTTTCCTGAGGCCACCCTAGAGAAGAGATTGGGCAGGCTTAAGGGAAAAGGAGGTTGAGAAGTCCGCTGACCAGGATGGCCAGCCCGGTTCGGTTCCAACCAAACCTGAGGGAGTGCTCTCTGACCAGGGCGATACTCCCTCAGGCAAAAGGAGAGTCGTTCCTGTGGGGTCTGTTCCGGCTAAGATAAAGAGAGAGGAATTGGCTGGCTCAGATTCAGAACCACATTGTGCAACCGCAGAAGAAATTGCCAGGGCGATTAGTATTGTCGAATCGCTCCGTCCGGTTCTGACCGACCGGCACCTCTTGGTAGGCGCTAGGTTTGGTTGGTTCCTCTGGATCCGGATTATTGACCAGAAGAGTGTTATGAACTGGATCTAGAGGGGGATGGACTATGACGACGATGGTGATGACTGTATAGAAGGTCTGGATGAGCCCATAGAACCGGACATCTTCCCAGACAGGCATTCTAGTGCTTCCCCTCCTAGGCTTTGAGTCTGCATCCCACTTTTTGTTTTACAAAAGTGGCAGAAGCCCTCCAGTTCCATCTGGTTGAAGCTGCTGAGGAACAAGAGGAGCCTGACTGTGGAAACGATGGTTATCCTACAGTCAAAAAGATTGTCTATTTCCTCCATAAATCCCTGGGGAAACGGACACAAACTTCTTAACAAATTCTTTACCTCCTGTGGACAGAAGAATGGGCAGGAGTTGCATGCTGTCAGACTCTGGTATGGAGTTCTTGTACCAGCAATGCAGCCTGTGATAAGGCTAACATACCCTTGGCTTCACACACCCCAGATAAAGACTCTAGGAAGTTGGATGCCATGGCTAAAAAAAACACTACTTAACATCCTCCTTGGGACTCAGGCAGGCTAATTGTATGGCCTATACAGCCAGGTACCAGAAGTCCAGGTGGGACACTGTACTAGCAGTGGCTAAACAGGCCTCCCCCCAGCTGGCCAAGGAGCTGGAGGAGGTGGCTGCGGATGGGATTGAGGCATCTAAGGTACAGTTCCATGCTGCTGTGGACTCCAGTGATGTCATCAAGAGTCATGGCTACATCTGTGGATCTTTCGGAGAATGGCTTGGCTCAGATGTACTGGCCTCTCACAGGACACCCAGGCTAAGGCCATGGATTTCCCTGTGGAATGTCATTCTCTGTTTGGGGAGCAGACAGAATTACATGAAGATGGAGGAATATCGGACCACTAATAGGAGTGCACAGGCCAAGGAGAGGCAGGCAACTCCTCAAAGGCAGCATTCTAGGGGCAGGCCTTTCTACCAAGCACAGGCCTCTTCTCCCTTTTTCACAGAGGGGGTTCTTCAGAGGGAGAGGCAGAAGGGGGATGAGCAGGGCTGCATCCACTCCTCAGCCTAAGGCCCCTGCCAAGCAGACACCCTGATGGGTCTGCCCGGGTCGACTCTCCTATCCCTGTAGGGGCAGGCTGGCTTACTTCGTCCAGGACTGGGTGTCTGTTACTTCAGATAAGTGGGTCCTGGAAGTAGTAAGCCAGGGACTGGTTCTCCGCTTCAAAAAATTTCCGATGAGAGCCGGATCTTTTCCACCTGCAGGTCTCTCCAAAACCCTTGCCCTAGAGGCAGAGGTTTCATCTTTTCTGGCCTTAGAAGCCATAGAGTTCCTACCCTACACTGGGGCAAAGGTGTGTTCTCCAGGTACTTCCTTACCCCCAAAAAGACGGGAGTGGCGATCCATCCTAGGTCTAAGATACCTGAGCAAACATCTTTTAAAACCAAGGTTCAAGATGGTGACTCTGAGAGTAATTCTTCCCTCTCTAAGGCCAGGGGGGGACTGGCTAGCCTCCCTGGACCTCAGAGATATCTACTTTCACATCCCCATCAGGTGCTCCCAGAGAAAGTACCTCAGGTTCAAGTTGCCCTCAGGCCATTACCAGTTCAAAACAATGCCCATTGGCCTAACATCAGCTCCAGGGGTTTTTACAAAGTGCCTGGCAGTAGTGGCCTTTTTAAGAAGGCTGATGATTTCCATTTTTCCATATCTGGATGACTGGCTCATAGGGGGTCAGTCTCCAGGCCTAGTCAAGTCAGACCTGCAAGTGACCCAGCAAGTGCTCTCTTCCCTGGGGTTTCTTCTCAACCTCCCCTAGTCAGACCTCGAACCAGTGCAGCTTCTTACCTTTATAGGGGCAGAGCTAGATACTGTCAAAACAAGAGCCTTTCTTCCCCCTAGAAAGGGCAAGAGTTCTTATAGAACTGGCTACTTCCTTCAGCTCTTGGGCCACATGGCAGCTTCTATAGCAGTGGTCCAAGGGGCAAGATTCCAGATGAGGGACATTCAGTTCCATCTGAGGGCGTTTTGGTCCCAAAAGAAGGACCCTCTTTTGGGTGTGGGGAGCTCATCTGGGGGCTCTCACAGCCCAGGGACTGTGGTCCCCTCAGGAGTCCCTTCATATCAGTCTCCTGGAACTCAGGGCAGTTTTTCTGGCCCTGCAAGCTTTCAGTCTGTGCAGAACAAGGTGGTTCAGGTCAGAACAGACACCACCACCTTGTACATCAACAAGCAGGGAAGCACTCCGTCTACGGTCTTGTGCATGGAAGCTATGAAATTGTGGTCCCTGGCTTATTCCCTGCAGACCTCTTTGATAGCAGTCCACCTTCCAGGGAAGGACAATGTACTAGCAGATGCACTGAGCAAGATCTCCCAGGGCCATCACAGATGGTCCCTGGACCCCCTAGTGTTGAAAGTGATTTTTTTTCATGGTGGGGCAGTCCAGAGATAGATCTCTTTGCAGCCCCAGACAATCAGCTTCCCCTGTTTTGTTGCAGACCCCCAGTCTTGGGTTCAGTCCCTCTGTATGCTCTGATTTTGAACTGGGAAGGGAAGTTTCTGTACGCCTTTCCTCTGCTGTTCAAAGTTCGTCAAGATAAGGTCACAACCTTGCAAAGTGATTCTGATTGCTCCAGACAACCTTGGTACCCTCTGTTGCTGTCTCTAGCAGTCCATCTTCCCCATCTCCTCCCAGGAATCACAACCTGTTAACCTCCTCTCTGAGGAGGATTTGGTACCCCCAATCTTCGGTCTCTCAATCTCAAGGCGTGGCTCTTGAAGAGCTAGAGAATGCAGATTTGCATCTGTCTCAGGGTGTTCTGGATATTCTCAAAGCTTCTCGAAAGCCCTCCACCAGAAATATATAACTCCAAATGGAGAAGATTCGGCATTTGGTGTTCTATGAAGAATATTTCTCCAGACACTGCTGAATTGCCTACAGTTCTGGATTATATAGTCAATCTTAATGGCCTAGGCCTCAGACCAGCTACTCTCAAGGTACACTTGTCAGCTGTTTCTGCATTTTTGTCTGGGGAAGCCTTCCTCACTATCATCTCATCCTGTGTTCTGTAAATTTTTCAAAGGATTGCTTCACACCAATCCCTCTTTTAGAGACCCTGCCCCTGCTTGGGATTTGAATGTTTGCATTGCTCAATTTATGCAACCCCCCTTTGAGCCTATGTCTTCAGCAGTGCTTAAGTACTTGACTTGGAAAACTGTGTTCTTGGTAGTCATTACCTCTGCCAGGCGTATCAGTGAATTGCAAGCTGTCAGTGGAACCTGATTTTTATTTCCTTTCATAGGGATAAAGTGGTCCTTAGAACCAATAGAAGGTTCTTGCCCAAAGTGGTTTCAGACTTCCATTTAAACCAATCTGTGTATCTCCCTGTTTACTTCACTGATCATTCTTCCTCAGGAGAGAGGAGACTACACAGTTTAGATGTCAAAAGAGCACTTAGTTACTACATAGAGCGTACCAAGGGTCACAGGTTTGACTCCCTCCAGTTCCTCACTTATGGAGAAGTGAGAAAGGGCAAACCTGCCACCAAACGATCTGTTGCCAGGTGGATTGTGTCTTGTATACAATTTTGCTATGAAAAACTTGGAAAAACTCCACCCTCAGGACTGAGGGCTCATTCCACAAGAAGTACAGCTGCTTCCCTGGCTGCGGCCAGGGATATCCCTATCTTAGAAATTTGTCAAGCAGCCACCTGGAAAACAGTCCATACCTTTACCAAGCATTACTCTCTGGATATCCAGGCTAGGAGTGATGCTCGGTTTGGCACAGCAGTACTTCAGAGCCTATTCCCAAAGTAGGTTCTGTCCCTCCTCCTTGGAGGTACTCCTTGGTAGTCTGCAATTGTCAGAATACAGGAAGACTAAATGTTGTTTGAAGAAAAAAATTACTCACCTTAGTAATTATGTTTCTTCTAATGGAGTCCTGCTGTATTCTGACCTCCCTCCCTTCTCAGAACCTGTTTGTTGGGAAGTGGGTGGGCAGGTGCAGTGTTGCACCCAAGGGGTGTATTTGCTTGCACCCTCCTCCCTTTTTGTTTGGGTGCTTATTTATTATTTTTGAATACATTGGGTTTTGGTCTTGGGTTTCCTGACTTGAGTCTTCCTTGGGAATCCAAAACCTTTCAGCCAGTTGGCTAGTAGAATTTTTACAATTTCCACACAGAGTTTTTAGTTTAGTTGGGCTCATAAGAATCTGACGGTTTGTTCAAAACACTTCAGAGACTTCAACCAAGCTCAGCGTTCCGTGCTCTGCATGGAAAGTTGACCCTTAGTTCTGCGGGGCAGTTCAAAGGTTGGGAATCGCTACAATTGTCAGAATACAGCAAGACTCCATTAGAAGAAATATAATTACTAAGTGAGTACTTTTTAATTCAGTGCTGCTACAGCAAGGCTGGCAAGCAACCTCCACAAGGTCTTGGGGTGCATTCCACATGTGGCACTGCTGCCTCGGTGGCTGCTGCACAGCGTATGTTCCTACTGCAGATTTGTAAAGCAGCTACCTGGAAAACTGCATACCTTTACAAAACACTACTGCTTGGATGTACAGTCTGGAATGGATGTCAGTTTTGGCAGTGCTGTTTTGCAGAACCTTTCCCAAAATAGGTTCCATACCCAGCCTCCCAAGGTACTGCTTTTTAGTCTGCACTAATGTAAGCATAATGAGGGATTCCCGGGGCTTGAAGAAAAAATTACCACAGTAATATTATTTCTTCCAGGGCATCCCTCATACTTACACTTGCCGCTATACTGCCTCTCGCAGAACCTGGAGAAGGTTCAAGAATCTGTCTTTGCCATTAAGGTTACTTCTTGAGCATTTCTTGTTCTTTCTACAGTCTGTCTGTGGCTTTTAGTTTAATCTGCCATAGGCTGGGCGAGGAGGCCATTCTGTTTTTTTACGTTTTATTATACTTGTATTTAGGTTAGATTCATATTTGCATTCTATGTCTTCGAAATAGGTGTGCTATCGAGCAGCGCAGCACAATACCTCCTCGAGCCTTAACCTCCATGTGGCTAATTTAAGTATTTAAATTGGGCTGGCTGCACAAATGTAAACAGAATGAGGGATTCCCCTGGAAGAAACAATTACTATGATGTTTTGTTTGTTCTTGTGTCATCCGTGGCTCTGTAAGCCTTTATTTTGTAAGGTCCTGGGAATCCAAGAATGCATGGGACAGACATAAAGCAATTCTTGTGGTGGGGTAGGTAGAAATAGGCTGTTGGTTAACTAGTATCTGCAGCTTATCCAGTAGGTAGGGAAATGGGCATACTAGGTGGGCCAAGGGGTACTTATCTGCTGCCAAAGTGTTTCTATGGGCCTTTCCCTGCATGGTTTTTAAACGTTTATTTGTCCCACCCACCTGGCTGATCACTCCTTCGGGCCTCTTCAAGGACAGATTCTCGTCCCGGGCTACTCCCATCCATCCAATGACCCTCATCGGACGGGTTCCCTTCCTGCAAAGGGAATGTACCTTACTGGTCTTCCAGTGGTCCTGGGTGCTGCTGAGGTGGCAATTCGTGGATCGGGAGCTCCAGTGACGAAGGTCCAGGAGGCAAGTCACCCGACTAGCCAGTGTGCCATTTTCCTCCAGTTTTCTCCTGCAAAAGCATGACGTGCAGGACACAAGGCAGACACTGGTGCCTTTTACACTCCTCTAGGTAGCGGGACCAGACACACTGCTGTCACCCCGGCCTCCGCCAGGGGTCAGTACATGCCAGTTCTCTACCCCATCCTCCCCCGAGAGAAGGTGAGCAGTCATTGGACGTTCAAGCCTTCTCCCCTGGCCAGCCCTCCAACGCCCAGGTCTATTCCCGAGTTGCCAGCACCACAGCAGTGAATCTTTCCGGTGGGCCAGCAACTGTTTCAAACTGATCAGTGTCTCACATGCACACAAATAACTGATTTCTGTTTTCTCTTCTCCAGCCTGTTGCTACCAGCGTTTAGAAGGAGCTGACGCTGAAACCAGTTGGCCATCAAGTTCTTTGGGGTCTGAAGAGTTCGAGTTCTACAGTTCGATAAAGAAACAAAAAATCTCAAACTAGTATTGGGGTGCGTGTGTTGGGTTACCAGTCTGGGGGTGGGTGGGAGATGGGTGATGCTTAGTGCGCTCTTCATCCACAAATAGTGGTGGGGCAGCTGACTATGAAACAGGAGTGGGATTCTCATCAGTCTTTTGCATCGAGTTGACGAGCAGTGTTTGGTTTCCATGAATGACAAGCATAGCGTTTTTGACTTTCTGCAAAATGCAGCATTTTCATTACAGAAAGCATTTTCCTTACAAAATAAAAGATGTGATCTTATTTTTTCCCAGTTTTGTTAAATAAACTTAGATAACTGCAGATTTTTTATTTGGTTGTTTGGTCTGTAACTTTATGGGAACTTGCCTTTTCACCGCGCTATCTTTGATACATTTTACCAGTGGTGGGGCGTGATGTTTGTAAATGTACCCCTACTTCCTGGATTTTTGTGAAATAGTTTGATTTGGCAAATTATTTTTTAATATAGCTGTATGTATATGTGTGTCTGTGTGTGTGTGCCTGTGTAAAGATTTCACACAATCCAGTGCACCCTAAGGGAAGGGGTGAGAACAAGCCACAGATCTGTAATGGACTACATGATGCGGGCAGTCCAAAGGGAGAGCGGTTGGGAGAACAGTTTTGTTTTAAATGTTCTGTCAGATAAAGCGGTTTTGCTAAGCACATGGCATTTGGGATTAGATTTTAACCCGCCGTTTGAAATACTGCCCGTCAGATTGAGGTGCACTACTTTGTAAAGTCCAGGAGAACAGAAACTCTGGCTTGTTTTTGAGGAAGTCTAATTGTGTATTTGAGACTTGGCATAGCTTTATTTTTAAACTCTGAATTTGCCTGGAATCTGTTTGTTCTTTCTACATGCCCAGTGGGTTAAAAATCAGAACTCTTTATTATAAATGCACGCACCCTAATATTGGCCACTCTGCTTATTTAGTCAGTTTCTTTAGACTTTGTATGAATTACCAAATCTTGTAACCGCTAGCCAGCAATAGGGGCTTGGAATTAGCAGGTGTGTTGGTGGGAGGGGAGAGGGCGCTGGGGACACACCATTAACCTTTCCTTGGGACAAGAATTTATGGTGTTTATCCTGTAGACCTGTCACTATGGAAGGGCTATCTGGTTAAAGCCCCTGCCGAGTTCTTGCCATATTGCCTGCATACATTAGTACATCTGTGAATCTTTGGTGTCCGTGAGTTCATCCAAACTGTTACGAAATATTTTCCCCTTGGGTGTATGGTCAATATGTATGTACATACATACACAGTAATCAGCCTGGGCAAGACATAATGACGTCTGCTGTACCTAATGTGATCCAGACTGTATATCCTCCCCTCAACAGGCAGAGAAAGAAGAATGTAGTACTTACCTTGGGACCTCCAGTATCCTAAGATTTTTAGCCATCCTTGTAGTTCCTGTAGTTCAGATATTTTCATTCGTTATAAATTCATATGGTAGCTTTCTGCCTTGACAGCAGAGCTGTGAATTTCCTGTCATTTATGGTAGAACCTAGGGGAAGGGGAGCTATGGTGGCCCATTGCCTTGCATAGTTGAGGGTCGACTGCATGCAGCCCGCAGGTCATGACAAAATGTCTGAAAAGGTAGCACTTTTGGACAGCAGGAACCATTACATAATGTATAGACACACGTAAACTCATCCTTCAGTATGTGAATTTTTAGTTTGGGATGGTGCAAACACTAAACCATAGAGCCCGTGGGAGCAAGCTGGGTTGAGGTTACTATCATAATATCAGTAGAATGGGTTCAGTTACATTCAGCTCACCTGTGAGCTTACAAAGCTAAAGCTACTGACAGCTGACTAGGTTGTGTTTGTCTTGCAGCTTTACTTAAAGCCCCTTACCCCCTCCTGGGGTCTAGGACCACAGTAGCAGCCTATGTGCTTTGATGTGAATATTGCCAAAAGAGCTGCCCAGGAACCTCTAGTCTTACAGTTGACTTACAGGGTCTTTTGACACCACCACTACCACCCCCCCCTTAAAAAAAGAAAATGTACCCTTCTTATTTATTGGGTCTTCATCAGCATCTTAACTGAGACAGAAACCTCAGGGGTGATTGGATTTGGGGGATGCAGTTCCTACAAGAAACTGTTCCCACATACTGTATGTTGGTCTGACTGTTTTGGGGAGATGAGGGGGCGTTCGAGCCTGCATATCATGCAGTGCAACATTTTTTTTAACCATTGATAGCCCAGCTAGGAAGCAGTATCTTACTTCCATTGGGGTACTTCCTCCACCCAGTTTTTTTGGGGGAGGTGCTTTCAGCAGACCAGTGTTGGGCCCTGGTAGTATTGGAACTTGTAACCTTGTAGTTCTTAGTTCAGTGCTAGAAACAAATTTCCCTCCGTTGCATAGGTCAGTTGCAGAAGAAATGGCACGTGTAGAATCTGTCGTGCAGACCAAGTCGCTTTATACAAAATGTACTCTTGGAGAATGCCTTGTAAGAAATTTCCAATACATTTTGTGTGTGAAAGAGAAACAGGAGTCTGGCAAGGCACTCTGCATCCCAGAAGGCTTTCTTGCAGAGGAGGGGTTAATTCCAAGTCCCAATCTTCACTTGTCAGGAGCACGTACTCGAAAGAAACATTTTTGTAGGTAACATTTTTAATAACCAAAAAGGAAAAAAAAAATTACTATTAAAGTTTAAAAAAAACAGTAGTTGGACTGAGAAATTGTTATTAATTTTTTGTAGTTGGTTTCTTTTAACTCGTGTCTTTCTTCCCCAACATTTTTTCCTTTCCCTTTCTTTACCTTTCGCTATGTGATGTAATCGTAATGAATTTGTAACATATTAAAGTTTAAAAAAAAAAAGAAGAAAAAAATGGCCAAGAATGAGGCCAAGCCGATGACTGTTTGTTGAACCTGACTTTTGGAATAGTTCTTTCACGTAGACAACTTCTGTTCAGTTCCATAGGACAATAAAAACATTGATTATAAAAGGAAAGATGTTTATTTTGCCTTTAATTTGGTTTCTGTCTCCTAGTCACAGGCATATACCTTAAAGACTTGAATCCAGTACACAGCTGTGTTATGGATTCCGTGATAGGGATGGAAGACTGGCTTTGATCATTGCTCTGTCTAAACAGTATGACCTGTATTCACTTTGTCAGGAAACCTAAATTGTTTTAATGTTGTCTGAGTACAAAGATCTTCTTTAGGAGTATCTCAGTCATCAGGTCACACCATAGGAACTTTGCTGTCAGTGAAGCAGCATCCATATGGAAGATTTTCAGCAGTACAACTGGGGCTACCCGTGCCGTCAGTGTTGTCAACCCTAGAAAAGCATGAGCGGCCCCGCTCCCTCTGCAGTTCTTTTCTGCCGTCAACTTGATTGCATGGGTCTACGTGGAAGCTCCGTCGCAGTATTTGCACCTGTTTTCATCTTCTCCTTCCTCCAGGGGATCGTCCCTGCCCAATTCTCAGAGTGGCAGGCCGTTGACCTCAGGGTCATCAGCACCTCCTTTGTCCACGACCCTCTTGTCGAGGCTTGACCAGTCTCCCTCCAGGGCTACGGGCTCACAGGGGCCCATAAGGTGGATCATCTGTACGTGTGCCATCGACCTAAATGACATTTTGACGAAATTTCACATGGGTGATTGTACAGCAGCTGGGCGTTTACAGGCCCACCTCGCCAACGCAGTAGATGGCAGCTTTGTTGACTTCTACACATTGGACAGAGAGGCTCCCTGCAAGCCGTTGTTGGCGCATCCAGCGCCAGACCTGGAGTTGGAAGAGGTCAACATCGAGGAGTACCATTCAGACCTCATTCTTTCTTATGATGAGGAAGAGATCTTGGTCTCTTGACAGGACCACAGCTTCCTCTGTCAGGATTCAGTTAAGCATACTCCTAGGTCTCCTTCCGAGGACCTCACATTCTTCAATACAGTGAAGTAGCTGTCCTCAGCCATGGACTTCCACACTGAGGAAGAGGATTCCACCATAAGAGAGCTGGTGGACTTTCTGGAGATCCCAGAGTGTGCACCAAAAAT
Organism: Neoceratodus forsteri; assembly: GCA_016271365.2. Classification (NCBI taxonomy): domain Eukaryota; kingdom Metazoa; phylum Chordata; order Ceratodontiformes; family Ceratodontidae; genus Neoceratodus; species Neoceratodus forsteri. The sequence continues at coordinate 578,869,275 of CM028138.1, forward strand.
CATTCCTCTCATCCTGCCTGCCTTGAGGAATGCAGCCTGGCACAGACCAGACATGGTGCCAGCTATGCCCCACAGAGCGGACAAACTTTACCATGCCCCCAGGGGGTTCCCTGCTATGCTGCCCAGCCCAAAGACTCTGGTCATTAAGGCAGCCCACAGCAGATCTAAGGCACTTAAGCACCTTAGTTCTAGGGATGTGGATTTGATCTATCCACACTGTCGGGCAGTTGCATTTACCTTTAAAGATTGCTGATAATATCTTCTAGCAGGCTCCTCCCACCCACCTGGGTGGTAACTCCCTTGACTCCGCCCTATGACACCAGATCTTCCTTTCCGCTGGAAGGTTCAGGTTCTCACCTTACCGCTCCCATGTTGAGTATGCCTTGGCGCTCAAATCTTCAGATTTACTTCCAAAACTTGTTCTAAAACTCATTCGAGTTTTGCCTTCACCTCGATCTTCGATCGCAACCACAATGGTAACTTGGTGTATATAGACAAAGTAGGCAGAAAGCCCATTTGTCTCCCACTCATAGTGGGTTTATTAGTTGATGGTCTTGTGTATTAAATGTTCATCTAACCTTCTTTTGGAGGATAGGACCGATCTTGCTTCGAGTAAGGACTCCTGCAGTAGGTTACACCTTAAGGGCTATGCCGCCAGGCACTAGGACTCCACGGCAAACTTCTAGTCCGCAGCACTCGGCTGTGGCGCTGCACGGTCCGCCCACAGACGCCTGCTTTGTTTAAAGGGCGGTCCCCAGGCCCTCCCCAGTTTTCCTGCCATCTAGCCGAGCGCTTCGGCTCCTCTGACACCTCGTTGCATTGTCTACCGCTGTCTGTAACTTTTTGCTTGGCAGTATCGTTTAATTTTTCATCGGGTTAATCGCTACTTTTCCTTCGTTGATGTCTTTAGTCTCCTCCATCTAAGCGACGGAAGTCCAAGTGTCAGTGCAGGCGTCCGATACCGGCAGAAGATCGTCACTCTGTCTTTTCTGCCTGGGGCCTAACCACAACGTGGACACCTGCCCAGACTGCACCAGCTTCAACCAGCGTACCCATATCAGTCTCCGCAAAACCCTCCGGACCTACCTCATGGAACAACAACTTGCTGCCTTTCAGGGGCCCCGCAAGAAGGACGGTCTTCAACCTCAGGCTCTCAGTCTTCCCATAAAGAACATTGGAAAGGGAAGCACCATCACCAGGAGCACAGTAGGTCGGAGTCCCGTCCAAGGGAGTCTTCTTCCCACTCCAGCAGGAGAGCAGATTCGGCCCCTCCATCAGGGGTCTCTTCCTTTGGCCTGTCGTTGACAAAGGCTCCCACAGTTACCATTTCTGGAGGTGGCAGCTCTTTGGGGCACGTACCGTCGGGTCCCTCCCTAAGCCTCAGGCCCTTCCAGCAGCCTGGGCCTAAGGCAGGGTCTTCCGCCATCACGGCGGCAACGTCTTTGTATTCCTCTAGCTCACTTTCCATTTGGGAAGACGAGCGCAGATGCCGGGAGCGTTCCTGATCTTACTTCGAGATACAGCTCTTGCAGCAGGTAACACCATTAGGACTGAGGCCGGCAGGCGTCAGGACCCCACGGAATTCTTCTAGCTAGCTATCTTCAGCGGGGACAGCCCCCGACGTTGGTCCCACCTCCGTCAGGCGTAGTACATAAGGGGGCGGTCCCACCAGATTCCCCAGTTCTTTCCGACTTGCATGTCTCGACCCTTCGGTTCAGTTTCTAGCACGCGACGCGTGGTAAAGTGTTTTTCTATGGGAAATTTGTTCTCTTCGTTCAGCTTTTTGTCTGATGTCCTCTCCAACCTCCGGTCACTCCTCGAAGTGCGCCTGTGGGAAGCAGATCCCATTCAAGGATCCGCACTCTGCCTGTGTCCGGTGCCTAGGCCCAGACCACGACACCCGGTCCTGCAACTTTTGCCAGGGTTTCAACAGCAGAACCCGGATCCGTCGCCAAAAGGCCCTACAGGCGTTCCTGCTCAAGGAGCAACTCAAGACCATGGCTTCAAGGGGGGATTCTTCGGAGAAGGCCCGTAAGCATTCTGAGAAGCATAGAGAGAAGGCCCCTTCCAGGTCCCCGTCTAGGGCCTCCGGCTCCAGGTCCGACCGCTCTCCTTCCCGGGCCAGCTCTCAGCCTCCCCCCGCTGTGGTGAGAAAATCTTCAGGCTCCTCTTCTCAGGCCAAGACTCCCAGGCCTTCCTCTTCCTCCAAGGCCCTGGCTAAGTCGGGGGATCGTCACCATCACCACAAGTCGGGTTCCCGCCATCCAGGTCCGCCTCCTCCTCCCCAGCGGAGACCAGGAGCTCACCTCACTTAAGAAGCCGTTGGACCCGACGCCGGTCTGCCCGACGTCGGCCTCTCGCCACAGATCCCCAGAGCCGTCGTCCGTCAGAAGACAGTCGCCGGTCAAGCCTACTCATCCCCGGACGCCGGTAGGGGGACCGGCGCCCGCACCAATCGAGAAGAGGACCCCGACGCCTCCGACCGACAGTCAGGAGACAATCACTGAGGAGGAGTTGAGACAGCCCGAGGACCAGACGGGCGACCCCGGTCCTGTTGAGACTCCCAGGGAACCCTCCCCGCAACCCGAGGCCCCTGTGGAGCCGGCCCGGGACCCGACGACCGACCACCGGCGCCCGGTCCGTCGGGCCTTTCATTTTCAGAGGTGAAGGAGCTTTTCATTTGCTGGTGGGATACCATCAAAAAGGACATGGTCCCCACTCCGCCTCCTATCCCTACTCCTCCTACACCGGTTACTCCTCCGGTTCCTGGGCCCCCTTCTCCATCTGGGTCTGCAGGCTGGTTACCTCCTCCCCGGGAGCCCAGGATCCCTCCAAGGGGGAGACCAGATAAAAGGAGACCTCCGTCCAGATCCTCTTCTGGGTCACCCAGCCCTAAGAGACCCAGAAGACGCCGCCATTCGCCTTCGACGGAGGACACGGGATCAGAGCTTTCAACAGGATCCAGATCCCCATCTCCCCTCTCCATCCCTTCTCCGGACCCACGTGAGCTTCCAAAGTCTCCTCCGGATGACCCTTCGTTCTCGGATATCATGAGACACATCCAAGAGAACATGGGATGGGATGCGGAAGAGTTAGACCCCGAAAGGCTACGCCTTGCGAAATATCTTCGGCAGAAGGACCCCAAGCCTGTGGTGGTGCCACCCTTGGTAGACACTTTCGTGGATGTCACCAAGGCAGCGTGGAAGCGTCCACATTCACTCCCGGCGATGCCGAAGAAGGCTGACCGCCTGTACAAGGCTCCCAGGGAAGACCAGTACTTGGCTCAGCATCCTCAGGCCGACTCTCTGGTCATAACAGCCTCTCATGACCGGTCCCAGAGACTGCAACATTTGAGCACCCTGCCACCGGACCCAGAGTCCAAGCAGCTGGACGACATGGGTAGGCGCACGTATGCTTCCGCTACCTGCGCCATCAGATCCCTGAATTATTTGACCCACACGGTGCAGTTCCAAAATGCCCTGTGGGAGCAGGGTCTGGATGCGGCTGAGAAATTGCCAGAAGGTGAGCAGAAGGAGGAGATGTTGCAGCTCCTCCGTACGGGTTCGGACGTGGGAACCCAAGTGCTACGAGCCGTGTACGACTCCGTGGACTCCTCGGCCTGATCAGCAGCTTCAGGCATATGCCTCCGGAGGCACTCTTGGCTCAGTGTCTCCAGTTTTACCCCGGACGTCCAGAAAAACATCATGGACGCCCCATTCGAGGGAGAAGTTTTATTTGGTCAACCCTCCGAGAAGGTAATCACCAAACTCCAAGAGGCCAGGAAGGTGGTGAGGTCGGTTCAGGCCATGTACCGACCAAAGCTTAGTTCCTTTCGTAGGAACCAAAGCCGATTTCATGGACGGACGCAGACACAACAGTCCTGCCCTGTCCCACAACAGAGGGGCTCCGGTTTCCGCAGAGCCCAGGGAAAACAAGCCACAGGTCGAGGCCAGTGCTCTCCTAAGTCGGCCCAGCCAGCGGGCCCCTCAGCCACCACAGCCTGACTCCTTTCCGGCCCCCGCCCCTCAGGATCAATGGGATTTCATGGTCGGGGGTCGCATTGCGAATTTCCTGCCAGGATGGCAGTCTATAACCACCAACAGGTGGGTTCTCCAGATGATCGGAAGAGGCCTCCTTTGCTCTCCCGGTACTCGGGTCAGCACAAGTCATTGATCAGACAAGTACTCGCGCTCCTGCAAAAGGGAGCGATAAGAGTACGTCCCAGAGAACCAGAGAGAACACGGATACTATTCCCACTTCTTCCTGGTTCCAAAGAAACCGGGACCTCCGCCCGATTCTGGACCTCAGCGACCTCAACATGTCAGTCGCCTACAAAAGATTCCGCATAGTGACTCTTCCGGGTCTTATTCCCATGCTAAAGCAGGACGCCTTCTTAGCGTCTCTAGACATGCGGGACGCATACCTGCACATCCGTATAGCTCAAGCGCACAGGAGGTTCCTGCGCTTCGATTTCTCGACCACCATCTTCAGTTCCGAGCCCTCCCATTGGCTGTCATCGCACCCAGGGTCTTTACCAAATGCATGGCAGTTGTGGCAGCATCTCTAAGGAGACAGGGCCATTATGTGTTCCCGTACCTGGACGATTGGCTTTCATGCCGCCTCCAGAGGGCGTTGTTACGGGCAATCCAGAGTACCCAGGACCTGTTTCTCGATCTCTGGGCATCTTAATCAACCACTTGGAAGTCTTCTGTACGTCACGCAGAAACTGCAGTTCAGAAGCGCAGTTCTGGACACCGCTCAGGGAAGAGCATTTCTTCCAGGCGACAGGCCAGACGCGTCAGATCCCTCATCAGGGATCTTTTAAATAGAACTGTCCCAGCCAGGTCGGTCCTTCGCCTGCTCCGGACACTGGCGCCATTCCTGACTGTCCTCTGTAAGGCTTCACATGGTAAACCTGTGGATGCTCAGGGGTGCAGTGGGACCAAAGGCAAGACCATATGCAGATCCGTCAGGAATCACGAACACCGTGATCTGAGACTGGCAATGGTGGCTAGACCCGAGACACTCTCACGGAGTCCCATTTATAGCGCTGTCCCCGGAGGTAATCCTCACCACAGACGCCTCAGGACTAGGGTGGGGAGCACACCTGGACGGGGTGAAGTCCCAGAGAACGTGGACCCCTCAGGAGGCTCACCTCCATATCAACGTCCTAGAGATGAGGGCGGTCCTTTATGCCCTGCAGGCATTTCAGTCAGAGATCCCGCCGAGTACTCTCCTGCTTCAGACAGACAACACGGCGGAGATGTATTACTTCAACAAACAAGGAGGCGCACACTCTTACCCCCTTTGCAGGGAGGCCATGAGGGTGTGGGATTGGGTAATCCGACACGGCGCGAACCTGATCACAGTACATGTTCCCAGGGTGGACAACACAATCGCAGACGGCCTGAGTCGTTCCCAGGCCAGAGTCCACGAGTGGGAACTTCTTCAGGAGGTAGCAGAGGATCTGTTTCTTTGATGGGGAACTCCAGAATTGGACTTGTTCGCTTCCCCATCCAACGCAAAACTGCCCAATTTTTGCTCGCTAGATACAGGGTCTGGTGTTTTCTGGCGAGACGCGTTGTCCCTCTCCTGGGCGGACAGATTCCTCTACGCTTCCCCCCCCTTCCCGTTGATCCAGAGAGTTCTTCTCAAACTGTGCAGGGAACATGCAACAATGATCCTGGTGGCCCCCTTTTGGCCCAGACAGATCTGGTTCCCTTTGCTAATGCAGCTATCCTGGGAACCTCCGCTCCCGTTGCCGTTCAGCTCCCATCTCTTGTCTCAGGAGGAGGGTTCACTGGTCTACCCGGACTTACGCTCTCTGAACCTGCATGCATGGCTCCTAGAGACATAGTCATTTTGCGACACGGGGTCTCGCAAAAGAGGTAGTAATCCTTTCCGCAGCCAGAAAAGCGACGCGCGCATGCAACATACGCCATGAAATGGCGCTGCTTTTTGTTTATGGTCGCAAGCATGCCTCTTCCCCCAGGTTGTCCGGGTGAAGGCGTGCTAGAGTACCTGCCTCCTTTTCCGTTCAGGTCTCCACTCCTCTATTAAGGTGCACCTCTGTGCTATCTCCGCTTATCACCTTCCGTTGGGACAGCGCACTGTGGCACAATTAGATGCCTGTCGGGAATTCCTGAGAGTGATGTTGCATCTAAGGCCTCCCATTAAGGACCCTGTGCCTCCATGGGATATACCCTTCGTCCTGGAACAGCTCACGTTCCTTTCCCCCCCACCACCACCACCAAACCTGCCGCGGATTGCGAGCTGCTTTTTCTGTCGTGGAAAACGTTATTTTTAGTTGCTGTTACGTCAGCGAAGAGTTTCCGAGCTTCAGGCTCTCGTGTAAGAAACCTTATTTGGTTTTTCAGCAGGACAGAGTTTCCCTGAGGACGAACCCCAAGTTCCTGCCTAAGATGGTCTCCACACTCACTCTAAATCAGGACATTGACCTGCCGGTCTACTTCCCTAATTATTCCAATAGAGGAGAGGCGCTGCTCCACACCCTGGATGCTCACCGCAGCTTAAGGTACTACCTAAGCAGGACCAAGCAGCTTCGGAAGTCGGAGCAGCTTTTTGTTTCCTTTACTGAAAGGATGATGGGCCAGCCAGTATCGAAACAGTCCCTTTCTCACTAGCTTGTCCAGTGCATATCATACTGCTATGATATCAAAAAGAAGCCCCTCCCAGGATCAGTTCGGGGCCATTCCACTAAAGGAGTGGCCACCTCCTTTGCAGCACTTCGCAACGTCTCCACCTCAGCCATTTGTGCTGCAGCCACTTGGAGCTCTGTCCATACCTTTATCAGGCATTATAGCCTAGACATTGCTTCACGGCGAAGAGCCGGCCTCGGCCTGGCCGTGCTACAGGGTCTCCTGTCCTAGATCCAGGACTTGGAATGAGCCTTCTAGTTTCCTCCTCCCAGAGTGTTTGCAAGCGCTACTGCTTGGAAATCAGTCCTAATGGTGTTACCTGCTGCAAGAGCTGTTCTCGAAGATCTACTGTTACGGTAAGTTCTTGCGTAACTATACTTTCCTGTTGCTTCGTCGGTTTTACCGAACAGTATCAGTATTCTGTATTTTATTCGTCAGGTGAACGTCGGTTTATGTCGTCCCCTTCAAAAAATAAGTGCGACTCATGTGGCGCCCAACTGCCTCACAAAGATGGTCACTCCCTCTGCCTTTTTTGTTTAGGCCCCGACCACGCGGTCAATAAGTGCCCACATTGCCTGCATTTCAACGCTGCCAGCAGTCCTTGGAAGCCCATCTCCTTAAAAAGATGATGTCCGCAATGGAGAAGGAGTTGAAGAAGCTTCAGCAGGCGTCGACCACTCTGAAGGACACAAGAAGCAGGACAAAGAAAGGCACCAGGAGAAGAGCCTCCTCTTCTGCGACTCCACCTGGAGCCGCTGGCTGAGTAACGTCCCTCGAGGGATCACCGGCAGCAGCCTAAGGTTTTGGAGGTGGCCGCCTGCCCGCCTGTTTCACGCTTGAGCTCACGGGTGCCTTCCTCGGGCAAAAGGAGGCTTCTGCCCTCAGTATTTCGCCGCAGGCCTGCGCCCATAGCGCGGGCGCCCCATAAGCCAGACGTTGGCTCCTCTGACGTCCGCCAGGAGAAGGCCGCTAAGACGCCCGACCCTTCGGGGCGGCGCACAGCAGTGTCCCCCTCGGACCAGGCCTCTTCCGACCCTCAGTCCGCCTCCGACGAAGGACCCCGGAAGTCGGACACTGGCTCCTCTGGCGTCCGCCAGGATTCGGCCGCGAAGTCGCACGTCGGCTCCTCCGACATGCACCGGGCCTTGGAGCCTATGGCAGACCCTGCTCAGTCTGTCGTCTCAGGTTCCCCGCAGCCCTCGCTGCCGTCCGGGGAGCCCAAATCCCCCCTGCCTGACCCCGGGGACTTTTTCCCTCCGTCCCCGAGCGATGCTCAGGATGCTTTCCCGCGCCAGATCCCCCTCCTACAGAACCGGATCTCATGCCGACACCGGCGGGGGATATTCCTCTCCCATCGGGCCCTCCACCCCATGGGCCTATCATGGTTGATCTGCCCGTGGAGTTCCCTACTGGGCCATCTGCTCTGGCAGCTCCTCCGGTACCTGGGTATCTGCCATCTCATCCGACGCCGCTTTACCCAGGTCCACAGTACCCGGCGCCGACTCCACCGACGCCGCAGTACCCAGCTCCGGTATTCCCGCAGCAGGGTTACGGATACTCACCCTACAGACACCATCCGTACAACTATCCTCCTTCTCCGCCCCCTAGGCCGTCGGTGGATCTTCAGGAGACTCTGGCCTCCTGGTGGGCTAAGGCCAAGGCTCAGCTCACCAAGGAAGTCGAGAGCAGTCTTACGGAGACGGTGCCACCCCCACTCCCGTACGCCCCAAACGGCACACTCCTACTCCGCCACCGGTTCCAGAGCTCCTCCCTCGAATCCAGAGAGGCAGGACAGCGGCCCAGGATCCCCACCAAGGAACCCGTTCCTCCCTAGGCGAGCTGAGGTCTTACTCTGCTTCAAATTCCTCGTTCTCCAGGCGGATGCTCCGAGAAGATGACGAGCCTGGCTCTCCGTCCAAGCCCCGGCCGAGGACTCCTGAGGATCCTTCCTTCACGGAGTTGCTCAGGAAGATTCACGAAGTCCATCAGTGGCGTTCCTTAGAACCAGATCCTCAGCGGATGAAACTCGCCAAACATCTGGACTTGCCCCTTACGGCCCCTACTCTAGTGCCACCCTGGATCGAGCCTCATGCCCACCTTGTTTCCACCATTTGGAAACAACCGTCGGAAGTCCAGTAGGCTATACCAGGCTCCGGAGGGTGTAGACATTTTAGACTCTCACTCCCGTGCGGACTCGGTTGTGATTAGTGCCGCTCACGGCCGGTCAGCACACCCGAAACATTTGAGCTCATCTCCCCCGGATAAGGAATCTCGCCTTCTGGATCAGTATGGAAGGAAGGATCTATGCTTCTTCCACACTGTTGACCAGGGCCCTAAATTATGTAGCACATATGGGGGATTACCAGAAGGCTGTCCTTACCCAGGTGGAATCCAAGATTGACTCCTTGCCTGACTCTCAAGTCAAGCAGGAGTTAGCCGACCTTGTCCGTTCTGCTCGTTCAGCCAGTCATCCCATTCTGAGGACGACCTACGATGCAGTGGACACTGCAGGACGGAGCTCTGCGTTACCCGTAGATCTTGACGTACGCATGGCTCCGTGTGTCAGGTCTGGTCCCAGAGGTGCAGTCAGCAATTCAAGAAGCACCCTTCAGGGGTTCTGTGCTTTTCGGTGATGATGTCAAGGACATCATCACTGACTTGCAGGAGAAGGGGACAGCCCTCAAATCTGTTGATTAAATGTCCGACCCCATCCCCTGCAGCGCTGTTCCTTTGCAGACGAGCCGGCCCTCAAGCTCAAAACCCCAGGGAAGGCGGGACCACAAATGCCTGGCCCCACCAGGCTGCAGGCCCCACCGCCCAAAAAAAGCGGGTGCCCCAGCTGCGGCGCTGCCTCACACCATCTGACTCCTTCCGTCTCCCACCGCCTCCGGACTCCCCGAAGGAACCGGTAGGAGGGAGATTCTCCCTCCACCTTCCGGGTTGGGAGAGGATAACATCGGATTCATGGGTGCTTCAGATCATAGCAGAGGGGCACTCTATAGAGTTTCTACAGAAACCTCCATGTCACCCCCCCTCTGAACTCCTCTTACTCAAGGGACCATCTTCCTTTGGTCAGGGAAGAAATATCTGCTCTCCTTACGAAGCAGGCCATAGAGCCGGTCCCCCCTCATCTTCACGGGACGGGTTACTATTCCATTTCCTTCCTTGTACCAAAGAAGACTAGAGATCTCAGACCCATTCTCGATCTCGGCTCCCTGAACTTCTATGTGGAATACAAGAGGTTCAGGATGCTCTCCCTTCAAACCCTCTTGCCCCTTCTTCGGCCAGGCCAATGGCTTTGTGCACTGGATATGCAGGATGCGTGCCTGCACATCCCATTAGCCCTTAGCACGAAAGTACCTCAGGTTCCACGTTCGGGGACCATTACCAATTCAGGCGCTCCTTTGCAGTACTTCCGGCTCCCTGAATTTTTGCAAATGCCTGGCCGGTGGTAGCGGCCCACCTGCGTACTTTGGGAGTTCAGGTTTTTCCCTACCTGGGCGACTGGCTCCTGGCGGCCCGTCCAGGGAGAACTCCTGCATTTTCTCTCCTCACCCAGCAGGTTTTCACTGGTCTAGGTATCACCATCAACCATTCCAAGTCTCATCTGGACCCTTCCAGAGACTCCAGTTCATCGGGCAATCTTGGATACAACAATGTGCAGGGCCTTCCTGCCTTGGACAGGCGTCCTTCGATCCCAGATTTCCCTTCTTTGAGCATAAGGAGGTTCGGCGAGTTGGTGCTCATGGCGGCTGCCATCCCAGCAGTTCAGCTGTGCCTCCACATGGGATCTCTCAGTGGACCTCCGTTCTCAGTGGGGATCAACTTGTAGGCGACCTAGATCATCTAGTGCTGATCTCTCGCCCGATGCCAAGAGACTTGAATGGTGGATGGTTCGGAGAGAACCTATCATTGGGGTCCCTTCTTTCATCCTCCCCCGCCCAGACTCTGACCACGGACGCATCAGGCGAAGGTTGGGGAGCCCACTTGGGTCCTCACCGAACCCAGGGCTTATGGTCTAGATTGGAGTTAGCTCTCCACATCAATGTGCATGAGCTTCGAGCAGTGCTGTATGCTCTTCAGGCCCTTCACCAATACATCCTTCCCGGTCACCTAGCCGTCCAAACAGACATGTGCGTGGTGTGGTACATCTACAAGCAGGGAGGGACTCTCCTACCCGCTGTGCAGGGAAGCGATGAGGGTTTGGGAATGGGCAACGCTTCACAACCTTCACCTCACAGCGATCCATGTTCCGGGAGTCGACAATGTCCTAGCAGACAAGCTAGAGTCGTTCTTGGCTCTGCCACCGAAATGGGAACTGGATCAAAAGTTCTAAAAGCATCTTCCAGATTTGAGGACTCACAGAATAGACCTGTTAAGCACTCCTCCCAAGCATAAGCTTCCAAGCTTTTTTGCTACCGCTCGCTCCAGAGCGGCGCTTTCTGGGCGACACTCTCTCTAAACTGGAAGGACAGATTCATCTATGCTTTCCCCCAATTCCTCTAGTCCCTAGTGTGCTGCAGAAAACTGGCATTGGAAGGAGCAAGAATGATTCTGATCGCTCCTTTCTGGCCCAGAGCAATCCAGTTCTCTTCTACAACAATACTAGGGTTCCTCCTCTTCCTCTTCCTTTATCTAAAGGATTGCTGACCCAGGATCAGGGGACCCTGGTCCATCCGGGACTCAAGTCTTTCAACTTCATGCATGGCTCCTGCAGACCTAGCCAATCTCGCTTTGGCGTTTCTCTGAGGTGGCAGAGATTCTGGTGGAGGCTAGAAAACCTCCACTAGGTCCCACCTCGCCCATGAAACAGAAAAGATTTTCCATTTGGGCTGCCTCCAGGAGCGTGGAGCCTTTCTCCTGTCCTGTGGCCATTCTGCTTGATTATCTGCGTCATCTCTTTTACGACCTGGGTCTCAGTCACTCCTCTTTGAAAGTCCACATGGCAGGCTATTTCAGTGCATACCATGTCCCTTTTACTGATAAGGCATTTGCCCAATTGGAGATATCCAAGATCCTTTCTCAGAGGGTCCTTCATCTCAGACCCCCTGTTGGGACTCCGGCTCCCCGGGACTTGAACTTTGTTCTCGGCTTACCCTTCCTCCTTTCAAGCCTGCGGCTTCCATGAACTTGAAGTTTTTCATGGAAGGCAGCTCTTCTTGGTGGCCATTGCTTCTGCTGCATGGAATTTCCAAGCTCAGGCCCTTATGTACGAAATCCCTTATCAGATCTTTCCACCAAAGAAAGGTAGCTCTTACATACAGACCCTAAGGTTTTCTCCCAAAGAGTGCGTAGTCTACCTTAAATCAGTCTATTGAATTACCTGCCTTTTTCACCCAGTACTCCAACCAAGGAATACTTTCTCCATACCATGGATAATCCACAGGATTCTGAGATACTACACCCGATAGGACGAAGGGATCTCAGAAAGACTGATCAGTTGTTTGTCTCTTTTGCTCACAGAAGGGAAGGCAATGCTGTCTCCAAGCAATTCCTGTCAAAGTGGTTGGCTCATTGCATCACTTTCTGTTATGACAAGTACAAGAAGACCCTACCAGGCTAAGTCAGAGGTCACTCCACTGGAGGAGTAGCAGCCTCTGCGGCTTGTTTCATGAATGTGTCTGAGGCAGACATCTGTGCTGCCGCCACTTGGACTTCTGTCCATATATTTACTAAACATTGCAGTTTGGACATTGCCTCTCGCCGTAGAGCAGGCTTCGGGTTAGCAGTCTTGCAAGGCCTCCTATCTTGAGGCTCGCAAGGTTGTTTGCTACTCCTTGGAGTAGTTCCTCCTCGGTGCCTTTTCATTTTGTTCCAGACTGCTTGAGTTCTACTCCTATATGTAATTACCTACTGCAAGAGCCTGGAAGTAAGATAGCACAGTTACGTAGAACACCATAACAGTAGATCTTGAGAGGCTCTTGCGATGAACATACCGCCCTCCATCCCCCTAGGCTTTTCAGCTCCTTTTCCAGGAGGAAATATCTGCTTCTCTCTCTTCCAGACTGTGGCGAAAGAACTGGAAAGAGTGGGCATCCGGGACCGCCTCTTTATACCGGCGTCTGGCGGCGATCACCTGGCGTGGAGGCGGTCCAATAAAAACTGCTAGCTAGAAATTTTCCATGGGGTCCTGCCGACGTCAGTCCCTATATGTAATTACCTACTGCAGAGCCTCTCTTGAAGATCTACAGTTATGGTAAGTTCTTATACAACTGTACTTTCTAAGGACATGGATATGTTGTTCATCCACACTTTGGCAGGTTCCTTGCCTGCTTTAAATCTTGCTGAAGGTCTTCAAGCTGGCTCCTCCCACCCACCCGGGTGGTAAAACTCTCGGCTCCGCCCCATGACGCCAGATCTTCCTTACCGCTTGGAAGCTCAGGTTCCCTCCTTAGCGCTCTGCGTTTTCGACTGGTTCCTGATTTTTCGGTCTCTCCAATTTAGTTGGAAGTTTTCTAAACTTCAATCTTCTTCCCTACGCTGCTGCGATGGATAATTTGTTTCTGACTCGGTGCCCAGTCAATTCCTCCAGAAAGACCCGGCGGCTCACGTGCGTTTTACTGCCTCGACTTGGACCATGATCCATAAGTTTGCGACTTTTGCCTGCGCCGCCTTTAGGCCAGCGCCGCCGGAGGATCGTGCTGACCCGTTTGGGGCTCTAGGGCGACCTGAAACTTTTTCCTCCACAGCCGAAAAATCCCAGGTGACCTCGAGCAGTGTCCGCTGGCTCAGCTGTCTCGGCTGAGCAGCTCGATCCTCCTTTCCCCTGAGGGGTGGTGACCAAGTCTGCTGCCCCTGCTCAGTCGCGGGCGCTTTTATCCTGCTCTCCCTGAGGTTCTCGTTCAAAGGCCGTGAGTCCTTTCCTCGAAGGGAGAGGGACCCGCCGGGTTCTGCCTCTCGGCCAGTTCAGAGGAGTCGCAGGCTAAGTCCCATCGTCGGTAGCTGGTGGAGAGTGGGAGAGTTCCCCTTCCCCTGGCAAGCGACTTTTCGACTTGGTGGGGTGCGGCTCAGGCCGCTGGCTTCCTGTTGATGTCCCCTGTCGGCGTGAGTCGAGTCTCTCGACTTCCGTCATCCGGGCATCTTCTGCTGGAGCTGCCATCCCGTCCCATGGGCGAGGTTCTGCCTGTACCTTCGGGGCAACAGGGCCAAGGTCTTTCTGGCCCAAGCTGAGGAAGAGCGGGTGCCCCCGCCCTTCCCAGGCCCACCTCGGCCAGCCCGAGGATTGGCCCCTGTCTCGGGTCAAGCCGCCTCCTGCTGTCTTCAGCGATCTCGGTCGGGGCACTGAGTTAAGTGGCATTACACGTTCTCTCGTCTCCCTCCTCTCGGATGAGGAGTGGCATCGATGCAGATGGCGTCGGCGTTATGAGTTCATGTAGCGGCAGTTGTCGGGAATCAATTTGACACGGATTTATTCCCGTCCAGCGAAGCAGCTGCGTCAAACTAACCGACACAACCGCTCGCTGCGGTCGAGAATTACCCACTTCAGGGCGGTTGTTCGTCCTGAACTTTGCTGCCCACCGTCTTCAGTGGAACGCGGTCGGGTCATGATTGTCCGCGGGTTGTCTGTTCCTCACTCCACCGCGCCGGGCGGCAAAGAATGACTCAGGCCTGAGGCAGCTTCTTTGCAGACCCTTCGGAGTCCGACGTCAACTCCTTCACGTTCCCCAGTCGGGAGGACCCGGAGTCCTCTCTGGAACGCTCTGTGGACGACAGCCCATCGTCCTTTTTGGGTCTGCTTCAGCTCATCTCAGAGTTCACCGGGATGCAGCTTGAACCCGTGTCCAAACGGGTCTCTTATCTCCTGACAGAGATTCTAGACCGAGGGGGTTCACCCTCGGAGGCCTTACCGGTGGTCGAGGCCATTGTCGGCTCGGCCTTGGAGCTCTAGTGGCGGCCTACTTCCTGTCCTGCGCCCTCAGCCAGGATGGCCAGGAAGTATTCTGTCCCTGTCGGTTCTTTGCCCGGTTTCTCGGAGCACCCCTCGGCTGAGGGGCTAGTTACCGATAATGTTTTCCAGTGTTCTGGGAACGCTCGGGATGTGGATAGGCCCCCCAACAAAGAATCCAAAAGGATGGACTATGTCGGGCGCAAGGTTTATGCTGCATTCTCCCTAGGCCTCTGACAGGCCAGCTCGGCTGCACTGATGGCACATTTCTCCCACGCCCTTTTGGGCTGCGTGGACGAGGTGCTCCCGGCCGACCTGCGGACCACGGTCCGGCAGGTGCGGGACCAGGGTAGGGCGGTGGCAAAGCAGCAGCTTCAGACTGCTCTGAACTTAGGTGATTCCTGTGCCAGGTTGGTGGCCGAAGGGCGTGGTTGAGGTTATCCTCTTTCTCAACGGAAACCCAGCACAAGTTGGCGGACATCCCCTTCTTGGGGACTGACCTCTTCGGCCCTGGAGTGGAGGGACACCTCCAGGGGTCCGAAAAGTCCGATGCCACTCTGGACTCTGTCACCCCGGCCGGAGGGACAAGGGGCCGCTGGCAGCGCCTGCGTAAGCCCCTTGGCCTCTGCGCGACCGATGGGCCAATCAACTCCCACTGGGCCCAGCAGGCTGCACTGGGCGTCCGGACCCAAGCCAGCGGCTTCCCTAAAGGGAAGCAGGGAGATAAAGGCCCAGGAGCTCCCTTGGCCAATCCCTCCTCCAAGCCTGCTCAGTGACGGGCTGTGGGGCGCTGTCCCCGGCCCCGTCACCCCTACCCGGGTTCCTCCGTGGGGAGACGGCTCCGCCCCTCCTCCGCCTGGTCCGCTTTCCTGGACCTCTGGGTGTCTGAGGTGCTAGGGGAAGGTCCTGCCTCGGGATTGCGAGCAGGCCCCACCCTTTCAAGCTGTTGCCCCACGGGGGTCTTGGGGTCCGCAGCCTCATTGTCGGCCCGCCGAGCCGACTTGCCTGGCCCCTCGAAATGGAGGTGTTCAGGAAGGTTGCGGATCTTCCTCCAGACCCTGGGTTCATGTCCAGGTATTCCTGGTCCATAACGGACGGGGGGCTTATGCCCCATTCTTGATCCACACGTCGGGATGGTCTCTCTGTCTCAGATATACCATCCTCAGAATGAGGCGTGTGGCTCTTTTCCTGGACCTCCATGACGTACCTACACTTCGTTCCGTCCGTTTCTTGGGAGACTCTTCCATTTCTTAAGCGGGGGATCTCTGAGTTCCAGGCCCTTCGGTCTCTGCTCAGCAGCATTTCTGCGGCACTGAGGGTTCCGGGCATAACCCCACCCGGTTGGCGGCCTGACTGCAACCCCTTCAGGCGGAGGGGGACGGTCCAGAGTTCTGGCCCTCTAGGTTGCTCTCAGACTGGTCTTCTTTTATTGGAGCCACGTTGGAACTAGTGTCTTAGTGGGTGATCCTTCTTCGGGACGAGGCTCGACTCTTGAGTCCGAGCTCGGCTCCTGGCGGACAGGGCCAAGGTTCTTCCTCCTTTACCTAGTCAGGTCTGACTAGGCAATTGCGCCCTGCCCGGGACATCCTGCACCTCTTGGGCCTTGCGGCGGCCTGCACCAGCGTGGTCTGTTTGGATCCGCCGGTTCATGCGTCCCCCTAATGGCTAGCCAGCCAGCGGTCACAGCGCTGCGTTCCTTTGGACCAGTCCATGACAACAGCCCAGGGGTTAGGGAACACTCTCCTTCGGACCATTCCAGCTCATTTGCAGTAGAACATCCCGTTCGTCTGCCCAGAGTCGACGGCCTTCTCCGACCGATGCATCTTGGATGGGTGGGGGTGCCCATCAAGGGGAATACAGAGTGCACCACCTCTGGTCCTCTCGGGAGTCCCGATGTCTTTCCTACCTGCTGGAGCTCCAGGCGGTCCGCTCAGCTTGCACCGCTCGCTCCATCTGTGCGGGGTCCAGTGGTTTAGGTCCAGGCGGACAACACCACGACCATGTGCTACCTATCCCGCCAGGATCGGATGAGCCCCTTGCCTCTCTACGTGAGAGGTTCTCCGCATTGGGTGTTTTATGCAGCCGGGAGGCGGTTCCTATTTCATTTCATGGCAGGGAGCCTCCATCACCCTGGCCGATGTCCTAAGCGCGGATAAGGCTGCTACCACGAGTGGGTTCCCTGCGGGAGAGCACAAGATCTTTCCCTCTAGGTCACACCTCTGGTGGACCTTTGTTTTTCCCTCCAGGGAGAACTTGAGGCCGAGACTATTTCATGCCTGCCCCCTCAGCACGGCTCGCTGTAGGGGATGCCTTTGAGGCCATGGACCCCGGGCCTTTTCTACGCCTCTCCCCCATTTCCCTTGACCCTCAGGCAAGGCGAGGAGGGACTAGGCACAGGTGATTCTGGTAGCCTCAGACTGGTTTTGCCAGCTCTGGTATCCAGCTCTTCTCAGTCTCAGCCCCAGGCTCCCGAGGCAGCTTCCAGCCCGCCCGGTCCTGTTCTCTGTTTTTAGGGGAAGGTACTCCATCCGGACCTTCAATCCCTGCACCTGACGGCCTGGTCCCTGTGCGGCTAGTGGCCAGGCCTTGGGTCTTCCGGCAAGGTCCTCGACGATTTTGAGGCGTCCTGCCAGGAGTCGACCAGATATGCTCGCCTTCAAATGGAAGAGTCCTCCATTTGGTGTTGGGATACGGCCTGGCCCCCTCTCCTGTTCCTTGGCGAGCATTCCGGACTATCTGCGGTCCGTTCCTTTCTTGAACAAGGGCTTCGGTCGACGATCCTCTAGGTGCTTTTGTTAGCCACTCCTGTCTTCCGGGCGCGGGCCGGAAGGTAGTCAGTGGCGCAGGAAAGGTGATCTGGCACTTTCCAAGGCCTTGATCACACTTCCCCTCTGGGGAGAGTATCCCCATTTTGGTGGGATCTTACGCTGGTTTGGGCTTAGCTCACGGGCAAGCCGTTCGAACCTTTGCACAGGTGTGAGTTTCCCCACCTGTTGTGGATGAACACCTTCTTGGGGCTTCCATGTCAACCAGAAGGACGGGAGAGTTCCAGGCGCTCCTTTGAATCTCCCTATCTGGTCTTCCACAGGGACAAGGTTGTCCTGCGCCCCACCCGAAGTTCCTTCCGTAGGCGGTGGCGGAGTCCTTTTTCCCTAACCGGGTATTGTCTCTGCCGGGGTTCAACCCCATTCACGCCTTGGAGGCCTTATATAGGATCCATTGGGACCCTATTTAACGCTCGCCTTCCCAGGGAGCGTAGGGCTGAAGTTCGGGAGAGGTTCACCAGCTGTTTGTCATCTACGCTGAAGCCGCACCTGGCAGACCTGCAGCCAAGCGGACGACGAGCGGGTGGGTCACCTCCTGCATTGATCTCCACTATAGGTGGGCGGGCATGGAGCCTCCCAGAGGGATGAGTGCTGATTTTACCCGCCTTCCGCTGCATCGGTGGCTGCTTCCGAGGATACCCCTGTCCAGGATATCCGCAGAGCTCCTACCTGGAAGCAGGCATATACCGATTCCCCCTTCCACATCGACCTTGGGTCACGCCGGGATGTTGGTCGGGGCCTCGGTTCTCCAGTCTTTATACCTAAGTAGGGAGTGTACGCCTTGCCTCCCTCCTCCCAGAGAACTGCTAGAAGTCTGCCAATAAGTGTGGATGAACAACATATCCATGTCCCTAGAAATACAGGTTACTCACCTGTAACAGGAGTTCTAGGAATGGTATATGTTCATTCACACGACCCACCCAGCCTCCCCGGCTTCAGCGCACAACCTGGATTCCAGCGGGCTAGATCTGGTGTCATGGGGCGGAGCCGAGAGTTTTACCACCCGGTTGGGTGGGAGGAGCCAGCTTGAAGACCTTCTGGCAAGATTTAAAACGGCAAGGAACCTGCCAATAAGTGTGGATGAACAACATACACCATTCCTAGAACTCCTGTTACAGGTGAGTAACCTGTATTTCCTTACACAACAATGCAGCCATGTTGGGGTAGTGCAGGCTGCAGCCTGTGATAAGACTAATATCCCCTTGGCTTCACACCCCCCAGACAAGGACTCCCGGAGGATTGATGCCATGGCAAAGAAACAGTACATGGCAGCATCCTTGGGACTCAGGCCAACTATATGGCCTATACTGCTAGGTATCAGAAATCCAGATGGGACAGTGTCATGGCTTTAGCAAAACAAGTCCCTGGCCAGCTTGCCAAGGAGCTGGAGCAGGTGGCTGCTGATGGTATTGAGGCATCCATGCTGCAATGGACTCCAGTGATGTCATCTAGAGTCTTGGCTACATCAGTGGCACTTCGTAGAATGGCTTGGCTCAGATATACTAGCCTGTCACAGGATACCCAGACTAAGGCCATGGATTTTCCTGTTGTGGGTAATTCTTTGGGGAGCCAACAGAGAATTACATGAAGAAAATGGACGAATATAGGACCACCTATAGGAGTGCCCAGGCCAAGGAAAAGCAGGCCACTCCTCAGAGACAGCATCCCAGGGGCAGGCCTTTCTACCAAGCCCAGGCCTCCTCTTCTGCCTATGCTCAGGGAGTTCTTTAGAGGGAGAAGCAGAAGGGGTACAAGCAAACCTGCTTCCACCCCTCAGCCAAAAACCCCTGCCAAACAGGTACCCTGATGGGTTTGCCAGGGCCGATTCTCCACTACCTGTAGGGGGCAGGCTGGCTTACTTTGTCCAGGACTGGAAGTCTGACATCAGACAAGTGGGTCCTGGAAGTAGTAAGCCAGGGACTGCTTCTCGGCTTCAGAAAATTTCCGAAGCTGAGCCAGATCCTTTCCACTTGCCTTAGAGGCAGAGGTCTCTTCCCTCCTGGCTCTCAGAGCTGTGGAAAGGGTTCCACCCCTACACCAGGGCAAGGGATTGTACTCCAGGTACTTCCTTACCCCAAAAAAGACAGGAGAATGGCGGCCCATCCTGGATCTTGGATACTTAAACAAGTACCTTTTAAAGGCAAAATTCAAAATGGTGACTCTGGGAATAATTCTACCCTCTCTAAGGCCAGGGGACTGGCTAGTTTCCCTGGACCTCAAGGATGCCTATTTCCATATTCTCATCAGAAGCTCCCATCGAAAGTACCTCAGGGTCGAGCTTCCCTCAGGCCATTACCAGTTCAGAGCAATGCCCTTCGGTCTAATCTCTACTCCAAGGGTGTTCACAAAATGCCTGGCAGTAGTAGTTGCTTCTCTAAGAAGGCAAAGGATTGCCATCTTCCCATACCTGGACGACTGGCTCATAGTAGGCCAGTCCCCAGACCAAGTCAAGTTACTCCTACAGATAACTCAGCAACTGCTCACCTCTCTGGGTTTCTTTCTGAATCTTTCAAAGTCTGTTCTAGAGCCTGTTCAGCTCCTCTCCTTCATAGGTGCAGAACTAGATATAGAAAAGGCCAGAACCTTCCTTCCCCTGGACAGGGCAAGGACCCTTATCTCACTGGCCTTCTCATTCACCCTACAGGTTTCTCGACCAGCAAGGCATTTTCTACAGCTCCTGGGGCACATGGCTGCTTCTACAGCAGTGATGCAGGGAGCAAGATTCAGAAGAGGGACATTCAGTTCCATTTGAGAGCCTTTTGTTCTCAGAAAAAGGACCCTCTGACCAAACTGATCCCAGTGACTCGAACTCTGATTCAGGCCTCGCAGTGGTGGCAGGATCAGAGCAATCAAAGACAAACAGTCCCCTTTGTCACTCAGTCTCACTCTTTAATCCTTACTACAGATGCCTCCCTCTTGGGGTGGGGGGCTCACTTGGGCGACCTGACCACCCAGGGGTTGTGGTCCCCTCAGGAATCTCTGCTTCACATCAATCTGTTGGAACTCAGAGCATTATTTCTAGCACTTCAAGCTTTTTCCAGGTCTGATCAGAACAGAATACCACCACAATGTAGTACATCAACAAGCAAGGGAGCACTCTGTCTACGGCCTTGTGCACAGAAGCAATGAAGTTGTGGTCTCTGGCTTATTCCCTGAACACCTCCCTCACAGCAGTACACCTTCCAGGCAAGGACAATGTCCTGGCAGATGCTCTCAGCAGGATATCTCGGGGCCATCACGAATGGTCACTGGATCCCCTGGTCTTGGAGGTGATATTCTCCAGATGGGGCACCCCACAGATAGATCTTTTTGCATCCCCAGACAATCGCCAACTTCCCCTTTTTTGCTGCAGGCGCCCAGTGTTGAGCTCACTCCCCCTGGATGCCTTAGTTCTCAGTTGGGAAGGGAAGTTCCTGTATGCTTTTATCCCCTTCCTTCTCCTGTTCAAAGTGCTAGTCAAAATCAGGTCTCAACCCTGTAAAGTGATCCTGATTGCTCCAGACTGGGCCAGACAGCCCTGGTATTCTCTCCTATTGTCCTTAACTGTCCATCTTCCCCTGGCTCTTCCCAGGAATTACAACCTGTTAACCTGTGCTCAGGGGAGGGTTTGGTACCCGAATCTCAAATCTCTCAATCACAAGGCCTGGCTCTTGGAAGAGTTTGCTGATTTACACCTCTCCCAAGGTGTTACGGATATTCTAAAGGCTTCTAGGAAGCCTTCCACCAAAACTACTTATAATTCTAAGTGGAAAAGATTTTCCATATGGTGTTCTGGGAAGCATATTTCCCCAGAGTCTGCTGATCTGCCCACAGTCCTTGACTATATGGTCCATTTGAATAGCTTGGGACTCAGACCAGCTACACTAAGAGTGCATCTGTCTGCTGTTTCTGCTTTCATTTCAGCAGGTAAGCCCTCTTCGCTTTCAGCTCACCCTGTTTTCTCCAAGTTTTTCAAGGGATTGCTTCATTCCAATCCTCCATTCAGGGACCCTGCCTCTGCTTGGGATCTTAACGTTTGCATAGCTCAGCTTATGCAACCCCCTTTTGAGCCTTTGTCCTCAGCAGAGCTTAAGTACTTGTCTTGGAAAACTGTTTCTGGTGGCCATCACTTCTGCCAGGCGCATAAATGAGCTACAAGCCCTGTCAGTGGAGCCTGACTTTATTTCCTACCATAGGGATAAGGTGGTCTTCAGGACTAACAGTAAGTTTTTGCCTAAGGTGGTTTCAGATTTCCGCCTTAACCAATCTGTCTCTTCCTGTGTGCTTCACTGACCATTCCTCCTCTGGTGAGAGGAGGCTGCACAGTTTAGATGTGAAAAGAGCCTTTAGCTACTATATAGAACGTACCAGGGATCATAGGTTTGACTCCCTCCAACTGTTCCTCACTTATGGTGAGGTTGGTAAAGGAAAACCTGCCAATAAAAGATCCATTGCCAAGTGGATTGTCTCTTGTATCCAATTTTGCTATGAGAAATTAGGTAAGGTTCCATCCTCAGGCCTGAGGGCTGACTCTACCAGAGGTACAGCTGCTTCCCTGGCTGCTGCCAGGGATATTCCTATCTTAAGAGATATGTCAAGCAGCTACCTGGAAAACAGTTCACACTTTTACCAAGCATTACTCCCTGGATATCCAGGCTAGGAGTGATGCTCGGTTTGACACAGCTGTGCTTCAGAGCCTGTTTCCTAAGGTTCTGCCCCTCCTCCGTGGAGGTACTGCTTGGTAGTCTGCTACTGTCAGAATACAGCAAGACTTCATGATGTTTGAAGAAAAATTACTCACCTTAGTAATGTTGTTTCTTCTAATGGAGTCTTGCTGTAGTCTGCCCGGCCTTCTCCTCTCAGAACCTCTGTTTTTGGGGATGTGGATGGGCAGTGGCAATGTTGGCACTCAGGAGGTGCCCCACCCTTTTTTATCACCCTTTGTTTGGGTGAGTGGGTGTTGTGTTTATTCCATTTTTTGGGTCTTCTGACTTGAGTCTTCGTTTTGGGACCAAAAAATCTTTGTTTATGTTAAGCAGCCAGTTGGTTAGTGTAGGTTTGCAGCTTCCACACAGGACTTCAGTGAGTTTAGCTCATAAAGATCTGACAGTTTGAGTTCAAACAGCAACAGACAGTTTCAATCGAGCTCTGCGTTCCATGCCTGGCATGGAAAGTTAACTCGTTCATCTCTGGGGCAGATCGAAGGTTGGGACTCACTGCTACTGTCAGAATACAGCAAGACTCCATTATAAGAAACAACATTACTAAGGTGAGTAATTTTTTCATCCAGGTCAACATGGGCTGGAACACTGAGGCCCTGGACCCTGAGCAATTGCAGTTAGCTAAATACCTCTGCCAAAAAGACCCAAAGCCAGTGATCATCCTTCCCATGGTCAGCACCTTCCGGGATGTCACCCGTGCGACTTGGAAGCGCCCTCATCCCTCCTCTGCCGTGCCAAAGAAGGCTCATCGGCTCTACCGGGCACCTTGGGACCATCCCTTTCTTGCCAAACCACCCGCTGCGGACCCTGATTTCGGCAGCTCACGATCGTTCATAGAGGCCCAAATACCTGATCACCCAGCCGCCTGACCAAGAATCTAAGCAGCTGGATTCTATGGGCCGCAAGGTGTGCTCTGCTGCCACCTGCAGTATCAGGAGTTTGAACTCCGACACACATGGTCCAATTCCAGAATGCCCTTTGGGAACAAGGATTGGACATCGTGCAGAGCATGCCTAATTGCCCTCAGCGGGCAGAGCTGGCCAAGCTGTTACAGACCGGCTTAGACGTGGTACCCGTGTTCTGCGCTCTGCCTATGACTCCGTGGACACCTCTTCTAGGGCGGCCGCCACTGGCATTTGCTTCCAACACCATGTGTGGCTTTGGGTCTAGGAGGTTCGATCCAGACGTGCAGACCAACATTCTGGATGCTCCCTTTAAAGGCTCCGTGCTCTTTGGTGAGGACACTGAGCACATCATCAACAGGCTGCAGGACTCTGGTAGGGCTGTCCGATCCGTGCAGTCCATGTACCGCCTGAAACGGGCGAGCTCATAAGCCTGGTTTTTGTGGCTGTTGGGGACATCAACTACAGCAGCCTCGTTTTCAGTAGCATGCGCGAGGCGGCTTCTGTTGTAGATGCGGAGCCAGAGGCGCCTCTGCCTCTAGACAACGCAAAGCAGCCACCGCTGTCTTCTCCCACCACCACACACACACACCGCCTGACTATCCAGGCTACCTCCTCCTCCTCGGCCGCTCAGCCAGAGGGAGCCGGTCGGAGGCCGCTTTTCCCTATACATGGATGCGTAGGGTCAGGTGACCTCCAACCAGTGGGTACTCTATCTCGTGGAGTTTGGGCACTCCATAGAGTTCGACTCTATAGCTCTGGTCAGACATGAGATTTCATCCCTTCTGGACAAAAAGGCAATTGAGCCAGTGCCACTGGACAAAAGAGTGGGTTTTTCTCCCATCACTTCTTAGTTCCGAAAAAGCTGAGAGATCTCAGGCCCATTCTGGACCTCGGCGATCTAAATCGGTCTCCTACAAGAGATTCAAGATGGTTTCCCTTCCCGCTCTCCTCCCACTCATTTCGGCTGGAGACTGGTTGGTGTTGCTGGACATGCAGGATGCCTACCTGCACATTCCTATTGCCTGGAATCATTGAATATTTCTGAGGTTCAGATTTGAAGACGAGTACTGTCAGTTTAGAGTCCTTCCTTTCAGTCTCTTTTCAGCCCCTAGGGTCTTCACCAAGTGCTTGGCTGTCGTGGCTGTGGCACTTCGGAGGTGGGGCCACTTTGTGTTTCCTTATCTGGATGACTGGCTTCTCCTGGCCCATTCCAGATGTCGTTCGTCGGAAACCATCAAGAATTCCATCTCAGTGTTTCAGCGCCTCAGAATCACCACCAACAGGGACAAGTCGCATTTGATCCCATCCCAGATTCTACAGTTCTTCGGCGCTCTTCTTGATACCACTCTCGGGAAAGTTTTCCTTCCCTCCGACAGAGTGGGTCATATTCAGGTCTTGACATCTCAGATTTCTTCAGCCTCAAGGAAGCCTGCTCGGCTCCTTCTCAGGCTGTTGGGACATATGGCCACTACCATAGTCTCGGTTCTTCTGGTGCGCCTGCGCATGAGGACCAAACAATGGTCCTTGAGAGTCCAGTGGGATCAGATAGTCTGGACGCTTCAATCATGATATCAGAGCCAGTCCACCGAGAGCTACAATGGTGGATGTCGTCCAAATATTTGGTGGTAGGCATCCCCTTCCAATGGGGGCGCCATCCCAGATTCTGACCACTGACGTCTCGTCCGAGGGATTGGGGACGCACCGTACTCTGGGATCTTGGTCCCCGATAGAGGTAGATCTGCATATCAACGTCGTGGAGATGAGAGCAGTGCCCTCCAAGCCCTGGTCTCTGTCTTGGTGCCAGGTCACCTCTTGGTGCAGACGGACAACACTTCAGTGATGTTCTGTATCAACAAGCAGGGCAGTACACAATCTTATCCCCTTGTCAGGGAAGCCATGCAAGTGTGCGATTGGACCCTTGAACATCATCTGTTTCTGATGGCAGTGCATGGTCCCGGGCACCAAAATGTGTTGGCTGATGCACTCAGCAGGGCAAAGTCACAATGCCACGAATCAGAGTTGCTCCAAGATGTCGCAGGTCACATCTTCTGTCTGTGGGGCTGCCAGAAGTGGACCTTTTCGCGTCACGATTAAACGCAAAACTGCCCATTCTAGGGACATGGATATGTTCATCCACACTGTCTGACAGGTTCCTTGCCGCTTTAAATCTTGCCGGAAGGTCTTCAAGGCTGGCTCCTCCCACCCACCCGGGTGGTAAAACTCTCGGCTCCGCCCCATGACACCAGATCTTCCTCACCGCTTGGAAGCTCAGGTTCCCTCCTTAACGCTCTGCGTATAGACTGGATCCTAATTCTTCGGTTTGCCCGAAAATAATTCTAACGTTCTCATGACTTCAGTCTAATTACTCCCTCGCGGCTGCGATGGACAAATCGACTCCCGGATTTCGGCGGTGCCCATGCGGGCAGAAGATATCCAGGACACACCCGCAATCCACGTGCGTCTACTGCCTCGGCCTAGTTCACGACCCGCAGGCCTGCGAGTTATGTCCGTTTTTGGCCAACATCCTAGAAGACCACGCTGCCCGGTTACAGCTTGGGCGCCGCGAGAAGCGCTACCTGCCGGTGAAGTCGAAGGAGGCCCGTTGGGCGGTGTCCGCAGCGGCTGGCTCAGCTGAGCAACTCGAGCAGATGATCGCCCTCGAGGAGGAGGCGGCCCAGGCCGCATTCTCATCTTCCTCGGTCGCAGCATTTATCCCGCTCTCTGGGATCCTCCTACACAGCTTATTTTAAGGAGCTTTGCCAATCCTTTTCCACGAAGGGAGAGGGGCCATCGGGACACTCTTCTATGTCCAAAAAGAAGGACTCGAAGGGTAAGTCCCACCGTCGACGTGAGCGGGAGAGGTCCCCTTCCCCGGACAGCTAAGGCCGCTGGCTTCACTGTGTCCCCATCAGGTCAGCTGGCCGAGATGCACGTCAACACGGTCGAGATTTTTCTCAGTCTGTCGGATGGGCTGTCGACTGGTGAAGCCAACAACACTTCCTCACCGGTTCCCCCGGTGAAGACCGAGGACTTGCCTGTGCCGGAGTCCCCGGTCAAGGCTCCCGAGCCGAGGGAAGAGTGGGTGTCCCCTGCTCCCTCCTCGTCTCCGTGCAGCCGATCCCACCGACATCGGCGGTCTCAGCATTGAGGTAAGCGGCGGCGCCGCTCATCCTAGTCTTCCTCCTCGGAAGAGGAAAGGCCTGGGTGCAAATTCCGTCGACGCTACGAGGACTTATTGTGGCAGCAGCTCCTTTTGTCCGGGAACAAGCCGACACTGTCGCCTTTCCTGGCCATCAAGTGGCTGTCACCCGAAAGGCCAAAACAACCCCTTGCTGTAGTCGAGGTGCCCAAGCCTGGGCTGGTTGTTCGGCCGAAACCAGCTGCCCCACCGAGTGTGGTGGAACGTCCGTCTTCACAACCAAAATTGGGGGTGCTAACCAAGGACTCTGTCGGGTCAGGGTCTGCCCCACAGGTTGTCTGTCACCCTCACTCCCGACCGTCCTCGGCAGGTGGAGGGTGGCTTAGGCCCCAGGTAGCTCTTTGCGGGCTCCTCGGAGTCTGACGACATCTCCTCCCTGTTTTCCAGGCCTCTTGACCTGGAGTCCTCCGGAGGGCAGTCGATGGACGAGATCCCATCGTCGTTCATGGGTTTGCTTCGGCTCGTCTCCGAGTCCACCGGGATGCAGCTTGAGCCTGTATCCAAGCTGGCCAAGTATCCCCAGACGGAGATATTGGACCGAGGGGATTCGCCCACGGAGGCCTTTCCAGCTGCTGAAGCCATTGTGGGCACAGCCTTGGAGCTCTGGCAGCAGCTGGCTTCCTGCCCTGCGCCTTCAGCCAGGATGGCCAGGAAGTATGTGGTTCCTACCGGCTCTTTGTCCGGTTTTACGGAGCACCCCTCTGCGGAGGGGTTAGTCACAGATAGCGTTTTCCGGCATTCTGGGAATGCTAGGGATGTGGATAAGCCCCCCCAATAAGGAGTCCAAAAAGCTGGACTATGCTGGGCGCAAGGTGTACGCTGCGTCCTCCCTAGGCCGTGCTGATGGCACATCTCTCCCACGCCCTCATGGGCTCCCTAGATGAGGTGATCCCTCATCTCCCGGCCGACCTGCAGACTACTGTCAAGCAGGTGCGGGATCAGGGAAGGGCAGTGGCAAACAAGCAGCTCCAAACAGCTCTAGACATTGGAGACTCCTGTGCCCGATCAGTAGCGGCCGCAGTGGCCATGCGCCGCAGAGCATGGCTGAGGATATCCACCTTTATGGCAGATACCCAGCACAAATTGGAGGACGTCCCCTTCTTGGGGACTGACCTGTTCGGCCCTGGAGTGGAAGGCCACCTCCAGGGGATCGAAAAGTCCGCTATCCTGGACTCTGTCATGTCTGCTCAGAAGAACAAGGGCCGTCGCCAGCAACATAAGTCCTTTTGACCTTCTGCCCCTGCGGCATGTCCGGCCCAGCAACACCAGCATCAGGGCAAGCAGGCTCGCGCTTGGCACCCCTTCCTCCAACAGGAAACAGGGAGGAAAAGGCCCAGGAGGTCCCTCAGCCGGTCCTTCCTCCAAGCCTGCCCATTGACAGGTTGAGGGGTGTCGCCCCCAACCTCATTGCTCCACCCTGGGTTCCCTCCGTGGGGGGACGGCTCTACCACTTCCTTTCCTCCTGGTCTATCACCACAGACCGCTGGGTGTTGGAGGTGGTAGGAAAGGGTCTGCCTCTGGAGTTCGAGCAGGCCCCGCCCTTCTGAGTCATCGCCCCACAGGGGGCCACGGGGTCCTCAGCCTCCCTGTTGGCTCGTCGAGCCGACATTGCCCTGCTCCTCGAAAAGGAGGTGATCAGAAAGGTGGCGGATCCTCCACCGAGCCCGGGGTTTGTGTCCGGGTACTTCCTGGTCCCGCAACGGATGGGGGGCTGGCGCCCCATTCTAGACCTGCATGACCTGAACAGGTTCCTAAGGTCTCGAACCTTCAGGATGGTCACTCTGACTCAGATCATTCCATCCTTGGAACGAGGCATGTGGTTCTCTTCTCTGGACCTCCAGGACGCATTCTTTCACATCCCAATCCATCCGTCCCCACCAGAGATTCCTCCGCTTCAGGGCAGAGGGGTCCCTCTACGAGTTCCGGGCCATGCCCTTCGGCCTTTCTGTAGCTCCCAGGGTCTTCACCAAATGCATGGCAGTGGTGACAGCATTCCTGCGGCGCTGAAGGGTCTGGGTGTACCCCTGCCTGGACGACTGGCTGATTGCGGCCTCCTCCAGAATGGAGGTGGAGCGGTCCAGGGATCTGGCCGTCAAGGTTTGCTCTCAAGTTAGCCTCTTTATCAACGAGGCTAAGTTGGAACTCGTGCCAAAGCAGGTGATCCAGTTCATCGGGGCAGAGCTTGACTCTCTGCGAGCCAGAGCACGGCTGCCGGCAGACAGGGCCGGGGTTCTTTCCTCCTCCTTTGCCCAGTCATTTCAGGTTCGGCAGTTGCACCCTGCCCGGGACTTCCTGGGCCACCTTAGCTTCATGGTGGCCTGCACCAGCGTGGTCCGTTGGGCCTGTTGGCACATGCGTCCCCTACAATGGGGACTGAACAGCCAATGGTCACAGCGCTCCGATCCTTTGGATCAGCTAGTGACAGTGACCCAGGGCATGTGGAACGCTCTCCAGTGGTGGACCGTTCCAGCACATCTGCAGGAGGGCATCCCGTTTGTCCGCCCTGAGCCGACAGTCTGTCTATCGACCGATGCGCCTCTGGGCCTGGGTGCCCATCTGGGGGAGCACAGAGCGCTCGGCCTCTGATCCCTCGGGAGTCCCAATGCCGCATCAACCTGCTGGAGCTTCAAGCGGTTCATCTAGCCCTCACCGCCTTTGCTCCGTTTCTATGGGGTCAAGTGGTTCAGATCCAGATGGACAATACCACGACCATGTACTACCTAAACCGCCAGGGCGGGACGTGCTCCATGCCTCTGTGCAGGGAAGCTCTCCGCATTTGGTCACTCGTGCGCAGCCTGGAGGCGGATCTCCTCGCCATTCATGTGGCAGGAGCCTCCAACACCCTGGCCGATGCCCTAAGCTGGATAGGGGCTGCGTCCCACCTAGTGGTCTCTTCTGCCGGAGGTAGTACAAGATCTGTTCTCCTCTGGGGCACGCCCAGGCGGACCTGTTTGCCTCCAGGAGAATGCGGCTGAGACTGTTTTGCCCGCCTCACCAGCGGGCTCACGCAGGGGATGCCTTCTCGAGGCCGAGGACCCCGGGCCTGTTCTATGCCTTTCCCCCATTTCCCTTGATCCACAGGGTGCTTCTCAAGGCGAGGAGGGACAAGGCGCAGGTGATTCTGGTAGCCCCAGACTGGCCCTGCCAGTTCTGGTATCCAGATCTCCTCAGTCTCAGCTCCAGGCTCCCGAGCCGGCTTCCAGCCCGCTAGGACCTGATCTCAGTCAATCAGGGGAAGGTATTTCATCCGGACCTTCAATCCCTGCACCTGACGACCTGGTTTCTGAGCGGCTAGACTTCCAGGCCTTGGGTCTTTCCGACGAGATCCTCAACGTCGTTGAGGCGTCCCGTAATTAGTCGACCAGAAGATGCTACACCTTCAAATGGAAGAGATTCTCCATTTGGTGTCAGGGCAAGGGCCTGGACCCTTCCTCCTGTTCCTTGGCAAGCATTCTGGACTACCTGTGGTCCCTTTCTCAGCTAGGGCTTCAGTAGAAGCGACCTTGAGGTGCACCTGGCAGCCATCTTTGCTTACTGGGCGCGGAAGCGAAGCGGCGCAGGAGAAGGTGGTTGGCGCTTTTTCAAAGGCCTTGATCACACATCCCCTCCGGTGCGAGAACCTCCACCTCCGTGGGATCTACTGCTGGTATTGGCTAAGCTCATGGGCAGGCCATTCGAACCGATGCACAGGTGTGACTTCTCTCACCTGTCCGGGAAGACCGCCTTCTTTGTGGCTATCACGTCAGCCAGAAGGATGGGAGAGCTCCAGGCGATTTCTATCGAGTCTCCTTATCTGGTTTTCCACAGGGAGAAGGTTGTCCTGTGTCCCCACCCAAAATTTCTTCCGAAGGTGGTGTCGGAGTTTCCCCTTAACCAGGTGTTGACTCTGCCAGTGTTCTACCCCAATCACACCTCGGAGGCCGAATATAGGCTCCATACTTTGGACCCTAGAAGAGCGCTCTCTTATTATAAGGAGCAGACTACTGAAGTTCGGGGAGAGGTTTGCCAGCTGTTTGTCACCTACGCTGAAGCCGCACTTGGCAGACCTGCAGCCAAGCGGACGATAGGCAGGTGGGTCACCTCCTGCATAGATCTCTGCTATAGTTTTGCGGGCATGGAGCCTCCCAGAGGGATAAGAGCTCATTCTACCCGCCATACCGCTGCATCGGTGGCTGCTTCCAGGGATGTCCCTATCCAGGAAATCTGCCGGGCTGCTACCTGGAAGTCAGCACACACCTTCATCATCCACTACCACATCGACCTTGAGTCACGCCGGGATGCTGGTTTTGGGGCCTCGGTTCTCCAGTCATTCCCTAAGTAGGGGGTGTGCACCTTGCCTCCCTCCTCCTGGAGAACTGCTAGGAGTCTGCCAGACAGTGTGGATGAACATATCCATGTCCCTAGAAATACAGGTTACTCACCTGTAACAGGAGTTCTAGGAATGGTATATGTTCATCCACTCGACCCACCCGACCTCCCCAGCTTCGACGCACAACCTGGCTTCCAGCGGGCTAGATCTGGCGTCATGGGGCGGAGCCAAGAGTCTTGGGTGGGAGGAGCCAGCTTGAAGACCTTCCGGCAAGATTTAAAGCGGCAAGGAACCTGCCAGACAGTGTGGATGAACAACATATACCATTTCTAGAACTCCTGCTACAGGTGAGTAACCTGTATTTACTCACCTGTTACAGTAGTTCTAGGAGTGGTATATGTTCATCCACATGGACCCACTGGCTTCCAGCGAGCTAAGATCTGGCGTCAAGGGGCAGAGCCAAGGGTTATACCACCCGGGTTGGAGGAGCTAGCTTGAAGACTTTCGTCAACATTTAAAGTGGAAAGGGACATGCCAAAGAGTGTGGATGAACATGTACCACTCCTAAAACTGTTACCGGTGAGTAACCCCCCCCCCCCCGGACAGAGTCTAGCAGAATTGACCTCTGGGGTGAGAGGGTATATGCCGCCTCCACAGTGTTTGAGGATTGCTAACTACCTATCTCGTATGGTAGGGTACCAATATTCTAATTGGAAGAAGGCAAGGCTTCCCCCTGACTCGGTCGTCTGTTCTCTGGGAGCAGGTACAGTCCCTTCTGCACAAGCAGGCCATCGAGCCAGTACCCAGGCATCGGAGAAACAAGGGGTTTTACTCCCAAGTTTTTCTTGGTTCCCAATGGGCTATTCTGGATCTAAAGGATCTCTGTGTCCAGTACAAAAAGTTGTGGATGGTAACTTTGCCAGGCCTGGTGCATCTCTTGAAGACGGGAGACTGGCTGTGTTCGCTGGGCATGCAGGATGCCTACCTGCAGATATCGTTTTTTCCTCCTCGCAGGAAGTTCTCTGCTTTGTGTTCCAGGGCGAGCATGATCAGTTCAAAGTGCTGCCCTTTGGCTTGTCCTCTGCACCATGGGTCTTTGCCAAGTGCTTAGTGGCAGCAGCTCTCAGGATGGAACTGTATGGTCTTCGGGTCGTAAGTCATCAGGTTACACCATAGGAACCTTTGCCGTCAGAGAAGGGGAATCCGCACGGAAGATTTTTAGCAGTACAACTGGGGCCACCCAAACCGCCTGTCACCAACCCTATATAGGTGTGGGTGGCTGCACTCTCTCTCTCTCCTGTGTTCTTTCCTGCCGTTAACTTGCAAGCACAGTCTCTGCAGAAGCTTTGTTCCAGAGTTCGTGCCTTTTTTTGGCTACAGACTTTTTTCCCCTTACAACCCTTACCTAAATCTTGTTTTAAGAGAATTATTATATATATATATATATATATATATATATATATATATATATATATATATATATATTAGATACTTCCTCTTCTCTTTTCCATCACTGTTGCTGCGGAAGGAGGATTGCCTCTACAGACTAACATGGTTTGTGTCTGCTTGGGCCTGACCACGACCTCTCAGACTGGGAGCTGTACCTGAAGTTTAATCAAACCGCCCTCAGGTGACGCAAGGAGGCTCTAAAACAATTCATGGAACAATAGGTAGCCAGCTCTGGGCAAGGGTCCTCCAGGACCCTAGCCACTCAGTCGACCACCAGATCTTCAAGAGCTTCTCAGGCCTCCAAGGCTCAAGACAAGTCCGGGGGCCTGCTACTGTGGACTTTTTGTATTATAATTTTATAAAACACTAACAAGAAGTGCAATCTCAGTATTTTAGTCGCAGTTATCCCATCTCCGATATAGATAATGAATTAATGAGATATTAACTTATTCTACTACTATAATTTCATGCCAATAGAGAAAAAGCACACTTAAAGGAACATCAAATACATAAAAGGAAAAAACGCATTCTGCAATTGATGAATATGCATCTTGTTGCCAGCTCAATATTTTTTTTATCATGAGGTGTAGATGTCACTTAATTAGTCGGGGTGGACACCCCAGGGGTCAAGCCTAATCTTCATCTCTGCCTCATTATGGGAAACTTGTTTAGGGTGTTGGCTTCTATTGGTGTCAGGGAAGGCAGGTAAGGTTCCCAGTCCCTTTAGAATCTCGCCTGCCTACCTTTCAAAGCATAGATTAATTGTTCTGAGACCAAGTTGGCCAGCAGAAGGTTTTTCCACATTTGGATACAGGGTTTCGCGCAGGACACCCAGGTGTTTAGAGTGACCTGTCTTGCCATCACCAGCATTATTCTTATCCATCTAGGTGTGGAGCCCATTCTTCCCTGACACCCTGTTCCATCCCGATGAGAAGAGACTGCTGGGATACTTCCACCTCCATGCCCCAGATATTTTTAAGGTCAGAGGCCACCGTCACCCAAGATCTCTGCAGTGCTCTGCATCCCAGAAGGAATGAATATATGATCTTACTTCGAGATACAGCTCTTGCAGCAGGTTACACCATTAGGACTGAAGCCGGCAGGTGCTAGGACCCCACAGAAATTTTGTAGCTAGCAATCTTCAGCGGGGACCGCCTCCGATGTCGGGCGTAGTACATAAGGAGGTGGTCCCCCCCATAATCCTTAGTTCTTTTCCCGCCGTCAATTGGCCAGTATCGGCCTCTCGGTCTCCTTTTCTAGCATGCAACGACCATAGTACTACGACGATTCAAACAACATGAAGTCTTGCTATATTATGACAGTAGCAGTTTGATCCACCACTAGAACTGCTCGGAGGTGAAATGGTTAATACCATTCCAAAATAGAACTTTTGAGCACGAGCTCTAAGAAGCAGCTCTATCTGTGTAATTTCAAACCTGAACTGTCAGATTCTTTACTCCGCCTCAGTGAACAGTCGCTCCGGAGATTTCTCCTACTGCTCTGTTCATTTCTCGGTTTAAACAGTGTTTTCTCGGTCCGATTCAACCGAGAATAGTTTTATTTTAACCGCAAAACCGTTCGGTTCAAGCTCTGTCTGTGGTAATCGTAAGTAATTAAAAGGTTTTGTCTGTGTGGAACTTGTAAGTTTATCGGTTCGGTTTTGAACCGATCAGCTGGGTTTCAAACTCATTAATTTTAAAGTTTAACATTTTAGAGTGCGGTTCCCGGTTCTTATCGGTTCTAAAAAAACCGGATTTTATTACGTTTTTTTCCAATACCCGTGACACGGTTAGGAACCGATAAGGGTGTCTTGCCTGGCACTGCCATTTAAAGGGCAAGTTTTCTGGTTAGGCTGGCATTATGTCTGAGAAACCCAAAAGAAAAACCGGGCCCACTGGGTTTCAACACTGTGATGTCTGTGGGGACGTCTGTGCCAAGGCTGACCCACACACCACATGTGTCTAATGTCTGGGGTTTGATCACCTCCAGTCAGACTGCCAGATATGTAAGAATTTCCCTGCAGCCACCCTGGAAAAGAGATTGGGCAGGCTCAGGGAACGAGAGGCCAAAAAGTCAGCTGACCCGGATGGCCAGCCCGGTTCGGTGCCAACCGAATCGAGGGAGTGCCTCTGACCAGGGCGTAGACTTCCTCGGCAAAGAAAAGCTGGTTCTGAGGAACCAGTTCCAGTAAAGAAATCAAGAAAGTCAGCAGGTTTGGGTCCAAAATCCCTTCTCCAACTGCTGCAGAGATAGCAAAAGCCATACAAATTGTCCAGTCACTGTCTCAGGTTCCGTCGAACCGCCGCTATCTGGCAAAAGGTCGGTTCGTCCGTTCCAGTGGTTCAGGAATATGATGTTGAGGAGTTTTATGAACCAGAGGAGGGGAGGATGATTATGAACAGTATGAATGTGGCTGGGAAGGTCTGGTGTGCCCATTGAACTGGACAGTTCCCAGACAGACCTTTTAGAATCTCCCTATGCTATCTGAGTCCCCATCTCATTTTATGTTTTACAAAAAAGTTGCTGAAACCCTCCAGCTTCCCTTGGAAGAAGCTGTGGATGAGCAAGAGGAGCCTGATTTTGTAGAAATGATGGATATTCCAGAGTCTAGGAGATTGTCTATTCCTTTGCATAAGTCTTTCAGGAAGCAAACAATAAAAATTTTAAAGCTCCTAATTCTGTGCCTCCTGTAGATAAAAAGATGGACAGAAGGTACACATTGTCAGGTCCTGATACAGATCCTTTCTCAGCAATGCAGTCATGTTGGGTGGTTCAGGCTGCAGCCTGTGATAAAGCTAATATTCCCTGGCTTCACATCCTCCTGACAAGGATTCCAGGAAGATTGATGCCATGGCGAAAAAACAGCATATGGCAGCCTCTCTGGGACTCAGGCAAGCAAATTATATGGCTTATGTAGCTAGGTATCAGAAATCTAGATGGGATACTGTTATGGAATTAGCCAAGCAAGCCTATGGCCAGCTGGCTAGCGAACTAGAACAGGTGGCTGCTGATGGCATTGAGGCTTCTAAGGTACAGTTTCATCACTCCCCAGAGGCATACCCCCAGGGGTAGGCCTTTTCACAGGCCTTTTTATCAGACTCAGGCCTCCTCTGCCTATGCTCAGAGGGGCTTCTTCAGAGGCAGACGAGGGGTGGGCAGGCCTGCTCCCACCCCTCAGCCTAAAGCACCTGCTAAGCAGGCACCCTGATGGGGTGCCCAGGGCCATTCTCCTTGACCGGTGAGGGGCAGGCTGGCTTACTTCAGTCAGAACTGAGCTTCTTAACCTCAGACAAGTGGGTTCTGAAGTAGTGAGTCAGGGTCTGGTTCTCAGCTTCAAAAGTTTCCAGGTTGAGAACCAGATTTTTTCTACCTGCAAGTGCTTCAGAGACCCTTGCTCTGGAAGCAGAGGTCTCAACCCTGTTGGCTCTCAGAGCAGTGGAAGGGTTCCTCCCTGCACCAGGGCAGGGGTCTGTATTCAGATACTTCCTTACCCCAAAAGACAGGAGAATGGCGGCCCATATTAGACCTCAGATATCTGAACAAGCATCTTTTGAAACCAAAGTTCAAAATGGTAACTCTCGTAATGATTTTAACCTCCCTAAGGCCAGGGACTGGTTAGCCTCCTGGACCTCAAGGATGCCTATTTCACGTCCTAATCAGAAGCTCCCATCGAAGTACCTCAGATTCGAACTACCCTCAGGTCATTACCAGTTCAGAGCAATGCCCTTCGGCCTCACCTCTGCCCCAAGGGTATTCACAAAGTGTCTGGCAGTGGCAGTGGCTCACTTAAGGAGGCAAAGGATTGCTGTTTTTCCCTATCTAGACGATTGGCTCATTGTAGGCCAGTCCCCAGAACAGGTAAAATCTCACCTGCAAGTCACCCAGCAGCTTCTCACCTCCCTGGGCTTTCTGCTAAATCTGCCAAAGTCTGTTCTGGAACCAGTCCAGGTACTCACCTTTATAGGGGCAGAGTTGGACACAAAGCTAGCCAGAGCTTTTCTTCCCTTAGAAAGGGTGACGAATTTAGTGGCTCTGGCCTCCTCCTTCACTCCATGGGTCTCTCGACCAGCAAGACACTTTCTGCAGCTCCTGGGGCACATGGCTGCATCCACAGCTGTTGTGCAGGGAGCAAGATTTCAGATGAGAGCGTTCAGTTTCACTTGAGAACCTATTGGTCTCAGAGGAGAGACCCCTTTCCAAGTTGGTCCCAGTGACTCAACCTTGATCCAGGCCCTCCAGTGGTGGCAGGATCAGAGCAACTTAAGATTGGGGGTCCCTTCATTCCCCCTGCTCACAATTTGACTCTCACTACAGATGCTTCCCTTCTGGGTTGGGGAGCCCACATGGGTGACCTTTCCACTCGGAGTTTGGTCCCCCCAGGAATCTCTGCTCCACATCAATTTGCTGGAACTCAGAGCTGTCTTTTTAGCTCTTCAAGCATTTTCTGCATCTGTCCACAACAAGGTGATACAAGTCAGAACAGACAACACCACAACAATGTGGTACATCAACAAACGGGGGCACTCTGTCTTGGCCTTGTGCACGAGGCAATGAAGTTGTGGTCTCTGCCTATTCCCTGAACACTTCCCTCATAGCAGTTCATCTTCCAGGGAAGGACACTGTCCTAGCAGATGCTCTCAGCAGGATTTCCCAGGGCCATCACGAATGGTCCCTGGATCCTCAAGTGCTGGGGATAGTCTTTGCCAGATGGGGCACCCCTCAGATCTTTTTGCAGCCCCAGACAATCACCAACTTCCTCTGTTCTGTTGCAGGCCTCCAGTGTTGGGCTCAGTCCCCCTGGATGCCCTTCTCCTGGATTGGCGGGAAGTTTCTTTATGCTTCCCTCTCCTATTCAAAGTATTAGTCAAAATCAGATCTCAGCCTTGCAGGGTGATTCTGATTGCCCCGGATTGGGCCAGGCAGCCCTGGTACTCACTCCTTCTGTCACTGACAATCCATCTTCCCCTTTGCCTCCCCAGGAATCACAACCTATTAACTTGTGCCCAGGGAAGGGTTTGGTATCCGGACCTCAAATCCCTCAACCTCAAGGCCTGGCTCTTGAGGAGTTAGAGTTGCTGATTTACACCTCTCAGGGTGTTCTTGAAATCCTAAAGGCTTCCAGAAAGCTTCCACTAGGGCTACTTATAGTTCTAAATGGAAAAGGTTTTCCATTTGGTGTGCTGGGAAAAATATTTCCCAGAATCTGCTGATTTGCCCATTGTATTAGATTACATGGTCCATCTTAATTCCTTGGGTCTCAGACCAGCTACCCTGAGAGTCCATTTGGCAGCTGTGTCTGCTTTTGTTTCAGCAGGAAAGTCATCCCCTCTTTCCACCCACCCTGTGTTTTCCAAGTTTTTTAAGGGATTACTCCATACTAATCCACCCTTTCGGGAACCGGCCCCTGCCTGGGACCTTAATGTTTGTATTGCCCAGTTAATGCAACCCCCTTTTGAACCTCTGTTTTCTGCAGAGCTTAAGTATCTAACTTGGAAAACTGTTTTTCTGGTGGCTATCACTTCTGCTAGCGCATAAGTGAGTTGCAAGCCTTGTCAGTAGAAACTGACTTTATTTCTTTCAGAGGATAAGGTAGTCCTTAGGACTAATAGGAAGTTTTACCCAAGGTGGTTTCAGATTTCCATCTTAACCAATCTATCTCCTTCCAGTATTTTCACTGATCACTCCTCTTCTGGTGAGAGGAGGTTGCACATCCTGGATGTTAAGAGAGCTCTTAGTTATTATATAGAGCGTACCAAAGGTCACAGGTTGAATCCTCCAACTTTTCCTTACCTATGGTGAAGTTGGGAAAGGCAAACCTGCCACTAAGAGATCAGTTGCCAGGTGGATTGTCTCTTGTATCCAATTTTGTTATCAGAAACTGGGCAGAGATCCCCCCTCTGGCTTGAGGGCTCACTCTACCAGGGGTACAGCTGCGTCTCTAGCTGCTGCCAGAGACATCCCTATATTAGAGATATGCCAGGCTGCTACTTGGAAAACGGTACACACTTTCACCAAGCATTACTCCCTGGATGTCCAGGCCAGGAGAGATGCTCGGTTTGGCACAGCTGTTCTTCAGAGCCTATTCCTAAGTAGGTTCTGCCCTCCTCATGGAGGTACTGCTGTGTAGTCTGCTACTGTCATAATATAGCAAGACTTCATGTTGTTTGGAAGAAAAATTACTCACCTTAGTAATGTTTCTTCTAATGGAGTCTTGCTATATTATGACCTCCCCAGCCTGCCCCTCTCAGAACTTCTACTTGGGTGGGTGCGGCACTTAGTGTGGGCACTATTTTGTGCCCTTTAGCTTCTCCCCTTTGGGGTTTGGGTGTTTTATTATAGTGTTGTTTTATTCTCATGTTGTTAGAATTGTATTAGTAGTTATGGTCCCCTGACTTGAGTCTTGGGTGTTGGGACCAGCAATGGTTGTTAGTATTTAGGTAGCCATTTGGCTAGTGTAGGTTACAGCTTCCACACAGACCTTAGTGAGTTTTTGCTCGTAAAGATCTGACAGTTCAAGTTTGAAATTACACAGATAGAGCTGCTTCTTAGAGCTCGTGCTCAAAGTTCTATTTTGGAATGGTATTAACCATTTCACCTCCGGAGCAGTTCTAGTGGTGGATCAAACTGCTACTATCATAATATAGCAAGACTCCATTAGAAGAAACAACATTACTAAGGTGAGTAATTTTTTCTTTTCGTCTTAATTTCGAATTTTGAACTGATGTCCTTTCCAACTACTTCTTTAGAGGGTCACCATACGAAGTGCGCCTGCGGCAAACAGAGCCCCTTCAAGGATCCCTATTCGGCCTATGTGCGCTGCCTAGGCCCGGACCACAACACCAAGGCCTGCTCCTTCTGCCAGGGCTTCCAACAGTCGCACCAGGATCCGCCGCCAGAAGGCACTTCAAGCTTTTCTCCTGGAAGAGGAACTCAAAAGCATGGACAAGGAACCTTCTTCCCGGAGTGAGCCTTCGAGCAAAATCCACAAGCACCAGGAAAAGGAGAGGTCCAGATCTCCTGTGAGGGCCTCGGACTTCCGAAGCTCCAGCTCCAAATCGGACCGCTCTCCCTCCAAGGCTCTGTCACAACCTCCCTCATCCAGGTCAGATCATCCAACGGTTCCTCCTCTCTCCAACCTCTGAAGACTTCGAGGCCCTCGGCCTCCTCTACTCCTTCCAAGGCTTCGTGGAAGTCGGGTGAGTGCCATAAATCTTTCTCCTGTCGCTGGGACACCAACGCCAGGTCAGTCTCCCAGCCACCCCGAGGTTCAGATCTGGCACCCTGCAAACTGACGTTGGCCAAACATCACCGGCGCTCACAGGAGCAGACGACACCCGTCGCCAGCCAGGCGTTCGCTTCCAAAAATGTCTGCCAGGGGACCGACGTTGGCTACCTCAGAGAAGACCACACCCCCGTCGCCGGCAGATGCCGGTCAGAGGGACTGCACCGAGGAGGACGCCACTCAGCCCGAGGACCAGGCAGGCGACACTGGAAGGCACGCCGGCTCCAAAGGGAACCTTCGGAGGCGGGGAGACCCCGTGGACTTGACCCGGCACCAGGCCGTCGGGCATGAGTCTTCATGGAGGTGAAAGAGCTTTTTACCTTCTGGTGGGACACCATCAAAAAAAGATGTGGTCCCCGCACGTCGTCGTCCTATTACACCTGCTACTCCGCTTCCACCCACTCCTTCACCGCGTAGGACGACCTCCATCCTCCAAGGAGCAGACGCCACCTCCTATGGGTAGATCTTTGGAAAGAAGGCCTCCCTCCAAATCCCCCTCAGGGTCACCCAGCCCCAAGAGACCAGACGACGCCGGTACACTCAATCGGGGGAGGATTTCAGGTTGGACACTTCAGAGTGTTCCAGATCACCTTCTCCTCTCAGCATTCCCTCCCCTGACCCACTCGACCTACCCAGGTCTCCGGATGATCCCTCCTTCGCTGAGATCATGAGGCACATCCAGGAGAACGTGGGGTGGGATGTTGAGGAGCTTGACCCCGAGCAACAACGCCTTGCCCGCCACCTTCGGCAAAAAGACCCGAAGCCTGCGGTAGTGCCGCCCTTGGTGGATACCTTCGCGGACATCACAAAGGCTGCCTGGAAACGTCCGCATTCCACTCCCGTGGTGCCGAAGAAGGCTGACCGCCTATACAAGGCCCCTAGGGAGGACCAGTATTTGGCGAACCATCCTCTGGCTGATTCCCTGGTCTTCACTGCTTCGCATGACCGGTCTCAGATACCTCAGCATTCAAACACCATGAAGTCTTGCTATATTATAACATTAGCAGTCAGCCACTGCAGCTGAACTGCCCCGGAGAGGAAGGAGTTAACTCCAGAGGATCTGGAGTTCTGCAGCGCGAGGGCGCTGTGCCCAAAGCTCTATCTGGCAGTTTCAAATGAAACTGTCAGATTCTTTACTCCGCTTCACTGAACAGTCGCTCCGGAGATCAGCTCCTTCAGCTCGGTTCATTCTCGGTTCAAGCGAGTATTTTTCGGTTCATTTGAACCAGCAAAAGTCATTATTTTTACCGCATTTCGGTTTTAAAGCTCTGTCTGGTAACCGTAAGTACTAAATTTTAAGTCTGTGTGGAAAATTAATTATCGGTTCGGTTTTGAACCGATCGGTTTGTTATTTCTACATTTTAAAAAGTGTACAGTGGGTTTTAGAGTCGGTTCGGTTCTTATCGGTTCTAAAAACCAGAATTATAACGGGTTTTCAAATACCGGTGACACGGTTAGGAACGATAGGGTGTCTTGCCTGGCACTGCCATCAAAAGGGCAAGTTTTTGGTTAGGCTGGCATTATGTCTGAGAAACCCAAAGAAAAACCGGCCCACTGGGTTTCAACACTGTGATGTCTGTGGGAGGCCTTTGCCAGGCTGACCCACACACCACTGTGTTTATTGTCTGGGGCTGACCACCTCCTGTCAGACTGCCAGGTGTGTAAAAATTCCCTGCAGCCACCCTGGAAAAGAGTTGGGCGGCTCCAGGAGCGAGGAAGACAAAAAGTCCGCTGACCGGATGGCCAGCCCGGTCCAGTACCCACTGGACCAGAGGAGTGCCCTCTGACCAGGCGAGACTTCCCTCGGCAAAAGGAAGGCTGGTTCAGAGGAACCAGTCCCGAGTAAAAGACAAGGAAATCAGTAGGTTTGGGGTCCAAAATTGTGTCTCCAACTGCTGCAGAGATAGCTAAAGCCATTCAGATTGTCCAGTCACTGTCTCAGGGATCTGTAGAACCACCAACAGTTGGTAAAAGGTTGGTTCGTTCAGTCCCAGTGGTTCAGGATTTTGAAGTTGAAGATTTTTATGAACCACAGGAGGGGGAGGAGGAATTTGATCAATATATGTGTGGCTGGGGGGGTCTGGACGTGCCCATTGAACCGGACATTTCTCCAGACAGACCTTTAGAATCTCCTCCTATTCTGTCTGAGTCCCCTTCTTTCTTTATTTTTACAAAAGGTTGCAGAAACCCTCCAGCTTCCTTTAGAGGAGGCTGTGGATGAGCAAGAGGAGCCTGATTATGTGGAAATGATGGATATTCCAGAGTCTAGGAGGTTGTCTATTCCTTTGCATAAGTCATTTAGGAAGCAAACAACAAAGATTTTAAAAAATCCTCATTCTAGGGACATGGATATGTTGTTCATCCACACTCATTGGCAGTATCCTTGCCGCTTTAAATCTTGCCGGAAGGTCTTCAAGCTTGCTCCTCCCACCCACCCGGGTGGTATAACTCTCGGCTCCGCCCCATGACGCCAGATCTTCCTTACCGCTTGGAAGCTCAGGTTCCCTCCTTAACGCTCTGCGTTTGTGACTGGTTCCTATTTCTCCGTTTGCGGATTTAAAAATAATATTTGCAAAAAGACTTCAGTCTTCGATCCCTCGCGGCTGCGATGGATAAACTCGACTCCAGTTCGGAGTGCCATGCCCGGTGGCAGAAGATGTCTCGGACGGATCCACACTCCGTGTCTACTGCTTAGGCCTTGAGCCGCGACCATAGGCTTGCGACCTGTGCTCATCTTTCTCGGCCCTGCGTCCTCGAGGCCGTGCTGCCCGATGCAACTGGGCCGTCGAAGCGTTTCCCTCGGTGTGAAGTCCAAGGAGGCCGGTTGGCGGTGTCGCGGCCGGCGGACTTCGCTGGATCAGCTCGAGCGGATGGTGCGCCCTCGAAGGCTGGCGCAGGACTTCTTCCTCGGCCGCGGCATTTATCCCGCTCTCTCGGGTTCTTCCTACGGCTTCCTTTAAGGAGCTTTGTCTGTCCCTCTCACTAAAGGAGAAAGGGCCTGCGTCTGCTGGACCCGCTGCCGGTCCAAAAAGAGGGACAAGGAGATGAGATCCCCTCGTCGGCTCTTGGGAGGCGGGAAGGTCCCTACTCCCGGGCCGTCGACCGTCGGCCCGGTCGACCGCTTCGGCCGGCCACTGGCCTCCAGCGGTGTCCCGTCAGGTTCAGTTGACCGGGGAGCTCCCACTGATGAAGTCGAGATTTTCTCGACCCATTGGACGGGCTGTCGCCTTTAGCCCGAATTCCCTCTCCCGGTTCCCCGGAGAGTTGAGATCCCGTGGGCTCGCCTGTGCCTCCGGTTCCGGGCCCTCGGATGGACCTTTCGAGCGAAGGGAGTCGGTTCGGCCGACACCTCCCTGCACCGACCCGGAGATTCCGGGACTCTCGGTCTCGGTCTCGGACCTCTTCCAGCGGTCCAGCGTTCCCCGTCACCGTCAGGCTGCTCGGTCGGCGACACCGTGATAGCGCGTCGCCGCTCGTCCTCGTCCTCCTCCTCGGATGAGGAAGCAGCGTAAGTGCGTCGGCCGATGCGAGACTTATGTTCTAACAACTCCTCCTGGCAGAATAAGCGACTCCGAGGCCTTCCCGGCCATTAAGTCAACTGTGTCACGGGCGGCCGACACAACCCTCGACTTGCCGAGGCCTATACCCAGGCGGTTGTTGACCAAAACCAGCTGCTCCACCGATTGCGGTGGAACCTCCGCCTCCACAGCCACCAATTGGGGCTCCGACCAAGGATTACCGAGTGCGGCTAAGGGTTTACCCATCGGCTGTCAGTTACCCTCACTCCCGGCCGACCTCGGCGGGTGAAGGTAGCTCAGGCCAGAAGCAGCTCTTCGAGACTCTTCGAGTCCGAAGATGATTCCTCCTTCTTCTCCAGCGACTGGACTTGGTCTTCAGGAGGTCAGCCAATGGGATAGCCACGTCGTCCTTCCTAGGAACTGCCGGCTCATCTCGGAGTCTAGCGGGATGGGCATCGAACCGTTCCAAGCGGGCCAGGTATCCCCTCACGGGAGATTCTGGACGGGGATTCTCGGCGGAGGCCTTTCAGATGGCGAGGCCATAGTGGGTCAACACTGGAACTTGGCAGCGCCTGCTTCCTGCCCTGCGCCTTGGCCAGGATGGCCAGGAAGTATCACGGTCCCTACCGGTTCCTTGTCGGTTTTGAACACCCCTCTGCTGAGGGGTTGGTTACCGACAAGCGTTTTCCGGCGCCCGGCTAGCGCCAGGATGGACAAACCTCCTGACAAGAGTCCAAGAAGTGGACTATGTCGAAAGGCGCGAAAAGTCTACGCTCCTCTCTCGCCGCCGTCCAGGCCAGTCGGCCGTCCTCTCATGGCACACATTTTCTCATGCCCTGTTGGGCTCCCTGGATGAGGTCATCCCTCATCTTCCCGCCGATCTGCAGACTACGGTTAAGCAGGTGGGACCCAGAAGGCAGTGGCCAAACAACAGCTCAGGACTGCTTTGGATGTAGGGACTGCGTGTGCCCAGATCGAGTGGCCGACACGGTGGCTATGCGTCGGCGAACTTGGCTGAGGATATCACCTTTACGCGGATACCAGCACAAAGTTGGCGGATGTTCCCTTTGGGGACTGACCTCTTGACCCTGGGGTGGAAAGGTCACCTGCAGAGGATCGAGAAGTCAATACCACCACCTTGGACTCGGTCTCTTCAGCTCAGGAGCAAAGGCCGCAAACCAGCCTAAGCCCTTTCGTCCTTCTGATACTTTGGCCTCGACCCAACAGCGTCAGGGCCCAGCAGGCTCGACCATGGCATCCCAAACCCAAGCCGCCGCTTCCTCTAACAGGCAGGAGGAAAGGGCCCAGGGGTCTGGCGGTCCCTCTCCAAGCCTGCCCAGTGTGAGCTGAGGGTGTCGCCCCATCACATCACCTTACCCTAGGTCCCGTGGAGGCAGCTCCGCCACTTCCGTTCCGCCTGGTCCACTGTTACCACGGACAGGTGGGTCTTGAAGGTGGTGGGAAGAGGCCTGCCTCTGGAATTGAGCAGGCACCACCCTTCAGGCAGTAAGCCCCTCGAGGAAGCACTCCCCAGCCTCACTGGCGGCTACGTCGAGCGACATCATCTCCTCCTCAAAGGAGGTGGTAGCAGAGGTGGTGGACCCTCCTTCAGACCCAGGGTTTGTGTCAGTACTTCCTGGTTCCCGAAGCGGACCGGGGGCTGGCCCCATTCTCGACCTACGACCTAAACAAGTTCCTAAGGTCTCGAACCTGCAGGATGGTCACTCTGGCTCAGATAATACCATCCTTGGAGCAGGGCGTGTGGTTCTGCTCTCTGGACTTACAGGGCAGCGTTTTTCACGTCCCTATCCGTCCGTCTCACCAGAATTCCCTTCGCTTCGGCGGAGGATCTCTCTTGATTCAGCCATGCCCCTGACTTGTCTCCAGCTCCCAGGGTCTTCACCAAATGCATGGCAGTGGTGACAGCATTCCTGCGGCGCCAGGTCGATGTACCCTGCCTGGACGACTGGCTGAGCAGCTCCCTCAGGAAGGAGGCGGAG
The DNA here is from genome assembly GCA_016271365.2 of Neoceratodus forsteri. Classification (NCBI taxonomy): domain Eukaryota; kingdom Metazoa; phylum Chordata; order Ceratodontiformes; family Ceratodontidae; genus Neoceratodus; species Neoceratodus forsteri. The sequence continues at coordinate 578,914,006 of CM028138.1, forward strand.
TGGTCCAGAGATCTGGCCCTCAGGTCTGCTCTCAACTGGGCCTCCTTGTCCAGCGAGGCCAAAGTCGAACTCGAGCGAAGCAGGTGATTTATTCATCGAAGCAGCTTCGACTCTCCTCCCGAGCCAGGTAGCAGCTCCAGCGGACAAGGCGAGTTCTTTCCTCCTTGCCCGATCATTTCTGGTTGGGCAATTAAGCGCCTACCAGGACTTCCTCACGCCTCCTGGGTCTCATGGCGGCCTGTACCAGCGTGGTCCGTTGGCCCGCTGGAACATCGTCCCCTTCAGTGGGGACTGGCCAGCCAGTGGTCTGGCAGCTCACGATCCCTTGGACCAGCGTTGTCGGTGACACAGGGGATGAGGAATACTCTCCAGTGGTGGACCGTTCAGATCAATTGCAGGAGGGCATCCGTTAAATCCGCCCGAGCCGACAGGTCTCTCTGCCGACCGATGCCTCTCTCAGTGGGTTGGGGTGCCCATCTGGGGAACACCGGGCTCATGGCCTCCTGGTCCCAGGCGGAGTCCAGATGCCCATCAGCCTGCTGGAGCTCGAAGCGGTCCGCCTAGCTCTCACCGCCTTTGCTCCGTTCCTCGGGGTCCATGGTCCGGTCAGGACGGACAATACCACGACCATGTACTATCTAAACCGCCAGAGGCGGGGACGCACTCCATGCTTCTATGCAAGGCTCTCCGCATTTGGTCACTCGATGCGCAGCCTGGAGGCGGATCACTGGCCATTCCGTGTCAGGAGCCTCCAACACCCTGGCCCGATGCCCTGAGCGGATAGGGGCTGCATCCCAGTGGTCTCTCATGCCGGAGGTAGTACAGCATCTGTTCTCACTTTGAGGCACACCTCAGGTGGACCTGTTTGCCTCCACGGAGAGCGAAGCAGTCTGTTCCATGCCCGCCCCCTCAGCAGGGCTCGCTGCAGGGGATGCCTTCTAGAGGCAATGGACCCCGAGCCTCTTTACACCTTTCCCCATTTCCCTTGATCACAAGGTGCTTCTCAAAGCCGAGGAGGGACAAAGGCAGGTGATCCTAATAGCCCCAGACTGGCACGCCAGTTCTGGTACCCAGATCTCCTCACTCAGCTCCAGGACTCATGGAGCAGCTTCCAGCTTCTCGCCACCTGCTCTCAGTCAATCAGGGAAGTGTTCCATCCAGGACCTTCAATCCCTGCACCTGACCGGCCTGGTTCCTGGCCTAAATCCAGGCTTTAAGTCATTTCCGACGAGGGTCCTCAAACGTAGTTGAGGCGTCCATGAAGTCGACCAGAAAATGCTATGCCTTCAAATGAAAAGGTTTCATTTGAGTGTCAGAACAAGGGCTTGGACCCTTCCTCCTGTTCCTTGGCAAGCATCTTGGATATTGATGGTGCCCTTTCTGATCAGGGGCTTGGGTCCGCGACCCTAAGGGGTGCACTGGCAGCCATCACCAACTACTTGCAGGTGGCAGACAAGCAGTCGATGCCATAAGGAGAGGTGGTCTGACGCTTTCAAAGGCCAGTCACATTCCCCTCAGTCACGGGAACCCCCCACCTCCGTGGGATCTACTGCTAGTACTGGCAGCTCATGGGCCAAGCCATTCGAACCTATGCACAGGTGTGCTCTCTCACCTATGGTGGAAGCCGCCTTCTTGGTGGCTATCACGTCAGCCAGAAGGATGGGAGAGCTCAGGCGCTTTCCATCGAGGTCTCCTTACCTGGTCTTCCACAGGGACAAGGTTGTCCTGCGCCCCACCGAAAATTCCTTCGAAGGTAATTGTGAAATTTCCACCTTAACAAGTATTGACTCTGCGGTGTTCTACCCCAATCACACCTCGGAGGCCGAATATAAAACCATACTCTGGACCTAGAGGCTCGCTTACTATAAGGGCATGCGGCTGAAACCGAGGAGAGGTTGTAAGCTGTTTGTCACCTACGCTGAAGCCGCATCTGGCAGACCTGCAGCCAGCGGACGATAAACGAGTGGGTAACCTCACCATAGATCATCTCCCACTATAAGTTGGCGGGCATGGCAGCCCCAGAGGATGAAGCTCATTCTACCCGCCATACTGCTGCAACGGTGGCTGCTTCAGGAGACTCCCTATCAGAAATCTGCAGGAGCACTGCAACCCGAAGTCAGCAAACACCTTCATTACCCATTACCACATAGACCATGATCACGCCGGGATGTACTGGTTTTGGGGCTCGGTTCTCAGTCTCTCTTTCCAAGTAGAGTATATAGGGGTGTGCGTCTTGCCTCCTCCTCCCGGAGAACTGCTGGAAGTCTGCCAATGAGTGTGGATGAACAACATATCAATGTCCTAGAAATACAGGTTACTCACCTGTAACAGGAGTTCTAGGAATGGTATATGTTGTTCATCCCACAACCACCCTCGCCAACGACGAAGCACAACCTGATCCAGCGGGCCAGATCTGGCGTCGCAGAGCAGGCAGCCGAGTTATACCACCGAGTGGGTGGGAGGAGCAAGCTTGAGACCTTCCCGGCAAAGATTTAGCGGCAAGGATACTGCCAATCAGGTGTGGATGAACAACATAGCCATTCCTAGAACTCCTGTTACAGGTGAGTAACCTGTGTTTCTCCCCCACCTGTAGATAAAAAAATGGACACAAAAGATATACTTTGTCAGGCTCGGATACAGACTTCCTTACTGAACAGTGTAGTCATGTGGGTGTGGTAAAGCTGCAGCCTGTGACAAGGCTAATATTACTCTCTGGCCCACATCACTCCTGATAAGGATTCCAGGAAGATTGATGCCATGGCGAAGAAACAGTATATGGCAGCTTCTTTGGGACTCAGGCAGGCAAATTATATGGCTTTTGTGGCTAGATGTCAGAAATCTAGGTGGGACACAGTATTGCAGTTAATAAACAGGCCACTGGCCAGCCGGCTAGTGAGTAGGAACAGGTGGCTGCTGATGGCATTGAAGCCTCTAAAGTTCAATTTCATACTGCTGTTGATGTTAATGATGTTTCCTCTAGGGTCATGGCCACTTCTGCCCAGCTTTCCGTGAGTTGGCATGGCTCAGATGCACTAATCTGTCCCAAGATACCCAGTCAAGGCTAGATTTTCCTGTAGTAGAAATTCTCTGTTTGAGGCGAACAGAAAACTATATGAAAAGATGGATGAATACAGAACTACCACAAAGTGCCCAGGCTAAGGAGAAGCATGCCATGCCACAAGGCATGCTCCCAGAAATGAGGGCAGGCCTTTTACCAATTTCAAGCCTCCTCTGCTTGTCTACAGAGGGTTCTCCTTCAGAGGCAGGGGTGAGCCGAGGCACAAGTAGACAGTCCCCTCCCCTCAGCCTAAGGCTGCTGCTAAGCAGGCACCTGATGGGGTGCCAGGGCCGGTCTCCTGTACCAGTGGGGGGCAGGTTGGCCTATTTCAGCGGAACTGGCTGCCTAACATCTGGGACAGATGGGTTCTGGAGGTAACAGGCCAGGGTCCACCAATTCTCGGCTAAACACTTTCCAAAGATGAGAGCCAGACATTTTCCCTGCAAATCCTTCAAGCCCTTGCTTTGGAAGCAGGGTTTCTTCTCTACTGGACTGCAAAGCAGTGGAAAGGGTTCCTCCTTGCCATCAGGGCAAGGGCTTTATTCAGATACTTTCTTACCCAAAGACAGGAGAATGGGCCCATTCTAGATTTGAGTACCTGAACAAGCATCTTTTAGCCAAGTTCAAAATGTTGACTCTGGCAATGATATTGCCTTCCCTAAAACCAGGGGACTGGCTAGCTTCCCTTTCCTCAAGGATGCCCCTATTTTCATGTTCTGATCAGGCCTTTACTCACTGAAAGTACTCAGGTTCGAACTGCCCTCAGGCCACTACCAGTTCAGGGCAATGCCCGCCCGGCTGACCTCTGCGTAGGGGAATTATTCACAAAATGTCTCGCTGTAGTAGTGGCTACTTAAGAAGGCAAGGGGTTGCTGTGTTTCCCTACCTGGGCGACTGGCTCATTGTGGGTGAGTCTCAGGTCAGGGCTAACCATTTGCAAATCACCCAGCAGCTTCTCACTTCCTAAGGATTCCTGCTAAACTTACCAAAGTCAGTTCTGGAACCGGTTCAGGTCCTAACTTTCTAAGAAACAAAGTGAACACAAGGTTAGCCAGGCTTTTCTTCCCTCGGAAAGGTGGACAGACTCATCGCCCTGGCATCCTCCTTTACCCTCCTGGGTCTCTGAACCAGCAAGGCATTTTCTGCAACTCCTCAGAACATGGCTGCTTCTACAGCTGTAAGTGCAGGGGAGCAGATTCAGATGAGGGACATTCAGTTCCATTTGAGGGCCTATTGGTCTCAAAGGAAGGACCTACCAAGCTGGTTCCGTTACTCCAAACTCTGATCCTAGCCCTCCACTGGTGGCAGGTCCCAAACAATTGAATAGGGGTTCCCTTCATTTCCCATTATACTCCTCCCACCCTCACCACGGATGCCTCCCTGTTGGGGTGAGGGCTCACCTGAGCCATCTTGCCACCCAGAGTGTGGTCTCCTCAGGAATCTCTGCTCCATCAATCTGGTGGAACTCAGAGCTGTCTTTTTAGCTCTTGGTGTTTTCAGATTCTGTCAGAACAAAGTGGTTCAAGTCAGGACAACAATACCACCACAATGTGGTACATCAACAAGCAAGGGGCACTCGGTCTTCAGCCTTGCACCGAGCAATAATTTGTGGTCTCTGGCCTACTCCCTGAACGCACCACCTCACAATGGCGGTTCACCTCCAGGGAAGGACAATGTCTGGGCGGGGCCCTCAGCAGAATTTCTCAGGGCCGTCACAATGGGCTCACAGATCCCAAGTGCTGGGGTCCGTCTTTGCCAGATGGGGCACTCCTCAGATAGATCTTTTAGCAGCCCCAGACAACCATCAACTTCCTCTTTTCTGTTGCAGGCCTCCAGTACTGGGCTCCAGTCCTCTGGGCCGCCTTTCTGCTGAACTGGAAAGGGAAGTTCCTGTATATTCCTCCCTTTCCTCTTCTTTTCAGGTACAGTAAAAATCAGATCTCAACCTTGCAGAGTGATTCTGATTGCCCAGATTGAGCCAGACAGCCCTGGTACCTCTGTTTCTGTCCAGCAGTCCACCTGCCATGAGCCTACAGAGTCCACGACTTACTGGCCTGTGCACAGGGGAGTGTGGTATCAGACCTCAAATCCCATCCACCTCAAGGCTTGGCTCTTAGGGAGCTAGAATTTGCTGATTACACCTTTCTCAAGGTGTCATGGATATTTAAAACTACAGGGCCTTCCACCATTATATAATTCTAAGTGGAAGAGGTTTCCATCTGGTGCTCTGAGAGCAGATTATCCCAGATCTGCTGATCTTCCCATTCTTCTGGAATATTTGGTCCATCTGAATTCCCTAGGCCTTAGACTAGCTACCCTGAAGGTTCATCTGGCTGTCTCTGCTTTTGTGTCAGCAGGAAGCCTGCCTCCCTTTCTTCTCACCCTGTGTTCTCCAAGTTTTTAAAGGGTTACCACACTAACCCTCCTTTTGAGGAACCGGCTCCGCCTGGGACCTGAATATTTGCATTGCTCAGTTAATGCAACCCCTCCTGAGCCTCTGTCTTCAGCAGGCTCAAGTATTAACGGAAAACCGTTTTCCTAGTAGCTATCACCTCGCCTTGAGCATAAGTGAGTTACAGGCCTGTCAGTGGAAGAAGATTTAGTCTCTTTCCTACAGAGATAAGAGCCCTTAGGACTAATAGAAGTTTTGCCTAAGGTGGTTTCTGAGTTCCACCTGGATCAATCTATCTCTCTCCAGTATTTTTCACTGAGCATTCTTCCCAGGTGAGAGGAGACTGCACAGCTTGGATGTCAAAAAGAGCCGCAAGCTACTATTTAGGCGCACCAGAGGTCATGAAGTTGAATCCACTCCAACTGTTTCTTACCTGGGCGAGGTTGGCAAAGGAAAACCTGCCACTAAGAGAACATTGCAAGGTGGATTGTTCTTGTAGCCAATTCTGTTATCAGAAACTAGGTAGAGTACCCCCTCAGGATTGAGGCCCACTCCACCAAGGGGTACAGCTGCGTCTCAGCGGCTGCTGGGATTATTCCATTCTGGAGATTTGTCAGCTGCTACCTGGAGACCAGTTCACACCTTTACAAGCATTATTCCTGGATGTCAGTCCAGGAGAGATGCTCGGTTTGGCACAGCATGCTTCAGAGCCTAGGTCCTACAAAGTAGTTCTGACCCTCCTCCATGGAGGTACTGCTGTGTAATCTGCCCAATGTTATAATATAGCAAGACTTCTCTGGTGTTTGAAAAAATTACTCACCTTAGTAATTGCTTTTCTACTCACAGATCTTGCTGTCAATCTAACCACCCTCCTCCTGCCCTCTCAGAACCTCTACTTGGGTAGGGGTGGCGAGTGAATGCAAGCACTGTCATGCCATTGTGGATATCTCTTTACCCTCTTTCCTTTGGGTTAGGGATCTGGTTGGTTTCATTTAGGTTATTTATTGCCCCTTCCTGGACTTGAGTCTTGGGGGAAGGGAGTTCATAATATGCTTGTCAAGGGTGGTAAAACAGACCATAATACATCAATTTTGTTATTGTGGTTTTGGGTGTTTCTTTGTTGTTTATATTGTTGTTACTACTACTGGTAGGTAGCCATGGGCTAGTGTAGTTTTCCACAGACTTTCTGTTCTCCTTTGATGTTAACCGTAAGATCTGACGGTTTCATTTGAAACTGCCAGATGAACTTTGGGCACAAGCGCCCTCGCCTGTAGAACTCAGATCCTCTGGGTTAACTCCTTCCTCTCCGGGGCAGTTCAGCTGCAGTGGCTGACTACTCAATGTTATAATATAGCAAGACTCCATGAGAAGAAAAGCAATTACTAAGGTAGTAAGTTTTTCTTTTTGAACACAACCACCGGACCAGGAATCCAAGCAATTGGACATCATGGGAAAGCGCACGTCGCGTAGCTGCTATGCGCCATCAGGTCACTGAATATCTGACCCATATGGTTCCGGTTCCAGACCACTCTGTGGGAACAGGGTCAGGAACAATGGTAGAGAAGATGCCCGATGGCGAACACAAGGAGGAGCTCGAACCTCCTCCCATGGGTTCAGATCAGGGAACCCAAGTGCTTCGGAGCCACACATGATTCTGCGGACTCTTCAGCCAGAGCTGCAGCCTCAGGCGTTTGTCTCCGGAAACACTCTTGGCTCCGTGTCTCCTGGATTTACCCCGGACGTCCAGAAAAACATCCTAGACGTCCCTTATAACGGTGAGGTCCTGTTTGGTGGAGCCTCCGAAAGAGTAATCACCAAACTCCAGGACGTAGGGAAGGCAGTTCGATTTGTACAAGCTATGTACAGTTCTCGGCCTAGTTCCTTTCGTAGGAACCAGAGCTGTTTCATGGCGACTACAAAGGCAACAACAACGTTCGATCCAACAGCAGAGGCACTTTCACATAAGGCCCAGGCAAGTCATCCCCAGACAGGGCCAACAATTTTCAAGTCAGCCCAGCTTGCAGGGTCAAGCGCTGCCACAGCCTCAATCTTCCCATTGCCCTCCCAGGATCAGGAAAAGAAAGTCAAGGGTCACACCATGCGCCACTTTCCAGGGTGTGTCCAGTCACCACCGACAGGTCGGTTCTGCAGCTGGTCAAAAGGCCATTATATAGAGTTTGTAGGCAGCCTACCTACAAGACCTCCCTGTTTTCCGTTATTCAGGTCAGCATGCCCTGCTCATACAGCAGGAAGTGCTCGCGCTTCTGGAAAAGGAAGCCTTGAAACTGCGTCCCAGAAGGACTAAGGGTACTATTCTCACTTCTTCCTGGTTCCAAAGAAAACAGGGAACCTCAGTCAATACTGGACCCTCAGCGACCTCAACCTTTCAAGTAGCTTACGGCGCTCCGCATGGTGACCCTTCCAGCCCCTAATTCCCATACACAAGCAGGGCGCCTTTCGGCGTCTTTGGACATGGGCAGCCTGCACATTCCCATTGCTCAGCTTTGGAGGCTCCTGCGCTTAGAGGTTCAGAGCCATTATCAGTTCCGAGCTCTACCCTTTGGGCTGTCATCGGCACCTCACGTGTTCACAAAGTGCATGGCGGTCGTAGCCGCGTCTCTGAGGAGACAGGGCCACTATGTGTTCCCATACCTGGATGACTGGCTTCTCATGGCGCCCTGCAGGGAGGCCTTGATGACTGCTATTCACTGCACCCAGTCTCTTTTTCCATCCCTGGGTATTCTCACCTACAAGAAGTCACACCTGGTTCCATCCCAGAAGCTGCAGGTTTATCGGGCAGTTCTGGACACCGTCGAGAGGACCGCTTTCCTTCCACGGACAGAACAGAAGACATCAGATCCTCATCAGGGGTTGGCGGCGAAGAGACAGTCCCAGCCAGACTGGTCCTTTGCCTGCTTGGACACATGCTGCGGCCATTGCAACAGTCCGCTTCGCCCGTCTCCACATATAGGGTAACTCAGTGGATATTACAGAGTGCAATGGAGACAAAGGCAAGACCATCTGCAGCATCAATCCGAATCCGAAAACGTAATTCGAGATTGGCAATAAGTAGCTACATCCAGGAACCTCTCTGATGGAGTTCTCTTTAGCGCCGTCCCGACTGCTTGTCTCTCCACAGGCATACTCAGGGCTGGGTGGGAGCACACCTCGATAGTGATCGGTCTCTCTGGGCCTGTGGACAGCCCAGTAGTCTCATCTCCACATCAACATCCAAAGAAAGGAGAGGCAGTCCTTTCGCTTTGCAGGTCTTCCAGTGGAGATTCCACCAGGTACACTTGTTGCAGACAATTCGCGGTGATGTATGCACCTCAACAAACAAGGAGGCACTCACTCCTACCACAGCTTTGCAGGAGGCCATGAGGAGTGTGGGAGTGGGTATTGCAACTGGCGACAAACCTAATTGCAGTTCATGTTCCCGGAGTGGACAACATCACGCATGACAGCCTGACCGCTCCGAGGCAAGAGTCCACGAATGAACTTCTGCAGGTGTCAGAGGATCTGTTTCACAGATGGGGCACTCCAGAATTAGACCTTTTAGTCCCCATGCAACGTAACTGCCCAATTTTGCTCGCTAGATCCAGGGCCTGGTGTTTTCTGTAGAACCGTTGTCCCTCTCCTGGGCAGGCAGATTCCTCTGCCTTTCCTCCTTTCCCGTTGATCCAGAGTTCTTTTAAAACTTCACAGAGAGCAAGCGGCGCTCATTCTGATCGCACCCTTCTGGCCCAGACAGATTTGGTTCCTCTCTTGCACCAGCTATCCGGGAACCTCAGTGCCTGCCAATCAGCTCCCATCTACTGTCTCAGAGGCAGGTTCCTTAGTCCATCAGACCTACATTCAGTGAACCTGCATGTGGCTCCTAGAACATAGCCATGATCGATCACGGGGTCTGCAAGAAGTAGTGAGCGTGCTCTCTGCTGCCAGAAACTGGCCACCCACGCAACTTACACCATGAAATGGCATAGATTCTGCTTGTGGGCTCAAGTGCGCGACTTTCTGCCGTTAGACTGTCGAAAAGCTGGTGCTGGACTGCCTGCTTTCCCTTTTCCACTCCGGACTGGCTTACTCCTCGATTAAAGTGCACCTGTGTGCCATTTCAGCTTACCACGCCCCCGTAGGCCATCGGACGGTGGCCCAGCTGGACCCTACTCGTGCCTTTTTAAGGGGCGTCCTCCACACTAGGCCCCCATTAAAGATCCAATCCCTCCATGGGACTTACCTTTTGTCCTGGAGCAGTTTACGCTGCCACTTTTTGAACCAGCCGTGGATTGCAAGCTACATTTTCTCTCTTGGAAGACGTTATTTTTTGTTGCAGTTACTTCTGCCAGAAGGATTTAGAAATACACGCTCTTGCGTGCAGAGAGCCTTATTTGGTTTCCACCAGGACAGAGGTACCCTCAGGACAAACCCAAAGTTTTTGTCTAAAGGTGGTCTCAGCTCTCACCTTAATCAGGATATTGCTCTATCAGTGTATTTTCCAAGTATGCTAATCAAGAGAAGCTCTTCCACACCTAACGCGCACACATGCCTCAGATACTACCTGACCAGAACCAAACAGCACGAAAGTCGGACCAACTTTTTCGTCTCCTTGCAGGATGAAGGGCTCCTGTCTCTAAACAGTCACTTTCTAGGTGGCTCATCCAGTGCATTACCTACTGTTATGAGAGGCGCAATAAACCCTTACAGGCGCGGTCAGCGGTCATTCCACTGAGAGTGGCTACTTCCTTTGCAGCGTTAAAGAACATCACACACCTCAGCTATTTGCGCTGCAGCTGCTGGAGCTCTGTGCATACCTTTATCAGGCATTACAGTCTGGACACTGCATCGAGGCGAAGAGCGGTGTTCGGTCTAGCTGTTCTTCAGGGACTTCTGTCCTAGGCTCGAGTTACCTTGAGGTCTCTACCTTTCTTCCTACCAATGGTGCATGATTGCCACTACTGCTTGGAAATCAGTCTAATATGGTGTAACCTGCTGCAAGAGCTGTATCTCAAGTAAGATGGTACAGTTACACAAGAACTTACTGTAACAGTAGATCTTGAGAACAGCTCTTCAACAGATCTCCCTCCACCATCCCTGCTGGAGGTGGGTCCGGTCGCACCCATCTCATTAGATGGGACATTCCTTGTGCTTGTTTTGCCACCTGGTGGCGGATCATTAGTCTCCTCTTCTGATGTCATCCAGTGGCGGGAGTCTCAAGCGGGAGAACTGAGGGATTATGGGACCGCCTCCTTATGTGCTGCCCGGCGTTGGGGCGGGGCCGATGTCGGAGGCAGTCCTGCTGGGGTGCTAGCTAGAAGATTTCTGTAGGTCCTGGCGCCTGCCGGCTTCCGTCTAATGGTGTAACCTGCTGCAAGAGCTGTTCTCGAGATCTACTGTTACGGTGAAAGTTCTTGCGTAACTGTACTTTCCATTTCTGCTTGTGAGACCATATTTGGTGGGTAGAACAGTCTGTGGAGGAATTTGTACTGAGCCTCCTGAAGCCAGTTGCAGAGTAGAGACCATTGCGAGATTGACCAGTAGTGACCAGATCTTTCTTGAAACAGCTCCTGCAGCAGGGTTACACCATTAGGACTAAAGCCGGCGAGGCCAGGACCCCCACAGAAATTTCTAGCTAGCAGTATTCAATGAGACTTGCCCTGATGTCTGTCCATGCAGTCGACATAGTATATGAGGCGGTCCCCCAGAATCCCCAGTTCTTTTCACCGTAGACTGGCCGGATCGACCTCCGGTCTCTACCTAGCGCTCAACGACTTAGAACTTCGAGAGTTTCTACATAACTAATGTCCTCTCCAACTCCTTCATTTCAGGGACACCTTTCAAAGTGTGCCTGCGGAAAACTGATCCCTTTCAAGGATCTTCATTCTTCCTGTGTGCGGTGCTTAGGCCCGGACCACGACACCAAGGCCTGAACCTTTTGCCAAGGGTTCAACAGCCGCATCAGGATCCGCCGTCAGAAGGCACTTCAGGCTTCCTGTTAGAGGAAAAACTTAGTAGGATGGAAAAGACCTTCCTCTCAGGCGATTATTCCTCCAACGTCCACAGACACGGGAAAGGCAGGGTCCAGATCCCCAAACCGGACCTCGGTTAGTGGAGCTCAGGCTCTACCGATGGGACCGCTCTCCCTCAGGAGCTGGGTCTTAGCCCCTTCCGGTTAAGGTCTGGGCTTCCAGCGGTTCTTCGACTCTTCAGCCCATCAAGACTTCCAGGCCCTCGGCTTCCTCTACTCCCTCTCTGGCCTCTTCTAAGTCCTCTGAACGTCAAGTCTTCCTCTTCCACCCATCGGGACCCCGACTCCAGGTCGGTCTCCCAGCACCCTAGGATCCCGGATCCACCACCCAGGAAGACGAAGGACCTGACGTCCCTCAAGCGGACAGCCGGAACCGGCGTCACCAAGCACCAGACGCCCGGCCAGGCGTTCACGACGTTGGTAGTCTGCCGGCAACGACGGCTGCTTCACTGGAGCGAAGGCCGCCCCCAGTCACCAGTGGACACCGGTCATGGGGACTCCACAGAGGGAGGACACCGGCGTTGCCCACAAGACTGGGTGGGCGACACAGAGGATGCGGGCTTCCAAGAACCTTCGCCCACCCGGAGACACCAGAGGACCCGACCCCGGCGACAGACCACCGGCACCAGGCCCGTCGTCTGGCATGAATATACAAGAAGTAAAGGACCTCTTTACTTTCTGGTGGGACACAATCTGTAAAAACGTCCCAGTAAAGCAGCCTCCTACGCCCCCTCCTCCACCACAGGGGCCAGCAGGACAACCAACCCCTAAGGAGCAGACCCCACCTCCCGGGGTAGATCCCAGGATCGGAGAAGGCCTCCCTCAAGATCTCCATCAGGGTCTCCCAGCCCCAAGCTACCCAGATGTCGGCGGTATACTCAGGGGGAGAACTCCAGATTGGATTATCCTAGATCTCCTCCTCCACTCAGCATTTCGTCACCTGACCCACATGACATTCCCAGGTCGTCTCCAGATGATCCCTCTTTCTCTGAGATCATGAGGCACATACAGGACATGGGGTGGGATGCTGAAGACCTTGACCCCGAAAAGCAGCGCCTTGCCTGTCATCTTCAGCAGAAAGACCCAAAGCTTGTGGTAATGCCACCCTTGGTGGACACTTTTGCGGATGTCACCAAGGCTGTGTGGAAGAGTCCGCACTCCACTCCTGCGTTGCCGAAGAAAGCTGACTGCCTGTACAAGGCCCCGAGAGAGGATCAGTACTGGGCTCCAGCAACCTCTGGCAGACTCCCTAGTCATTACAGCCTCACGCGGCCGGTCCCAAGAGCGCATAACACATGAATACTATACGGACCAGGAATCTAAACAATTGGATGCCCTGGGGAGACACCTGTATGTGGCTGCTACATGCTCTATCGGGTCCCTGAACTACCTAACCCACATGGTACAGTTTCAGAACGCCCTATGGGAACAGGGCCAGGACCTAGTCGATAAGTTTCTGGATGGCGATCAGAAGGTGGAGCTCCTAAACCTTCTCTGCACAGAGTCTGATGTGGGTACCCAAGTACTATGAGCCGCATATAATTCTGCGGACTCGTCCGCGAGAGCTGCAGCTTCAGGCGTCCGTCTTCGGCGACACTCTTGGCTCCATGTCTCCGGCTTCACCCTGGACGTACAGAAGAACATTCTTGACGTCCCGTACAACGGCGAAATACTCTTTGGTGATCTTATCACCAAACTCCAGGACGCTGGGAAGGCAGTCAGGTCTGTACAGGCCATGTACAGATCCAGGCCCAGCTTCTTTCGTGGGAACCAGAGCGTTTTCACAGCGGCAACAAGGGGCACCTTGGCGGAAAAGCCAGGCGGAGCCCAGCTACACTAAACTGGCCCTGCACTCTTCCCTCCCCACCCTCCTCTGGATCGCGGGCACAAAGGTTGGGGGTCACGCCATTCGCCACTTTTCAGGGTGGCGATGGATTACCACCGACCGGTGAGTTCTCAGTTGGTCGGGAAAGGTCACTTCATAGAATTTCTTGACCACCCACCAGCAAGACCTCCCTGCTTTCCCGTTACTGGTCAACCGCGCGTGCTCGCCTAGCGGAGGTGCTTGCCTCCTGGAAAAAAGCGATAGAAACACGTTCCACGGAACCAGAGGGTTGCAGGGTATTATTCTCACTTCTTTCTGGTTCCCAGAAAACAGGGACCTCCGTCCGATACTGGACCTCCAGCGAGTCGGTCTTGTACAAATGCTTCGCATGGTGACCCACACAGCTCTGATTCCCATGCTCAAGCAAGGCGCCTTTCTAGCGTCCTTGGACATGCAGGCCAGCCTATGCATATTCCATTGCTCAAAGCGCTTGGGAAGTTTCTGCGCCGAGTTTCAGGGCCACCCGTATCAGTTCCGAGCCCTCCCCTTCGGACTGTCATTGGTACCTCGGGTATTCACGAAGTGTATGGCGGTCGTAGCGGCGGCTCTGAGGAGACAAGGCCACTACGTGTTCCCCTACCTGGACTGGCTTCTCATGGCACCCTCTCGGGAGGCCTTGATGTCCGCCATCCATTATACTCCGTCTCTGTTAGAGACGCTGGGCATCACGAGAAGTCACGCCTGGTTCTGTCACAGACTCTGCAGTTTGTAGGTGCAGTTCTGGACACTGTCCAAGGGAAAGCTTTTCTTCCGCAGGACAGAGTGGAACATAATCAGATCCCTCATCTGGGACATTTTGGTGAGACCGTTCCTGCCAGATTGGTCCTTTGCCTGATTGGACACATGGCTGCGGCCATTGCAACAGTCCCGCTTGCTGCGTCTCCACATCGCGGGTCCCCAGTGAATGTTACTAGTCCAGTGGGACCAAAAACAAGACCATCTGCAGCTTCCAATCCAGATCATGAAGACCGTAATCTGGGATTGGCAATGGTGGCTAGATCCGAAGAATCTATCGGCAGGGGTCTCCTTCATTGGACCGTCTCCAATTGTGACACTCTCCACAGACGCCTCGGGGCTCGGATGGGGAGCACACCTCGACGGTGTCCGGTCTCAGGGCCTGTGGACAGCCCAAGAGACTCATCTCCACATAAATATCCTGGAAATGAGAGCAGTTCTTTACGCCCTGCAGGCCTTCCAGTCGGAGATTCCACCAGGTACCATTCTGTTACAGACAATTCCATGGTGATGTATTACCTCAACAAACAAGGAGGCACCCATTCCTACCCGCTTTGCAGGGAGGCCATGAGGGTGTGGGATTGGGTTTTGCAACACAGCGCAAACCTCATTGCTGTTCATGTCCCAGGAGTGGACAATGTCATTGCAGACGGCCTGAGTCACTCTCAGGCCAAAGTCCTCGAGTGGGAACTACTCCAGGAGGTGGTAGAGGATCTGTTTCACAGATGAGACACACCAGAGTTAGACCTTTACGCGTCACCATCCAACGCAAAACTGCCCGATTTCTGCTCGCTAGATCCAGGGCCTGGTGTTTTCTGGCGAAATGCGTTGTCCTTCTCCTGGGTGGGCAGATTCCTCTATGCCTTCCCCCCCTTTCCGTTGATCCAGAGGGTTATTCTGAAACTTCGCAGAGAGCAAGCGATGCTGATATTCATCGCACCGTTGTGGCCCAGGCAGATCTGGTTCCCTCTGCTACATCAGCTATCCCAGGAACCTCCGGTGCCTCTGCCAATCAGCTCTCACTTGTTGTCTCTGGAGGAGGGCTCCTTGGTCCATCCGGACCTTCGTTCACTGAGCCTGCACGCTCTGCTCCTAGAGACATAGCCATTTTGTGACACGGGGTCTCGCAAGAGGTAGCTGATGTTCTGGTGGCCGCGAGAAAACTGGCCACTCATGCTACTTACGCCATGAAATGGCGCCGTTTTTGCCTATGGGCTCAAGCGTGGGGGGTTTTGCCTCTAGACTGTCCAGAAAAGTCAGTCTTGGACTACTCTTTCTCTTTTTTGCAGACAGGCTTGGCCTACTCCTTGATCAAAGTACATACACCTCTGTACCATATCATCCTGTGAGCCCAGGCGCACCATATCTCAGTTGGACATGCTTGCAGCAGCTTCCTGGGAGGTATTCTCCACCTTAGACCTACGATTAAGGATCCAGTTCTGCCATGGGATCTACCCTTTGTCTTGGAGCAGCTTACGCTGCCACCCTTTGAACCAGCCACGGATTGCAAGCTACATCTTCTCACTTGGAAGACATTGTTTTTAGTTGCCATTACCTCGACCAGAAGAATTTCTTAACACCATGCACTCATGTGCAAAGAGCCTTATTTGGCTTTTCACAAAGACAGGATATCCCTATGGACTAATCCCAAATATTTGCCTAAGGTGGTCTCGGCTCTCACCCTTAATCAGGACATCGATCTACCAGTGTACTTTCCCAACTATTCGAATCGAGGAGAGGCCCTGTTGCACACCCTAGATGTGCATAGGTGTCTCCAATACTACCTGACCAGAACAAAACACCACCAAAAATCGGACCAGCTTTTTGTCTCCTTTGCCCACAGGATGATGGAAGCTTCTGTTTCTAAACAGTCGCTGTCCAGGTGGCTCATTCAGTGCATCATGTTCTGTTACCAGAAGCGTAACAAACCCTTACCGGGCACGGTCAACGGTCATGCCACAAGGGGGGTGGGCTACCTTTGTAGCCTCTTAAGAATGTGTCCACTCGCCATCCAGCTGCAGCTACTGAGCCCTGCACACTTTCATCAGGCATTGGAGCCTGGATATCGCATAGAGGCGAAGAGCAGGTTTTGGTCTAGCAGTCCTTCAAGCACTTTTGTCCTAGGCTTAGGTTCCATTAAGGTTTTCTACCTTCCCTCCTCCCAGTGGTGTGGGATTTCCAATATTGCTTGGGAATCGGTCCTAATGGTGTAACCTGCTGCAAGAGCTGTTTCTTGAAGTAAGATAGTACAGCTACGTAGGAACTTACCGTAACAGTAGATCTTCGAGAACAGCTCTTGCAGCAGGTACTTTCCCTCCCACCATCCACGCTGGAGGTAAATTCTAGTTTCAACACCCTCCTCCAAGGATCAGGTGCCTGAGCATCTCTCTGACTGCCCTTTGATGGCAGATCCTCAGTCTCCTCTTCCGATGTCATCCAGCGGCTGTGAGTCTCTGGCGGGAGAACTGGGGATTCTGGGGGACCGCCCCCTTATATACTATGCCTGGCGCCGAGGGGCAGTCCCTGCTGAATACTGCTAGTTAGAAAATTTCCATGGGGTCCTGGCGCTGCCCTTTCAGTCCTAATGGTGTAACCTGCTGCAAGAGCTGTTCTCGAAGATCTACTGTTACGGCTGAGCCAGACATTTTCCACCTGCAAATCCTTCAAAGCCCTTGCTTTGGAAGCAGAGGTTTCTTCTCTTCTGGACTGCAAGCAGTGAAAGGGTTCCTCCTTGCCATCAGGGCAAGGGCTTTATTCAGATACTTTCTTACCCAAAGACAGGAGAATGGGGCCCATTCTAGATTTAAGGTACCTGAACAAGCATCTTTTGAGCCAAGTTCAAAATGTTGACTCTGGCAATGATATTGCCTTCCCTAAAGCCAGGGACTGGCTAGCTTCCCTTTCCTCAAGGATGCCTATTTTCATGTTCTGATCAGGCCTTTACTCACTGAAAGTACTCAGGTTCGAACTGCCCTCAGGCCACTACCAGTTCAGGGCAATGCCCGCCCGGCTGACCTCTGCGTAGGGGAATTATTCACTAAAATGTCTCGCTGTAGTAGTGGCTCACTTAAGAAGGCAAGGGGTTGCTGTGTTTCCCTACCTGGACGACTGGCTCATTGTGGGTCAGTCTCAGGTCAGGGTAACCATTTGCAAAGTCACCCAGCAGCTTCTCACTTCCCTGGGATTCCTGCTAAACTTACCAAAGATCAGTTCTGGAACGGTTCAGGTCCTAACTTTCTGAGGCGCAGGGTGAACACAAGGTTAGCGGGCTTTTCTTCCGGAAAGGGTGGACGATCATCGCCCTGGCATCCTCCTTTACCCTCCCGGGTCTCGACCAACAAGGCATTTTCTGCAACTCCTCGGCACATGGCTGCTTCACAGCTGTCGTGCAGGGCAAAGATTCAGATGAGGGACATTCAGTTCCATTTGAGGGCCTATTGGTCTCAAAGGAAGGACCCCCTTACCAAGCTGGTTCCAGTTACTCAAACTCTGATCCTAGCCCTCCACTGGTGGCAGGTCCAAGAGCAATTTAAGATAGGGGTTCCTTCATTTCCCATTTCACTCCCCCACCCTCACCACCGGATGCCTCCCTGTTAGGGTGGGGGGCTCACCTGAGCGATCTTGCCACCCAGGGGTGTGGTCTCCTCAGGAATCTCTGCTCCACATCAATCTGTGGAACTCAGAGCTGTCTTTTTAGCTCTTGGGTGTTTTCAGATTCTGTCCAGAACAAAGTGGTTCCAAGTCAGGACAGACAATACCACACAATGTGGTACATCAACAAGCAAGGGGCACTCGGTCTTCAGCCTTGCACCGAAGCAATAATTTGTGGTCTCTGGCCTACTCCCTGAACGCACCACCTCACAATGGCGGTTCACCTCCAGGGAAGGATAATATCCTGGGCGGCGCCCTCAGCAGAATTTCTCAGGGCCGTCACGAATGGGCTCTGAATCCACAAGTGCTGGGGTCCGTCTTTTGCCAGATGGGGCACTCCTCAGATAGATCTTTTAGCAGCCCCAGACAACCATCAACTTCCTCTTTTCTGTTTGCAGGCCCTCAGTACTGGGCTCCAGTCCTCTGGGCGCCTTTCTGTTGGACTGGAAAGGGAAGTTCCTGTATCCCTTCCTCCCTTCCTCTTCTTTTCAGGTACATGAAAAAATCAGATCTCAACCTTGCAGAGTGATTCTGATTGCCCAGATTGACCAGACAGCCCTGGTACCCTCTGTTTCTGTGCCAGAGTCCACCTGCCTGAGCCTACAGAGTCCATTACTTGGCCTGTGCACAGGGGAGTGTGGTATCAGACCTCAAATCCCTCCACCTCAAGGCTGGCTCTTAAGGAGCTAGAATTTGCTGACTTACACCTTTCTCAAGGTGTCATGGATATTTAAAAGCTACAGGGCCTTCCACCATTGCCATATAATTCTAAGTGGAAGAGGTTTCCATCTGGTGCTCTGAGAGGCAGATTATCCCAGATCTGCTGATCTTCCCATTCTTCTGGAATATTTGGTCCCATCTGAATTCCCTAGCCTTAGACCAAGCTACCCTGAAGGTTCATCTGGCTGTCTCTGCTTTTGTGTCAGCAGGAAGCCTGCCTCCTTTCTTCTCACCCTGTGTTCTCCAAGTTTTTTAAAGGTTACTTACACTAACCCTCCTTTTCGAGGAACGGCTCCCGCCTGGGACCTGAATATTTGCATTGCTCAGTTAATGCAACCCCTTTGAGCCTCTGTCTCAGCAGGCTCAAGTATTTAACTTGGAAAACCGTTTTCACAGTAGCTATCACCTCTGCAGGCGCATAAGTGAGTTACAGGCCCTGTCAGTGGAAGAAGATTTTATCTCTTTCCCACAGAGATGAGTAGCCCTTAGGACTAATAGAAGTTTTGCCTAAGGTGGTTTCTGATTTCCACCTGGATCAATCTATCTCTCTCCAGTATTTTTCACTGAGCATTCTTCCCAGGTGAGAGGAGACTGCACAGCTTGGATGTCAAAAGAGGCCTTAAGCTACTATTTAGGCGCACCAGAGGTCATAGGTTGAATCCCTCAACTGTTTCTTACCTATGGCGAGGTTGGCAAAGGAAAACCTGCCACTAAGAGAACAATTGCAAGGTGGATTGTTTCTTGTGTCAATTCTGTTATCAGAAACTAGGTAGAGTACCCCCTCAGGATTGAGGCCCTCCACAGGGGTACAGCTGCGTCTCTAGGGCTGCTAGGGACATTCCATTCTGGAGATTTGTCAAGCTGCTACCTGGAGGACAGTTCACACCTTTACAAGCATTATTCCCTGGATGTCAGTCCAGGAGAGATGCTCGGTTTGGCTGGCTTCAGCAGCTTCCAGGCCTATTTCCTAAGTGGGTTCTGGCCCTCCTCCATGGAGAGTACTGCTGTGTAATCTGCTAATGTTATAATATGCAAGACTTCATGGTGTTTGAAAAAATTACTCACCTTAGTAATTGCTTTTCTTTTCATAGAGTCTGCTGTCTATTTAACCACCTCCCTCCTGCCCCTCTCAGAACCTCTACTTGGGTAGGGGTGGCGATTAATGCAAGCACTGTCATGCCATTGTAGTTATCTCTTTACCCTCTTTCCTTTGGGTTAGGGATCTGGTTGGTTTCATTTAGGTTATTTATATTGCCCCTTCCTGGACTTGAGTCTTGGGGAAGGGAGTTCATAATGTGTATCAAGGGTGGTAAAACGAGACCATAATACCATCAATTTTTGTTATTATGGTACTGGGTGTTTCTTTGTTGTTTATATTGTTGTTACTACTACTGGTAGGTAGCCATGGGCTAGTGTAGTTTTCCACAGACTTTCTGTTCTTTTGTTGTTAACCGTAAGATCTGCGTTTCATTTGAAACTGCCAGATAAAGCTTTGGAGCACAAGCGCCCTCGGCTGTAGAACTCAGATCCTCTGGAGTTAACTCCTTCCTCTCCGGGGCAGTTCAGCTGCAGTGGCTGACTGCTAATGTTATAATATAGCAAGACTCCATGAGAAGAAAAGCAATTACTAAGGTGAGTAATTTTTTCTTTGAGCACCCAGCCACCGGACCAGGAATCCAAGCAATTGGACATCATGGGAAGGCGCACGTACGTGGCTGCTACTTGCGCCATCAGGTCACTGAGCTATCTGACCCATATGGTTCAGTTCCAGACCACTCTGTGGGAACAGGGTCAGGACCTGGTCGAGAAGATGCCCGATGGCGAACACAAGGAGGAGCTCTCGAACCTCCTCCACATGGGTTCAGATGTGGGGACCCAAGTGCTCGAGCCACACATGATTCTACGGACTCTTCAGCCAGAGCTGCAGCCTCAGGCGTTTGTCTCCGGAAACACTCTTAGCTCCGTGTCTCTAGTTTACCCGGACGTCCAGAAAAACGCCTAGGCGTCCTTATAGCAGGTGAGGTCCTGTTTGGTGGAGCCTCGAAAGAGTAATCTACCAACTCCAGGGCCTTGGGAAGGCAGTTCGATTTATTAGGCTATGTACAGTTCTCGGCCTAGTTCCTTTCGTAGGAACCAGAGCTGTTTCATGGCGACTACAAAGGCAACAACAACGTTCGATCCAACAGCAGAGGCACTTTCACATAAGGCCCAGGCAAGTCATCCCCAGACAGGGCCAACAATTTTTTAAAGTCAGCCCAGCTTGCAGGGTCAAGCGCTGCCACAGCCTGACTCCTTCCCGGCCGCCCCTCCCAGGATCAGCGAAAAGAAAGTCAGGGGTCACCATCGCGCCCACTTTCCAGGGATGTCGCAGATCACCACCGACAGGTCGGTTCTGCAGCCTGGTCAAAAGGCCATTATATAGGATTTGTAGGCAGCCTACCTACAAGACCTCCCTGTTTTCCCGTTATTCAGGTCAGCATGCCCTGCTCGACACAGCAGGAAGTGCTCGCGCTCTGGAAAAGGAAGCCTTGAAACTACGTCCAGAAGGACTAAGGGTACTATTCTCACTTCTTCCTGGTTCCAAAGAAAACAGGGAACCTCAAGTCAATACCTGGACCTCAAGCGACCTCAACCTTTCGAGTAAACACAAGCGCTTCCGCATAGGTGACCCTTCCAGGCCTAATTCCCATGCTGAAGCAGGGCGCCTTTCTGGCGATCTTTGGACATGGACGCCTGCGCATTCCCATTGCTCAAGCGTTGTGAGGCTCCTGCGCTTAGAGGTTCAGAGCCATTATCAGTTCCGAGCTCTACCCTTTGGGCTGTCATCGGCACCTCACGTGTTCACAAAGTGCATGGCGGTCGTAGCCGCGTCTCTGAGGAGACAGGGCCACTATGTGTTCCCATACCTGGATGACTGGCTTCTCATGGCGCCCTGCAGGGAGGCCTTGATGACTGCTATTCACTGCACCCAGTCTCTTTTTCCATCCCTGGGTATTCTCACCTACAAGAAGTCACACCTGGTTCCATCCCAGAAGCTGCAGTTTATCGGAGCAGTTCTGGACACCGTCAGAGGGACCGCTTTCCTTCCCACGGACAGAACAGAAGACATCAGATCCCTCATCAGGGAGTTGGCGGCGAAGAAGACAGTCCCAGCCAGACTGGTCCTTTGCCTGCTTGGACACATGGCTGCGGCCATTGCAACAGTCCCGCTAGCCCGTCTCCACATATGGGTAACTCAGTGGATGTTACGGGTGCAATGGAACCAAAGGCAAGACCATCTGCAGCATCCAATCCGAATCACGAAAACCGTAATTCGAGATTGGCAATGGTGGCTACATCCAGGAACCTCTCTGATGGAGTTCTCTTTAGCGCCGTCCCGACTCTTGTCTCTCCACAGGCATGCTCAGGGCTGGTGGGAGCACACCTCGATAATTGACCGGTCTCTGGGCCTGTGGACAGCCCAGTAGTCTCATCTCCACATCAACATCCTAGAAATGAGGGCAGTCCTTTACGCTTTGCAGGTCTTCCAGTCGGAGATTCCACCAGGTACACTTGTTGCAGACAATTCCGCGGTGATGTATTACCTCAACAAACAAGGAGGCACTCACTCCTACCCGCTTTGCAGGGAGGCCATGAGAGTGTGGGAGTGGGTATTGCAACACGGCGCAAACCTAATTGCAGTTCATGTTCCCGGAGTGGACAACATCATCGCAGACAGCCTGAGCCGCTCTCAGGCCAGAGTCCACGAATGGGAACTTCTGCAGCAGGTGGCAGAGGATCTGTTTCACAGATGGGGCACTCCAGAATTAGACCTTTTCGCGTCCCCATGCAACGTAAAACTGCCCAATTTTTGCTCGCTAGATCCAGGGCCTGGTGTTTTCTGGCAAGACACGTTGTCCCTCTCCTGGGCAGGCAGATTCCTCTATGCCTTTCCTCCTTTCCCGTTGATCCAGAGTTCTTTTAAACTTCACAGGAGCAGCGGCTCATTCTGATCGCACCCTTCTGGCCCAGACAGATTTGGTTCCCTCTCCCCAGCTATCAGAACCTCCAGTGCCTTCTATAATCAGCTCCCATCTACTGTCTCAGGAGGCAGGTTCCTTAGTCCATCCAGACCTACATTCATTGAACCTGCATGCTTGGCTCCTAGAGACATAGCCATGATGCGATACGGGGTCTCGAAAGAAGTGGCAGACGTGCTCTCTGCTGCCAGAAAACTGGCCACCCACGCAACTTACACCATGAAATGGCATAGATTCTGCTTGTGGGCTCAAGTGCGCGACTTTCTGCGTTAGACTGTCAGAAAAGCTGGTGCTGGACTGCCTGCTTTCCCTTTTCCACTCCGGACTGGCTTACTCCTCGATTAAAGTGCACCTGTGTGCCATTTCAGCTTACGCCCCGTAGGCTTCTCAGCCGGATGGCCCAAGCTGGACCCTACTCGTGCCTTTTTAAGGCGTCCTCCACACTAGGCCCCCATTAAAGATCCAATCCCTCCATGGGACTTACCTTTTGTCCTGGAGCAGTTTACGCTGCCACTTTTTGAACCAGCCGTGGATTGCAAGCTACATTTTCTCTCTTGGAAAACGTTATTTTTTGTTGCAGTTACTTCTGCCAGAAGGATTTCGGAAATGCACGCTCTTACGTGCAGAGAGCCTTATTTGGTTTTCCACCAGGACAGGGTATCCCTCAGGACAAACCCAAAGTTTTTGTCTAAAGGTGGTCTCAGCTCTCACCCTTAATCAGGATATTGCTCTATCAGTGTATTTTCCAAAGTATGCTAATCAAGGAGAAGCTCTTCTACACACCCTAGACGTGCACACATGCCTCAGATACTACCTGACCAGAACCAAACAACACGAAAGTCGGACCAACTTTTTCGTGTCCCTTGCAGGATGAAGGGCTCCTGTCTCTAAACAGTCACTTTCTAGGTGGCTCATCCAGTCAGTACCTACTGTTATGAAAGCGCAATAAACCCTTGCAGGCGCGGTCAGCGGTCATTCCACTAGAGGGTGGCTACTTCCTTTGCAGCGTTAAGAACAACTCACCTCAGCTATTTGCGCTGCAGCTACTGGAGCTCTGTGCATACCTTTATCAGGCATTACAGTCTGGACACTGCATCGAGGCGAAGAGCGGTGTTCGGTCTAGCTGTTCTTCAGGGACTTCTGTCCTAGGCTCGAGTTACCTTGAGGTCTCTACCTTTCTTCCTACCAATGGTGCATGATTGCCACTACTGCTTGGAAATCAGTCCTAATGGTGTAACCTGCTGCAAGAGCTGTATCTCGAAGTAAGATGGTACAGTTACATAAGAACTTACTGTAACAGTAGATCTTCGAGAACAGCTCTTGCAGCAGGTACTTTCCCTCCCACCATCCCTGCTGGAGGTAGGTCGGAGTTATGCACCCATCTCATTAGATGGGACATTCCTATTTGCTTGTTTTGCCACCTGGTGGCGGATCCTTGGTCTCCTCTTCTGATGTCATCCAGTGGCCGGGAGTCTCCAGCGGGAGAACTGAGGATTATGGGGGGACCGCCTCCTTATGTACTGCACCCGACGTTGGGGGCGGGACCGATGTCGGAGGCAGTCCCTGCTGAAGATTGCTAGCTAGAAAATTTCTGTGGGATCCTGGCGCCTGCCGGCTTCAGTCCTAATGGTGTAACCTGCTGCAAGAGCTGTTCTCGAAGATCTACTGTTACGGTAAGTTCTTGCGTAACTGTACTTTCCCATTTCTGCTTGTGGACCATATTTGGTGGGTAGAACAGTCTGTGGAGGAATTTGTACTGAGCCTCTTGAAACCAGTTGCAGAGTAGGAGACCCATTTGCGAATTGACCAGTAGTGACCAGATCTTTCTTCGAGAAACAGCTCCTGCAGCAGGTTACACCATTAGGACTGAAGCCGGCAGGGGCCAGGACCCCACAGAAATTTTCTAGCTAGCAGTATTCAGCGGGGACTGCCCCTGATGTCTGTCCCGCCCACGACGTCAGGCATAGTATATAAGGGGGCGGTCCCCCAGAATCCCCAGTTCTTTTCCCACCGTAGACTCGCCGGGATCGGCCTCCCGGTCTCTACCTAGCGCACAACGACTTAGAACTTCGAGAGTTTCTACATAACTAATGTCCTCTCCAACTCCTTCATTTCAGGGACACCTTTCAAAGTGTGCCTGCGGAAAACTGATCCCTTTCAAGGATCTTCATTCTTCCTGTGTGCGGTGCTTAGGCCCGGACCACGACACCAAGGCCTGAACCTTTTGCCAAGGGTTCAACAGCCGCATCAGGATCCGCCGTCAGAAGGCACTTCAGGCTTCCCTGTTAGAGGAAAAACTTAGTAGGATGGAAAAGAACCTTCCTCCAGGGGCGATTATTCCTCCAACGTCCACAGACACCGGGAGAAGGCAAGGTCCAGATCCCCAAACCGGGCCTCGGATTCGTGGAGCTCAGGCTCTACCCGATAGGACCGCTCTCCCTCCAGGGCTAGGTCTTAGCCCCCTCCGGTTAAGGTCTGGGCTTCCAGCGGTTCTTCGACTCTTCAGCCCATCAAGACTTCCAGGCCCTCGGCTTCCTCTACTCCCTCTCTGGCCTCTTCTAAGTCCTCTGAACGTCAAGTCTTCCTCTTCCACCCATCGGGACCCCGACTCCAGGTCGGTCTCCCAGCACCCTAGGATCCCGGATCCACCACCCAGGAAGACAGAAGGGCCTGGCGTCCCTCAGCCAGGCAGCCGGAACCGGCGTCCGTCAAGCACCAGACGCCGGCCAGGCGTTCACCGGACCCGAAGTAGTCTGCCAGGTGATCGACTGCTTCACTGGAGCCGAAGACCGCCCCCAGTCACCAGTGGACACCGGTCATGGGGACTCCACAGAGGAGGACACCGCGTTGCCTGAAGACTAGGTGGGCGACACAGAGGATGCCGGGCTTCCAAGGAACCTTCGCCCACCCCGGAGACACCAGAGGACCCGACCCCGGCGACAGACCACCGGCACCAGGCCCGTCGTCTGGCATGAATATACAAGAAGTAAAGGACCTCTTTACTTTCTGGTGGGACACAATCTGTAAAAACGTCCCAGTAAAGCAGCCTCCTACGCCCCCTCCTCCACCACAGGGGCCAGCAGGACAACCAACCCCTAAGGAGCAGACCCACCTCCAGGGTAGATCCCAGGATCGGAGAAGGCCTCCCTCAAGATCTCCATCAAGGGTCTCCCAGCCCCAAGCTACCCAGATGTCGGCGGTATACTCAGGAGAACTCAGATTGGATTATCCTAGATCTCCTCCTCCACTCAGCATTTCGTCACCTGACCCATGACATTCCCAGGTCGGTCTCAGATGATCCCTCTTTCTCTGAGATCATGAGGCACATACAGGACATGGGGTGGGATGCTGAAGACCTTGACCCGAAGCAGCGCTTGCCTGTCATCTTCAGCAGAAGACCCAAAGCTTGTGGTAATGCCACCCTTGGTGGACACTGCGGATGTCACCAAGGCTGTGTGGAAGAGTCGCACTCCACTCGTTGCGAAGAAGCTGACTGCCTGTACAAGGCCCGAAGGAGATCAGTACTGGGCTCAGCAACCTCTGGCAAACTCCTGGTCATTACAGCCTCACATGACCGGTCCCAAAGACCGCAACACATGAGCACACAGCCACCGGACCAGGAATCTAAACAATTGGATGCCCTGGGGAGACACCTGTATGTGGCTGCTACATGCTCTATCGGGTCCCTGAACTAACTAACCCACATGGTACAGTTCAAGAGCGCCCTATAGGAACAGGGCCAGGACCTGGTCGATAAGTTTCTGGATGGCGATCAGAAGGTGGAGCTCCCTAAACCTTCTCTGCACAGAGTCTGATGTAGGTACCCAAGTACTATGAGCCATATAATTCTGCGGACGTCCATGGGCTTTCACAGCAGGCGTCCGTCTTGGCGACCTCTTGGCTCCATGTCTCCGGCTTCACCCTGGAGCGTACAGAAGAACATTCTTGGCGTCCCATTACAGCGGCGAATACTCTTTGGTGATCTTATCACCAAACTCCAGGACGCTGGAAGGCAGTCAGGTCTGTACAGGCCATGTACAGATCCAGGCCCAGCTTCTTTCGTGGGAACCAGAGCGTTTTCACAGCGGCAACAAGGGGCACCTTGGCGGAAAAGCCAGGCGGAGCCCAGCTACACTAAACTGGCCCAGTATTGCCTCTTCCCCACCCCTCCTCTGGATCACGGGCACAAAGGGTTGGGGGTCACGCCATTCGCCACTTTTCAGGGTGGCGATGGATTACCACCGACCGGTGAGTTCTCAGTTGGTCAGGAAAGGTCACTTCATAGAATTTCTTGACCACCCACCAGCAAGACCTCCCCTGCTTTCCCGTTACTCGGGTCAGCACGCCGTGCTCATATAGCAGGGGGTGCTTGCACTCCTGGAAAAAGAAGCGATAGAGCACGTTCCACGGAACCAGAGGGTTGCAGGGTATTATTCTCACTTCTTTCTGGTTCCCAAGAAAACAGGGGACCTCCGTCCGATACTGGACCTCCAGCGAGTCGGTCTTGTACAAATGCTTCCGCATGGTGACCCACCCAGCTCTGATTCCCATGCTCAAGCAGGGCGCCTTTCTAGCGTCCTTGGACATGCAGGACGCTTACCTGCATATTCCCATTGCTCAAGCGCACAGGAAGTTTCTGCACTTCGAGTTTCAGGGCCACCCGTATCAGTTCCGAGCCCTCCCCTTCGGACTGTCATTGGTACCTCGGGTATTCACGAAGTGTATGGCGGTCGTAGCGGCGGCTCTGAGGAACAAGGCCACTCGTGTTCCCTACCTGGACTGGCTTCTCCTTGGCACCCTCGGAGGCCTTGATTCCGCCATCCATATACTCCGTCTGTTAGAGCTGGGCATCACGAAGTCACGCCTGGTTCTGTCACAGACTCTGCAGTTTGTAGGTGCAGTTCTGGACACTGTCCAAGAGAAAGCTTTCTTCCATGGGACAGAGTGGAACATAATCAGATCCCTCATCTGGGACATTTTGGTGAAGACCGTTCCTGCCAGATTGGTCCTTTGCCTGATTGGACACATGGCTGCGGCCATTGCAACAGTCCCGCTTGCTCGTCTCCACATGCGGGTCACCCAGTGAATGTTACTAGTCCAGTGGGACCAAAAACAAGACCATCTGCAGCTTCCAATCCAGATCATGAAGACCGTAATCTGGGATTGGCAATGGTGGCTAGATCCGAAGAATCTATCGGCAGGGGTCTCCTTCATTGGACCGTCTCCAATTGTGACACTCTCCACAGACGCCTCGGGGCTCGGATGGGGAGCACACCTCGACGGTGTCCGGTCTCAGGGCCTGTGGACAGCCCAAGAGACTCATCTCCACATAAATATCCTGGAAATGAGAGCAGTTCTTTCGCCCTGCAGGCCTTCCAGTCGGAGATTCCACCAGGTACCATTCTGTACAGACAATTCCATGGTGATGTATTACCTCAACAAACGAGGCACCCATTACCACCCGCTTTGCAGGAGGCCATGAGGGTGTGGGTTGGGTTTTAACACAAGCGCAAACCTCATTGCTGTTTCATGTCCAGGAGTGGACAATGTCATTGCAGGCGGCCTGAGTCACTCTCAGGCCAAAGTCCTGATGGGAACTACTCCAGGAGGTGGTAGAGGATCTGTTTCACAGATGAGACACACCAGAGTTAGACCTTTTACGTCACCATCCAGCATAAAACTGCCGATTTCTGCTCGCTAGATCCAGGGCCTGGTGTTTTCTGTGAAATCGTTGTCCTTCCTGGGTGGGCAGATTCCTCTATGCCTTCCCCCCCTTTCCGTTGATCCAGAGGGTTATTCTGAAACTTCGAAGAGAGCAAGCGATGCTGATATTCATCGCACCGTTGTGGCCCAGGCAGATCTGGTTCCCTCTGCTACATCAGCTATCCCAGGAACCTCCGGTGCCTCTGCCAATCAGCTCTCACTTGTTGTCTCTGGAGGAGGGCTCCTTGGTCCATCCGGACCTTCGTTCACTGAGCCTGCACGCTCTGCTCCTAGAGACATAGCCATTTTGTGACACGGGGTCTCGCAAGAGGTAGCTGATGTTCTGGTGGCCGCGAGAAAACTGGCCACTCATGCTACTTACGCCATGAAATGGCGCCGTTTTTGCCTATGGGCTCAAGCGTGGGGGGTTTTGCCTCTAGACTGTCCAGAAAAGTCAGTCTTGGACTACTCTTGTCTCTTTTGCAGACAGGCTTGGCCTACTCCTTGATCAAAGTACATACACCTCTGTACCATATCATCCTGTAGGCCAGCGCACCATATCTCAGTTGGACATGGCACGAGCCTTCCTGAGAGGTATTCTCCACCTTAGACCTACGATTAAGGATCCAGTTCTGCCATGGGATCTACCCTTTGTCTTGGAGCAGCTTACGCTGCCACCCTTTGAACCAGCCACGGATTGCAAGCTACATCTTCTCACTTGGAAGACATTGTTTTTAGTTGCCATTACCTCGACCAGAAGAATTTCTTAACACCATGCACTCATGTGCAAAGAGCCTTATTTGGCTTTTCACAAAGACAGGATATCCCTATGGACTAATCCCAAATATTTGCCTAAGGTGGTCTCGGCTCTCACCCTTAATCAGGACAGCCGATCTACAGTGTACTTTCCCAACTATTCGAATCGAGGAGGCCCTGTTGCACACCTAGATGTGCATAGGTGTCTCAATACTACCTGACCAAGACAAAACACCACCAAAAATCGGACCAGCTTTTTGTCTCCTTTGCCCACAGGATGATGGAAGCTTCTGTTTCTAAACAGTCGCTGTCCAGGTGGCTCATTCAGTGCATCATGTTCTGTTACCAGAAGCGTAACAAACCCTTACCGGGCACGGTCAACGGTCATGCCACAAGGGGGGTGGCTACCTCCTTTGTAGCCCTTAAGAATGTGTCCACCTCGGCTATCTGTGCTGCAGCTACTTGGAGCTCCGTGCACACTTTCATCAGGCATTGGAGCCTGGATATCGCATAGAGGCGAAGAGCAGGTTTTGGTCTAGCAGTCCTTCAAGCACTTTTGTCCTAGGCTTAGGTTCCATTAAGGTTTTCTACCTTCCCTCCTCCCAGTGGTGTGGGATTTCCAATATTGCTTGGGAATCGGGTCCTAATGGTGTAACCTGCTGCAAGAGCTGTTTCTTGAAGTAAGATAGTACAGCTACGTAGGAACTTACCGTAACAGTAGATCTTCGAGAACAGCTCTTGCAGCAGGTACTTTCCCTCCCACCATCCACGCTGGAGGTAAATTCTAGTTTCAACACCCTCCTCCAAGGATCAGGTGCCTGAGCATCTCTCTGACTGCCCTTTGATGGCAGATCCTCAGTCTCCTCTTCCGATGTCATCCAGCGGCTGTGAGTCTCTGGCGGGAGAACTGGGGATTCTGGGGGACCGCCCCCTTATATACTATGCCTGACGTCGGGGGCAGTCCCTGCTGAATACTGCTAGTTAGAAAATTTCCATGGGGTCCTGGCGCCTGCCGGCTTTCAGTCCTAATGGTGTAACCTGCTGCAAGAGCTGTTCTCGAAGATCTACTGTTACGGCAAGTTCTTACGTAACTGTACTTTAGCAGAGATGGGTACTCCAAGGTCATCTTCCTACTTACCCTCACCGCTCCCGTCCCATCCTGAAAGGTGTCCCTATCCAGCCTGGCAGCCCTTCCTGTTAGCCTTTTTTCGTGATATATGGCCCCCAGTGTTTCCCTTTCCACCTTATCTGTTGGAGAGCCTCTCTTTGTCCTCCCAACCACTCTTTCCCCAAAATGTATCAGTTGAAAAAATCTACATGGGGAAACTGGCAGGCCCGAACTTCCCCAGATCACCTCAATGTGGAGCATTTTATCCTTCCTATGCAAGTCCAGGCATCCAATACCCTTTGCTTCCCACTCAGCAAAGCCTGGGTCTTCTAGAACCGGCAGGAATTACATAGATACATAGACACTGTTGGCAGATAAGGGTCTATGGCTCGATCTGCCCATTTGATCCTTTAAGTTCATTTTGGTTTTCTAGAAGTCTGTTGCCCCTTACCCCATAACTCCAGAATTCCCTTAAAAGAATTCAGGATTGTGCGCAATCTGTATTAGAGCAGTGTGGTCCCACTCTGCCCCACATTGATTTTTATGCTGCTCCAGACTTTTAGTACTGACTCCACCATGGGATTCAGATCCGGTGTCATTCTGCATGCTCTGTCTCCTCCCCTTGCCAGGTATGCTGTTAGCCAGCCTGGGCTTTCCCCCGTTCCAGTTCCACCCATGTGGCTGCTTCACTCCTGCTTACCCAGCTCTGGATATAACTGTGTTGTACCGCTAGATAATATCCCTTCAAATCTGGGAAGTCCAGCCCCCACTTTTTCCTTGGGTGCTTTATGCCTGCGTAAAGCCATTCTGGATTTTTCTCCTCCAAAGGAAGTTTTCAAATGCCATGTCCAATTGTTTGATGCCCTTGTCTGTGGGGCTCACCAGGACCATATGCATAACATACAGAAGTCTTGGCAGTATATTCATTTTCAATAGGTTGATTCTTCCTATCCATGACACTGGGAGCTCCCTCCACCTATTTAAATCTGACATTATTGTCTTGATCAAAGGTGTGCAATTCAATCTATATGGGCTCCCTAAGTCCCTGCCAGTCTTAATCCCAAGGTATGTAAAATGCTGATCTTCAAGAAACAGCTCTTGCAGCAGGTTACACCATTAGGACTGAAGCTGGCAGGCACCAGGATCCCACGGAAAAACTATAGCAGTATCCAGTGGGGGACCGCCCCCAACATTGGTCACTCCCCGATGTCGGGCATCACATAAAAGGGGGCGGTTCCCAGTATCCCCAGTTCTTTCCATGAAATCGACTACTTGCCAGCATTAACTCATGGATCCCTGCATCAACAATCGACACATCAAATCTTCACAAAATGATTCACAAATCCATGTCACCTTCTCCAACTCCTTCTCTCGGACACCTCAAAAGTGCACCTGTGGCAGAAGCAGATCCCCTTAGCCGACTTCCATCATTTTGGCTTGTGAGGTGCCTGGGCCTGAACCACGACACCCAGGCCTGCTCCATCTGCCAACAATTTAATAGCAGGACCAGATCCGCCACAAAGGCTCTCTTCAGGGGTTCTTTCTTGAAGAAACTTGCAAAATGGAAAAAAAGACCTTCCTCCAAAGGGGATTCTTCCCATAAGACCAGGAAGCACCAGGACTTGGGTAGGTCAGGATCCCCCAGCAGGGCCTCTGAATCCAGGGCCAGCTCCAGCTCTACGCGGTCCGACCATTCTCCTTCCCGGGCCCGCTTCCAACCTCCCCCAGTTAAGGTAAAGTCTTCAGGGGGTTCTTCAGCCTCCTTGCACCTGCTTAAGACCCACCGGGCGTCTGACTCTTCAGAAAAACATAGGAAGTCTTCCTCAAAATCTAGTGGGGCGTCAGGCAGACGCCGGGACACTGACCTCAGGTTAGTCTCCCAGCCTTCCAAGACCCCGGAAAGGAAGACCAAGGATGTCTGAGAATAAAAAGGTGCCTGACCCAGCGCCCGAAACACTGACTCCCGACCTGACAGTAGTTGAACCGGCGCCGGGTGACACCGGACGTCCGGGGTCCTCAGGAGAGGAGACTGCCGTGCTGCCGGACGACCAGACTGGCGGCAAGTAGGACACCGGCTCATCCGGGGAGCAATCTATGGATCTGGTGGTTCCCCAGGACCCTTAGTCGGGCATGAACATTCAGGAGGTGAAGGAATTGTTGACGTTCTGGTGGGAGACCATCAGAAAGGACGTGGTCCCCAGACCTCTCGGGAGGGTGAAGGCTCAAGACCTCCAACCCCTACAGAACCAACTCCACCTCCTAGAGGCAGATAGAGAGAAAAAGATGCCCATCACAGTCTCCCTCTGGGTCTCCAAGCCCTAAACGACCCAGGGATAGACGACACCCACTGGGTGATGACTCCAGAACGGATACGTCTGATACCTCCAGGTCTCCATCCCCCTATAGTCCCCCATCACCAGACCAGCCAAGGTCACCACCGGATGATCCCTCTTTCTCCGAAATCATGAGGCACATCCAGGAGAATATGGGATGGGGGACTGAAGACTTGGACCCCAAGAGAAGGCCTTGCCCGTTACCTTCGGCAAAAGGACCCAAAGCCTGTGGTGGTCCCACCTGTAGTGGACACCTTCACGGACGTCACCAAGGCGGCTTGGAGGCGTCCGCACTCAACACCGGCTGTTCCTAAGAAGGCTGACCACCTTTATAGAGGCTCTATGGAGGACCTGTATCTGGCGCAGCAACCCCTGGCAGACTCACTGGTCATTACAGCGTCTCATGATCGGTCTCAATGACTGCAACATGAGTACCCAGCCTCGGACCAGAATCCTAACTTAATTAGATTCTATGGGAAAAACACATGTCTGACTGCTACATGCTCGATAAAGTCTTTGAATTACCTCCATACATGGTGCAATTTCAAAATGCTCTCTGGGAGCAGGGCCAAGACCTTTTGAAGGACTTTCTGGATGGCGAAAAGGAGGAGGAGCTGCTCAACCTCCTTCATACTGGGTCAGACGTGGGGACCCAGGTTCTCTGAGCCGCTTACGATTCAGTGGACTCAGACGCCAGGGGAGCAGCTACTGGCATTTGTCTTCGGAGAAGCTCTTGGTTGAGAGTCTCCGGTTTCACCCCAGATGTTCAGAAGAATATCCTGGGCGTCTCTTATAGCGAGCTGTCCTGTTGATTGAGAATCCGAGAGTCATCACAAGCTACAGAGACTGGGAAGGCAAGTTGGACTGTACAGGCCCAAATCTGGTTCCTTTCGGAGGAACCAGAACCATTTTCGCAGCAGGCAACAACGTCAACAGCCATGTTCCGGCCAGCAACCCGGGCAATTTTGGTCACAAAGGTCAAGCCAGATTCCCCATGGGCCAGGGCTCAAAGCATCCCAAGGCAGCCCAGCCCACGGGACCCAATGCCACCACAGCATGACTTCTTCCCGGCCCTCGCCCCTCCTCTGGATCAAAGGATAAAGGTCGGGGGTTGTATCTCTCATTACCTTCCAGGATAGCAGAGGATCACCGACCGGTGGGTGTTACAGTTGGTACAGCGAGGACACTCTATAGAGTTCTTCGGCTACCCACCGTCCAGACCTCCCCTGCTCATCCAGCAGGAGATCTTAGCCCTCCTGGACAAGGAGGCCATAAATCGTTCACGGACCAGAAGGAAAGGTTGTTATTCCACTTCTTCCTAGTCCCAAGAAACAGGAGACTTGCGGCGATCTTGAATCTCAGCGATCTCAACACGTTTGTATTGGCAACTTCCGCATAGTGGCCCTACTGGGTCTCATCCCCATGCTCAAAGAAGGCGCATGGCTAGCATCGCTGGACATGCAGGACGCTTACCTACATCTCCCAATCGCTCAAACGCATCAAAGGTTTCTGCGCTTAAGAGTTTCTGGGACGCCACTACCAGTTCCGAGCCTTCCCATTCGGACTGTCTTCCGCACCTCGGGTGTTTACGAAGTACATGGCAGTCATGGCAGCAACTCTCAGGAGGCAGGGCCACTGTTTTTCCATACCTAGATGATTGGTTCCTCATGGCACCCTCTTTGGAGGCCCTGATGTCAGCGATTCAGGATACCCGTTCTCTCTTCCAATCGTTGGGCATCATCAACCAGGAGAAGTTGCACCTGCCCCGTCTCAGACTCTGCAATATATTGTAGTAGTTTTGGACACCACTCAAGGGAGAACATTTCTTCCTTCGGACAGGGCGGAACACATCAGATCCCTCATATGGGACACAATGACGAAGACAACCGTGCCCGCCAGGACCATTCTTTGCCTTTTCGGACATATGGCAGCTGCCATTGCGACGGTTCCCCTAGCCCGACTCCATATGCAGTTACCCAATGGATGTTACGGGCTCAATGGGACCAGAAGCAAGTTCATATGCAGCATCTAGTCCAAAGCACGAATGCTGTCATCCGAGACTGGCAATGGTGGCTCATCGGACCATCTGTGAAAGAGTCCTTCGTAATGCGTCCTCCTTTAGTGACACTCCACGGACTCCTCGGGATCCGGATGGGGCAGCACCTCAGGAGGTCAGGACTCAAGGCTCATGGTCGTCTCTAGAGTCCCTTCTGCACATAAATATTCTGAAGATGAGAGCCGTCCTGTATGCCCTACAAGCATTCCAGATGGACATTCCACCGGGTACTCTTCTGATTCAAATAGACAATACTGCGGTGAAGTACTATCTCAACAAACGAGGCACTCATTCCTACCCCCTTAGCAGGAAGGCTCAAAGGTTTTGGAATTGGGTACTGCAACACAGCCCAGATATTATTGCACTGCATGTTTCCAGAGTGGACAACACAATCGTGGACAGTCTCAGCCGATCACAGGCCAGAGTCCACAAATGGGAACTGTTTCAGGAAGTCGCAGAGGATCAGTTTTGCAGATGGGGAACACCAGAATTAGACCTTTTCGATTCCCCATCCAACGCAAAACTGCCCAATTTTTGCTCACTAGATCCAGGGCCTGGTGTTTTTGCGTTGTCCCTCTCTTGGACGGGCAGATTCCTCTACGCTTTCCCGCCCTTCCCTTTGATCCAGAGCATTTTACTGAAGCTCCGACAAGAGCGGGCATCACTGATTCTGGTAGCGCCCTTTTGGCCGAGGCAAATTTGGTTTCCTCTATTACATCAGCTGACCCAGGAACCTCCGGTGCTTATGCCATTCAGCTCTCAACTTCTGCCCCAGGAGACAGGCTCCTTAGTCCATCTGGATCTTTGGTCGCTGAACCTGCATGCCTGGCTCCTAAAGACCTAGCAGTCCTGAGATACGGGGACTCTCAGGAAGTTTCAGACATTCTGGCAGCAGCCAGAAAACCCTCCACTCGTGCCACTTACGCCATGAAGTGGCGCAGATTTTGCATCTGGACTCAAGCTTGCGTATTGACTCCATTGGATTGTTCAGAGAGGTCAGTGTTAGACTACCTTCTAATCCTGTACGAGGCAGGCCTTGCCTACTCTTCCATTAAGGTTCACTTGTGCGCCATTTTGGCATATCATTCACCGGTAGGTCATAGCTGTCTAGCTCAACTACAGGCTTCACGCACTTTTTTGCATGGCATCCTGCACCTGAGATCTGTCAGAGACCCAGTTCCACCTTGGGATCTCCCCTTTGTTTTAGAGCAGCTTACTCTACCTCCTTTTGAACCAGCCGCGGATTGCGAGCTACATGTCCTTGCTTGGAAGATGCTCCTTTTAGTTGCTGTTACTTCTGCCAGAAGAGTTTCTGAGCTTCATGCACTCGTGCAAGGATCCTTATTTGTTTTTTCACAAGGACAGGATGTCCTGAAGAACAAATCCTAAGTTCCTTCCCAAAGTGGTCTCGGCGGTCACACTCAACCAGGATATAGACCTGCTGGTGTATTACCCGAATTACGGTAACGGGGGAGGCCCTGTTGCACAGTTTAGATGTGCATAGATGTCTTAGATATTATCTGACCAAAACCATAGGCCATCGTAAGTCGGACCCTCTTTGTTTCCTACGCACAGCAGATGCTTGGTGCTCCTGTTTCTTTTTTTTTTTCTTTATCTAGCGGGACCCGTTATTCATCACCCTGGTCCGGCCCCAGACCCTCCACCACTGCCTTTGGCTGCGGGGACCCTCGGTTACCCCGGCTTAGCCCCGAGGCCGGGGCCCAGCCACCTTCGTGACCACGGAACTAGTCTGGTCAGGGTCCCGGCGACGAGTGATGAGGTGAGGTCCTCTGGGAGGAGCTTCATGCTCACAGTGGTCTGCCTGCCTCATTTTTTCCTTTTACTTTTCCTTCCCACAGGACGGGGACGTGCAATGGCGCCCGCATCCGTCCGCCCCAGATGCTGAGCGTCGGCCAGCGCGGGTCCCGGCCTCCGCCCAGGTCCTCGGCTCCCGGTCTTCCCTCACCCCCTCCCCCAGAGGGAGGAGGCCGTCCATAGGGGCGCTCCATCCTTCTCCCCTGCCCTCAGCGACCCGGGTCTGTTCCGAACCCGGGTCACAGCGTCATAAGTGGAAAGCCCCTGCTGCACCAATGGGCGGCCGACTGGTGCTCCTGTTTCAAAACAGTCGCTTTCCAGATGGTTGGTCAAGCGCGTATGTTCTGTTATCAGAAGCGCAATAAACTCTTACCAGGACTGGTGAAGGGTCATTCTACTGGGGGGGGGGCGCTACCTCTTTTGCTGCGCTCAAAAATGTCTCCACTTCAGCCATCTGTGCAGCAGCGACTTGGAGTACTGTGCACACTTTCATCGGACACTACAGTTTGGATATTGCCTCTAGGCGTAAAGCTGGTTTTGGCTTGGCGGTCCTTCAAGGACTCTTGTCCTGAAGTCCGAGTCATCTCTCCTACCCTCCTCCCGGTAGCAAGTTGTTCCCTTACTGCTTGGGAATCGGTCCTAATGGTGTAACCTGCTGCAAGAGCTGTTTCTCGAAGTAAGATAGTACAGTTACATAAGAACTTACCGTAACAGTAGATCTTGAGAGCGGCTCTTGCAGCAGGTAGTTTCCTTCCCCTCTGGAGGTTGAGTCTTCTGACCTAGTTTTTAGGCTACAGCATCCTTTGATGCCTTTTTCTAACCTTGCTTTGGAAGCGGATCCTTGGCCTCCCCTTCAGATGTTACACTTGAGCTGGGAGTCTCCGGCGGGAGAACTGGGGATGCTTGGGGACCGCCCCCTGTATGTGATGCCTGACGTCTGGGCGGTCCCCCACTGGATACTGCTAGCTAGAATTTTTCCGTGGGGTCCTGGCACCTGCCGGCTTTAATCCTAATGGTGTAACCTGCTGCAAGAGCTGTTCTCGAAGGTCTACTGTTACGGTAAGTTCTTATGTAACTACTTTCCACCCTTCTCAGACCCTGTGTGTCCCGACCTTCTCTGTCTTCCGTCTTGAAATAGTATCTTAGATTTTTGTAAGTTTAATTTGTAGCCCGAGAAGCTCGCAAAGTCCTCTATAATATCCAGCAGGGCTGAACGGACTGCCCTGGTCGTGTCAGATATGAGATCATCTGCGTACAGGATAATCTTATGCTGCTTCCCAGCTGGTCCGGGGATTCCCCAAATATTCTGGCTCTCCCTGGTTTTGATGGCCAAGGGTTCAATCGCCATAGCGAAGAGGAGGCGGGGAGAGAGAGGGCAGTCCTGCCTCGTCTCTCGGTGCAACCTAAGGTCCATGCAGGGGACACTGTTAACTAGCACCCATGCCCTTGGTTCACGGTAGAGCATATGGACCAATTCGACAGATCTATCCCCCAACCCAAGCCGGCGTAGGATTTCAAAAAGAAATTGCCACTCTCTCCTGTCAAAACCTTTTTCAGCATCCATGGACAGCACACACGATTGTCCAGGATGCAGAGTACCCCACCATATTACATTTAATAGTCATCTCGTGATAAGACATCCTACCCTGCACAATCCTTGTCTGATCTGGGTGTGGCAGAATCCCCTTCAATCTGGTAGCAAGCACCTTGGCCATTATTTTACAATCATAATTTAGCAAGGAAATGGGCCTGTAAGAGGAGCACTCAAGAAGGTCTTTGTCTGGTTTTAGTAAAACACAGATATTAGCTTCCATTCCAGGCATGATTAGGGCAACCCCTCTCCCCCCCTTTGCCTCCATTAGGTCTTGCAGTGGTTCTGCTACTTTGTCCTTCATTTCCTTGTAATACTCTGACATAAACCCATCCGGGCCCCCTGCTTTCCCAAATCTGAGACTTGCTATAGTTCTTTTCACTTCCCTACCATTATGGGCACTCCCGGTATCTCGGTTTGTTCCCTGTTCAGTGTAAGTAGGTATATACCATCCAAGAACTCCCTTGCCTCTGCTTCAGTACCCGAGCACTCTGCTTTATATAGTGTTGCATAGAAGTCCTGAAATATTCCGAGTCTGCCCCACCATCATGGGTAATTTGTCGCCATTTTTTTCTGATGGCTACTATCTTTTGCGTTACCTTGCTCCCTTTCATTAACTGAACCAGTAAGGGCCCCCTGTTTGTTGCCCCATTCATGTATCCTCTTTCTGACAAAAAAAAATAACCTTTCTAGGGACGTGGATATATTCATCCACACTTCTTGGCATGTCCCTTTCCTCTTTAATTCTTGCTAGAAGGTCTTAAAGCTGGCTTTTCCCACCCGCCCGGGTGGTATAACCCTCCGCTCCACCCCATGACACCAGATCTTCCTTTCCACTGGAAGATACAGATTGCCTCCTCACCGCTCCTGCGTTCTGCTTGGAGAGCCCTAGCTTCATTTCCTTGATTCTTTGAAGATTAGCTTGTCTGAGCTAAGCCGATTGTGATCGTTGTTTCTTGATCATGGAAGATTAATCTTCCGCGATTTTCGATGGCCAGAAAATCAATGTTGTGCGGACCCGCATACCGTGCTTAATACTGGCAGGTGTTAGCCGCTGACCTCAGGCCTTTGAGATTTGTCTCGCTTATAATTCGAATCGCTCGACGCAATTGCCTTGCACTGCCTCAAAGCTGGTAGGCCTAAAACAGAATCCACCATTGAAATTAAAGGAGGCCTGTATGGTCTCCGAGCTGCGTGAGTTTTCAAACCACCGTCCTCGGTACATTCTAGTAACTAATCAGATTCTTTACTTTGCTCACCAATGAAGACCCCTTGGAGATTTCTCCTCGCTGCTTTCGGTCTAGCGTAGTTTGTCTGTTTATTTCAAACCGCTTTGTTTTTAGTACATTCTCACACCGCTGTCTTCAGTATATCTCATGTTTCCTAGGTTGGGTAAGTGTTCGGTTTCCAATCGGTTCCATGACCATGAGGAGGCCGAACTTCTAAACTTCTCCTTTTATCTAAATTTTCACTGTATTGGGTTAGCGGTGCAAAGTCTTGACCAGAACCAGGGGCTCTCGGTTCATTTTTGGCTGGCGCTAAACTGTTCGCCGGTTCAGACTTTGTCTTCTCTATCACCTGGCCTAACTAAGCCTTCAGGGGTAATTTTCTAAATTTCTTCACTCATTTTCTTGGCCTAACTAAGCCACTACGGATTAAGTAGGTATTTGATTCTGCTTAACTGGCCTAACTAAGCCACTGGGTTAAGCTCCAAATTTTAGGGTTATGTCACAGAAACCCAAGAGAAAAACCGGTCTTACTGGGTTTCAGCATTGTACTGAGTGTGGGGAGCAATTTTAAAAAGCTGATCCACATTTGGTTTGTCTGTATTGTTTAGGTTTTAACCACTTACAGACTGTGATATTTGTAAGAATTTCCCTCAGTCTACTTTAGACAGGCGCCTTGGTAAACTGAAGGAAAGAATGGACAAGACTGCTGAGGCCGGTTCTGGTTCTACTGAACCTTCGGATCCTACAACCGACATTTCAAGCCAGGGTGAACTGTCAACGGCTAAACTACGCTCGGAGTCTGCTTCTGAACTCGCACCGTCGAAGAAAGCCAAACGCTCCGGTTCGGAACCGCATAAGCAGTCTCTCAGTTCCAACCGCTGATGAAATTGCAAAGGCCATCTGAATAGTGCTGTCTTTGCAATCTGGGTTTGGCAAACCGTCTCAGGTGCCGTCTGGGCAGCCAACGGTTCCTGATACCGTTTCAACTCTTTCAGGACACACTGATCCTGAGGAGCGTTACTTTTCTGAATATGAGGAGGACGAACAGGATGAAGGGGAACTCATTGACCCTGAGGTCTCCCCTGACCATCCTCAGTACAAATCTCCTCCTAGGCCTGTCTCTGAGGCTACCTCCCATTTTGCTTTTATGAGGCAGGTGGCTGAGACCTTGCAGCTCTCTGTACAAGAGGACGGGCAGGAGGATGACAAGGAAGAGGATTACAAGGAGATGATGGATCTTCCTGTATCCCAGGAACTTTCGATTCCCATTCATAAGTCCCTTAAGAAGCAGACTTTAAAGATCCTCCAAACCCCTAGTTCTGTCCCTCCTTTAGATAAGAAGATGGACAGGAAGTACCTTCTGACTGGCAGTGCCACTGACTTTTTAGCTAGTCATTGTAGCCATGTAGGGGTAGTTCAAACTGCAGCCTGCGAGAAGGCTGGCATTCCTCTGGCCTCTCATCCCCCTGACAAGGATTCCAGGAAGGTGGATTCTCTTGCCAAGAAAGGGTACCTGGCATCTTCCTTGGGTATCAGGCAAGCCTCCTATATGGCTTATGCTTCCAGGTATCAAAAGTCCCTTTGGGAGGCTGTCGAACTAGCTAAAAAGGCCCCTCCTGAGCTTTCTGCTGACCTTCAGGAGTTGGTCAATAAAGGGGTACAAGCATCTAAGTCCCAGTTCCACATGGCTGTGGACTAAAATGATGCAGCTTCCAGGGCTATGGCTTCTGCTGTATCCCTCAGGTGTTTTTCCTGGCTCAGGTGTACTAACCTGTCCCAGGACACGCAGAATAATGCCATGGATTTTCCCCTTGTCCAGAACTCTCTGTTTGGGGAACAGACTGAGGCATATATGAAGAAAATGAATGAGTACAGAGTGGCATACAGGAGTGCTTCAGCAAAAGGAAAGGCTGCCACTCAGAAGCAGCAGGGCAGGGGCAGACCTTACCCCAGGCCTTTCCACCAGGCCCAAGCTTTTCCCTCTTACCAGCAACCCAGGGGGTTCTTTAGAGGGGGGGCAGGAGGGGTGCTGGCAGAGCCGCCTCCACCCCCCAGTCTACTACCCCAGCAAGACAGACACCCTGAAAGCTCTGTTCAGACCGCCTCCCCTTACCCTGTTGGGGACAGGCTGACCCACTATCTCCAGGCGTGGCATTCCGTCATTTAAGACAAATGGGTCCTGGAGATAGTCAGAGACTTGCTCTCACTTTCAAGGTGCCTCCAAAACTGTCAGCAAGAATTTTCAGATCTTCCAGCACTGCAGAAACAGAACAGCTGGAGGCAGAGGTTTCCACACTTCTTCAGTCAAGAGCAGTGGAACCTGTGCCGCATCAGCACAGGGGAAAGGACTGTACTCAAGGTACTTCCTCGCACCCAAGAAAAATGGGGAGTGGCAGCCCATTCTGGATTTCAGATTCCTGAACAGACATCTTACAAGCCAAAATTCAAAATGACAACCCTGGCTACCATTCCACCTACTCTCAAGCAAGGGGACTGGCTGGCATCCCTAGACCTAAAGGATGCTTACTTCCACATCCCCATCAGACAATCTCACAGAAAATATCTCAGATTTCGACTGCCTTCAGGCCACTACCAATTCAGGGCTATGCCCTTCGGCCTGACATCTGCACCAAGTGTTTACACAATGTCTGGCAGTAGTGGTGGCTTTCCTCAGAAGGCAAGGGTTGTCAGTTTACCCCTATCTGGATGACTGGCTGTTGGTGGGTCACAGAAGCCCTAAAACTCACCCAGGATACTCTCCTCTCTCTGGGGTTTCTGGTAAATCTTCAAAAGTCTGTCTTAAACCCTGTACAGGTACTAAAATTCATAGGGGCAGAACTGAATACCATTCAGGCAAGGGCCTTCTTGCCTGTTGCAAGGGCACAGACCCTCATAGAATTGGCAAAATCCTTTCAGGTTCGAGTTCCTCGTCCAGCAAGATACTTCTTACAGCTCCTAGGACACATGGCCTCCACCACAGCTGTGGTCCTGGGAGCCAGGTTCCAGATGAGGGACATTCAGTTCCACCTCAGATCTTTCTGGTCTCAGAAAAAGGATTCTCTGTCCAAACTGATTCCAGTGTCTCCCACCTTTCTGTTAGCTCTTCAGTGGTGGCAGGAGATGGACAACCTCAGAGTGGGGGTTCCCTTTCTCCCTCAGGTACCCTCTCTGGTGCTGACAACGGATGCTTCTCTCCTGGGAATGGGGTGCCCACCTGGGGGATCAGACTGCACACGGTACGTGGCTCCCTCAGGAGGCTCTCTTGCACATCAGTCTTCTGGAACTCAGGGCAGTGCTCCTGGCTATTCAGGAGTTTGCCAGCCTCCTACAGGGCAAGGTGGTGCAGGTCAGGACAGACACCACCACCACCATGTACTACATCAACAAACGGGGGAACAAGAGCCTCCCTGCTTTGCACGGAATCCATGAAGATTTGGAAGCTGGCATATTCTCAACATGTCACTGTTAGCAGTTCACTTGCCGGGCAAGGACAATGTACTGGCAGATGCTCTCAGCAGAATCAGCCAGGGCCATCACGAATGGACCTTGAACAAGCAGGAACTTCTTTCAGTATTCAGGAGGCGGGGTTTCCAGAGAATGATCTCTTTGCAGCCCCAGACAATCACCAGTTACCTCTGTATTGTTGCAGGCCTCCACTCCAGGGCTTAGTGCCACTGGATGCTCTCCTTCTGGACTGGTCAAACAGATTCTTTCAAACAACATGAAGTCTTGCTGTATTCTGACTACTGCAGTTAGGTCCTGCCTTTCAACTGCCCCGGAGAACAGAGAGTTAAACTTTCTATGGCCAACATGGAATGTTCACCGCGAGCTCGGTTGAAGCCCCTGTCTGCTGCTGTTTAAACTCCAACCGTCAGATTCTTTACTCCGCCTCACTGAACAGTTGCTCCGGAGATTTCTCCTTTGCTCGGTTCAAAAAAGTAGGTCAAAGTGTCGTTTTTCACTCGATTTCTACCGAATTTCTGCTACCGAATCTGTCGGTTTAAGTCTGTGGTACCGTGAGTACTAGACAGGTTTTACATTTAGTTTCTGTGTGGAACTTGTAAATGTCAGATTGGTTCGGCTGAACTGATCAGTTTAGCTTAAAAAAGTTTGTGAATTTACTTAGAGTGTGGTAACCGGTCCGTATCGGTTCTAAAAAAACCCCGATTTTATTACCTTTTTTTCCAAGACCCATAACACGGTCAGGAACCGACAGGGGAGTCTTTCCTGGTGGATTGCCGAAAAAAGGGTAAGTTTTGGATAGGATTGGCCATGTCTGAGAAACCCAAGGAAAAAAATGGGCCCACTGGGTTTCAAGACTGCAGTGTGTGTGGGGAAGCCTTTGCTAAGGCTGATCCCCACACAACCTGTGTTTATTGTCTGGGGATTGACCACCTCGATTCGGACTGCCAAATTTGTAAGAATTTTCCCAAAGCTACCCTGGATAAGAGAGTAGGGAGGCCGAGAAGTCCGCTGACCCAGGTGGCCAGCCCGGTTCGGTTCCGACCGAACCAGAAGGAGTGCCCTCTGACCAGGGCGATACTTCGGGCAAGAGGAGAGCCAATTCTGAGGAGTCGGTTCCGGTTAAAAGGAAGAGAAAAGATAAATTGTCCGGTTCGGATCCAGAAATTCATACTCCGACCGCTGATGAGATAGCCAAAGCGATAAGAATAGTGCAATTGCTAACTTCGGATCTTACTTCGAGATACAGCTTTTGCAGCAGGTAACACCATTAGGACTGAAGTCGGAAGGCGTCAGGACCCCACGGAAATCTTCTAGCTAGCAATCTTCAGCGGGGACCGCCTCCGACGTCAGTCCCGCCCCTGACGTCAGACGTAGTACATAAGGAGGCAGTCCCGCCAGATTCCCCAGTTCTTTCCTGCCGTCGACTGCATGTCTTGACCCTTCGGTTCGTTTCTAGTGCGTGATGCCTGGTTAAGTTCTTCCTTTCAGGAAAAAGTTTGTTTCTTCTGCTCAGTTGCTGTCTGATGTCCTCTCCAACCTCCATGGAAGGCCATCCGTCGAAGTTCGCCTGTGGGAAGCAAATCCCGTTTAAAGATCCGCATTCGGCCTGCGTCTGGTGCCTAGGCCCAGACCACGACACCTGGGCCTGTACCTTCTGCCAGGGATTCAATAGCCGGACCCGGATCCGTCGCCAGAAGGCCCTACAGGCGTTCCTGCTCGAAGAAAAGGTTAAGGCCATGGACGCAACCTCCAAGGGGGAATCATCAGATAAGGCCTGGAGACACCTTGAGAAGCATAGGGAGAGGGTGAGATCCAAATCCCCGTCTAGGGCCTCTGACTCCCATAGCTCCGGCTCCCTATCCGACCGCTCCCCTTCCCAGGCCCGCTCTCAGCCACCCCCTGCAGCAGTGAAGACTCCTTCGGGTTCTTCCTCAGGCCAAGACCTCCAGGCCCTCCTCTTCTTCGGCTTCCAGGGCCCTGCCGAGGTCGGGGGACCGCCACCACCACCACAAGTCCGGTTCCCGCCATTCGGAGCCCGACACCCAGTCAGTCTCCTTGCCTTCTCCTCCCCAGCGGAAGACCAAAGAGCTGACTTCACTCAAGAGATCGTCGGATCCGACGTCGGGCCAAACACCATCGGTCCCGAGAACCGACTACCGCCAGACACCCGTCGCTGGTTAGGCCTTCGCCACCACGGACGCCAGCCGGGGGACCGACGTCCATATCTACAGAGAGGAGAACCCCTACGCCTCCCACCGATGTCAGTCAGGAGGTGATCACGGAGGAGGAGCTGACCCAGCCCGAGGACCAGACGGGCGAACCCGGTCCTGTCGCACCCCCCAGGGAACCCTCCCTGGAACCAGAGACCCCTGGGGAGCCGACGCCGGAACCCGACGACCGGC
Organism: Neoceratodus forsteri; assembly: GCA_016271365.2. Classification (NCBI taxonomy): domain Eukaryota; kingdom Metazoa; phylum Chordata; order Ceratodontiformes; family Ceratodontidae; genus Neoceratodus; species Neoceratodus forsteri. Next base: position 578,958,949 of record CM028138.1, read on the forward strand.
CATCGGCACCCGGTCCGTCGTCGGGCCTCAGCATTTCCGAGGTTAAGGAGCTGTTCACCTACTGGTGGGATACTATTAAAAAGGATGTAGTTCCCACACCTCCTCCTCCACCTGCGACTCCACCAGCCCCCACGGCCCCCCACTCCATCCGGGGCTGCAGACCGAGTACCTTCCCCCCAGGAGCCTACGGATCCTCCTAGGGGTAGACCAGAAAAAAGGAGACCTCCGTCCAGATCCTCTTCAGGGTCACCCAGCCCCAAGAGACCCAGAAGATGCCATCATTCGCCTTCGATGGAGGACACGGGATCGGACTTCTCGGACGGATCCAGATCCCCCTCCCCAATCAGCGTCCCTTCTCCGGACCCACGTGAGCTCCCAAGATCTCCTCCGGATGACCCATCGTTCTCGGAGATTGAGACATATTCAGGAGAACATGGGCTGGGACGCAGAGGAACTCGACCCCGAGAGATTACGCCTTGCCACATATCTTCGGCAGAAAGATCCAAAGCCTGTGGTGGTGCCACCCTTGGTGGACACCTTCGTGGACGTCACCAAGGCAGCATGGAAACGTCCACACACTCTTCCGGCGATACCGAAGAAAGCTGACCGCCTGCACAAGGCCCCTAGGGAGGACCAGTACTTGGCATCACATCCTCTGGCCGATTTTCTGGTCATTACAGCCTCCCATGACTGGTCCCAGAGGCAGCAACATTTGAGCACCCTGCCATCGGACCCAGAGTCCAAGCAGTTGGACGCTATGGGCAGGCACACGTACGCATCCGCTACCTGCGCCATCAGGTCCCTCAGCTATTTAACCCACATGGTACAGTTTCAGAACGCCTTGTGGAAGCAGGGACTGGATCTGGTGGAAAAGATACCAGAAGGTGAGCAGAAGGAAGAGTTGCTACAACTTCTTCGCACGGGTTCGGATGTGGGAACCCAGGTGCTGCGAGCCGCATACGATTCCGCAGACTCCTTGGCCAGAGCGGCAGCTTCAGGCGTATGTCTCCGGAGACACTCTTGGCTCCGTGTCTCCGGATTTAACCCGGACGTCCAGAAGAACATCCTGGACACCTCGTTTCATGGAGAAGTTCTTTTTGGTGAGTCCTCGGAGAAGGTCCTCACCAAACTTCAAGAGGCGGGAAGGCGGTTTGGTCTGTCAGGCCATGTCTGACACCAAGCTTAGTTCCTTTCGTAGGAACCAAAGCGTTTCGAGGCGGATGCAGAGACAGCAGTCCACCGGCCCGCAACAGAGGGCTCCTTCTCCGCAGAGGCCCAGGGGAAGTAGTCCGGCGGCCGAGGCCAGCGCCCAGCTAAGTCGGCCCAGCCCAGGACCCTCAGCCACCACAGCATGACTCTTCCCAGCCCCGCCCTCAGGTTCAGCAGGACACCAGGTCGGAGGTCGTCTCCATGGACCACCTGCCAGGGTGGCAGTCCATAACCACCGACAGGTGGGTTCTTCAGTTGGTCAAAAGAGGCCACTTTATAGAATTTGTGGACAAGCCACCCACAAGGCCTCCTCTGCTCTCCCGTTACTCGGGTCAGCACATATCACTCATCAGGCAAGAGGTACTCGCACTCCTGCAAAAGGGAACGGTGGAGTGTGTCCCAGAGAACCAGAAAGGATCCAGATACTATTCCCACTTCTTTCTGGTTCCGAAGAAAACAGGGGACCTCGGTCCAATCTTGGACCTCAGCGACCTCAACATGTCGGTCGCCTACAAACGGTTTCACATGGTGACCCTCCAAGGGCTCATTCCAATGCTGAAAAAGGGCCTTCTTAGCATCCCTAGACACGGGGCGCCTACCTGCATCCCAGTAGCTCAGGCGCACAGGAGGTTCCTGCGCTTCAAGTTTCTCGGCCACCACTTTCAGTTCCGGGCTCTTCCGTTCGGACTGTCATCGGCCCCCAGGGTCTTTAGCAAGTGTATGGCAGTCGTGGCAGCGTCTCTAAGAAGACAGGTCCACTACGTGTTCCTGTACCTGGATGACTGGCTTCTCATGGCCGCCTCCAAAGAGGCGCTGTTACTGGCTATTCAGAGCACCCAGGATCTGTTTCAGTCTCTGGGCATTCTTATCAACTACGCGAAGTCTCTCCTAGTACCGTCCCAAGGCTGCAGTTCATAGGCACAGTTCTGGACACTGTCAAGGAAGGTTTTCTTCCGACAGAAGAAGCGGCGCATCAGATCCCTCATCAAGGGATCTCGTGAAGACGCTCCCCACCGGGTTGATCGCCCCGCACGCTCGGGACACAGATGTCTGACCATTCCAACCGTCCCTTTGACAAAGGCTCCACATCGGGTAACTCAGTGGATGCCAAGTGCAGTGGGACAAGGCAAGACCACATGCAGCATCCGGTCAGAATCACGAATGCCGTGATTCGAGACTGGCAATGGTGGCTAGACCCGGGGACACTCTCTGCAGGGGTCCCATTTACAGCGCCATCCCCGGAGGTAATCCTCTCCACAGACGCCTCAGGGCTCGGGTGAGGTCCCAGGGAACATGGACCCCTCAGGAAGCCCACCTCCACATCAACGTTCTGGAGATGAGGGCGGTCCTTTATGCCCTGCAGGCCTTTCAGTCAGAAATCCCGTCAAATACTCTTCTGCTTCAGACAGACAATACGGCGGTGATGTATTACCTCAACAAACAGGGAGGCGCACACTCTTACCCCCTTTGCAGGGAAGCTACGAGAGTGTGGGATTGGGTAATCCAACACGGCGCGAGCCTGATTGCAGTTCACGTTCCCGGAGTGGACAACACAATCGCAGACGGCCTGAGTCATTCCCAGGCCAGAGTCCACGAATGGGAACTTCTTCAGGAGGTAGTAGAGGATCTAAGAACCCGATGGGGCACTCCAGAGTTGGACTTGTTAAACGCTTCCCATCCAGCATAAAACTGCCCAATTTTGCTCACCTGATCCAGGGCCTGGTGTTTCTGGCGGGCGACGTTGTCCCTCTCCTGGGCGGACAGATTCCTCTCGCTTTTCCTCCCTTCCCGTTGATCCAGAGTGTCCTTCTCAAACTGCACAGGGAGCACGCAACAATGATCCTGGTAGTGCCTTTCTGACCCAGGCAGATCTGGTTCCCCATGCTGACGCAATTGTCCCGGGAACCTCCAGTTCCGTTGCCTTTCAGCACCCATCTATTGTCTCAGGAGGAGGGTTCACTAATCCACCCAGACCTACGCTCACTGAACCTGCATGCCTGGCTCCTCGAGACATAGCCATTATGCGACACGGGGTCTCGCAAGAGGTGGCGGAAGTCCTTTCCTCGGCCAGAAAGCCGGCAGCGCATGCCATGAAGTGGCGCCGTTTTTGCTTGTGATGCAGCACGCCGCCTTTCCCTTGAAGTGCCCAGTGAAAGTGGTTCTGGAATACCTGCTTTCCTCTTCCATTCGGTCTCACCTACTCCTCCATTAAAGTTCACCTCTGCGCGATTTTTGCCTACCACTTCCCGGTAGGATAGCGCACAGTGCTACAACGATGCTCTCAAGACTTCCTGAGAGGGTGTTACACCTTAGGCCACCCATCAAGGATCCCGTTCCTCCTTGGGACTTACTCTTTGTCCTGGAACAACCAAAGCTTCCCCATTTGAACCTGCCACAGATTTAAGAGCTGCGTTTCTGTCGTGGAAGCGTTACTTTGATTCTGTCATGTCAGCAGGAGAGATCTTACTCGAGACACAGCTCTTGCAGCAGGTTACCATTAGAACTCAAGCCGGCAGGCGTCAGGACCCCAAGGAAAAATTCTGGCTTAGTCTTCAGCGGGGACCGCCCCTAGCGTCGGTCCGCCAGATTCCCAGTTCTTTCCCGCCGTCGACTTGCATGTCTCGACCATCGGTTTCCAGTCTAGCGCGGGCGTGGTTCAGAAGCTTTCCTCCGGAAATTCATTTTCTTCAAGCAAGATTGTTGCTGATGTCCTCTCAAACTCCGGTCATCCCTCAAGTGTGCTGCGGGAAGTGAATCCCTTCAAGGACCCACCGGCCTCGTTGGTGCCTGGGCCCCAGACCACGATACCGGGCCTATTCGTTTTGCCAGGGTTCAACAGCGAACCAGGATCCGGCGTCAGAAGGCCTCCAGGCTTTTGTTGGAGGAAAAACTGAAGACCATGTCCTCAAGGGAATCTTGTCCAAATCCACAAACGCAGCGGAGAAAAGAAGAAAGGCCCTTCAAGTCCCGTCCAGGGCTTGATCCGCAGCTCGGTTCTTGGTCCGACCGCTCTCCTTCCAGGGCCAGCTCTCAGCCTCCCGGCTGCGGTGAAAAGCCTTCTTCTTCTCAGGCCAAGTCCACCAGGCCGTCATTAGTCTTCCTCTTCAAGGCCTTAAGTCCGGGAGTGCCACACCATCATCATAAGTCGGGTTCCGCCTTGACTCCCAACGTCCGGTCGTCTTCTGTGCCTCCTCATAAACTTTGGAGCTCACACCGTTGAGAGACCTGTGGACCCGGCCCTGCCGACTCAGCTCATCGGTGGCCATCGTCGGCCGTACTCCCAGCGGACGCGGTTGGGGACGGCGTCCATTCTCAAGAAGAGGGCTCCCATGCCTCCGACCGGCGTCGGTCAGGAGCGTTGACCGAGAGGACCCGCGCCTTCGAGGACCAGATAGGCGACCCGGCCTGGCGAAACTCCCAGGGCCCCTCGCCTTTACCCGAGGCCCCTGTGGAGCCAGCGTCGGGACTTTCTGTAGCGGAAGTGAAGGATCTCTTCATTTACTGGTGGGACACCATTAAAGGGACATAGCCCCACCGCTCCTCCTCCTCCCCTCCTCCTCCTGGTACCGGCCCCCTTCACCTTGGGTCGGCAGGCCGCTACCTCCCCAGGGAGCCTGGATCCTCTCCCAGGGAAGATCAAGCGGAGACCTCCGTGAAATCCTCTTCTGGATCCCAGCCCAAAGTCCAGGAGACACCGACGATCGCCGTCGACAGAGGACACGGATCAGTCTACTCTTCCTCTAGATCCCATCTCCTCTCTATCCCTTCTCCGGACCCACTGGTACAGGAATCTCCTCCGGACCCCGTTCATGGATATTGTCGACATATCCAGGAGAACATGGGATAGGATGCAGAAGAACTAGACCCCGAAGGTTACGCTTGCCAAATATATCTTCGTCAAGAGGACCCCAAGCTGTGGTGGTACCACCCTTGGTGGACACTTCGTGGATGTCACCAAGGCAGGCGTGGAGCGTCACATTAAGCTCGGCCGGTGCGAAGAAAGCGGTCGTCTATACAAGGCCCCTAAGGATGACCAGTACCTGACACAGCAGCCTCGAGCCAATTCTCTGGTCATCACAGCCTCCCACTGACTGGTCACAGAGGCCGCAACATTTGAGCACCCTGCCACGGACCCAGAGTCCAAACAGTTGGACGCTGCACTGGGCGAGGCGCACGTCGCTTCTGCTACCTGCCATCAGATCCTTGAACCTGACCCACATGGTTCCAATTCCAGAGCGCTTTGGGAACAGGGTCTGGAAGCGGCTGAAGCTGCCTGAAGGTGAGCAGAGGAGGAGATGCTCCAGCTCCTCCGTGCGGGTTCAGGCAGTGGGGACCCAGAAGTGCCCGAGCGGCGTCACGACTCCAGCGGACTCATTGGCCCGCGGCAGCCAGGCGTATGCCTCCAGGACACTCTGGTTCGTGTCTCGGCTTTACCGGATGTCCAGAAAAACATTATGGATGCTCCGTTCAGAGAAGTTTGTTGGTAATCCTTCTGAAGAAGATTATTACCAAACTTCAAAGGCAGGCGGTAAGGTCGGTTCAAGCCATGTACCGACCCAAGCTTGGTTCCTTCAGTAGGAACCAAAGCCGTTTCGTGAGCGAGACACAGAGGCAGCACCAGCTCCACTACACATCAGAGGGGCTCCGGTTTCGTGAGAACCAAGGAAAGCAGCCCTCTGGCAGGTCAGCGTTCCCTAGGCCGACCAACAGCGGTCCCATCTGCGCCACAGCCTGACTCCTTTCCAGCCGCCCCTCAGGATCAGCGGGAAGTCATGGTGGGGAATTGCATTGCGAACTTCCTGCGGGATGGCAGGCCTACCACCGACAGGTGGGTTCTGCAATTGGTCAGTCTAGGCCACTTTATAGAATTTGCAGAAAAGTCACCTCAAGGCCTCCTTTGCTCTCCCGGTATCCGGGTCAGCACAAAATTTGATCCTGGCAAGAGGTACTCACGCTCTAAGAAAGAGCGATAGAGTATGTCGAGAACCAGAGGGGCGAGATATTATTCCCACTTCTTCCTGGTTCCCAAGAAATCAGGGACCTCCGGTCAAATTCTGGACCTCAGCGACCTCAATGTGTCGTTGTACCACAAAAGATTCCGCATGGTGACTCTTCGGGCCTTATTCCATGCTGAAACAGAGCGCCTTTGGCGTCTCAGACATACAGGGCGCATACCTGCATACCCCATAACTCACCTTGCACCAGAGGTTCTTCGCTTTGGGTTTCTCGACCACCACTTTCAGTTCGAGCTCTTCCATTCCGGACTGTCATCACACAGGGTCTTTACCAGTGCGATGGCAGTCGTAGCAGCATCTCTGAGGAGACAGAGCCACTGTGTTCCTGTACCTCGACGACTGACTTCTCATGGCCGCCTCCAGAGGCGGCGTCCTCTGGTCCAAAGCACCCAGGACTTGTTCCAATCTCTGGGCATTCTCATAAGTCTAGAAGTCTCTCCTGGGTACCGTGCAGAAACTGCAGTTTATAGGCGCAGTCCTGGACACTGTTCAGGAAGAGCTTTTCTTCCGGACGACAGAGCAGGCGCATCAGATCCTCTTAAAGGATTTGTGATAGAACAGATCGTACCTGCCAGGTCGGTCGCCCGGCTTGCTTTCGGACACATGGCTGCGGCCATTCCTGCTGTCCCTTTCTCAAGACTCCACATGCGGGTAACCCAGTGGATGCTCAGGTGCAATGGGACCAAGCAGAAGACACTTGCAGCATCCGGTCAGGATCACGAACTCAGTGATCGAGACTGGCAGTGGTGCTTCTAGTCCCGGAGTCGCACTCCAAGGGCGTCCACTGTGCGCCAGTCCCTGAGGTAACCCTCACCATGGGCCTCAGGGTCTTGGGTGGGGGCACACCTGGATGGAGTAAAGTCCCGGGGATGCGTGTGGACCCGTTGGAGCTCATCTCCATATCAGTGTCCTAGAGATGAGGCGGTTCTCTATGCCCTGCAGGCCATTCAGTCAGTAATCCCACCGTGTACTCTCCTGCTTCAGACAGACAACACGGCGGTGTATTACCTCAACAAACAGGGCGCACTCTTACCCCTTTGCAGGAGGCCATGAGGGTGTGGGATTGTGTCAGTGACGGAGCAGCAAATCTGATCACTGTGCATGTTCCCGGGTGGACAACACAATTGCAGACAGCCTGAAGTCAATCCCAGGCCAGAGTCCCACAGTGGGAACTTCTTCAAGAGGTAGCAGAGGATCTGTTTCTTTGTTGAGGGAATTCAGAACTAAGACTTGTTACGATCCCCATCCAGCATAAAACTGCCTAATATTTGCTAAAGCTAGATCCAGGGCCTGGTGTTTTCTGGCGAGGCGCTGTATCCCTCTCCTGGGCGAACAGATTCCTCTCGCTTTCCTCCTTCCGTTGATCAGAGTTCTTCTCAAACTCGCGGGAGCACACACTCATGATCCTGAGTGGCCCGTTCTGGCCCAGACAGATCTGGTTCCCTTTGTTGGTGCAACTATCTCAGGAACCCCCGCCCCGTTGCGGCATCAGCTCCACCTCCTGTCTCAGGAGAAAGGTTCATTAGTCCATCTGGACCTACGCTTTCTGAACCTGCATGCTTGGCTCCTTAGAGACATAGCCATCTTGCGTCATGAGATCCTGCGCAGAGGTTGCAGAGGTTCTTTCTGCAGCCAGAAACGACAGCATGCGCCGTATGCCATGAAATGGCGCGTTTTATTTATGAGTCACGAAGCTAAGTGATCTTTCCCCTTTAGAGTTGTCCTGTGGGAGTAGTGTTGGATGACCTCCTCTCCCTTTTTACCGTTCAGGCCTAGTCTACTCCTCTATTAAGGTGCACCTCTGTGCCATTCACCCTATCACCTCCGGTGGGACATCGTACAGTACTCAGTTGGATGCTCTCAGGAATTTCTTGAAAGTGTTACACCTTAGGCCTCCCATTGAGGAACCCTGTGCCTCCATGGGATCTACTCTTTGTCCTGGAACAGCTCCGCTCCTCCTTTTGAACCTGCAGCGGATTGCAGGCTCACGTTTTTCTGTCATGGAAAGCGTTATTTTAGTTGCTGTTACTTCAGCGTAGAAGAATTTCCTGAGCTTCACGCTCTATGTGCAAAGAGCCTTATTTAGTTTTCCACCGGGACAGAGTATCCCTGAGGACTTAATCTAAGGTGGTCTCTTCACTTCTCTCAAACCAGGATATTGACCTTCCGGTCTACTTCGAGTTATTCAAATAGAGGAGAGGCTTTGCTCACACCCTGGATGTTCACATAGCCTGAGGTATTACCTCAACAGAACTAAACCTCTCATAGTTCTGAACAGCTTTTTGTCCTTCTCTGAGAGAATGATGGGCCAATCAGTATCCAAACAGTCTCTGTCTCGCTGGCTTGTCCAGTGTCTCTACTGTTATGATATAAAACAAAGCCCCCCAGGCTCTGTCGGGGTCATTCCTACTAGGGGTGTCACATCCTTTGCAGCACTCGAAAGCGTCTCCACCTCTGCTATTTGTGCTGCAGCCACTTGAGCTCTGTGCATACCTTTATCAGGCATTATAGCCTGGACGACGCCTCTTGGCCGAAGGGCTGGTTTGGCCTTGCGAGTGCTACAGGGTCTCCTGTCTAGGTTCAGGACCTGGATATACACTCTATTTTCCTCCTCCCGGAATTTCTGGCAGCGTTACTGCTTGGGAATCAGTCCAATGGTGTAACCTGCTGCAAGAGCTGTGTCTCGGTAAGATAATACAGTTACGTAAGAACTTACCCGTAACAGTAGATCTTCGAGAACAGCTCTTGCAGCAAATACCTCCCGCCCACCTTCCCTTGGAGGAGGCATGGTTTTGCCTTTTCTTTTAGGAATTTCCTCCTTATTTTCTTTCTGACGTGGATCCTCGGTCTCCCTCTGATGTCATCCTGCGGCCGGGAGTCTGGCGGGAGAGCTGGGGAATCTGGCAGGACCGCCCCCTTATGTACCACGCCTGATGTCGGAGCCGGGACCGACGTCATGGAGGTCCCCGAAGATAGCTAGCTGTGAATTTTCTCCGGGGTCCTGACGCTCCGTCAGCTTCATTCCTAATGGTGTAACCTGCTGAAGAGCAGTCTCGGGAATCTACTGTTACGGTAAGTTCTTACATATAACTGTACTTTTCCGAGCTTCATGCTCTCATGTGTAAGGAGCCTTATTTAATTTTCCACCAGGACAGAGTGTCTCTGAGGACGAATCCTAAGTTCCTGTCTAAGGTGGTCTCTGCCCTCACTCTCAACCAGGACATGGATCTACCTGTGTATTTTCCCAAGTACTCTAATAGAGGAGAGGCGTTGCTTCACACCCTGGATGTTCACCGCTCCTTAAGGTACTACCTGAACAGAACTAAACAACCTCAGCGTCGGAGCAACTTTTTGTATCCTTCGCTGAGAGGATGCTGGGCCAACTAGTCTCAAAGCAGACCCTTTCTGCTGGCTTGTCCAGTGTATTTATTGCTACAACAGCAAGACAGAATGCCCCTCCGGGTATAGTCAGGGCCACTCGACAGGAGGGTGGCTACCTCCCTGCAGCACTGCGCAACGTCTCCACCCTCGGCCATTTGTGCTGCAGCTACTTGGAGCTCTGTGCACACATTTATTAGGCACTACAGACTGGATATTACATCGCAAGCGGAGAAGGCGGTTCGCCTTGCCCGTTCCACAGGTCTCCTGTCCTAAGTCAGGACTTGCTCAAGATCTTTCCTATTTCCTCCTCCCAGAATGATTAGAGGCGCTGCATGTGGGAATCAGTCTAATGGTGTTACCTGCTGCAGAGCTGTATCTCGAAGTAAGATAGTACAGTTGCGTGAGAACTTCCATAAACAGTAGATCTTGAGAACAGCTCTTGCTAGTATCCTATCCCGCCCACCATTCCCTCTTGGAGGAGGTACGGCCCACAGGCCTGGGCAGGAGCAAAGCTCTCTAGTCCTTTTCTTCTGATGGCGGATCCTCGGTCTCCCCTTCTGATGTCATCCTGCGGCCGGGAGTCTCCAGCAGAACTACTGGGGAATCTGGCGGGACCGCCTCCTTATGTACTACATCTGATGTCGGGTGCGGGACCGACGTCGGAGGCGGTCCCCGCTGAAGATAACACTAGAAGATTTCATTAGGGTCCTGAGCCTGCGGCTTCAGTCCTAATGAGTGTTACCTCATGCAGAGCTGTTCTCAAAGATCTACTGTTACGGTAGGTTCTTACGTAACTGTACTTTCAAACAACATGAAGTCTTGCTATATTACAGACATGGCAGTTTGATCCAGCTCTAGAACTGCCCCGGGTGAAATGGTTAAACCATTCCAAAAAATAATTTTGTACGAGACAGCTCTATCTGTGTCATTTCAAACTTGAACTGTCAGATTCTTTACTCCGACTCAGTGAACAGTCGCTCCGAGATTTCTCCTTCTGCTCGGTTCATTTCTCGGTTTAAAAGTGTTTTCTAGTTGGATTTAACCAGAATAGTTTTATTTAACCACTAAAACCGTTCGGTTCAAGCTCCATCTGTGGTAACCCATAAGTAAATGAAGGTTTGTCTGTGTGGAACTTGTAAGTTATCGGTTCGGTTTTGAACCGATCAGTGATTTAAACTCATTTAAAACTAAAGTTACTATTTTAGAGTGCGGTTCCGGTTCTTATCGGTTCTAAAAAAAAGCAGTTATTACGGTTTTCCAAACCCGTGAACACGGTTAGGAACCGATAAGAGTCATCTTCCCTATAACACCGTCGTCAAAAGGGCAAGTTTTTGGTTAGGCTGGCATTATCTCGAAACCAAAAAAAACCGGGCACTAGGTTTCAACATTGTGATGTTTGTGGGAAGTCTTTGTAAAAGATGACCCACACACACATATTTATTGTCTGGGGTTTGACCACACCCAGTCAGACTGCCAGGTATGTGAAATTTCCCTGCAGCCACCCTGGAAAAAAAGATTGGGCAGGCTCAGGGAGGCAGCAAAGTCCGCTGACCGGATGGCCAGCCGGTTCGGTGCCAACTGAAACCAGAGGAGTCCCTCTGACCAGGGCCAGACTTCCTCTGGCAAAAGAAAAGCTGGTTCTGAGGAACCAATTCCAGTAAAAAAAAAAGAAATCAGCAGGCTCGAGTCCAAAATTCCTTTCCAACTGCTGCAGAGATAGCAAACGCCATACAAATTGTCCAGTCACTGTCTCAGGGTCCGTCAGAGCCACCACTGTCTGGTAAAAGGTCGGTAAGTCTGGTCCCAGTGGTTCAGGATTATGATATTGAGGAATTTTAATGAACCAGAGGAGGGAGGAGGATTATGAACAGTAATGAATGTAGCAGGAAGGTCTGGGTGTCCCATTGAACGGACATCTCCCCAGACAGACCTTTAGAATCTCCCCTATGCTGTCTGAGTCCCTTCTCATTTTATATTTTATAAAAAGTTACTGAAACCTCTCAGCTTCCTTTAGAAGAGGCTGTGGATGAGCAAGAGGAGCCTGATTTTGTAGAAATGATGGATATTCCAGGAGTCTAGGGTTGTCTGATTCCTTTACATAAAGTCTTTTAGGAAACAAACAATTAAAATTTTAAAAGCTCCTAATTCTGTGCCTCCTGTAGATAAAAAGATGGACAGAAGGTATACATTGTCAGGCCCTGATACAGAATTCCTTTCTCATCAATGCAGTCATGTTGGGGTAGTTCAAGGCTGCTGATAAAGCTAATATTCCCTTGGCTCACACATCACTCCTGACAAAAATTCCAGGAAGATTGATGCCATGGCAAAAAACAGTATAGCAGCCTCTCTGGGACTCAGACAAGCAAATTATATGGCTTATGCAGCTGGGTATCAGAAATCTAGATGGGATACTGTTATAAATTGGCCAAGCAGGCCCATGGCCAGCTGGCTAGTGAACTAGAACAGGTGGCTGCTGATGGCATTGAAGCCTCTAAGGTTCAGTTTCTGCACTGCTGTGGATGTTAATGTTTCCTCTGGGTCATGGCACATCTATAGCTTTCGTAGGTTGGCCTGGCTCAGGTGTACTAGTTTGTCTGGGATACCCAGACTAAGGCTATGGATTTTCCTGTGGTGGGAAATTCTCTGTTTGGAAAGCAGACAGAAAATTACATGAAGAAGATGGATGAATATGAGGACTACTTACAAGAGTGCCCAGGCTAAGGAGCCAAGCCACTCCTCAAAGACAAGCCCCCAGGGTGAGGGGGAAGGCCTTTTCACAGGCCTTTCTACAAGACTCAGACCTCCTCTGCCTATGCTCAGAGGGCTTCTTCAGAGGCAGGGCAGACGAGGGGTGGGCAGACCTGCTCCCACCCCAACCTAAGAGCCTCCCAAACAGGCACCCTGATGATGTGCCCAGGGCCGATTCTCCTGTACCAGTGGGGGGCAGGCTGGCTTACTTCAGTCAGAATGGGCTTCTTTAACCTCAGACAAGTGGGTTCTGGAAGTAGTAAGCCAGGGTCTGGTTCTCAGCTTCAAAAGTTTCCCAAGTTGAGAAGCAGACTTTTCTACCTACAAGTGCTTCAAGACCCTCGCTCGGAAACAGAGGTCTCATCCTGGCCAGCTCTCAGAGCAGTAGAAAGGGTTCCTCCCTGCATCAGGGCAGGGGTCTGTACTCAGATACTTCCTTACCCCAAAAAGACAGGAGAATGGTGACCCATTTTGAGATCTCAGATATCTGAACAAGCATCTTTGAAACCAAAGTTCAAATGGTAACTCTGGCAATGATTTTACCTTCCCTAAGGCCAGGGACTGGCTAGCCTCCCTGGACCTCAAGGATGCTATTTCCATGTCCTAATCAGAAGATCCCATCAAAGTACCTCAGATTGCAACTGCCTCAGGTCATTACCAGTTCAGAGCAATGCCCTTGACCTTACCTCTGCTCCAAGGGTATTCACAAAGTGTCTAGCAGTGGCCACTAAGGAAGCGGAGGATTGCTGTTTTTCCTATCTAGGCGACTGGCTCATTGTAGGCCCAGTCCCAGAACAGGTAAAATCTCACCTGCAGGTCACCCAGCAGCTTCTCACCTGGGTTTTCTGCTAAACCTACCAAAGCTCGGTTCTGGAACCAGTCCAGGTACTCACCTTTAGGGCAGAATTGATTCACAAAGCTAGCCAGAGCCTTTCCCCCAGAAAGGGTAAGGAATTTAGTGGCTCTGGCCTCTTCCTTCCTCTGCAGGTCTCGACCAGCAGACACTTTCTGCAGCTCCTGGGGCACACAGCTGCATCCACAGCTGTTGTGCAGGGAGCAAGATTTCAGATGAGAGACATTCAGTTTCACTTGAGAACCTTTTGGTCTCAGAGAAACCCCTTTCCAATTGGTCCCAGTGACTCGAACCTTGATCCTAGCTCTCCAGTGGTGGCAGGATCCAGAGCAATTTAAGCGGGGTCCCTTCATTTCCCCTTCTCACGACTTGACTCTCACTACAGATGCTTCCCTTCTGGGTTGGGAGCCCACATGGGCGTACCTTTCCACGGGAGTTTGGTCCCCAGGAATCTCTGCTCCACATCAATTTGCTGAACTCAGAGCTGTCTTTTAGCTCTTCAAGCTTTTCTGCATCTGTCCACGACAGGTGATACAAGTCAGAACAGACACACCACAACAATGTGGTACATCAACAAACAGGGGCACTCTGTCTTCGACCTTGTGCCCGAGCAATTAAGTTGTGGTGTCTGGCCTATTCCCTGAACACTTCCCTCATAGCAGTTCATCTTCCAGGGAAGGACAATGTCCTAGCGGATGCCCTCAGCAGGATTTCCCAGGGCCATCACGAATGATCCCTGGATCCTCAAGTGCTGGGGATAGTTTTTGCCAGGTGGGGCATCCCTCAGATAGATCTTTTTGCAGCCCCAGACAATCACAAACTTCCTCTGTTCTGTTGCAGGCCTTCAGTGCTGGGCTCAGTTCCTCTGGATGCCCTTCTTCTGGATTGGGAGGGGAAGTTCCTCTATGCTTTCCCCCCCTTTCCTCTCCTATTCAAAGTACTAGTCAAAATCAGATCTCAGCCTGCAGGGGTGATTCTGATATCCCCGGATTGGGCCAGGCAGCCTGGGTACCCACTCCTTCTGTCTCTGACAGTCCATCTTCCCTGTGCCTCCCCAGAATCACAATCTGTCGAGCTTGTGCCCAGGGAAGGTTTGGTATCGGACCTCAAATCCCTCAACCTCAAGGCCTGGCTCTTGAGGAGTTAGAGTTGCTGATTTACACCTCTCTCAGGGTGTTCTTGAGATCCTAAAGGCTTCAGAAAGCCTTCCACTGAGAGCTACTTATAGTTCCTAAATGGAAAAGGTTTTTTCCATTTGGTGTGCTGGGAAAAATATTTCCCCAGAATCTGCTAGATGCCCATTTTGTTAGAATTACATTGGTACATCTTAATTCCTTGGGTCTCAGACCAGCTACCCTAGAGTTCATCTGGCAGCTGTGTCTGCTTTTGTGTCAACAGGAAAGTCATCCCTCTTTCCTCGCATCCTGTGTTTCCAAGTTTTTAAAGGGATTACTTCATACTAATCCTCCCTTCGGGAACCGACCTCTGCTTGGGACATTAATGTTTGCATTGCCCAGTTAATGCAACCCCTTTTGAACCTCTGTCTTCTGCAGAGCTTAAGTACCTAACTTGGAAACTGTTTTCTGACTGGCTATCACTGCCAGGCACACCAGTGGTGCAATAAAGCCTTGTCAGTGGAGACTGACTTTATTTCTTTCCACAGGATAAGGTGGTCCTTAGGACTAATAGGAAGTTTTTGCCTAAGGTGGTTCAGATTTCCATCTAATCAATCTATCTCCTTCCAGTATTTTACTGATCACTCCCTCTTCGGGTGAGAGGAGGTTGCACAGCCTGGATGTTAAGAGCTCTTAGTTATAGGCGTACCAAAGGTCACAGGTTCTAGATCCCCCAACTTCCTTATCATGGTGAAGTTGGGAAAGCAAACCTGCCACTAAGAGATCAACAGCCAGGTGGATTGTCTCTTGTATCCAATTTGTTATCAGAGTGGGCGAGCCCCAGTTTGAGGGCTCATTCTACCAGGGGTACAGCTCGTCTCTAGCTGCTGCCAGAGATATCCCTTTATTAGAGATTTGCCAGGCTGCTACTTGGAAAGCGGTACACACTTTTTACCAAGCATTACTCCCTGGATGTCCAGGCCAGGAGAGATGCTCGTTTGGCACAACTGTTCTTCAGAGCCTATTCCTAAGTAGGTTCTGCCCTCCTCCATGGAGGTACTGCTGTGTATTCTGCTAATGTCTATAAAGATAGCAAGACTTGGTTGTTGAAGAAAAATTACTCACTAGTAATGTTGTTTCTTCTAATGGAGTCTTGCTATATTATAGACCTCCCCCAACCTGCCCTCTCAGAACCTCTACTTGGTGGGGCGCGGCAACTTAGTGTGGGCACTACTTATGTCCTGTTTGCATTTTGTCCCCTTGGGACTTTGGGGGTGTGTATGTACGCAGTGTGTGTTTTATTATACTTATGTTCCATTTTCATATTATTGAATGAGGTTAGTATTTCTGGTCCCCTGACTTGGAGTCTTGGGTGCTGGGACCATCAATGGTTGTTATTATTTAGGTAGCCATTTGGCTGAGTGTGAGTTACAGCTTCCACACAGACCTTAGTGAGTTTGGCTCGTAAAGATCTGACAGTTCAAGTTTGAAATGACACAGATAGAGCTGCTCTCGTGCCAAAATTCTATTTGGAATGGTTTTTAACCATTTCACCTGGGCAAGTTCTAGAGCTGGATCAAACTGCTAATGTCTATAATATAGCAAGACTCCATTAGAAGAAACAACATTACTAAGGTGAGTAATTTTTTCTTCCGGCCGAACCGGCACCATCTGGCAGGGGCTCGGTTTGGTCGGTTCCCCCGGTTCCGGATTACACTTCAGAAGAATTTTATGAACCGGAGGAGGAGGAGGGAGAGTATGAGGATGACGATGGTGATTATGAAAGTCTGGATGTGCCTATTGACCCGGACATCTCCCCAGACAGACCTTCAGGTGTTTCTCCTCCTAGGCTTTCTGAGTCCCCTTCCCACTTTATGTTGTACAAGAAAGTGGCTGAAACCCTCCACCTTCCAATGGAAGAAGCAGTAGAGGATCAGGAGGAGCCTGATTTTGTTGAAATGATGGACATCCCAGAGTCCAGGAGACTGTCTATTCCCCTCCATAAATCTTTTGGGAAACAGACAAATAAAATTCTAAGACTCTAACTCCATACCTCCTGTGGACAGACGAATGGACAAGAGGTACACCTTTTTCTGGCTCGGACACGGAGTTCCTTTCTCAGCAGTGCAGCCATGTTGGGGTAGTGCAGGCTGCTGCCTGTGATAAGGCAAATATCCCCTTGGCATCACACCCCCCAGATAAGGACTCCAGGAGGAATGATGCCATGGCAAAGAAGCAGTACATGGCAGCATCTTTGGGACTCACGCTGGCTAACTATATGGCCTACATAGCTAGCTACCAGAAGTCCAGATGAGACACTGTGCTGGCTCTGCCTAAACAGGCCCTGACCAGCTTGCCAAGGAGCTGGAGCAGGTGGCTGCAGATGGGATTGAGGCATCCAAGAGTGCAATTTCATGCTGCTGTGGACTCCAATGATGTTTCATCAAAGTCATGGCTACATCTGTGGCCCTTCGAGGATAGCTTGGCTCAGATGTACTAGCCTATCACAGGATACCCAGGCTAAAGCCATGGATTTCCCTGTTATTGGTAATTCTCTGTTTGGGGAGCAGACAGAGAACTACATGAAAAAGATGGACGAGTACAGGACCATCTATAGGAGTGCTCAGGCCAAAGAAAGGCAAGCTACTCCTCAAAGGCAGCAGGGTAGGGGCAGGCCTTTTCAAAGTCCTTTTTACCAAGCCCAGGCCTCCTCCTCCTCTTATACTCAGAGGGTGAGGCAGATGGGGAATGAGCTGTCCTGCTTCCACCCCTCAGCCTAAAGCCCCTGCCAAGCAGACACCCTAAAGGGTCTGCTTGGGCCGATTCTACAATACCTGTAGGGGGCGGGCTGGCTTACTTTATCCAGGACTGGAAGTCTCTGACATCAGACAAGTGGGTCCTGGAGTAGTAAGCCAGGGACTGGTTCTCAGCTTCAAAAAATTTCCCAAGATGAGAACCAGATCCTTTCCACCTGCAAATCCATCAGAGACCCTTGCCCTAGAGACAGAGGTTTCTTCCCTCCTGGCTCTCAGAGCTATATAGAGGGTTCCTACCCTACACAAGGGCAAAGGATTGTACTCCAGGTACTTCCTAACCCCCAAAAAGACTGGAGAATGGCGGCCCATCCTGGACCCAAGATATCTGAACAAGCACCTTTTAAAACCAAAGTTCAAAAATGGTGACTCTGGGAATAATTCTGCCTCTCTAAGGCCAGGGGACTGGCTAACCTCCCTGGACCTCAAAGATGCCTATTTTCACATTCCCATCAGGTGCTCCCAACAGAAAGTACCTCAGGTTCGAGTTGCCCCCAAGCCACATCAATCACAGAGCAATGCCCTTTGGCTAACATCAGCCCAAGGGTGTTCACAAAGTGCCTGGCAGTAGTAGTTGCTTCCAAGGAGAAAAAAAGATCTCCATCTTTCTATACTTGGACGACTGGCTCATAGTGGGTCAGTCTTCAGACCAAGTCAAGTCACATCTGCAACAACTCAGCAAGTGCTCACTTTAGGATTCCTCCTCAACCTTCCAGAGTCAGTTCTCGAGCCAGTACAGCTCCTCACCTTCATGGGGCGGAGCTGGATACAATAAGGGCAAGAGCCTTCCTTCCCCTGGACAGGGCAAGGACCCTTATGGAACTGGCTTCTTCATTCACACTTCAGGTGTCTCGACCAGCAAGGCATTTCCTGCAGCTTCTGGGCCACTTGGCAGCCTCTACAGCAGTGGTCCAGGAAAGAAGATTTCAGATGAGGGACATTCAGTTCCACTTAAGAGCCTTCTGGTCCCAAAGAAAGGATTTCCTTACCAAACTAGTCCCGGTGACTCGAACCCTGATCGAGCTTTGCAGTGGTGGCAGGATCAGGACAATTTGAGACAAGGAGTTCCTTTTGTCACTCGGTCTCATTCAGTGATACTCACCACAGATGCCTCCCTGCTGGGCTGGGGAGCCCACCTGGGGGATCTTACCACCCAAGGGCTGTGGTCACTTCAAAAATCTCTGCTTCACATCAATCTCTTGGAACTCAGAGCAGTGTTTCTGGTACTGCAAGCCTTTTCCAAATCTGTACAGAACAAGGTGGTCCAGATCAGGACAGACAATACCACCACAATGTGGTACATCAAACAAGGAGGCACTGGTCTACTGCCCTCGCACAGAAGGAATGAAGCTGGTCCCTGGCCTATTCCCTGCAAACCTCTCTGATAGCAGTTCACCTCCCAGGGAAGGACAATGTCCTAGCAGATGCTCTCAGCAGGATATCCCAGGGCCATCACGAATGGACCCTAGATCCCCTAGTTTTGGAAGTGATTTTCTCGAGTTGGGGCACTCCACAGATAGATCTTTTTGCAGCCCCAGATAATCACCAACTTCCTCTCTTTTGTTGCAGACCCCCAGTCTTGGGCTCGGTCCCCCTGGATGCTCAGATTCTGAATTGGGAAGGGAAATTTCTGTATGCTTTCCCCCCTTCCCTCTCCTGTTCAAGGTGTTCGTCAAGATAAGGTCACAACCTTGTAAAGTGATTCTGATTGCTCCAGACTGGGCCAGACAGCCCTGATACCCCCTGTTGCTGTCCCTAGCAGTCCACCTTCCCCTGTCTCTTCCCAGGAATTACATCCTGTTGACATCCTCTCAGGGGAGGATTTGGTACCCGAACCTCAAGTCTCTCAATCTCAAGGCATGGCTCTTGAAGAGTTAGTTTGCTGATCTGCAGCTTTCTCAAGGGGTTCTGGATATCCTTAAGGCTTCTCGAAAGCCTTCCACCAGAAAGACTTACAACTCCAAATGGAAAGGGTTCACAATTTGGTGCTCTAGTAAGCATATTTCTCCAGAATCTGCTGGGTTGCCTACAGTTCTGGACTATATGGTCCATCTTAATGGCCTAGGCCTTAGGCCAGCTACACTTAAAGTGCATTTGGCAGCTGTTTCTGCCTTCTTGTCAGTAGGCAAGCCCTCTCCTCTGTCAGCCCATCCTGTGTTTTGTAAGTTGCTGCACACCAGTCCCCCCTTTAGGGACCCTGCTCCTGCTTGGGACCTTAATGTTTGCATTGCTCAACTTATGCAACCACCCTTTGAGCCTTTGTCCTCTGCAGAGCTTAAGTACTTGACTTGGAAAACTGTGTTTTTGGTAGCCCTTACCTCTGCCAGGCGTATCAGTGAATTGCAAGCCCTGTCAGTGGAGCCCGATTTCATCTCTTTCCATAGAGATAAAGTGGTCCTAAGAACTAACAGAAGTTTTTGCCTAAGGTGGTTTCAGATTTCCACCTTAACCAGTCTATGTCTCTCCCTATTTTCTTCACTGACCATTCCTCCCCTGGAGAGAGGAGGCTGCACAGCTTGGATGTTAAAAGGGCCCTCAGCTACTACATAGAGCGCACCAAGGATCACAGGTTTGAGTCCCTCCAATTGTTCCTCACATATGGAGAGGTTGGTAAGGGAAAACCTGCCACTAAGAGATCTATTGCCAGGTGGATTGTCTCTTGTATACAATTCTGCTATGAAAAACTGGGTAGAACTCCACCCTCAGGCCTGAGGGCTCACTCTACTAGAGTACAGCTGCCACCGGGATATTCCTATCTTAGAAATTTGCCAAGCAGCCACCTGGAAACAGTCCACTACATTCACCAAGCATTATTCTCTGGATATCCAGGCTAGGAGTGATGCTCGGTTTGGCACAGCAGTACTTCAGACCCTATTCCCAAAGTAGGTTCTGTCCCTCCTCCATGGAGGTACTGCTTGGTAGTCTGCAATAGTCAGAATACAACAAGACTTCGTGTTGTTTGAAGAAAAAATTACTCGCTTTAGTAATGTTGTTTGTTCTAATGGAGTCTTGCTGTATTCTGACTTCCCCCCCTGCCTCCCATCTCAGAACCTAGTTTTTGGGTTGTGGGTGGGCAGGAGCAGTGTTGGCACCCCAGGGGTGTCTCTTTTTCACCCTCCTTTACTTTGGGTGTGTGTTGTGTTTTGTTTTTTGGGTTCCCTGACTTGAGTCTTTGCTTTGAAACAAAAAAAAAACATTTTTAACAAATTTAGTTGCCAGTTGGCTAGTGTGAGTTTTACAGTTTCCACACAGAACTTCTAGTGAGTATTGCTCATAAAGATCTGATGGTTGGAGTTTAAACAGCAGCAGACAGGGGCTTCAACCGAGCTTGAGGTGAACATTCCATGCTGGCCATGGAAAGTTTAACTCTTTGTTCTCCAGGGCAGTTGAAAGGCAGGACCTAACTGCAATAGTCAGAATACAGCAAGACTCCATTAGAAGAAACAACATTACTAAGGTGAGTAATTTTTTCTTTATGCCTTTGCTCTGATAGCCAGAGTCCTGCTCAAGTTGAGGTCTCAGTCTGCCACAGTGATTCTCATAGCGCCAGACAGCCATGGTACTCAGTGCTGTTGTCGCTGTCAGTGACCAAACCGATTTCTCTACCCAGGAGGTACAAACCTGCTGTGACATCCTCTCAGGGCAGGATAATGTAACCCAATCTTCAGTCCCTTCACCTCAGGGCTCGGCTCTTGAAGACCTAGAATATGCAGATTTACAACTGCCTCAATCTGTTCTGGATATTCTGAAAGGTGCTAGAAATCCTGCCACCAGAAAAGCATATTCCTCCAAATGGAGAAGATTTTCCATCTGGTGTGCATGGAAGGATTTGGATCCACAGCAAGCTGCAGTACCGCAGCTTCTGGACTATCTGGTCCACCTTCAGTCTCTGCATTTACAGCCATCTACCCTGAAGGTACACCTTTCTGCTGTGTGTGCTTCTCTTTCAGCAAGGAAGTCATCTTCTCTGGCTACACACCCAGTTTTCAAAAAGTTTTTCAAGGGGTTGTTGCATCTTCATCCCCCACATAGAGAACCTACCCCTCCATGGGACTTGAACATATGTATAGGTCAGCTGATGCAGCCTCCTTTTGAACCTATGTTTTCTTCAGAACTCAAGTTTCTCAGTTGGAAAACTGTTCTTGTAGTGGCTATCACTTCTTCTAGAAGAATCAGTGAGCTTCAGGCTTTCTGTGGAGCCCAACTATATTTCATCTCACAGGGACAAGATTGTGCTCCGAACTAACAGGAAATTCTTCCCTAAGGTGGTTTCTGATTTTCATCTGAACCAATCCATTACTTTGCTTGTATTTTTCTCAGATCACTCTAGTTCAGGTGAACGCAGGCTGCACAGCCTGGACGTTAAAAGAGCTATTAGCTATTATACAGTATGGACAGGACAAATGAGCCAAGGAAGGATTGTTCCCAGCTTTTTCTTATTTATGGGGAAGTTGGCCAGGGCAAGCCAGCCGCAAAAAGGACTATAGCCAGATGGATTGTGGCCTGTATCCAGTTCTGCTACAGTGAGCTAGGTAAGGACCCACCAGCAGGTCTTAGGGCCCACTCTACCAGAGGCACTGCAGCTGCCAGGAAAGTCCCCTTGCTTGAGATATGTAAGGCTGCCACCTGGAAGTCTGTTCATACATTTACTAAGCATTACAGCCTGGATATTCAGGCAAGGAGTGATGCCAGGTTTGGCACAGCAGTACTGCAGAGCCTATTCCCCAAATAGGTTCTGTGCCCACCTCCTGGGGGCACTGCTTTATAGTCTGCATATTGTCAGAATACAAGACGACTTCATGTTGTTTGAAGACAAAATTACTTACCATAGTAATGTTGTTTCTTCTAATGGAGTCTTGCTGTATTCTGACCTCCCCTTCAGAACCTAGGGGAAGGGCGGCTCTTCTGCAGCAACTTTAAAACCGTTACTGGTAATGGTTTTCTCTGGGCATCTGTGACTTGAGTCTTTTATATGCCCTTTGGTTTTGTTTCATTATGTTGCCCCTGTTGGGGTCCTGTTTAGGCTTAGTTTGGGCCATTACATACATATTAAACTAGTTTGCTTAATAGAATCTAATCAGTTACTAGAACGTACCGAGGACAGTGGTTTGAAGCTCAAGCTCAACGTTCTATGCATTTGCATAGAGTTTAACTATTGGTTCTCCAGGGCAGTTGAACTGGTCAGTCTAACTGCATTTTGTCAGAATACAGCAAGACTCCGTTAGAAGAAACAACATTACTATGGTAAGTAATTTTTTCTTCTGGGGCTCGCTCGGTACCTTTTGGTGGGGACACCAAAGACATTATTACTGATCTCCAGGACAGAGGCCTCACCCTCAGATCAGTGAGGTCCATGTACCGATCGGGCAGTCAGCGGCAGCAGCCCTTTCGGAAAAGGACCTGGAGGCAGAGGAAGCAGGCCCCGGCTCAACACCTGGGCAAACATAAGGCCATGGATTCTGCCACTCCTACCTCCAAAAACCAGACACATTCAGGAGGCCCTTCCCCTGAACATCCTGCCACTTCCTGACTCCCTATCCCCACTACCTCGCACGACGAGGAGCAGGTGGGGGGGGAGGTTCGCCCGCCATGCGCAGGAATGGCAGACAATAACCTCAGACGCATGGGTCCTGGAACTGGTGTCTGTCACAGACACTATAGAGTTTCTGGAAATTCCTCCAGAATCTTCACCAAAAAGGTCTTCCTACTCCAGAGATCAGGCTCTTCTCGTTCAGGAAGAAATTCAAAGCCCTTTGCTCAAGGAAGCAACAGAGCGCGTTCCCCTCCAGCAAAGGGGAAGGGGGTTTTACTCTCATTTTTTCCTGGTTCTGAAAAAGACATGAGAACCATTCTCGACTTAAGTAGTCTCAATCTGTTCGAGTACAAAAAGTTCTGGATGCTGACGCTCCAGAGTCGTCTTCCACTCCTGGAGAATCATTGGTTGTGCGCTCTGGACATGCAGGATGCTTACCTGCACATCCCGATCTTCCCCAGCCACCGCCATTTCCTGCAGTGCCAATTCCAAGGGGAGGACTTCCAGTTTCGAGCACTCCTTTTTGGTCTGTCCTGGGCACCTTGGGTGTTTGCCAGGTGGCGGCCTCTTTACGCCGCCAGGGTATTGCGGGTTTCCCTTACCTGGATGATTGGCTGATTTCAACCCCATCCAGGAACACTCTACTGGAGGCTCTCTCCTTTACCCTGGACCTCTTTGGTAGATTGGGGATTACAGTCAGTATTCCCAAGTCATCCATGACCCCATCCCAGAGACTACAGTTCATTGGGGCAGTTTTGGATACTGTCCAATGCAGAGCCTTCCTTCCTCCAGACATGGTGGAGACCATGATCCATCAGGCTTCATGGGTGGCTTCGTCCAGGACCATCCCGGCCTGGGAGATCCTCCGCCTTCTTGGCCTGATGGCAGCCTCCATCACCACTGTTCCCCTGGCGAGGCTCCACATGAGTTACTCAGTGGTCCTTGCGGGTGCAGTGGGACCAACTCCTGGATGACCTGGATCATCCGGTACTGGTGTCCTTAGCAGTTCAGAAAGAATTGCTTTGGTGGTGAGACCCCTGCAACCTTTCCTTAGGTCTCTCTTTCAAGAGCCCAGCTCCTTTGGCATCCCTAACTACAGATGCATCGAACATGGGATGGGGAGCACCAAGCTCAGGGACTCTGGTCCATCTTAGGAGCATCATTACACATCAACGTTCTGGAGATTAGGGCAGTCTTGCACGCCTTCCAGACCCTACTTCCCAAGGGATCACTGCTGGTCCAAACGGACAATATGTCTGTAGTTTGGTACCCCCAGACAAGGAGGAACTTCATTGTGACTTCTGCAGAAAGGCGAAGGCCGGTGGAACTGGGTGGTCCAGCATGATCCGGCCCTAGTGGCCGTGCATGTTCCAGGAGTTCAAAATGTCTTGGCAGACAGTCTCAGCAGATCGCTGACCCTATCTCATGAATGGGAATTAAATCAGGAAGTGGCAGAATCTCTCTTCCTAAGATGGGGGTGTCCAGAACTCAACCTTTTCGCCTCCTAATACAACACACAGCTTCCCAGTTTTTGCTTGCTCGTTCCAGGGCATGGTGCTTTCTGGCACGACACGCTGTCTCTCTCCTTGACAGGGACATTTTTATACACCTTCCCTCCGTTTCCCATTCTCCAGGGGGTCCTTCTCAAGCTTCAGGCAAAGAAGGCGAGGACGATTCTTTTTTTTTTTAAATTGTTTTTATTAGTTTTTTTTTAACTTATATGGCATCACAGAACATGTTTACAGGAATATCATATAGATATATATATATATATATATATTACATGGATAACAGTGTAGTCAATTGCCATTAAATTAGTTAAGGAGGATACATTCCCGTAGGAGAATATATCCAAACTAACAAGTATAATGAGTATCCTCTGCCAAGCTTTGGAGTTTACAGTTAAATCCCATCAACCTCAATTTACTAGGAATTAATGTACCAATGCACAATTTCTAACCAGAAATCTGGTAGGTTACAGGGGAAGCCTGGGAGTCAATCTGTCTACCTGGAAGGGATAAAATAGAGTCCCCCCCGACCTATCCAGAAAGGTCTCAAAGGGGACCAGAAGCTCAGGGCCGGCGAACCTCACTTCACGGACACAGACACCCACCAACTCCCACTCCCCACCCAAGGGTTGATCTGTTCTAAATTGTAAAATGTTGAGAACCAGCGTTCCAAGGATTCATTAACTGGGGGACTGTATTTTGTTCTGGCCACATATGTTCTAATTTATAGATGTCGATACTGTGTCCTCCCAAGCTGGGGGCTCCAGATGGAGCCATAATCTAGTAATACATTTCTTAGCTGCTCCCAGCAGAATATTTAGGAAGTATATTTTGTGAGGATCTTTAAAGTGACAGGGGTAGTGGAGGAGGATGGCCAACTCCGGAGAGAATACACCCAGAGCTGGAAAAAGATATGTGATTCTGTTGTTTATTTGAGACCAGTATGTTGTCAATACAAGGTATGACCATAGAATGTGGGTATGCGTAGCCACCTCGCAGCCGCACCCTCTCCAGCAGGAGGAGTTACCCCCAGCCAGGTATTTAGCAGTGATCAGGGGAGTGCGAAAGAATGTGGCCACTACCTTCCAGGAATACTCCTTCCAGGTGTATGAACTGGAGGTTTTGTGTTGTCTTCGCCAAATCTGGAGCCAATCCCCTTGGGATAAGTCGACCTGGAGTTCGGCCTCCCAGTGGAACTGTACCAGGTCCATAATGTGTGTTGGCGCCCTCTGTAGGACCTTATGAAGGTGAGAGACCAGGGGGCTACGGTCACCTCCTCCTCCTGCTAACTGGATAAGCTGAGGGCATAAAGGTGGGGTAATCTGAGTGGTAACGTCCAAGCCGATTTTTATGTTTAAAAGGTGCCGGATTTGTAGATGTCGAAAGAAGTTGCTCCCATCTAAAGAGAACTCCTGTTTAAGTTGGTCAACTGTTTTAAATACTGCTTTATCAAAAAATTGGTATGTATGCCGCAGGCCCCTCTGGGCCCAAGATTGAAAGGTAGTATCAAGTCGTGCCAGAGTCCGCAAAGGGTCTTCTGCTGGAATACTCAACCAAATGGACATACATTTATTTGATGTACAAGCTAAAGATTTTAACCAGGATAGAAGCAATTCCCTAGTGAATCTGGAGCTCCTCTGTAGCCAGGTTATACTGTTAGGTTGGAACACTCTGGAATAATTTAAGGGGCTATCCACCATAGCCCGGTCCACCCCCAGCCACAGTGGGGCACAACCCTGGGGCAAAAGCCAAGTAGTCATATGTGCAAGCAGGATGGCTAGCCAATAACGATAAATGTTAGGAAGGGAGAGTCCCCCTCTATCTTTAGGGCATTGAAGTTTAGTTAATGCTATTCTGGGATGTTGATTCGCCCATAAAAAATGACTAATGGAGCCGTCCCACCTCCAAACGTCCCTTACTGAGAGGGGCAATGGGATATTTTGCATTAAATATTAAATCTTTGGGAGAGAGTTCTTCTGTATTGAGTGGACTCTGGCCATTAACGAGAGGGGAAGGGGTGTCCACCTCAGCAGGTCCGAATCTGTTTTAGGAAAGGTTGAGGAGTAATTCAGAGTATATAAATCTAAAAATGTTCTGTGGAATTCTAATTCCAAGATAGGTTATGTACGGTTTGTCCCATTTATACAGGTATCTCCGGGCAAGGTCTAGGGGAAGAGAAGGTTGTATGAGTAAAGCCTCCGATTTGATTTATAGTATAGCCAGTAAAAATCTCTATTTCCTCCAGAAGATGAGTTAAAGTTTGTAATGATTCTTTGGGGCGAGTAATATAAAGAAGATCGTCGGCGTAGTAGGGTAATTTATGGTAGGATGACTCGTGGGTACTCTATATCCATGCAGGTTGGGGGGTTTGTCGAAGTAACTGAGCTATGGGCTCGACAAAAAGAGCGAACAGATATGGAGAAAGGGGACAGCCCTGTCGGGTGCCTCTGTATAGAGAGAAGCGGTCGGAGTGTGACCCATTTAGTTTCACGACTGCCTCGGGGTCAGTGTATGTTCCTCTAATAGCATCCATAAAAAAGAGCAGGAAATCCAAATTTCTGTAAGGTGGCTTGAAGGAACTCCCAGTAGACCATGTCAAATGCCTTTTGAGCATCATGGCTTAATATCAAGAGGGGAGATTTTGTGGTCTGGACATGGTCTATAAGGTATAGTGTTCATTTGATGTCTGTCGTTTGCCTAACTTTAATGAATCCTGACTGATCCGGATGTATTAGTGAGGGAAGAATGTGTTCAAACAACATGAAGTCTTGCTGTAGTCTGACAGTTGCAGTGATTCCCAACCTTTGAACTGCCCCGGAGAACTAAGAGTTAACTTTCCATGCAGGGCATGGAACGCTGAGCTCGAGCTCGGTTGAAGTCTCTGTCTAGAGTGTTTTGAACTTAAACCGTCAGATTCTTTACTCCGCCTCACTGAACGGTCGCTCCAGAGATTTCTCCTTCCGCTCGGTTTGAAAGTCGGTTAAAGTTTTGAGTTTTCATTGGTTTTAAACTGAAAAAAGTATCCACATAGTCGGTTCAATCTCTGTCTGTGGTGTCATGAGTACTAGATAGGAATTGTTCTGTTTTTGCTGTGTGGAACTTGTAAAAGTGCAGTCGGTTCGGCTGAACCGGCCATTTGATTGTGAATTTTGTTTGTAGACTTAGTGTGTGGTTACCACTTCTTATCGGTTCTGAAAAAAAAAAAACATGTTTTAAACCGGTTTTTCCAATACCCGTGACATGGTTAGGAACCAAAAAGGGAGTCTTGCCTGGTGGTTGCCGAAAAAAGGGCAAGTTTGGTTAGGTTGGCCATGTCTGAGAAACCCAAGAAAAAAACCGGGCCCACTGGGTTTCAGCACTGCAGTGAGTGTGGGGAGGTCTTTGCTAAGGCCGATCCCCACACCACCTGTGTTTATTGTCTGGGGTTTGACCACCTCGATTCAGACTGCCAAATATGTATAAACTTTCCCAAATCTACTCTTGAGAAGAGATTAGGTAGACTGAGGGAAAAGGAGGCTGAGAAGTCTGCTGACCCAGATGGCCAGCCCGGTTTGGTTTCGACCGAACCAGAAGGAGTGCCCTCTGAACAGGGCGATAATTCTTCGGGCACAAGGAGAGCCGATCCCAGGGGATCGGTTCCGACAGAAAGAAAACGCAAAGATAAATCGACTGGTTTGGATCCAGAGGTTCATGTTCCAACTGCTGAAGAGATAGCCAGGGCGATTCAGATTGTGGAATCGCTCCATCCGGTTACGACCGATCCGGCTCCTTCTGGCAGGGGTTCAGTTCGGTTGGTTCCCCCGGTTCAACGGTATACCCTTGAAGATTTTTATGAACCGGAATTTGAAGAGGAAGGGGAATTTGAGGATGATGATATAAGTGAAGGTCTGGATGTGCCTGTGGAACCGGACATCTTCCCCAGACAGACCTTCAGGTGTTTCCCCTCCTAGACTTTGAGTCCCCTTCTCACTTTGTTTTACAGAAAGGTGTCTGAAACCCTCCAGCTTCCTATGGAGGAGGCTGTGGAAGATCAAGAGGAGCCTGATTATGCAGAGATGATGGACATCCAAGAGTCCAGGAGACTGTCTGTTCCCCTCCATAAATCTTTTGGGAAACAGACACAAAAAATCTTAAAAGTCTCCTAACACTATACCTCCTGTGGATAGAAGAATGGCCAAGAGGTATACACTTTCAGACTCGGACACGGAGTTCTTATATCAACAATGCAGCCATGTTGGGGTAGTGCAGGCTGCTGCCTGTGACAAGGCAAATATTCCCTTGGCTTCACACACCCCCCGACAAGGACTCCAGGAAGATTGATGCCATGGCAAAGAATCAGTACATTGCATCTTCTTTGGGACTCAGGCAAGCAAATTACATGGCCTATACAGCCAGGTACCAGAAGTCCACGTGGGACACTGTACTGGCACTGGGTAAACAGGCCTCCCCCCAGCTAGCCAAGGAGCTGGAGGCGGTGGCTGCAGATGGGATTGAGGCATCTAAGGTTCAGTTTCATGCTGCTGTGGACTCCAATGATGTTTCATCAAGAGTCATGGCTACATCTGTGGCTCTTCGGAGGATGGCTTGGCAAAGATCTCCTGTTTTTTTACTGCCCGGGCCGATTACTCCGCTCGGCCGACGAGGGGTTGCTAGAGATTCCAAGAGTGAGCCTAACTTCATCTGGTTGCAAAGCTTTTTCTTATGCTGCTCCCACTCTTTAGAATTCTCTACCCCGTCAGTTGTGGCAGTGCACCTCCATGGAGGAGTTTAAGAGGGATTTAAAAACTTATTTGTATCAGTCTGCCTTTTTAGATTATTGATTGGGATATATTATTCTGAGACTGAAGTTTTATATGTGTTTTATTATGTTTGTACAGCGCCTTGGAAATTTGAAAGGCGCTTTAGAAATGAAATTTATTATTATTATTATTAGATATACTAGCCTCTCACAGGATATCCAGGCTAAGGCCATGGATTTCCCTGTGATGGGTAATTCTCTGTTTGGGGAGCAGACAGAAAATTACATGAAGAAAATGGATGAGTACAGGACTTACAGGAGTGCTCAGGCCAAGGAAAGGCAGCAGTCTAGGGGCAGGCCTTTTCAAAGGCCTTTTTACCAAGCACATGCCTCTTCTTTTTCTCAGAGGGTGTTCTTCAGAGGGAGAGGGAGAGGCAGAAGGGGGATGAGCAGGGCTGCATCCACTCCTCAGCCTAAAGCCCCTGCCAAGCAGACACCCTGAAGGGCCTGCCTGGGTCGACTCTCCTATTCCAGTAGGGGGCAGGCTGGCTTACTTTGTCCAGGACTGGATGTCTATTACATCAGACAAGTGGGTCCTGGAAGTAGTAAGCCAGGGACTGGTTCTCAGCTTCAAAAATTTCCAAAGATGAGAGCCAGATCTTTTCCACCTGCAAATCTCTCAGAAACCCTTGCCCTAGAGGCAGAGGTTTCTTCTCTCCTAGCTTTAAGAGCTATAGAGAGAGTATCTACTCTACACTGGGGCAAAGGACTTTACTCCAGGTACTTCCTGAGCCCCAAAAAGACAGGGGAGAGGCGACCCATCCTAGACCTAAGATATCTAAACAAACATCTTTTAAAACCAAAGTTCAAGATGATAACTCTGGGAATAATCCTTCCCTCTCTAAGGCCAGGGGACTGGCTAGCCTCCCTGGACCTCAAAGATGCCTACTTTCACATTCACATCAGGTGCTCCCACAGAAAGTACCTCAGGTTTGAGTTGCACTCAGGCCATTATCAGTTCAGAGCAATGCCCTTTGGCCTAATCTCAGGCCCAAGGGTTTTCACAAAGTGCCTGGCAGTAGTAGCTGCCTTCCTAAGAAGGCAAAAGATTTCGATTTTTCCATATCTGGACGATTGGTTAATAGTGGGTCAGTCTCCAGACCAAGTCAAGTCTCACCTGCAAGTGACCCAGCAAGTGCTCACTTCTCTAGGATTTCTTCTCAACCTTCCCAAGTCAGTTCTTGAACCAGTCCAGCTTCTTACCTGTATAGGGGCAGAACTGGATACACTCAGAACAACAGCCTTTCTTCCTCTAGAAAGGGCAAGGGCTCTTACGGAACTAGCTTCTTCCTTCAGCCTTCAGGTATCTCGACCAGCAAGGCATTTCCTCCAGCTCTTGGGCCACATAGCAACTTCAACAGCAGTGGTCCAAGGGGCAAGATTCCCTGATGAGGGATATTCAGTTCCACCTGAGAACTTTCTGGTCTCAGAGAAAGGACTCCATTACCAAACTGATTCCAGTGACTCTGACCTTGATCCAAGTCCTCCAGTGGTGGCAGGATCAGGACAATTTAAGGCAAAGTGTTCCTTTTGTTGCTCAGCCTTTTTCAGTGGTCCTTACCACAGATGCTTCTCTCCTGGGCTGGGGAGCCCACCTGGGGTCCCTTACTGCCCAGGGCATGTGGTCCCCCCAAGAATCCCTTCTCCACATCAATCTTGTAGAGTTCAGGGCAGTTTTTCTGGCTCTAAAAGTGTTCTCACAGTCAGTTCAGAACAAAGTGGTTCAAGTCAGGACAGACAACACCACCACCAAATGGTACATCAACAAGCAGGGAGGCACTCGGTCCACGGCCTCGTGCACAGAAGCCATGAAGTTGTGGTCCCTGGCTTATTCCCTGCAAACCTCTCTTGTAGCGGTTCACCTTCCACGCAAAGACAATGTGCTAGCAGATGCACTGAGCAGGATTTATCAGGGCCATCACAAATGGTCCCTGGACCCCCAGGTTTTGAAAATGATTTTTTCAAGGTGGGGCACTCCAGAAATAGATCTCTTTGCAGCCCCAGACAATCACCAACTCTCTCTCTTTTGTTGCAGACCTCCAGTCCTGGGCTCACTCCCTCTGTACACCCTGATCCTCAATTGGGAGGGGAAGTTTCTGTATGCCTTTCCCCTTCCCTCTCCTGTTCAAAGTTTTGGTAAAAATAAGGTCTCAACCATGCAAGGTGATTCTGATTGCTCCAGATTGGGCCAGACAGCCCTGGTACCCCCTGTTACTGTCCCTAGCAGTCCACCTTCCCCTGTCTCTTCCCAGGAATTACAACCTGTTAACATCCTCTCAGGGAAGGATTTGGTACCCCGATCTTCAGTCTCTCAATCTCAAAGCATGGCTCTTGAAGAGTTAAGTTTGCAGATCTGCATCTTTCCCAAGGGGTTCTGGATATCCTCAAGGCTTCTCGAAAGCCTTCTACCAGAAAGACTTACAACTCCAAATGGAAAAGATTCAGCATTTGGTGTTCTAAGAAGCATATTTCTCCAGACACTGCTGAATTACCTACGGTTCTGGATTATATGGTCCATCTTAATGGCCTAGGCCTCAGACCAGCTACTCTCAAGGTACACCTGTCAGCTGTTTCTGCGTTTTTGTCTGTGGGGAAGCCTTCCTCACTATCTTCCCATCCTGTGTTCTGTAAATTTTTTAAAAGGATTGCTTCACACATCTTAATGTCTGTAGCCTTCTGCTCAACATGGCCGAACTCCATGCCTGGGTCACCCACTACAAGCCTGACATCCTAGGGATAACCGAATCTTGGCTTAAACCCGCGATCCCAGACTCTGCTTGTGTGCTTCCCGGCTTTGACTTCCTCAGGCAGGATCATCCAGGAAAAGAGAGGGGGGGGAGGTATTTTGGTTTACTACAGGAGCCACCTTAACTTGTCAGTGCTGGCCTGCCCTCAGCCAGAGCAGTATTCCTGTGAGCTGTTGCACACTGTTCTGCTACTTGGGAATGCAAAGAAACTGCACATTATATGTACCTATAATCCCCCATGGGTGGTGTACTGGGCTTATCCTCCCTTCTTGAATCTGTTGGTTCCAGGACAGGAAACAATGAGGTAATAATCCTAGGGGATCTCAACCTAAACTGGCTTGGAGGCAATGTCAAGCAGTATGAAACTCTGCTAGCTGGCTTCTCAATGTCCCAACTCATTCAGGAGCCCACCAGATGGTCGTCCGTAGGTGGTAACAGCTCTCTCCTGGACTGGGTCCTGGCCAACAGGCCTGAGCGGATTAGCTCCTCAGGTACCATCTCTGACCATGCCCCAGTGTACAGCATATGGAAGGTCTCCACCCCCAAGATCCCTCCCAAAATCATCCAGGTCAGGGACTTATCCAGGTTTGACCCAGGGACTTTCCAGGAGGATCTCATGTTCCTTGACTGGTCCTCAGTGATGGATGCCCAGAATGCTTCCTTGGCAGTCTGTCACTTCAGTAGTATCTTCGGGATGTTACAGGATAAGCATGCCCCCTCGTCAGATGGAGGGTAAGGGGGGATGTCACAAAATGGTTGCATGGGAGCCTCCTTGCTCTCATGAGGGCTAGAGATAAATGTGCCAGTTTCAAGGTCTCAATGGACCAGACCATATTCCAGCGTTACAGGAGGCTCAGGAATGAGTGCAAAAAGGCTATCAGGGTTGCCAAAAGCGACTTCTGTAAAGCTGCCTCGCAGACCTCAGCTAAGGACCCTAGGAACTTCTGGAGGAATATTAAAAACATAGTGAGTGGCTCCTCCTCCTCCTCCTGTGAGGCTCCAGACATGCTCATTGATGATGCTAGCTGTAATAATCTGCTAACCATCGCAAATGCATTCAATGCTCACTTCTCGGACCTGTCTGCGTTCACCTATTCTCCTCCACTGGTCATGATAGTCCTGTCCAAGTCCCTCTGCCTCAAATGGCACCTTCCCCCATCCTCCATTCTGTCTCAAGGCTGTGACGGTAAAAGAAATGCAGAGATTGCTAACTGGTCTCTCACCCTTTTCTAGTGCTGGCCTTGATGGCATGGAACCAAAGCTTCTCTGCCTTGCCGTTGCCTACATTGCCTCCCCTGTGGCCCATATCGTCAACCTATCCTTAGCCTCTGGGGTTATCCCAGACCTGAGGAAGGTGGCACGGGTTGTCCCTGTGCTCAAACAGGGCAACCCCAGGATCCTTGACAACTATCATCCGATTACCATTCTGCCTGCCATCTGCAAGCTCGAGAAAGTTGTGGCGGGACAACTCTTGGATTATACCCAGGCTCATGAGCTTCTGTCTCCCTCGCAGCATGGCTTTCGAAAAGGGCACAGCACCACCTCTGTGCTGGTCTCTGTCACTTCTGGGATGAGGGCTGCTATGGACCAGGGCAGACTCTCTGGGGCCATCTTTATTGATCTCTCTAAAGCCTTTGACCTTGTTGACCATGCCTTGCTATGCTCTCAACTTGGGTCTTTGGGCTTATCCCCTCCGGCCCTGAATGTCCTCAGGGGTCAGTCCTTGGGCCTCTGCTTTTTTCCATCTTCATCAATGACCTTCCCTCCTCAGCGGCCTCCTGCAGGGCTGACCTGTATGCTGATGACCTTGTTATCCTCACTCATTCAAAGGATATTGGGGTCATTAACCACCAACTGAGTGAGGGTTTCAGGAGTGTCCATTCCTGGATATCATCCCATAAGCTGGTCCTAAATCTTAAAAAGACCCAGCCATGCTGTTCAGTTCCCTGGCCAAGTTAAAGGCCTCCTCTGTTCCTATGTGCATCTCGGGTATTGATGGCACTCCTGTTCTCACCACCGATTCCGTCAAATACCTTGGGGTGACATTTGACCCGTAGCTCGATCTTGGTCAGCATATCCAAAATGCGTGTAGAGCTGTTAACTGGAAATTAGGTCTGGCTTACAGGGCAAAGAATAACCTTACTCCGGCTGCTCGCCTAGCACTGTCTAGATGGGTGTTTCTACCATCCCTCTGTTATGGGCTCCTTTAGTTTGCCAATACCTCCAAGATCCACCCTCTCTAGATGGACCGTTGCCTATAACAACATCTGCCATTTTGCTCTTGGAGTCCCTCGTCTCACTCACCACTGTGATCTGTACAGTAAGCTCAACTGGCTCTCCTTGCCCAATTATTTGAACTTTGTTGTGGGCAGCTTCACGGGTAAGGTACTGGGTACTGGCACCCCCCCCCGGACTGGCGGAGCTCCTTTTCCCAGCAGTCCCCGTTACCTACCCCCTAAGGTCACTGGGCCCTGCTATCCTTAAGGTCCCTCCTACTGGTACCAAAATGGGGGACAGGGACTTTGCATCATGTGCCCCTAGACTGTGGAACTCCTTTCCTGTCCAGGTCCGGACCTCCCCCCCAGTCGGGCCTACGCACCTCCCTGTGGAACCACTTGAAGCAATCATCAGTATGTGACTGTCTTAACCCTCCCTGACTAGCCTGGTGCTCTGCACAGTATACTTGAGTTTATTCATTCCATGTATCTTGCAAATGTGTCAATTTTGTATATATCTGTATATATATATATTGCTGGTGACGTGTCAGTGATGCTGTACCTTAGCATGTTGACTATATGATTACTGTCGTGACCTGAGATATCTTACTATGTATGTTATGCTTCTCCTGACATCTGTGTATCTGCCCTACTTGCTTCAAATTGTACTCTGTATGTTCTTTGATTTCCTGGACTCTCCCGGGTTGTACCTGAAAATAGGCATGTGTTTGTCTAGTGTACTTACCTGGTTAACAAAAGCTAAATAAATAATAATCCCCCTTATAGAGACACTGCTCCTGCCTGGGATTTGAATGTTTGCATTGCTCAACTTATGCAACCCCCCTTTGAGCCTATGTCTTCAGCAGAGCTTAAGTACTTGACTTGGAAAACTGTGTTACTGGTAGCCATTACCTCTGCCAGGCGTATCAGTGAATTGCAAGCCCTGTCAATGGAACCTGATTTTATCTCCTTTCACAGGGATAAAGTGGTCCTTAGAACCAACAGAAGGTTATTGCCCACAGTGGTTTCAGACTTCCATTTAAACCAGTATGTCTCTCCATTTTCTTCACTGATCATTCTTCCTCATGAAAGAGGAGGCAACACAGTTTAGATGTTAAAAGAGCCCTTAGTTACTACATAGAGCGTACCAAGGGTCACAGGTTTGACTCCCTCCAGTTGTTACTCACTTACGGAGAAGTGGGAAAGGGCAAACCTGCCACCAAAAGATCTATTGCCAGGTGGATTGTGTCTTGTATACAATTCTGCTATGAGAAACTGGGAAAAACTCCACCCTCAGGCCTGAGGGCTCATTCCACAAGAGGTACAGCTACTTCCCTGGCTGCGGCCAGGGATATCCCTCTCTTAGAAATCTGTCATGCAGCCACCTGGAAAACAGTCCATACCTTTACCAAGCATTACTCTCTGGATATCCAGGCTAGGAGTGATGCTGGGTTTGTACAGCAGTACTTAGAGCCTATTCCCAAAGTAGGTTCTGTCCCACCCTCCTTGAGGTACTTGCTTGGTAGTCTGCAATTGTCAGAATACAGCAAGACTTCATGTTGTTTGAAGAAAAAGTTACTCACCTTAGTGTAATTATATTTCTTCTAATGGAGTCTTGCTGTATTCTGACCTCCCTCCCTGCCTCCCCTCTCAGAACCTGTTTTTGGGAAGTGGGTGGGCAGGTGCAGTGTTGCACCCCATGGGTGTTTTTTGCTTTCACCCTCCTCCCTTTTTGTTTGGGTGCTTATTTATTATTTTTAGTACACTGGGTTTTGTTTTGGGGGTTCCTGACTTGAGTCTTCCTTGGGAATCCAAAACTTATTTTAGCCAGTTGGCTAGTAGAATTTTTACAATTTCCACATAGAATTTTTAGTTTAGTTGGGCTCGTAAGAATCTGACAGTTTAGGTTCAAAACACTCCAGACAGAGACTTCAACCGAGCTCAGCGTTCCATGCCCTGCATGGAAAGTTAACTCTTAGTTCTCCGGGGCAGTTCAAAGGTTGGGAATCACTGCAATTGTCAGAATACAGCAAGACTTCATTAGAAGAAATATAATTACTAAGGTGAGTAATTTTTTCATCCAGTCTATGGGCTAAGATACTTGTGTAGATTTTATAGTCTTGATTAAGTACTGATATAGGGAGGTATGAGTCACACAGGTGTGGTTTTTGGGGTTTCAGGATCACAGAAATTGTTGCCTGTCTCCATGAAACCGGAGAGGAAGAGGTGGTATGCACGGTCTGCAAGGCCCGTAGAAGTGGAGCATGAACCAAGTTCCATGTGCCTTTGTAAAATTCTGCCCCAAAGCCATCGGGGCCTGGAGATTTCCCAATTTTAAGACCTTGAATTGTAGTCTGAAGTTCTAATTCAGTAATAGGGGCTACTATCTGTGCCTGCTGTGTGGCAGATAGGGTAGGGGGGGCCAAGTCGGGAAAGAAGGGCTGAAATTTTTTGTGGATCGGGTACAGTCGGGTGGGAGTAGAGGGACATATACTATTTTCTAAAAACATCTAGGATATGTGGCATAGAGTATCGTGTCTGTCCGGATGTAGGGTCCTTTATTTTAGAAATGGTATGTTGTTGTATTCGATTTCTTAGGCTATAAGCTAGAAGTTTAGAAGCCCGAGCCTCTCCCTCGTAATACCATTGTCTCAGCCAGACTAGGGCTTGTTCCGTTTTGACGGTCAGCAGGTGTTGAATCTTGGCCTGAGTCTGAGATATCGAAAGAGATCAGTGTCACCTTGCATATGAACCTCTTGGAGAAACCTGTTTCTCCTGTAGCTCAGAGTAGCTGCCGACTGCTTCTTCTTATGTACAGCATACGCTATAATATATCCTCTGAGCACCACTTTAAGCATGTCCCAGAGGGTTTGAGGGGATGTACTGTATTGTCTTGAATAATTTTCCAGAATAAATCTGTCAGTTCAATTAATTCCTTGTCTCTAAGTAGAGACGAGTTAAATCGCCAGTGCGTATTTGTCTTGTCCTTTTGGATATTAAGTTCCAAGGTGATGGGGGCATGGTCGGGCAGGCAGATGTTAAGAATATCCGCTGACCGAACCAGGTCAACATGTTCCTTGCCTTTACGTAAGTAATCTAGTCTACAGTAATGTTTGAAAGCATTAGAATAATAGTTGAATTTCCATTGCAAGGGGTGAAATTGTCTCCATATGTCCACCAAACCCACATCATGAAGCAGGCAATGGAGGTGCTTCTGCCCAGAGGACTGTAGGGAGGGACAGGCTGCAAAGGAATCTAGTGAAGGACTAAGTTGGCAATTTAAGTCCCCTCCCAGGATGAAAATCCCTTGCTGCCGTGTCAGGATAGCATCCATCAATGGTGAGGATGATTCTTATCGCCCCTCTCTAGCCGAGACAAATTTGGTTCTAGGGACATGGATATGTTGTTTATCCACACTTATTGGTAGGTTCCTTGCCGCTTTAAATCTTGCCGGAAGGTCTTCAAGCTGGCTCCTCCCACCCACCCAGGTGGTAAAACTTTCCGCTCCGCCCCATGACGCCAGATCTTCCTTACCGCTTGGAAGCTCAGGTTCCCTCCTTAGCGCTCTGCATTTTAGACTGGATCCTAACTCTTGGTTCATCCGAAACTAGTTTTGAAGTTTTCTAAACTTGGTCTTCATTATCCCTAGCGGCTGTGATGGACAATCGATTCCGGCTTTCAGAGGTGCCCTTGCGGGCAGAAGATGTCCAGGACGGATCCGCACTCCACGTGCGTCTACTGCCTAGGCCTAGACCACGACCCGCAGGCCTGTGAGTTGTGCCGCTCTTTTTCGGCCACCGTCCTGGAGGATCGCGCTGCCCAATTGAAGCTCGGGTGCCCCGAGGAGCGTTACCCGCCGGTAAAATCCAAAGAGGCTTGTTGGGCAGTGTCCGTGGTGGCTGGCTCGGCTGAGCAGCTCGAGCATATGATCGCCCTCGAGGAGGAGGCGGCCCAGGCCGCATCTTCCTCCTTCTCGGCCGCGGCATTTATCCCGCTCTGAGTTCCTCGTACTCGGCTTCGTTCAAGGAGCTTTGTCAGTCCCTTTCCACGAAGGGAGAGGGGCCATCAGGACATTCCTTTCGGGCCAAGAAGAAGGAGTCGAAGGGTAAGTCCCACCATTGGTGTTCGTGGGAGCGGGAGATGTCTCCTTCCCCAGACAGCCGACCGTTGACTTCGGTCGAAGTTGCGGCTCAGGCCGCTGGCTTCACGGTGTCCCCGTCAGGCCAGCCTTCCGAGACTCCCGTCGACGTAGTCGAGATATTCCTCAACCCGTCAGACGGGTTGTCGACTGGTGAAGCCGACAACCCACCTTCACCGGTTCCCATGGTGGAGACCGAGGATCTGCCTGCGCCTTCAGGGCGGCAATCTCCGGCTAAAGTGCCCGAGCCGAGGGAAGAGCGGGTGTCCCCCGCCCCTTCCCAGGCCCGCCCTCGGTCACCCCGGGGGTCTCGGTCTCGGACTTCATCTCGGTCAAGCCATTCCCGCAGACATCGGCAGTCTCGGTCTCGGTACTGAAGTAAGCGGCGACACCATTCCTTCTCGTCCTCCTCGGATAAGGAGAGGCTTCAACGCAAAGTGCGTTGGCGTTATGAAGGAGCTTATGTGGCAGCAGTTACTGTTGTCCGAGATCGTCGACTCTGATTCATCCCCAGCCATCAAATGAACATGCCATGACGGCCGGGGCAACCACTCGCCCGCCAGTCAGATGCCCATTTCTGGGCCGGTTGTTCGGCCGAAACTAGCTGCTCCACCGACTATGGTGGAACCTCCGCCTCCACAACCGAAGTCTGAGGCACCGACCAAGGATTCTCAGTCGGGTCACGGCCTGCCCCACAGGTTGTCGGTCACCCTCACTCCCAACCGTCCTCGGCAGGTGGAGGGTGGCTCAGGGCCGAGGCAGCTCTTCGCAGACTCTTCGGAGTCCGATGATGACTCCTCCCTGTTCTCCAGGCAGGTCGACCTGGAGTCCTCCAGGGGCTAGTCACTGGACGATAGCCCATCGTCCTCCTTGGGTCTGCTCCGACTCATCTCGGAGTCCACTGGGATGCAGCTCGAGCCCGTGTCCAAACGGGCCAAGTGTCCCCTGACAGAGATACTGGACCAAGGGGATTCACCCACAGAGGCCTTCCCTGTGGCTGAGGCTATTGTCGGCCCAGCCTTGGAGTTTTGGCAGCGGCCTGCTTCCTGTCCTGAGTCCTCAGCCAGGATGGCCAGGAAGTATGTGGTCCCTATCGGCTCTTTGCCGGTTTCTCGAGCACCCTCTGCTGAGGGTTAGTCACCGATAGTGTCTTCAGGCGTTCTGGAAGCGCTCGGGATGTGGATAAGCCCCCCGACAAAGAGTCCAAAAAGCTGGACTTTGCCGGGTGCAAGTTGTATGCTGCATCCTCCCTCGGCCTCCGACAGGCCAGCTCGGCCGTGCTGATGGCACACTTCTCCCATGCCCTCGTGGGCTCCCTGGATGAGGTTGTCCCACATCTCCCAGCCGACCTGCAGACCACGGTCCGTCAGGTGCGGGCCCAGGGTAGGACGGTGGCGAAGCAGCAGCTTAAGACTGCTCTGGACATAGGTGATTCCTGTGCCAGGTCAGTAGCAGCCGCGGTGGCCATGCGCCGCAGGGCGTGGCTGAGAATATCCACCTTCACGGCGGATACCCAGCACAAGTTGGCGGATGTCCCCTTCTTGGGGACAGACCTCTTCGGCCTTGAAGTGGAGGGACACCTCCAGCGGATCGAAAAGTCCAATGCCACTCTGGACTTGGTCACCTCTGCCCAGAGGGACAAAGGCCGCCGTCAACAACAGCATAAGTCCTTTCATCCTTGGCCCTGCAGCATGAACGCCCACAGCACCAGCAACGGCCAGCAGACTCAGCTTGGCATCCCAAACCCAAGCCAGCGGCTTCCTCCAACAGGAAGCAAGGAGTGAAGGCCAGGAGGTCCCTCGGCGGTTCCTCCTCCAAGCCTGCCAGTGGCGGGTTGAGGGTGTCGCCCCAACCTCGTTACCCTTTCCTGGGTCCCCCGAGCTAGCACACCACTTCCCTGCCTGGTCCGCTATCACCATGGACCATTGGGTGTTGGAGGTGGTAGGAAGAGCCTGCCTCTGGAATTGAGCAGACCCCTCCCTTCCAGCCGCCGCCCCTGGAAACTCCACGAGTCGAAGCCTCGCTGTCGGCCCGCCCGAGCCGATATTGCCCTGCTCCTCGAGAAGAGGTGATCAGGAAGGTGGCGGATCCTCCTCCAGACCCGGGGTTTGTGTCCAGGTATTTCCTGGTCCCAAAACGGACGGGGGGCTGGTGCCCCATCCTCGACCTGCATGACCTGAACAGGTTCCTAAGGTCTCGGACCTTCAGGATGGTCACTCTGGCTCAGATAATCC
The DNA here is from genome assembly GCA_016271365.2 of Neoceratodus forsteri. Classification (NCBI taxonomy): domain Eukaryota; kingdom Metazoa; phylum Chordata; order Ceratodontiformes; family Ceratodontidae; genus Neoceratodus; species Neoceratodus forsteri. Next base: position 578,999,257 of record CM028138.1, read on the forward strand.
CATCCTTGGAACGAGGCGTGTGGTTCTGTTCCCTGGACCTCCAGGACGCGTTCTTTCACGTCCCGATCTGTCCGTCTCATCAAAGATTCCTCCACTTCAGAGCGGAGGGATCCCTTTACCAGTTCCAGGCCATGCCCTTCAGCCTCTCTCTTGCTCCCAGGGTCTTCACCAAACGCATGGCAGTGGTGACAGCATTCCTGCGGCGCCGAAGGGTTCGGGTGTACCCCTACCTGGACGACTGGCTGATTGCAGCCCCCTCCAGAGCGGAGGTGGAGTGGTCCAGAGATCTGGCCCTCAGGTTTGCTCTCAGATTGACCTCCTCATCAACGAGCCAAGTTGGGATTTCGATGCCGAAAGCAGGTGATACTCTTCATCGGGGCAGAGCTCGACTCTCTTGAGACAGAGCTCGGCTCAGCCGAGACAGGAGCGAGTTCTTTCCTCCCTTTGCCCAATCATTTCTGGTTGGGCAATGCATCTGCCGGGACTTCCTCGCCTCCCTAGGCCTCATGGCGGCCTGCCCAGCGTGGTCCGTCGGGCCCGTTGGTACGTGCGTCCCCTTCAGTGGGGACTGGCCAGTCAGTGGTCACAACGCTGCGATCCGTTGGACCAGCCCGTGACAGTGACCCAGGAGATGTGGAACACTCTCCAGTGGTGGACCGTTCAGACACATCTGCAGGAGGGCATCCCGTTCGTCCGCCCTGACAGTCTCTCTATTGACTGATGCATCTCTGATGGGTTGGGGTCCCCATCTGGGGGAGCACAGAGCGCACGGCCTCTGGTCCCCTCGGGAGTCCCGATGCCATATCAACCTTCTGGAGCTCTGAGTGGTCCGGCTAGCTCTCACCACCTTCGCTCCGTTTCTACGGGGTCAAGTGGTTCAGGTCCAGATGGACAATACCACGACCATGTACTACCTAAACCGCCAGGGCAGGATGCGCTCCATGCTGTTATGCAAGGAAGCTCTCTGCATATGGTCCCTCGTGCACAGCCTGGAGGCGGATCTCCTAGCCATTCACGTGGCAGGAGCCTCCAACACCCTGGCCGATGTCCAAGCCGGATAGAGGCTGTGTCTCACAAGTGGTCTCTCCTGCCGGAGGTAGTACAAGATCTCTTCTCCCACTGGGGCATGCCTCAGGTGGACCTGTTTGCCTCCAAGGAGAATGCGAAGCTGAGAACTGTTCCATGCCCCCCCTCAGCAGGGCTCGCTGCAGAGGATGCCTTCTCGAGGCTTGGACCCCGGGCCTCTTCTCGCTCTCCCCATTCCCTTGATCCACAAGGTGCTTCTCAAAGGCGAGGAGGGACAAAGCGCAGGTGATTCTGGTAGCCCCAGACTGGCCCGCCAGTTCTGGTATCAGATCTCCTCAGTCTCAGCTCCAGGCCCGAGGTGGCTTCCAGCCCGCCCGGACCTGATCTCAGTCAATCAGGGGAAGGTATTCCATCCGGACCTTCAATCCCTGCCCTGGCGGCCTAGTTCCTGAGTGACTAGAGTTCCAGGCCTTGTGTCTTTTTGTGAGTCCTTAACATCGTTGGGCGTCCCGTAAGGAGTCGACCAGGAAGTGCTATGCCTTCAAATGAAGAGATTCTCCATTTGGTGTCGGGGAAGGCTTGGACCTTCAAGCATTCCTGGCTAGCATTCTGGACTACCTGTGGTCCCTTTCTCAGCAAGGGTTCTGTCGGCGACCCTTAAGGTGCACCTGGCAGCCATCTCTGCTTACGGGCGTGGGCAGGGGAAGCAATCCCAGTGGTAACATGGGAGAAGATAGTCGGATGCTTTTCAAAGGCCTTGATCACATTTCCCCTCCGATGCGAGAACCTCCACCTCCGTGGGATCTACTGCTGGTATTGGCCAAGCTCATGGGCAAGCCATTCGAACCAATGCACAGGTGCGATATCTCCCACCTGTCGTGCAAGACCACCTTCTTGGTAGCTATCATGTCAGCCAGAAGGATGGCAGAGCTCCAGGTGCTTTCCATCGAGTCTCCTTATCTGGTCTTCCACAGGGACAAGGTTGTCCTGCGCCCCCACCCGAAGTTCCTTCCGAAGGTGGTGTGGGAGTTTCACCTTAACCAGGTGTTGACACTGCCGGTGTTCTACCCAATCACACCTCGGAGGCCGAATATAGGCTCCATACTTTGGACCCTAGAAGGCGCTCGCTTATTATAAGAGGCGAGCGGCTGAAGTTCGAGGAGAGAGTCCGCCAGCTGTTTGTCACCTACGCTGAAGCCACACCTGGCAGACCTGCAGCCAAGCGGACGATAAGCAGGTGGGTCACCTGCATAGATCTCTGCTATAGGTTGGCAGGCATGGAGCCTCCCAGAGAGATAAGAGCTCATTCTACCCGCCATACCGCTGCATCGGTGGCTGCTTCCAGGGATGTCCCTATCCAGGATATCTGCAGGGCTGCTACCTGGAAGTCAGCACATACCTTCATTACCCACTAACACATCGACCTTGAGTCATGCGGGGATGATGGTTTTGGGGCCTCGGTTCTCCAGTCTTTATTCCCTAAGTAGGGGGTGTGCACCTTGCCTCCCTCCTCCCGGAGAACTGCTAGGAGTCTGCCAATAAGTGTGGATGAACAACATATCCATGTCCGTAGAAATACAGGTTACTCACCTGTAACAGGAGTTCTAGGAATGGTATATGTTGTTCATCCATATGACTCACCCGACCTCCCCGGATTCGACGCACAACCTGGCTTCCAGCGGGCTAGATCTGGCATCATGGGGTGGAGCCAAGAGTTTTACCACCTGGGTGGGTGGAAGGAGCCAGCTTGAAAACCTTCCAGCAAGATTTAAAGTGGCAAGGAACCTGCCAATAAGTGTATGAACAACATATACCATTCCTAGAACTCCTGTTACAGGTGAGTAACCTGTATTTCCTGCTGCTACAACAGCTATCGAGGGAATCACTGGTTCCACTTCCAGTGACCCATGACCTCTTGACTCAGGATCAAGGTCGCCTTGCTCATCCGGGGCTCAGGACCCTGAAGATATAGCAATTTCTCGCTTTGGGGTCTCCTCTCGAGTAGCTCAGTTCCTTTTAGAGGCTAGAAAACCCTCCTTCGTTCCACTTATGCCATGAAGTAGAAACGTTTTTCCATCTGGGTGACTTCCAAGAAGTGGAACCCCTTTTCTTGTTCTGCCCCACAAGTCATGTAATACCTCCTTCATCTGTCAGACTCAGGTCTGTCATATTCTTCCTTAAAGGTCCACCTTTCGGCAATTTCGGCGTACCACAAGCTGGTGAATGGTAAACACGTGGCTCAGTTGGCGGTCTCAGAAACCTTTCTGAAAGGGATCCCCCATCTGCAGCCCAACCCCATCTTGGGATTTGAAATTTGTGTTGGAGAAGCTCACTCTCCCCTCATTTCAACCGGCGATGAGCTGTGATTTGTGCTTCCTTTCCTGGACGATGTTATTTCTAGTTGCCATTACATCAGCTCGAAGGATTTCAGAGCTTCACGCTCTGGTTTGTAAACAGCCTTATCTTATTTTCCACAAGGACCGGGCAGTCCTCAGGACAACTCCTAAGATCTTATCTGTGTCAGTCTTCACCATTCATCACTAGTGGGTACAGTGCCAGATCTAGGACCCTTCGGGAGACCTTTTTTCCCCTATGGGCGGAGTCGACGCAGGGCCGGCACCCCCCTCGAGGCCCTCGTTCTATGTGGCACTCACGGGTTGGCCATTATCTGTCATCGACTCTGCCTAGCCCCAGTTGTTCTTCTCCTTGAAATCAGTGTAGACCTGGGTGTGGAGACTCTTCAATTTAACTGCATTAATAGGCTTAGTTTCATTCGCGGCCTTGTGTGTCTCAGTTCTGTTTCACCCTGCTCGGACGTCGCTGCTGCCGGTAAAACCGTTCATTACCTTTGCGATGTTGAGTACTGTTTTTTTTTTATTTGCCATACGGTCATGTCCGTCCGGGCAAAAAATACGTCGGCGGGGCAGCCACCAATAAGTCGGTGCCCCTGTAGTAGCCTTTAACGGACCAGCATGACCGATGCCACGGCCCAGCCCACGACATGGACAACTGCAATGCCTGCTTCTCTATGGACCATCGAGTTCTTGAGATCCGTGCATTTAAAGTCGGACGTGCACCGTCAACTTGCCCTTGGTTCCGGTGCCGTTCGTGGCATCTGAGGCTTGGAGGGTGGCAGCGTGGTGGCATCAAGCTGTCCCTCAGTGTCACTCCCGGCACCTGAGATGCCGGGGGAAGTGCTGCTGCAGTTTCTGGATCTGTATCTGGTTCTGGCACCGGTACTGGAGTTGGCGCCGCTCACGACTCCGGTGCCGTTCATAGCACTGAGGAGGCTGGTGGTGCTGTGTTTGGCTCCGGTGCCGCCTGCAGTGCCGGGGTTGAAGGTGGTTCAGGAACTAGCGGGGATCGGGGGGTGATCTGGTATCGGGCCTGGGGGTCTACCTCCTCGGAGGACGACTGAGTCTGATCCGGATTGGGTCCCGGATTCTTCAGAAGCCTCCGATGCCTCTGGGTCCAGCACCTCGGCCCCCACTCTGCCTCCCTCTGGGGGTCAGTCATTGCCAGTAGGCCCTGGGGTCCGTGGTACTGATCAGCCAGCAGTGGTCCCTGTGGCCACTGACACATCTGCTTCTCCAGTTGGGGCAACCCCTTCCCTGGTGTGTTTGGACAGTCCAAGTTTGGGACAGCCCGGGGCATGCCAGGAAGGGGAGGGTATTGTTCCCTGGGTAGACTCTTCGGAGTCTACCCAGAGTTGTCAGCTGCCTAGGCTAGTGGCTATGAGGACGAGGTCCCTCTCTGACTCTGAAGGGTTGAGGAGTCGGGGTGTGGCGCAGCACCCTCACTGGAGCCTGACCGGGTTCTGGGAGGAGCCGCAGTGTGGACCCTCTCTCTTCCCTGGATCGGTCCTTGAGAAGGACTTCAACTTCAGAGGTTGGGGCCGTCCGTCTGGACTCTCATGGTTCCGGTCACCTCACAGGGGGATTTCTTCCCATGGGCACAGCTCTAACCGTTCCGATCCAGTTGAATGGCTGTTAGCTGCTGTGACCTTCGGGTCTCCCTCCTTGCGGGGAGTTTCCTCTAGGCCCCCCTGCCCTGACAGAGGCCGTTCTCCTGCTGCTAGGAGCTTGTCCTCCCGTGCCTCTGCCTCCATCTTTGGCTATTCCAGGCATTCCCGGTCCTAGGGGACCTCTCACCTGGTAAGTTTAGAGGTTCAGCTGCACATTTCCCTACCTATCTCCATGGACCAGCAGGTGTTCCACCACACTTCCATGCAGCCGGACCCTGAACCTCAGAGCTCACCTGCATCATCATCTTCCTCGTCCTCAGAGGGAGAGGAATTATCTGTCCACATCTCCCCAGCGTCTGATCTTTCTTCCTATCAGCGCTTCCTCGTGAGGATGTTGGATGAGCTCCATCTTACTCTGGTCCCTGTCAGCAATCCCGAGCATGTGACACACGCCTTCTTAGGCGAGTACAGTGTGGCCAACCTGGTGGTTCCTGCCTGGCCTGTTCCCTTCCAGGAAGCATCACATCAGTTTTGGCTACGTCTCTTCTCCACTGTTCCAGCCCCAAGGGACCCACGCCAACAGTATTGCCCCCCCCCGGGTCTCCAGGTTCTCTGCCTCATCCCTCTTTGGGCTTGATCTTCCTAGACACCCCCTCTGGGCCTCGTGACCGACCCCCAGACTCTGACTCTGTGGACTTCGATATTTGGGGAGAAGGATTTTCTGTTCAGCATGGATCCTTCTTTTTATTGCTTCTCATCAGGCCCACTTTGCTTCCTACGATAGGTTCCTGTGGTCCAGGCTAGGACAACCCCTAGCGTCCATGCCTGATACGGAGGAAACCAGGCAAGCCATTGTCCTCTCTGCTTAGGATCTGGAGCTAGCAAGGCACCAAGCAAGGGCATCTTATGACACCAATGAGGTAGCCTCCAGAGCTATAGGGACAGTGATCTGCATTAGGTAGATGGCATGGCTTCACTTATCCCAGTTATCACCCCTGGCCCAGTGTAGGGTGATGTCCTCCGCATACCGAAGAACTCACCTCTTCTCCCGCAGGGTAAGACGGTGGCTTTCCGGGCACCTTCTCTCCCCCACTGGGGGCTCCCCATCTCACCCGGACCAGTTTCAGGGCTCCCCAGACCTGTAAGGGTTCTCTCCTCCATTGTCTCACCCATTGGAGGCTAAGGGACTTAGTCCCTTAGGGAAATTTAGGGCCCCCTTCTGGGGGCTCAGTAGTCACCCACTAGTGATGAATAAGATATGAAAATTACATACGTACTGTAATTGTTGATCTTTCTGTGTATCTTCCCCATCAGTAAATCCTTCCCCCTGGGGCCTCAGTCTCTGGGCTCCCTTCTGTGTGTTCCCCTGTTGTTTTTCTCCTTGCTGTCCTCTCTCTTGTGGTTAGGAGGAAGGGGACCCTGGAGACACACAGGCAGGAGTTTTCTCCTGTAGGAGGTGGTATTTGAGGTGGGGGGGTTCCTCTCCCCCTTCATTGGTCTTGTCTTCTCCTCACTTCTGTCTGGAGTGAGGTGAGGGATTGGGTGGGGTCTTCTCTTGACCTCAAACCCTTGGTCTTAATTACCCTAACTTGGATGTCTTTCCTAGTATTTAGGTTTTTCCCTTATTTTGGGGTGGGGGGTAAGAGAAATACCCCTTTCTAGGGACATGGATATGTTGTTCATCCACACTTACTGGCAGGTTCCTTGCCACTTTAATTCTTGCCGGAAGGTCTTCAAGTTGGCTCCTTCCACCCACCCTGGTGGTAAAACTCTCGGCCATGATGCCAGATCTTCCTTACCGCTTGGAAGCTCAGGTTCCTTCCTTTGCACTCTGCGTTTTAGGCCTGGATCCAAACTCTTCAGTTTTCCCGAAACTAATTTTAGAATTTTCAAGACTTCGGTCTTTATCTTCCCTCGCGGCTGCGATGGACAAATCAACTCCCGGATTTCGTCGGTGCCCCTGTGGGCAGAAGATGTCCTGGACTGATCCACACTCCATGTGCGTGTACTGCCTTGGGCTTGAGCATGATTCGCAGGCCTGCAACTTGTGCAAGTCCTTTTCGGCCTCGGTCTTAGAGGATCGTGCTGCCAGATTGCAACTTGGGCGCCCCGAGAAACGTTATCCTCCAGTCAAGTTGAAGGAGGCCTGTTGGGCAGTGTCCGAGGCAGCGGGCTTGGCTGAACAGCTCGAACAACTGATCACCCTTGAGGAGGAAGCGACCCAGGCCGCATCATCATCTTCTTCGGTTACGGCATTTATCCCACTCTCTTTGGGCTCCTCCTGCATGGCTTTATTCATGGAGCTTTGTCAGTCCCTCTCCACCAAGGGAGAGGGGCCTTCAGGACATTCCTCTCGGTCCAAAAAGAAGGACTCTAAGGGTAAGTCCCACCGTCGACGTTCATGGGAGCGGGAGAGGTCCCCTTCCCTGGATAGTCGACACTCTACTTCGGTCACGGTTGCGGCTAAGGCCACTGGCTTCAAGGTATCCCCGTCAGGTCAGCCGGCCGAGACACCCATTGATGTAGTCGAGATTTTTCTCGACCCGCTGGACGGGCTGTCGACTGGAGAAGCCGACAACCCTTCTTCACCAGTTCCCCTGGTGGAAACCGAGGACCTGTCTGTGCCTCCTGTGCCGGAGTCCGCGGTTATGGTCCCTGAACTTAGGGAGGAGTGGGTTTCCCCCGGCCCCTCTCAGACCGCTTCCTGGTCCAGCCGATCCCGCCATCATCGGCTGTCTCAGCACCGTGGAAAGCGGTGGCACCGCTCATCCTTGTCTTCGTTCTCTTCGGAGGATAGGCTTCAGCGCAAATTGCATCGGCGCTGTGAGGATCTGATGTGGCAGCAGTTCTTTTTGACCGGGAATAAGCCATGGCTGTCACTAGGCGGCAGAACACCTCAGAATCGAGAGCCAAACCGCACCAGTTGTTCTTCGTCAAACCGGTTGGCGCCACCCATTGTGGTGGAACCCGCGCCCACAACCTACTTGGGGCCCCGACCAAGGATTCTCGGTCGGGTCAGGGCTTGCCCCATCGGTTGTCGGTCATCCTCACTCCCAATCGGCCTTGGCAGGTGGAGGGTGTCTCAGTCCCATGGCAGCTGTTTGCAGACTCCTCGGAATCTGACAGTGACTCTTCCCTGTTCTCCAGGCCCCTCGACCTGGAGTTCACTGGGGGTCAGTCGGTGGACGAGAGCCCATCGTCGTTCCTTGGAATGCTTCAGCTCATCTCAGTGTCCACTGGGATGAAGCTCGAACCCGTTTCAAAGTGGGCCAGTTATCCCCTCACGGAGATACTGGACCGAGGGGATTCCCCCACGGAGGCCTTCCTGGTGGCTGAAGCCATTGTTGGCCCGCCCTGCAGCTATGGCAGCAGCCAGCTTCTTGTCCAGCACCTTCGGCTAGGATGGCTCAAAAGTATGCCATTCCCACTGGTTCGCTCTCCGGTTTCTCGGAGCACCCTTCCACGGAGGGGCTAGTGACCGACAGCATTTTCCGGCGCATTGGAAATGCTCGGGATGTGGACAAGCCACGCAATAAGAGTCCAAGAAACTGGACTACTCTGGGCGGAAAGTCTATGCTGCTTCCTCCCTAGGCCTTCGTCAGGCCAGCTCGGCCGTTCTGATGGCACACTTTTCGCATGCCCTTTTGGGCTCCCTGGATGAGGTGATTCCTCATCTCCTGGCTGATCTCCAGACAACGGTCAAGCAGGTGCGGGATCAGGGAAGGGCAGTGGCCAAACCGCAACTCCAAACTTCCTTCCACATAGCTGACTCGTGTGCCCGGTCAGTAGCGGCCGCAGTGGCCGTGCGCCACAGAGCTTGGCTGCGGATCTCCACCTTTACAGTGGATACCCAGCACAAGCTGGCAGACGTTCCCTTCTTGGGTACCAACTTGTTCGGCCCTGGGGTGGAGGGTCATCTGCAAGGGATCGAGAAGTCCACTGCCAGCTTGGACTCGGTCATGTCTGCCCTGAAGGACAAAGGCCGCCAGCAGCGAAAGTCCTTTCAGGCCTTTACCCCTGCGGCACATCCGGCCCAGCAACACCAGCATCAGGGCCAGCAGGCTCGCACCTGACATCCCAAAGCTAAGTCTGCAGCTTCCTCCAGCAGGAAGCCGGGAGGAAAAGGTCCAGGAGGCCCCTCCAAGCCTGCCCAGTGACGGATTAAGGGATGTCACCCCCAACCTCGTCACTTGTCCCCGGGTTCCCCCCGTGGGGGGACGGCTCCACCACTTCCTTTCCGCCTGGTCCGATATCACCACGGACCGCTGGGTGCTGGAAGTGGCAGGAAAGGGTCTGCCTCTGGAATTTGAGCAGTCCCCACCCTATCGAGCCGTCGCCCCACGGAGGGGGGCAGAGCTACATGGTCCACAGCCTCTCTGTCGGCTCGTCGAGCCGACATTGCCCTGCTCCTCCACAAAGAGGTGATCAGGGAGGTGGCGGATCCTCCACCAGACCCAGAGTTTGTGTCCAGGTACTTCCTGGTCCCAAAACAGATGGGGGCCTGGTGCCCCATTCTAGACCTGCACGACCTGAACAAGTTCCTAAGGTCTCGTACCTTCAGGATGGTCACTCTGGCTCAGATCATTCCATCCTTGGAATGAGGCATGTGGTTCTGCTCTCTGGACCTCCAGGACGTGTTCTTTCACATCCCAATCCATCCGTCTCACCAGCGATTCCTCCGCTGCAGGGCAGAGGGATCCCTTTACGAGTTCTGGGCCATGCCCTTCGGCCTCTCTCCAGCTCCCAGGGTCACCAAATGCATGACAGTGACAGCATTCCTGCCACGCCGAAGGGTCTGAGTGTACCCTTACCTGGACAACTGGCTGATTGCAGCCCCCTCCAGGCTGGAGACGGAGCGGTCCAGGGATCTGGCGCTCCAGGTCTGCTCTTAGATTGGCCTCCTCATCAACGAGGCCAAATTGGAACTCATTCCAATGCAGGTGATTCGGTTCATCGGGGCAGAGCTCAACTCTCTTCGAGCCAGAGCACGGCTCCTGGCGGACAGGGCCGAAGTTCTTTCCTCCTTTGCCCAATCATTTCTGATTGGGCAATTGCGTCCTGCCCGGGACTTCCTGCACCTCCTGGGCCTCATGGCGGTCTGCACCAGCGTGGTCCATTGGGCCCGCTGGCATATGCGTCCCCTTCAATGGGGGCTGGCCCACCAATGGTCACAGTGCTCCAGTCCTCTGGACCAGCCAGTGATGGTGACCCAGGAGATGGGGAACACTCTCCAGTGGTGGATCGTTCCAGCTTATTTGCAGGACGGTATCCTCTCTGATGGGTTGGGTTGCCCATCTGGGGGAGCTCAGAGCGCACAGCCTCTGATCCCTTCAGGAGTCTCGATGCCACATCAACCTGCTGGAGCTTCGAGCAGTTCAACTAGCCGTCACCGCCTTCGCTCCATTTGTACATGGTCAAGTGGTCCAGGTCCAGACAGGCAACACCACAACCATGTAGTACCTAAACCACCAGGGCGGGACACACTCCTTGCCTCTGTGCAAGGAGGCTCTCCGCACTTGGTCTCTCGTGCGCAGACTGGAGGCGGATCTACTGCTGGTATTGGCTAAGCTCATAGGCAAGCCATTTGAACCGATGCACAGGTGTGACATCTCTCACCTGTCCTGGAAGACCACCTTCTTGGTGGCTATCACGTCAGCCAAAAGGATGGGAGAGCTCCAGGCGCTTTCCATAGAGTCTCCTTATCTGGTCTTCCACAGGGACAAGGTTGTCCTGCGCCCCCACCAGAAATTCCTTCCGAAGGTAATGTCAGAGTTTCACCTTAACCAGGTGTTGACTCTGCTGGTGTTCTACCCCATTCACACCTCGGAGGCTCAATATAGGCTCCATACCTTGGACCCTAGAAGAGCGCTCACTTACTATAAGGAGTGGAGGGCTGAAGTTCGGGGAGAGGTTCGCCAGCTGTTTGTCACCTGCGCTGAAGCCGCACCTGGCAGACCTGCAGCCAAGCGGATGATAGACAGGTGGGTCACCTCATGCATAGATCTCTGCTATAGGTTGGCGGGCTTGGAGCCTCCCAGAGGGATAAGAGCTCATTCTACCCGGACGTCCCTATCCAGGAAATCTGCAGGACTACCTGGAAGTCAGCACACACCTTCATCACCCCCTACCACATCAACCTTGAGTCACGCCGGGATGCTGGTTTTGGGGCCTCGGTTCTCCAGTCTTTATTTCCCAAGTAGGGGGTGTGCGCCTTGCCTCCCTCCTCCCAGGGAATTGCTAGGAGTCTGCCAGACAGTGTGGATGAACAACATATCCATGTCCCTAGAAATACAGGTTACTCACCTGTAACAGGAGTTCTAGGAATGGTATATGTTGTTCAAACAACATGAAGTCTTGCTATATTATGACAGTAGCAGTTTGTCCCACCACTAGAACTGCTCCGGAGGTGAAATGGTTAATACCATTCCAGAATGGAACTTTGAGCACGAGCTCCAAGAAGCAGCTCTGTCTGTGATATTTCAAAACTGAACTGTCAGATTCTTTACTCCGCCTCAGTGAACAGTCGCTCCGAGATTTCTCCTTCTGCTCGGTTCATTTCTCGGTTCAAACAGTGTTTTCTCGGTCCGATTCAACCGAGAATAGCTTTATTTAACACATAAAACCGTTCGGTTCAAGCTCTGTCTGTGGTAATCGTAAGTAATTTAAAGGTTTTGTCTGTGTGGAACTTGTAAGTTTATCGGTTCGGTTTGAACCAATCAGCGGGTTTAAAACTCATTAACTTTAAAGTTTAGCATTTTAGAGTGCGGTTCCGGTTCTTATCGGTTCTAAAAAGCGGATTTTATTACGGTTTTTCAAATACCCGTGACACAGTTAGGAACCGATAAAGGGTGTCTTTGCCTGGCACTGCCGTTTAAAGGGCAAATTTTTCTGGTTAGGCTGGCATTATGTCTAGAAACCCAAAAGAAAAACGGGCCCACTGGGTTTCAACACTGTGATGTCTGTGGGAAGTCTTTGCCAAGGCTGACCCACACACCACATGTCTATTGTCTGAGGTTTGACCACCTCCAGTCAGACTGCCAGATATGTAAATTTCCCTGCAGCCACCCTGGAAAAGATTGGGCAGGCTCAGGGGCGAGAGACCAAAAGTCCGCTGACCTGGATGGCCAGCCCGGTTGGGTGCCAGCACGACCGGAGGGAGTGCCCTCTGACAGAGGCGAGACTTCCTCGGGCAAAGAAAAGCTGGTTCTGAGGAACCAGTTCCAGTGAAGAAACAAGAAAGTCAGCAGGTTTGGGGTCCAAACCCTTCTCCAACTGCTGCAGAGATAGCAAAAGCCATACAAATTGTCCAGTCACTGTCTCAGGTTCCGTCCGACACGCCACTATCTGGCAAAAGGTTGGTTAGTCCGGTTCCAGTGGTTCAGGAATATGATGTTGAGGTTTTATGAACCAGAGGAGGGGAGGATGATTATGAACAGTATGAATGTGGCTGGGAAGGTCTGGGTGTGCCCATTGAACCGGACATTTCCCCAGACAGACCTTTAGAATCTCCCCTATGCTATCTGAGTCCCCATCTCATTTTATGTTTTACAAAAGTTGCTGAAACCCTCCAGCTTCCCTTGGAAGAAGCTGTGGATGAGCAAGAGGAGCCTGATTTTGTAGAAATGATGGATATTCCAGAGTCTAGGAGATTGTCTGTTCCTTTGCATAAATCTTTTAGGAAGCAAACAATAAAATTTTAAAACTCCTAATTCTGTGCCTCCTGTAAATAAAAGATGGACAGGAGGTACACATTGTCAGAGTCTGATACAGAATTCCTTTCTCAACAATGCAGTCATGTTGGGGTAGTTCAGGCTGCAGCCTGTGATAAAACTAATATTCCCTGGCTTCACATCCTCCTGACAAGGATTCCAGGAAGATTGATGCCATGGCGAAAAACAGTATATGGCAGCCTCTGGGACTCAGGCAAGCAAATTATATGGCTTATGTACTAGGTATCAGAAATCTAGATGGGATACTGTTATGGAATTAGCCAAGCAAGCCCATGGCCAGCTGGCTAGCTAACTAGAACAGGTGGCTGCTGATGGCATTGAGGCTTATAAGGTACAGTTTCATGCTGCTGTGGATGTTAATGATGTTGCCTCTAGGGTCATGGCCACATCTGTAGCTTTTAAGTAGGTTGGCCTGGCTCAGGTGTACTAGCCTGTCACAGGATACCCAAACTAAGGCTATGGATTTTCCTGTGGTGGGAAATTCTCTGTTTGAGAACAGACAGAGAATTACATGAAAAAGATGGATGAATATAGGACTACTTACAAAGTGCCCAAGCTAAGGAGCGGCAAGCCACTCCCCAGAGGCATACCCCCAGGGGTAGGCCTTTTCACAGGCCTTTTTATCAGACTCAGGCCTCCTCTGCCTATGCTCAGAGGGGCTTCTTCAGAGGCAGAGGCAGATGAGGGGTGGGCAGGCCTGCTCCCATCCCTCAGCCTAAAGCACCTGCTAAGCAGGCACCCTGATGGGGTGCCCAGGGCCGATTCTCCTTTACCGGTAGGGGGCAGGTTGGCATACTTCAGTCAGAACTGGGCTTCTTTAACCTCAGACAAGTGGGTTCTGGAAGTAGTAAGCCAGGGTCTGGTTCTCAGCTTCAAAAAGTTTCCCAAGTTGAGAGCCAGATTTTTTCTACCTGCAAGTGCTTCAGAGACCCTTGCTCTGGAAGCAGAGGTCTCAACCCTGTTGGCTCTCAGAGCAGTAGAAAGGGTTCCTCCCCTGCACCAGGGCAGGGGTCTGTATTCCAGATACTTCCTTACCCCAAAAAAAGCAGGAGAGTGGTGGCCCATATTAGACCTCAGATATCTGAACAAGCATCTTTTGAAACCAAAGTTCAAAATGGTAACTCTGGCAATGATTTTACCCTCCCTAAGGCCAGGGGACTGGCTAGCCTCCCTGGACCACAAGGATGCCTATTTTCACGTCCTAATCAGAAGCTCCCATCGAAAGTACCTCAGATTCAAACTACCCTCAGGTCATTAGCAGTTCAGAGCAATGCCCTTCGGCCTTACCTCTGCCCCAAGGGTATTCACAAAGTGTCTGGCAGTAGCAGTGGTTCACTTAAGGAGGCAAAGGATTGCTGTTTTTCCCTATCTAGACGATTGGCTCATTGTAGGCCAGTCCCCAGAACAGGTAAAATCTCAACTGCAAGTCACCCAGCAGCTTCTCACCTCCCTGGGCTTTCTGCTAAATCTACCAAAGTCGGTTCTGGAACCAGTCCAGCTACTCACCTTTATAGGGGCAGAGTTGGACACAAAGCTAGCCAGAGCTTTTCTTCCCTTGGAAAGGTGAGGAATTTAGTGGCTCTGGCCTCCTCCTTCACTCTGCAGGTCTCTCGGCCAGCAAGACACTTTCTGCAGCTCCTGGGCACATGGCTGCATCCACAGCTGTTGTGCAGGGAGCAAGATTTCAGATGAGAGACATTCAGTTTCACTTGAGAACCTATTGGTCTCAGAGAAGACCCCCTTTCAAGTTGGTCCCAGTGACTCGAACCTTAGATCCAGGCCCTCCAGTGGTGGCAGGATCAGAGCAATTTAAGATTGGGGTCCCTTCATTCCCCTGCTCACAATTTGACTCTCACTACAAATGCTTCCTCTGGGTTGGGGAGCCCACATGGGCGACCTTTCCACTCAGGGAGTGTGGTCCCCCCAGGAATCTCTGCTCCACATCAATTTGCTGGAACTCAGAGCTGTCTTTTTAGCTCTTCAAGCATTTTCTGCATCTGTCTACAACAAGGTGATACAAGTCAGAACAGACAACACCACAACAATGTGGTACATCAACAAGAGGGGGCACTCGGTCTTGGCCTTGTGCACCGAGGCAATGAAGTTGTGGTCTCTGGCCTATTCCCTGAACACTTCCCTCATAGCAGTTCACCTTCCAGGGAAGGACAATGTCCTAGCGGATGCTCTCAGCAGGATTTCCCAGGGCCATCACAAATGGTCCCTAGATCCTCAAGTGCTGGGGATAGTCTTTGCCAGATGGGGCACTCCTCAGATAGATCTTTTTGCAGCCCCAGACAATCACCAACTTCCTCTGTTCTGTTGCAGGCCTCCAGTGTTGGGCTCAGTCCCCCTGGATGCCCTTCTCCTGGATTGGGAGGGAAGTTTCTTTATGCTTTCCCCCTTCCTCTCCTATTCAAAGTATTAGTCAAAATCAGATCCCAGCCTTGCAGGGTGATTCTGATTGCCCCGATTGACCAGGCAGCCCTGATACCCACTCCTTCTGTCACTGACAATCCATCTTCCCTTTGTCTCCCAGGAATCACAACCTATTAACTTGTGCCCAGGAAGGGTTTGGTATCCGGACCTCAAATCCCTCAACCTCAAGGCCTGGCTCTTGAGGAGTTAGAGTTTGCTGATTTACACTCTCTCAGGGTGTTCTTGAAATCCTAAAGGCTTCCAGAAAGCCTTCCACTAGGGCTACTTATAGTTCTAAATGGAAAAGGTTTTCCATTTGGTGTGCTGAAAAATAATATTTCCCCAGAATCTGCTGATTTGCCCATTGTATTAGATTACATGGTCCATCTTAATTCCTTGGGTCTCAGACCAGCTACCCTGAGAGTTCATTTTGGCAGCTGTCTCTGCTTTTGTTTCAGCAGGAAAGTCATCCCTCTTTCCACTCACCCTGTGTTTTCTAAGTTTTTAAGGGATTACTCCATACTAATCCACCTTGGAACCGCCCCTGCCTGGGACCTTAATGTTTGCATTGCCCAGTTAATGCAACCTCTTGAACCTCTGTTTTCTACAGAGCTTAAGTATCTAACTTGGAAAACTGTTTTCTGGTGGCTATCACTTCTGCTAGACACATAAGTGAGTTGCAAGCCTTGTCAGTAGAAACTGACTTTATCTCTTTCCACAGGGATAAGGTAGTCCTTAGGACTAATAGGAATTTTTACCTAAGGTGGTTTCAGATTTCCATCTCAACCAATCTATCTCCCTTCCAGTATTTTCACTGATCACTCCTCTTCTGGTGAGAGGAGGTTGCACAACCTGGATGTTAAGAGGGCTCTTAGTTATTATATAGCGTGCCAAAGGTCACAGGGTTCGAATCCTCCAACTTTTCCTCACCTATGGTGAAGTTGGGAAAAGGCAAACCTGCCACTAAGAGATCAATTGCCAGGTGGATTGTCTCTTGTATCCAATTTTGTTATCAGAAGCTGGGCAGAGATCCCCTCTGGCTTGAGGGCTCATTCTACCAGGTATGCAGCGTCTCTAGCTGCTGCCAGAGACATTCCTATATTAGAGATATGCCAGGCTGCTACTTGGAAAACGGTACACACTTTCACCAAGCATTACTCCTGGATGTCCAGGCCAGGAGAGATGCTCGGTTTGGCACAGCTGTTCTTCAGAGCCTATTTCCTAAGTAGGTTCTGTCCCTCCCTCCATGGAGGTACTGCTGTGTAGTCTGCTACTGTCATAATATAGCAAGACTTCATGTTGTTTGAAGAAAAAATTACTCACCTTAGTAATGTTGTTTCTTCTAATGGAGTCTTGCTATATTATGACCTCCCCCCCCCAGCCTGCCCCTCTCAGAACCTCTACTTGGGTGGGGTGCGGGCAATTTAGTGTGGGCACTATTTTTATGCCCTTTTAGCGTTTCTCCTCCCTTTTGGGGGGGTGTTTTATTATCCTGTTGTTTTATTCTCTTGTTGTTAGAATTGTATTAGTAGTTCTGGTCCCCTGACTTGAGTCTTGGGTGTTGGGACCAGCAATGATTGTTAATATTTAGGTAGCCATTTGGCTAGTGTAGGTTACAGCTTCCACACAGACCTTAGTGAGTTTTGCTCGTAAAGATCTGACAGTTCAGTTTTGAAATATCACAGACAGAACTGCTTCTTAGAGCTCGTGCTCAAAGTTCCATTCTGAAATGGTATTAACCATTTCACCTCCGGAGCAGTTCTAGTGGTGGGACAAACTGCTACTGTCATAATATAGCAAGACTCCATTAGAAGAAACAACATTACTAAGGTGAGTAATTTTTTCTTCATCCACATGACCCACCCGACCTCCCTGGCTTCGACGCACAACCTGACTTCCAGCGGGCTAGATCTGGCATCATGGGGCGGAGCCAAGAGTTTTACCACCCAGGTGGGTGGGAGAAGCCAGCTTGAAGACCTTCCGGCAAGATTTAAAGTGGCAAGGAACCTGTCAGTGTGGATGAACAACCTATACCATTCCTAGAACTCCTGTTACTGGCAAGTAACCTGTATTTTTTTACCCAAGGTGGTGTCAGAAGCCACACTGAACCAATCAGTAGAGCTTCCAGTTTATTTCTGTCCCCTCCGAACAGAGGTGAGGCACTCTTGCACACCATGGATGTCCATTGGATCTTTCGGTGGCACACTCACCAAACCAAGGATTTCTGTAGCAGTGATCAGCTTTTTGTTTCCTTTGACCCCAGGTCGAAGGCAAAGCTGTTTCGAAGCAGTGCCTTTCCAAATGGTTATGCAACTGTATTTGGTATTGTTACCAAAAGTACGAAAAACCTCAGCCAGGTCCCATCAGAGGTCATTCTGCTAGGGGCATGGCTGCTTTTTTGCGGAACGTCTCTGCGGCTGATATCTGCGCCACAGCCACCTGAAGTTCTGTCCACACCTTTACTAAGCACTACAGTCTGGACATTGCTTCTAAGCAGAGGGCAGGCTTCGGCCTAGCTGTCTTGCAGGGTCTTCTCTTCTATGCTAGGTTCATTCTTGTTCCCAGTTTCTGTTGGGAGTTATTTTCTCCTCCTCCCTTGTTTCTCTGTCTCTCTTTGGTGGGACTGCTTGGGACTAAGTCCTGTATGTAATGACCTACTGAAGGAACCCTGTCGAAGTAAGATAGTACAGTTACATAGGAACTTACGGTAACAGCAGATCTTCGAGAGAGGTTCCTTCAGTAAGTCATTTTTTTCCCTCCCATCATTTTATTTCTTACACAGGGACTCCAAATCCTGTTTGCTCCTGCTGTCAGACCTCTTCCTGGCTTTGGCAGGAGAACTGGTGGGCGGGCAAGGGGACCTCCCACTATATACAGCCACGCTGACATCAGTCACATGACATTGGGTGGGCAGTCCCCTGTCAGGGATTGCTAGAAAAGTCTGCACCAGTGCTATGTATAATGACCTACTGAAGGAACTTCTCCCGAAGATCTACTGTTACGGTAAGGTCCTACATAACTGTACTTTCCTCTTACCGCAGAGCTGGTAGAACCCGCCCCAGTTTTGCCAAAATCGACTTCTACCGATAGTGGTGGAGCCGCTGCCTAAACAGCCCTCGGGAGGGGCTCCTTCAAAAGAAGTTCGGACTGTTCTGGGTCTTCCCTGCAGGGTTTCGGTCACCCTCACTCCTGACCAATCCCGGTGTGTGGAAGGGGACCGTGGTGGCTGGCCAATTTATCTGGATACTTCGGATTCTGACAACTCCGACCTACACTCTCGTCCGTGTGTCCATGAGTCAGTGGGCAGTCTGTTGATGGAGGAACGTCTTTTGTCCTTATTGGGAATGCTCCGCCTCCTCTCCAAATCCACGGGGATGCCCCTGGAGCCTGTCCAGAAATAGGTGGAATACCCTCTTACAGACATTCTTAAGAGAGGAGATACCCCTACGGAAGCCTTACCAGTGGCTGAGGCCATTGTTGGTTCGGCTTTGGAAGCACCCTGCCTCCTGCCCAGTGCGGTCTGCCTGGATGCCCTCAAGTATGCAGTGCCCACTGGATCCCTCTCCGGGTTCACGAAACACCCCTCGGTGGCGGGGTTGGTGACTGCTTCTGTGTTCATACGCACAGGCAGTTCTGCCAATACCGATAGACCTCCAGGCAAGGAGTCCAAAAAACTGGACCACTCTGCCAGGAAGGTTTATGCTGCCTCCTCACTAGGTCTCCATCAGGCAAGCTCGGCCATCATCATGGTACACATCTCTCATGCCCTGTTGAGCTCCTTGGATGAGGTTCTCCTGCACCTCCCCACGGATCTTCAGACTACGATCAGTCAGGACCGGGCTGTTGCCAAGCAGCAACTTCAGACAGCCATGGACCACGGGGACTCATGCGCCTGTTCGGTGGCAACCACGGTTGCCATGTGCCACAGGGCTTGGCTGAGACTTTCCACCTTCATGTCAGATACCCAGCACAAACTCTCTGATGTTCCTTTCCTGGATGCCGACCTCTTTGGCCCAGGTGTGGATGGTCACAGTCAGTGAACAGAGCAGTCCAATGCCACCTTGGACTCAGCTACTTCTGCTCAGAAAGACGCCCCTGGTGTCCAGAAGCAGAAGAAGCCATTTTGGCACTCTGTGGTCGAGCAGCTCTCTGCCCAGGTCTGGGCCTCCAGCGGCCCACAGAGGAGGTTGAGGTTCACGCGGCTTCCAGACTGGATCCTCTTCCTCCAAGCCTGCCCAGTGACTAGATAGGGGCTGCCACCCCTATTCCCATCACGCCAGCTCTGGGTCCTCCTGTGGGGGGGCTCGCTCTGACACTTTCTTTCCACCTGGTCTGCTGTTACCATGGACAGGTGGGTCTTAGAAGTGGTCAGCCAGGGTCTGCCCCTAAAGTTCAAGCAGTACCCTCCCAGCCGAGCCCGCACCCCATGGGAGGAAAGGATACCAGTCCACACACGGTCGGCTCTGAGAGATGACATAGCCCAACTCCTTTTCAAGGAGGCAGTGGCCCGAGTGACAGATCCTCTAGTCAGCCCAGGGTTTGTTTCCAGGTACTTCCTGGTCCCGAAGCAGACGAGATGCTGGCACCCCATTCTAGATCTGCATGACCTGAACAAGTTTCTCAGGCCACGCACCTTCAGGATGGTAACTCTGTTCCAGATCATACCATCCCTGGAGCAGAACATGTTCTGCTCGCTGGATCTCCAGGACACATTTTTTCACATCCCAATGCATCCGTCTTGCCAGCAGATCTGTCTTTGAGGGTGGAGCTCTTGTAGCAGGTAATACCATTTGGACTGAAGCCGGCAGGTGTCAGGACCCCACGGAAAACTTGTAGCTAGCAGGATGAGGCAGGGGACCTCTCCCAACGTCGGCTCCACCTGACGTCAGATGTGGTATAAAGGGGGCAGTCCCCTGGCACCACCCCAGTTCTTTTCCCACGTAGTTCGGCTCCACGGATGCCTAGCTTGCAATCGACAGCATTGAACACCAAGATAAGTCACTTTTCGTTTATCTTTTCTATTAACATAATCTAACGCCTCGTTTATGTCGTCACCCTCTCCACTGTGATGCAAGTCTAAGTGTGCCTGCAGGAACAGATCCCAGCCAAAGACAGCCACGCGGCCTGCCTCATCTGTCTAGGCCCAGACCACCAGCCGGATTCCTTCAAACACTGCCAACGCTTCAATCAAAAGATGCGCACCAGAAGAGCTCATGCCCTAAAAACCTTATTGTTAGGGAAGCAGCTTGCAGCGATGCAGAGAGGTTCCGGAGCCAGCTCCTCCTCCTCTCCCGCCAGAGAGTCCCCCTCCAGAGCTAAGACCTCAGGTGAAATGCATCACAAGCAGAAGGATAGGACCAGATCTGAATCCCGCCATCGTTCGCACACCAAACCAGCGCCGCCGTCATCTTCCTCGCAGAGGTCAGGCTCAGTTCCTGCAGTTTGAGTCTTCCTGCTCTTCCAAGGCCACTCACACCTCTTCTCAGGGTGCCCAGAAGGAGTCTGCCTCAAAGGGACATCGATCCTCCTCCCTGGCTCTCCGACCCCACAAATCTACAGGGTCGGCCCAGGAAGGCCTGCCCAGGGCCCTGGACAGGCCTAGTTCCTCCGAAAAGAGAAAACGCTCAGAGGAAAGTTCTAGTAGGCATGGGAACACCTGGGCTCGGACTCCCCCACCACTGACGAAGGTGTGTCTTACTCCTGACGCCAGACCTACCAGCCAGTCACTTACCCCGACAACTCATTCCCAGACACCAGATACGAGATGGACGACGATCAGCCGTCTGCGCCTCCTCCAAAGGGACAGACTCCAGCTGACGTCCCTTCAGATGCTGGTCGCCGGCTGGATGCCGGCCATCGCCTGTCAGGTTTCGGACGCCGGTCTTCAGATGCCGGTCTTCCGGACCCAACGCCAGGCACTCTGGATGGGGCGCCCGATCCCCAGACTCTCACCCCTGACGGTCAGGTGCTTGGACCACCTATCCCCCCGGCGCCGGCTGTGATTCCAGTGGCAGATATTGGGAATTTTTTCACCTCTTGCTGGAATACAGTCAAAGGGGATCTCCTTTACAGGCTGCCAGATAAGGTCCCCACACCCCCACCCTTGGGTCCTCCTCCCACACCAGACAAGGATCAGTCGGGAGATCACCCTCCTCTTCCTCCCTCTAAGAAGCAGCCCAGGAAGAGGTCTCCTTCCCTGTCCTCTTCCCCAACCATCATCTTCCGCTGACGACGCAGGTTTGGACTCTTATTACTCATGAGATGGTTTCCTGCCACCATCCCCAGAGCGCAGGGACTCGCCATGGTCCCTCCCCCCCGGCGACCCTTCGTTCCTTGATATAATGAGGCATATCCAAACTATTTACCAGTGGGATACGGAGGCTCAAGCCCCAGCGGTTAGCTAAGTTCCTAGGGGAGAAGGAGCTTAAGCCGCTGGTCAGCCCTCCATTTATTGAGCCCTTCCAGGACGTCACTCGCCTTACCTGGAGGACTCCTTCCTCTGTCCCTCCAGTTCCAAGGAAGGCAGATAGGTTGTATAAGCCTCTGAGGTCAGAGCCATTCCTGGCAGAGCAACCCAAAGTGAATTCCCTGGTCCTCACGACTGCCCATGGAGAGAGACCTGGCCCAAGCACCTCAGCTCGCAACCTCCCAACCCTGTCTCAAAAAAATTGGATGGCTGGGGAAGGAAAGTCTTCTCCTCTGCTACTAGGTCTATTAGATCCCTTAAAGGAAAACTACACCCAAAACTTGAAAAAATATATGTTGTGCAGAGTGTTTTAATTTGTATGTGAAGTTCTAGTGTTTCCTTCCCTCTGACTGGTATTAGGAGTTTTTCCCAAATTAGCTTGCTAGCTTTATGCTAGTTTTATGACCCCTGGGGATCTTCATACCTGATAGTGTAATTGTATTTCTTGTTCCCACAGTGCATCTTGTCTCACGTGACTGTGATGTAAGAGAAACCCAACATTCAGCACACACATGCCAAACAAACTAAATATCTTGGAAGCTGTACAAGCTGCACAAAAATTACCAGCAGCAAAGTTTTTCAGGACAGTAAAACCTTTAGGATGAGGGTGGTCACCAAGCTGAATTCTACAGTTTTTAAAATATAGCCATCTCTATTGTTGTGAACTGATTGTAATGCAATGCTTTCTGCTGGATTTATGGGCTCTGCTACATCACCATCACATGAAACAAGGTGCATTGTAGGGCAAAGAAATGCGATAAACCTATTTGATATGGAGATATCCAGGGGTCGTAAAACTACCCTAAAGCTAGCAGGCTAATTTAGGAAAAACTCCTAATACCAGCCAGAGGGAAGGAAACACTAGAACTTACATACAAATTAAAACACTCTGCACAGCATATATTTTTTCAAGTTTTGGGTGTCGTTTTCCTTTAACTTCATGGCTCACATGATTTCCTACCAGCAGTCCTTGTGGAGGAAAACCATGCAGTTGGCAGAGACCCTCCCAGACTCAGACTCCAAGCAGGAGATTCTGGCTTGTGCCCAGTCTGGTCTAGACGTTGACAAGCACACACTCAGATGCTCCTATGATGCGGTGGACATGGCTTCTAGGGCTGCAACATCAGGCATTTGTATGAGGAGACACTCCTGGCTCAGACTGACAGGTTTCAGCAAGATCTTCAGGACTCTATCCTGGACTTCCCTTTTCAGGGTCCGGTGCTTTTCAATCCTGAGGTGCAGCAAATGGTCAAGGGTCTTCAAGAGTCAGGCAAAGTGGTAGCAGATGCACATCATATGTGCAAGTCCCAGCCGCAGTGTAACCGCCAGCATCCTTTTCGCCAAGGCCAGTCCAGCAAGCAGCCCTAAGGGAAGGGGTTTCATACATGGGGTCAACCCCCCCTCCCAAGGTTCCCAGGGCCCAAAGCAATCCAAGGCACCCAGGGCCCCGTCCCATCCCGCCTTCCTGACTCCTCCTCCTCCCATCGGGGACAGGCGAAACGAGCAGGTAGGAGGGCGATTTGCACTATACCCGCTTCGGTGGTCCAGCATCACCTCAGATCGTTGGGTGCTGGAAACCATTTGATTAGGATATGCCATAGAGTTCATCTCTATACCTCCGGACAATCCACCACCCCCTCTGTCCCGCTGTCCACCAAACGACCTGAGCCTCCTTCAGTTCAGCGGGTTCTCTTCTCCCGCCAAGCGGTACTGCAGCTGTTGGGGCATATGGTGGCGGTCATCCCCACTGTCCCATTAGCTAGGCTTTATATGAGGATGTTGTAGTGGCACCAAGCTGTGGACGACCTGGATCTTCAGATCCGGCTTTCAAAAGAGGCCCACCGTTCTCTCGAATGGTGGCTTCACCGGGACAATCTGGAAGGGGGGGTCCCTTTCCGCAGACCACCTCCTTCCCAAACACTGACATCGAATGCCTCCCTGTCAGTGTGGGGGGCACATCTGGGGATTCAAAGAACCCAAGAGACTTGGTCCGACACAGAATGCTCTCTGCACATCAGTGTCCTGGAAATGAGAGCAGTTCTGAATGCTCTGTCAGCATTCAAAAGCCAAGTTTCCTGGAGTTCTCTTCTGGTGCAGTCGGACAACACACCAGTGGTGTTTTATATCAACAAGCAAGGGGGGAATGCATTCTTACCCCCTTTGCAGAGAGGCCATGAGAGTTTGGGACTGGGTAGTAGAACATGGCGTGGACCTCATGGTGGTTCACCTCCCGGGAGTCCAGAACGTTCTCGCCAGTAGTCTGTTGCTCTGTCTCAGCCACGAGTGGGAACTGCTCCAGGAGGTTGCAGATGACCTATTTGACCATTGGGGCCTTCCAGAGTTGGACCTCTTTGCATCCCCATTCAACACCAAACTACGCAGTTTTTGCTCGCTCACTCCAGGACCTGGTGTTTTCTGGTGAAACGCATTGTCCCTCTCTTGGACGGGGAAGTTTCTTTACGCCTTCCCTCCCTTTCCCCTCGTGCAGAGAGTACTGCTCAAATTGCAGTCAGAGGGAGCCAAAATGATTCTGGTGGCTCCTCTGTGGCCTCGACAGATCTGGTACCCGTTGCTCCAGCAACTGTCTCAGGAACCTCCAGTGCAGTTGCCTCTCCACCTACTTGCTCTCTCAAGATCAAGGAACTCTTGTTCATCTGGCTCTTCACCTGCATGCGTGGCTCCTGCAGTCCTTGCGGAAGAGGCTAGGAGTGTCAAGCAGGGTGGCAGAGATTCTGGTAGCGGCAAGGAAGCCTTCCACTAAGGCTACCTACGCTCTCAAATGGAAGCACTTCTACCTATGGGCTTCGGCAGGAGCCCTGGATCCTTTGGGTTGTCCGGTCAGGCACGTGCTAGAGTATCTTCGTCACCTCCTAGATTTAGGGCCGAGTTACTCATCTATCAAGGTTCACATGTGTGCGGTCTCCGCATATCATGCTCCTATAGGAGATAAATCTCTAGTACAATTGGATGCCTTCAAGACCTTCTTGCAAGGGATAGTGCACGTCAGGCCCCCAAGGAGGGATGTCATTCCTCCTTGGGATCTCCTTTTTGTTTTGGAAAAGCTCACTCTACCTCCCTTCGAGCTCGCAGCTTCGTGCAAGATGCGCTTCCTTTCCTGGAAGGCCTTACTGCTAGTAGTTATTACCTCCGCTCGAAGGGTTTCCGAGCTCCAGGCTCTGATGTGCAAAGAACCTTACATCGTCTTTCACAAGGATAGAGTGAACTTGCAAACCAATCCCAAGTTCATGCCGAAGGTGGTGTCTGCCCTGACCCTCAATCAGGACATCAACCTTCCAGTGTACTACCCCCAAGCTTCAAACCAAGGTGAAGCACTGTTGCACACCTTGGATGTTCACCGCATTCATAGGTTCTACCTTCACAGGACTGGCTCCTCTAGGTTGATGGACCAGTTGTTCATCTCCTGTGCTAAGCGCATGTTAGGGGCTCCTCTGTCCAAGCCGTCGCTAACCCGTTGGCTGGTGGACTGCATATATTTTTATCAGCGTCACAGGAGGGCCTGCCCAGATGTTGTTAGGGGCCACTCCACCAGGGCAGTGACTTTTTCTTTCACAGCACTCAAGAATGTTTCCTCAGCGGATATATATGCCACCGCGACATGGACCTCAGTCCATACGTTCATCAGACACTATAGTCTGGATATAGCTTCCAGAAGGAGAGCAGGTTTTGGACTGGCAGTCCTTCAGGGCCTCCACTCTTGAGGAGGTCTTGTTCTACCTAAGCTTCAGGTTACCTGCTTACCGCCCTTTCAGACCTGGGCCTATCCTTTCTACTGCTTGGGACTCAGTCCTAATGGTATTACCTGCTGCAAGAGCTCCATCCTTGAAGACAGATAGTACAGTTACGTAAGAACTTACAATAACAGTAGATCTTCGAGAGGAGCTCTTGCAGCAGGTGGCTTTCCCACCCTCCATCCCCCGGTATCCTTTTTACCAGGGGTCACGAGTTTCAGCCAGAGTGGGGATTTCCTGCCCGGTTCTCCTTGTTTTCCCCCCCATAGCCGGGTCTCCGGCGCGAGAACTAGGGCAGCACCAGGGGACCGCCCCCTTTATACCATGTCTGACGTCAGGTGGAGCCGACGTCGGGGCAGTCCCCTGCCTCGTACTGCTAGCTACAAGTTTTCCATGGGGTCCTGACGCCTGCCGGCTTAAATCCAAATGGTATTATCTGCTGGAAGAACTCCTCTCAAAGATCTACTGTTCAGGTAAGACCTTACTTGAGATACAGCTCTTGCAGCAAGTTTACACCATTAGGACTGAAGCGGCAGGCATCAGGACTGCGAAAGCTGTACTCTAGCAGTCTTCAGCAAGACACGCCTCCATCGGTCCCGCCCCGACGTCAGGCGTAGTACATAAGGAGGCGGTCCCCCCACAATCCTCAGTTCTTTTCCCGCCGTCGACATCACCAGTATCGGCCTCTCGGTCCTTTTTCTAGCGTGCGATGACCTTTAGAGCTACGACAATTTCGTCTTTCTTCACGACTTTGGATTCAACTGATGTCCTCTCCAACTACCTCTCTGGAGGGTCAACAATCGAAGTGTGCCGGCGGCAAACAGATCCCCTTCAAGGATCCACATTCGGCCTGCGTGCGATGCCTAGGCCCGGAACACGACACCAAGGCCTGCTTCTTCTGCCAGGGCTTCAACAGTCGCACCAGGATCCGCCGCCAGAAGGCCCTTTAAGCATTTCTCTTAGAGGAGAAACTGAAGACCATGGATAAAGAACCTTCCTCCAGGGGGGAGTCGTCAGATAAAACCCACAAGCACTGGGATAAACACCGGGAGAAGGAAAGGCCCAGGTCCCCTGAGAGGGCCTTGGACTCCCGAAGCTCTGGCTCGCGATCGGACCGCTCTTCTTCCAGGGCTCAATCGCAACCTCCCCAGTTCAGGTCAGATCCTCCGGCGGTTCCTCCTCTTTGCAGCCCCTGAAGACTTCCAGGCCGTCGGCCTCTTCCACTCCATCTAAGGCCTCGTCAAAGTCCGGGAAGCGCCAAAAGCCTTCCTCCCGCCAGCGGGACTCCGACGCCAGGTCGGTTTCCCAGCCTGCGGGGTCGGATCCAGTTCCTCGCTAAGACCAAGGACCTGACATCCTCAAATGGACGCCAGACCGAAGTCGACCAAGCATCACCGGGCGCCTCCCAGGAGCCAGCGACACCAAAACACCCATCGCCGGCCAGGCGTTCACCTCCAACGGCATCGGCCAGGGGACCGACGTCGGCTACCCCAGAGAAGAGGACCACACCACCGGCGCCGGCTGACGCCGGTCGGAAGGACTCTTCGGAGGAGGATACAACACAGCCCAAGGACCAGTCGGGCGACACCGGAGATGCCAGACTCCCACGGGAACCTTCCCCGGAGCGGAAGACCCCCGGGGACCCAACGTCCAACCCCGGCGACAGGCCATCGGCGCCGGGCCAGTCGTCGGGCATGAACTTGGCAGAGGTAAAGGAGCTCTTTACCTTCTGGTGGGACACCATCAGAAAAGATGTGGTCGCCACACATCATCCTCCTACTCCGACTCCTCCTACTCCTTCACCGCCTACGCCCCCTCCTCCACCCAAGGGGCCCGTAGGACAGTCGCCAACCCCCAAGGAGCAAACATCACCTCCTCAGGGCAGATCCTCAGAAAGGAGAAGACCTCCCTCCAGATCCACCTCAGGGTCACCCAGTCCCAAGAGACCCAGACGACGCTGGTACACCCCGTCTGGGGAGGATTCTAGATCTGACACCTCTGGGCGCTCCAGATCTCCTTCTCCCATCAGCATCCCCTCTCCGGACCCACACGACCTACCAGGTCTCCTCCGGATGATCCCTCTTTCGTGGAGATCATGAGGGTACATCCAGGAGAATATGGGGTGGGATGCTGAAAGACTTACACAGAGACAATGCCTTGCCCGCTATCCTCGGCGAAAGACCGAAGCTTGGTAGTGCCACCCTTGGTGGATATCTTTGCGGACGTCACTAAGGCCGCCTGGAAACGTCCGCATTCCACTCCAGCAGTGCCGAAGGAGGCTGACCACCTATACAAGGCCCCTAGGGAGGACCAGTATCTGGCGAACCATCCTCTGGCGGACCCCTGGTCATCACTGCCTCGCATGACCGGTCTCGGAGACCTCAGCATTTGATCACACAGCCACTGGACCAGGAATCCAAGCAATTGGATGTCCTGGGTAGGTGCACGTACGTGGCTGCGACTTGCACCATCAGGTCACTGAATTACCTCACCCACATGGTTCAATTCCAGAACGCACTGTGGGAACAAGGACAGGACCTGGTTGAGAAGATGCCCGAGGGCGACCAAAAGGAGGAGCTCTTGAACCTCCTCCGCATGAGTTCGGATGTGGGGACCCAGGTGCTCAGAGCCACATATGATTCTGTGGACTCTTCAGCCAGAGCTGCAGCCTCAGGCGTGTGTCTCTGGAGACTCTCTTGGCTCCATGTCTCCAGTTTTATCCTGGACATCCAGAAGAACATCTTAGACGTCCCTTATAACGGCGAGGTCCTATTTGGTGAAGCCTCCGAGAGAGTAATCACCAAACTTCAGGACGCAGGGAAGACAGTCCGATCTGTACAGGCCATGTACAGGTCTCGACCCAGTTCCTTTCGTTGGAACCAGAGCCGTTTCTGTGGGCGGCTACAAAGGCAACAACCACGTTCTGGCCAACAGCAGAGGGGCACTTTCACCCGCAAAGCCCAGGCCAAGTCATCCCCAGGCAGAGGTCAACGATTTGCAAAGTCGGCACAGCCTGCTGGATCAAACGCTGCCACAGCATGACTCCTTCCCAGCCCCCGCCCCTCCTCAGGATCAACGGGAAAAGAAAGTCGGGGGTCGCATCGCACGCCACTTGCCAGGGTTGCAGTCGATCACCACCGACAGGTGGGTTCTGCAACTGGTCAAAAAAGACCACTATATAGAATTTGTAGGCAGTCCACCTACAAGACCTCCCCTGCTTTCCCGATATTCGGGTCAGCATGCCCTGCTCATACAGCAGGAGGTGCTCCCGCTTCTGGAGAAAGGAGCCTTAGAGCACGTTCCAGAGAACCAGAGAGGACTAGGGTACTATTCTCACTTCTTCCTGGTTCCAAAGAAAACAGGGGACCTCTGTCCAATACTGGACCTCAGCGACCTCAACCTGTCAGTCGTCTACAAACGCTTCCGCATGGTGACCCTTCTGGGCTTAATTCCCATGCTGAAGCAAGATGCCTTTCTGGCGTCTTTGGACATGGGGCATACCTGCATATTCTGATTGCTCAAAGCGCACTGGAGGTTCCTGCGCCAGTTTCAGAGCCGCCATTATCAGTTCTGAGCCCTCCCTTCGCTGTCATCGGCACCTCGCAGTTTTACGAAGTGCATGGCAGTAGTAGCGGCGTCTCTGAGGAGACAAGGCCACTACGTGTTCCCATACCTGGATGACTGGCTTCTCATGGCACCCTCCAAGGAGGCACTGATGATGGCCATTCACTGCACCCAGTCCCTTTTTCAATCACTGGGTATTCTCATCAACTATGAGAAGTCACTCCTGGTGCTGTCCCAGAAACTGCAGTTTATAGGAGCAGTTCTGGACACCGTCAGAGGGAAAGCTTTTCTTCCCTCGGACAGAGCAGAACATATCCGATCCCTCATCAGGGACTTGTCGGTGAAGAAGACCGTCCCGGCCAGATCGGTCCTTCGCCTGCTCGGACACATGGCTGTGGCCATTGCAACAGTCCCACTGGCATGTCTCCTCATGCGGGTAACCCAGTGGATGCTAAGGGTGCAATGGGACCAAAGGCAAGACCATCTGCAGCAGCCGATCCAAATCACGAGTGCCGTAATTTGGGATTGGCAATGGTGGCTAAATCCGGGGAACCTCTCTGCAGGGATTCCCTTCACAGCGCCGTCTCCAACTGTGACACTCTCCACGGATGCCTCAGGGCTCAGGTGGGGAGCACACCTGGACGGTGTTCGGTCTCAGGGCCTGTGGACAGCCCAGGAGTCTCATCTCCACATCAACATTTTGGAAATGAGGGCAGTCCTTTACGCTCTGCAAGCCTTCCAGTCAGAGATTCCACCGGGTACACTCCTGTTACAGACAATACCGCGGTGATGTATTACCTCAACAAACAAGGAAGCACTCACTCCTACCCACTTTGCAGGGAGTCCATGAGAGTGGATATCACAACAGGGCGCAAACCTAATTGCAATACACGTCCCGGTTGTGGATAGCACCGTCGCAGACAGTCTGAGCCGCTCTCAGGCCAGAGTCCACGAGTGGGAACTTCTACAGGAGGTGGAAGAGGATCTGTTTCACAGATGGGGCACTCCAGAGTTAAACCTTTTCGCGTCCCCATCCAACGCAAAACTGCCCAATTTTTGCTCGCTAGATCCAGGGCCTGGTGTTTTCTGGCGAGACGCGTTGTCCCTCTCCTGGGCGGGCAGATTCCTCTATGCCTTCCCTCCTTTCCTGTTGATCCAGAGAGTTCTCTTAAAACTTTGCAGGGAGCAAGCGACGCTCATTTTGATCGCGCCTTTCTAGCCCACACAGATTTAGTTCCCTCTTCTGCACCAGCTATCCCAGGAACCTCCAGTTCCTTTGCCAATCAGCTCCCATCTATTGTCTCAGGAGGCGAGTTCATTGGTCCACCCAGACTTACGTTCATTGAACCTGCACGTTTGACTCCTAGAGACATAGCCATGATGCGATACGGGGTCTCGCAAGAAGTGGCAGACGTACTCTCTGCCGCCAGAAAACCGGCAACCCACGCGGTGTATGCCATGAAATGGCGTAGATTCTGCTTGTGGGCTCAAGTGCGCGGCTTTCCACCGTTAGACTGTCCCGAGAAGCTGGTTCTGGACTACCTGCTTTCCCTTTTCCACTCTGGACTGGCTTACTCCTTGATTAAAGTGCACCTTTGTGCAATTTCTGCTTACCATGCCCCAGTAGGCCATCGGACGGTAGCCCAGCTGGACACTACTCGTGCCTTCTTAAGGGGAGTCCTCCACCTTAGGC
The DNA here is from genome assembly GCA_016271365.2 of Neoceratodus forsteri. NCBI lineage: Eukaryota > Metazoa > Chordata > Ceratodontiformes > Ceratodontidae > Neoceratodus > Neoceratodus forsteri. The sequence continues at coordinate 579,029,864 of CM028138.1, forward strand.
CGCCCATCAAGGACCCCAATTCCTCCTCGGGAGTTACCTTTCGTCCTGAAGCAGCTTACGCTGCCACCTTTTGAACCAGCTGCGGATTGCGAGCTGCGTTTTCTCTCTTGGAAAACATTCTTAGTTGCTGTTACTTAGGTGAGAAGGATCTCGGAGTTGCATGCTCTTATGTGCAAAGAGCCTTATTTGGTTTTCCATCAGGACAGGGTATCCTTAAGGAGAAACCCAAAGTTTTTACCTAAGGTGGTTTCAGCCCTCACCCTTAACCAGGATATTGATTTACCAGTGTATTTCCTGAGGTACACTAATCGAGGAGAAGCCCTTCTGCACACCCTTGACGTGCATCGGTGCCTCAGATACTATCTGACCAGAACCAAACAGTTTCGAAAGGCGGACCAACTTTTCGTCTCCTTTACTCACAGGATGAAAGGAGCTCCTGTCTTCAAACAGCCACTCTCGAGGTGGCTCATCCAGTGCATCACTTTCTGTTATGACAAGCACAATAAGCCCTTCAAACAACATGAAGTCTTGCTATATTATGACATATGCAGTTTGTCCCAGCCTTAGAACTGCTCCGGAGGTGAAAGAGTTAACTTCCATGCCAGGCATGGAATCTTGAGCGCGAGCTCGGTTGAAAAAACTCTGTCTGTTGTTCTTCAAACTGAAACTGTCAGATTCTTTACTCCGCCTCACTGAACAGTCGCTCCGGAGATTCCTCCTACTGCTCGGTTCATTTGTCGGTTAAAAAAGTGTTATTTCTCATTTTTTAAACCGCATTTATATATTTTAACCGCAACGGTCGGTTCAAGCTCTGTCTGTGGTATCGTAAGTAATAGATAGGTTTTACATTTCTCTGTGTGGAACTTGCAAACGTTGTTATCGGTTCGGTTTGAACCGATCAGGTTGTTGTTAAAACTTATTAAATTACATTTAGAGTGCGGTTCCCGGTTCTTATCGGTTCTAAAAAAACAGATTTCATTCGTTTTTTCCGACCCGTGACACGGTTGGGAACCGATAAGGGTGTCTTTTGGCAATTTGCGGAAAAGGGCAAGATTTTTGGTTAGGCTGGCATTGTGTCTGAAACCCAAAAGAAAACTGGGCCCACTGGGTTTCAGCACTGTAGTGTCTGTGGGAAGCCTTTGCCAAAGGCTGCCACACACACATGTGTTTATTGTCTGGGGTTTGACCACCTTAAATTAGACTGCCAGATTTGCAAGAATTTCCCTGCAGCTACCCTGGATAAGAGAGTTGGTAGGCTCAGGGAGCGAGGCCAAAAAGTCCGCTGACCCGGATGGCCAGCCCGGTTCGGTGCCAACCGAACCGGAGGGAGTGCCCTCTGACCAGGGCGATACTTCCTCGGGCAAATGAAGAGCTGACTCGGAGGAGCCAGTTCCAGCAAAGAGGACTAGAAAATCAGCAGGTGTGGAGCCAAAATTTCCTTCTCCAACCGCTGCAGAGATAGTCAAAGCGATCCAAATTGTCCAGTCGCTTTCCCCGGTTCTGTCCGAACCGCCACCATCAGGTAAGCGGTCGGTTCCACCGGTTCAAGAATATGATATAAAGGAATTTTATGAACCGGAGGAGGGGGAGGAGGATTATGAAGAGAGTAGAATGTGATTTGAGAAAGTCTGGATGTGCCATTGAACGGACATCTCCCAGACAGACCTTCAGAGTGTCTCCCCTAGACTTTCTGAGTCCCTTCTCATTTTCTGTTTTATAAAAGTTGCTGAAACCCTCCAGCTCCCTTTGGAAGAAGCTGTGGATGAACAGGAGGAGCCTGACTATGTGGAAATGATGGATATCCCAAAGTCCAGGAGATTGTCTATTCCTTTACATAAATCTTTTAGGAAACAGACAATAAAAATTTTAAAGCTCCTAATTCTTTACCTCCTGTGGATAAGAAAATGGACAGGAGGTACACATTGTCAGGCCCTGATACGGAGTTCCTTTCACAACAATGCAGCCATGTTGGGGTAGTGCAGGCTGCAGCCTGTGATAAGGCAAATATTCCCTTGGCTTCACACACCCCTGACAAGGACTCTAGGAGGATTGATGCCATGGCAAAGAAACAATACATGGCAGCATCCTTGGGACTCCAGACAGGCAAATGATATGGCTATGTTGCAAGATACCAGAAATCCAGATGGGATACTGTTATGGCTTTAGCGAAACAGGTCCTGGCCAGCTGCCAAGGAGCTGGAACAGGTGGCTGCTGATGGTATTGAGGCATCCAAGGTGCAATTCCATGCTTCAGTGGACTCTAATGATGTGTCTTCAAGAGTCATGGCTACATCTGTGGCTTTTCGTAGAATGGCTTGGCTCAGGTGTACTAGCCTGTCACAGGATACCCAGGCTAAGGCCATGGATTTTCCTGTTGTGGGTAATTCTCTGGGGAGCAGACAGAGAATTACATGAAGAAAATGGATGAGTATAGGACCACTTATAGGAGTGCACAGGCCAAGGACAGGCAAGCAACTCCTCGAGGCAGCTTTCAGGGGCAGGGCAGGCCTTTCTCAGGCCTTTACCAAGCCCAGGCCTCCTCTTCAGCTTATGCCCAGAGGGGGTTCTTCAGAGGGAGAGGCAGACGGGGTACGAGCAGGCCTGCTCCCACCCCTCAGCCTAAAGCCCCTGCCAAACAGGCACCCTGAATGGATGCCCAGGGCCGATTCTCCATTACCTGTAGGGGGCAGGCTGGCTTACTTTGTCCAGGACTGGGAGTCTTTAACATCAGACAAGAGGGTCCTGGAAGTAGTAAGCCAGGGACTGGTTCTCAGCTTCAAAAAATTTCCAAAGATGAGAACCAGATCCTTTCCACCTGCAAATTCATTAGAGGCTCTTGCTTTGGAAACAGAAGTCTCAACCCTCCTGGCTCTCAGAGCTGTAGAAAGGGTTCCTCCCCTACACCAGGGCAAAGGACTGTACTCCAGGTACTTCCTTACACTAAAAAAGACAGGAGAATGGCGGCGCATCCTGGATCTAAGATACCTAAACAAGCACCTTTTAAAACCAAAATTCAAAATGGTGACTCTGGGAATTATTTTACCCTCCCTAAGGCCAGGGGACTGGCTAGCATTCCTGGACCTCAAGGATGCCTACTTCATGTTCTCATCAAGCTCCCACCCGAAAGTACCTCAGATTCGAACTGCCCTCAGGCCATTACCAGTTCAGAGCAATGCCCTTTGGCCTTACCTCTGCCCCAAGGTATTCACAAATGCCTGACAGTAGCAGTTGCTCACTAAGAAGGCAAAGATTGCCATCTTTCCTTACCTGAATGACTGGCTCATAGTGGGTCAGTCTCAGACCAAGTCAAATCACACCTTCAGGTTACCCAGCAGCTGCTTACATCTCTAGGTTTTCTTCTCAATCTTCCAAAGTCAGTTCTAGAGCCTGTTCAGCTACTCACCTTCATAGGCACAGAACTGGACACAAGCAGGCCAGAGCTTTCCTTCCTCTAGAAAGAGTAAAAGACCCTGGTGGCTCTGGCCTCCTCCTTCACTCTGCAGGTCTCTCGACCAGCAAGGCACTTTCTACAGCTCCTAGGGCACATGGCTGCTTCCACAGCTGTAGTGCAAGGAGCAAGATTTCAGATGAGGGACATTCAGTTCCATTTGAGAGCCTTCTGGTCTCAAAGGAGATCCTCTAACCAAACTGATCCCAGTAACTCGAACCCTGATCCAGACCCTGCAGTGGTGGCAGGATCAGAGCAATCTGAGGCAGGGGTTCCTTTCATCCCTCAATCTCACTCCTTGACCCTTACTACAGATCGTCCCTCTTGGGATGGGAGCTCACATGAGCGACCTCACCACCCAGGGATTGTGGTCCCTCAGGAATCTCTGCTCCACATCAATCTGTTGGAACTCAGAGCTGTTTTCTAGCACTTCAGGTTTTCTGCATCTGTTCAGAACAAAGTGGTACAGGTCAGAACAGACAACACCACTACAATGTGGTACATCAACAAGCAAGGGACACTCTGTCTTGACCTTGTGCACTGAGGCAATGAAGTTGTGGTCTCTGGCTTATTCCCTGAACACCTCCCTCATGGCAGTTCACCTCCCAGGCAAGGACAATGTCCTGGCAGATGCTCTCAGCAGGATTTCCCAGGGCCATCACGAATGGTCACTGGATCCCCTAATACTGGGGTTAGTATTTGCCAGGTGGGGCACCCCTCAGATCTTTTTGCAGCCCCAGGCAATCGCCAACTTCCGCTTTTTTGTTGCAGGCCCCCAGTGTTGGGCTCAGTCCCTCTGGATGCCTTCCTTCTCGATTGGGAAGGAGTTCCTCTATGCCTTTCCCCTTCCCTCTCTTGTTCAGGTGCTAGTCAAATCAGATCTCAACCTTGCAAGATGATTCTGATTGCTCCAGATTGGGTCAGACAGCCCTGGTATCCACTCCTTCTGTCCTTAGCAGTCCACCTTCCCTGTGTCTCCCCAGGAATCACAATCTGTTAACCTGTGCCCAGGAGAGTTTGGTATCCGAATCTCAAATCCCTCAACCTCAAGGCCTGGCTCTTGAGGAGTTAGAGATTCTGACCTACACCTTTCTCAAGGTGTACTCGAAATCTTGAAAGCTTCTAGGAAGCCTTCCACCAGGGCTACTTATAATTCTAAATGGAAAAGGTTTTCCATATGGTGCTCTGGGAAGCATATTTCCCCAGTATCTGCTGATTTGCCCACAGTCCTGGACTATATGGTCCATCTAAATACTTTGGGGCTGAGGCCAGCTACCCTGAAAGTGCATTTGGCAGCTGTCTCAGCTTTTATTTCAGCAGGAAAGCCCTCTTCTCTTTCTGCTTACCCTGTATTCTCCAAGTTTTTCAAGGGATTGCTTCACACCAACCCTCCATTCAGGGACCCTGCTCCTGGCTGGGATCTTAATGTTTGCATTGCTCAGCTAATGCAACCCCACTTTGAGCCTTTGTCTTCAGCAGAGCTTAAGTACTTGACTTGGAAAACTGTGTTTCTAGTAGCCATCACTTCTGCCAGGTGCATAAGTGAATTACAAGCTTTGTCAGTGGAGCCTGATTTTATCTCCTTTCACAGAGATAAGGTAGTCCTCAGGACTAACAGGAAGTTCTTGCCTAAGGTGGTTTCAGATTTCCACCTTAATCAATCTATATCTCTTCCAGTGTACTTCACTGACCATTCCTCCTCTGGCGAGAGGCTGCACAATTTAGATGTAAAGAGAACCCTTAGTTACTACATAGAGCGTACCAAGGGTCACAGGTTTGACTCCCTCCAACTGTTCCTCACTTATGAGGTTGGTAAAGGGAAACCTGCCACTAAAAGATCCATTGCCAGGTGGATTGTCTCTGGCATCCAATTTTGCTATCAAAAACTGGGTAAGGTTCCCCCTTCAGGCCTGAGGGCTCTCTACCAGAGGTACAGCTGCGTCCCTAGCTGAGGCCAGGGACATCCCTATCTTAGAGATATGTCAAGCAGCTACCTGGAAAACAGTACACACTTTCACCAAGCATTACTCCCTGGACATCCAGGCTAGGAGGGATGCTCGGTTTGGCACAGCTGTGCTTCAGAGCCTATCTCCTAAGTAGGTTCTGTCCCTCCTCCATGGAGGTACTGCTGTGTAGTCTGCATATGTCATAATATAGCAAGACTTCATGTTGTTTGAAGAAAAAATTACTCACCTTAGTAATGTTGTTTCTTCTAATGGAGTCTTGCTATATTATGACCTGCCCCTCTCAGAACCTCTGCTCTTGGGATGGGGTGGGCAGTGCAGTGTTGGTACTTAATGATGCCCACCTTGTGTTTTTCACCCCTCCTTTTTGGGGTGTTTGGGTGTTGTATTTTATTTTTTTGATCCCCTGACTTGAGTCTTGGTTTTGGGACCAGAAAAATGTGTTAATATTTTAGTAGCCAGTTGGCTAGTGTAGGTTTACAGCTTCCACACAGAACCTTAGTGAGTTTTGCTCGTAAAGATCTGACAGTTTCAGTTTGAAGAACAAACAGACAGAGTTTTTTCAACCGAGCTCGCGCTCAAGATTCCATGCCTGGCATGGAAGTTAACTCTTTCACCTCCGGAGCAGTTCTAAGGCTGGGACAAACTGCATATGTCATAATATAGCAAGACTCCATTAGAAGAAACAACATTACTAAGGTGAGTAATTTTTTTCTTACCGTAGCGGTCAAGGGTCATTCCACAAGAGGGGTGGCTACTTCTTTGTGGGGTTAAAACGTTCCACCTCAGCTATTTGCACTGCAGCTACTTGGAGCTCTGTGCATACCTTTATCAGGCATTACAGTCTGGACATTGCATCGGGCCGAGGCGGGTTTGGTCTGAGCAGTCCTTGAGACTTCTGTCTAGGCTCGAGTAATATTGAGATCTCTACCTTTCCTCCTCCCAGTGGCGCATGATTGCCACTATTGCTTGGAAATCAGTCCTAATGGTGTAACCTGCTGCAAGAGCTGTATCTCGAAGTAAGATAGTACAGTTATGTAAGAACTTACCGTGACAGTAGATCTTCGAGAACAGCTCTTGCAGCAGGTACCTTCCCGCCTTCCATCCCCCTTTTTGGAGGTAGTATTCAATACTTTTTGCCATCTGGTGGCAGATCCTCGGTCTCCTCTTCCAATGTCATCCAGTGGCCAGGAGTCTCCGGTGGAAGAACTGAGGATTATGGGGGGACCACCTCCTTATGTACTATGCCTGATGTCGGGGGCAGGACCGACATCAAAGTCGGTCCCCGCTGAAGACTGCTAGCTAGAAAATTTCCGTGGCGTCCTGGCGCTTGCCGGCTTCAGTCCTAATGGTGTAACCTGCTGCAAGAGCTGTTCTCGAAGATCTACTGTTACATAACTGTACTTTCAAGATGGTAATCCTGCAGCGCCTCCCCCCATGCTCCATCAAGAAGACTGACTCTGTTCCCTCGATATGCAGGATGGCTTACCTCCACATCTTGGTACTGCTAGTCCACAGGAGGTTCCTGCGGTTCTCCTTTCAAGGGGGAGCATTACCAATTACGAGCCTTGCCCTTTGGGCTTTCCTTGGCACTGCGGGTCTTCAGGTACCCTGCAGTGGTGGCTGCAGCTCTCAGGCACCAGGGTCATTACTTCTACCCCTATCTGGACAGTTGGCTCCTAGCAGCCCCCACCAAGGATCTGCTTCTGACCACCCTGACAAACACTTTCCTTATGTTCAGAGATCTGAGAATTGCGCTGAGCATCACAAAGTTGTCCCCCTGGCCCTCCCAGCGTCTGCAATACATAGGGGCCATCTTTGAAGCATCATAGGGAAAGGCCCCCGACAGGGCAGCTCAACTCGAGATGCTGGCTCAGAAGATTTCTTTTTCCCGCCAGGTTCCGGCTTAGACAGTGCCGCAGCTCCTCAGTCACATGGCGGCGGCCATAGTGACAGTACCGTTTGCTCGATTATTTGAGAGTTCCATAATGGACTCTCAAGAGTTCAGTAGGACCAAAGGTCAGACAACCTTGATCAGCCCGTCCGAATCTCCAGCGCAGAGTCAGACCTTCTTTTGGTGGCTGATTTCCCCCAATTTGAAGCGGGGAGTTCCCTTTCAGAAGGGTTTCCCCCAGCAAATCTTGAAGACTGACACATCAGGTGTAGGATTGGGAGCCCATCTCCAAAACCAGCAAACAGGGCTCCTGGTCTCTGGAACAGAGCCTGCATATCAACGTCTTAGAGATGAGGGCAGTTCTTTATGCTCTCCAGGTGTTTCAAATGGATCATTCTCCAGGTCCTTTGTCGATGCAGACAGACAACATGTCCGTCGTCTTTTACATCCACAAACAGTGGGACCCACTCTTATCTTCTGTCCAGAGGCCACGAGTGTGTGGTTCTGGGCCACAGAACATGGTCTATCCCTCACAGTGGTCCATGTTTCAGGAATCCAAAACACCATGGCAGACAGACTCTGCTGCTCTTGGTCCAAGGTGCACAAGTGGGAGCTCCAACAGTCCATAGTGGAAAACCTGTTTGAGGATGGGAATGTCCAGATTTAGACCTTTTTGCATCCCCGTCCAATGCCAAACTGCCCAATTTCTGCTCGCTAGATCCAGGGTCTGGTGTTTTTTGGCGAAACGCGTTGTTCCTTTCTTGGACAGGAAGATTTCTGTATGCTTTCCCTCTTCTTCAAAAGGTCCTCCTCAAGCTGCAAGCAGAATGTGGACATGATTCTAATTGCTCCAGTCTGGTCACGTCAGATTTGTTCCTGCTGCTGCAACAGCTGGCGGTGGACCCTCCGGTCATCCTGCCCCTATTCTCCCACTTGCTGTCCCAGGAACAGGGTTCTCTGGTCCATCTGGATCTCAGATCCCTACATCTACATGCATGGCTCCTACAGACATAGTTACAACCCATTTTGTAGTCTCCTCAAGGGTCACAGAAGTTTTGGTCACAGCTCAGAAACCTTCTACTAGGGCTACTTACACCATGAAATGGAAGCATTTCTACCTACGGGCTTCCGCTCATGATCTGGACCCATTCTGCCCTGTTAATTCTATCCCGGAGTACCTACTTTCCCTCTTGGATGCTGGCCTCCATTATTCCTCCATTAAGGTCCACATTTCGGTGATCCCAGCCTATCATACACCTGTGGGGACGAATACGTTGCCCAACTGGACCTGCCCCATACCTATTTACGTGGCATATTGCATCTAAAACCTCCCATTAGGGACCCATGGGATCTTTTATTTTTGTTAGAGAAGCCTACCCTGCCCCCATCTGAACCAGCTGCGGACTGCGAGCTTAGCTTTCTGTCATGGAAAGCATTATTTTTAGTTGCTGTTACTTCCGTTCAGAGGATTTCCGAGCTGAAGGCTCTTATGTGTAAACAGCCCTACCTGTTTTTTCACAAGGACAGGGTGTCATTGAGAACCAATCCTAAGTTTCTTCCCAAAGTGGTGTCCGAGTTCACCCTCAATCAGGACATTCACTTGCCGGTGTATTATCCGGAGTATGCAAACTGGGAAGAAGCCCTCCTTTTATACCCTGGACATTCATAGGATTCTGCGCTATTATGTGGATCACACTAGATCCATGTCATCGAAGCAGTGGTCAGGAAGCATAGTAAAACCAGGAACAGTTGTAGAATTCGCTAAAAGTATTTATTTGTACTAGCAGTAACATAAAAAAATAAACTTGTTCCATATAACTATTTACAAAGGAAGACTAAATAGAGAAGATCCATCAGAGTTTTCCTTCAGTCTGTGTGTGTCTTGCAAGAAATTGCAGCTTTGTTTTTATAAGTCCTTGCAACTCCCCCCAACAAGCATCCTGTTTTTTCTAAAATGCTCTTGTATATTTCAGGCAGGAACACAGTTTCCCAGAACTGAGGCCCCTTTTCCACAGCTTCTGAAAAAATGGCTTAAAAATTGCATTTCAGGTTAACCCCTTGAGTTCCCAATAGCTTTTTGCAATCAACTCAAACTATAATTATAAACATTTCAACAGTAACACTATGTAATTGCTAAACAAAGGGATCCCAAATTTCCACATAATGATTTGTATATATTTTTATGCCAGCAGATATGCAAGGGGAGAAAAGACAAACAGCAAGGGAAGACTGAGATAGCGAGAGGCAAATAATTGCGAGACTGACAGGGTTATCAAGTCCTAGGTCTCACAAGAAAATCTGGTTGCGCAACTAGACAGACACGAGACAGGAAAAGAAAGGACAGAACAGATCCCTGCATTAAAACTCTCCATAACAACTGGGTCAGGGTCCTCTTTAACCCTGTCACAGTCCACAAGGAAGTCTGAGCAACTGTTCGTCTCCTTTGCCCCAAGGTCATTAGGCTTACCAGTGGCTAAACAGATGCTCTCAAAGTGGCTAGTAAATTGCATCACTTTTTGCTACGACCAACCCTTATCGGACTCGGTTAAGGGTCACTCCACAAGAGGGGTTGCCGCTTCGTTTGCATCCCTCAGGAATGTTTCGACAGCTGACATTTGCGCTGCTGTTACTTGAAGCTCAGTGCATACTTTAATCAAGCACTACAGCCTGGATATTGCCTCTCGTAGGAGAGCAGGCTTCGGCCTTGCAGTCCTTCAAGGACTCCTCTCATGAAGGCTCTCGTTAAGTTTGGCTCCTCCACCCTTTTGACCTGGGTCTCTCTGATACTGCTTGGTACTCTGTCCTTATTGTGTAGCCTACTGCAGGAGCTCCAACTCTAAGTAAGATAGTAAAGTTACGTAAGAACTTATCGTACCAGTAGATCTTTGAGAAGAGCTCTTGCAGCAGGCGTTGCTTTCCCTCCCTCCTTCCCCCTGGTCTTTTTGTTTGGGAACCGTCGAACCCCCTTGGTTCTCCAAGTCCCTTTTTTTTTTGCTTAGCCGGGTCTCCAGCAGGAGAACTGAGATGGGGCTGAGGACCATCCCCTTTATACCACTGGTTGGCGTCAGAGGTGGTCCCCGCTGTGGACTGCTAGCTAAAAGTTTTCTGTGGCATCCTAGTGCATGGCGGCATTGTCCTTATTGTGTAGCCTCCTGCAAGAGTTCTTCTCAAAGATTTGTTACGGTAAGTTCTTACATAACTGTACTTTTTCAATTTTAAGTTATATTTTACTTCAGAGCGTTGTGGTTCTAACTCCAGTAATGCGAAGAATATTCCTAACTTTATGCAGTAAGCCTGAGGGGTTGCACTGTCCAGAGAGATAGAACACATGCAAATGATGGAACACTTTGCATGTGAGCATCTTTCAAACACTGCCTCTTCTAACAGCCTATGTTCTAACCTCTCTAGATTTTTCTCCGCCTGAAAAGTCTGATCGCTCGGAGTCCCATTCGTTCACTTTCTCCTGCGTGAAGAAAACTTCAAATACTACTTATAAGTATATTTTTTCATTTACTGCCTCTACTATTTGTTTTGTATTATTAATCTAGTTTATGGTTACATTTGTTATTTTCCCGGTTCCTCTCGGTTCGGTATGACCGCGGGGGAACCAGGTTAGTTTCTGTTAAAATCAGGGTTCTCTGATTAAAGAACTGCCTTAGTTATATATTTAAAACTTGTTTTATTGAATTTTTTGTAACCGATAATTCTCGGTTACCAGAACCGCTGACCCGGTTCGATACCGCCATATCGGGTTCGGTTACATCGGTTCCTTCTCGGTTCAGGAACCGATCATTTAAAAAAAAAAGGCATTTGTTGTTTAGCAGTTGTTTTTTTTCTCTATTTTTACATCATGTCTGAGAAACCCAAAAAGTGAACCGATGAACCCTGATTCAAAAACTGTGCCTAGTGTGGGGAAGTATTTGCTAAAGCAGATAAGCATACTTTATGTGTGATTTCTTTGGGTTTTGACCATCTTAAAGAGGAATGTGAAGTGTGTAAGACATTCCCAGATAAAATATTGGAAAAAAGCCTTGAAAGGCTCAAGAAAAAGTTTGCAAAGGGTCCCTCTGGCTCTGACCAGCCGATACCCCAAGATTCTGTGGCTGAACCCACATCTGCTTCTGTGCCTGCCCCTGAGATGGGCAAAAAGGGCACAAAACGAACACATGAACTGGCTGACTCCCCAGTTCCTTCTAAAAAAGTAAGAAGTTAAAGCACACAGAACCCTCGCTTGCCAAACCGGGGACTTCTGTGCCTGCTCTGCCTGTACCAATGGCCCAAGAAATTGCTCAGGCCTTTAAAATAATTCAGTCTTTACAGGCAATAGTTCCTCCTCAGCAGCCTCCTGCCCCTACCCAGGGTCCCCAGGCTGGCAGCAATGTGCATCCACCCCCTCAAGACTGAGGGGATCAGTTTGATGATGATGATTACAGTGATGAGGAGGGACTAGTCGAACCAGAAGTGTCCCCTGAACAGGACTTTGGTTTGCCTCCAAGGGTGATTGAGGATTTTCCATCGCACTTTACTTTCATAAGGAAAATGGCAGCTGCACTAGACATCTCCACTACCGAACAAGTTGAGGATGAAGAGGAGGTAGACTATTTAGAGATGATGGGGCTGACACCCACAAAGGCTCTTCTCCTACCAGTGTGCTAATTCTTTAAGAAGGATGCCTTAAAGATTCTATAAACACTGAATTCCACTCCTCCTATAGACAGAAGGATGGACAGAAAATACTAATTAGAGAGGGAGGGAGCTGACTTTCACTTCTCCCATCCAGACCACATGGGAGTTATTCAGCAAGCTACTTGCGACAAGGCCAGGGTTCCTCTGTCCTCACATCCTCCGGACAAGAACTCCAGAAAGATTGACAGCATGGCCAAAAAGGGTACCTGTCAGCCTCTTTGGCTATGGATCAGGCTACCTTCCTGGCATATGCTGCCCAGTATCAAAAGTCACTGTGGCAGTCAGTCCTGGCTATGTCCCAGAAAGCTCCCTCGCCCTTGTCAGATGACCAGGCTGAAACTGGCAGGTTTGGGGTGCAGGCAGCTAAGTACCAATTCCAAATGGCTGCTGACACCGATGACACTGCAGCCATATGGATGGCGAATATGGTGACACAGAGGAGGTTTGCATGGCTCAGGGCCACAAACTTTACTCAAGATACCCAGTCTAAGGCCTTGGATTTTCCTCTAGAGGGGAATTCCCTTTTTGGGGAATCCACTGTGGCATACATGAAGAAGATGGATGAGTATAAGGCCACTTACAGAAGCAACTCTGCCAAGGAGAGAGCTTCACCATCCACCAGGCCTTACGGAAGGGGAGGCCGAGGCAGGTCCTTTTATACCAGGCCTTTCTTCCAGCCAGTGGCCTTACCCCTGTACTAGCAGTGTCCACAGCAGGGATATGCCAGGGGCAGGGGAAGAAGGGGCTCAAGATGAGGATCCCAAGCTCAGCCTCAGCCACAATCAAAACCGATCCCCTGAGCCACAGGCCACTTCTTCCCTACCTGTAGGAGGCAGACTGTCTCACTTCCTCCATGCTTGGCTGAACATCACCACAGACAAATGGGGTCTGGAGGTAGTGGGTCAGGGTCTGTCTCTGGAATTCAAATCCCTCCCTTCTCAGAAAATCAGAGTTTTCAGCTCTCCCCTCCCTAGCAGAAAAGACACTGCTAGAGGTAGAGGTTCAAAACCTGCTACAGCTGAAAGCAGTAGAACCAGTTCCAAAGTCTCTGAGGGGAAGGGGTTTTTATTCCAGATACTTCTTAACCATAAAGAAAAGTGGGGAGTGGCGGCCTATATTGGATCTTAGAGCTTTAAACAAGCACCTGAAGAAACAAAAGTTCAAAATAGTAACTCTAGCTGTGATTTTGCCAATGCTCCAAAAAGGGAGACTGGCTGGCATCACTGGACTTAAAGGATGCCTATTTCCACATCCCCATAAGTGATTCTTACCTGAGATATCTCATATTCAGACTCCCTTAAGGCCACTACCAGTTTTCACCCCTGCCTTTTGGCCTTTCTTTGGCCCTAAGGGTATTCACAAAATGTCTTACTGCTGGAGTAGCACATCTTCGGAGACAAGGAATCACTTTTTTTCCTTATCTAGATGACTGGTTAGTGGTGGAAAAATCCCCACTGCGGGTACAGCAGGATTTGAAAGTCACCCAAGACCTCCTAGAGTCTCTGGGGTTTCTGATCAATCACAAGAAGTCTGCCTTCACCCCTACACAGGTGTTGCAGTTCATAGAAGCAGAAATAAATACCTTACAGGCCAGAGCCTATCTGCCCTTGGAAAGAGTACAAAGCCTTCAGTCAATGGTAAATTCCTTCAGGTTACACAAACCAAAAACTGCAAGACAGTTTCTTCAGCTTCTGGGCCACATGGCTGCTTCCATAGGTACAGTGCTCGGTCCAGATTCCACAGGAGGGACATCCAGTTCTGCCTCAGGGCTCACTGGTGTCAGAAAAAAAATACCTTTTTTCAAAATTCATTCCAGTAACAAGGGCACTGTTACAGGCTCTTTTGTGGTGGAAAGAGGAATCAAATCAAAGACAGGGAATTCCTTTTCAGAAGGAGAACCCCTCAGTAGTTCTCACAACAGATGCATCCCTATTGGGCTGGGGTGCCCATCTAGGGCAGCACACCACCCCGGGCACCTGGTCAATTGCAGAGTCCCTTCAGCACATGAACTTGCTGGAACTCAGAGCTGTTTTGCTAGCTCTATGACCCTTGTCTCCTCTAGTACAGGACAAGGTGGTACAGATCAGAACAGACAATACCACCGCAGTGTATTACATAAACAAGCAGGGAGGCACGAGGTCAGGCCGCCTTTGCACAGAAGCCATACGCATCTGGACTCTAGCTTATTCTCTGGGAATATCCCTGCAGGTAATCCACTTGCCAGGAAAAGACAACATCCTGAAAGATGCCTTGAGTCGAATAAATCAGGTCCATTAAGAATGGACCCTGAACAAACAGGTGGTACAGGTTATTTTCAGAAGGTGGGGTACTCCACAAGTAGACTTGTTCACATTCCACTAGAACCACCACCTTCCTCGGTATTAGTGCAGACCACCAGATCAGGGCACACTCCCTCTGGATACCCTGACCCTGGATTGGTCAGAGAGGTTCTTGTATGCTTTTCCTCTGGTTCACAGGGTACTGCTCAAGCCCAGGTCCCATGCAGTATCAATGATCTTGCTAGCTCCAGATTGGCCAATGCAGTCATAGTACTCTCTTCTGCTCTCCATGTCTGTCACCAAACCAATACACCTCCCTCGGAGGCACAACCTACTGACTTCCAACCAGGGAATCCTGTTGTATCCGAATCTTAAGTCCCTCATCCTCAAGGCCTGGTTCTTGAGGACATAGAATATGCTAAATTGAACCTCTCTCAATCTGTCTTAAACATTTTAAGAGCTTACAGAAAACTTTCTACTATGAAAACCTATTCTTCTAAATGGAAAATATTTTCAATTTGCTGCTCGAGTAGATCACTGATACCAGGTCAAGCTGGAGTTCCAGTTCTCCTGGATTATCTCTCCCACTTACGTTCCTCTGGTTTGCAATCCAGTTCATTGAAGGTTCATTTGGCAGGTTTGTCTGCTTACCTTTCTGCTGGGGCAATGGTAACCTTAGCTTCGGATCCTATTTTTGAAAGATTCTTCAAAGGCCTGAATTATCTGCATCCCCCTGACAAGGCACCAGTGCCAGCTTGGGATTTGAATGTGTGTATAGCTAAACTCATGGGCCCTTCCTTTGAACCCATGGCTACAGCTCGTCTAAAATATGTCACTTGGAAAACAGTTTTTCTCATGACAATGACTTCTGCAAGAAGGATTAGTGAGCTTCAGGCTCTCTATATAGATCAAGACTATATCTCCTTTCATAGGGATAAGGTAGTCCTTAGGACAAACAGAAAATTTCTTCCCAAAGTGATCTTGGACTTCCACTTAAACCAGTCTATCACGCTTTCTGTCTTTTTCACTTATCATACTACCTCTGGTGAAAGAAGACTCCACAGTTTGGATGTAAAAATGGCTCTCAGTTACTACATGACAGGACATAAAACAGCTGTTCCTGACCTATGGGGGTGTGGGAAAAGGTAATCCAGCCTCTAAAAGGTCCATTTCTTGGTAGATAGTCCAGTGTATCCAATTCTGTTACACCAAAGCGGGTAAGGAGCCCCCATCAGGATTGAGGGCCCATTCCACAAGAGGAACAGCTGCAACTTTAGCAGCTGCCAGGGATGTTCCGCTAGTGGATATCTGTAAAGCAGCTACCTGGAAAACAGTACACACTTTTACAAAACACTATAACCTGGATATTCTCTCCAGGAGTGATGCTAGATTTGGCACAGCAGTCCTGCAAAGTCTGTTTCCAAAATAAGTTCTGTGCCCCCCTCCAGTGGTACTGATTGGTAGTCTGCATAAAGTTAGGAATATTCTGAGCATTACTGGGGTTAGAAGAAAAAATTACTTACCATAGTAATCTTCTTTCTTCCCAGTGATGCTCAGATAGCAAGCAGTTTGTTATGGTAAGTATTTTTTTCCTTTTTACATCGAGGGAACCTACAATTATTTATTTATTTATTTAGTTTTTGTTTACTGGGTAGATTCACTAGCCAAAACATGACTATTTTCAGGCACTACCTGGGATAGTACAACAAGGAAAACATGAACGTATTACATCAATCAACAGTAAACAACAACTAGACAGAGAAATACAATGACTTAACATGAGTAAACAACATTGGATGCAAGTTTACCAAGACAGTGCAGTAAGCTCAACTAGAGCGTAATATAATATGGTACTAGGACAGGCAGTGGTAAGAACTCTACAGATAGAACAATCACAGGTTAGTAGTAGAGAGTAGGAGGACTGGCAAAGGGAGTGGAGGGAGAGAGGGTGTGAGGCGGGAGGATAGGGAGAGAGAGAAAAGAACGGAGGAAGAGCATAAGTGGAAGTGAGGAGTGGCAAGTTGGGTAGGTGGAGCACAGAAAACCCCAAGGTTTCAGGTGGGGTCAAAACAAGTACATGCATCAGTGAGAGATAAGTACCAGTGCAGTTCTTTTTTAAAACAATAATGGGACTCTGTTGAAGGGCTAGGGGAAGGGAGTTCCAAAGTTGAGGGGCAACGAATTGGAAAGCACAAGAGCCTTTAGATGTATGATATCTGGGAATAATAAGTAAGGACTTGTCAGCTGATCGAAGACCATGAGAGGATTTTAAAGGAGACAGTAAAGCAGCGAGGCTGGAGTTTTTCCCCTAATGACAGTGAGGGAGCCAAGAGAGTACTGCCTGCAGGCCAAGGAAGAGAGAGCCAGTATAGGTCACTGTACAGTTGGCAGTGGTGCTTTAGATGAGGAGACGACGAGGCACATCGGTATATATTGTTATATGCGACATCCCACTTGTGAAGGGTGGTTTTGTGAGCTGCTGCAAAAATAGGAGCCCCATAAGTAAGGGCAGGGAGCAGGATGCCTCTTGCAATAGCCACTTTGGCAGACGGCATTAATAAGTAACTTGTTTTATAGGCCACACCAAGTTTAGACTTGACAGCATTGCATGTGGGTAGTATGTGAGAACTGAAATCAAGGGATTGGTCTAGTAGGACTCCCAGGTATTTAAGAGACTTGGCTACCTCAATTTGTGTCCTGCCCAAGTCACTTACCATCAAGGGCACCGAGCAGGCCTTCAACTTTGGAGTAGAGCCTAATAGTAGGGCTTTCGTTTTCTGTTCAATCAGCACCAATTTGTGGGCCAACAGCCAGTCCTGTATGTTCGTGAAATCAGCAGAGAGATGTGAGTTTAGGCTCATCACACTTGTGGAGCTGATATAGAAAACCAGGTTGTCCGCATAAAGAATGGATGAGCAGTGTTGGATAACGTCAGCAATGTTATTTATAAAGACAGAGAAAAGAAGGGGCCCCAGAATAGAACCCTGAGGCACTCCAATGTTGATGTAGGAACTGTCAGACAGGGAGGAGTTAAAATTCACAACTTGGGACCTATTGGATAAATAGCTGCTATACCAGTCAACAACTGGAGAAGAGAAATTCAGCTAAGTGCAGAGAAAAGCAGGGGGGTGATCTACTAGGTTGAAAGCCTTAGTGAGATCAATACAGCTCCTGTAAATCGTCCAGCATCCATATTAGAGAGAGTATCAGTTGCAAATTTAAGAGCAGTCGATGTACTATGTCCCTTTCTAAAATCGTGCTGAGTTCCGGAGAGAAGATTCCATTTGGTTAGGTAGTCCTTTGGCAAGCCACAAGTTTCTCAGGTACCTTGCTCAGCTGATGAAAAAGAATATTCATAATGTACAAAAACATAACAAATTATGGATACTCTCAGTGGCCCTTGCTTTTAAAAGAATGTTATTAAAGAGTTGGAATGACCCAAATATACCTTTGCTTATGCAATGGTTTGATTCTATTGCTTGCTGGGTAAATAATGAAAGAATAAGTTACTCTGTGCTTAACAAAAACAAAACTTGTAATGATATTTGGGGTCCTTTTTTAAAGTTACTGTATGTAGTCTAGTTTGGTTGGACAGTCAGCTTAGATAAATATAATACTGATCTTTTAACAATATGTTATACATGGACTGATTGTAATATCATACGATCATTTTAGTTAGAAATTATAGAACATTTTTACAGAGTTGTTCAACTTTCTTATGTAATGTTATGCTATTTCAAACCTCAATAAAATTTGAATGTAAAAAAAAAGTACTTTGCTCAGGACCGAGAGAAGAGCAATGGGCCTGTAGTTTGAGATTTCAGCTAAACTTCATATTCCTCATTTGGGAACAGTTCTTTGTCATTTTGGTATGTCAGAAAGACCAAGAAAAGGATTGGATCTACAGGTTTTAAAAATTGTTTGAAGTGTCACAAAACTAGCTAAAGCAGACAACCATGACTTGTATTTAGGTCCATATCACTACCGTGTTCTCTGCAGTAAATATTGTTCAAAACAAAAAAAGAGAGCCAAAAGATTGGAAATTATGGCTCTCTAGTAGAACTTCTGAAAAGGGGTCTTCTTCCCAGGCTAAATCAAAAGATAAGTCCCATAGGGACTCCTCTGAGAACAAGTCAGATAAGCACAGTAACAATAAAAATGGTGACCAGCCAAGAAAAGAGACAAGAGGAATAGGTCACTGATCAAGTGCCTGCAAAAAAGAAATTTAAAGAAAAGCATACCACTGCCCCTCCCATGTTATAGTAAAGGGAGACACCACTGGCACAAAAAGAAAGTCACTTAGAAGAAAAAGAAAAAGTTTCTGACTTGGAAAAAGATTTACCCCCTGTCGAAGAAATGGCCAGTGCTCGGCACCTTTATCAAAACTGTACAGAGTACGGGCAATTTATTCTCTGGCCCTTCTACACCTGTGCACCATAGCACTTCTGTCCCTTCTTTTGGCCCATATTATTACTATGACATGGGAGATGGGGATGATGATGACGATGAGTCTGAAGGTCAGCCCCTGGAACCTGATGTGTCGCCAGACCACACATTTGATTCCTCACCAAATGGCCAGGAGGATTTCTCCTCCCTAGTTACCTTTTTGCAGCACATGGTGAATACTCTGGATCTCCCTACCCAGGAGACCACAGAGGGTAAAGAGGAGGATGAAGACTACAGAGAAATGATAGGTCTTCCACCTCCCAAAAAGATAGTGCTACCTATTTACCAATCTTTAAAGAAAACTACTATGAAATCACTTCAGACTCCCACTTTGTCTGGAGTAGACAACAAGATTGACAAGAAGTATCAGCTGGCAAGAAATGATGCTGATTTTCTGTATGTCAACCCAGGCCATGAAGAAGTGGTAAGGCTGTGGCTTGCAACAAGGCTAAAGTCCCACTATCCTCTCAGCCTCTTGAAAAAGTCCAGAAGACTGGACTTCTTGGCAAAGAAATCTGCTACCACAGCTTCTTTACTTTTGTGCCTATCTACTCTGTCAGGTATCAGAGAGCCTTGTGGGATTCGGGGCCATCTTGAATCAGAAATCTTATTTTTTTTTTTTTGTTAATCTATTTTCTCCCCTTCCCCTAGAGTGCTCCCTCCTGCTAGGTCACCCAGCCCCATCTCCCGCCTTACCTCACCACTTCCTCCATGGCTTACCCCCCATGGTGGGGCAGCAGGGATCCCTCAACCCGCTGGGACGGATCCGGTGCAGGGGTTACTGCCAATTGCGGGAGCGGGGCCTGCGGTGACCGGCAATCATCCTGCCGAGGAGTTATTTTTCCATTTTATCCCCTTCCCCAAGTGTGGCACGGCGGTGTGCAATGACTCCAATGGCCGAGCCACACATGCTCCCGTATGCGACACGCAGGGCAACTGTCCTGTAACCTCCCCTTACGTATGAGCCACTGGTGCCAGCCCCCAATCTCCACTATGGGTCTGGCATGCAGTGGTCTCCATCTCAACCCTTTCCGGGAGAAGAGAGCATCCTCAGAACGTTCGATCCTCTCACTCCCCAGCTGACCCCCGGCGGCCTGCTCACACCATGAACATGGGTCGCCAGCATGGCAGGAGGTAAGGCATGATGTCTCAGCCCTCCATGCCACTGGGCTGGCCCTGAGAACCAGAAATCTAATGAGATGGCACAGGATAGTGTTGAAACTGTGAAATCTGGATTAGAAGCCACTAAGTACCAGTTTCATATGGCTGTGGACAACAGTGATGCTGCTACCAGAGTCATGGCTCAAGCCATTTCACTCAGGTGTCTGGCTTGGCTAAGAACTAAAAATTTAACGCAGGATACCCAGTCCAAAGCTATGGACGTCCCCTGCAAGAATAATGCTCTTTTTGGGGATAAGACTGAAGCATATATGAAAAAGGTGAAAGAGTATAAAACCACCTATGAGAGCAACACTACAAAAGAAAAGGCCTCTACTTCCCAGAAACCCCCCTACAAGGGAAACAGAGGCAGGGGATTTTATCCTAGGGCTTTTTTTCCCCTATGCCAATGCCCATGGATTACTCCCAAATAAAAGGTTACTATAGAGGAAGAGGCAGGAGGGGCCAGAGGAGAGCTGCCACCACTCCTGCACCTGCTACACAGTCTAAGCCCTGACTTCAGCAACCAGGTTGCCTCCCCTCCTCCAGTAGGAGGCAGGCTCTCCCTCTACTTCCATTTTTGGAACCACATAACCACAGACAAGTGGGTTCTGGAGGTAGTGGAGGAGGGCCTATCCCTCCAGTTCAAAAAATGTCCACCTCTTGGGGGTCCATTGTTATCAAAACCCATCACTCCAACAGAAAAATTCTTACTGGAGCTGGAGGTAAATAATTTGCTATCAGCAAGAGTAGTGGAGCGGGTACCCTCTTCCCAAGTGGGAAAAGGACTCTACTCCAGATACTTCCTCACAGAAAAGAAAAATGGGGAGTGGCAACCTATCGTTGAACTCAGGTACTTAAACAGGTACTTACTGAAACCAAAATTCAGAATGATTACTCTCACAATGGTTGATTCATTCCCTGCACTGCTGCAGTGTGGACACACTGCACCGCTCCCCAGCCATAATGGTTTGCATCCGTTACTAGGCCTGAGTGGTGTAGTGTGGTCGGTGCCTTAGTGACTTGCTCAGGGTCACACAGTATGCAAGTGGGGCTGTGGGATTCAAACCCAGGACTCCAGGTTTGCAGCTCAGAGCCTTAAACCACTGCGCTGTACTCTGCTCTTCCACGAACAAGGCACCCTGGTCCATCCAGACCTCAGGTCTCTGCACCTTCATGCATGAATCCTGCAGACTTAGAAGTTGCCGACTTGAAGTTTCTCCACAGGTGGCAGACATCCTAGTGGCAGCCAGGAAACCTTCCACTAGATCCACTTATGCAAAGATGTGGGAGCGGTTCTGCATCCGGGCCACTGCCCGTCACCTGGATCCCTTTACCTGTCTGGAGAATCTTGTTCTAGAGTATCTCCTTTCTCTTTTGGACTTGGGCCTGAATTACTCATCTATTAAGGTGCACTTATCTGCCACCTCTGCATACCATACATCTACTGAAGGCAAAATGCTTGCCCAACTTGACCTTTCCTGCAGGGCATACTGCATCTGAATCCTCCAATCAGGGTCCTGTTCCCCCTTGGGATTGGCTGTTCATTTTAGAAAAGCTTACTTTGCCTCCCTTTGAACCTACCGCAAGCTGCGAGCTATGCTTTCTGTCATGGAAAACGTTATTTTTAGTTGCAATTACTTCTGCTCGAAGGATTTCCGAGCTTCGGCCCTGATGTGTAAAGAGCCTTAGTTAGTTTTCCACAAGGACAAGATGTCCTTGAGGACCAATCTTAAGTTTTTTCCCCCAAGGTGGTGTCTGAATTTACTTTGGATCAAGACATCCATCTGCCTGTTTATTACCCAGAGTATTCAAAGCGAGGGGAGGCTTTACTACATACTCTGGATGTTCACTGGATGCTTCGCTATTACCTTGACCGCACCCGAGCCATCAGAAAAACTGATCAGTTGTTTGTTTCTTTTGGCTTGAGAAAAGTTCAGTTTCAAAACAGTGTTTGTCCAAATGGCTTGTTCATTGCATTGTTGCTGGAAATACGATGAGCCTTTATTGGGCCCAGTTAAAGGTCATTCTACCAGGGGAGTAGCTGCTTCGTTTGCCTCATTCAGAAATGTGTCCAGCGCTGACCTTTCTGCACCGGCCACTTGGAGTTCTGTCCACACGTTCATCCAGCATGATAGTCTGATCACTGCATCTAGGTGCAGGGCAGGTTTTGCATTGTCCGTCCTACAAGGCCTGCTCTCCTGAATATTTCATGCTGACCTCTACTTCCTCCCAGCTGACCGTGTCAGTCCTTTCACTGCTTGGGACTCAGTCCTTATGGTGTAAGCTGCTGCTAGAGCCCACTCAAAGTGAGACAGTACAGTTACATAAGAACTTACCATAACAGTAGATCTTCAACAGGAGCTCTTGCAACAGGTGCTGCTTTCCCTCCCCATCCCCCTGGTGACCTCTTCTCCATCACTAGTACCTTTTCCTCAGTTTCTGAGGAACCCCTTGGTTCTCCAATCACTGTGCTTGCCAGGGTCTCTGGCAAGAAAACTGGAGTGCTGCTGGGGAACCGCCCCTTTTATACCATAGATGGACATCGGGGGCGGGCCTATGTCAGGGGGTAGTCCCCCGCTATATACTGCTAGCTAGAAGTTTTCTGTGGGGTCCTGGTGCCTGCCGGCTTCAGTCCTTATGGTGTAACCTGCTGCAAGAGCTCCTCTCGAAGATCTACTGTTTATGGTAAGTTCTTATGTAACTGTACTTTCCTCAAGCCAGGCTGCAGCGCAAGGATGACCTAGAACAGCCAGTCCTGGGCTCAGATCCAGTCAAGAGGGTGCTGTAGTGGTAGCTAGAGCTCAGCAACCTCCTGAGAGGGGTGCCATTTTTCATCCCACCCTTGCTGCAGATCCTCACCACAGATACCTTGGGCCTAGGCTGAAGAGCTCACCTAGGGGCCCACCAGGCTAAAGGGACATGGTCCAAGGCTGAGGGGGATCTCCACATAAATGTCCTGGACATGTGAGCAGTTCCATATGCTTTGCAGGCCTTCCAAACCCAGCTCTCCTCAGGCCCACTGCTGACCCAAACAGACAACTCTAGCGTGGTCCATTATATCAACAAATGGGGTGGGGACTCATTCCTATCCTCTGTGTTGGGAAACGATGAGGCTCTGGTATTGGCCATAGGCTATGGCCTGGAACTCTCAGCTATGCATGTTCCCGGCAAATGAAACATCTTCACAGACAGCCTAAGCCAGTCTTAGTCACGAGCTCATGAGTGGGAGCTTCTAAAGTCCATGGTGGAAGACCTGTTTGACTGGTGGGGTTGTCCAGAGATGGACCTTTTTGCGTCCCCCCACTCAATGCAAACCTTCAGTTTTTCTGCTTGCTCGCTTCAGAGCCTGGAGTTTTCTGGTGAATCAGATCTTGGAGTACTTGCTTTCCCTATCTGATGCTGGTCTGAAGTACTCCTCCATCAAGGCACATCTCTTCTTATCATGTACCTGTCAATGGCCGTACTGTGGCTCAACTTGACATACCTTGCAAATTTTTAAGCGGCATCCTGCACTTGAAGCCTCCAGTCTGCAATCTGGTCCTGGCTAAGGAGTTAAAAACTCACCCTGCCTCCATTTGATCCTGCCACAAGTTGCGAGTTACGCTAATGGTCATGGAAAGCATTATTTTTAGTTGCTACTACTTCTGCTAGAAGGATTTCTGAACTTCAGGCCCTCATGTGTGAGAAGCCATATTTGATTTTTCATAAAGATAGGACTGGCATGCAAAGACACCCTAAGTTTCCTCCCAAGATGGTGCCTGAATTCACTTTGAATCAATCCATCCATCTGCCCATATATTATCTTGAGCATACCAATCCAGGAGAAACATTGGTCCATATTTTGGAAGTGCATAGAATTTTGCAGTGCTGTACACACCAGACAAAGGACTGCAGGAAGTCCTTGCAATTATTTGTTTCCTTCGCTCCTGGGAAAGAGGGTGGTCCGGTGTCCAAACAGCATTTATCCAAATGGTTGGCTAATTGTATTGTTTTCTGTTACAGAAAGGTACGGTCAGGTGTTGTTCACAGCCATTCCACCAGAGGTATGGCCACCTCCATGGCATGTTTCTGTAATGCTTCAGCTGCAGAGATCTGTGCAGCTGCTACCTGGAGCACTGTCCATACCTTTACCAAACATTACGGTTTGGACATCGCCTTTAGGCACAGAGCAAATTTTGGCCTGGCCATTCTACAAGGCCTTCTCTCGTAGGTCTTTCTGGCCAACCACCCAGTCTGTCTGTCAGCCTTTGTCAGAACTGCTTGGGACTCATCCTACCAGTGTGGCTTGCTGCAAGAGATACTCTCAAAGTAAGGTAGTACAGTTACGTAAGATACCATAACAGTAGATCTTTGAGAGGATCCCTTGCAACAGGCCATGCATTTTCCTCCCTTCTTCCCCCTTTGCTTTCTTATGGTCTTCTATCTAGCTCTCCTCTTCCACGGTGGAGATTCTTCTGCTTTCCTTTTTACTCTAAGATTACCTCAGGTACCTCCTTGGTTCCCCTAACGGACTCCACTTTTGGTCTCCGGCGGGAGAACTGAGGAGGTTATGAGGGCCACCCACTCTTGTAGGACAGGCTGACATTAGAGGATGATGTCGGAGGTGGGCGGCCCCCTCTGGTAGACTGCTAGCTAGAAAGTTTTCCATGTGGTCATAGTGCGTGGCAGCTAAGCCCTACCGATGAAAGACTTGCCACTTAAAGTGCAGCGTAAATTCTTTGATCCAGATTTCTCCAATGTACTAAATGCAAAAAGAAAGGCAGCCTTTAAATTGGTGAAGCAAGGCAAAGAGAAAAATGTCAAGATCAATTTAAGGTTCCATGCAAAATGTGTGTGTGTGTGCGCGTGCGTGCGCACCCGAATATTCCCTGATCAGGGTTTTCAAATATTTGTAAGGTGGTTCCCATGTTGTCAAAACCAGGGGTCAACTGTCTGAAATTAGAGGTGGAGTCCACAGAGAGTGGGAAAACTGAGATGGCAAAATCAAAATGCAGCAACTTTACCAGTACATCTTAAGATCTGTCAAGACTGATCGTAGTAAGACAAAAAATTGATCAGGTGGAGACCAGAAATTCTCAAGTACTATCGGAGGAGGCAGCACCATGAGCTAAGGATTGTTGGGGTTCGTAATGCATGAATACACCTGAACCTGGGTTGGATTCCTACTTGTGAGGTGTTTAAAACTTCAACTGTTTACAAGGCAACTTATCGATTTCTTAATGGAAAGGGGGAGATGGACACCAGGCTGACTGCAAAGAGACTTTGCCGTTTAAGGGACAAATGGAACAGCTGGTGTCTGGTGATTGATTTGTTTTATTATAGGCACAAGACACTATCAAAGTGGGACATCATTTCAGACCCAAGGGGTCAGTTAGCTAAATGTAATTTCAATAACTTTGTCAGTAATAAACTGCAATCGCCCCAACATTTTACTTTATTGTAAGTAGTATCATAATCTCAGAATTAAATATTTGGGAGACATACTGCAATTTAAAAACCTATCAAATGAAAAAAAAAATGTATGTACTTCATTAAATACATCCCAGGTCATACCTGAAAATAGGCATGTGTTTGTCTAGTGTACTTACCTGGTTAACAAAAGCTAAATAAATAAATAAACAAACATCAGCTAAAGTTACAATAGGAAAAGTGACTTTGTTTAAAAAAAATATTTTTTCCATATAGGTGTTTCTTACCTCTGTCAGCAGGTCACGGCTGCTTGCCTGCCAGCCTACCGGACTCCGGGGTTGTTCAGGAACTCAGGACGCTATGTGTGTCTCAGAGGTCCCCCGGAGCTGGCCTGGAGGCTTCATCCTGCTGCAACCCCCATCATTTTCATATTTTCTCCAATTAGCCTGGGGCCCCAGACAGAGAGGCACATGTGTGTGGTGGTGTGCGTGTGCCCTCTTGCTCCGGTGATGGCCCCTTCCTCCCACCCCACTGGCCCAGCGCCTGGCTCCCTCAGCTTGTGCTGTCCCCTGGCCTCCACCACGAGGCAGCCAAGAGCTGAGGGAAGCCCAAAACCCTCCCCAGAGAGTAGAGCTGCCTAGTGGCAGCTCAATCCTGCACCGCTCCCTCCCTTCCCCAGGACTGACCACCGCCGGCTCATTCCCGAACTCAGGTCACCTGCATGGTGAGAGGTAAGGCATCCAGTGCCTCAGTCCTCTGCACCACCGAGCCGGCCAAAAAAAAAAAAACTGCTATAAAGGAAAAGAAAGTGAAACAAAGTTATTGTAAAGCCAGATGACAGTACCACCAAATAATTAGATTTTCAGGCGCCACCTATGTGTTCATAAGGTCATGATGATAAGCTAATCGGTGCACATTGCCCTGTGTATGAACTGCTCAGTTGAAAGTGTTATATATTCTCTTACTGTGTATGCCAGCATCTATGAAACAAAAATGTAATATACATTGATGTCTCATATTTCTTTCTTTATATATCAATTCTGAAATGACTATTAGACAAGACAACATCTGTTCATTAGGGCAGGATGCTAAGATAAGCGATGCACTTTTACTCTGTGTTAACTTTTCAGTCAGACATTTTACATATTGTCTGTCATACTGTGCCAGCACCTGTGAAATGTTTTAATCTATGCTGATGTCTTAATATTTCTGGTTTTACATATCAGTTTTAAAACGTGCTTTTGTAAACTTGTAATAACTATCATTGATTCATAAGATTCAAAACAGATTGAGTAGCATTAGCCTTTTGTTGACCTGCACCAAATCTATATCCCTACTGAAAAGCAGTGTGCAGAGAGATAATTGTCTAGTGCTTCTTTAAACTGGTGTATGGTCCTACATGACACCACAGAACTTGGTAATTAATTCCACTAGGATACCATCCTCTGAGAGAACCAAGTCCCTCTCTGTTTCTTTCTATAGTGGTCACCTTTCAGTAACATATGGTGCCCCCTATTTTTGTGTCTGGTCTTAGGCATAACCCTGTACATTTCCACATATCCTGGCTGTCAAATGCTATATAGACAAGGCACATGTCCCTCCTGGAGTCTCCTATAATGGAGTGAGAACAACCTCAAATTGCGGAGTCTCTCCTTGTAGGCTTTATCTCTGAGGTCTGCCACTAACTTTGTTGCCTTCCTCTTGACCCCCTCAATTCTTAGATCAGTTTTTAGATGTGATATCCAAAACCGATAACAGTACTCCAGGTGTGGCCGCACCAGAGACATGAAGAGCGGCATCACCACCTCCCTGTCCCTGCCAGAATACCATAACCAGTTTTAGCTATACTGGAACAGTGGTTGGTAAAGCTCAGGTTATTGTTGATTAGGACTCCTGGATCTTTTTCAGATTCAGTGGTTTGGATTTCTGTTCCATTGATGTGATATGTAAAATTAGGATTTCTCCTCCCAAAGTGCAGTAGCTTGCACTTGGCCATGTTAAATCTTAATTTCTTGTTCTAGGGACATGGATATGTTGTTCATCCACACTTATTGGCAGGCCCCTTGCCGCTTTAAATCTTGCCGGAAGGTCTTCAAGCTAGCTCCTCCCACCGGTTGGTAAAACTCGGCCGCCCATGACACCAGATCTTCCTTAGCAGCTCTGCGTTTCGACTGGTTCCTGAAAATTTCGGTCTTGAATTTATTGAAGTGTCCTTTCTGAATCTTCGATCTTTTCTTCTTCGCTCTGGCGATAGCTTTCTGGCCCTGAGGCGCTGGTTAGTTCCTCCAGGAGGGACTCGCACTCCCGTGTGTTTTGCCTGGACTTGGATCACGATCCTCAGGCTTGCAATTTTGTTCTGCCCTTTACGGTCAGCTCTCTGGAGGACATGGCGGCCCGTCGGAGCTCGGACATCGGTAGTTTTCTGCTCGGAGATTCCATCGGACCAGCGGGTGTCCGCTTCGACTGTTTCTCTGCAGTTTGATCCTGCGGGAAGGCGGTCCCCCATCGGTTGTGGCTTATCCCGCTCTCCTTGGATTCATCTCATGCAGCTTCATTCAGGAGACTTAGTCATTCCCTCTCCTCCAAGGGAGGGAACCTGGAAACCCTGCCGCTCAGCCCTAAGGCTAAAGGCGCGAAGGCGGGTCTCCTCGTCGGTGGAGGCGGGAACTCTCCCCTCCTTTATCAGCCGCCTTCGACTCGGTCGAGATTCAGCTTGACCACTGGCCTCACGGTATCCCTATCAGGTCAGCCGGCCAGGTTCCCTGTCAACGTTGTCGAGTCTCTTGACCCATCTTTTGGGGGGTCTTCTGGTGCCATCATCCCTCCGCCTTCGGTGGAGGCTGAGGCTCTGTCCTCCCCTTTGGGTCGACAGCCCTCGGTCCTTTCTTCCGAGCCGAGGGAGGAGCGGGTGCGTCCCGCTCCTTCCCAGGCCCGCCCTCTGTCCCCCCGAGGATTTGGATCTCGGTCTCGGTCAACCTCTCGGTTTAGCCGCTCACGCCGATCTCGGCGTTCTCGGTCGAGGCACCGAGTTAAGTGGCTTTGCCGTTCTTCCTCGTCCCCCTCCTTGGATGAGGAGCGGTTTCGATGCCATTGGCATCGGTGTTACGAGGAACTTATGTGGCGACAGCAGTTGTTGTCCGGGTTTCAATCGACCCCGATTCATTCTCCGGATAGCAAGCAGCCGCCGCTCGGTCGGCAGCCATTCGAATCGGTCGAGGAGCCCTCTCCAGGGCTGGTTGCTCGTCCGACCCTCGCTGCCCCTCCGCCTTTGGCGGGGTTCAGGCCAGGCCATGACCTGTTCTTCAGTTCACTCGGTCCCTTCACTCCTGCCCGCACCGGCAGACAAAGAGTTCCTCGGGCCTGTGGCAGCTTTTTGCAGATCCTTCGGAGCCTGAAGCAGGCTCTGCTGTTTCCTAGCAGGGAGGACCTGGGGTCTTCCCAGGAACATTCAGTAGACGACAGCCCATCGTCTTCGAAGGGTCTGCTTCAGCTCATTTCAGAATTCACTGGGATGCAGCTCGAGCCCGTCTCCAATCGGGCACCTTACCTCCGGAGATTCTGGATCGAGGGGTTCTTCCTCAGAGAGCCTTCCCAGTGGCTGAGGCTATCGTGGGCCCAGCCTGGAGCTATGGCGCTGCTCACTCCTGCCCTGCGCCTTCAGCCAGGGTGGCTTGGAGGTACCCTGTCCCTGTCTGTTCTCTGCCCAGTTTCTCAGAGCACCCCTCGGCTGAAGGGGTAGTCACAGATGACGTTTTCCAATGTCTTGGAAACGCTGGGGATGTGGACAGACCCCCTGACAAGGAGTCCAGAAGGATGGACTACGTCGGGCACAAGGTTTACGCTGCGTCCTCCCTAGGCCTCCGTCAGGCCAGCTCGGTTGCACTGATGGCACATTTCTCCCACACCCTTTTGGGCTCCCTGGACGAGGTCCTCCCTCATCTCCCAGCCGACCTGCGGACCACGGTTCGGCAGGTGCGGGACCAGGGTAGGGCGGTGGCGAAGCAGCAGCTCCAGACGGCTCTGGATCTAGGCGACTCCTGTGCCAGATCGGTGGCAGCCACAGTGGCCATGTGCCACAGGAGCGTGGCTGAGGTTATCCTCTTCCTCTTTGGAAACCCAGCACGAGTTGGCGGACATCCCCTTCTTGAGGACTGACCTTTTTGGCCCTGGAGTGGAAGGATACATCCATGGACCCGAGAAGTCCGATGCCACTCCGGACTCGGTCACTCTCGCCTGGAGGATCAAGGGCAGCCGTCAGCCTTTGCCTCCTGAGCCCTGGGGCCCCACCGGCCCAGCATAAGGGCCAGCGCTGGGCGGCCTGTTGCCAGTCCAGCGTCTTCCTCCAAAAGGAAGCAGAGAGGCAGGAAACCGAGAGGCTCCTCGGCTCCTTCCCCCTCTAAGTCTGCTCAGTGACGGGTCAAGGGGCACTGCCCCAGCCCCGTCGTCCCAGCCCAGGTTTCCCCATGGGGGGATGGCTCCGCACCTCGTTCTGGAGGTATTTAAGGGTGGATCCTGTCGCGAGGTTGCGGTCGGTTCCCCTTTTGAGCCGTTGCCCATGGGGATCTTGGATCCACTGCCTCTGTGTCGGTCGTACCGACATGCCTGGCTCTCTAGTTAGAGGTGATCAGGAAGGCTGTGGATCCCCCCATTCAACCCTGGGTTCGTGTCCAGGTATTCCTGGCCTCAAACGGACGGGGGCTCGCGCCCATTCTTCCGCATGCCTGGATGGTCTCTCTACTTCAGATATTCCATCCTCAGAACGTGGTGTGTGGCTGTTTCCTGGGCCTCCAGGATGTTCCTACTCCTCGTTCCGTCCGTTTCTTGGGAGGCTCCTCCCCTTCTTAGCGGAGGATCTCCTTACGAGTTCCTAGCCAGGCCCTTCTTTGCTCAGCAGTCTCTGCGGCACTGAAGGGTCCGGATGTAACCCCACCCGGAAGGCAGACTGGTCTCCCATTTCAGGAGCCAAGTGGGAACTCGTGTCTTAGCGGTGAAGCTTCTTCAGGACTAAGCTCGACTCTTGAGTCCGAGCTCGGCTCGGGGTGGACAGGGCTGAGGTTCTTCCTCCCTTACCCAGTCGGGTTGGCCGGGTAATTATGTCCTGCCAGGACCTCCTGCACCTCCTGGGCCTCAGGGTGGCCTTCCCTAGTGGGAGGGCCAGCCAGAGGTCCTAGCGCTCGATCCTTTGGACCAGTTTGTGACTACAGCCCAGGAGTTAAGAGAACGCTCCTTTGGACCTTGCCAACCCGGCAGGAGAACATCCTGTTTGTTCGCCTGAGTGGCCGGTCTTCTCCGACCGATGCTTCTCGGATGGGTGGGGTGCCCATCTAGGGAATACAGAGTGCTTGGCCTCTAGTCTCTCGGAGTCCGATGTCCTTCCTGCTCGCTGAGCACAGGCGGTCTGCTTAGCTTGCACCACTGGCTTCGGCATGAATGGGGTCTAGTGGTCTAAGTCCAAGTAGGACAACACCACGACCATGTGCTACCTACCCCGCCAGGTTCGGTCGATCCCCTTCTCTCGGTGCAAGGAGGTTCTCCGCATTGGGTTTTTGCGCAGTCGAGGGTTCCCAGCCATTTGATGGCAGGAGCCCCACTTCCTGGCTGCTGCCCTAAGCTGGGCATAGGCTGCGCCTCATGAGTGGTCTCCCTGCGGAGGTAGCACAGGATCTTCTCCCTCTTCCCTCCGGGGAGAATACAAGGCCGAGACTGTTTTTTTGCCCGGCCCTCAGCAAGGCCTGCTGCAGGGGATGCCATTGGGGCCACGGACCCCGGGCCCCTCTGTGCCGCTCCCCCATTTCCCTTGACCTACGGGCAAGGCGAGGAGGGACTTGGCGCAGGTGATGCTGGTAGCCCCAGACTGGATTGCCAGTTCTGGTATCCAGCTCTCCTCAGTCTCAGCCCCAGGCTCCCGAGGCGGCCTCTAGTCCGCCTGGTCCTGTCTTTCCTTTTCAGGGGAAGGTTATCCATCTGGACCTTCAATCCCTGCACCTGTAGGCCGACCCCTGTGCGACTAGGGGCCAAAGCCTGGGGTCTTTCGGCAAGGTCCTCGACCTTCAAGGCGTCCTGCTAAGTAAGCCAGATGCTCGTCCTCTGGGGAGAAGTTCTCCTTTTGATGATGGGATAGGGCTGCGCCTCCCTGCGTCCCTAGGCGAGCATTCCGGACCATCTGCAGTCCATCCTTAAACCAGGGCTTGCCGGCGACCTCTAGGTG
Organism: Neoceratodus forsteri; assembly: GCA_016271365.2. Lineage (NCBI taxonomy): Eukaryota > Metazoa > Chordata > Ceratodontiformes > Ceratodontidae > Neoceratodus > Neoceratodus forsteri. Next base: position 579,061,359 of record CM028138.1, read on the forward strand.
CTTCTGCGGGTCACCCCTGTCTTCCAGGCGTGGGCCAGGAGGCAGTTGGTGGTGTGGAGAAGGTGGTCTGGCACTTCTAGGCCTCGATCACGCCTCCCCTTTTGGGGAGAGTATCCCCGGTTCTGTGGGATCCTTGCTGGTATGAGCTTAGCTCATCCGAACCTTTTGCACAGGTGTGAGTTTCCCCCACCTGTTGTGGAAGAACACCTTCTTGGGGCCACTCCGCCATCCAGAAGGTGGGGAGAGTTCCAGGCGCTCCTTTAATCTCCCTATCCGGTCTTTCACAGGGACTAGGTTGTCCTGTGCCCCACCCGAAGTCCTTCCGAAGGTGGTGGCGGAGTCTTCCCTTCGGGGGTATTGCCTCTGCCGGGGTTTATCCCCATTCACACCTTGGAGGCCGTATGCAGGTTCCATAGGAACCGGTGTAATGCTCACCTACCTAGGGAGCGTAAAGCTAAAGTTCGGGAGAGGTTCACCAGCTGTTCATCATCTTCGCTGAAGCCGCATCTGGCAGTTGCAGCCCAGTGGACGACGAGCGGGTGGGTCACCCCTGCATAGGTCTCCACTATAGGCGGGCGGGAATGGAGCCTCCCAGAGGGATAAGCGCTCATTTTTACCCGTTCTTCCGCTGCATCGGTGGCTGCTTTCGAGGATACTCCGGTCCAGGATATCCGCAGAGCTTCTGCCTGGAAGCAGGCTTTACCGTTCCCCTTCCACATCAACCTTGGGTCGCGTTGGGGTGCTGGTCGGGGCCTCGGTTCTCCAGTCTTTCTACCTAAGTAGGGGTGTGCGCCTTGCCTCCCTCCTCCCGGAGAACTGCTAGGAGTCTGCCAATAAGTGTGGATGAACAACATATCCATGTCCCTAGAAATACAGGTTACTCACCTGTAACAGGAGTTCTAGGAATGGTATGTTGTTCATCCACACGACCCACCCGGCCTCCCTGGCTTCGACGCACAACCTGGCTTCCAGCAGGCTAGATCTGGCGTCATGGGGCGGAGCCGAGAGTTTTACCACCCGGGTGGGTGGGAGGAGCCAGCTTGAAGACCTTCCGGCAAGATTTAAAGCAGCAAGGGACCTGCCAATAAGTGTGGATGAACAACATATACCATTCCTAGAACGCCTGTTACAGGTGAGTAACCTGTATTTACGTACATTATAAGTCATGGCACTGATGTTCTCTTGGAAAGCTCCAGCATCTTTTTTGTTTGTTGCCAGCGTGCCCATTTTAATATCATCTGCAAATTTTGTCATCCAGGCCTTATATGTACAAGTAATCGATACTACCAGAGAGCAGCTGACACCTTCAGGAGAACTTTAACAAAACATAACATTTAGACTCAGTTCAGTTTATATTTCACATTAGTTTTGTATTCCTCCTCCCCATTTTTTTTTATTACTGAGGTCATTTATATGAAAACAGGATCTTTGCTCCTGAAGAGTTCATCTATTTCTGTGGCTTTCTCCCTACCTAAGGTCATAATGCCCTGCTTGTGACATCACAGTTACTTCCATGGCAACAGATTGTGATGTCACACCAGATGATTATGACTTGAAGTAGTGAGTAAGCTACAGAGGTAGATAAACTAAGGGATAAAATCACTTACTCATGCAAATTTAGTCAATAATAAATAATGAGGAAGAGAAAGATACAGAATACACATGGAATGCAAGCTAAATTGTACCTAACTATTATGTTTTTCAAAGTTTTCTTTGAGGCGTCAGTAGCTCTTTAAATAATGCTGGTCCCAGCACCGATCCCTGCAGGACTCCACTGGTCACCTTAATCCAGCTAGAGTAGTGACACTTAACCGTCATGCTCTGCTTCCTCTTGGACAACTATGTTGCAATCCCAAATATTATTTTGTTTTCCAAATTAATTTCCCTCAAGTTATTAATCAGTTCAACGTGATATATTGTTAAAAGCTTTTTCAAAATTGACACACAATACATTGACAGGTATATTATTTTCCAAAGCTAAACTGACTGGATCAAAAAAGTGTAGTAAGTTTGTAAGGCAGGACTGCCCCTTCCTAAATCCATACTGATGCATATCCATTTGCCCCTTATCCTGAAGGTGTTATCAGTGCCTCCAGTGTTTTACTCACAATGGAGGTGAGGCTAACTGGCCTATAATTGCTACAAACAGATTTTGGTCCCTTTTTGTGTATCGGGATGACATGGGTTGTTGTCCAGTAATCCAGCAGCAGTGATTTTTGAAAAATCTCAGAGCGACTCACATATTGTTTTTGCTAGCTCTTTCAAAAACCTAGGATACAACTCGTCTGAACCAGATGATTTAGTAGGATCAAGGTTTTGGAGTTTCACCTCGATCAAGATTGCAGTTATTTCTAGTTTGCAGACTTGGTTACCTGGGTTTGCAATTCTGATTTCCTCACCTTTTTGGTACTCGCTCTCAAAGTAAGTATTGAAAACATCTGCCATGTCTTGACATTCGCTAATTAGTTAATTTCCTTGTTTTAGTGGGCCAATATGGGTATTGTTCTTTTTTAAACTTCCCGCATAACTATGGAAAGCCTTTTAATTGGTACTGCCTTTGCAGCTAATTTCAGTTCCAAATCTTGGCTGTTCCAATTGCCTTTTATTAATTTCATTAACTTGGTTTTGTACAAATTCCTGCACCCAATTGTTCCCTCATCCCTAGGCTCTCTGTTTAGTTGTTAGTAATTTACCTATCTTGAGATTAAACCAGAGGGAATCCTACCTCTATTACATATTCTTTTCTTGGTCGGTGTATGTTTTTCTACTATTTCGTGTAGGAAAGACTTACATACTCCCCACATTTGTTCTACACCAAGATGCTCAAATGCCTTTGCCCAGTTCCAATCAGTTACTAATTTCCTCCATTTGTTATAGTCTGCTTTATCATAATGTTTGATTTCAGTAATTCGCTTTTGTCTACTGGATTTAATGTTGATCCCAAATTCCACAATATTGTGGTTACTCCCCAAAAGTGGTTTCCTGGACTTGCTGAACAACAAACTCTGAACTGAACTTAGTCATTAGGCGTCTGAGGTTGCAGTTAATGGAAATACTGGAATGTGGTTCTCCTGTTTGTCTTTTTGTTCGATTGTTAGCTATCACTGTTGCTTCAGTCCAAGTGCAGTTCTTGGATCAGCATCCCTGGTCTCCCCAGTGTTCCGGCTCCTGTGAGGCTGGGATTCAGGGAAGAGGACATATTTTGAAGGAGGTGCTCCTGGTTGGTATTTGAAAAGTTGAGCACAGTAGTCCTTGATGGCTGTGGGTCCCAGATGGAAAACTTGCTTTAGGGTCTTTGATGCCGTGTGTGTGTGTGGGGGGGGATCATCTTGGCTCCATCTGTACGAGGCAAGACGGGGGGGGGCCTCAACAGGGGCTGTCAGGTGAGTGCTCTTGTGGATTGATGTTCAGGCCGTTGTTCGCCTTCTGTGGTCCAGTATTTTTATTTTTCATGACAATCTATAGGGATGCAAGGTATTTCTCCCTATTTGCCTGTTTTAAAGCCTCTGTGCAGATATGACTGCTCACCCCTAGGGGAGTGAGGGGGAGCATTTGCAGCCTTCTTCTGGGGCCAAACTAATGTGATATGGCATAAACAGTGCCTTCAGAAAGTATTCATCCCCCTTGGATTTTGTCACATTTTGTGATGTTGCAAACTCAAATTAAAATACATTTATATGGGATTTTTTTGTCACGTATCTACACAAATTACTCTATAATGTCAAAGTGGAATGAAACTTCTGGAATTTTTTGTACATGTAATTTAAATAAAAACCTGAAATGTCTTGATTTGGTAAGTATTCACCCCCTTTGCTATGACACTCCAAATTGAGCTCAGGTGCATCCAATTTCCTCGTGAGATCACTCTAAAACTTGAATGGAGTCCACCTGTGGTCAGTTCAAATGGTTGACGTGATTTCAGAGGAAATACACCTGTCTATATAAGGTCCCACTGTTGACAGTGCATGTCAGAGCAGAAACTCTACCATGAAGACCAAGGAGCTGTCCGTAGAACTCCGTGATAGAATTGTGAGGAGGCATAGATCTAGGGAGGGGTATAAAAAATTTCTAGGATGTTGAAAGTTCCCAGGAGCACAGTCAAGTCCATCATTAGGAAATGAAAAGATTATGGAACCACCCAGACTCTTCCTAGAGCAGGCCGTCCTCCCAAACTGAGCAACGGCAAGAAGAACCTTGGTCAGGAAGTGACCAAGAACAATGACCACCCTGACAGAACTACAGAGTTCCATGGTTGAGATGAGAGAACCTGTCCAGAGGACAACAATCTCTGCAGCACTTCACAGATGTAGCCTCTATGGGAGAGTGGCTAGACGGAAGCCACTCCTGAGAAAAAGGCCACGTAATAGCATGCCTGGAGTTTGCAAGAAGGCACGTGGCAGACTCTGAGACCATGTGGCAAAAGATTCTCTGGTCTGATGAAACAAAAAATTGAATTCTTTGGCCTGAATGCAAAGCGCTATGCCTGGCGCAAACCGAACACAGCTTAGCACCCGTGTAACACCAACCCTACCATGAAGCATGGTGGTGGCAGCATCATGTTATGGGGATGCTTTTCAGCGGCAGGGACTGGGGCACTTGTCAGGATAGCGGAACAATGAATGGAGCCAAATACAGGCACATCCTTGAGGAGAACCTGCATCAGTCTGCAATAGACCTTGGCTGGGTAGATTTACGCTCCAACAGGACAACGACCCCAAGCATACAGCCAAAGCAACACTGGAGTGGCTTCAGAACAAGAAGGTGAATGTCCTTGAGTGGCCCAGCCAAAGCCCAGACTTGAATCCCATTGAGAATCTGTGGAAATACTTAAAGATTGCAGTTCACCGACACTCCCCATCCAACTTGACAGAGCTTGAGCAAATCTGCAAGGAAGAATGAGCGAAAATCCCCAAATCCAGATGTGCAAAGCTGATACAGACATACCCAAGAAGACTCAAAGCTGTAATTGCTGCCAAAGGTGCCTCTACAAAGTATTGACTCGGGGTGAATACTTCAGTAAACAAGATGTTTCAGTTTTTAATGTTTTCATACATTTTTGTTACACAATAAAAATATTTTTGCCCCTTTAAATTGTTGAGTATGCTGTGTGAATCAAGGGGGAAACAAATCATTTCAATGCATTAAAAATTCTGGTAGTAACACAACACAATGTGACAAAATCCAAGGGGGGTGAATACTTTCTGAAGGCACTGTAAAAGCAGGAATGTTCTGTTCTCAACATCATACATGGTTTAGATCAGATGCGGCCCAGTGGTTGAGAATATGATTCTGGAAGTGCCATGGCTTTGGACTGGTCATACTGTGGTATATCCTGGAATTCTGCTGCCTCCTGTGGAGTGATGGGGGATACCCCACTTCACCTTGGGCAGCCTGGATCCCCACAGGTGATTTAGGGGCAATTCCTGATATGAAGTGCTGGGAGGTGGGAACTATCCACCAACCAGGAATGTTATGCTCGTGGGGGAGAGAGACATTGGATCCATTTTTAGAGTTGCAAGTTCATGAAGTGGCAGCTGCATAAATAGTGGCCAATCATATTTCTGTAGCGCTCCTCATGGTCAGTGTGTATTCATTACACTTGGGTATAGTGCACCCCCTACTAGGGGAAAATGGCACAGCCCAAAGCTTTAGAATGTTGGGCATATGAGGATTTCAGACAGTAGCAACTCTCCAGCCTTAGCTGTGCCATTGAAGGGAAAACATCTTTCAAGCTGCTCTGAAGGAAAACGCAGTTTCTGAGCCTTGTGGCTGCAATTCTGCTCAGCAGATTGAAGCTACCTGGAGACAGGGAGCACTTCTAAGTTAAAATTGTGCCTGTTAAGTTACAGCATCCAAATTGGCTAACATGCTCTCCCCATACCACTGCCTGTGCTTGGATTGGGGGCCACTTAATTCAGGGTGGTTTTCTTTTCTTCTAAGAGGTCTCTGATTTTTCTTTACCGAGAAAAAAAAAGACAAGAGGTGCCACAGGTAAGTACCTGTTTCTTCTATTTTGGGGTATTTTAGTTAGGGCCTTCCTGGGGGGAACCCCCTCCACAGTTTTTCTAGTCTTTTATATTTTTACTTCTTTAGCAGATATTTGTGTGCTCTCTTTTTTTGGGGGGGGGGTATTCCCTTTTAATTAATTATGTGTCCTTCAGGGGCATCCCTCTTTTAATTCTCCTAGATGTTGTGTCTTTTGGGACATTTCCCTCTTAAATTCCCGTAACAGTTTTTGTTTATTAACAAAAAAAAAAGATATTCCTGCTGCGATGAGCTCTTTATTGGAGAAGTACAGAGCCTTTGGCCGATTACTCGGCATTATTTTGCTTGCCCTACTCTTTTCAGCTGCATTTTTTTGGCTCCTTGAATTGCACTTTTAACGCCGTTCCTCCCACTCTGTTTTTTTTTTATAGTTGGGCGTGTGACCTTGTGGCCTCTTGGCACCATGGCATATTAGAGACCTCCAACCATTAAAAGATGTAAGACCTGTGGGGGGGGGGTAACGAGACCCTCTCCCATGGGTTCCTGTTGCCCCCTATTATTTTTTGCTCATGCTAAAGTAGCTCTTTCAGTCCCCTCCCACCATTCGCACCTCCAAGCTCGGGGTGCAGCTGGTGTACCAGTTGGCAGTGGCAAGCAGACTTGCATGAATCTTGTTGTTGCTCTTAGGAGAGCTTTGAGCCCTGATGTCATGCAGGACATCCCATCAGAAACCCCAAAACCCCAAAACTGGGCCCTTTAGGTCGGGGGGGCTCCCACAGGCATGTCTAGGTGCTCCGCAGCAAGACAGGGCTGCTTTTTCTCTTTCAGATCTGCAGGCAGACCCCGGCCCTGCCCTTACAAGGGTCAGAATGAGGACATTGGGGATCTTGGGGAAATTTATGGCCTAAAGAAGTTACTTGAGTAGGAGGACAGTCCCTCTGAGGAGGAGTGGATAGAGTCAAAGAGGAGGATTCCTATCCCTTCCCTGTTTGATATCAAGTCTTTGTCCTACCTGATATCTCAGGCATGTAGGTCATTATAGCTCAAGGAGGTGCTTGGAGGCGGGGGATGAGAGTCTTATCCTGTCCACGTCCTCCGCTCCAAAGTGTTTTCCAAGATCTTATTTCGAGAGGGAGCTCTTGCAGCAGGTGACATCTATAGGACTATGTGCCAGGCACTAGGACCCCACGGAAAACTTCTAGCTAGCAGTCCAAGGCAGGGGACTACCCCCTGACATCGGCCCCGCCCTGATGTCCCTTATGGTGTAAAAGGGGCGGTTCCCCGGCACCACCTCAGTTCTTTTCCCATCGACCCACTAGTATCGGCTCGATGGACGCCTCTATCGCAGTCGACCGCCATTTTGTGCTTTGTGCAGTTATCGTTCATTTTGTTATTTTCTTTGCCTTTTCTACACTTTCAGTGCATGTCTTTTCCATCCACACTGCGAGGGAAGTCTAAGTGTGCGTGCAGCAAGCAGATCCCAGGGACAGACTGCCATTCGGCCTGCCTAATCTTTTTGGGCCTGGGCCACAAGCCAGAAGACTGCCTGCATTGCCAAAAATTTAATAAGAAGACTCGGATTCGCTGCCTCAAATCTTTAAAGGTGTACCTCCTGGAACAGCAAGTGGCCGCTATGCAGAGGACCCAGTCCAGACACAGCTCTTCTTCTTCAGCCAGGGACTCCTACCCCAGAGAGAAGAGATCGGGCGGGAAACACCACTATAGGGACAAGAATCGAGCCAGGTCAGAATCTCACCCTAGGTCCCCTCACAAGACTTCTGCATCCTCCACCTCCAGCGGGAGGTCGGAATCTGCCCCACCCCCGGTTCCTTAACCCTTACCAGGGTGACTGCTAAGAAGACCACCGCCTCATCTCATTCACAGGACAAAGAGTCTTCTAGCCATGGGTGTTCATCCGCCCCTGTGTCTCTGGCTCTAAGGCCCCACAAGTTGTCGCTTGAGTGTGAGCCAAAAGGACAAGCGTCTTCTTCGGGCGGAAAGTTGGACTCTACTGCTCGCAAGGCCTTAGGGTCGTCCGACAGGTCGAAAGGGTCGGGTGACTCCTCCAGACGCCAGGATTCTGACCACCATTAGAAGCCTCCTCCGCCTGAGGAAAGGGTGGCATCAACTTCGGAAGGTTGTCAGACCACAGGGCTTTCCGACTCAGCAACAGAGACCACCCAAGCGGCCATCTGCACCAAAAAAAAGTGCGTTGGATCAGGCAACAGGTCACACACCTAAAGACTGGATGCCCGGGCCCATCGACCATGGGTCGAGCCCTTCGCCTCCCGAGAAGCCGGACGCCCGACCTTCTGGGAACCCTGCCCTGACAGGGAAGGTCCCATTGGACCCGAGGGCCAAGAGCCCAGGCGACAGCACCGAGTGCACCACAAAAGCAGTCGCCAGGACCCCCAAACATCCCCACCCCACCGCTAGCACGGCCTGTCATTTCACTGGTGGAGATAGGGGCTTTGTTCAATTCCTGTTGGAATACTATTAAAGGGGATCTGCTGCCCACACCACAAGAGCCATCCCCAGTCCCTAGAAGACTCCCGTCTTCGTCCCCACCCAAGAAGCCCTCGCCTCAAAGATGAAAAAGACTTCCTCCAACGCCAGACCACCCATCATTTGGGGATGACGACCAGGGGTCACCAGCTCCTAGTGACCGTAGGAGGCACCCGTCATTCGTTCCCTCCTCTAGGGCATGTCCGCACTCTTCCTCTGGGGAAGATGCAGGGGACTCCTCCTCCTACTATTCTTCTGAGGACGAGTTGCCTTAGCCCTTCCCAGTGTACAAAAAGGACTCTCCCTGGTCTCCCCCAGACGATCCGTCCTTCTTGAACGTGATGCACCACATCCAGTCCCTCAACCAGAGGAACTTAACCTGAACGTCGCTGACTGGCCAAGTTCCTTGGGGCAAACAACCCAAAACTTTTGGTCATTCCTCCACTTGTAGAGCCCTTTCAGGACGTTACTAAATTAGCCTGGAAACATCCCTCCACCACCTCAGTCGTCCCCAGGAAGGCGAACCATCGTATGCAAAACTCCTAAAGGGGAGCCTCACCTCAGTGAACAACCAAAGACAGACTCCATGGTACTAACAGCAGCACATGGTAGGGCTAAGCACAGGAGTTCCCAGCATCCAGACCCTGAATCAAAAAAGCCGGACCAGATGGGTCGAAAAGTCTATTCCTCGGCTACCTGCATAGTCAGGTCACTAAATTTTTTGTCACATATGGTGATGTACCAAAAATCTTTGTGGGGCAAGGCCTCAGATTTAGTCAAGGCTCATCCTGACTCAGACAGCAAATCTGAACTCATGGCTGTTATACAATCAGGCATTGATGTGGGCAGTTCTTATGACTCTACAGACATGGCTGCCAGAGCAGCAGCTACAGAGGTGTGCATGAGGTGACATGTCTGACTGCGGGTCTCAGGGTTAACTTCCGACAGGACCTACAGGATGCTATCCTGGACGCACCCTTTCAGGGGTTGGTCCTCTTCTGCCCTGATACCGAAAAATTGATTGCTGGACTGCAAGACTCTGGAAAGGTGATTTCCAACATTCATAGGATGTACAAATCAGAACTGGCTACCATGAGATGCCGTCCTTTTCGTAAGAACCAAGGAAGGTGTCAGCAACAACAAAAGGGGTGTTTCAAGTGAAGGGCTTCCCCCCCGCCTTCAGGCTCCCAGGGCCCCAAAAGCATCAAAAATACCAGAGCTCCCTTGCCTAACCCCTCCACATGACTCCCTGCCAGCTCCCCCCCTCCGGCGGAGGCTCAAGGAGAGGCAGTAGGCAGGAGATTCTACCTCAGCTGATGGTCCAACATTACCACAGATCAGTGGGTTGTTCAGATCATCGGAACAGGGTATGCTCTGAAGTTTACTCAGATTCCACTGGACAACCCGCCCAATTCTTCCCACCACTGCTCTCCATCCCACGCAGCTCTTATAAGGGCAGAAATCCAGGCCCTACTCGAGAAAAGGGCGATTCAGGCAGTACCCCCAGGTCAACGGGGCAGGGGATACTATTCCCACTTCTTCTTAGTCCCGAAGAAGACAGGGGACCTCCGTCTCATCCTCGATCTGAGCCAGCTGAACAACTTCATAGAGTACAGAAGGTTCAGGATGCAACACTGCCTGGCCTGTTGCCCCTGATCCACCAAGGAGATTGGCTCTGCTCCCTGGACATGCAGTACGCTTATATGCATATAAAGATCCTGCCATCCCACAGGAAGTACCTCCACTTTACCTTCCAAGGAGAGCACTATCAGTTCAGGGCACTACCATTCGGCCTTTCATCGGCACCAAGGGTTTTTTTACCAAGTGCCTGGCTGTAGTGGCGGCAACCCTCAGGAGAAGGGGTCATTAGGTTTATCCCTACCTGGATGATTGGCTTCTTACAGCCTCACTGGAGGACCAGCTGCATCGGTCAATGGGGGGACCCTTCAGTCTTTTTCAAGATTGGGCATCACCCTGAATCTCCCCATATCGTGCCCCTGGCCTACCCAATGGCTGCAGTACATACGGACAGTCCTGGACACCATCCAGGGAAGGGCCTTTCTACCAGCAGACAGAGTAGACAGGTTGAGGGCAGTTGCTCAAAGGGTAATGGCTACCAATCCGGTCCCGGACAAAGTGGTGCTCTAACTTCTGGGCCACATGGCTGCAGCCATTGCAGTGGTTCCCCTCTTGCATGCCTTAATATGAGGGTCTTGCAGTGAGAACAAAGCACAGACAATCTCGATCACCTGATCCAAATCTCCAGTGCGGTTCTTCAGTCTCTGGAATGGTGGATCACCCCTTCTCGACTAGACACTGGGGTTCCATTTCAATGTCCCAGCCTCTAGCAAATTCTGACCACAGATGCCTCGAGGCTGGGCTGGGGGTGTACCTGACATCCCACCAGACGAGGGTCTCTTGAACTTCAACGGAACATGCTCTCCATATCAACAAACTGGGATGAGTGCCATCCTATACGCCTTGCAGGCATTTCAAAGGGTGCTCTCGACAGGTCCCTTGTTGGTCCAGTTGGACAACACTCCAGTAGTCTTCTATTTCAACAAGCAAGGGAGCACCCATTCTTACCCCCTATGTAGAGAGGCCATGAGAGTTTGGTATTGGGCAGTGGCTCACAGCGGTCCATGTACCAGGGATTCACAGCATCCTCACAGATAGCCTAAGACACACTCTGTCTCAGAGTCACAAATGAGAACTACTGCAGGAAGTCATAGACAACCTCTTTGAAAGATGGGGGTCAGCCAGAACTGGACCTTTTTGCATCCCCACACAATGCCAAACTGCCCAATTTCTGCTCACTAGATCCAGGGCCTGGTGTTTTCTGGTGTGACACATTGTCCCTCTCTTGGACAAGGAGGTTCCTGTACGCCTTCCCTTCCTTTCCGCTTCTGCAGAGGGTACTGCTCAAACTGCACGCAGAAGGTGCACGCATGATTCTGGTAGCGCCCTTCTGACCGCGACAGATCTGGTTCCCGCTGCTACAACAACTGGCATCGGAACCACAGGTCCCGTTACTTCTGTCCACTCACCTGCTCTCTCAGGAGCAAATGGCCCTGGTACATCTGAATCTTCTGTGTCTGCATCTGCATGCTTGGCTCCTGCAGACCTAATCAGAGACAGATTTTGGGTTTCCCCCAGGGTGGCAGAGGTTCTCGTGGCACCGAGAAACCATCTACCAGGGCAATATATGCCATGAAGTGGAAGCGATTCTGTTTGTGGGAATCCCCCCATTCCTTGGATCACTTCCACTGTCTGGTGGAATCTGTGCTAGAGTACCTTCTTTCCTTATCTGACATAGGTCTCAGCTACTCATCCATTATGGTGCATCTCTCTGCACTTTCAGCGTATCACGCACCGCAGGATGGCAAAGCTCTGGCACAACTGGACTTGTGCAAGACCTTTTTAAGGGGTATCTTACACATCAAACCCCCCAGGAGGGACTCTGTTCCTCCTTGGGACCTTCTTTTTGTGTTAGAAAAACTTACTTTGCCTCCCTTTGAGCCAGTCGCAAGTTGCGAACTCTGCTTTCTCTCTTGGAAAGTGTTGTTTTTAGTTGCCATTAGTTCCGCTTGGAGGATTTCTGAGCTGCAGGCTCTGATGTGTAAAGAGCCTTATCTTGTTTTTCACAGGGACACAGTAGCCCTACATACAAATCCTAAGTTTCTTCCGAAGGTTGTGTCAGAGTTTACTTTAAATCAAGGCATTCAACTACCAGTTTACTACCCAGAGTACCTGAACAGAGGGGAGGCCCTGTTACATACTCGATGTACACAGAATTTTATGGTACTATGTAGAACGTACTGGTTCGTCAAGAAAGACAGACCAGCTGTTTGGCTCCTTTGCCCAAAGAATATTAGGGGCTCATGTAACCAAGCAGACATTAGCCAAATGGTTGATCAACTGCATTACTTTCTGTTACCAACAATACGACAAACCCTTGCCGGGACTGGTCAAGGGTCATTCCACAAGAGGTGTCACAACTTCCTTTGTGTCCCTCAAAAATGTGTCTGCAGCAGATCTCTGTGCAGCTGCTACTTGGAGTTCTGTCAACACTTTCATTAGGCACTACAGCCTGGACATTGCTTCTAGAAGGAGAGCAGGTTTTGGCCTTATGGTCCTTCAGGGACTACTCTCCTAATGAGTGCCAAGGACACTGTTTTTTACTAGTCCGCCACCCTTCTGACCTGGGTCTCTCCTTGTACTGCTTGGGACTTAGTCCTATAGGTGTTACCTGCTGCAAGCGCTCCCTCCCGAAGTAAGATAGTACAGTTACGTAAGAACTTACCATAACAGTAGATCTTCGAGAGAAGCTCTTGCAGCAGGTGGTTTTCCCACCCACCTGCCCCCAGGGTTATGTAACTGTACTTCTCTCTGGAGGATGGGAGATCCTCCTTGGTTCCCCATCCCAATCGTCAGCCGGGTCTCCGGCAGGTGAATTGAGGTGGTGCCTGGGGACCGCCCCCTTTATACCAAAGGGGACATCGGGGTGGGGCCAATGTCAGGGGGCAGTCCCCCACCTTGGACTGCTAGCTAGAAGTTTTTCGTGGGGTCCTAGTGCCTGGTGCATAGTTCTATAGGTGTTACCTACTGCAAGAGCTCCTCTCGAAGATCTACTGTTAGGTAAGTTCTTACGTAACTGTACGTTTTAGTCTCTGTGACCAAGAAACTATCTGCTGAGCCCAGAAGTGAAAGGATGCTGTTTGCAGAACAGCCTTTGCGCCTAATGGCGTAAATCTATGTCTCCTTGATGGCTGCCAGAGTCTTGTTCTTGTGGGTTACAACTCTGGGCAGCCGTTTTCCCCCGGTTTCGGAGGGGGCAAGCAATTTGCAGTTCGTTTTCATGGCCTCCACCTTCTTGGGGGGGTGCCACGGTGGAAGTTTTTTGCACACATTGATTTGCTCCATCTATCACACTTTTGCTGTTGCTTTTCCACTAGAAGTGGCCCTTTATCCTGAGTATCCATCAGAGTAACACCCAGGTCCGAAACAAACAGCATGCCTGTTTCAAAAGCTAAGTTAAGCAGCATGGCCTTTTAAGTCGGACCAGCTACCCAGTGCCAAGGCCACACTAGGCAGGTTGTGTGGCCTTGGTAGTGGGTGTTACTCTGATGGACACTCAGGATAAAGGGCCACTTCCAATGGAAAAGCAAAAGCCACTTTACCTCCAGAAGGTCAAGGAAGCAGTTATGAGGGTGTTTTCTTCCCTTTCAGAACTTCAGGAACCAGAGGGATAGCGGAGCCTACCCTGGTTTCAACAGCAATAGTTGTGGGGGAGCCCTGGCCCAAAGACTTGGAGAAGAGCGGGCCCAGATAACTTGAGATACTTGGGTTTAAAAATTTACACAGACCCTGGACCAATTCTGTCAAATTGGGGCAATTGTTCTAGTGCTTCCAGCGAGCATGGCCAGGGATTCTTCTCGATCTGTTTTGGGGTTCCCAAGAAGTCGGGGGTTCCAGGCCTGTCCTGAACTTGAAACACCTAACAGTAGGTTGGCCACACATCCTTTAAAAGGAAGTCCCTACGTTCAATCATCCGAGCAGTCCAGCTGGGGGATTATCTAACTTCCATAGATCTGAGAGACATATATCTTCACATCCCCATTCGACAGCCTCTCAGAGATCCCTCAGGTTCTTGTCCAGGGACAACATTTCTAGTAAAGGGAGCTCCCTTTTGGGCTGACAGCAGCTCACACTTGGCTGGATGGACCAGGGGAAGGTCTTCCCCTTGCCTGCCAGGAAGGAGACCATTTTAAGAGCAGCCCAGTGGCTGAGGAGCCAATTGTCAGCCTCAGCTCACCACCTGCTGTGGATTCTGGACCTCATAACGGCGGCTATAGAACTAGTCCTGTGGCCTCACCTTCACATGTGGCCCCTACGGATGGAGTTACTGTCAGCTTGGTATCCTGCCTCAGAGGATTATCAAAACAGGATCCCACTCTCACCGCAACTGAGGCTGACTGTGAGTTGGTGGGCGAGTTTGGAGAATCTGAGCAAGGGAACCCCTTGGAAGTCCCGCTAGACATGATTCTGGCATCTGATACTAGTCTGTTGGGTTGGTGGGCAGTTCTACACCACTTTTCCCATTCAGGGGACTTGGTCAGTGCAGGAATAGCACCTACTCATATTCATTCTAGAGAGGAGGGTGATGTGCCTCGCTCTCTTTCCTTTTCAAGTCAGGTGTAGTCAACAGCTGTGAAAAATAAGTTCAGACAGTGCTGTCATAGTGGTGCACCTCAACTCTCAAGGAGACACAAAGAGCAGGGAGATGCTGAAAGAAGCCACTGTTCTCTCTCTCTGCCTGCAGTCCTCTTGGTGGGGGAATCGAACCATCAAGTCATTTGGCTTAGAAGCGAATATGTTCATCCAGGGGAGTGGATGTTGAACCCGGAAGTGTTCGACCTTCTGTGTCAAAGGTTCGGTTGTTCCCAGATCAATCTGTTTGCCTCCAGCATGTTTGCCCAAGTTCAATGGTTTCTTACCCCAGGAGTCCTTCAGCATCTGTAACTACTGTAGTAAGCTGACTAGGTAGTACTACCTTGGAGATGGAATGTATGGTAATGAGTTTTAATAATTAGCAAATGAGAGAGAAGCTTGTGGGTGTGCTGAGCAGAGGCTGTTAGGTAAGGTAACATTTTTATTCATAAAATAATAAATATGGATAACTCCACTGAGCCTAAGCTCATTTACAGTGAGGTCCAAAGTGCTAAATCCAGTTACTCTTCATATCAGTTATACACTGATCATATCAAAAACAATAAATACGGCATATCACACTAAAACTAAACATAATAACATTAACATAGCCAACTACAAGTACATATATCTTCACACTAACTTAGACAATACAATCAATACATACAAAATAGATCCAAAGTGCAAATTTTCAGGATTCCATTTTCCATACTTTCTTCTAAACTAAATCCCCTTCATTATTTATATGCGTAATGAGCCAATCCTTTATTGAATTTAACTGGAATTCTCTGTTCAAGGGTCTTAACTTCCCAGGTAAGTTATTCCACAAAAGGGGTCCAATATGTGTAAAGTGATTATTTCCCCAAACCGTTCTCCGTTTTGGTACCTTACATTCCAAACTATTTGCAGAATGCAGTCCCCTTATAGGATTCTTTAATTCAATACTCTCAACAATATACCCTGGAATTTTCCCGGATATGCATTTTATCATAAATGTAATTGTACTTAGGACTCTCCTTTGAGATAAAGTATACCAGTCCAGGTCCCTATACATTTCTAATCTATGTGTCATCTTTGGCACACCTAATATAAATCTTGCCAGTTGTTGTTAGGAGGGTTTCATAAATTTTTTGCTGCTTGACTGAGCAACACTGCCTCTGAGGTGCTCTCTCTCGACCAAGAGAAAAGTATTTCTTTGACTGGTAGCTATAGAGCTTTAGTTTTACTGTGCTGAGTATTTTTTTCTGTTTTTCTCGCGGTTCCCCCTCAGTCCCCGGGAACCGCGAATTTCACCTGGTTCCGCAGTTCCTTTATTTTAAAAGCTTTAAGTAATTACGTTTAGTGGTTTTTGGTGGTTCCCTTTTTTAAGCAGGAACCGACAGTTCCTCCATTTTTTTGGCTGTATTTTCCCTCAGAAAGTCGCAGTTCCTATCACGAGGGAACTGACCATTACTCTCCATAGAATCCTATTGGGATTTAAATTTCTGAAGGGTTTTCTGAGGTTTGGCATGTCATAAATCCCTAAAATGAGGACTGGACCCACAGGTTTTTAAAACTGTTTAAAGTGCCACAGAATAGTGGCAAAAGCTGATACCCACGACCTGTGTTTAAAGTGTTTAGGTCCAGATCACTACTGTTCCCTCTGCTCTAAATTTTGTTCAAAGACCTTAAGAAATAGAGCTAAAAGGCTTAGAACAATGGTTGAAGAAGGGTCTTCCTCTGTACCCAAAACAAAGACCCAAGGCTACCAATGAGGGGCCTTCTAAAAATAAGAATTCTAATCAAGGTGCTGCTGAGGCATCTGTTAAATCTAAGCCTGTAAAAGGTGCTGATGAAGTGCCTCTAAAAGGGAAAAATGCTACTTCAGGTGCTGATGAAGTGCCTGTTAAATCTAAGGGCTTCAAAAGGGGCTGATGAGGTTCCACTTAAATTAAAACATATTAAAGGTCCTGATGATGTGCCCGATTTAAAAAGAAACCTGATCAAGCCACTGATGTGGCGGCTGTCAAGAAGCCTTGCAAGGAAAAACAAACCACTGCTCCCCCAGCAGTGCTAAACGTGAGATTGCAGTTGGTAAAAAGCACAAGGACAGTAACCCCCCAAGACCCACAGGGGGAGTTAACCCTTCTATGGAGGACATGGCTAAAGCCTGGCATATTTTTAAAATCTTACAGGGCATAGGACCTCTGTTCAGTAACCCTGCCTTCCCCAGGAAAGCTCCTTCTGATATAGGAGCCTATGAGGGGGATGATGACGAAAATTATGATGTTTCAGAGGGCAAGGCTCCAGAGCCTGACGTGTCTCCTGACCCTAATTTCGATGCATCTCCCACAGATCAGAAAAATATTTCCTCTATGATTACATTCCTCCAACACATGGTGGACGCCCTGGATCTTCCCTCTCAGGAGTCCACCAAAGAGGAAGACCAGGACTAGAGAGAGAGAAAAGGTCTCCACCTAAAAAGCTGGTGCTTCCTATTTACAAACCTTTCGGGAAGAACACCATGAAGCTTCTCCAGACCCCTACATCCTTACCGGGTGTGGAGAAAAAGAGTGACAAGAAATACCAGTTGTCCAAAAATGACACTGCTTTCCTGTCTGTACACCCCAGCCACGAGGGAGTGGTACAGCAGGCGTTCTGTGATAAAGCAGGAGACCCTCTATCCTCCCAGCCCCCTGAAAAGGATTCCAGAAGGTTGGACTTCATGGCAAGGAAAACTTATACCTCAGTCTCCATTCTTCTCTGCTTTTCCTCTTACATGGCTTACACAGCCAAGTACCAGAAGGCTCTGTGGAATTCGGTTCTGGCCATAGTTTAGCAGGGCTCTGACTCTATGGCTAAGGACCTGGTTGAGACAGCCAAAACTGCCTTGGAGGCCATGAAGTACAAATTCCACATGGCAGACAATAATGATGCAGCCCCTAGGGTGATGGCTCAGGCTAGCTCCCTTAGGCAGTCTGCATGGCTGAGGACAACTAACCTGACACAGGACACTCAGTCCAGGGCCATGGACTTCCCCTGTGATCAAAATGCCTTGTTTGATTCCAGAACTGAGGATTACATGAAAAAGGTTGATGAATATAAAACAACCTATCAGAGTAATACAGCAAAAGCAAAGTCTTCTATTTCCCAGAAACCTCAATCTAAAGGAAATAGGGGCAGGGGATACTTCCCTAAGCCCTGTTTTGCCCTTCCTCCTCAGTTCGATTACTCTCAGATGAGCAGCTTCTTCAGAGGGAGAGGCAGGAGAGGTCAAAGGAGAACTGCCTCTACCCCTGCTCCTGCAACGCTGCAGAAGCCCTGATGTCTCTGTCCAGGTCGCCTCCCTCCACCTGTAGGGGCAGGCTCTCCCATTACCTCTAGTCCTTGACCCTGATCACATCAGACAATTGGGTCCTGGAGGTAGTGGAAAGGGCCTGCCACTTCGGTTTAAAAAGATTCCAGCTCTCAGATGTACCCAGCTAGTCAAGTCCCTAACCTCAACAGAAAAGCTTTTGTTGGAGTTAGAAGTGAAACATTTGTTGGCAGCAAGGGTGGTAGAAACAGTACCTGCCTATCAACAGGGTAAAGGTGTCTATTCCAGATACTTCCTGACAAAAGAAAAATGGGGAGTGGTGACCTTAGACCGACGATACTTGAAGAAGCATCTGCTAGTGCCCAAGTTCAAAATGGCCACCCTGAGAATGGTAATACAGTCTCTGCAGCAAGGAGACTGGCTAGCCTCCTTAGACCTCAAGGACGCATATTTTCACATACCAATAAGGCAGTCTCACAGAAAATTCCTGAGGTTCAGACTTACATCAGGTCACTACCAGTTTGCAGCCATGCCCTTCGGCCTGACTTCTGCACCAAGAGTATTTACCAATTCCTGTCCATGGTGGCAACAAATCTTGAGGGAATCTCAGTCTATCCATACCTGGACGACTGGCTCATTGTGGGAAGAGGCCCCCCCCCCACACAAAAGGCACTTTGCAACCCCTGGGGTTTCTCATAAATCAAAAGAAATCTCACCAAGAACCAACCCAACTCCTTACTTTCTTTTTTTTTTTAAATTAGTAGTTTCTGGGTTTTCACGTGTCCCCAATGTGTTGTACGTGTATGGAGGCATGAGCACGCATGTTTTGCGGGTTGCCCAGAACCGCCTGCACTCATCACCGAACCTCCATTCGGTGACGGCGGGACTACGGGTGGGTGATCCCTCCACCCCCATCCGGGAGAGGAGAGCAATTGCTCAATCCTGCTCTCACCCCCCCCGGCACCCCGAGGTCGTTCCTGAACCCAGGTTGCCAGTGCAGCGCAAGGTAAGGCGTCCAGCGCCACAGCCCTCAGTACCACCGGGCCAGCTCACCGACTCCTTACTTTCATAGGAGCACAGTTGGACACGTTGCAAAGCAAAGCTCTTCTTCCCCCCGGAAAGAATACAGAACTTTTTGTTAGTAGCAAACTCTTGTTCTAGGCCAATCCAGGCCGGTCAGACACTTCTTAAGGCTCCTAGCATGGCATCCATGACAGCCGTGGTCCCAGGGGTCAAGTTCCGAATGAGGGACATACAGCATCACCTCAGATCTCACTGGTCCCAAAGGAGCAATTCATTATCCAGGCTGGTTCCAGTCACAAAGACATTCTTTCAGGCTTTACTCTGGTGGAAGAAAACAACCTTTCAGTGGGGATCCCCTTCCAAGCACCTTCTCCCACAAAAATCATCTCTACAGATGCTTCCCTGCTGAGATGGGCAGCTCATTTGGACAGTACTTCCGTCAGTGTCTCTTGGATTAGAAGAGAGTCACAGGCTCACACTAATCTGCTGGAACTCAGGTCCATCTACCTGGCACTAAAGGCCTTTGCCCCACAGATACGGGGGCACACAGTGCAGATCAGGACAGACAACACCACAGCAATGTTTTACATAAACAAGCAGGGTGGCACAAGGCCCAGCGTCCTTTGTCTGGAAGCCATAAGGATTTGGGAGCTGGCCTATTCCCTGAAGGTCAGCCTTTCCGCCATACACCTTCCAGCCAAGGACAACACACTGGTGGATGCCCCCTGCCGCATCAACCAAGGGCACAGAGAGTGGTGTCAATGTCTGAACAAGCAAGTGCTGGGCACAGTGTTCAGAAGATGGGACACTCCAGAAATAGATATTTTCACCTCCCACCTCAACCATAAGCCTCCTCTGTACTGCTGCAGGCCTCCAGTAGTGAGAACTCTCCCATCTGATGCCCTTATCCTGGACTGGTCAGGGAAGTTCCTTTATGCCTTCCCTCCCTTTCCTCTGATTTTCAGGGTGCTGCTAAAGCTCAGGACCCAGCCAGCAACAATGATTCTAGTGGCATCGGACTGGCCAAGACAAGCCTGGTACCCCCTCCTGCTAACTCTGTTTTGCAGCAAACCCATTCATCTTCCACTCAGTCACTCCCTTCTAACTCTCCCTCAGATAGAGGTAACATATCCAGACCTGAAGTCTCTTCACCTCAAGGCCTGGCTCTTGAGGAATTAAGAGTTCCCTGCCTCTCACTATTCTGAACAAGTCCTAAAGATCCTGAGAATGGCTAAAAAGCCCAGCACAAAAAAGACCTATGCAGTCAAATGGAAGAGGATTTCGAGCTGGTGTAAAAAGAAACAAATTGATTCCCTCAACTTCTAACATCTTAGATTATTTGATGAATTTACAGGTTTCAGGCTGAGGCCTTCCTCCCTGAAGCTGCATCTGGCTGCAGTCTCGGCCTATCTTTCAGTTGGGAAGAGTAAATCTGTTTTCTCCCAACCAGTGTTTAAACAGTTCTTTACAGGTCTTTTACGTACCCAGCCTCAAGTTAGGGAACCTGTCCCTCCATGGAGTCTGAACCTCTGTATTGCCAAGCTCATGAAGCCACCTTTTGAACCCATGGCTATGGCCCACCTCAAGTATGTCACTTGGAAAACTGTGTTCTTAGTGGCCATTACTTCAGCTAAAAGGATTTCAGAGTTAGTCACTTTGTACAGAGCCCAACTATGTAATCCCTCATTGGGATAAGACTGACCTCAGGACGAATAGGAAATTCCTGCCTAAGGTGGTCTCAGAGTTCCACCTCAATCAGTCCATCACCCTACCTGTGTTTCTTACTGAGAAATCTACTCCAGGGGAACAGAAGCTCCACAATCTGCATGTCAAAAGGGCCCTGCTTTACTACTTACATACGAAGAATCCAGCAGAAGAATGCCATTTGGTCTATCAAGTCTGTTTGTATTGCAGGGTTCAAAGATTGAGCTAATGTCCCTGCCCTCTCTCCCCACTCTTCCCATCCTCCCTACCCATGAGCCTTACCTTCCCCCTATGCCTGTCCCAGCCTTTCTTAAAGCTGCCCACTGTCTTCAACAAAATGACCTCTTTCAACAAAATAACCTCTTCCAGCAGCGCATTCCACCACCCTGTCTGTGAAGAAGTGCTTCCTGACCTCCCTCCTAAACTGCCCACCCTCCAGCTTAAGACTGTGCCCCCTCATGTTATGGTTGCCACTCAGCTTAAAGAGACTCTCCTTATCAACCTTAGTTATCCCTTTCAAGTACTTGAAGGTCCTAACCATTCTCTCCCCCATCTTACAGGGAGTACATATTCAGTGCCCTCAATCTCTCCTCATATGCCTTACCCTGCTAACCAGCTATCATCTTTGTAGACCTCCTCTGGACCTTCTCCAACAGGTTAATGTCCTTTTTGAGGTGTGGGCACCAGTACTGAACTCCTTACTCTAGATGCGGCCTTACCAGTGACCTGTACAAGGGCAGTGAAACCTCCTCTCTCCTACTACTGATCCCCTTAGATATGCATCCCAGCATCTTGTTTGTCTTTGCTGCTTTCTTGCACTGCGTGGAGTGCTTCAGGTCACTAGTGATCATCATTCCCAGGTCCTTCTTCTCCTCTGATGCAGGTACTCTGACTCCACCCAGGTAGTACTCTGTCCTGGGATTCTTGGCTCCAATATGCATAACTTTGCATTTCTTGGCATTGAAGCCAAGCTGCCAGATCCTGGTACCTCCACAGCTTTTCCAGATCTTCCTGTAGGTCCTGTATCCCTTCAGCTGTGTCCACTCTCCCACAGAGCTTGGTGTCATCTGTGAATAGGCACATTTTGCCCTTAATGCTATCCGCAGTGTCACTGATGAAGACACTGAACAACACTGGCCCCAGCAACGAGCCCTGCAGGACCCCACTGGTTAACTCTCTGGTGCCAGATAACTCTCTCCCCACAACCAACCGCTGGGTTCTGTCCCTCAGCCAGTTTTCCACCCATCTGGCCATCTTTTCCCCAACCCTGTGATCCACCAACTTCCTGATCAACCTTTTGTGGGGCAGAAAGTCAAAGGCCTTGCTGAAATAAAGATAGAGGATGTCTACCGTTTGGCTCATCTACTGTCTTAGTGACACAGTCAAAGAAGTCAATCAGATTTGTTTGACACACTCTCCCCCCATGAACCCATGCTGCCTCTCATCATGGAGACCATGCTCCTCTAGATATTCCACCAACATTCCTTTAGTATGGTCTCCATGAGCTTTCCCACAATGGAGGTCAGACTGACTGGTCTGTAATTCCCTGGGTCATTCTTGGGACCGCTTTTGTGGAGGGGCACTACATGTGCTGTTCTCCAGTCCTGCGGTACCACGCCTGACTCTAGTGAACTATTAAATAGGTCTGCCAGTGGCCCTGTCAGATCCTGAGACAGTTCCTTTAGTACCCTTGGATATTCTCTGTCCGAGCCTGGTGATTTATCCACCTTCAATGCCAGCACCTCCCTCATTCTATCCTCCCCTATCATAACGCCTGTGTTCCCCTCTCCCCCCACTCCTCTTTTCCCTCCTGAAGGCACTGGTCCATCCTACTCCCTGGTAAAGATGGATGAGAAGAACAGGTTACTCACCTGTAACAGTAGTTCTAGGAGTGGTATATGTTGTTCATCCACACTCTTTGGCATGTCCCTTTCCATCTCACCGGAAAGTCTTCAAGCTGGGTCTTCCCACCCACCCGGGTGGTAAATACCTAGGCTCTGCCCCATGACGCCAGATCTTAGCCCGCTGGAAGCAAGGTGATGCACCTAAAGCCGGGGAGGTCGGGTGGGTGCGTGTGGATGAACAACACATACCACTCCTAGAGTAACCTGTTCTTCTAGAAGCGTGGATATGTTGTTCATCCGCACTCTTTGGCAGACTCCTAGCAGTTCTCCGGGAGAAGGGAGGCAAGGCGCACACCCCCTACTTAGGAAACAGAGATTGGAGAACCGAGGCCCCAAAACCAGCATCCCGGCGCGACTCAAGGTCGATGTGGTAGTGGGAAATAAAGGTGTTTGCTGACTTCCAGGTAGCAGCCCGACAGATTTCCTGGATAGGTATGTCCCTGGAAGCAGCCGCCGATGCAGCAGTATGGTGAGTAGAATGAACTTTTAACCCTCTGGGAGGCTCCTTGTCCGCCAACTCATAGTACAGACCTATGCATGATGTGATCCATCTTCCAGTGGTCTGTTTGGCTGCAGGTCTGCCAGACGCGGCTTCAACGTAGGTGACAAACAGCTGGCGAACCTCTCCACGAATTTCCGTCATTCTTTCCTTATAGTAGGAGAGAGCACGTCTCAGGTCCAGAGTATGGAGCCTATACTCGGCAGCCGAGGTGTAGTTAGGGTAGTATACCGGTAGAGTCAACACCTGATTAAGGTGAAACCCTGAAACCACCTTCGGAAGGAATTTCGGGTGGGGGCGCAGGACAACTTTGTTCCTGTGAAAGACCAGATAAGGGGAGTCCACTGAAAGCGCCTGGAGCTCCCCTGTCCTTCTGGCTGATGTGATAGCCACCAGGAAGGCAGTCTTCCACGACAAGTGTGAGAGCTCACACTTGTGCATGGGTTCGAATGGCTTGCCCATGAGCTTTGCCAAAACCAGCAAGAGATCCCATGGAGGTGGAGGTTCACACACCGGAAGGGATATGTGATCCAGGCCTTTGAAGAAGCGCCCGACCACTGTTGCCTGTGCCAATGTTGGCTGACTGGCCTGCGCCCGGTAAGCAGAAATGGCTGCCAGGTGCACCCTGAGGGTCAAGGACCGCAGACCTCTTTGAGAGAGAGACTAAAGGTAGTCTAGAATGTTAGCCACAGAGCAGGATAAGGGTCCAGACTCTTACCTGACACCAAATGGAAAAATTCTTCCATTTGAAGGCATAACATTTCCTGGTCGATTCTTGCAAGATGCCTCCACCACAGTGTAGACATCCTCGGAAGACCCAGAGCCTGGAACTCTCAGTCGCTCAGGTACCAGGCTGTGAGGTGCAGGATTGAAGGTCCGCTGGAATACCTTCCCTGGTTTAATGATATCAGGTCCGGGCGATGCAAGCCACACACCAGGGCCTGCAGCTGAGGCTGAGGAGATCTGGGTACCAGAATTGGCGCGGCCAATCCGGGGCTACCAGAATCACCTTCGCCTTGTCCCTCCTCACCTTAAGTAACACATTGTGGATCAAGGGAAATGGAGCGAAGGCGTAGAGGAGGCCTGGGGTTCATGGCCTTGAAAAGGCATCCCCCTGCAGCGAGCCCTGCTGAGGGGGGCGGGCATGGTACGGACTCAGCTTGGCATTCTCCCTGGAGGCAAACAGGTCATCCAATGGTTTGCCCCAATGAGAGAACAGACTGTGAGCTACCTCTGGATGGAGGGACCACTCGTGGCATGTCTGGCCTAGGCGGCTGAGAGCATCTGCCAGTTGGTTTGAGATCTGCCTCCAACTGGCTGACGAGGGTCCAGATGTGGAGCGCCTCCTTGCACAGCAGATGGGAGTGCGTGCCACCCTGTTTGTTGAGGTAGTACATGGTCGTGGTATTGTCCGTCTGGACTTGAACCACTTGACCCCAACGCTGAGGAGTGAATACTGACAGTGCCAGTCTGACTGCCCTGAGCTCCAACAGGTTGATGTGGCATTGGGACTCCTCAGGGGTCCAGAACCCATGGGCCCTGTTGTCCCCCATGTGGGCTCCCCAGCCCATGAGAGGCGCATCGGTCGTGAGGACGACTGTCAGCTCGGGGCGGGCAAATGGGATCCCTTCCTGCTACCGTTCCGGGACGGTCCACCACTGGAGAGTGTCCCACATCTTCTGGATTACCATGATCAGCTGGTCGAATTGACCATGGCGCTGGGCGGCCAGCTCCCACTGGAGGGGGCGCATGTGCCACCTGGCCCAACGGACCACTGAGGTGCGCGCCATGTAACCCAAACACTGACAGTCCCGGGCAGGGTGCTAAGAGCCCAACCAGAAATGATTGGGCAAAGAAGGAAAGACCTCTGCCCTGTCCACGAGGAGTCTCTGGTTTGACAAGCGTCGAGCTCTTCCTGATGGAAGCCCATCACCTGAGATGGCACGAGTTCCTGACTTGGCCTCGCTTGATCAGGCGGCTGGCTGAGAGCAGGTTCTGAGAGCTAGATCCTAGATCTCTCTCCACCTCCTGAAGGAGGAACCTGCCAGAAGCCAGTCGCCGAGATAAGGGTAGATTCGGACTCTCAACACCGAAGATGGGCTGCCACCACTGCAATGCACTTGGTGAAGGTCACAGGGCCGATGACAGGCCGAACAGCATGGCTTGGAACTCATACAGGGTCCCTCAACCCTGAAGCGGAGGAACCGCAGGATGGACGGATTGAGACGTGAAAGAACGCTGGCCCTGCAGAGTGAGAGAACAAACTGATACAAGCCTTCTGTCCAGGGATGGTATGATCTGGTTCAGAGTTACCATCCGGAAGGAGCGATACCCGGGATACTGATTCAGGTCGTGGAGATCTAGGATGGGGCGCCAACCCACCGTCCACTTGGGCACCAGGAAGTACCTGGATACAAAGCCTGGGTCTACAGGCAGATCCGACACTGGAGCTACCGCCTCCTTGCGGAGGAGCTGAGCTATGGCGTCCCGAAGGGCTGACTGCGTGCGAGCTGAGATCCTTTCCTCCCGTGGGGTGCGGGCTCGGCCGGGAGGGTACTGCTCGAATTCCAGAGGCAGTCGCTGCCCGACCACTTCTAGAACCCACCTGTCCAAAGTGATATCGGACCAGGCGGAAAGAAAGTGGCGGAGCCGACCCCCCAAGGGAGGACCCAGGGCAGGCGTGATGGGAGTAGGGGTGGCAACCCCCAACCCATCACTGAGCAGGCTTAGAGGAGGAGGAGAAGGAAGCTCCTGGACCAGCACCTCGGCCTCCTTTACGGGGCTGTTGAGGGCCCTGCTTGGGCCTGGGGCGCCAAGCTTGAGCCTGCTGCTGACCTCCTTGATAGGAGGGCTGCCTGACCGCAGGGGAGGACTGCCAAAAAGGCTTCCTCTTCTGCTGGTTCTTGCCCAAGGAACCCTTAGCAGAAATGGCACCCAAGGTGGCACTGGACTGTTCAATACGCTGAAGGTGGCCTGCCACTCCTGGGCCGAACAAGTCTGTACCAAGGAAAGGCACATCAGCTAACTTGTGCTGGGTATCCACCGGAAGGGAGGATAACCGCAGCCAAGCCCTGCGGTGGGTGGCCACTGCGGCTTCTAAAGAGCTGGCACAAGAATCTCCGATGTCCATGGCTGTCTGGAGCTGCTGTTTGGTAACAGCATGGCCCTGATCACTGACTTGCTTGACCATGGTCTGCATGTCCGCGGGGAGGTGAGGAAGTACTTCATCAAATGACCCAAGGAGGGCATGGGAAAAGTGTGCCATGATTACAGCTGAATTGGCCTGATGAAGGCCCATGGCAGAGGCCGCGCAGACCTTATGGGCAGAGTAGTCCATGTTTTTGGACTCCTTGTCCGGAGGTCGGTCGGTGTCGGCCGAGCTACCAGTACGTTTAAAGATGGAAGCAGTCACTAGGCTCTCAGTCGAGGGATGTTCCGTGAATCCCGGTAGGGATCCCATAGGCACCACATACTTACGGGCCCAAAACAGGCAGACGGTGCTGGGCAGGAGGCTGGACACTGCTAAAGCTCAAGGGTTGGACCAGTAATGGCTTCAGCCACTGGGAAGGCCTCCGCTAGTATCCCCTTGCTGGATATCCGTAAGGGGTACTTAGCCTTTTTCTGGATAGACTCCAGGGGCATTCCGGTGGAATCAGAAATGAGGCAGAGGATGCCCTGAGAGGAGGAAGGACCTTCCTTCAGGCCCGCCGAGAGTGACTCCTTATCACCCGGATGGGAGTGCAAACCGGTGGCATCCGAATCAGAAGAGTCAGGGTACAGCGGTCTCCCACCTATGTCCCCCTCTACAAGCCGAGGGCGTTCAGGGGTAACTGTGATGGACAGGCGTCGGGGAAGTCCAGTGACTGGATGGTCCCCTTTTGAGGGAGCACCAGAGATAGGCTGTTTAGGTGGTGGTTCCACCCTAATCGGTGGTGAGACCAGTATGGGCTTAGGAATAACGGCCGGCCCCACAGGAGGAGGAACCGAATAGTTCGGGTCCGAAGGGGTCGGCGTCGGCCCTTGAGGCAGGCCAAGTAATAGCTGGGTGGCGGGCGTGCGCTTCTGTCGACCAAAATCAGCTGTTGCCACATAAGCTCCTCATAGCGTCGACGGAGTTTCCGTCGAAGTCTCTCCTCGTCTGAGGAGGATGAGAACCTGTGGCGGCGCCTCTTTTTTGAATGTCGGTAGCCTTTCTTCGGTTTTCCCGCTGAAGAATGAGACCGAGTCCTCGATCAAGACAGACGGGGTCGACCAGGATCGGGCGAAACCGGGCTCGGTGAGAATTGAGGCTCCGGATCAATTCCCTTGATGGGGACACCCGAAGGAAGTGTCTCGTCATCAGGGAAAGAAAGGACAAGGGTCCTCTCTAGAAAATCATCAACCGGAGTCGGCGAAATCAGCTCGATCAGCTCGAGAACAATCTCAGCCTGATCAGCCGATCCCTCGGTCTCCGCCTGGCCATGCGAAAGATCCGTGAAGCCGGCGGCCGAGGAAGCGATCTCGACTGAAGTCAAGGGTGTAGTGTCCTGGGACTCGGACCTCTCTCGGTCCCAGGAACGTCTCCTTTTCGAAGACATTGGATCCTTGTCCCTCTTCCGAGGGCGGGAGGAGTCCGAGCCCCAGGGCGCCTCACCCCTGGTGGGTAGAAACTGGCACATCTCCCTGAAGGAACCTGTGAAGGAAGAACCGAGGTTGAGAGGCACAAAGAAACTTCGGCTGGCCAAAGCTTGGGCAGCTTCTTCTTTGAAGGTCCATCATCTGCTCAAGCTGTTCGGCGGATCCCGCGGCCGCAAAAACCACTCACCTCACTTCTTTCGATTTCATCGGCGGGTTCCTTTTCTCTGGTCTCCCCAGCTTAAGGCGCGCCATGTGGTCGTCGAGGACGTTGGGATGGAAAGTCAAGCAAAAGTACAGGTGGTGGTGTCATGACCAACACCTAGGCAGTACACGCAGGTAAGGTGGGGATTGGTGCGCGACATTTTCTGGCCGCACATACACCGGCAAAAACCGGGGGACGACTTGTCCTCCATATCCGATGCGCTATTATCGGAATTGAAAACTCTGACGAGTTTGAGAGTTAAATTCGGTAAAAACCGACGATACGAATCCAGGGCCTACGATGGCTAGAGTTAGCACGAGGGAACCTGAATCTTCCAGCGGAAAGGAAGACCTGGCATCATGGGGTGGAGCCGAGGTATTTACCACCCGGGTGGGTGGGAGAAGCCAGCTTGAAGACTTTCCGGTGAGATTTAAAGGGAAAGGGACATGCCAAAGAGTGTGGATGAACAACATATCCATGCTCCTAGAAGTATTTATTTAGTATCTCTGCTTTTCCCCCATTATCCTCCACCCACTCCACCCCTTTCTTAAGCCTAACAATCTCTTCCTTCTTGTCCCTTTTCTCAAGCTTTATATATTGAAAGAAAGCCTTCTCCCCCTTCTTAATTCCTTCAACTATCTGCAGCTCCTTCTGTGCCTTTGCTCTCCGGACTTCCTTACTTGCCTCACTAGCCAACCTTAGGTAATCTTCCCTATACACCTCTCTTAGTCTTCCTGAATTTTCTATAGGCCAGCCTCTTTTCTCTTACTGCCTGGGCAACCCCAAAACTGAACCAGCTGGGTGCTTTGGCCCTTGTGTTCTTCCCTCTGTGCCTAACGCACTCAACTGTGGCAACCAGTATTCCCTCCTTAATGATGGACCACATTTGGTCCACCCCCATATCTGCTCTGATGCTCGCCAGATGGCTCCTTAGCACTTCTCCCATTTTCCTGAAGTCCACCCTCTCGAAATCCAAGATTTTGGTCTTAGTCAGGATGCTTTCCCTACCCATATCCAACTGGTACCACACTGTGCAACTGTCACTTCCACTCAGTGGCTCTCTGATCATTACTTTCTTGGTACACACCAAGCAGTTCAGGGGTTCCTCCACACAGCTGTTCCTCACCTATGGGGAGGCAGGTAGAGGAAGACCAGCCACTAAGAGAACTATTTCTCCCTGGAGAGTCTCCTGCATTTGGTTCTGCTATGACAAGGCTGGCAAACAGCCCCCTGAGGGCCTCAGGGCCCACTCTACTAGGGGCACTGCTGCCTCTGTGGCAGCTGCAAGGGACATTCCCTTATTGGACGTCTGTAAAGCAGCTACTTGAAAGACCGTACACATATTCACAAAGCACTAATGTCTGGATGTACAGTCTAGATCTGATGCAAAGTTTGGCAGGGCGGTTTTGCAGAGCCTCTTCCCCAAATAGGTTCTCTGCCCACCTCCCAATTGCACTGCTTCATAGTCTGCAATAGTTACTGAGGCTAAAGAACTCCTGGGGTAAGAAGAAAAAATTACTCACCATGGTAATCTTCTTTCTTCCAAGGGGTCCTTTAGCATCAGTAAGCTCCCACCCTCCTCCCCTGATAACCTCTCAGAAGAGGGCTCTGCCTTGGCCTTCACACTATAGCATGGATGACGTGGCTAAGATGGCGGCCACGCTGAGTTTTTGCTTATTTTGTTTTGTTTTAGTCGTAAGTTCATTTTGTTTTTAGTTAATCGTTTCTTCATTACTCCGATATTTATTTATGATCTATGCAATTTTTTCTTCAAAACAGGGGACTGGAGTAGTGGAGGCTTTATCGCTAATTGGAGGCGTGGATGGTCTATTACTTCTAGTGCCCTTTTTGTGACTTGTTTTCATTTTGGAACAAGAAAAGAGTCATTATCTGTGGAACCTCTGCTATCGTGGTGGAAAGGAGCGCGGAGAGCAGGGCGTGGAGTCTTGATGGTAGAACAAGTGAGCAGTGGCCTGAATTAAGCAGCACTGGACTGGGAGGCAGTCGCTGGCTGACTAGAGAGAGGATTCCTTCGTGGCCCTGTTCCCAACCTGTGGTGTGCTATGGTGTGGCTTCCATAGGGCTGACTTATCTGCAGCACTTCCGTGTCTGCCGCTCGGCAGTTGGAGGGCAGCCGTAGCAGGGAGCGGGTCGAGGAAGAGGTTTTTGGGGTTCGGGTGGGTCCTCCAGGACTTTCTGAAGAATCGGTCTGGATCCAGATATCTTTGCACCTCAAGTGCTGTTTCAGCCCTGCTATCAGTTGATGTGAGGAGTTCGGTGGAGTGGTGAATCGGAATCTTGGTTACTGGGCGCCCTAATTGGTTTTCCCTACTCTCTGATCTGGATTGCACAGTGAGTTTTATTTTCGGCTGCAGACTGTATGTGCTTTTCTCGGGATTTAAGACTTCTGTTTGGGGCTCGGTTGACTCTCAAGTGGCAGTGAGAGCCCATGAGAGAGTTTGAAATAGAAGCACCCCTTCCTGGAGGTAAGAGCTCCTGGGTATTTTCCATGACTGGCAAAGGGGTCTGCCACCTACAGTCTGCTATTTACTGTGTGATTGATTTGGCTTTCACCCATGAGAGGGGTGAATTATTTCTTGACCGACTCTGTGCTTCGACCAAACCTATGACTCTCAGATTGTTATTTTCTTTCTCGTTCCTTATTGGGAGCAGGCAATTTTGGGCCCTTTTTCTCATGTCTGAGATTTAGATTTTTATCTATTTAGATCTAGACCTGTATTATTTGTTTGTGAATTTATTTATGTATTCCCTTTTTTTTGAAAGAGTTTTGTTGAGTTGTTTGTGTGTTTATACTGTGTTAAGAGTTTTCTTTGCAAGGGGGTTGATAGCACTGTGGTATTTTAAGATATAGTTGTTGGGTGGGAACTTTGGGGTGGTGGTAGGGTGGGTCTTAAAGTTATTAGTATATATCTGGGTGTATGAGAGGAGTGAGTAGTGCAGAGTGTGTTTTTGGGCTGTATTTTTGGGCTAAGGTTGAAGTAACTGGCAGGGATGTGTCTGGGAAGGTACGAGGGCCTGGGGCGGGCCAGGATTGTGTATGGGGCCCTGCAGCTATTCGATCTACGGCTTTTTGTCAGCCTCCCAGTATCTGCTAAAACAGATAGGCACTGTAAGGAGGCTGGAATAGGGAGGAACCGTTTGATTCGTTCGGGGGGGGGCCATGCACTGCGGTTGGTGGTAGCATCGAGGTAGTGGGATGTAGAAGGTGCCCTGGGGTTAGACGGGTTCTGGAGAGAGGCCAGACGTGTTTAGTTCCTGTCACTAGGGTTCCTACCAGACCGAGTGGGCAGGTAGCCAGAGGGGCTGCACTATCCACCAATCCCGAGGGCGGTGCTTTGCAATGCCAGATCGGTCAGAAACAAGACTGCAATTATAGCAGACTTGATTTCTTCGGCCAATCTGGCTTACATTATGGAGACCTGGATTGGTGATGATGCTGGCCCGGTTTTAGAGGCCGCAATCCTGTCCGGATATACCGATGTGCACTGCCCCAGAGTGGAACACGGGGGGGGGGTTGCCATCTGTTTTAGATCCGAGCTAGGCTTCACCGTACACCCAGTGAGAACACCACATTCATTTGAATGTGTGGCCATCCATGGGGGTCTGGGCGCAGGTTGCCTGATTATTTTGATTTATCGCCCCTCTGGGACGGTGGGGGACTTCCTTCAGGAGGTGGCCGATTTCATGGTTGGTGAGACGCTGGAGGCCCCCAGATGTTTAGTGCTGGGGGACTTCAATGTCTGGGCCGATGACGAGTCGTCTCGATTGGGTTCCATCTCCCTCCAGATGATGTCCTCCTTGGGCTTTGCACAGGGTGTTTCCTCTGTAACTCATCTGGGTGGCCACATGCTGGATCTGGTGTTCTCACTGGGGCTTGAGATCGTCTCAGGACTGATCGGGTCATTTGGTGCAATCATTATACAGTGAAGTTCTAGTCCAGGGCCCCCCCCGGTAGCCCTCCCCCTGCTGAGATGGTCAGCTATCGCCCTTTGCGGGGGTTGACCCCTGAGGGTTTTTTGGCGGTAGCTGACCTATCTAGTGTGGATAGTGTATGTGATGGGGGTGTGTGTGTGCGGCAGTGGTTGCCTATAATAAGGCGCCGCGTGCACTCGACTTCTAATACTGAAGTCCGGGTAAGACTCCAGGTCTTCCCATTTGAGGTCCCTTGGTATGATAGTGAGCTCAAGGGGTTGAAGACTCTGGGTCGGAGATTAGAGCGCTGCTGGCGAAAGTCTGGCCTGGAGGCAGACAAACTGGCCCTGTGTATGCACTATAGTGCATATCAAGGAGCAGTCAACCGTAAGAAGGCAGAATTCATGTCCAGGGAGATTGCTGCCGGGAGGAACTGACCAGCTGTGCTCTTTCGGACTGTGGACAGGCTTCTTCATCCTTCCTGTCTACAGCCGAAGGTAGCTTTTTCTAATGCATCATGCGAAGAGTTTGCTTGGTTCTTCTCGGACAGGGTGTCCGCCATGAGGCAGGCGGTTCTGCCAGTGGGTCAAAATTTGGCCAACAGTGGTCGCTATGGGCACCCGGAGAGCTCTCCGCCTAGTTGGGGCGAGTTTAGACCGGTGGAGGTAGCTGAGGTAATTGAGATTGCTTCCGGGCCTCGGCACACCTTTTGTGAACTGGACCCGGTGCCAACTCGTTTCTTAATGAGATGTATCGACTCTGTTAGCCTGGTATTTGCCTTGATTGTCCGGTGTTCCTTGTCAGAGGGGGTCTTTCCTGATGTCTTGAAGGAGGCACTGGTGAGACCCCTTCTGAAAAAAACATCTTTGGACCCTGAAATCAAGGCAAATTATCGTCCTATCTCCAATCTCCCATTTTTGGGTAAGATTGTGGAGAAAGTGGTGGCGCTTCAGCTTGAGGAGCATCTTGTGGCCCAAGATTTATACGAGCCGCTCCAGTCTGGGTTCTGTGCGAGGAATAGCAAAGAAACTGCGCTGGTTCGGGTGCACAATGACCTCCTTAGGGCTAGAGATCGAGGAGAGGGGACAATTCTAGTTCTCCTCTATCTCTCTTCAGCATTGAACACGGTTGACCATCGGGTGCTGCTTGACCGCCTAAGGGAATTCTGCGGACTTACTAGCACGGTCATCTGCTGGTTTGAGTCTTTTCTATCTAACAGGAGGCAGTGATGGGGAATTTTTCCTCCTCTCCCGGCCACCTGTTATGCGGGGTTCCCCAGGGTTCGGTCTTGTCACCGACGACGTTTGCCGTGTACATGCTGCCCCTGGGAGAGCTCATTAGGAAGTACAGCTTGGATTTTCATTGCTATGCCTATGATACCCAGCTGTAGTTTTCCTTTGCCCCTGGAACATCTTGCACAGTGGAAGTGCTTAACAGCTGCCTAGCGGAAATCAATGACTGGATGGCCTCCAGCTGGTTGTGATGGAATCCCGATAAGACGGAGGCACTGGTGGTGGAGTCGAACAGAGGGCGTGATAGGTGGGCCTCTGGTGCAGATACTGGGCTTTTTCTTGGTTCTGTACCATTGAAGGCCTCCTCTAGGGTGCGAGATCTTGGCGTTATTCTGGACAGTGGATTGACACTTCAGTTTCAGGTGTCTGCCACAGTCCGTACCAGTTTCTATCATCTGAGGAATATCGCCAGGATAAAGCCCCTAGTTCCGCCGCAGGACCTCCCCACCTTGGTACATGCCTTCGTGACATCCAGGCTGGACTTTAATTTAATTTTAATTTATTTCATATGCAGATTAACACCTTTGAGCCAAAGGCTCTCTTACAAAGGTTCCATGTCAGGTATAACAGACAGACAAACAATTTCCAAGGTTACATTTCATAAGAGGAAGAGACAAGAATACAGTGGTAGATTGATGGACATTTCTGCAGCTAATATCTGATGACAGAATACTGACAGGCTGTACATGTAGGCAAATAGTCTTTGCATTTCTTAAATTATCCAGTTACAAGTAATGCATTTGGTAAGAGGTTGAACATATATTGTTACGTCTTAAAAGAAGGCCTCAGGTAGTTGGGCCTGCAGTTAGAGAGACCGGCCTGAGGGGGCTTTGTCATATTTCAGAAAATGGTTGAGGGACGGACCAGGAGAGTGGGGAATCTGCCAAGGGGCTTTGTCAAGGAGGTGCTGGAGCATAGGAGAAGTGTGGGGGTGGGATGAGGGGTATATCATGGCCGTCTGCCACTAGTTGTTGCAGCCACACTGGTTGTCTTCTACCAAAATGGTTAACAGGTCTCTTTTAAAGGGGCTTATTTTAGTGTGTTCCAGTGTGGTTGGGGGGAGTTTGTTAAGCCAAATGGGGCCATGGTAGGAGAGCAACTGCTGAGCAAAGCTTGTTCTTCTGAATGGGACATGGAGCACACCCTTTGCCGTTCCTCTGGTGACCTTTGTAGAGGGGTGTCGCTGGAACAGTGTGGCAGTAGAGTCGAGCGTGAGACCTATTAGGGCTTTTTTCTCCAGCATGCAAGCCTGATACCTTGTCCTTAGGTGGAGCTGGAGCCACCCTGTAGAGGAGTAGAGTGTGCAAGTATGGGCACGCTGGTTAGCACCGAGGACCAGCCGACATGCCTAGTTGACTAGTTGTTTAACTCTATTTAAGGCTGAGTCGGTGGCAGCACCGTATATGACTAGTGCATAGTCGATGATAGACAGATTAGAGCTTTGTGTAACTAGTTTAAGAGCCTCATGAGTCATGGCTTGCCTATGCCTATATAGAATGCCTAGCTTACTATTGCCTGTCTTGACTACATGGTCAATATGGTGCACAAAGGAGAGTGTGTCATCAATATGTACTCCGAGGTATTTGAAGGTGTGGACTTGCTCGATGCTGTCCCCTTTCTGGCTCAGGATAGTTCAGGGGCTCAACATTCCTTTTGGAATGTGGCATGGTTAGGTGCATTGTTTTAGTTTTTTTATAGTTCAGTAGGAGTTGATTTTGGGAGAACCACGCCTCTAGCAAGGCAAAGCTGCACTGTAGATTTTGAGAGATTTCACAGGCATTACTGCCTGGGACTGATATCACTACATCATCTGCATACAGTAGCACTTTAGTGGGACAGGCTTTTGGAAGGGAATTAATGAAGAGACTGAAGAGAAGTGGCCCTAGAATTGAGCCCTGTGGGACTCCAAGTGTTACCTTTCTGGGATCAGAGGTAGCACCCCCCTATTCTAACACACTGCTTCCTATGTGATAGGTAGCTGTTGAACCAGGAGATGGTATCGACTGACAGACCCAGGTTCCATAGGTGTCTTAGCAGAATTTGGTGGTTGACTGTGTCAAAAGCTTTCATGAGGTCAATAAATATGGACTCCAT
Source organism: Neoceratodus forsteri (assembly GCA_016271365.2). Lineage (NCBI taxonomy): Eukaryota > Metazoa > Chordata > Ceratodontiformes > Ceratodontidae > Neoceratodus > Neoceratodus forsteri. Next base: position 579,096,622 of record CM028138.1, read on the forward strand.
CATTTTTCCTGAATCAAGGGCTTCATATGCGTGGAAGGTAAAGTCGATAAGAGTGGTGATAGTATTGTTGTTGAAGGCAAAGCAGATTGTACTTGTTTAGACAGTCCGTAAGCTGATCAGAGACTACCCTTTCCAGCGCTTTAGAGAGAGGTGGAAGTATCGAGATTGGGCGATAGTTCCCCATATCAGTTCTGCCCCGCTCTTAAACACAGGGGTGACCAGAGCAGTTTTCCACCTGTCTGGGAAGATTCCTGTTTGCAAAGAGGTGTTGAACAGTTTGGTTAATGGGACGGCAAGTTCTTCTAGGGTGAGCGCTAGCAGTTTCATGTCTAGTGAGTCACTACCAGTCCTGGTTTTGTTTAGGATCCTTTTGACATATTTCACAGTCTGTTGCCTCGTGATTTGCCTGAAGTAGAAAGGTAGTTGTCCATTTCTACATGATGGTGGAGGGTTAGTGTCTATGGGATCTTGGGCTGGTGAGAACTGGAGAAATTCCGGGGGGAGAATAGAGTTTAGGTCCGTGAAGGCCTTGTTAAAGGCATTAGCCAGATCTAGGGGTTGCTGTATAGTGCCAGCTGCTGTGACTATTATATCTGGTGGGGCCCTGGATTCCTTACCAGATAGGAACCTAATGTTTTTCCAACACTCTCTGCCATTTCTCCAGGTTTTTTCCAGCTGTTCTTTGTGGTAGGAAGCCTTGGCCCGCCTGACTAACCTGGTGCAGTTATTCCTGGACATTCTGTAGGCCGTGATGTCAGTTTGCCTGCCTAACTCTCTGGCTATATGCCAGAGATTGTCTCGTTGTTTTATCTGGGCAATGAGCGGTCCTGTGAGCCAGGGGTTAATGGCCTCTTTTATTTTAACAGTTCTGACTGGGGCAAATAGGTCGCAAGCATTGCTGAATACTGTTATGAAGTAGTTTAGAGCTTTATTGGCATCCTTGCAGCCATCTAAAGGGGACCAGTCTGCATTCCTCAGGTATTTTTTGAGGTTGCTCAGTTGCCCCTTCTTGAGATACCAGTTTCTTGTGACCTGCGGGGGGTCAATAGGGCCCCTGTTTGTCCAGGTGCAGACTACTGGCGAGTGATCACTTAAGGCGTCGGGCAGAACAGAGATGCTTTTGATATGCTCAGGTTTAGTTGCAAGAAGCCAGTCAATAAGTGTGCTTGTGCAGGTGCGGTAGTTCCGCCTTGTAACCTGCTTGACCATCTGTGTAAGATAGAGGCCATGGATTTTGTCCCTAGTGTTTACAGTGTCTTGTGCTAGCCAGTTGGTGTTAAAGTCTCCTATGATGATCTGCTCCCAGACTTTGTTTAGCACGTTATAGTGGTTAATGAACAGGTCAAGCCCCGAGGCTTGTTTTCCTGGGGGTATGTAGACAGTTGTCAAGGATATTGTTTTACCTTGCCGGCCAATTGAAAGCTTGATTGTAAGAATTTGGGCATCTTTTGTGTTAACAGTATTTGACATAATCTGGCCGATTATTTTGCTACGGAGGTAAACCAGACACCCACCCCTTCGCTTGTTTAATCTATCCTGCCGGAATTAAAAATTACTCACCTTAGTAATGTTGTTTCTTCTGATAGAGTCTTGCTATATTATGACACATGCAGTGAGTCCCAACCTTCGAACTGCTCCGGAGGTGAAAGAGTTAACTTTCCATGCCAGGCATGGAACTTTGAGCGCGAGCTCGGTTGAAAACTCTGTCTGTTGTTCTTCAAACTCAAACTGTCAGATCTTTACGAGCAAAACTCACTAAGGTTCTGTGTGGAAGCCGTAAACCTACCTAGCCAACTGGCTACTAAATATAAGAACACATTTTCTTGGTCCCAAAACAAAGACTCAAGTCGGGATCCAAAAATTAAAACATAACACCCAAACACCCCAAAAAGGAGGGGTGAAAAATAAGGTGGGCATCTGCTAAGGGTCCACACTGCACTGCCCACCCACATCCCAAAAGTAGAGGTTCTGAGAGGGGCAGGCGGGGAGGTCACAATATAGCAAGACTCCATTAGAAGAAACAACATTACTAAGGTGAGTAATTTTTTCTTCAAACAACATGAAGTCTTGCTATATTATGACATATGCAGACTACACAGCAGTACCTCCATGGAGGAGGGACAGAACCTACTTAGAAATAGGCTTGAAGCACAGCTGTGTTGAACCGAGCATCACTCCTAGCCTGGATGTCCAGGGAGTAATGCTTGGTAAAAGTGTGAACTGTTTTCCAGGTAGCTGCTTGACATATCTCTAGGATAGGGATGTCCCTGGCAGCAGCCAGAGACACAGCTGTACCTCTGGTAGAGTGAGCCCTCAAGCCTGAGGGAAGAACCTTACCAAGTTTTTCATAGCAAAATTGGATACAAGAGACAATCCACCTGGCAATGGATCTTTCAGTGGCAGGTTTCCCTTTACCAACCTCACCATAAGTGAGGAACAGTTGGAGGGAGTCAAACCTGTGACCCTTGGTACGTTCTATGTAGTAACTAAGGGCTCTTTTGACATCTAAACTGTGCAGTCTCCTCTTGCCAGAGGAGGAATGGTCAGTGAAGTACACAGGGAGCAACATAGATTGATTAAGGTGAAAGTCTGAAACCACCTTAGGCAAGAGCTTTCTGTTAGTCCCGAGGACCACCTTATCTCTATGAAAGGAGATAAAATCAGGCTCCACTGACAATGCTTGTAATTCACTTATGCGTCTGGCAGAAGTGATGGCTACCAAAAACACAGTTTTCAAACAACATGAAGTCTTGCTATATTATGATAGGTGCAGTTTGTCCCACCACTAGAACTGCTCCGGAGGTGAAAGAGTTAACTTCCATGCAGAGCATGGAGCTTAGAGTGCGAGCTCGGTTAAAGAAGCTCTGTTAGGGTGGTTTCAAACCGAAACCGTCAGATTCTTTACTCCGCCTCACTGAACAGTCGCTCCGGAGATTCCTCCTGCTGCTCGGTTCATTTCCTCGGTTTAAAACGTCTTTTCTCGGTTGACTTTAACCGCGATATTATTTATTTTAACCGCAAACCGATCGGTTCAAGCTCTGTCTATGGTATTGTAAGTAATAGATAGGTTTTCTGTGTGGAACTTGTAAATTTTTATCAGTTCGGTTTGAACCGATCGAATTGTATTTAAACTTGGTTTTAAAGCCTTTTAAGGCTTGTTAGAGTGCGGTTCCCGGTTCTTATCGGTTCTAAAAAAAACGGATTTCATTACGGTTTTTTCCACGACCCGTGACACGGTTGGGAACCGATAAGGGTGTCTTGCCTGGCACTGCCGTTAAAAGGGCAAGTTTGTTGGTTAGGCTGGCATCATGTCTGAGAAACCCAAAAGAAAAACCGGGCCCACTGGGTTTCAACACTGTAGAGTCTGTGGGGAAGCCTTTGCCAAGGCTGACCCACACACTACATGTGTCCATTGTCTGGGGTTTGACCACCTCAATTCAGACTGCTAGATTTGTAAAAATTTCCCTGCAGCCACCCTGGACAAGAGAGTGGGCAGGCTCAGGGAACGAGAGGCCAAAAAGTCCGCTGACCGGTTGGCCAGCCGGTTCGGTGCCAACCGAACGGAGGGAGTGCCCTCTGACCAGGGTGAGACTCAACAACAGCTGGCTCTGAGGAGCCAGTTCCAGCAAAGAAAACTAAAAATCAGCAGGTTTGGAGTCCAAAGTCCTTCTCCAACTGCTGCAGAGATAGCATGGGCAATACGGATTGTCCAGTCACTGTCCCCGGTTCCCTCCGAACTGCCACTATTTGGCAAAAGGTCGGTTCGGTCGGTTCCACCGGTTCAAGAACATGATATAGAAGAGTTTTATGAACCAGAGGAGGGGGAGGATGATTATGATCAGTGTGAATGTGACTTTGAAAGTCTGGATGTGCCCACTGAACCGGACATCTCCCCAGACAGACCTTTAGGTGAATCTCCCCCTAGGCTTTCTGAGTCCCCTTCTCATTTTTTGTTTTATAAAAAAGTTGCTGAGACCCTCCAGCTTCCCTTAGAGGAGGCTTTGGATGAGCAAGAGGAGCCTATGTAGAGATGATGGATATCCCAGAGTCCAGGAGATTGTCCATCCCTTTGCATAAATCTTTTAGGAAACAAACAATAAAAATTTTATAAGCTCCTAATTCTGTGCCTCCTGTAGATAAAAAGATGGACAGGAGGTACACTTTGTCAGGTCCTGATACGGATTTTCTTTCACAGCAATGCAGTCATGTTGGGGTAGTTCAGGCTGCAGCCTATGATAAAGCTAATATTCCCCTGGCTTCACATCCTCCTGACAAGGACTCCAGGAAGATTGATGCCATGGCCAAAAAACAATACATGGCAGCATCTTTGGGACTCAGACAAGCAAACTATATGGCTTATGTTGTGAGATACCAGAAATCTAGATGGGATACTGTCATGGCCTTAGCTAAACAGGTCCCTGGCCAGCTTGCAAAGGAGCTGGAGCAGGTGGCTCTTGATGGTATTGAGGCATCTAAGGTGCAATTCCATGCTGCAGTGGATTCTAATGATGTATCCTCTAGAGTCATGGCTACATCTGTGGCTTTCGTAGATTGGCCTGGCTCAGGTGTACTACTTTGTCACAGGATACCCAGTCTAAGGCTATGGATTTTCCTGTGGTGGAAATTCTGTTTGGGAGCAGACAGAGAATTATATGAAGAAATGGATGAATATAGAACCACTATAGGAGTGCACAAGCCAAGGAACGGCAAGCCACTCCTCAGAGACAGCCCCCAGGGGTAGGAGCAGGCCTTTCACAGGCCTTTATCAGACCCAGGCCTCCTCTTCAGCCTATGCCTGAGGGGGTTCTTCAGAGGGAGAGGCAGATGGGCATACAGGCCTGCTCCCACCCCTCAGCCTAAAGCCCTGCCAAACAGGCACCCTGATGGGATGCCCAGGGTCGGCTCTCCATTACCTGTAGGGGGCAGGCTGGCTTACTTGTCCAGGACTGGGAGTCTTTAACATCAGACAGGTGGGTCCTGGAAGTAGTGAGCCAGGGTCTGGTTCTCAGCTTCAAAAATTTCCAAAGATGAGAGCCAGATCTTTTCCACCTGCAAACCTTTAGAGACTCTTGCTTTGGAAACAGAGTCTCAACCTCCTGGCTCTCAGAGCTGTAGAAAGGGTTTCTCCCCACACCAGGGCAAGGGTCTGTACTCAGGTACTTCCTTACCCCAAAAAGACAGGAGAGTGGTGGCCTATCCTGGATCTAAGATATCTAAACAAGCACCTTTTAAAACCAAAGTTCAAAATGGTGACTCTGGAATGATTTACCTCCCTAAGGCCAGGGACTGGCTAGCTTTCCTGGACCTCAAGGATGCCTATCATGTTCTTATCAGAAGCTCATCGAAAGTACCTCAGATTCAACTGCCCTCAGGCCATTATCAGTTCAGAGCAATGCCCTTGGCCTCACTTCTGCCCCAAGGGTGTTCACAAATGTCTGGCAGTAGCAGTTGCTCATCTAAGAAGGCAAAGATTGCCATTTTTCCCTACCTAGACGACTGGCTCATTGTGGGTCAGTCTCCAGACCAGGTCAAATCACACCTGTAGTTACCCAGCAGCTGCTTACCTTTCTGGGCTTTCTTCTCAATCTTCCAAAGTCAGTTTTGAACCTGTCCAGGTACTCACCTTCATAGGCGGAGAACTGGACACAGACAGCAGGCCAGAGCCTTCCTTTCCTGGAAAGGGTAAGGACCTTAGGGTGCCCTGGCCTGCCCTTCACTCTGCAGGCTCTCGACCAGCAAGGCATTTCCTGCAGCTCCTAGGACACATGGCTGCTTCCACAGCTGTAGTGCAAGGAGCAAGATTTCAGATGAGGACATTCAGTTCCATTTGAGAGCTTTCTGGTCTCAAAGAGATCTCCTATCCAAGTTAATCCCAGTGACTCGAACCCTGATCCAGGCCCTTCAGTGGTGGCAGGATCAGAGCAATCTGAGACAAGGTGCCTTTCATCCTCTGTCCCACTCCTTGACCCTTACTACAGATGCATCCCTCTTGGGATAGGGAGTTCACATGGGCGACTCTCCACCCAGGGTTATGGTTCCCTCAGGAATCTCTGCTCCACATCAATCTTTTGGAACTCAGAGCTGTTTTTCTAGCACTTCAGGTTTTTTCTGCATCTGTTCAGAACAAGGTGGTACAGGTCAGAACAGACAACACCACTACAATATGGTACATCAACAAACAAGGGGGCACTCGGTCTTCGGCCTTGTGCACCGAGGCGATGCAGTTGTGGTCTCTGGCTTATTCCCTGAACACTTCCCTCATAGCAGTTCACCTCCCAGGCAAGGACAATGTCCTGGCAGATGCTCTCAGCAGGATTTCCAGGGCCATCACGAATGGTCACTGGATCCCCTAGTACTGGGATAGTGTTTGCCAGATGGGGCACTCCTCAGATAGATCTTTTTGCAGCCCCAGACAATCATCAACTTCACTTTTTGTTGCAGGCCCCAGTGTTGGCTCAGTCCCTGGATGCCTTTCTCTCGATTGGGAAGGAAGTTCCTTTATGCCTTTCCCCTTCCTCTCCTGTTCAAAGTACTAGTCAAAATCAGGTCTCAGCCCTGCAAGATGATCCTGATTGCTCCAGACTGGGCCAGGCAGCCCTGGTACCCCCTTCTGTCCTTAGCAGTCCATCTTCCCCTGTGTCTCCCCAGGAACCACAATCTGCTAACCTGTGCTCAGGGGAGAGTTTGGTATCCGAATCTCAAATCCCTCAACCTCAAGGCTTGGCTCTTGAGCAGTTAGAGTTTGCTGATCTACAACTTTCTCAAAGTGTTCTCGAAATCGTGAAGGCTGCTAGGAAGCCTTCCACCAGGGCTACCTATAACTCCAAGTGGAAAAGGTTTTCCATATGGTGTTCTGGGAAGCATATTTCCCCGGAATCTGCTGATCTACCCACTGTATTGGACTATATGGTCCATCTTAATTCTTTGGGACTGAGACCAGCTACCCTGAAAGTGCACTTGGCAGCTGTCTCTGCCTTTATTTCAGCAGGGAAGCCCTCTTCTCTTTCTGCTCACCCTGTATTTTCCAAGTTTTTTAAGGGATTGCTTCATACCAATCCTTCATTCAGGGACCCTGCCCTGCTTGGGATCTTAATGTTTGCATTGCTCAGCTCATGCAACCTCCCTTTGAGCCTCTGTCTTCGGCAGAGCTTAAGTATTTGACTTGGAAAACTGTATTTCTAGTAGCCATCACTTCTGCCAGGCGCATAAGTGAGTTACAGGCTTTATCAGTGGAGACTGACTTTATTTCCTTTCACAGGGATAAAGTAGTCCTCAGGACTAACAGGAAGTTTTTGCCTAAGGTGGTTTCGGATTTCCACCTTAACCAATCTATTTCACTTCCAGTATTCTTCACTGACCATTCCTCCTCTGGTGAGAGGAGGCTGCACAGCTTAGATGTTAAGAGGCCCTAAGTTACACATAGACGTACTAAGGTCACAGGTTTGACTCCTCCAACTATTTCTCACTTATGGTGAGGTTGGGAAAGGGAGACCTGCACTAAGAGATCCATTGCCAGGTGGATCGTCTCTTGTATCCAATTTTGCTATCAAAAGCTGGGTAAGGTTCCTCCCTCAGGCCTGAGGGCTCACTCTACCAGAGGTACAGCTGCATCGCTAGCTGCTGCTAGAGACATCCCTATCTTGGACATATGTCAAGCAGCTACTTGGAAAACAGTACACACTTTCACCAAGCATTACTCCCTGGATATCCAGGCCAGGAGGGATGCTCGGTTTGGCACAGCCATGCTTCAGAGCCTATTCCCTAAGTAGGTTCTGTCCCTCCTCCATGGAGGTACTGCTGTGTAGTCTGCACTCTGTCATAATATAGCAAGACTTCATGTTGTTTGAAGAAAAAATTACTCACCTTAGTAATGTTGTTTCTTCTAATGGAGTCTTGCTATATTATGACCTCCCCCCCAGCCTGCCCCTCTCAGAACTTCTACTTTGGGTATGGGGTGGGCAGTCCACTGTTGGCATTTATTGATGCCCTCTTTCATGTTTGGGTGTTGTGTTTTATTTAGTTATTTTATCTTATTTTTCTGGTCCACTGACTTGAGTCTTGCTATATTATGACCAGGAAATGTGAATATGTTAGTACCAGTTGGCTAGTGTAGGTTACAGCTTCCACACAGAGCCTTAGTGAGTTTTGCTCAGAAGATCTGATGGTTTCAGTTTGAAACCACCCTAACAGAGCTTTTTAACCGAGCTCGGCTTAAGCTCCATGCTCTGCATGGAAGTTAACTCTTTTCACCTCGAGCAGTTCTAGTGGTGGGACAAACTGCACCTGTCATAATATAGCAAGACTCCATTAGAAGAAACAACATTACTAAGGTGAGTAATTTTTTCTTCCAAGTCAAGTACTTAAGCTCTGCTGAAGACAAGGGCTCAAAAGGGGGTTGCATAAGCTGAGTAATGCAAATATTAAGATCCCAGGCAGGGGCAGGGTCCCTGAATGAAGGGTTGGTGTGAAGCAACCCCTTGAAAAACTTGGAGAATAAAGGATGAGCCAAAAGAGAAGAGGGTTTACCTGCTGATAAGAAAGCAGATACGGCTGCCAGGTGCACTTTTAGGTAGCTGGTCTCAGCCCCAAAGTATTCAAATGCACCATATAATCCAGGACTGTGGGTAAGTCAGCAGATTCTGGGAAATATGCTTGCAGAGCACCATATGGAAAATCTCTTCCATTTGGAATTATAAGTAGCTCCTGGTGGATGGCTTCCTAGAAGCCTTCAATATATTCAATACACCTTGGGAGAGTAGGTCAGCAAACTCTAACTCTTCAAGAGCCAGGCCTGAGAGATTTGAGATTTGGGTACCAAACCCTCCCCTGAGCACAGGTTAACAGGTTGTGATTCCTGGGAAGACACAGGGGAAGGTGGACTGCTAAGGACATAAGGAGTGGGTACCAGGGCTGTCTGGCCCAATCTGGAGCAATCAAAATCATCTTGCAGGATTGAGATCTGATTTTGACTAGTACCTTGAACAGAAGAGGGAGGGGGGAGAAGCATAGAGGAACTTCCCTTCCCAACTGAGAAGGAAGGCATCCAGAGGGACTGAGCCCAACACTGGGGGCCTGCAGCAAAAACCGGGAAGTTGGTGATTGTCTGGGGCTGCAAAAAGATCTATCTGTGGGGTGCCCCATCTGGCAAACACTATCCCCAGTACTAGGGGATCCAGTGACCATTCGTGATGGCCCTGGGAAATCCTGCTGAGAGCATCTGCCAGGACATTGTCCTTGCCTGGGATGTGAACTGCCGTAAGGGAGGTGTTCAGGGAATAAGCCAGAGACCACAACTTCATTGCTTCGGTGCACAAGGCTGTAGACCGAGTGCCTCCTTGCTTGCTGATGTACCACATTGTAGTGGTGTTGTCTGCTCTGATCTGTACAACTTTGTTCTGAACAGAGGTGGAAAAAACTTGAAGTGCTAGAAAAACTGCTCTGAGTTCCAACAGATTGATGTGGAGCAGAGATTTCTGAGGGGACCACAATCCCTGGGTAGTGAGATCGCCCATGTGAGCTTCCCACCCCAAGAGGGATGCATCTGTAGTAAGGATTAAGGAGTGAGACTGACGGGTGAAGGGGACCCCCTGTCTCAGATTGCTCTGGTCCTGCCACCACTGAAGGACTGGGATCAATTTGGTCAGAGAGTCTCTCCTTTGAGACCAAAAGGCTCTCAAATGGAACTGGATGTCCCTCATCTGAAATCTTGCTCCCTGCACTACTGCTGTAGAAGCAGCCATGTGCCCCAGGAGCTGCAGAAAATGCCTTGCTGGTCGAGAGACCTGCAGGGTGAAAGAGGAGGCCAGAGAGACCAAGGTCCTTGCCCTTTCCAGAGGAAGGAAGGCTCTGGCCTCTTTTGTGTTTAGTTCTGCACCTATGAAGGTGAGAAGCTGGACAGGCTCTAGAACTGACTTTGGAAGATTGAGAAGGAAACCTAGAGATGTGAGCAGTTGCTGAGTTACCTGAAGGTGTAGTTTTACTTATTCTGGAGACTGGCCTACTATGAGCCAGTCGTCCAGGTAAGGAAAAATGGCAATCTTTTGCCTTCTTAAGTGGGCAACTGCTACTGCCAGGCATTTTGTGAATACCCTCGGGGCAGAGGTGAGGCCGAAGGGCATTGCTCTGAACTGGTAATGGCCTGAGGGCAGTTCGAATCTGAGGTACTTTCAATGGGAGCTTCTGATAAGAACATGGAAGTAGGCATCCTTGAGGTCCAGGGACGCTAGCCAGTCCCCTGGCCTTAGAGAGGGTAAAATAATTCCCAGAGTCACCATTTTGAATTTTGGTTTTAAAAGGTGCTTGTTTAGGTATCTGAGATCCAGGATGGGCCACCATTCTCCTGTCTTTTTTGGGGTAAGGAAGTACCGGGAGTACAACCCTTTACCCTGGTGTAGGGGTGGAACCCTTTCCACAGCTCTGAGAGCCAGGAGGGTTGAAACTTCTGTTTCTAGGGCAAGTGCCTCTGATGGATTTGCAGGTGGAAAGGACCTGGCTCTCATATTTGGAAATTTTTTGAAGCTGAGAACTAGTCCCTGGCTTACTACTTCCAGGATCCACTTGTCTGATGTTAGAGACTTCCAGTCCTGGACAAAGTAAGCCAGCCTGCCCCCTACAGGTAAAGGTGAATCGGTCCTGGCTACCCCATCAGGGTGCCTGCTTGGCAGGGGCTTTGGGCTGAGGGGTGGACGCAAGCTTGCTTGTACCCCGTCTGCCTCTCCCTCTAAAGAACCCCCTCTGGGCATAAGCAGAAGAGGAGGCCTGGGCTTGGTAAAAAGGCCTATGAAAAGGCCTGCCCCTGCCCCTGGGATGCTGCCTTTGAGGAGTGGCCTGCCTTTCCTTGGCCTGTGCACTCCTATAGGTGGTCCTATATTCATCCATTTTCTTCATGTAATTCTCTGTCTGCTCCCCAAACAGAGAATTGCCCACAACAGGAAAATCCATGGCCTTAGACTGGGTATCCTGTGACAGGGTAGTACATCTGAGCCAAGCCATTCTGCGAAGTGCCACAGATGTAGCCATGACCCTTGATGACACATCATTAGAGTCTACTGCAGCATGAAATTGCACCTGATGCCTCAATACCATCCGCAGCCACCTGTTCCAGCTCCCTGGCAAGCTGGTCAGGGACCTGTTTTGCTAGAGCCAGCACAGTATCCCATCTGGATTTCTGGTACCTAGCAGCATAAGCCATATAATTTGCCTGTCTGAGTCCCAAAGATCATGCCATGTACTGTTTCTTTGCCATGGCATCAATCCTCCTGGAGTCCTTTTCCGGGGGGTGCGAAACTAGAGGAATATTTGCCTTGTCACAGGCTGCAGCCTGCACGACCCCCAGATGGCTGCATTGCTGTGTGAGAAACTCTGTATCAGAGCCTGATAATGTATACCTCTTGTCCATCCTTTTATCAACAGGAGGTATAGTGCGAGGAGTTTTTAGAATTTTTACTGTCTGTTTCCGAAAAGATTTATGCAAAGGAATAGACAGTCTCCTAGACTCTGGAATATCCATCATTTCTACATAATCAGGCTCCTCTTGGTCATCAACAGCTTCCTCAACAGGGAGCTGGAGAGTTTCAGCAACTTTTTTATAGAACATAAAATGAGAAGGGGACTCAGAGAGCCTGGGAGGAGAAACCCCTGACGGTCTGTCTGGAGAGATGTCCAGTTCAATGGGCACGTCCAGATTTTCAAAACCACATTCACTCTCCTCATACTCCTCTTCCCCCTCCTCCGGTTCATAAAAATCCTCAAAATCATAATCTTGAACCAGTGGAACCGGCCGAACCGAGCGCTTTCCTGATGGTGTCGGTTCGGTCGGAACCGGGGAAAGTGACTGGACAATTTGAATTGCTTTAGCTATTTCCTCAGCGGTTGGAGAAAGAACTTTTGGCTCCACACCAGCTGACTTTCTAGTCCTTTTAGTTGGAACTGGCTCCTCAGAGCTGGCTCGTTTGCCCGAGGAAGTATCGCCCTGGTCAGAGGGCACTCCCTCCGGTTCGGTTGGAACCGAACCGGGCTGGCCATCCGGGTCAGTGGACTTTTTGGCCTCCCTTTCCCTGAGCCTACCAACTCTCTTTTCTATGGTGGCAGCAGGAAAATTCTTACAAATCTGGCAGTCTGCACTGAGGTGGTCAAACCCCAGACAATACACACAGGTGGTGTGTGGGTCAGCCTTAGCAAAGGCTTCCCCACAACCACTACAGTGCTGAAACCCAGTGGGCCTGGTTTTTCTTTTGGGTTTCTCAGACATAGTGCCAGCCTAACCAAACTTGCCCGTTTATGGCAATCCGCCAAGCAAGACTCTTATCGGTTCCCAACCGTGTCACGGGTTGTGGAAAAAACCATAATGAAATCCGTTTTTTTTTTAGAACCGATAAGAACCGGGAACCGCACTCTAAATAAGGACTAGTAACTTTTGACAATAACCTGATCTGTTCAAACCGAACCGAAAAGCGTTTACAAGTTCCACACAGAAAAAATATAAATGTAAGCCTATCTATTACTTACAATACTACAGACAGAGCTTGAACCGACTGGTTGCGGTTTAATTTTGGTCAAAAAAACCGATAAAATAATACTTTAACCGACAAAACGAACCGAGCAGAAGGAGAAATCTCCGGAGCGACTGTTCAGTGAGGCGGAGTAAAGAATCTGACAGTTTGAGTTTGAAGAACAACAGACAGAGTTTTCAACCGAGCTCGCGCTCAAAGTTCCATGCCTGGCATGGAAAGTTAACTCTTTCACCTCCGGAGCAGTTCGAAGGTTGGGACTCACTGCATATGTCATAATATAGCAAGACTTCATGTTGTTTGAAGGTTGTGTAACCCTCAAGTGAGATGCAGGAGTTTGGAGTTTTTTGTTGAGAGCCACGTTTCAGTGAGCATAATGATGTCTAGTTGATGGGCTGCAACCCAGGCTTGGAATTGGGGAAGTTTTGGCAGTAGACTCCCTATATTGAGTGATGCAATTTTTAGGCATCTTTTCGAGGGGTTATTATTGCCGTTTGGTTCAGGGTTGGGGTGTACGTCCCCTGAGATCAGTAGTAGGATGGTGACTATCCTCAAAAGGTAGTGTCTCCTCCATTTTTTCCTGATCCTGGACTGACTCTGGTTTGTGGAGCTGAGAGTTTGAGTTTGTTTTTTGAGGTATTGGAGTACGTAAGGGTCCTGGTGACCTCTGGCGTTGTCTGGGGCCGCTGCATTGTTTTTGAGTGGGACGTTGGCTTCCAGAGACACCCAGAAGTAATTATCAGTTGCTCCACTGTCCCGTAGTTGTAAAGCCAGGCACAACTGAGTAGAGGCAAATCTCCAGATTTGGGTTTTGGAGTCGAGTTATCTGTTACTCCTGCCAGATGGGGAAGGGCTACTAGACCCAGAAGAAAAAAGTGCCACGAAAAGTTATTTGCAGCAGGTTTAAGATGCATCATGGCTTTGTTTTTTTGTGTGGGGGGGGTTCGCTGTTTCTTTAAGAGAGGGAGAGATTCTCTTTGCTCTCAGCATGTGATGTTAGGGCTGCCGCTAGTGGTTGTTTTATATAGGCTGCAGATGGAGAACTTGGCTGACTGGTTAAAAAGCCCTCCGCTCCCTCTATAAAAGGGGGTATCCACCAAGGGTGGTGGTGGGGGCAGTGGTGAGCTAACGCACAGCGTCAGTGGGGCCAAGCACTTTTGCCCAGCCGTCCTGCTCTGCCGATCGCACCAAGTCTGTACCTTGCTGCCTTGTGGATGTTTCGGGGGGGGACCTTGCTGCTACCCTTAGGACCGGACCGAGGACCCTCCAACGTGCAACGCACACCAGCTGTGGGAAACAGGAGAGGAAGCAGGAGTTATTTAAGCACATTCAGCTCCTGTTTCTACAGACTACTGTAATGCGCTCTATCTTGGGGTCTCTGGGGGTACCCTGTGCCGACTGCAGCTGGTGCAGAACGTGGCAGCTAGGTTGTTGACTGGACAGTCTAAATACTGTCATATCATTCCGGTCCTGTGTCAACTGCACTGGCTGCCAGTTAGGTGGAGGGTCCTCTTTAAGGTGGGTTTACTCACCTTTAAGGCCCTACATGGTCTGGGCCCTGGTTATCTGAAGGACCTTCTTATTCCCGCTGTCCCGACCCGCCCCTTCCGTTCCTCCTTTAGGGGCCTCCTCGCGATTCCCAGGACGAGGTTAAAAACCGCCAGTGACAGAGCATTTAGTGTCACCGCTCCCATCCTGTGGAATTCACTTACTCCACCTGTGAGGGAGGCCCCTTCTGTGGAGGTTTTTAAGGCCCGCTTCAAGACCTTCTTATTCAAGTCAAGCCTTCCCAGATTGTTTATTATAGTCCTTGCTGTCCTAGAATCTTTGCCAGGCTGGTACTGGCCTTTTTAGGTTTTGGCTTTTTATTTAAGCCATTGTATTTATATATTGTGTTACATTGTTATGTTTTTATTTAGAATGTATAATATGTATTTTCTTTTAAATGTTCGGCGCCCAGAGCCTCCGGGATGGGCGTCTCTTAGATAAAATTTGCCTTGCCTTGCCATTTAATTATTCCAAAGTTTGAATCATTTTTAGAGCAAAGTTTTCAGGTTGTTCTAGTTTTGTACTTGTATGTTTTTGATCCTGCTGGTTCATACCTGATGGGGCACGTGCCCATTCTAACTTCGAAAGAATTCTGCAAGCCCTCCTAACAGCCTCTGCTCAGCACACCGACAAGCTTCTCTCTGATTGGCTAATTCATAAAACTCATTACCATACATTCTACTTCTGGGGCAGTACTACCAAGTCAGCTTACTGCAACAGTTACTGATGCTAAAGGACCCCTTGGAAGAAAGAAGATTACTATGGTGAGTAATTTTTTCTTTTCAACTGCTGCTGGTTTCCACAGGTGAAAGCAGTGTATGCCCTGTCACAGGAGTGGAACTTCAACAGAGCATATACCTTCCCTCCTCTGCCTCTTCTTCCCAAGGTCATACGCAAAATAGGGCACTCAAGAGAAGCTTTCTTTTAATCACTCTGGAGTGGCCCAGAAGACCGTGGTTCTTGGATTTAGTGAACCAAGCTCAACGCCCCCCACCACCACCATCACCTTCCAGTGCGAGGGGACTTTTTCTCTCAGGGCCCCATTCTGCATCAAAATCTGGGAGTGATGCAGAAAACTAGATCTCTAAGAAGGTGATGGACACACTGATAGCTGAAGGGAAGAATTCCATGTAGGCAGCTTATGCTCGTGTATGGACCACTTTTTTTTTTTTGACTTGGGCCAGATTTAAAACTATCCTTTTTTTTTTCACAGCTTTGGTCCTCCTGTGGGAAGGGGTGGAAAAAGGTTTGGCCTTGAGCACCCTGAGAGTTCAGGTGTCAGCCCTTGGAGCTTCCTTGGGTATGTCCCTAGGGATTAACAGAGGTTATTCATTTTCTGTGGACTGTTGGCAGGAACCAAACCATGTTCTGATCCCCGGTTCCTCCATGGGATTTGAATCTGGTCCTGAGTGCTCTCTGTAAGGAGCCTTGTCTAAAAACCTTTGTCCATACCACTGGACGTGCTGTCTTACAAAATGTGTTTTTTGGTTACTACGTGCTCAGCCAGGGGATTGGTGAGCTCCAGGCCTCGTCCCATAAAGAACCATACCTTGTCATGCATAAGGATATGGTGGTCCTCAGAACAGTCCTATACTTCATCCCAAATGTTCCCATGGCCTTCCACGTGAACCAGGAAATCTGTCTTCTGTCTTTCTGTCCACAACCTTCTCACCCAAGGAGAAGGATTGGCACAAGCTGGATTTGCGACGAGCTGTTAGAACATACCTTAGCTGGACTGCTGTGTTACACTCTTTGGATAGGTTGTGTGTCTTTTTCAGAGTGGCCAAACATGGACAAAAAGCCTCCAAGGTCACCCTAGCTAGGTGGGTTGAGGTTTGCATTGCCAAGGCTTATGTCTGTTTTAGACTTGTGTAAGACAGCTACATGATCCTCCTTCCGCACATTCGCCAAACACTACAGGTTGGATGATAAGGCCTTGGTTGCAGAGTTTTGTAGGCAGCAGTTAGCAGGTAAATTCCTTTTCCTATATGTGGCTGATGTATGTGCCAATATTCTCCTCCACCCGGTTTCTTCTTGGGTACTGCTTCTTAAAACCCAAGTGTAATGACTACCCATTAACAATATGGAGTGCTACAGAGAGAAGAAATTTTTTCATACTTACTGTAATTTCTTTTTCTGTTAGCTCCTACACTGGCAATGGGGCCCACCCAGGGGTCTTGCTCCTGAGGGAGAATACTGTCTGATATGCCAGCATGGGAATGTCCAATGTCCTGTTATAATCTCTGTTTTGTAAGCCTATCTGGACATCCCTCTTTAGTTTACCTGCTGCGCCTGTGTTTGTTTGGATATATAAAAAAATAAATAATAATAGTAATAAGGAGAGCAGTTCCACATCAGAATGTTGGATGCTGCTACGCAGATTCAACAGGTTCAAGTCTGATGCTAGCCAAGGGTGCCTTCCTTTGTTGCAGGTGAGTGCTTACACTGCATGTAGTCCTTGCTTTGTCACTAATCTGGTTTTCTTTCGTTGCCACTTCCTATTGGACCGTGCAACACATGAACTGTGGAAGACGGGTTTTGAGCAATCACCTTTCCTCATCTGTCAAGACAGGCCGCCGCTTACTATGTTTTATTCTGGTTACAGACATAGCTGTATATTTATTTATTTGCATTTGATTACTGGGTAGGTGCACTGATCCAATGGACAGTTTTCAGGCACGACCCAGGCCATGAAGATGGCACAATGATGAAGATACCGGTACATAAATACATCACAAATAATGGCAATAGAAACCAGTACAATAGTCTGCAAGTTCAGTACAGTAGATAAGGTCTGATTACGTGGTACATACAGTAATGCTTTTCATACAGGGAGAGATACAATAGGTAGATACAATGGTGTGTGCCTAAAAGGCCGTACAGTACAGTAAGAACATTACATACTTAAACAAGTAAGAATAACAATGCAGTATAGTGTAATGCATAGCTTGGCCATCATTGGCCCTAGACATACATCATATACTCAGAAATACACAGGACACAGTGCATTTGTATAGTAACGCTTAGTTACTATTTGGGGAATAGGATGTAGGTGCGCCCTCTCATAGGGGTAGGCTGGGTTTCAGGGGGTAGCCGCAGTGATTTCTTGTGAGTCAGGGTGAAAAAATTCTAGGTGCGACGGGGTGGGGGTCATCCTGGGGAGCAGACACAGGTGGCATCTGCCATTAGTGCTGATTTGTACCATGATTTGAAAGAGGGGTGGGAGTTCAGAGAGCTAAGGGCAGGGGGCAGGCTGTTCCACAGTTTAGGGGCAGCTGCAGAGAAGGCTTTGTTGCCCAGGCAGGTGGAGATCCTGCGTGGTCCAACAGGAGGCTGGAGGAGTTTGAGGGTTTGGTGGCAGGTTTTTGGCTGAGCAGGGGGAACAGGGGTGAGTTTTCCCCATCTCTAATAGCCTTGTTGATGGCACAACCGAAGCGGTAGTCTCCCCGAGCTTGATTGGGAGGGGAGGGCACCTGCAGATGTCGTTATCAGTTGTATTTAGTCTATTTAGCTGCTGGGTGGAGGTTTGGGTATATATATATGGGGGTGCAGTAGTTGATAACCAGAAGGAGATTACCTTTTGTATCTGCAAGACTGACCTCTGGGATCAGGAATTGTTTAATGTGGTATCCCACTGCCAGTTTGTGTTGCATGCGCTGTATGGTGGAGCCTATGTGCCCTGAGAAATTTAGTGCGAGGTCAAGGGTAATACCCTAGTACTTAAAAGTGGGTACTGTGTCACACAAAGGGCAGAGGGGGTATTTGCATGTCTAGCTAGTTTAGTTTTGGAGCCTAGGAGCATGGCTTTAGTTTTGTTGGTATTGATTAGGAGCCTATGTTTCAAGAACCAATTATAGGCGGTGCCATAGTTGGAGTTGAGCATAGTGGAGATGTTATCCAGGGATTTGTCACTGTGGTACAACACCAGGTCATCTGCATATAATACTGAATTACAGGTGAGACTGTTATTTGGGAGTGAGTTTATGAAGACAGAAAACATGAGGGGGCCCAGGATAGAGCCCTGTGGGACACCTGTGGTTACTGCTTTGGCCATGGATGTGGTTCCCTCAACACATATGGTTTGGGAGCGTCCTGCTAGATAGCTCCGGAACCAGGCGGTTGTCTCTACAGTGCACCGAAAGTTTGTCAGTATGCCGTGGAGAGTGTTGTGGTCGAAGGCCTTAGGTCCACAAACACCGCTCCAGTAAGTTTCCCAGTGCCCATATTTCTGAAGACGTGGTTTGTGGATTGGGCAAAAGCACAGGTCATGCTGTGGTGTTTTCTAAAACCATGCTGCTAAGTGAATAGGATATCATGCCTTGCTACATGTTCTGAGAGTTGCTGGTGCACTGCCTTTTCCAGGAGCTTGCTTAGGTGTGGCAGGATAGAGATAAACCTATAGTTGTCTGTGGACTGGGGGGTCCCCAAATTTGAAAATGGGGACTACCCTGGCAGCCTTCCATCTTGTGGGCGCTGATGAAGAGGAGAGGGAGAGGTTGAATACTGTGGTAAGAGGGTAAGCTATGTACTGGGCTACAATTATAGGAAAGCGTGAGGAGCGTTCATCACTCCTAAGGCTACCCCTATTTGGGAGGCTCTGGAGTACTTTAAGCGCTTCTCGGTGGGGGGAGGGGGGGGAATTAAACCTGAAATGGAATGGTGGTACATCTGTGCAGACTGTGGTTGGTAGGTGAGGCAGGCTTTCTGCATTTGTAGGGGGTTGCTTACTGAGGTGAGTAGACAAGTCAGTAAATTTAGCATTTAGGGCACTGACCACTTCAAGGGGGTCAGTCAAGGTGTTAAATATCATGGTCGACTGCTGGGATTTTGGGGTCGTCAAGGAGCTTATGGTTGACCAAAATTGACGGGGCTGCTAAGGTTGCCGCATTGGAGTTTATGGAAGTATGCCGCCTTGTGCGACTTCACTAATTGATTACACAGATTTTGTAGTTTTCTATATTCGTTCCAGAGTGTGGGGGAAGGGAAGGCTTTGGATGCTGCCCATTTTTTGTGTTTCCTTCATCACGGCGAGCATGTTTTTTGTGAGCTAGCGGGTGTTTCTCCCTCTTATACGCCGGGAAGTTTGAGGGAAATGCCTATCCTGTATGCTTTTAAAGGCATCAGTGAGGAAACCCACAGCTGAGTTTACATCTCGCAAGAATAGTAGGGATCCCCAGTTTACTGCTCTAATGTCGGTGAACAAGTAGGTGGAGTTGAAACTTGGAAAAATCCCTAAAAGGTATTGGGGGGGGGGGTGCTTGGGTTTGGAGGACCATATGCAGTATGTGGGGGAGTGCTCGCTGATTGAATCCGACATAGTGCCTGCTTGAGAGATTCTGTCCTCCCTGTTTGTCAGAATCCAGTCCAGGAGGGAGTGGTGTGATGAACTATTGTTTAGTTTGGTGGTTAAGGTTATGTTGTTTAATGACTTCATTGTATTCTGACTGGGCTGGACAAAGCCAGTTTAGGTTAATGTCCCCTCAATATGATGGCCTCGAGGTGCTGTGAGAGCTGCCTCTGGCCCTCTAGGAGGTGTCTGAGCTCTTGTATACTTTCCTGGGGTTGTAACAGCATCCTATATGTTTTCTTTGCCGATCCTAAGGTGAGCTCTGCAAGTAGCCATTCATTAGGGGAGTTATTGCCCGAATCTAGGGATAAGGTTGCTTTTAGAGGGTTCCTGAAGTAAAGTTGTTCCCCGCTACCTTTCTTTCCACTGCTCCTGTCATGTCACAACACAGAGTACCCTTGCAGGTGGCAGCTGGAGTCCTGGCAGAGGGCTTAAACCAGGACTCCATGATCCTTATTATATCTGGCTTGTAGAGGGAGACCCAAGCTTCCAACTCAATTTGTTTGGAGGGGAGATCGCAGATATTTAGGTGGGCAATTTTGAGACCTTGCGTGCTATGATGTCAAGTTGACCGATATGGCATTTATTTCATATTTAGAGGCACTGCGAGGACGGTGGTGACTGGAGAGTTGCTGCTGTCCAGAATCCTCATATGCCCAACATTCAGAAGCTTTGTGCTGTGCCATTTTTCCCTAGTAGGGGTGCACAATATCCAAGTGTAATGAATATCCACGGACAATATAGGAGCTAATAGAAAAGGAAATTACGGTAAATATGAAGAAATTTCTTCTTGCCATCATGTGGGCTTTTGGACACTTTCTGGTGCCCAAATGGAGAGGGGTCTGGCTTCCCTATTTTTGATCTGCGAGTGCTAAACAAGTTAATTCACAGTCTGAAGTTTTGCATGGTGATTCTGCACCAGATCAATCTATTCTTTGAGCCAGGGGCTTAATTCTGCTCCCTGGACTTCCAGGACGCGTGCTTCCACATCCCCATTCATCTGTCACACAGACGGTTCCCCCAGTTTCAGGTAGATGGTACCCTGTATTAGTTCAGGGCCATGCTGTTCAGCCTGTTTTTGGCACCCAGGATATTCACCAAGTGCCTGTCAGTTGTGGCGGCCATTGTCAGATGCAGAGGCTTCAAGGTGTTTCCATAACTGGATGACTAGCTGATCAGGATGTGGAGCAGTTCACGGATCTTGGCCTGATGGTCAGTGTGGCTACGTCTGAGCTCACCTCAAAGCAGGTCATTGCATTTATTGGAGCGGACTCGGACTCCCTCCAAGCCACAGCTCAGCTTCCCCCAGGTAGGATAGAGGACCTGTCGTTCTTTGCCTGATCATTTCAGGTTGGGCTGTCAAGTACAGGATTTTCTACAGCATCTGGGCATCATGGTCTCAACCACAGCCATGGTGCACTGGGCCTGCTGGAAGATGCAATCCATTCAGTAGGAATTGGCGTGCCGCTTACACGCAGCCTGAACCAGCTTGGTCTTGGTGACCCAGGCAATGTTGGATGCCGTCCGCTGCTGGCTGTTCTCCTCAGATCTCTTTAATGGAATCCCATTTGTCCGTAACAGCTTCTAACGCTGGGTGGGTTGGCATTAGAGCAGTCGCTGATTGCTGCATTTATATCCCATGCAGTCCGGGTACTACCAGTGTTTAACTCATTGCTTTGTTAATAACTTTAGGATGCAGTAAGTATGAAAAGCACTACTGTATATAAAACAAAATGTATATCCTGTTATAAGTGTATAAAACAAGAACTTGAGAAACTGCAGTAATATTTTATTTGTATTGATAATGTATTTTAGAAAGATTTTTAAAAAACAAAAAAATTCAATCTGAAGAAAAAAACAAGAGGATATTTAACTTAAGGTTCTGAGAGAGATTGAACCTTGGCCCACATAACCATCCGCTGCACTGATTCTCCTTCTTATGCAACATTACACTTCCATTATAGCTTTTGTTCTGTGCACAAGCTGCACAACAAAATGGATGAAGAAATAGAGGATCTATAGACTACATCTCCCAGAAGACTGTGCATCCATACACTTTTACCTAAGCATGCATTTTCTCCAAGTCACTGGAACAGTCCATTTCAAGGGGGGGGGGGCAGGTGCAGCGCCAGCTTTTCGTTCATTGAATACTGCTGCCCACTCCGGAGTCTTGTGGTGAAACACAGTATCCTCTTAAATCCTAGATGACTAAACACTGAATAAAACAACATCATGGGGGATCAGAGGATTATCTCCCCAAATCCAGTGCTGTGCAACCAGTGGCACAATATCTGGTGTGGATTTCCTGTTTTTATTGTAGTTGCATAACGTGCAGTGCACTGTGCTCTTTGCAATCAGCAAGAATTCCCTGACTGCCTTTAACACCACATACTCTCCTCAGGGCTTCGTTCACCTGAGGTTCATCAGGGAGCATCAGTTAAGCTCAGATAAGCAAAGCGCCTTGACGAGCAGTAGTCCTCGGTTTGAATCCGACAAATGCAACTTGCAGACGGTGTGATCTAAGCTTGAGCAAGTCTTTCAACTGACTTGTGTTTTAAGTCTCTCCTAGCTTGCATCAGGAAATGGGTTTTGGCTCAGTGTGCCTTTCCTAGCCCAAAATAGAAAAAACAAAACTCCAACAGCACCAATCACAGAGTGTAATCGCATTACTAAGATGCCCACACGACAGCTAGCTGGCAAAAAGAAACACTAATTCCAAATCAGCAAAAGCATTCTTTTTTGGTTTTGCCAACCAGCAAGGGGAGAATGTTTTGGAATATAGTTGATGTCAACATGCTTGGTGGTACAGACATGAACTTTTGATTGCAAAACTAAGCACAGAAGTAGAAAACTGACTTGTCTGCCAGGTAGATGAATTGATTTTCTACAGTCTTCTGGTGCTGTAATTTCATTTAACTGACCTGTAGTCGCCCAGTCAAGCTCTGAAGGCACTGTACCTTTGGTCTTTCACCGTCTCCTTGACTCAACAGGAAAGTCAAATGAAAAGATGGCACCAGCAGACTGGAAAATCAGTACACATCTGACAGAACTGTCAAGTTTCTACTTTTTTGTTCAGCTTTGCACAGAGCTTTCATATCTACAGATCTCCAGACTCCGAGCACTATAATTGGTGAGATTTTCACTGGACCCTATTTAACAAAGGAGGTGGTGTCTGTTCACTGAAATACGTCAAAGGTGGAGTGATGCTCTGGCAACATTCTCAGAGGGCATATGGTGGGGACATTTGAGAGCAGATAAAAACAGGGTGCCCTAAGCCGGCCCAGTGGTGATGAATACTAAGACACCTTACCTTTTCCCATGCCGGCAACCCGGGTTCAGGAATGGACTTGGGTCGTCGGGGGTCGGCCAGGGAAGGAGAGGATTTAGTGTCTGAGGGACTGCTCTCCTTTCCTGGGAAGGTACATATGTCAGCCCAGCCTAGGCTGACCCCAGTTGGAGGCCAGGATGCAGAGCAGTGTCAGAGAGGCATGAACAGAAGAGAACTGCTGGAGCATGTCGGGCACATACGTTTCCACACACGTGCACGACGCTTCACAATGAGGAGGGGAGAAAAGAGAGAAAATGGTGTCTGAGGTGCTTAATGAAGCGCAGCACGACTGTGCCTGCACTGCCACAGGTCACCACACTGGTCTGCTGTGGAGCTATTGTACGGGGAGGACGGCCCTCCCCTCTCGGCCCTGCCATGAGGGGGAAGCTTGTGGGAAAAAACCCGACCAGGTGGTCAGGCAGCTGGTGTGTGGGACCGCGGACTAGGCTGATGAGCTGCCCCTCCAGACACAGGGAGGAAAAACACCTGTATGAAAAAAAAAAAAAAAAAAACAGGGTGCCCTCGTGGTACCAGAGAGAGAAGAGTTCTGATGCTCCAGGTACCCTAGCTTAGCAGGCATGGGAATGAATGGCCAGCTTGGGCATTGGTGCTAGCCAGGAAGCAGTAGGCACAGCCAGCAGAGGGCTGGGGGTTTCAGGATGTCTTCATAGCCTAGGAGTGTGGACTGATGTCCTCCTTACCCCTTTTGCCTCACAGCAGCAGGGAGAGGTAGTGCCCAAGTCTCGACCTGAATGGCAGCTTGCTGCCACATACCGGGCAGGTCACAGGAGGCACTGAGAAGAAAGGCTCCTGCCTCAAAGCATGGCACAAGCTAGGTGTCAGTCGCTCTTGGGGCTCCAAGAGTGGTAGATGTCTTTGACACTTCGAGGATGTCATGGAAACACTGAGTGAGACCCTGGTGGCTACCATGGAAGGACCTTGGTCAATGAGGACAGATCCCAAACTGTTGAGACCACTCTGTGGGTGTAGGAAACCCAGGGGTATCCCCTTAAGCTTTTGGCTTTACAAACTTTTGGATCTGTAGGATTCCTCTGAAGACATCGAGGAAGATCATGGTGGGGTTGGGGGGGTAACCCCCCGGAGACAGGCGCGTGCCGAGTCATTGCATCTGAAGACAATAGGCAACAGCTGGTGCTGATATTTAAAACAGCAAGACAAGGAAGAATAAGCATCTCCTGGCAGAAGGGAATCCCAGTGTCCATGATCTGACCCGCCAGGGAAGCTATCCAAGCGGGCAGATCTGAGGGTTCACTAGGTTGCACACACAGCTGTGTGCAGGATGTGATCCAGTAAATCCTCATTGGGATCAGGCTATAGGAGGGTCAGTGAGATGCTGGTAAATGAAGTGGCAACCCCTGGTTGTACCTCTGTAACTAGAGACTCTTGCACGAAACTGAAGGACCTCCCTTTTGGCATAATATGTATATTTAAATGAACCTCCAATCGCAGAGCCTCAGCTTCAAGACAAACTAGAGACAAATGAGATGGGGAATTCCCTGGCAGAGCCATGCTGTGATGGTGAGGCCATCTTTGAAGCACATAATGTACAGGACAGAGTGTGTCATGAAATCAGAGCGAGGAATGGGCTGGGGACGAGAGAGAGAGTTCTCATTCTAGCAGGAAACTAGAGAGAGAGAACAGTTTATCCACCTGGGAGTGGGATCAGGATGGGGGAATGGCAAGGATAAGTTCAGAGACCTCACTGAATGACAGCTGTCTCAAGGTTGTGTGCTAAAAAACTAACAATGCATGGTCAGAAACCGGAACTCATTATGAAGGCTGGAAAACCTCATTTCCTACAACAAGCCATGTTATAAATGCAATACGCCTCTCTGGAGTGTGTATTAAAGGATTTGTGATGCACTTCCCACGGGCATAAGTACATCTGGACTTCGGCCTTGTGCCTTACTATGCCCCTGGGGCGTGCATCGTTAATCTTTTAATGCACATCCTATCGTGAGTTATTACTTATTTTTGAACAGGCTAACTGGGGTCCCTCGACCTGAAATATTGCATACAAAGGACCTTTAACTGAATACTGCAATAAATATCAAGTGCTTGAACATTTTGCAGCCACTGTGATTTGTTACTACAAAGCAGTCCTACGGGTGCCCCATAACACGCATCTGGAAATGAGGTCTGGCACCCAAGAATCCATATAAGCAACCTGAATATCGAGTACAAAGGAGCTCCCAGCAAACAAAAGATACCTCTAAACAGAGAATTTTCCCTCAGTGTCTCCCTCATTTTCAGGCATTGATGCAAGCTGATGTGAGCACTATTTGAAGGGGGTGCTGATGATTTACCTTAACTGAGTTTAAGTAAGCAATAACACACAATGGAGTGTGGGTTAGTCTGTGTGAAATGCATGATTGGGGTGCAGTGGGGCAGAAGTCTGCAAGCTGAGCACCTTACTTCCCACAGAAGTGTGTTCATTATAGAATAGCCCACACCCTGTCTTGTGTTACTGCACTTATAAAATGGGTATATGTTGAGAAACTGTAATATTGTTTAACAATTTTTATAAAATGGCAAGAAAAAATGTAGAAATTTAATTGGCCGACAAATGTCACCTGATTGTGCATTAAATCTCTATAAACGCACAGTCAGGTGTCAAATCTCATTTTCCCCTCCCCCCAAAAAAATCCTACTTAGAGCCATTTTACAAGTGTAATAAGGCCCTCCAGAGTGTGCATCATAGGATTTTAATCCCCTTCCCAGAGGTATAAACTTCAGTCTTACTATAGCCTGGGGCATGCATTAAAATCTTATAATGCACACCCTGATCTGACTTTGAGGGGGAGCTCTTGCAGCAGGTAATAACATTAGGGCTAATGCTGCCAGGTGTTAGGACCCCACGGAAAATCTTGTAGCTAGCAGTCTGTAGCAGGGGACTGCCCCCGACGTTGGCTCTGCCCGATAT
The DNA here is from genome assembly GCA_016271365.2 of Neoceratodus forsteri. Lineage (NCBI taxonomy): Eukaryota > Metazoa > Chordata > Ceratodontiformes > Ceratodontidae > Neoceratodus > Neoceratodus forsteri. Next base: position 579,122,298 of record CM028138.1, read on the forward strand.
CAGATGTGGTATAAAGGGGGTGGTCCCCTGGCACCATCTCAGTTCTTTTCCCGCCATCGACCCACTCCATTCGGCTCCATGGACGCCTTTCAACGCAGTCGACCGCCTTTCTTAATTTTTTTTTTTTGTCCTTCAACGATTCTTATCTCTCTGCATGTCGTCGCCCTTTCCACTGCGGCACAAGTCTAAGTGTGCGTGCAGGAAACAGATTCAGGCAAAAGATGGCCATGCAGCTTGCCTCATCTGTCTAGGCCCCGACCACCGGCTTGCTGACTGCCTGCACTGCCAGAAGTTCAACCAGAAAACCAGAACAGCCAATGCCCTAAAATCCTTCCTCCTGGAACAGAAAGTGGCAGCCATGCAGCGGACTTCGGAGCACAGCTCTTCCTCTCCTGCCAAGGACACGCCACCCAAAGAAAAGTCGTCGGGAGGAAAACACAATCACCACAGGGAGAAGGATAGGGCCAGGTCTGAGTCCCGCCTCAAGTCGCCTTCTAAGACGCCTTCTTCTTCGACCGCTGGCCGGAGGTTGGGCTCGGTCCTGTCTAATGCAACAGAGTCCTCACTGAAGTCGAAGCCAGCTCCTGCCTCGGGCAAGCACAGGGAGCCATCTTCCCCTGGGCATTCACCCGCTCATCCTTCCCTGGCCCACTGACCCCACAAAACTTCAGGGTCGACCCAGGAAGGCCACCCACCTGCCGGCAAGCCCAAAGACGCAAGCAAATCAGGCGGTTCATCAGGGAAGCGCAAGCGTCCAGACGACTCTGATGGGCGTCAGGAGACCGTCTGCCATTGGACGCCCACTCCGGCTAAGGTGCACCCCTACATCCCTGACAGGCACCCACCAAGCCAGTCGCTCTCTCTGGCGTCCCGCACCCCGAAGCCTGATACGAAGCAGTTGCCGGTAGAGGCTCGGCACCCACCCCTCCCTCTGAGGGCCGGTCGCCCGATGGGCCCCCTCCTATTCCGGATGCCGGGTGCCCTGGGGACACAGACACCGAGCAGCCAGACGAGAATAAGCAGGGCTCCCTAGACCAGACGCCAGATCCACAGGAACTGCAGATGCCCGCCCCAGCGGTTGTCCCCTTGGTGGACATCGGCTTGCTCTTTACGTCCTGGTGGAACACTGTCAAGGGGAACCTCTTGTACAGACCCCCCGTCCCAACCCCGACACCTCCACCAATGGGACCCCTACCAATCCGGCTGGAGAGGAAGTAACCCACCCTGACCCAAAAGGCAAGCGCAGGAGAAGATGTTCTTCCTCGATTCCATCCTCCAGCTGACGCCCATCCTCCCCAGATGACGAGGATGCAAGTCCTTCTTCACTGGACTCCTCAGACAAAGAGGAATTTGTTCCGCCCTCTCTAGGCCCTAGGCACTTTCCAAGGTCTCCTCCAGATGACCCTTCATTTCTGGACATCATGCATCACATTCAGTTCATTTATGAATGGGATACAGAGGAGCTGGACCCAGAGTGCAGACATCTGGCAAAGTTTCTAGGGTCCAAAGAACCGAAACCCCTGGTCATCCTGCCTCTTGTAGAGCCATTCCAGGATGTCACCAGGATCACATGGCATAAACCCTTGTCCACTTCTGCTGTCCCGAAGAAGGCGGACAGGCTATATAAGCCCCCCAAAGCACAGCCATTTTTGGGGGAACACCCAAGAGCCAATTCACTGGTGCTTATGGCTGCTCATGGCTGCGGTAGCCAACCCAAGCACCTCAGCTCCCAACCACCAGATCTGGAGTTCAAAAAATTGGACCGCTAGGGCAGGAAAGTTTTTTCTTCAGCAATGGGCTCTATCCGGTCTCTGAATTTCCTTGCTCACATGGTGACGTACCAACAGTCACTATGGGAAAAAACAATGGAACTAGTCAAGACTCTGCCAGACTTGGACACTAAGGAGGAAATCCTGGCCTACACCCAGTCCGGACTGGATGTAGACAAACATGTTCAAAGATGTTCATATTACTCGGTGGACAAGGCTTCCCAGGCAGCTGCTACGGGAATCTGTCTGAGGAGGCATTCTTGGCTCAGGCTCAGAGGGTTTCGCCCAGATCTTCAAGAATCCATATACTGGATGCACCCCTTCAGGGCCCAGTACTGTTTAACCAGGAAGTGGAAACCCTGGTCAAGGAGTTACAGGAGTCTGGCAAAGCTGTAGTTGATGTACATCAAATGTACAAATCGGAGTCTCAAGGCCCCCGATGTCGTTCCTTTCGTAGAGGTCAGGGACATGGGGGCAAGCAACCCCAGGGAAAAGGGTTTAAGAAGCGTGGTCACCCTGCTCCTCAGGGTGCCCCAGGCCTCAAGCAGCCCAAAGCTCCTAGGGCACACGGCCCCAACCCCTCCACAGCCTGACTCGCTGCATCTCCCTCCTCTCTCTTGGGAGACGCAAGATTCTCCCTTTACCTTGCAGAATGGTCCAGCATAACCTCAGACCAATAGGTGCTAGAAACCATTCACAGAGGCTATGCAACAGAGTTTCTCAGCATACCACTGGACAATCCCCCCCCCCCGCGGATTGTCCACCAGTCCATGCCAAGCTTCTGACAGATGAAATTCAGCTGCTGCTCGAGAAAAAAGCTATCCAGACAGTGCCACAGGTCCAAAGGGGTACGGGTTTCTACTCCTGAAGAAGACGGGAGACCTCCGCCCCATTCTGGATCTCAGCCAGCTCAATCTCTCGGTCAAATACCTGAGATTCTGGATGGTAACACTGGCAAACTTGCCTCCCCTTATCCATCAAGGGGATTGGTTGTCTCCCTAGATATGCAGGACGCCTACATGCATATCAAGGTCTTGCATTCCCACAGGAGATTTTTCCAGTTTCAATTCAGGGACCAGCATTACCAATTCCGAGTTCTGCCCTTCGGCCTTTCGTCAGCACCCGAGTTTTTACCAAATGCTTGGCAGTAGCCCTCCGAAGGAAAGGCCACTTCATCTACCCCTACCTGGACAACTGCCTCATTTCAGCCTTGTTGGTAAGCCAGTTGCAAGTCGCCCTGGAGGAAAAGGAAAACCTCTTTCTTTCCCTGGGCATCATTATCAATTGGCTGAAGTCACAACCCTGGCCCTACCAGAGGCTGCAATTCATAGGGGACATCCTGGACACCATTCAGAGAAAAGCCTTTTTGCCTTCAGACAGGGCAGATCGCTTGATGGACCTGGCGCGCAGAATCCAAGCAGCATCTTCCATCCTGGTGAGGGTCATCCTTCACTTTCTGGGCCAAATGGCTGTGGCCATTGCTACGGTCCCCCTCATCAGATTACACGAGGGTTCTGCAGTGGCACCCCAAGGTCCAGTGGGACCAGGCGGCGGATGACTTGGATCAGCCGATCCGAGTCTCGGCGGCGGTCCGTCGCTCCCTCAAGTGGTGGCTCTGCCTCCCACATCTGGAGGGAGGGGTCTCCTTTCAGAGACTGCCCCCATCACAAACTCTAACGACGGATGCCTCATTGTCAGGATGGGGGGCTCACCTAGGGGAACACAGGACCAGGGGGGCCTGGTCTCCCACAGAGCGCTCTCTACACATCAACGTTCTGGAAATGAGAGCCGTTCTGCACACCCTGACGGCGTTTCAAGACCAAGTCTCCCCAGGTACTCTCTTGGTGGAGACAACACTCTGGTTGTATTCTACAACAACAAGCAAGGGGGCACTCAGTCATACCCCATTTGCAGGGAGGCCATGAGAGTGTGGGACTGGGCAGTGGAACATCTTCTGGATCTCACGGCTGTATACCTGCCAGGAAGCCAGAACGTTCTTGCCGACAGTCTCAGTCGCTCTCGTTCTCTGAACCACGATTGGGAATTGCTCCAGGAAGTTGCTAGGGCCATCCAGAACTGGACCTCTTTCCGTCCCCATGCAACACCAAACTGCCAAATTTCTGCTTGCTCGATCCAGGGCCTGGTGTTTTCTGGTAAGATGCACTGTCCCTCTCCTGGACAGGGAGGTTTCTGTATGCCTTCCATCTCATTCAGAGTCCTGCTCAAACTGCAGTCAGAGGAAGCCAGAATGATTCTGGTGGCCCCTCTTTTGGCCCGGTAAATTTGGTACCCGCTACTACAGCAACTGACCTCGGAACCTCCCATGCAGTTGTCACTCTCCACCCACTTACTCTCTCAAGAACAGGGGACACTAGACCCCAGTACTGTGGCACATAACCTTAAACTTTCCTTATATGAAGGAACTCCATAGTTGCTCATTCACTCCATGAGGATGTTCTGACCACTAGACATCTGCTGTCTATATACCTTGCCTGGCCTTTGGCTCCCTTCCCCCCTCCGTCCTTCTCCCTACCTTGGTTCATCTATCCTGCCCCTCCTCACCACTGTATTCTCTTTCATGGTTCCTCCTTCCACTTTCCACCCGCCTTTGTCCTCTGGGAATTCTATACATCCCCTTAACTCAGCCCTATTCTTATGGACAGGACATGGTATTCCCAGTTAACTTCCCTGCAATATTTTCATCCATATACATTACAATAGCACGCTGAGCTGCTTATGCTGCCTTGTATATGACTGTTGTCACATTGTGTATATAATTGATATTTATTTGTTGTCCGGTTGTTTTATCTGTCCCTATTGACTGTAATAATCTTCTCATGTAATGTATTCTTTGGCTCGGAATCAACCAGGTCCATCTTGTAAATGAGTTTGCTCAGTGAAGTTCACCTGGATAAATAAAGATTTTGATTGATTGACAGTCCATCCTGCTCTGCAATCTCCGCCTGCACACCTGGCTCCTGCAGTCTGAGCAGAAGAAAGATTGGGGTGTCAAGCAGGGTGGCAGAAGTCCTGGTAGCAGCGAGGAAACCCTCCACTAGGGCAACCTATGCCATGAAGAGGAAGCATTTTTGCCTCTGGGCAACAGCTTGTGCTCTAGATCCCCTGGATTGTCTGGTCAAGCATGTGCTGGATTATCTTCTCCACCTCTTGGACCTGGGCTTAAGCTACTCGTCCATCAAGGTACATATGTGTGCGGTCTCGGCACACCATGCACCATATGGGGAGATGACTCTGGCACATCTCAACGTGTGAAAGACCTTCCTTCGAGGGATTCTTCACATCAGACCTCCCAGAAGGGACCCGGTCTCACCATGGGATTTGCTTTTCGTTCTCGAGAAGCTCACCCTGCTTCCCTTCGAACCAGCCGTGACCTGCAAGCTATGCTTTCTTTCATGGAAAGTATTATTTTTAGTTGCTATTACTACTGCTCGAAGGGTTTCCGAGCTTCAGGCCCTTATGTGCAAGGAGCCTTATTTTGTTTTCCACAGGGACAGGGTGACTATGCGTATGAATCCTAAGTTTCTGCTGAAGATGGTGTCTGCACTGACTCTGAACCAGGACATCAACCTTCCAGTTTATTATCTAGAGTTCTCTAATCAAGGCGAGGCCTTGCTGCATACTCTGGATGTTTATTTTATTTAAACTTTGGTAATCGGGTAGGCCCACTGAGCCCCGAAGGTCCCTTTATCAGGGGTGACCCGGGATAACAATACATATTTTCATACAGAGAAAAGACTTGGGTTACAGAGTAGTTTCAGGTGTGAGCAGGTTACAGCCATGGTTATCATCATACATCAGTCCTTACAAATATGTTGACAGTAGAATTAACAAAAGGTGCAGAAGAAATGTAATTTTACATGGTAAGTTCATTGTTTACTACTGGCATGGTTCAGTGGAAAGTTAGCTGTACACAAAATCCTTCATTACTACATCCACAGAACCAGTGCAACGAGGAAGATGGACTAGTTTGTCTCCTTCGTGCATAGGATGACAGGGGCCCCTGTCTCCAAACAGTCACTAACGTGTTGGTTAGTGCATTGTATTTCGTTCTGGTACCAGCATCATGGAAAATCCTTGCTGGGCACAATCAAGGGTCACTCCACCAGGGCTGCAGCTACCTCATTCGCTTCCTTGAGGAATGTATCCTCAGCACATATCTGCACTGCAGCAACTTGGAGCACAGTCCATACCTTTATTAGGCATTACAACCTTGACATCGCTTCTCAGAGAGCAGGTTTTGGACTGGCCGTCCTGCAGAGCCTACTCTCTTGAAGCTGTACAGCCACTGTTTTTTCTTCTCCCCCTCCAGTCAGACCTGGGCTTATTCTTGGGTACTGCTTGGGACTCAGTCCTAATGGTATTACATGCTGCAAGACCTCCCCTTCAAAGTCAGACAGTACAGTTACATAAGAACTTTCCGTAACAGTAGATCTTCGAGAGGAGCTCTTGCAGCAGGTCAGGTGGCTTTCCCACCTTCCATTTTTACCCTTATTCAGGGTTGGGGAGATACTGCCTGGTTCTCCAATCCTTTCAGCCGCGTCACCGGTGGGAGAACTGAGATGGTGCCAGGGGACCTCCCCCTTTATACCATGTCTGATGTTGGGCGGAGCCAATGTTGAGGGCGCCCCCACTACAGACTGCTAGCTACAAGATTTTCTGTGGGGTCCTAACGCTTGGCTGCATTAGTCTTAATGGTATTACCTGCTGCAAGAACACCTCTCGAAGATCTAATGTTATGGTAAGTTCTTACGTAACTGTACTTTGTGGCTTATTACTTGTGTAAACATTTTTTTTTTTTTAAGTCTAATTTTATTGTAAATAGTCATTCCCCTTCCTGTATGTTGTCTGGTACCACTAGGGGTGCTGCACTGTGCGCAGTGTGATTGAGAGACCCACCAGGCCGCTAAGTTAGGCCGTCAGCAAGACCTCGATTTTCTTAGGGTCTTGCTGGCATGTTACCAGCTGTGGTAGCGCATTTTGGGAAAAGTAGCTGTGCTTTAATACTGTGTGTTGGGAGCGAGTGCAGGACAGCACATCAACTCCAAGTCTGGAAGGGGAGTGAGTAGGTTTGCAGAGAGCAAGAGGAAATTTTTTTTTGCTACTCCTATCTACCTCTAGCCCCGTTGGCTCCTTGTCCGGCTGCCGTCCCATCGCTCCACTCCATGTCACCCCCTGTAACTCCCACGGCTTACCCCCCATGGCAGGGCAGCATGGAGCCCCCACGGATCCGGATCCAGTTCGTGGGAGTTACCTCCAGAGACGGCATGCCGGGGACAGCCATCAAGCCGCAATGACCAGCCACCAGGGTATTTTTACCTGGTTTTCTCCCCATTTGGGCAGGGCGTGCAGTGATGCCGGCGACAGGGCCACACACACGCCAGTGCATGCCCTCCATCAAGTGTCTGCCCTGCTCCTGAGCCCCCACTGGTTGCAGCTTCGGCACGCCGGCCCCCAGCCTCCGTTAGGGGATAGGCGAACTCCGACCGCTGATCACCCCCCTCCCCAGGGAAGAAGAGCAGTCCGTGGGATGCTCAATCCTTCTTCTCCCCTGGCTGCCCGTGCTCGTTCCGGAACACAGGTCACTGGCATGGCGCGAGGTGTGGTGTCCAGTGCCTCAACCCTCACCACCACTGGGCCAGCCCAGCAAGAGGAATTAAAAAAAAGAAACACGTTTTAAATGTTGTGTTTTTGTTGTTTCTGGAATCTGAAAGACAGTGGCTTGCTTAGAAAAAAAAAAACATGGTGGCCAAATGATTTGTGAAGGAGTGGAATCAGTGGCACATGGATTTCTACTGTAATACAGACAAAGGTATTGGCACTTTTTATGTTCATGATTGGGCTTGCGCAAAGCGAACATGTTGCTGTGGTAGTGGATTTTGAGATGCGTGTCTCTATTGGTCCAATGCAGGGCAGTCTGTAAGGGGCTCGACAGTGTCAGACCAATCATCAGTCAGGCTGATCATGACACTCTCCTGGGCTTGCTGTGTGGAAAGTTTGTGAAGATCAAACAAAAGAGCCATCCAAATCATAGGGTGGCTCTTTCCTTTGGTCTGCATAATGCCGGCCAGCAAGCACAGCTGACGAGCATCATGATCAGCCTGCTGTGGTCCCCCCACCAACATTAAAAAAATTCCTCCCACCTACCACTGCTTCCCCCTTCTTGCTTACATTTTCCTGCACTGGGGTACCCAGTCCCTGGTGCTGGCTAGTGCCACCCACCCCGCCTGTTTTCTCTGTGTGACACCAGGAAGCCCACTCCCAGTACCACCAAACACTGGGGGTGCCCAATCCCCAGTGTCAGAAACCGAAATAAAGAAAACCTTCCCTTGTTTTTTTTTAATTTTATACACCCTGTAAAAAGGAAACCAGTGCATTCACCCACCCCAACCTTACCTACCTGGGGTCCAATGTTGTAATCCTCTATGGACCAGAGACACAGCTTCACTCTTCAACGCCAGACCGGGAACTGAGGACTTGAACTTGTACTCATAACTTGGTCATTTTTTTAATATTTTTCCCCCAAAAAATTCAATATGACCTTTTTGGGACCCCAGCTCATGCACAAGGGTGGTGAAATTCTTCAAATCCAGCCCAAAGGTAATTTTGCAGTCACTCCGCGAAATCACCCTTCAGGTGGGATTTGAACATTTTCACCTACTGGGTTCACAAGGTGATATCATATGAAGACTATATTGAAACTTTGGAGTCAAAATATTAAAAAAAACAAGTTATGACGGTACATTGAAATTTTTCAACATTCGCTTATAACTGGTAATTTTCAATATTTTGACGCCAAAGTTTCAACATAGCCATTTTTTTCACACCATCTTATGAATGTGACAGCTGTCGTTTCTCAAATCCTGGTCAAAAATCTGCCTTTAGACTTGTGGTGTGAAATGACATTTTGGTCAGTATTTCATGCCACCTTGTCATGTTCAGAAGGAGGGGATCATAAAAAGACTATGTTGAAAATGTGGGGTCAAAATGTGAATAAAAAACTACTAAGTTATGAAGAAATATTGAATTGTTCCAACGTTTACTTGTAACTTTATTTTTGCAGATTCTGGCCCCTAATTTTCAACATATCCCTTGAGTTACCCCACTTCCTGAACATGACAGGTGTCATTTTTCAAATCCCCTCCAAAATGCTTTCACAGTCGCACTGCAAAATCACCTTTTGGACGGGATTTAAAAAATCCCATCTGTATTGGTCATAGTGTCAGGTCATAAGAAGACTGTTGGAAATTTGGGAGCACACTGAGAATTAGATATTGTCTTTCAGCTGGCCTATCCTGGGTGAATACAATCTAAAAATTGTGTAAAAACAGGACACCATTGAAAATGAGATATTGCAGCTCTTTTAACCCCAGGAATCTCTCACTTAAGGTTTACACTTTATGCAGTCATCTCAACCGAGAATGACGCTCCTGAGATAGAACTTATGCAAATTTTAGAATTTGAAATGTAGGTTCAAACTCTGCATCTGCGCTCCACTCTGGCCATTGCTCAGATCCGTTTCTCCACCTGAAGAGAGCAGTTGCCCTGTAGTGAACTCCGGTAATGGCTGGTTCTGCATTTGGTTTTGTTATTTTGTATCTATGTTTAAAAAAGTGTTTCAGTCAGTTTTCTCAGTTACTCTGCATTTGTTTTTTTCTTTAAATTAAGGTTTCTCCGGTTCCAGTTTGATTCCCAGGAATCGGAAACTACCTTTCTGGCCACCACAGTTATTTTCTTCACTATTTAGCTAGTATACCACAGTTTGTTAATTTTTGGTTGTTTTCTATATTTAACTATCCAATTTATACAGAATGGAATACTTTGACTTTCCGTTTCTGTCCATGCCCTTTCACCTTAATCAGTTTCTGTTACCAGGACTTGCAATTTGACCTTTGGCACAGTTTACGTAATACAAAAGCCGTTTGTTACTATTGGGCTTTTTTGGGGATCTTTTGATTATTTCAAGATTCTCTCTAAATGGTATGTCAGAGAGACCTTTTGGATCATCAGAAGATTGTACTAATTGTTTTCAGCTCCTGGCAAGAGCAGACTGTCACGAGAGTTCCATTTAGTGTGTTCAGGTCCACAACATGAATTTACACATTTTAAGTACTTGTTATATTTTTTGCCCAAAGAACTCATTTAAAAGGGTGGAAATTTCAAATTATACAATGGGGTCCAAAAATGGCAGCCTCTGACTGGTCAGCTGGCCCCTCTTGCCTGTTGTAAATCCTCAACAGTACCTAGGGGAAGCGGTGCCAGTCACCAGCGAGCCACATCAACAACTCCCACAAATCACACCGCCGCATGCAGGACTGTCAAACATTACGGAAACCTCGCAAAAGCACCACAGCAACTGTCACCATTTCTGCAGCTACCCTAATAATACTAAAACCCTCCGAAAGTGGCACAAAGTAAACAAATCACACCTAATAGTAAGTCGTAGCACAAAAAAAAAATCTATTTCACCTAACCGGTTATCAGAGTCCTCGGTGCTGCACACTCATTCCTTGCTAAATGCAACACACTCGCCGACTCCTCAGTACTGCACACTCGCTCCCTGCTAAACAGTGCACAAAAACATGGCAGCCTCCACCAACAGAGTCTACCGCATCACAAGGAAACCCATCAGATGAGTCAAAACTCAGAACATCCTCCCAAAATGCAAAATCCAAACCTGGAACCGCTAAACCAAAAGCAACCCCGGAAGTACATAATGGCAAGCTCCCCACTCGCACGACGCTCTGTAAAAAACATATGGTAAAAATGATCAGGCTCCCTGTTTAAGAAAACGAAAAATCAACAAACCACTGTCTGTCTTCTTGTAAGCACTGACTCAGTTGCTATGAGGCGCAACAACTAAGCCTGGCATTCTGTGTGTTCATGTAACCATAAGAGTGAGGGATTTTTCTACCTAGCAGCAGGGAACTATTTTTTCTGGTGGAACAATAAAGAAAAATGATTTAAAGTAGTAAAAAACAGTAGTTTTCTTAAATGTTTTGTAATAAAACGTGAATGTGACCATTGTATAATCGCAATATACCACTCCAGGGTGTGGATAATGCTAAGATTTATCCACGCCTGGTGCGTTTTGCTCACTCGGCCTGCGGCCTCGTGACCAAACACCACACCAGGCATGGTAAATCCTAGCATAACCCACACCGTCGTGGTATATTGCTTAAAAGAAGCATGCCTTCTCAGTCTGTCTCTTGTATCACCTAAAAATAATAAAAAGGCTCTGAGGGTGGTCCCAGCGATGGTGGAAAGCACACATCTGAATGGGCAATTTCCTCATGTACAGCAGCAAATAATGTAAAATGTGATAAGAAAAAAAGGAAAAGATACAGCTGCACAGCCATCAGAAATACTTGGTAATAATGGTTCAGGGATCAGGGTATCCAAAAAGGGGAACCCTGAATCCAGTAATAGCAAAAAGAAAAATATGAAAGTCTTAGAGCAGGCACTGGAAACAGTGTCTGCCAAAAAGAAATTAAAAGAAACTAATATTGGCTGGTGGCGCTGAGGGTTGAGGCGCTGGACACCATACCTCGCACCACGCTGGCGACCTGTGTTCGGGAATGAGCATGGGCCGCTGGGGGTCAGCAGGGGAGGGAGAGGATCGAGTGTCCAGAGGACAGCTCTCCTCCCCGGGGGGGGTGGGACTGGTGTTCCCACCGAACAACTGCTCCCAGGTGGAGGCCAGAGGGCAGTGCGGGTCTGAGGATGCCAGTGGAAGGGAGGGTGCTGCGGGACTTCCGCAGACGAGCATGCGCCTCCACACACACAGTCAGGCTGTGTGCGCCCCAGCAGGGGAATGGGAGAAAACCAGTGGAAAAAAACCTCTGGCTGCAGGATGATGGCCAGACTCTTCGGAGCTTCGCACCGGACCGTGCAGGAAGGTCAGTCTCGGTGATTCCGGGGGTGACGGGGCTGGGAGGGTCGGACAGAAGGGGGCAGCAGGAGACGTAAGGAGACTAAAATGTATATAGAAAGAAAAGAAAATAATATCACTACCACTCTTCCTGCAAGGAGAAAGGAGCAGACAGATGGCACAGAAAAAATGCCCCCATCAGAGGACATATCAAAAGTGTGGCAATTTTTCCAAGCTATCCAGGCCTTGGGAAATTTGAATAAAATACCTACCACCTCCCCTCAACCTATCTGCCTGTGGAGGAGGAAGAATATTATGTGCATATGGAGGAAGGGTGCCCCCATGGAGTTAGAGAAACACGAAACAAGATTTTGAACCTCCCCAAAGGCAAACTGAGGATTACACATCTTTTTCCTCATTGGTCAGACAAATGGTTGATACCCAGCTTATTCAGCACATACAGTGCAGTACCAGAAAGCACTTTGGAACACAATTCTGGCACTGGCAGAAAGAGCAGATGATGGTTTGACACAGGATCAGATTGCTACAGCAAGATTAACCCCAAGTGTCACAAAACTGGATGAATACAAAACCACTTTCAAAAGTAATAATGAGAAGAAAAGACCGCTTCCTCCTACAGGTTATATGGAAGGGGAGGCGGAGGATACTTCCCAAGAGCCGTTTCTTACACTCCCTATGTGTACCAGTCATGAGAAGGTTACTGGGGGAGGGGGCTTAGGTGTAGTGCTGCAGCTCCAGTGCGTAAGCCCCAGCCAAAATAAAAGTCCGCTCAACCATTCCCGGGGGTGGAGACTGCCACAGTACTTCCAGGAATGGGTAAATATCACCATAGACAAGTGGGTGCTGGGGGTTGTGTCTGAAGGTCAATCACTTTTCCAACCTTCAGAAACACCGAAGCTTTCTAGCTCACTCTCTCAAACAAAAAGGGTCTGCTGCAACTGGAAATAAAACAAAACAAAAAAAAACTTAATATCAAAGGCAATTAGAAAAGTACCTCCCCAGTTGAGCAGGGGCCTATTCTCAAGATTATTCCTGACCCACAAGAAAAATGGGGTGTGGTAACCCATTTTAGTACCATCTTTGCAGAAAGGTCCCTAGCTGGGATCCTTGGATCTGAAAGATGCCTATTTTCAGATCCCAGTCAGACAGTCTCACAGAAAATACCTCAGATTCAAGCTGGGGAACTGCCAATACCAGTTCGCAGCTCTCCCATCTGGTCTCACCTCAGCTCCTAGGCTTTTCACAGTGTCTGGCTGTGGTGGTAGCACTTAAAAACAAGGCGCGGTGGTTTTCCCCCACCTGGACAACTGGCTAGTCTCATGGGAAACAGAACAGGAGGCAAGGTGCTCAGTTCAACTGGTAAAAAGCACCCTGGAGAATCTGGGATTCTTGATAAACCTACAGTCCCAGTTAGAGCCTGTTCAAATACTGGGCATTACAGGTGCAGCGCTAAACACACTGTGGTTGAAAGCTTTCCTCCCACAGGTTAGAGTTACAGCTTTAATAGCAACAGCAGTCTTTCACAGCAGGTCAGCCAAGACCCGCAAGAGACTTCCTACAGTTACTAGGCCACATGGCTGCACCCACAGCTGTGATTCCATGGGCCAGGTTCCAAGTGGGAGATACCCAGGCCCATTTAAGAGGGCAGCAGGTCCCAACGATGGGATCCATCCTCTAACCTAGTGCCAGTGTTAAAAGCATTAGTGGAATCTTTAGAGTGGTGAAAGGAAGAAGGCAACCTCAGACAGCGTATTTCCTACCTTCAGCAATCACCAACAAGTATCCTTTCGACATATGCCTCACTCCTGGGTTGGGGTGCCGACTTAGGGGACCTCACAGTGAGTGGCACACAAAGCCCACAGGAGTCACTAGAACACGTAAATCTCCTATAGCTCAGAGCAGTACTCCTAGCAATGCAGTCTTTCTCCTCCCAGCTACAGGGTCAGACTCTTCAAATCAGGACAGACAACACAACAATGTACTACATAAAGAAGCAGGGAGAAACAAGATCCTCAAAACTGTGTACAGAAGCAATGAGGATCTGGGACCTAGCTTATTGCTTAGAAGCAAACACATCCACAGTGAACTGTCAGGCAAAGTCAATGTCCTTGCAGATTCCCTAAGCAGAATCAGTCAGGGAAATCATGACTGGGCCATTAAGGTGACATAGAATCATACTGGCAGAAAGGATCCATTGGCCCAACCAGCCTGCCGCTGCCCTCCCTTTACACATAACCCCACTTCCCAACCCCATATGTCTGTCCCATGCCCTCCTGAATCCCTCCACCATATCAGCAGCCGCTACCACCTCTTCTGGCAGTTTGTTCTGGGCCTCCACCACCCTCTCCGTGAAGAAATATCCCCTCACATTCCTTTTGTATCTTCCACCCTCTAACCGTAGGCTATGCCCTCTTGTTTTAGCCCCCACCTTCCTTTACCTTATTGACAGAAAGCAGTTTTTACACCTCTAGATGCCCTCCAGTTCTTCCTTTAGTGTCTACCCAATATTCTGATATGTTTCTCACCTTTTTTGTAAATTAATAACTTCTTTTTGTTGCCTTTGTAACTACCCCAAATCCCTCTTTCCTCAGCAATGGCTTCTCTCTCTCTCTTCGAACTGCCTGAACATGTTACTGATGTCATAAAATGTCTTAGAAATGTGAAATGAAAGAGCAGCAACTTGTGAGGAGAGAGGAGGGAGCAATATGTAGATCTGAGGACTCCCCAAAGCTGTATTATTGATTTATCAAACATTGGTCAAAGCATATCAGAATACATAACTGGCATGGAAAGGAAGACGGAAGGGCAGCTGACCATGTAAAAATAATTTCCAATCTCCTTTAAAGCAGCAGAAGTTGGGACACTCCCAATATAGACCTGTTTGCATCTTGGGAGAACTACCAGCTCCCAGTTTTATTGCAGACCACCAGCCAGAAGAACCATCCCAGAGGATGGCCTGGCGCTGGACTGGACAGGGAAGTTCCTGTACGCCTTTCACAATTTCCACGTATTTGAAAAGTACTCCCGAGACTCTGGAGGGAACCTGCAACAATGATCATGATGGCCCCAGACTGGGTCTGCCAGGCCAGGTACTCGATGCTCCTGGTCCTGTCCGACAACAATCCAATCTATCTGCCACTCAGTCACAAATGTTGACTTCTTACACTTCAGGGAATGGTTCTTAAGGAGTTAGAATTTTCTGGATTGAATCTCTCAGAAGACGTCCTGAAGATGCTTAAGGTTTCAAGGAAACCTGCTACAATGAAAGCTTATTCCTCTAAATGGAAAAGTTTTCTTACTGGTGTGGCCCCCAAAAAATAAACCCAGGAGAGGCAGGGTTACCCATAATTCTGCAATACCTAGTACACCTACAGTCGTTAGGCCTATGGTCTTTAACTGTAAAGGTGCACTTAGCAGCACTATCAGCATACATATAAGTTTGCAAGGAAAAGTCTTTGGCCTCACAACACATTTTCAAAAGGCCTAAATCACTTGAGCTCACCAGTGAGGGACTGTGTTCCACCACGGGACCTCAGTATATGTCTTCCCAGCTTACAGAGGCTCCTTTTTAGCCTATGGAGACGCCGGCCTAAAGTATGTCACATGGAAAACTGTACTCATTGCAGTGACCTCTGCTAGGAGGGTTGACCCTCCCTGTACTCTATCCAGGACAGGAAAAGTTCCATAGCCTGGACCTAAAACGAGTCCTATCTACATGGACTGGACGAAAGATGTCAGGTCTCACAACACACAACTTTTTGTTACCTATGGGGAGGTTGACAAAGGCAAACTAGCTACAAATAGATGCATCTCTTGTTGAATAGTCTCTTGTATTTGGTTCTGCTATAAAAATGGTGAACAAATGCCACCAAGAGGCTTAAGGACACACTCCACAAGGGGTACCTCTGCATCTGTTGCAACCTCAAGGGGCACCATTAAGACATTTGCAAAGCAGCTACCTGGAAAACAGTACAGTCCAGAACGGATGCCAGCTTTGGAACTGCTGTCTTGCAGAACTTTTTTCCTAACTAGGTCCTGGACCCAGCCTCCCAAGGTACTGCTATTAAATCTGCATACAGTATACAGCATTAAGGGAGGGATTCCATAGTAATGTTGTTTCTTCTTAAGGGATCCTTCACAATGTTTACACTCCCTAACCCTGCCTCCCCTTCCAGAACCTGAAATAGGTTCATGTAAGAATTATTTTTTTTGAGGTTGCTTGTTCATTATTACTGCAGTTCCTGCAATTGTAAGTTTGTTGCTATGGCTTATATGACAATTTTTCTCAAGTCTGCTTTCAAAATGTCTGCTACTTTTTAAAATTCTATAAAAAAAAATTTCAATTTTTTTTGATAGCCTTTTAGCTAGTTTCGCTAGCTGCTGCTCCACTCTGGCTTGGAAACAGATCTGAGCAACGGGCAGAGAACAGCATGGCTGCAGAGTTTAAACCTACATTCCACATTTTAAAATGTTCATAGGTTCTATCTCTGGGGTGCCACTCTCGACCAAGAAGACTGCATAAAGTGTAAACATAGTGAGGGATCCCTTAAGAAAAAATAACATTACTATAGTAATTTTTTCATCTGGTTTATACTAGGTAAATATTTAGTAAAAATGTTGAAAAGTAGCAAAGCCTGCACTGAATTGTTCATCTACAGTATGCTGCTCTGTCCGGGGAAAAATAAAACTTCACTGAAAATGTAACTTGCCTTTCAGCTGTGCTATCTTGAATGGGTAAAGCAGAACCCCATTGAAAAATGAGATACTGGGCTGGCCCGGTGGCGCTGACGGTTAAGGTGTTGGACACCTTACCTTGCACTACGCCGGCAACCTGAGTTCGGGAACGACCTCTGGTCACCGGAGAGCCGGCATGGTTGGGGAGCGCGGGAGCAGGATCGAGAGCTGCTTAACGGCAGCTCTCCTCTCTCTGGGGTGGGGGTCGCCCTCGCAGCCTCCGGTGGAGGTCTTGTAGCGCGCACGTGGGTATGGGTGACCAGCAGGGTGGGATGTCCCGTAGTGCGTGATGTGTGCATGCCTCCACACGCGCGCGCTCACATCAAAGATGTGAGGGTGGGCGAAAAAAAGGATAAATACATAATTGAAAATAAGATACTGCATCTTGGCTGTACTATCCTGGGTAAATACAAAAGTAAAAATTGTAATTTTCCAACATTGTAGCTCAAAAGAAAGTTATGGTTTTAATAAACACACGGCAGCGCAGGATTACAAGCAAACACTCCTCTTTATTGTTGACCAACAGCAAAGAACAAATAGAGAGCACAACACCAAATCACAGTCATGTGGCCCGCTTGACACAGCTAATGCATCTCTCTCAACACCACAGCAATTCCACTCCAGGCCAGCTCACATCAATCTCCTGCTGACTCTATAATCTACTCCAAGTCTGAACTCCCCCACACACGCGAGCTCCAACTACTGAGAGTGACACAAGACATGCTGCCAAATTTTAATGGCCACCACCGTGATCACGCTGCACAGCCGAATCAGTATCACAACAGCATCAGTCTCAGTAACAAGGAGATGCAGTCACTAGGGAAGGGAAACAGTGCAGATGTGAGCTAAGGGGGAGTAGCAGTGGACAGAAAGCTCACTGGTACATACAAACACACCACCTGATCCCATTACGTATTCCTGGTTACTAATCATATGAATATTTAATCACCTCGGATACAAAGCCTGCTGATCAGTTTTATTCCTATCAGGTCTCTTCAGTAACTTATTTACCCAACTTAAATAAATCCAGACCCCAAAACGTCCTTACTGCATACTGATAGCCCAACTGTTATACATTTGTAAATTCTGTATCTAAAGAAAGATAAATGAAAGAGTTAATACCCTCAACAATAATATGTTACAAAAAGGGGGTGGGGTAATTGTTATATACTGTAAAAATGTATGTGAGTACTTTTAATAGTTACAAGTCCTTTATGAATGAATGTTGCGCTGTTGACTTGTTTAACGTCTATTAGGACCATTAATTTATAAAGGATTCACTAATCTGATACTTTAATGACACATACTTATTCATTAATGTATGAGCATCAAACATAGATAAATTAATGGCATAAAAGACAATGAATTTCTACTGGTGGCAGTCGATACAGTAATTAATGGTGAACATATGTTTTTAATGGCCATTAATGTATTGGCACATCATGAACATAATTTTCATGGCAATGAAATGTTCATTAAACAATTTTAATGGTTATTAAACACACCATTAAAAAAGTCTGATATGAGCTGGCCCGGTGGCACTGAAGGTTGAGGCACTGATCGCTACACACCTTACGACACGTCGGTGACAAGCCGGACCACCGGGAGTCGGTAGGGGCGAGAGGGGATTCAGCGTTTGGAGGACAGCTCCCCTCTCTCGGGGGAGGGTTGTTGTCCTGCTCACTGACTGCCCTCTGGTGATGGCTGGAGGGCAGTACGGGTCGGGAGGCACGTACCGACATGCTCCTGTTGGTAAGGGAGGCGGTGCGGAAGAAAACGGTGAAAAAGGAGCTGGCAGGCTCCATGGTGGCCCGTTGCATCCTTGAGGGCCGCACCCAGCTTCTGGATTATGCTCGGGGGAAGGGAGGAAGATAGCCAGCACCCTCCTCCCTAGCCCCATCATGGAGGGGGAGGGGAGAACATACAAGGCTTGGCAAGAGTAGGGACGTGCGGACCGGAGAGTGAGTCCCTCCGAGGGAGGGTCACAGCCGCCTGCCCAGGTTTCCAGGAACATAAAAATTAATAGAAGGAAAAAAAAAAGCCTAATACAAGATTTAAGGAGGTGTACTACAGCCATTAAACAGCTACTGACGCCTCAAAATAAAAAAAAAAAAATATATATATATATATATAATAATTGAGAACAATTCTGCTTGCATTCCATTTATATTTTATATATTTCTCCTCCCCGTAATTTATTACTAAGGAAACGCGTACGAATATATATGATTGTTGTCCCTTAAGAGTTATTCTACCTCTATAGCTTAACCCTACTTCAAGTCATAATCCTCTGTTGTGACATCGCAATCTGTTGCCATGGGAGTAACTGTGAAGTCACAAGCAGTGCTCTATGACTTCAGGTAGGGAGAAAGCAGCAGGAATAGATGAACTCTTCAGGAGCAAAGATCCTGTTTTCATGCAAATTACCTCACTACTAAATAATGGGGAGGAGGAATGCAGAACTAATGGGAGTTACAAGTTGGACAGAGCTTAAATATTATGTTTTGTTAACGTTCTCCTGAATGTGTCACCAGTTCTTTAAATATTTAATAGATACCTTTCATGGTTAATTAATGACACGCATGAATAAATTAATGGTTTGCACACAAAAAACATCAATAATTAAAGCCAATTTAATGTGAATCCCCATTTAAGGACCAACCCCTAAATTGCTAGAAAACCTTGTCCACGTTCCAGGTGCATCTGTGTCTGGGCTGCGGGAGTCTAGACCATCTGACAGCCTTGAAAAATGTGTATATAAGTGGATGCTTTGCCCACAAACTTACCACCCATGGGGACATGTGCCACAGAGATGGCAGACTGCACAAAATTAATAAACCTGTACGCCTTGCCTGACACGTACAGCTGGAATAAAAACTCTTACCACCTCTGTCACAGGTGCTGAAAAGGGATCCAAGTACCTTCCACCACATGAGCTAGTCCACCGAGACCAGACTGGTGAATAAGCTTTTTGGGTCTGTTTGGCCCAGGACTCTGAGAAGGCTGGCAGCCCCATCTGAGTCCTGTGGTTGTCCAGTCACCCCTGAAAGAAGCCATGCCACCTGCCTGAGCTTGTCTTCCAGAATCAGAGGGTGTGGGCTGCCATCCGTGTCCAAAAGGTCCTTCTTCAGGGAAAGAAGTAACCGAAGCTGAATTAAAATTTCCAGGAGGAATAGGAACCAAGGTTTGGCTTACCAGAACGGAGTGATCAACAAGACTGGCTTGTTGCCTCCTGATCTGTGCCACTGTCCTGCAGATCATACAGAGTGGAGGAAAGGCACAGCCCTTCTGATTGTCCTAGTCCTGGAGAAAGGTATCCATGGCACTGGCTTCTGGATCTAGTCTCCAGCTGAAAAAGATCAGGTGCTGGGTCGAGAGGTGCGAGTTGAAGAGGTCCACCTCCAATGGTCCCCGAGAGTGTAACAGCAAGAACAAGTCCCTTCTGATCCAGAAGTCGGTGGAAAACCCAGGTAGCGAGAGTTCCAGTCCGCCATCATGGTGGAGAGGCCTGGGATATGTTGGGCCTGGATCTGCAACCTATGGTTCACACAGTAATGCCAGAACCTCTTAGCCACTACACTGAGTTGGATGGACTTCGTCCCCCCTTCCCAATTTGTTTATGCAGTGCACTGCTGCCACACTGTCTAACTTCAGAAGAATTACTAGGTCTTTTCTACCTATGGTAAAACTCTGGATTGCAAACAGTGCCACCAGGAGTTCAAGCACATTGATATGGAGCGATGATTCCACCTCCCACCCATTAAGGTGCCTTAATACCAGGCTCCCCAGTCATACAGACTGGCATCTGACTCTATCATGAGTTTTGAAAGAGTCTGGAAAATGGCTCTCCCATTTCATTTGTATATTTGGCAAATCCACCAAAGAATTCACTTGGGAGAGATGCACTGGGGAGTCGAAGGAACCAGACAGCCTCAAGGCCTCGATCTTGCATCGCTGGAGGAAACAGTAATGGAGGGGAGTGGGGAAAATGGCTTGACTAATGAAGAG
Organism: Neoceratodus forsteri; assembly: GCA_016271365.2. Classification (NCBI taxonomy): domain Eukaryota; kingdom Metazoa; phylum Chordata; order Ceratodontiformes; family Ceratodontidae; genus Neoceratodus; species Neoceratodus forsteri. The sequence goes on from CM028138.1 coordinate 579,142,719, forward strand.
ACTGATAACTCTGGCTAGGTCCCAAATCGTGGCTTGCTCCCGCTTGAGTATCCTGCATAACTCCTTTATGCCCTTGACCTTGGCTAAGAGAAGACTGAGGCAGGCTTCTTACACAATTCATCTCGAACCCCAAGAAAGAGATCTTTTGGTAGGGGGTAGGATTGACTTGTTCTGACTGATGACAAAGCTGAGGCATTCCAGCAGGGAGATGGTTAGGTGGAAGTGTTTCACTAGGGACAGAGCGTCTTGATCCACAATCAAGATGTCTAGGTACAGTAAATAATCAGTTGGACACCCACGGCCCTGAGCCAGGCCACCACTAGGCGCAGAAGTTTCATGAAGCACCACAGGGCTGAGGACAGGCCCCCAACCCCCCCCCCAAAAAAAGGCAAGTGAACTGCCAAGTCACCCCTTCCTATGAGAATCTGAGCCATCTCTGGACAGCCGAATGAATGAGAACTGTTAAGTAAGCATCCTTGAGGTCCAGACAAACCAGCCAATCTCCTTTGAGGAGGGTATCTCAGAGAAGATGGATACCCTCCATCTTGAAATGTCTGTAGACAACGTTCACGACTGAAGTCTCACAGGTTGATGGCCAGCCAATGATCTCCATCTTTCCTGAGAACCAGGAAAATGGAACTGGTCCAGCCTTGAAGTCCCAGTGGGGCTCGTACTATGGCCTCTTTAGAATAAAGGGAGTCCAGTTCCTGGGAAATCAGGGTAATTTTTTTCTTTGGTGAAAAAAAAGAGGAATGGCTGGATTGGGGGGGGGAGATGCTAACTCAATCCGGTAGCCCCGCACCATGTTCAGAACCCATGCGTCCTGCATGATGAATTCCCAGTTGTGAGAAAAGGCATGCAGTCTGCCTGCCAGTTGAAGCAGGCCTGCAGTGAAAAAGAACTGATCAGGAGAGTGGTCGGGGGGGGGACGACTCTCCCCCTTCCCGTGACCTACCTGGGGAGGGGTTTGGTGTGGCTGAGCCTCTACTCTCACGGCAGCATCCCTGGATTCTGAATCCCTGGTGTCCCCTTAGCCTGGATCCATAACCACAGGCGCCGTCAAATACAGAGCCCTGGCGAAAGTCTTAGGTCTGGTCTTCTTTCAGCAGAAAGGGTTGCATTTGCACTACCCAGAAAACAGACAAACTGCACACTGGACTGGACCACGTCATGTAGGTAATCTGGAACAATCAGGCTGTGATTCTTACATGTTTCTTGGGCCACATCACTGAGTAGAGCCAGGGGTCCCACAAGGTCCAGCAGTTTGTCTTTTATCTAAGCCTTTCTTGTGCTCTTTTCCTCCCTGGTCAAGATAGGTGGAAAATCTTTAATCGAACTCTGATGCCAGGGTGACCTTGAACGGAACACATGTTTCTGTGAGGTCTTCTTGGCCCAAAGGATGTCCAAGGACAAAGGTTGCCCCTCCAACCTTCTGAGCCCAGTACTGGTTAACCCACTGGGCGCACAGTCAGTACCACCCTTGATGACGCTGCTGGGTCTAGTGCTCCTTAGAGCCCTAGCAGCCTTATTTAGGCTACTGATCACAGATCCATCTGGACAGGGGATGATTCCCTCATTGGGTAGCAGCAATGGAAAAAGCCCTTCTGGGAAGATCTAGGGCAGAACCAGTAAGGACTGCCAACTTCTGTCCTCTGAAGCTGTCTCTTCCATGGGGGCCACCCTAACTTGAGGGAAGGCAGAGACTGTGATGTTCTCCAGAAGATTGCATTAAAACAGGAGATTTTTGTATCATAGGGGATGACGCACCTAGTTGTGTGCCACTAGGGCCTCCTCCTGTTCACCTAACAGGCAGTCCTTTACCCCACACATGCCCCTGTGCCAGGATCACTTCATGATCCATGAGGTAGTGGTCATTGTTGCATTCGCACTCCTCCTGGAAGCATCAGGAAACTGCATCAATTAGGGCTGCCAGATGCTCAGTGGCAATAGCTGGGCCTGTGGACTGCGGGGAGAAGCGGTACAATGGGTTCCATCATACTTCACAGCATTAAAATTCGTCGCAATGGCCTTCAAAATTCAGAGCAAATAGGATGTGTAGCACTTTTTTATCTTACAGAATATTAGGTCTACAAATAGTTTGTATGTTTAGAAATAGCTTTAACATTACACGTCAGTAAACCCTTACCAAGCAAGGATAAATCTGAGTGTAAAAATTACAGCGCTATGAGAAATTCACAGCCGTTGAGAGATAGGTGTTCCATCAAGATTAGGACCGACCACAAACGCAAGAAAAACAGCCACGCCTTGGTCGGCAGTAAAGCAAAGATGCAGCTGGCGCCTGGAGGACTGTGGGAGAAGCAAAGAACTCGGGGTTGTTGGCAGTATACATGTTAGTAAGGGCCCACTGGCTGTGGTTTTGGTGTTGCACCATTTCTTTGCTGCTGGTCAACAGTAAAGAGGAATGTGTGCCTCCAATAAAAGCACCCCTGTGCTGACGTAAAAAAAAAAAAAATCCACTGTACACAAGACCGCATCTGAGCTGTACTATTCTGCGTAAATATAGTACCAACATGTGGCAAAGAAGGATCACACTGAAAATGAGATACTGTATCTCAGTTGGGTTATCCTGGGTAAATATATTGGAAAACTTGTATTAATACAGGACCCTATAGCAGAACCGCACCGAAAAGGAGATGCTGCGTTTAAAACGATATGTCTTAAAAAAAATGCACTGTAAATGCAGGACCACACTGAAAAGGAGAGATTGCATTTCACCTCTGCTATCCTTGGCAAATGCAGTAAAAAAAAAAAGAAGCTTAAATTCTCCATTGCAAATACCATATTACGTCTCATCTGGTCTATCGTGTGTAAATTTACAGTACACGCAAGACCCCGTACAACAGTAGTGAAAGTAATGAGCATTCAGCAATGCTTATTTACGGAGTGCAACTAAACAAAACATGGCTGAAACATCCTCTCAGCCAATCAGATTGCAGAACTGTCCCTACACTGTTATAAAATGGTAGAAATACTAGACCAATTAAAGGCAGGAGAACGTATTTTTCCTGGTACCTGGGGAACGGTGCTATAAAAAGACAGATGAACAATTAAATCAAGGAGGTTTTCATAAGAGAACAGAGGATTTGGACTGTTTGCTTGGCTGTTGCGAGCGCTTGTGTGTGTGTATATATAGAGCTGTTTACATGCAATCCTGCTATGTTGTTTTTGCAAGCATTGTTTGAGATAGCAAATGGCGACGGTGAGTCTAAAGTGTACTTCGAGACCGATTTGAGCCTAACGAAGTTGCGTGAACATCTTGTTAGCATTAGTTGCTACTGCACGAGTAATCCCAGTGTACAATAACCTCCACTTCTCCACCACGGCTCTGGACGCTGTTACCACATAACTGAAAAAAAGACTAAAATGGTAGTTCTGTGCATGTTACCGCTCGGTTGTTACGGAGAACGAAGCTAGTCCGCGCGCGGCCCTGCCATCTAGTGGTATCCTCGAGAGACTCATCCGTGCAGCGTATCCGCACGCGAGATCGATTATTCGTGTCTGCGGCCCCTATCGTGTTTTGAAGGTCAGGGAGGAAAGGTTAAGGGCCAGCCTCCATGCTATTGTTGCCGAAATTGTCCTAGGTAAGGCTGCTGCTGAGGATGGGGAGTGAGGGTGACACTGAGAGGGATCGCCAAATGTGTGCACTCCTATGAGCAGTCCCGCACCAAGGTGGTCGCTCCCATAGTCGCATTGAGAGTGGAGACCGAACGTTACCCTGTTGAACTTGGTCAGTCAGTGTTGCAGATTTGTAACATCAGCATTTATCCAGATCACCCGTGCAATCCCTAAGGCTCAGCCTTTTGTGATTACAATGTGGACACTGCTACTTAAAATGTGGAAAACATCAAACATGGAGCTACACGCTTAACATTGTAGACTAATGCTTTTGTTTCAGCAACTAAAGTTCAGTTTTGATTTAGCATCATCCCTAGGTGGATCGATGTCATTATCCACCTAGGGACGAATGACCAGCTGAGAATGGGATCATAGCAGTGCAACAGGAGTTTGTGAAGTTGGGGAGGGGCCTTAGACAAGTAGCACGCACGGTAACTTTCTCGGAAGTGCTACCTGTCTATGGCATGGATGAGGCTAGGGTACTCCATACCATGGGATTCAATGGCTGATTGAAAAACTGGTGCAGAGCCCAGGGATTTGGTTTCATTGGGGACTGGGACTCCACCTGAGGGATGCAGGCCTATACTGGCGTGATGGTCTGCCTTTTATATATATATATATATATATATATATAAATATTTTTTTTTTTCCTGTATTTTTTTTCTGTGTCATTGTCATTTTTATGCAACATGTTAATGCTTGCATAATTCAGAATTGAATTTGTACTGTTTTTCGATTATGCAATCTGTAACTACCTGTCTGTGCCAAAGACCCTTGTGAATGAGCTGTTCAATGGAGTTTTCCTACAATAAACTTGAACTATTCAGGAGGGAACCAGGACCCTAGTGATAGGTTTAAATGCTTCATTGGCAAGCAGTTAAACTAGCCAAGGGGGGGGGGCACTGAAAAGGAGAAGTGAAGTCCTAGCCCCCCCCCAAAAAAAAATCAGGGTAGTTAGTGCAGTAAACACCAAGATAGAGCAGTCGATAGGAAGAAGGGCAGGTGTAAATGGAGAAAAAGACAAAGGCAGTAAGGACGGACAGGGCAAAAAGAAATAAAGCCATAAAAAAATGGAGGGTAACTGAGTACCAATGCCGTAGTCTAATAAAAAGCTCCCCAAATGGTGGCCTTGATGGAGAGGAATGCCTGATATTGTATAGCTCAGAAACATGGTACACAGAGAACCATGACTGGATGTCAACATACCAGGGTACACAATCTACAGGAGGGACAGGGAGGGAAGAAGAGGAGGAGGAGGAGTAGCTCTCTATGTAAGGGAAGGGATCAAAGCAACAGGACTAAAGGGTAAACAGGGAGGAGAGGAGGCACTGTGGTCACCCTGGAGGACTGGAATGGCACCACAGTCCCAAAGGGGTTGCATACAGACCCCGGCCTCAGGGAAGGGAATGATGGAAGGCATCCTTGGATGGCAGAGAAAAGGGAGATATTGCTGATGGGGGACCTGAATATGCCAGATGTTAACTGGAGTACCTTTGCTGCAGCTACATCCAAGAGCAGGGCTATTCTCGATGCCCTACAGGGGCATGCCTCAGACAGCTAGTTTTAGAGCCCACTCGGGAGGGAGCAGTCTTAGACCTGGTACTCTCAAGTGGGGATGGAGAGAGGATCTCCGATCTTGAAGTGGGTAGCCATCTGGGAACAAGCGACCACCAAACTGTGTGCTTCACGATAAACTTAGCTGTAGAGTCTAGCCATGCAAAAGTGAAGGTACTGGACTTCAGGAGGGCTGATTTTTGTCAAAATGGGAGAATGCCTCAGAAAAGCACTAGCAAACAGGCAAGAAAGTGGGGTGGAGCAACAATGGGGAAACGTCAAAACCGCCATTACAGAGGCAGCAAACCTTTGTGTGAAGCAAATAAATCAAAATGAAAGAAAAAAATCACTATGGTTCTCAAAAGAAGTGGTGGGGAAGGTAAGGGAGAAAAATATAGCATTCAGGAAGTATAAGGAAACACAGAAGGAGCTGGACAGAGAACTGTACAAGTTAAAGCAGAAGGAAGCGGGGAAGGCAGTCCGAATAGCAAAGGCCAAAACCGAGGAAAAGATAGCCAACTCAGTTAAAAAGGGGGATAAAACCTTTTATAGGTATATTAGGGAGCAAAGAAAGATTAAGGCAGGGATACTGAGGCTGAATAAAGAGGAAGGTGGTTGGGCAGAGAGCGACAATGGAAAAAAACAGGGGTACTAAACAAATACTTCTGCTCAGTATTCACAATGGAAAAGCAGGGGGAGATGCCTAATCCAGTCAACAGAAGCACTCTGGATAGGGGGGTTGATTTTAGTCCTTTCACAGAAGAAAGGGTTCTGAAAGAACTCTTAAAACTGAAGGTGGATAAAGTAATGGGGCCTGATGGGATTCACCCCAGAATTCTAAAAGAACTAAGGGAAGAACTAGTAACACCACTGACTATTCTTTTTAATAAATCATGGGAGGATGGTGTGGTACCTGAGGACTGGAGGAGGGCGGATGTGATTCCCCTTCACAAAAGTGGGAGCAAGACAGAGACAGGAAACTACAGACCTGTCAGTGTGACCTCAGTGGTAGGGAAAATGATGGAATCACTTCTGAAGGAAAGAATTGTTGAGTACCTAGCAGCCAGTGGGGCACAGGACCCAAGGCAGCATGGATTCACAGCAGGAAGGTCATGTCAGACAAATCTAATTGATTTCTTTGACTGGGTGACCAAAGTAGTAGACCAGAGAGGGCCTGTGGACATTGCCTACCTAGACTTTAGCAAGGCATTTGACACAGTACCGCACAAAATATTAATAAACAAATTAGCCAGCCTGGGAGTGGGTCCCAGGGTTGTAGCCTGGGTAAAACACTGACTGGACAACAGGACACAGTGGGTAATTAGTAAATGGAGTCCACAGTGAAGAAAGGGGGGTTACTGGTGGGGTACTGCAGGGTTCAGTACTGAGGCCGGTCCTTTTTAATGTCTTTATAAATGACATTGCAGAGAGACTGGAAGGGAAAGTATGTCTCTTTGCAGATGACACAAAGATCTCCAACAGGGTTAATACGCAAGGTGGGGTGGAAAGGATGAGAAGGGACTTGGCAAGGTTTTGAGGAATGGTCAAATGTATGGCAGCTTAGATTCAACGCAAAGAAGTGCAAAGTAATGCACCTGGGAAACAAAAACCCAGGGGAAGAGTACACAATAGGGGGTGAGATACTGACAACAACAAAAATGGAAAGGGACCTGGGGGTAGTCATATTAGACTATCTAAAGGTGGGCCAGCAATGTGAGAAAGCAGTAAGGAGGGCTGGGGGTATACTGGGATGCATATGGAGAGGCATCACCAGTACAAAACAGGAAGTTGTTGGCCCTCTGTACAGACAGTTGGTAAGACCCCATCTGGAGAACTGTGTACAGTTCTGGAGACCCCATCACCGCAAATACATAGACAGGGTGGAGGCTGTCCAGAGGAGGGCAACCAAAATGGTGCAGGGTCTGCACCAGAAGACATATGAAGAAAGACTAAAGGAGCTTAAGATGTATAGCCTCGAGGAAAGGAGGGAAGGGGGACATGATAGAAACTTTCAAATACCTCAAGGGAATCAGTAAAGTCCAAGAGGGTAGCATCTTTCAGAAAAAGAGATGTATAAGAACAAGGGGGCACAATTTGAAGATAGAGGGGGGGACGGCTCAGAAGTAATATGAGGAAGTATTTTTTCATAGAGAGGGTTGTAGATGCATGGAACGGCCTTCCTGAGGAGGTTGTGGAGTCAAAAACAGTGGTGGAATTCAAGATTGCATGGGACAGACATAAGGCAATTCTAGTGGGGGGGTAGGAAGTAGGTTGTTGGTTAACTCGGATCTGCAGCTTATCCGTTAGGGAAATGGGCAGACTAGGTGGGCCAAGCGGTCCTTATCTGCCATCAAATTCTATATTTCTGTGTTTCATATAGTATTAGGAATGTCTGTTTTAAAAGCCTGTGTTGATCCAGTGTTGACTTGTAGTGCGGTTGTGTTGCATTACCACATGGGAGACCTGGGATGGAGTATCCATCCGGACCTGGCCATTGGGGAGCAGAAGGTAATTTGGAGGCATTGCTTCCTGGACATGGAGGGAGCAGGTTCATCCTCTGCCACCTCCTACAATGGAGTTTGTGGTGACTTTGACATAGTGGGTGACCACGCTGCATCCATAGGACACTGCGTGCACCTTCTAGTCAGTGGGTGGTGGAAAGGACAACACCGGCCTGCAAAAATGATGTCTGACTGTGCGCACACCTACACATCAAAGCCACTAAACAGCACAGGGTCCCTCTTCTCAATCAATCAAGTTTAGATTGCCCGTTTTCACAAATGTCCAGTTGCACAAGTATTACAAAGATGCAAGGTAAACGAAATACAGAGTACATACTGCAAGATACACAAAATACATAGAATATACAAGTAGCAATAGTATCATCAAGGTCATCAGTAGTGTGATAGCAGGGATATCGAGGAACTGGATACTCCAGAATGTTGAGAGTTATTTCCACATTGACTTGGCCCTGGCGCAGTTGGCAAGCTGTGGCTAGATGTGAATAAATCTCCCAGTGATATTCCCTTGCGGAATGTGACCCTAGGTTTGTTGCCTACACATTCCCGTAAGCCATCATCTGAGTGCAAGATTGGCCAATATTTGTGGACAATGTTACTGATCTAGCCTGCTATGGGATTGAACTCTAGGACCAGGATGCTTGGTATGGTTTGTTATGTCTGTCTTTGATTCGGGACCAATAGGTCATCTCTGTTTAGCAATCTCACCATATCAAGTGCTTGATCTAGTGTTGACTGTTGGTATCCCCTATTCAAAAGCCGATCAGTTAGTTCCTTGGCCTGTAATTTAAATGTTTGTTTATCTGAGCAGTTCCGCTGAATTCTCATATATTGAGAATAGGGTATGTAATCTTTAGTTTCTTAGAACTGGATTTTTTTTGTAGTATATTTTTGTTGCTGGTATCCCCTAGCCTGTGAGCGGCTAGCCAGGCTCGCAACCTGTCCCTCATACTCTGGGCTTGCCCCCAGGTGGGGCTGCCAGCCGGACTTAGGTGGCGAGAGGGGACGGCACCGGAGCTGGCTCATTAGCGAGGGCCCGATTTTTCGTGCTGTGATTCGCTTGGGGGGCCAGGATGCAGTGACAGCCCACGTCCGCCCCGCCCCCCATACGTGCTGGCGCTGATCACTGCGGTAACCTTGGCCTCCGCTAGGGGTCCGCATTGCGTCGGACACTCAAGCCCACCTCCCCCCAGAGTAGGAGAGCAGTCCAGCAGACGCTCTATCCTACTCCCCCCGGTCAGCCCTCCACCCCGGATCCGGTTCCTGAACTCAAGGTTGCTGACGTCGCGAGACGACAGTCATGCCTCTGCACCAACGGGCCAGCAGAAGAGCATGTTTTTAATTTACTGTCACTTTAAGACTCCTTTTTAAAATGAGAGTTCTGTAACAATGCATAGACACACCCCCTGAGGAAGACCTTACAGTCAAAGCGCTGGGGTTGCGGTTTGACGTGTTTGCCAATGCTTCACCTTCTTTGAACATGCAATAAATTGCACAAAACATACTCCTGGAGTGATGGTCTTTTTGTCTACAGTACTGTATGGTTTGCAACCTTTATCAAGCACCCCCTGCTTGACTCCTGAGCACAGTTTGCTCCTTTTGAACTACTGCTATATTCGCAGTACAGCATAGAGCAGCTTATTTTAGTATAGCATATTTCATGCAAAGGGATCCCAAACAGTTTACAGGTACACTAAGTAGCAGGACCATAAAGTTGCAGGTACCATAACTAGAGTAGGAAAAATGGAGAGTTTAGAGCTTGAAGGCATTGAGCTGAGATTAAAGGGCGTAATGTCAACCCCAGAAGCCTAATTTTGAGACTGTTTTGGCATTTGCCCTGTTGCAGAGATGGCACTTGTCACTCAGAATTGTAATGCAGTATAAAGTGGGTGGAGGGGGGCAGAATATAAAAGCAATTTGAGAAACTCCTAAATTGAAAAACATACTAAAAACGTCTTATCAGGGATGTACTATTACGCTTTTCAGTTTCTCCTTCTCTGCAGATCTGAAGATGCGGCTTAGCGTACTCCTTGCTATGGCTGCCAAGGTCAAGTTGCCACCGGATTACCGATATGGCACCAGTCGGCCGTGGACTGTGGCGGCTCAGAAAAAGAATCCGCCAGGGAAGAAGCGCAGAAAAGTGTTTGTGGAACCCATGGAAAAGGATGATTGGAAAGTCTTTAGGGGTGACGTGGTAATGACATAAAACCTTTTTTTTTTGTGTTTATTTATAAATTTTCATATATAGTTGTACCTTTTTATTACTGTGCCTTGTTTTTAAGAACTTTATTAAATAACGGGCAGGTAGACGCTTTTTTCTTGTAAATGATTTTTTTATTTTTAAAATTGAGGCATTTCCGGATTGTTTTTCTTTGTTCTTTTTTTGGTGTCACGATGGCCCCCTGTTTTCCACTCCTTTTCACCTTGGTAGCTAATCCCCTTCGATAGAGAGCATTTGACTTGGGTGGCAGTTCTCTTTTTAGTGACCTAGGATCTAGAGATTTTGGTTAGGGTAGCTTTCAGCCACCCTCCCCTTACTCTCAACCCAGTTTAGTTTCAGATGTCATCCCACCCCACCCTTGTGCTACTTTATGCCCAGTCCCTGACCTTGAGAGTCGACATTCATATGCCATCAGTTTGCTATATCCACGCCATTCTAAACTGGTTATGGGAAGATAGAGGTAGACTAGTACCACCCAGAGAACAAGCATTGCCCTTCTGCTGCAGTATTTAAACTGCGCTGGCCCAGGCTGAGGACTCCCAAGGTTGAGACTGAATCCCACAACTCTCCCAAAGTGTTTCTTTAATAGCACTTGCAGAGCAGTGGTGGTTTCACAAGCCCAGTGCCAAGAGTCCATTGTGGTGTACCGGGCAGGAAGGTAGGAAGGTAGCAGTTTGATTCTCTTGTCAGGTTATATAAAATGGGCAAGGAAATCATTGTGTCCTGATTGGCTGAGACTTGGTTCTAGCCATTGCCTTCAGTAGCACTACCAATGGCTAAAAACAAGTCCCTGCCAACCAGGACAAGTCACGTAAAGAATTCATAAGCTACTTGCTTCCTGATTTCCATCACAAACATGGCTGCAACCTTTACTCGTATATAAAAACCTTCAACTAGGCCCTAAAACTAAAAGTCCATGAAAGTAAGTAAATAATGTAATGTTTTTTTCTCTTGAGCACCTCCTTACACACATACACAGATTTAAAAAATCAAGTACTATTCAGAGTTTCGTCGTTGAGGTTTCTTTGATGACCATGAAAAACGCCTCTCCTATCCCTACCAGTTTGCTAGAGAACTCCCGGCTCCATACATGGCAACAGATACAAGATGCAATTGAAGTTCTGGCTGCACCTGAGGCGTGTGTGTGTTTGTATATATGCTAGGAGAACTCTGAAGAATTTTGAATTCATGTATTCCATGTTACCATTCCGTGTGTGTGTGTGTGTGTGTGTGTGGAGAGCATTCTACTACTGGAATAATGCAGAGTTTTGAACTCTTGTATTCCATGGTAAACAATCACACAATGTGATGAATGTGGAAAAAAGACAGATGACTGACAAGTGAAAAACATCTGTGGAGGGTCTATTTTATATAATTTAGCCACATTTTATTATATTTTTTGTGGCTTTGAAAACTTTTAGAGTGTTTGTTTTTTAAAAGTTGTCTATGGGCCCTTTTTATATAAGCAATAAGGCACTCCGGGGATGTTGGTACTAGGTTCCCCCCATGGTCGTGAGTCTGAAGGCACTCTACTTCGCCTTGCACCTCACTATGCCCCTGACCATGGGGGAAACCTAGTACTGTACCACCAATGCCCCATCATGCCTTATTGCTTAAAAGGCAGTGTGGTTAGAACACAGGCTTGGTAGGCAAGTCCAGGTTCAAGTCCCACTAGAGCCATTCACTCAGTGGATCACCTTTAGCAAGTTCCAGTGGTTCAAGTCCTGACATCTTTAAAATTCTGTAGAAGTGGTATCCCATAGAAAATGAGATGATGGGCTATCCAGTGAAATCAAGTGAAAGAAAATACCAGACAACGTTTGTCTTCCCTTCCAGTAGGATAGTAGTGCGGGGGCCTCCACTGTTGTAGTTGGGTGGTGGGATGGTCTTTGTTTGTTTGCACCTGGGGAAGGGGGTAGACCGACTTCACCTGCATCAGTTTTTGCAGACGTATGCCCACCCCCTTGGAGCTGTCAAATTCTTTGGGTTTCATCTTTGATATTTATTGACTTTCCCCAAGTTGGCCAGGATGTGCACACCCAGCAGAATGAGGGCACTGCCGTGGGGGGCTTGGAGGATATAGGGAGGCATGGATTGTTAACCTCAGAATCCAGTAGTTATGCTACTGAAGGGAATCCAGAGCCATGGAACCTGGCAAATAATGAGGTAAGAAGAGTGGGGGTGGGGGTTGGGGATGATGAAACGAAGCATTTTCATATTGGTTTCTTCTCCAGTGGTCATTAACCTCATGGTAGAAACCTGCTACAGCACTCACTGTTTAACCATTTTCACTGTCATGATGTCCAATAAGCCAATAATGGCCCAGGTATACTAATTTTTTTTATTTTTTTTTAATTCATTCGTAATTCTTCCTCACCTGCTTCCACCTGGCTCTCCATATGTGATTTACTTTATCCTCCCAGGACTTCACTACCAGAGCCTGTGCTCCTGCCACATCAGACCCTCTCTCCATGCCATGACCCTGTTCTCCCTCTGCCTAACCCCCAAGGCGGAGACCCATCCTGGCTTACTCTGGGTGAGGGAGTATGCATCCATGTACTCCACAAGCCTCAGCAAATGTTGCTTTATGAGCAGCACCAGGGATTCCACCCACCCAGGAGAAGAGTGGCTGCTTGTACGCGCTTAACCCTTCCTGCCGGCCTGTGCTCCGGATGTGGGATGCGAACCTGTGTTGCTAGTTGTCAGAGTGGTCCCCCTCTGCCCAGCGCTAGGGAGCTGGCTTAACAATTTTTTTTTTTTTTTTTTTAAGTAGGTTTTTCCCAACCATTTGTTAATCTCAGTAGTCCCCTTACATGGTAGTCTCTACGGCCAGGTAAATATTCTGGACTGCCAAACGGTATCTTTGCCTTCAGCTTGGGAAACCCATCTTTGTGATGGTTCGTTATCGTGCATGGGAGCCTTCCACCACAATGATTGTTGCATAAGAATACTGTGCTTGTGCCTCTCCTAAACTCCATACTCCTTCTGTTATCTGGAATATATAGTACTGAACAGGAGGGATAACAGTTTGACATTTTAATAGTTTGTAGGGGTCACACTTATGAGGTGCATTTAGGTATCTCCCCAAGCAAGATTTACACTGGGGACATTTTGGCTTTAGCGGATGAAGCTTTGAGTCCCCAAAAAACAGCAACTGTCCTGCCTACACACCATGCTGGGTAGAGTGCGGTGGGGTGCTGAATTCCAGGATGTCCATTAGTGGGATTTGAAGCTGTGAGTGACTAGTTAAAGGTCTGAAAGTTGTCTGTATGTTGTTACTATTAGTGGTGGTCAGACAACCCCAGATTTCACAGGAAGCTTTGGAAAACATTGTTTTTAGACACATTCATAATTATATTTAATTTACTGTATTATCTGTACATATATTTCCCTTTTGCTCCATAAATGTTTAGCCTGGCATAAAAACCCAATCACTTCCTCCTAGACTTCTGTTGCACTGGCTTCTTGTCCACCCCGATGTCATAATCCTGTTTATGACATCATAACCATTTCCAGATCAACAGATTATGGTGTCACAGGTAGAGGATTATGATGTCAGACGTAGGTAGGCAATCCAAGCAGTTTGAGTCCTGTAGAGAGTGAGACTGTTTTCATACTAATGTGTGCAGTTAATAAAGAAGGGGAAGGTAGATATGAAAATATATGCAAACTAAGCTGTGATGAGTCTTTAAATGTTGGTTTTCCAAAGTCTCCTGTTGACATCAGATTCCATTTAGGCTGCAGGCAGTATGGGAGCATTGCAGTGTGCTCCAACTTGCAGGGAACTTGTTTTGCAATTTCTCATGTGGTACAGCACAGACCTCTTACAGATTGACTGACTGTATTTCAGGTTGAGATCCTGTCTGGGAAGGATGCAGGGAAGCAGGGCAAAATCAGCCAGGTCATCCGAGCTCGCAACTGGGTTATCTTGGAAGGTCTCAACACGGTAAGCAAAACCAAGCTGAGAACACTCACAGTCGAGAACACAAGTGTTGTGCATTTGTTACGTACACAGTATGCTCTGTTACTGTACGAGGTTCCCTTGTAGAAATGAAGAAGTCTTTGGGCGTAACAAGTAAACAAACTTTGTCCATGTCACATCAGTGACTGCGTTTAAACACTGGCCTGCAGCTAGATATGATTGAATCTGGGTCATTGTTGGTCACACCCCCAGTAGTTCTGCTTAGTCTGCACATTTTACAGGCAACTCCTCAGCACCCCACCTCCTCCCCCAATGCACATGCACACAGACACAAACACATCCACTGTGACTTGTGGAACCTACTTTTCACCAGAAAAATACAGCATTTAGTATACACACTGACCAGTTATTACACTACAGCAGCTTTGAATACACTGATATGCTTCTGTTCATCTCTCAGAGTTTGTAGTAACTTTTTCTCCAACTCACAGCATTGATTGTATGTTTCTAGCAACATCACAGAATTGATACTGCCTGCCCACGTCACAGAACATATAATCTCTGGCCCACCTCACAGGGCTGTTACCCTTTAGGCCACACTACGGAAATGTTACCCTCGTGCCCATGTCACAGAACTGTTACCCTCGTGCCCATGTCACAGAATTGTTACCCTCGTGCCATGTCATTTTATTTGTAATTTATTTATTTGTTACACCCAAGACCCTTTAGGCTGAGCCTATTTTCAAAAGGTCTAGAGGCAAGGTACAAAAGTGTTACAAAGGAGAGACAACCAATATACATTTAGCAATTAAAGTATACACAGTGCAATGTGAGATTCGGGTAGATAAATTGAGTACATATTTGGAAATTAAGCAAGAGGAATGTGAAACAGTGCAGGCGTAAGAAAAAATTACTCACTTTATTAATTGTGTTTCTTCTAATGCAGTCTTGCTGTATTCTGACTATCTGCAGTTAACTCCAGCCTTTAAACTGTCCCGGAGAACAAAGGGTTAATTTTCTATGCAGTGCATAGAACGTTGAGCTCGAGCTTGGTTGAGGTCTCTGTCTGCAGCCCTTTGAAACCCAACCATCAGATTCTTATAAGCAAAAACTCACTAACTACCCTATGTGGAAATTGTAAAATTTTACTAGCCAACTGGAAACAAAAAGTTTTGGATTCTCAAGGAAGACTCAAGTCAGGAAACCCAAAACCAAAAATACCAATCCAAACAAGGATAACAATAAAACAAAACACCCAAACAAAAAGAGGAGGGTGTATAAAAGAAGCACCCCTGAGGTGCAACACTGCACCTGCCCACCCACTTCCCAAAAACTAGGTTCTGAGAGGGGAGGCAGGGAGGGAGGTCAGAATACAGCAAGACTCCATTAGAAGAAACACAGTTACTAAGGTAAGTACTTTTTTCTTCAAACAACATGAAGTCTTGCTGTATTCTGACTATCTGCATACTACCAAGCAGTACCTCCATGGAGGAGGGAGAGAACCTACTTTGGGAATAGGCTCTGAAGTACTGCTGTGCCAAACCGAGTATCACTCCTAGCCTGGATATCCAGAGAGTAATGCTTGGTAAAGGTATGGGCTGTTTTCCAGGTGGCTGCTTGACAGATTTCTAAGAGAGGGATATCCCTAGCAGCAACCAGGGAAGCAGCTGTACCTCTAGTAGAGCGAGCCCTCAGGCCTGAGGGTGGAATCTTTCCTAGTTTCTCATAGCAGAATTGTATGCAAGACACAACCCACCTGGCAATAGTTCTCTTGGTGACAGGTTTGCCCTTTCCCACTTCTCCGTAAGTGAGGAACAACTGGAGGGAATCAAACCTGTGACCCTTGGTATGCTCTCTGTAGTAGCTAAGGGCTCTTTTAACATCTAAATTGTGTAGCCTTCTCTCTCCTGAAGAAGAATGATCAGTGAAGAAGACAGGAAGAGACATAGACTGATTCAAGTGGAAATCTGAAACCACTTTGGGCAAGAACCTTCTATTGGTTCTAAGGACCACTTTATCCTTATGAAAGGAGATAAAATCAGGTTCCACTGACAGGGCTTGTAATTCACTGATACATCTGGCAGAGGTAATGGCTACTAAAAACACAGTTTCCCAAGTCAAGTACTTAAGCTGTGCTGAGGACATAGGCTCAAAGGAAGGTTGCATAAGTTGAGCAATGCAAACATTTAAGTCCCAGGAAGGGGCAGGATCGCTAAAGGGAGGATTGGTATGAAACAATCCTTTGAAGAATTTACAGAACACAGGATGAGATGATGGTGAGGAAGACTTCCCCACTGACAGAGAAGCAGAAACAGCTGACAAGTATACCTTGAGAGTAGCTGGTCTTAGACCTAGGCCATTCAGATGGACCATATAATCCAGAACTGTAGGCAATTCAGCAGTGTCTGGGGAAATGTGCTTCTTGGAACACCAAATGCTGAATCTCTTTAATTTGGAGTTATAGGTCTTTCTAGTGGCGAGGCTTTGAGGATATCCAGAACCCCCTGAGACAGATGCAAATCTGCATACTCTAACTCTTCAAGAGCCATGCCTTGACATTGAGAGACCGAAGATTGGGGTACCAAATCCTCCCCTGAGAAGAGGTTAACAGTTTGTAATTCCTGGGAAGAGACAGGAGAAGATGGACTGCTAGGGACAACCACAGGGGGTACCAAGGCTGTCTGGCACAGTCTGGAGCAATCGGAATCACTTTGCAAGGTTGTGACCTTATCTTGACTAGAACTTTGAACAGTAGAGGAAAGGCATACATAAATTCCCCTTCCCAGTTCAGAATCGGAGCATCCAGAGGGACTGAGCCCAAGACTGGGGGCCAGCAACAAAAGAGAGGAAGCTGGTGATTGTCTGTGGTTGCAAAGAGATCCATCTCTGGAGTGCCCCACCTTGAAAAAATCACCCTTCAACACCAGAGGGTCCAGGGACCATTCGTGCTGGCCCTGGGAGATCCTGCTCCGTGCATCTGCTAGCACATTGTCCTTGCCTGGAAGGTGGACTGCTGTCAGAGAGGTCTGCAGGGAATAAGCCAGGGACCACAACTTCATGGCTTCCGTGCACAAGGCTGTGGACAGAGTGCCTCCCTGCTTGTTGATGTACCACATGGTGGTGGTGGTGTCTGTTCTGACCTGAGCCACCTTGTTCTGCACTGACTGAGAGAAAGCTTGCAGGGCTAGAAAAACTGCCCTGAGTTCCAGGAGCTTGATTTGGAGAAGGGATTCCTGAGGGGACCACAGTCCTTGGGCAATGAGGGCCCCCAGATGGGCTCCCCAGCCCAGAAGGGAAGCATCCATGGTAAGGACCACTGAATGAAGCTGAGTGACAAATGGGACCCCTTGCCTTAAATTGCCCTGATCCTGCCACCATTGAAGGGCTTGGATCAGAGTCAGAGACACTGGAATCAGTTTAGTAAGGGGATCCTTCTTTTGGGACCAAAATGCCCTCAGATGGAACTGAATGTCCCTCATCTGGAATCTTGCCCCTTGGGCCACTGCTGTAGAAGCTGCCATGTGGCCCAAGAGCTGAAGGAAATGCCTTGCTGGTCGGGATACCTGAAGGAAGAAGCCAGTTCTATAAGAAATCTTGCCCTTTCCAGGGAAAGAAAGGCTCTTGCTTTGACAGTATCCAGCTTTGCCCCTATAAAGGTAAGGAGCTGCACTGGTTCGAGAACTGACTTGGGAAGGTTGAGAAGAAATCCTAGAGTAGTGAGCACCTGCTGGGTCACTTGTAGGTCTGACTTGACTTGGTCTGGAGACTGACCCACTATGAGCCAATCATCCAAATATGGAAAGATGGAAATCTTTTGCCTTCTTATAAAGGCAACAACTACTGCCAGGCACTTTGTGGAAACCTTTGGGGCTGATGTTAGACCAAAGGGCGTTGCTTTGAACTGATAGTGGCCTGAGGGCAACTTGAACCTGAGGTACTTTCTGTGAGAGCACCTGATGGGAATGTGAAAGTAGGCACCTTTGAGGTCCAGGGAGGCTAGCCAGTCCCCTGGCCTTAGAGAGGGAAGAATTATTCCCAGAGTCACCATCTTGAACTTTGGTTTTAAAAGATGTTTGTTCAGGTATCTTAGATCTAGGATGGGTCGCCACTCCCCTGTCTTTTTTTGGGGTAAGGAAGTACCTGGAGTACAGACCTTTGCCCCAGTGTAGGGTAGGAACTGTCTCTATAGTTCTTAAGGCCAGAAGAGATGAAACCTCTGCCTCTAGGGCAAGGGTTTCTGAGAGACCTGCAGGTGGAAAAGATATGGCTCTCATCTTTGGGAAATTTTTGTGAAGCTGAGAACCAGTCCCTGGCTTACTACTTCCAGGACCCACTTGTCTGAGGTAATAGACATCCAGTCCTGGATAAAGTAAGCCAGCCTGCCCCCTACTGGAATAGGAGAGTCAACCCGGGCAGACCCATCAGGGTGTCTGCTTGGCAGGGGCCTTAGGCTGAGGAGTGGATGCAGCCCTGCTCATCCCCCTTCTGCCTCTCCCTCTGAAGAACCCCCTCTGTGAAAAGGGAGCAGAGGCCTGTGCTTGGTAAAAAGGCCTATGAAAAGGCCTGCCCCTGCCCCTAGATTGCTCCCTTTGAGGAGTTGCCTGCCTCTCCTTGGCCTGAGCACTCCTACAAGTGGTCCTGTACTCATCCATTTTCTTCATGTAACCTGTCTGCTCCCCAGACAGAGAATTACCCACCACAGGAAAATCCATGGCCTTAGCCTGGGTGTCCTGTGAGAGGCTAGTACATCTGAGCCAAGATATCCTCCAAAGAGCCACAGGTGTAGCCATGACTCTTGATGACACATCATCGGAGTCCACAGCAGCATGAAATTGTACCTTTGATGCCTCACTCCCATCAGCAGCCACCTCCTCTAGCTCCTTGGCCAGACGGGGGGAAGCCTGTTTAGCCAATGCCAGTACAGTGTCCCACCTGGACTTCTGATACCTGGCTGTATTTTGGGTATAAAAACTCCGTATCTGAGCCTGATAGTGTATACCTCTTGTCCATCCTTCTGTCAACAGGAGGTACAGAATTGGGAGACTTCAAGATATTTTTGTGTCTGCTTCCCAAAGGATTTGTGAAGGGGAATAGACAGTCTCCTGGACTCTGGGATGTCCACCATTTCCACATAATCAGGCTTCTCCTGATCCTCCATTGCCTCTTCCATAGGAAGCTGGAGGGATTCAGCCACTTTTCTGTAAAACAGATAGTGGGGAAGGGACTCAGAAAGCCTAGGAGGGGAAACACCAGAAGGTCTGTCTGGGGAGATGTCCGGTTCCACAGGCACATCCAGACTATCACCATCATCTTCGAACTCCCGCTCCTCCTCAAACTCCGGTTCATAAAAGTCTTCAGGGGCATAATCTTGAACCGTGGGACCCGACCGAACCAAACCCCTGCCAAAAGGTGCTGGATCAGTCGGAACCGGGCAAAGTGATTCCACAATCCGAATCTCTCTGGCTATTTCTTCGGCTGTCGGAACACGAACCTCTGGATCCGAACTGGTCAATTTTTTTTTTGTTTGTTTGTTTTTGTTTTTGTTTGTTTTTTTTGATTTGTGTTTTCTTTTTGTAGGAACCGACCCCTCAGATTGGCTCTCCTCTTGCCTGAAGAAGTATCGCCCTGGTCAGAGGGCACTCCTTCTGGTTCGGTCGGAACCGAACCAGGCTGGCCATCCGGGTCAGCGGACTTCTCGGCCTCCTTTTTCCTAAGTTTACCTAATCTCTTCTCAAGGGTAGATTTAGGAACATTTTTACAAATTTGGCAGCCTGTTCGAGGTGTTCAAACCCCAGACAATAAACACAGGTGGTGTGGAGATTGGCTTTAGCAAAGACCTCCCCACACTCACTGCAGTGTTGAAACCCAGTGGCCTGGTTTTCTTCTTGGGTTTCTCAGACATGGCCAACCTAACCAAACTTACCCTTTTTATGGCAACCACCAGGCAAGACTCCCTTATCGGTTCCTAACCATGTCACGGGTATTGAAAAAAAAAAAAAGTTCAAACCCATTTTTTTTAGAACCGATAAGGACCAAAGTAACCACACTCTAAAGTAAAATATCAGAATTCACAATAAGTGATTGGTTCAGCCGAACCGATCAAACAACTTTTACAATTTCCACACAGAATTCAGACAAAAACCTATCTAGTACTCACGGTACCGCACACAGAGACTGAACCGACTATGCGGAACAAATTCGGCTTAATACAGACACAACTTTAACCGACTTTCGAACTGAGCTGAAGGAGAAATCTCCGGACCAACTGTTCAGTGAGACGGAGTAAAGAATCTGACTGTTGGGTTTCAAAGGGCTGCAGACAGAGATCTCAACCGAGCTTGAGCTCAACGTTCTATGCACTACATAAAAAATTAACCCTTTATTCTCCGGGGCAGTTTAAAGGCTGGAGCTAACTGCAGATAGTCAGAATACAGCAAGACTTCATGTTGTTTGAACATGATGAGGATAACAGCGGAACAGGCAAAGTGAGGAGCAGAGCATAGTGGCTCAGACATCAGACTGGGTGAGGAAGAGGGGGGCTAAGGAGTCAACAGTTGCAAGCACAGGGGTTAGGGGGAGTGAGCGAAAGAAAGTAGAAGGGTCTTAAAGATATAGGAAGGGAGTCAGTGACTCTAATGGATGGGGCAAGGGAGCTTCATAATTTTAAGAATGTAAAAGAGAAGCAGGCTTGACCCAGGGTGGTTTTTCTACAAGGAAGGACCAAGGAGCATTGTTCAAGACCTCTGGTAGGATATGTGGGGGCAAAAGGGGTCATCGTAGCCTGGACTCCGGGGGATGACAGTCCCAGTAGGGCTTTTTTTTTTGCCAGTGACAAGGGTGTTGTATTGCAAACAGGAGTCAAGGTTTAGCCAGCCTAGATTGTGATATAACGTGCATGTATGGGAATCGGACCTTGTATTGAATGCATATTGGCATGCTCTGTTTAGCAAGCATCTCACCTTATCTAGCACTCTTATCACATGCTGCAGTATAGACCAGAATCGATGAGGCCGAGGAGGTAGCTCCTCACCAGCAGTTTCTTAACTTCAGGGAGAAAGGCACTTCTGTGTCTGTATAGCAGGCCAGGTCTGGAGTTGGTAACAGTCCAGGTGCGCTCCGTTGAACCCTTAGGTACAGATTCAATGCAGCCAGCCAGCAAAATTAACAGTTAGGAAATCTGCACACAGTTTACCAGGAAAAATTGTAGTCTCACCACAAAATGTGTGTAAAAGTTATTTAATAGCGGACAGAATGCCCAGGTAAACCCTTTCCCAGCGCTTCCGCCAAACAAACAAGGCCTTCCTCGGGGGGGCGGCTCTGATGTTGCCTCTCCAACGCCCATTTTTAAAGTGAACATTTAAAGACCTCAAACACCCTTCATGATTCTTATTTTACAATTATTTAGAAAAATTATTTCCAAATCATGTAATATTTCAATTCAAAATATTTTTTTCATGAATCCTGTTGCAAGCAATTTATTAATGTCAGATGTATATAGATTTCATAATAATTTCCTTTTCATTACTTAATCCTTTAGTGTTTTTTTTTTTTTTACAGCTGTTGCTTAAGCTACAAGAATCGGGTTCCAACTTAACTTTTAAGTTGCTTTCAGAATAGGGGAAGAATTCAGCCTGGTATAAAATCTTTCTTCTATCCTTATTTAAACATATTGATTATAAAAGAGGAGTATTACAAACATCCCTGGTGCAAAACAAATTTATATACCATTTATTTTCCAAAACCATGAACTCTCAGCATCTTACGGTTACTCAAGTCAAATCAAATCTGTTGCCTAATATTGGGGGGGGGGGTCTCTTAAAGGCACCCTTCTTAATGTTATACAAACAAGCATTTGTCAATGCCGAATGTTTGCTTGCTAGCATTGGCAGTGGTAGTGTAGAAGTTACAGTGCTGCGTAATAGGAATGGCAGTGAAGTATTGAACTGAAGCCAACACCACCACCACCCTGCAGAGAGTGACAGGCATTGGGGTGTGCGCTTAGTCGCCAGGCATAACGGCCACGCCTACTACCACACCCCACCTGCAGACACTGACAAGTGTCACAGTGTTCCTTGGGGTCTTTGGCTCCTTATGCGCACTTCATTCCATCAGGAAGTACGGTGAGATGGGTGTGGTATAGGAGAATGGGTGAACTTTGGGGTCAAGAGTCCAAGGCATACCTCGATGCCTCTCACTGGCTGCAGGGTGTGAAATGGTATGAGCATTACAGGCAAGAATCCCAAGTCACATCCCTGATGCCTGTCATTCTCTACAGGGTTGGGCGTTATGGTTGGAAACCCTAATACCTCAGGCATTCGTTGGTATTTTCACTCCAAATTTTCAACATGTTTTTTTTTTGTGACCCCACCTCATGAACAGTGGCAATATCAGTTTATTGGCAGCTGCTTGTGCACATGACTATAGCACTTGCACCACAGGTGCAAAACATTCCTAACAGGATGTAAAAAATGACAGCTGTACTGTTCATGGGGAGATGTAAAAATGGCAATGTTGGAAATCTGCAGTAAAAATATTTAAAAACTGGTGAAGTCACGAAGGCATAGAAATTGTGCAACGCACACCCGTAATGTAATTAGTTTGGGGATTTTACAGCAGATTGTCAACACAGGCATTTTGGGATCTCCGATCATGAACAGTGTCACTGTGATTTTCTTTATCTGTCCCGAACAATGATTTCCCACAGCGACCACGCATCTCTGCGTTGAAAGTGTGAAAACACATTTTGGCCATGTTCTGAAAAATGACAGCTGTACTGTTCATAAGGAAGTGTGGAAAAATGCCACTGGTGAAAATCTGGACTGAAAATATTACAAAGTCATGAACTTATGAGGGTGCGTGGAAACTGCGCAATGCTCACTCGTAACACAGTCATTTTATGGACTTTTGTCACCAAATTTTCAACATAGCCATTTTAAGACCTCTGCTCATGAACAGTGTAACTGTGATTTCCTTAATCTGTCCCAAACATTGCTTTCGCACATCGACTGCACCATTGTGCGCTACATGTGCGAAAACACATTTTGGGCACATATGAAAAATGGCAGCTGTACTGTTCATAAGGAAGTGTAATAAAATGGCAATTTTGAAAATCTGGAGTAAAATATTGAAAATTGCAGACTTACGAAGTGCATGAGGAACTGTGCAACGCATTCGATCAGAACAGTCATTTTAGGGATTTTTTTCGAATTTTCAACATAGCCATTTTAAGACTCTGCTCATGAACAGTGTCACTGTGATTTTCTTAATGTGTCCCATACATTGATTTCGCACACTGACTGCGCCATTGTGCGCTACATGGGCGGAAACATGTTTTGGGCAAGATGTGAAAAATGACAGCTGTACTGCTCTTAAGGAGGTGTGGTAAAATGGCAATGTTGAAAATCTGGAGTGAAAATATTGAAAATTCGCGAACTTACGAGCCTGCGTAGGAACTGTGCAATGCACGCTCGTAAAAGTCATTTCTTGGAATTTTTCCACCAAATTTTCAAAATAGGCTTCTCGAGAAACCCACCTTATGAACACTGGCAGTGTCGTTTGGTTAATCGGTCCCGAAAGGTGATTTCATGCAGTGACTGCAAAATTACCCTTCGGGCCCGAATAACGCCATGACAGTGACATCATTCATGAGAAGGGGTCCTAAAAACCCTATGTTGAAAATTTGGTGCAAAATTCCAAAAATGCCTGAGATATGCAGCAAAGTTGAAAACCCTATCTATCCCATTATACAGCTTACCGCATTTCCTCAGTTCAGGGTCGGCTTTGAAGAGTGCAGACGTTTCTGGTCCACCAAGATCGCTGCTACCGAGGTCTGGAGGTAAGTATGGGGTGGGGGTGTGGGGAGGCAGGTGCGAGTGGGTGGGTGCGGTTGTGGGAGGGGGCAGGAGAAGCGCCGAGGACAGTTTTTATTTCCAGGTTGTTTTTTGTTTGCTTTTTAAATGACGACGCGGAAGTTTGCCACGCTGGTGGGCTCTTTGCGCGGGCACAAGGACGGCTGGTTGGGGGATGGAGCCGACGGGGATTGGGCACCCTGTCGGGCTATAGCATCAGTTGCCACGCTTTGTGGACTCCTAGCGTGCGCACCCTGTACCTTGGGGCAGTGGAGCCGACGGGGATTGGGCACCCCGCGGCTATACGATGAACTGCCACGCCTGGGGTGGGCACCCAGCGTGGTGTGGAAGGTTTTGGGGGCTTAGCACAGCCGACGGGATTGGGCACCCCGGCCGTACAGTGTGCGGGGGGTAGCACGCAGTGTGCGTGTGTGTTTGTGTGCATAGTGGATGCATGAGCAGGCGATATCTTATCGCTGCTCACTGGAAGCGAAGTTTCCCCTTTCAACTGTACTCCACTGCATTTTGGAGCTGTCATAGACGGCTCCAGCAGGCATTGGAGAACTGCGGCCACGCCTGCCAACACACTGACTGAACTGGAAGAGGGGGTGACACACCTCCGAAAACTCGGATGCTGGCACTATGTTTCTTGGACATGCGTGCAAGCAAACATAAAAATGGGCCAGATTTCTCTAATGTACACAGTGGCGATATCATTCGGAGAGGGGGCAACAGTAACCATTGCCACTTCAAATTTAATCCAAATACTCTATAGATTTGTGGAGTTTGTTAAAACATATAGAGCAAGTTTTAGATGGAACATCAACTTCAAATGTCCACGAACTCTACATATTCACATATGAAGAGCAGTCTGGGGTAGGACCTAAACCAACAATGAGGCCAGATTGTAAAGGCTTCCCCAAAAGGTGCTATTTCCAGATTCTCTGAAACACTTTCATATTTAAATGGGCCCCTGCCTGTCTCCATAGGTGATTCTGGAATTTTTTTTTTTTTTTGAACAATGAATAAAGTGAAGTCAAAGGATTTCTGGTAATTATTATTTTTTAAGTAAGGTGAAAAATCAGTTTCTTCATTTAATCCAATTGGCACAGCCATTTTTAATTTCAGGATCCATTTTGTTTCTTTCTGGGAGATAATTTGCTTTATATTCCCACCCCTTGGATTCCTTTGTACATGTTCCAAAATGGTATACTCAAAACAGTCTGGATTGCTGTTTTGTGCCAGGCCAAAGTGAACTCCAGTAGCTTTCAATGCATTACAGTTAATGATAACCCTCACGTGTTCCTGAATTCTTTATTTTGCAGGCCATATGGTTTTGCCCACATTTTTATTTTTATTTTTTATTTATTTATCAAGTTTAGGATTACAAATACCTTTAAGCCAAGGCCCTTTTACAAAGGTTCCACGTCAGAGAAATACAAATTATGGGGAACATCAAGACAGACATTACAACAATGTGGACATTGCAAACAGATTACAGTTTAATACAATTCAAGGATAACATTGTAAGCAAGGCAGCCAGCGGCATTTGTTAGAGAAAACAGACAAGAGATAAGAAGTGCCAGAGTCATGGGGGAGGGGGGGGGGGAGAAGGAATGTAGGTAGGGTGGGAGAGGGTGAAAAGTGCAGCATTGGGTAGACCAAGATGTGAGGGCAGAATCCAGTGAGGAGGGAAGGGGGGACCACTAGAGCAGGCAGGGAAGTGGAGAAACAAGGTTAAGTTGGTCTGTCACAGGAGCTGTTGGTAGTGATAGTCCCGGAGCCCAGTTTTAAACATACCAGTTGTTGGTGCAGAGGAGATGGGGCTGAGGCCATAGAACCAGAGTGACACTCGATAAGCAAAAGAGCGTTGTCCCTGTGAAGTGTGACAGTGGGGGACTTTCAGTAGCTGTAGCGTGGATCTCTGAAGGCACCGTTTGTTGGTTCGGTGTTGTAGCAGAGTTGAGACCTCAGAAGGTGCAAGGCCAAGGTAGATTTTTTTCGCCATGGAGAAGGTGAGAAACGTTATGCGTTTTGATAGTTGGAGCCAGCCAGTCTGGGTGTACAGGTCACATGTGTGGGTGAGACTGTGAGCACCAGTGATGAGCTGACATGCCTTATTTAAGGCAGCTGAGAGGCGTCTAAGGGTTGTGGTTGTGGCCGAGCCATAAATGATGAGACCATAGTCCTATTACAGAGATCACAGAGCTCAGGACTGCAACCTTCAAAGCTTCTGGCATGAGGTGTTGTCTGTGTTTGTAGAGGAGACTAAGCCGTGTTTTAGCAGCTCTAGCTGCATTATCTATGTGAGGTTCATAGGAGAGATTAGGGTCTAGCTGTATCCCTAAGTATTTGAAGGACCCCACCTGATCTAGAGTGTTCCCCTGGGTGGTGGTGGAGATAGCCAAGTGGTGTAGCTTGTGTGGGTTATGAGAGCTGCAGAAGAGCATAGATTTGGTTTTCTTGTCATTGAGGACCAGTTTATGATTAAGAAACCATGTGTCTACAGAACTGAAACCAAGTTGAAGGTTGTGTTGAAGAGTTGCAGGATCTTTGTGAGTGGAGAATACAACGGCATCATCAGAATATAGTATGATCTGCTCAGAGCAGTGGTAAGGGAGGGAGTTTAAGAAAAGACTAAAAAGGAGGGGGCCCAGTATGGATCCCTGTGGGACAACCGAGCAAACATGCAGGGTGTCCGAAAGAGCGTCAGCAATTTTTACACTCTGCAACTGGTTTTCTAAGTAGCTTTTAAACCAGAGAGAAGAGACAGGTGATAGCCCGGCATTCAGTAGTTGGTCAGTTAGTAGTCCATGGTGTACTGTATCGAAGGCTTTGGAGAGGTCTATGAAAAGGGCCCCTGTGAGAAGGCTGTTGTCAAAGGATTTGTGCAAAGCTCCAGTGAACTCAAGAAGGGCTGTGGTGGTGCTGTGACCTTTCCGGAAACCGTGTTGTTGTGGACAAGGTATATTGTATTTAGCCAAGTGGTAGGAAAGTTGATCAGCCACGATGCTCTTGAGTGCCTTAGAGAGTGGGGGCAGTATGGAGATTGGGGATAAGACGAATCACTCAAATTATCGCCTTCTTTTATGGACAGGTGTCATGGTGGCTGTTTTCCATAAGTCCAGGAATTTTCCACAGCTGAGAGAGAGGTTTAGGATTTTTGTTAATGGATGAATTACCTCATCGTTGGTGAGCAACAGAAGCTTAAGGTCCAGGGTGTCGCTACTAGATCTAGATTGAGATAGCTGCAGTAATATAGCGGCAAGCTTCATTCAGCCTTACTTCCCTGAAGTAGAAGAGGGGAAGGTTAGACTGAGGGGCTGAGGTATTTGGGGAGTAGGCCCTGTTTTCGAAAAAGTCATGGGGTAGGACAGCATTAAGGTCTGAATAAGCCGTGCAAAAGATGTTTGCGATCACCTTGGGGTCGAGGGTTGAGGATCCACCAACCATTAAAATGGCCGAAGAGGTTTTTGGCTGCTTCCCCGTGACATCCTTGATATTGTCCCAGAAAGCACGACCATTTCCTCATGTATTGGTGAGAGCGTCTTTGTAATAGGTGGATTTTGTGATCCAGATGGCTTTTGTGCAGGCATTTCGTGCTTGTTTGTAATTTTACATAATAAGTCTTACATGGGCACCAACAGATATAGACCACAAAGGGTGTGGTACAAGTGATAAATTCATTTAAATCTACACTTTCTTCCCTCTTTAAAAATCTGTTTCGTGTACTAGCATAGTCACACATTGCACCAGCCACACTTAAAGTGGCTTTTTGGTTCAACCCCTAGCCATCTCCCCTCCATCCTTGGGCTTGCTGTATAATGGCTTCTTACTAGACTATCCCCAATGCTTTTTCCCTTATTAAAGGTAACTCTTGGTTTCAGGTGTACTTCTTCTTTTAATATAGGGTCACTGAGTAGTACAGGCCACAATTTGTGGACTAAACCACCTACTTGTCCCGCCATAGGGTTGAATTCCGTGACAAACGTCACTATGTTTTTGTTTCCCTGGTTGTCTTTCTGTTCCCTGATTCTCCTAGGAATCAATAATTCTTCTCTGTTGAGAAGTAAAACTTTATGAAAGGATACAGATAAAATAGTATCTGAATATCCTCTCAGAAGTAGTCTCTCTTTCAGATTTCCTATTTGTTTTAGAAATTCCTCCCCATCTGTACAATTCCTTCTAAACCTTATCATTTCTCCATAAGGTATGGACTTACTTAGTTTCTGAGGGTGTGCACTCCCAGCATGGAGAATACTATTCCCTGTTATATCCTTTCTGTACCCTGCTGTTTGGATATATTTCCCTGCGTTCTCAATCGGCTGTAAATCCAAGAACATTATTTTTTATTACTCTCATATGTGAACTGTAACCCCATAGTATTTTGATTCAGAAATTCCATACATTTGGGAATTGCATCTCACCCGTCCCAGGTAACTATCACATCATCAATAAATCTGTGCCAGCTTATGTTGTGACTTACATACTGATTTATATTTTCTGCAAATACCCATTTCTCTTCTAGCATGCCCATAACTACATTTGCATATGATGGGGCAAAAGATGCCCCCATCGCCGTTCTGCATACTTGTTGGTGAAAGCTATTATTAAGCACAAAATAATTGTGTGTCAAGGCAAATTTTATAGCCTGAAATAGAAAATCATTTGGATTTTCCTGGTTCCTGTTCAAATAACAGGAGACTGCCTCTAAACCAGTATTGTGCTTTATAGACTTGTATAAGCTGCTCACACCTATTGTGACCCAGCTCGGGTCCCATATTTTTCCTCTGAATTTATTCATAAGAGCCAAGCAGTCCCTTGTATAAGAAGGTAATGTGAACACATGAGATTGTAAGAAGCTACCTACAAACATGCTCAATTTATGTGTTGTGGAGCATGTGCCTGCAATAATGGGTCAGCCTGGTGGATCTGTTAGGCTTTTGTGTTTTTTGGGCAAAATATAAAATGTAGGTACTATTGGGTAGTCCACCTTCATGAAATCCCTTTCCTTTTGGTTAATCCATCCACATTTAACTGATAAATCAATAAGCTCAAACAGCTCCCCTTGGTATTTAACTGTGGGATCCCCCTTAAGTTGACAATAATTCTCTTTGTCATTTACATGTTCTAAGCATTTAACTACATACATTTCCTCAGGCATTACTACCAAATTTCCACCTTTATCTGATTTATTTTTTTTTTTTTTAAGGACTCTAGCTCATTAAGAGCCTTTGTAACATGGCAAATAATGTGTACAGTGAATCCGGCACAATGATAGGTGGAAGCACTCCCGGTGGTACAAAATGAAGTGGTCATTAATGCCCTAGAAATGACCGCTTCATTTTGTAGTACAAACACTGCCCACACGAAAAGCGCTACCTGAGCACACAAAGAAATTTTCCAGTCACTCACTCAGCCATGACGATAGTTATGCAGTTTCGAGCAGCAGCACAAGCTGCGTCTTACCCAACAGTGAGACATGGGGTGATTGGCAGTACAGATCAACAGTGTAAATGTTGAACTTGTAGCAGCCACAATATGAACTGATCTTAGACGTTCAAAAACATACGGCGCTTAATAGCATACAGTAACTCGAACAAAAATGCATGTCTCTGTTTCCGTTTTAAATAATAACGTTGGCAGTCAATTTCTGTAGCCCTTCCATATTACAAGTGCATTAATCACCTCGACAGGAGGGCATTTCCCAGGAATTAATGCATGGTTGGGTGGTGAGCATTCGACCTGTGGCCCGTACCCCAACCATGCATTAATTCCTGGAAATGCCCTCCTATCTCAGTGATTAATGCTTACTTACTTCCTCCTTATTTAAATTATGGTAACTTTTGAAATTAGAAAAGTTTTTCTGTCTCATTGATTAACATATTTTCAGATATTGAAATGGCTGAGCAGAAAACCTGTGGACAAAAAACAGATTTAGGCTTAAACTTCTGCCTAGCACTACACCAGCGACCCGGGTTCGGGAACAGACTCTGGTTGCTCGGGGGTCGGCGGGGAGGGAGGTCGAGGCGTCCAAGCGATGCGCTTCTCCCTCAGGGGGTGGTTACTGGGGGCATGGAGCATCCGACACTCCCGTAAGTGAGCCGGTGGAAGTACTGGGCCTCAAAGGATCAATGACTCCGATATTTAGGGAGGGGGATGTCGTCTGACACGTGAGAGGATGACATGCGCTAAGGATGTCGCCTCTCTGGACGCAAGTCCTAAAGGCGCCCAGGCCCTAAGGGGTTGGGAAACTAAGGGAGAAAATCGGGGAAAACGCATAAACCCCAGCCCTACAGGCAAAATGATGCTAAGGGGATGGGACACCTTGGGGGATTGCCCTGGTGGACGGATTAGGAGGAGGTACGAGGCCTCCTCCGAAAGCCGTGGGAGCCAGCAAGTGTGAAAAAAACAAACAAACAAAAAAAAATTCTTCCTGGTAACTTCACAGGCTGGTAATGTTCCTGTCCCTATTTCAGTTTCATCCAATAAAGCTGCTACATCAATTTGATCACTTATGTTATAATCCTAGTCTGTTGGTCCCCATTCAGTTTGTCCATCTTCTTCTTGAAATGCTTCATCGTTGTCCAATAAACTGGTAAGGTCTGCAGTGTCCATATTATCACTCTGACCTTCTGTCCTCACTTTGACCTCCCACAGTGATGTTACAGTTGGTACTTAATTTCTGCTTTCCAAAAAAGTACTTCCGTTTTAATTTGCGAATTAGCTTAAAAAAGTCCACTCGAAACTTGAACAGATCTGGTTTTTGTGTTAGGACAAATGTAAGTCCTTTCAGTAATACTTGTTTTTGACTTTCTGAAAGACTTATGTCAGATAGGTTCACAATATCTTTTATTTGTTCCTCTGGGGTCAGGAATATGCTGCTGTTTTTGCGTTTCTGTATCCCTCTTTTTTCCCCCTCCTTGCGTTCCTTTTGTATTTTTTGTTGTTTTTATTTGAATTTGTGGAGCCCCTTGCTGCTCCCCCTGACATTTGTCTAAAAAAGGCCTAGCCGTGGAGGTGCTTGCTTCTGACCGCTGACCAACATAACTGTTGCCAGTTGTTTCTACTCTTTCAGCTTGTACTATATTCTCCTCGAAGGAAACAGTTTTCTTTTCTTTACTTTCTTCCCTACTCTTGTTTCTTTGTTTCTATTCCATAACTATTGCTCCTCTGTTGTGATCTTGGTCTCCCTCTGCTTGTGGAATGCGATTTTCTTCCCAGACAAATAGTGTGACTCCTTTCTTTCAAAATCCCCTATATACCTAGTAAGCTTTGTTCTCTTTTTAGCAATTGGATCAGTTTCATGTTTATTGATATTTTTTTTTTTAGACAATAATTTGTTAAGAGAGGCAAAATCCTGCTTACCTCGATGCTCTGCTAATAGGGTTTGTAGCTCTTTAATTTGCTGGTTGATTTTGTCCCATATTTTTATGTCCCTTTTAATCAGTGCTTGAATAAATTTGTTAGTGCACTCAGTTGCTGCCTTCCTCCCATTCTCTTTTAAACTCTTCTAACTCATCCTCAAAACCCGAAGATGGTGTTTTGTCAATGCGTAAACCTCTCAGTGACATTTTTAGTTCCAGATATTTTTCCAGGCTAATTTGGTTATAATAGTGATTCAACTTTTTTATTTTTTTTATTTTAACTCTGTGTTTATCCATCTTACTGCCCTCTCTCACCACTCATTTGGACTTCCTCTGCTGCGTGGTACCTCTTCTCGCCAGGGTCTGCCCCTAGAGTACCTGGTGCCACAAAGCCCCTTGATGGTCGGATTACCCCCCGGGGTGGGGAGGAACCCCTAACTCCCCAACTATCAATCGTGGACTGGGACAGCGGTGTCTGCCCTGATGATCCGAGGGCACGCATTGAGGAGTCGTCACCTAGGTGAGACAGGGGTGTTTGTTTTCCTGTGTTCTTCCCTGGCGTCGGCGTGCAATGAGGGGCCAATGGCGAGGGATCAGGTGAGGCAGCGCCTCCTGCTCCACCCTATTGCTGGCGTGTGCCCGTTCCACTCTGCTACCTCCCCTCTACTGCACCCACCACCCAAACTCCCAGGTGGCGGTATCGTGGCGGGAGCTTGCAGGTTGCCCCAATAGAAGAGCTGCTGTCTGTAATAGTAACATACTAAAATTCCTGACAGAATAGCTAACCGGTCTTTCGCGTCTGCTTGTTTGGTGAGCCCCCACCCTGGCAGCTGACCTTGCTGCCCCCTTCGCCTTCTCTGGCTTCTCCCTTCCCAGTTCCGGATATTCTCGCTGCATTGGATTTTGCTTCCAGAACCCTTCCCCTGTACCTGTCCCACCCCCTCTTGAACCCCTCCACCGTCTCTGCCTCCTCCAGCCCCCTAGCCAGCACATTCCATGGCTCTACCACCCTCTCAGTGAAGTAGCACCTCCTCCTTTCTCCCCTGAATCTTCCCCCCTCCAGCTTCCACCCATGCCCTCTAGTGGCCCCTTCCTCCTTCTTTTGAAGCACCCTGACTGTTCCTTCCCTATTTGCCCCCTTCATGTACCTGAAGACCTCTGTCATGTTCCCCCAGTCCCTTCTCTCTTCCAATGTGTACATATTTAGCTCTTGAGCCTCTCCTCATAGTCCTGTCCCCCAAGCCCCAAATCATTTTGGTTGCCTCCTCTGGACCCTCTCCAGGAGTTTAATGTCCCTCTTTAAGTGTGGCCTCCAAAACTGCACGCAATACTCGAGGTGCGGCCTCACCAAGCAGTAATACAGAGGGAGTATCACTTCCCTCCTTCTGGAGGTGATCCCCCTAGTGATGCGTCCCAGCATCCTGTTGGCCTTGGCAGCTGCCCTCCTACAAGTCTCCGAGTTGTTCATCTTGACATCCACCACCACCCCCAGGTCCCTCTCAGCCATCGAGACTTGTAGCATTTGCCCCCTCCCCCCCCAGGGTGTACACTTGGTCCGGGTTTCTGACCCCCAGGTGCAGTACCTTGCATTTCCCTGCATTGAACCTCAGTTTCCACTTTCTAGACCATCTTTCCAGAGCCTCCAGGTCCCCCTGTAGGGCCACCCTCCCCTCCTCCCCATCCACCACCCCCCCAGTTTTGAGTCCTCTGCAAAGAGACTCATCTCACTCCTGATACCTGTCCTTATGTCAGAGGGCGTAAGGCGTTGAACAGGAGGGCCCAGAGACTGATCCCTGTGGGACCCCACTATGACCCTCCTTGGGGATGAGACTATCCCGCCAACTCGACCCTCTGGGTCCGGTTCTGGAGCCAAATTCTATCCATCTGATCATCTGGTTCCCCACCCCATTTCTCCCAGCTTATCCAACAGGCCCACGTGAGGAACGAGTCAAATGCCTTGCTGAAGTCTAGAAAGGGGCGTCCACTGGTCTACCCAGGTCCAGGCACTCATCACCAGTCATAGAACTCCACAAGGTTTGTCTGACACGATTTCCCTGGACGAATCCATGCTGTCTATCGTCCAGGCACCCTGACTTTTCCAGGTCCCCCCCTAGCCTCTCCTTGACAGTGCCCTCCATCACCTTGCCCACCACTGATGTCAGGCTGACAGGTCTGTAGTTCCCTGCCACCTCCCTTGATCCCCCCTTGTGGATAGGCACTATATGCCCTACCTTCCAGCCCTGGGGCACCCACCCTGTCCTTGGAGAGATGGTGAAAAGCTCCGCCAGTGGTTTCGCCAGGACATCTGCAAGTTCCTTCAGCACTCTGGGATGTAATTTATCCAGCCCTGGTGCTTTCTCCATCTTAAGGGACCTGAGGGCTTCCCTCACTCTCTCTGCTGTGATTTCCACTTCCGCTACCTCTTCTCCTTGCTTAGCTTCCCCCTCCTGCCAGTGATGCCTCCCCCTCTCCCCAGACCCGCCGATCGGTAAGTGTCCCACCCCTTCCTCAGTATCACTGTCTCCTCGCATGTATGATGCAGCACCCCCATTTTCCTTGGTGAAAACTGAGGTGAAGTACTCATTTAGTACCTCAGCCTGCTCCCCCGGGTCTTGTGCCCATCTCTCCCCTGTATTAATCCTGCTAATCTGCCCCTTCACCCTTTGTTTTTCCCCAATGTATCTAAAGACCCTTGTTCCCTCACTTAATTTCCCTGGCCAAGTTCTGCTCCTTCCTTGCCTTGGCAAGTCTCCACCACCTAGTGGCCCTTCTGTCCATCAACTCGTGCTCCCTGTCCTTTCCTCCCTTGAGCACTTGAATTGCCTATAGGCTGCCTTCTTTCCCGCACCACCTCCTGGACCTCCCTGGTCCACCAGGGGATTTCGGACCCTACCGCATTTCGTCTTACTCTTGCACAGGTGCTGGTTGCATCCTGCACCCCTCTCCTGATGATTTCCCACCTACTATCAGCGTCCATGTCTGACCCAATCCCATCCAAATGCTCCTTAAGGATCCTTCCCATTTCTTAAACCGCCCTCTGAAGTCAGTTACCTCCGTCTTTGTGCAGCCTTCTCCCCTCCTAGGTCCAGGCAGAACCAGACCGTGGCATGGTCACTCCCCACCAGCGGATCCTCACCTCCAGGCCCCAATCTGGTCACTGTCTGCCAGGACCACATCCAGTACCAGCGCCTCCCTGGTTGGTTCCCCCACCTGCTGAGTTAGGAACGCATCTTGAAAGACATCCAACAACCTCCGTTCCCTGGTCACTGAGGATGTCATAGTCTCCCAGTCTGTTCCTGGCATGTTTAAGTCCCCCAACACCACCACCCTTCCCCTGCCCAGTCTGCAGTGTCTCCCAACATCTGCCACAGACTCTCCTCCAGCTCCTCCCGCGCAGTGCAGGGGTCTGTCGCCACTCCTATTTTTACTCTCTTGCTGCCTTTAATCTATCCTTCTCTTCCCCAGCCGACCCCCGGCGGTCCGTGCTCGTTCCCGAACATGGGTCGCCAGCATGGTGCGAGGTAAGGCGTCCAGCACCTCAGCCCTCAGCACCACCGGGCCAGCTAGCTCTTTTATTTTGAGCCTTTCTAATTTAATAAAAAGTTCACTTTTTAAAAAATGGGTGTTGGAGAGGCAACCTCAGACCCGCCCCCTGAGGAAGGCCTTGTTTGTTTGGCCGAAGTGCTGGGAAAGGGTTTACCTGGGCATTCTGTCTGCTATTAAATAACTTTTACACACATTTTGTGGTGAGATTACATTTTTTCCTGGTAAACTATGTGCAGATTTCCTAATGTCAAGTCTGGAGTTGGCAGTCTTTATTAGTGTCCACGTGCATTACATACATTAAGCCAGGGGCAGGGGTTAACTCTAGGTATTTGAAGAAGCAAACCTGCTCAATAGGAGTCCCAGAGGTGGTCGTAATGTCCAGCGAGGGCTGGGAAGGGACTTTGCTCTGAATATAAAAGATCATTGTTTTGGTCTTTTTGGAGTTAGGATGATGAGATTGGTTGCGAACCAGGCCTGGATTGCTGAGAAATCAGTTTGAAGGTTGCATTGAAGCGTGGCTAGGCTGTGGTTCGTTGAGGTGATAACTGCATCATCTGCATAAAGAAGGAGTTTAATTGAATTGCAGGTAGCAGGGTGGTCGTTGATGAATAGGCTAAACAGAAGGGGGCCTAGGATTGATCCTTGGGGGACCCCCAGAGTAACCGACTGGTAGTCTGATAGTGAGTCTGCACATTTAACAGCTTCTGATCTGCTTGTTATAGAGCATGATGTCCCATTGAGTGGCATCCTCCGAGAGACCAAGCTTAGCTAATTTTTGGCATAACAAGGCATGGTTGATATGGTCAAATGCCTTGGTAAGGTTGATAAAGATGGAGCCAGCAAGCCCCCCCCCCACCCCACAGTGAAGATACTCCGTGTATTCAACAAGGGTTGTTATATGGCATATGTGGGTAACAGTTGTGACAAGGGCACAAGGCATAACAATGTCACATAATTGTTACTTTTGTGCCCATGTTTTATGTATTTATTTATTTAGTTAGTTAGTTTTTGTTGACTGGGTAAGTGCACTAGACAAATCCTGCCTATTTTCAGGCATGACCTGGGGGAAGGGGATACAGATGAATGTCAACTGACCTTGAACCAGATTAAGCTGTTGGTGGTATTTTTTTAGTGAATGAGGGAAATTTGGCCAGGACACTGGGGAAATTCCCCATCTCGGTCTGCAGGGGGAGCCTTTGTCCCTCTGTCCAACATGGCCGACAGTCCTGCTGTGGATGGTGGAGGTGGTGGTCCTGCTCTGCCTCAGGTCGCTGCTTCTCCTTTGGATCCATTGAGTTTTTCTGATTCTGGGGCTTGTTTGCTGAACATGGAAGGCCTACTTAGTTCTGCGACTTCTCCTGACTCAGATTGTACCTCTGCTGTTGATGTTCCTCCTTCTGAGAATGCTGCTACACAGGTCAGCCGAACAGACGCTGATATTCCTGAAGCTCAACTTAGACAGCTATTTTCTCAGCATAAATGCTTTATTTTACAACTGGTTCATGATGACTCTGCTTTGCCAACTGATGTTCCTGCGGCTGATTGCTCTATGTCTCCTACCCCCTGGACCCTTTCTTACGCAACTCTGAGTTACCGACTGCTTTGCAACCTGCTTTTTTTGCCTTCTACCCTGCATTTGAGACCCACTACTCGATCTCTTAGTTCTTTAGACATTACCTGGTCTCCTGAGGCTGCTCTGCATGCTGCGGGCTGGAGCTATTCTGAGGAAGGGCAACCCTGGTCTTCTCCTGGTCCTGTTTCTGCTTCTTCTACTATTGATGTGGCTGCTGCAGTCAGTTCTGCTGCTTCTAGACCTGTTCCTCCCGTCTCTTCTCCTGTTATGGAGCCTGATATGGGGCATTCGGATCCAACACTCCCTGATGAGGATCTTAACAAGTCTCCTGGACACACTCCCCAATCCAAGGGCCCCACCGAGCAGTGCACTCCACCATGTAAGCCTTCTCTTTCAGCTCCTGGAACTGATTCTTCTTTTAAAATGACTGACTTGTTTAAGTCTGTGGGAAACCTGCCAGTGGTAGCGATGTCTTCAAGTTTTCAGGTGGCGCCTCGCCCCCCCCTCACCAAACTGTTCTTCACTCTATGTTATGGGACACTATGGGCATTAGTCCCTCTGATTTATTTGCATTTATTCATATCAACTGTGAGACTGTATATGATGTTAGTTTTAAGAATGTTCATATGCTGGAGAAATTCTGGGCTCAATATGAGCTTGTGAAATTAACCCGTTTGGTCCTCTCTTCTCATAATCCCCCTTACTAAACCCTTGGTTAAGGTCCTTACTCTTTTGTTTCAGAGTGAAGGGGTTACTATCCATGATGTCCAATATTGGTTTCAGCAACATTGTGACTTGTTGGATTCCCCTCGTCCTTTTTTGGACAATGATTTTGTTTGCACTGGGGGTTGGAAGATTAAAGTTCAGCTTTGACAAACTGAACCAGGGGTTTTGCACATCCCTGGTAGTTTTCATATTGGGCGTGACAGGGGTATCTTTTTATCCTTGTCAACCCTGTTCTTGTCACAAGTGTGGTTCTAAAACACATTTGAGCTACACTTGTGACCAACCCAGATGTACGCTATGTCTTCAGAATGGACATGTGAGCTTGGGTTGCCCTAACGCACAGTATTGCAACTTGTGTGATGATCGTGGACATAATTATCCCCAGTGTCCCTGGGCTGAACATAACCGGCTTGATAGGGTTCCTCGGGACCACTCCTGCCTTATTGCTGAATCTCAGGCTCAGCCACAACAAAGGAAGGAGGAGGTCTCTCTTGTTGTCCCGAACCCTCTTTCTGGTCTTGGTGCAGTTACCACTGCTGTGCCCTTGCCAGTTTCTTCTGACCCTTCTGCCTCTCCTCTCCCTGTGCCTGGAGTTTCCCCTGTTTTGGATTCAGGACCTGGGCTGCCTGTCTTACAGGCTGCTCTTCTGCCTGCTTTGAGTCCCATTTTGCTGGATTGTACACCTACCCGCCCCCGGCCCCCAGTGGAAGTCCCTTTTGTTGTTGTCCCTTCTTCTACAAAGGAGAAAGGTAAACGTAAATCTGAGTCCCGGCCACCCACTAATTCCATTCTCATTCGCAATAAATTTCCGATGCTGGCTAAAAGACGACAATGAGGTGATATGGAAGGTGAGGAGGAGGACTCTGATTCCTCTCGTGCTTTCTCATCTCATATGGATTACTCCTGTGACTCCTGTAAAGATGCTCCTTGTCCTGGTAAACTGCAGAAGGCTCAGTTTCCTCATAGGTGATTGTGTGGTTTTTGCTCTTGGGGCTTGTTGGTCTACTTTTTTTCCCTATCTCCTGGGTGTTGTTCTGCCTTTTTTTTAGTGCCTTTTTTTTTTTTTTATGGCACACTGAACTACTATTAAATGCTGCACCTTAAATGCGTGCAGTGTTAAATCATTTCGTAAGCAGCTTTCCACTTTTGGTTTTCTGCTTTCCTTAGGCAGGACTTTTATTTTCTCCGACACCCGGATCAAAACTAGGCAGGAAGTTTTACAGGTTACTACTCGATGGACTGTTGGTCCTTCGTATTGGTCACATGGAGAGGATACCTGTGACGGGGTGGGTATTTTGTTTTTTTTGTTCAGAATTGCTAGGGTTCTTGATGTGGTCCCTGGGAGGGTTCTCCTTGTTGATGGGAATATGGCTTGGTACGTTTTCGCCTTATTAATATATATGCCCCTCAAAGTATTGGAGCCAGATATGCCTTATTTCTCAAAATTCATCCCTTTTTGTTTACTACTCTGCAGGTTTTTTTTTGGGGGGGGAGATTTTAATTGTGGGCTTTCCGCTTTAGACTGGCCTAGTAACGCCCATAAATTGTATAGTGATTCTGCCACTTTATCTAAGGTTATTTCTTCTGCCTGTCTTATTGATGGGTATCTGTCTCTCCATAATTCTGTGGCTAAGACTTATTATAGGGTACCCTGGCCATTCGTATTGATTTTTTTCCCCCCTTTCTAAATGCCTCACCGTTTCCCAGGCTTCTGTGATTCCTTGTGAAACGTCTGATCATTTGGCTGTGGTTTTGGTTTGTTCTCCTGCTGATGGTCCCTTTCCAGCTGCTCCTTGTATTCGGTGGAAGTTGAAATGTTCTTTACTTACTGACGCTTATGTTTTTCAGGGTTGTTTGACTTTATTGCAGGCTAGGATTTCTGTGTTGGATGCGTACCACTATCCTTTTGTTTGGTGGGAAGATACGAAGAGTGATTTGAGGAAATATTTCCTCAAGGTTGCTGGATTTCGGACCAGATCCAATTTTTTTGCCTATTCCAAGTTGCGGAAACGGCTCTTAAATCTGATTTCTAGGGCTTATGAATCCGTATAGATCTTTCCCTTCAAATTGAGAAGTGAAATGCCAAATGGAGAAATTCAGTATGATCGAGCTATTTCTTTGAGGCTTGAGACTCAGTGTGGTACTCAGGCTTCTAAGGCTTCTATTGATCCTTTCGAACTGCTCTGACAGACTTTCTTCTATGGTTATTGACTCACTTGACTGCCCTGTTACTGGTTTGCAGCAATTCTCTTCCCTTTTGAAGTGTATAGTTCAGTCTCATGTGGAAGGGTTGTTTGGTTCTTGTCCTGCTGCTCCTGATCCTGGTGGTTTCCTTTCTGATTTAGAGATTCCAGAGGTCCCAGAGGGTATTCTGCGCTCTCTGGTTCTCCCAGTCTCTGCTGAGGAAACGTTGTGTACCATTAAAAAGCAGAGAAAGCGTACCTCTCCTGGAGTGGATGGTTTAACGGCTGAGCTTTATCATTCTTTTTTGGATATTTTTGGCCCTGCCCTTACTGTGGTTTTTAGTAGTATCCTGACTACTTGTTCTATACCTCATTCTGATGCTATTATGCTTCTGCTTTGTAAAAAAAAAAAAAGGTGATAAGGCTGTCATTGAAAACTAGAGGCCTTTGAGTCTGCTCAATGTGGATTACAAGATGCTGGCTGCAATACTTTTGAACAAGTTACTGCCCCTTGCATCTATTGTAGTTTCTCAGGAACAAACCTGTGCTGTGCCTGGTACAACTATGTTGCATTCCCTGTCCCTTATTAGAGATGTGGTCTTTTCCTGTTCAGATTCCCATCGTGCCTTTTTTTTTTTCCCTTGGACCAGGAGAAGGCTTTTGACCGGGTACACCGTTCCTTTTTGTTTCAGGTCATGTTGCATTATCATGTGCCTCAACACTTTATCTCTTGGATTAAGTTGTTGTATAATTCTGCCTGGATTAGCCCTCACGTTAATTCCCATGGCATGGAGTTTTTGCATAAGAGGGGTGTGCTTCAGGGCTGCCCCCTTTTATATGTTTTTCAGATTGACCCCTTTTTGAGACGGCTTGCTTCTAGTCATGCTATCCCCAGATTGTTGCTCCCTGGTGGTCAGTATGCCCCTAGTGTTTATGCTTATGCGGATGATTTATGTATTTGCACTACACCCCTTTTGGATACAGTTGGGTTTGTTGACTTTTTTTTTTTTTTTGACTTTGAGACCTTTTAGGGATACAAATTGAGTCTTCATAAAAGTGTGGCAAGGTTTATCCTGATTCTGTTTCCCCTCTGCTTTTGTGGCTGAATTCCTGTACACATGGCCATTGAAGATTCTGGGCTTATTTTTTGGTAATTCTGATTACTCCACTTATAATTGGAATTTGGCTCTTGATAAAGGCCTTGCTTTGATTTCTTCCTGGAAAGGTAAGACTATTGCTAAGCGTAGCGTGTTTTGCTTTTGAAGACTTTAGTACTGCCTATATTTTTGCATGTTGCCACAGTTTTTCCTTTACCTCTTTCTTTGGAAGTACAAAGTTATAATCTTTTTTTCCAAAGCTTTTGGGGTTCTCGTTGAACCCCCATTAAGAGTTTTTTGTATCAGGATTTTTGTATGGGTGGGGTGCGGATGCTTAATCCTGTAGTTTTTTTATTGCTTGTTTTTAAATTTATTTTCCTTTTTGAGACTCCCCCTTTCTCCCATTGGGTTTCTGTTGGTCAATGTATGGCAGCTCAGATTCAGTGCAAAGAAGTGCAAGGTAATGCATCTGGGAAACAAAACCAGGGCAGAGTACACAATGGGGTGAGATACTGACAACAGTAAAATGGAAAGGGTCCTGGGGGTAATTCTATCCGATGACCTAAAGGTGGGCAAGCAATGTGAGAAGGCAGTAAGGGAGGCTGGGGGATACTGGGATGCATAGGGAGAGGCATCAATAGTAGAAAACAGGAAGTTCTTATCCCTCTGTACAGGCAGTTGGTGAGACCCCATCTGGAGTACCGTGTGCAGTTCTGGAGACCCCATCTCCGCAAAGACACAGACAGAGTGGAGGCTGTCCAGAGGAGGGCAACCAAAATGGTGCAGGGTCTGCACCAGAAGACATATGAAGAAAGACTAAAGGAGCTTAATATGTATACCCTTGAGGAAAGGAGGGAGAGAGGGGACGTGATAGAAACTTTCAAGTACCTCAAGGGAATCAACAAAGTCCAAGAGGGTAGCATCTTTCAGAAAAAGAGATGTGCAAGAATAAGGGGGCACAATTTGAAGATAGAGGGGGACGGCTCAGAGGTAATGTGAGGAAGTATTTTTTCACAGAGAGGGTTGTGGATGCATGGAACAGCCTCCCTGAGGAGGTCGTGGAGTCAAGAACAGTGGGGGAATTCAAGAATGCATGGGACAGACATAAGGCAGTCCTAGTGGGGGGTAGGAGGAAGTAAGCTGTTGGTTAGTTAGGATCTGCAGCTTATCTGTTAGGTAGGAAAATGGGCAGACTAGGTGGGCTAAGTGGTCCTTATCTGCCGTCAAATTCTGTGTTTCTATGTTTCTATGTATGTACTTGGTTTCTCCCCTATGGGACTTATGTTGTGGTTCTCCTTCGGCAATCCCGAGGACTTTTCGGTCTTCTGGTATTCCCTGTTTTCTGTTTTCAACGTTTTTTAAGTTGAAACAGTGGAACTTGACCCATCGGTCCATTCTCCTTATGATAAGACAACAGTTATACGGGTCTCTTTTATTCAGGCTCATTTTTCTGCTCTCCCTTGTATTTTGGACTCCGCTGGCATGGAACTGGATGTTTCTTTGATTTTTCACCAACTTGTTGATCCTCGGCTTCCCCCAAAATTATGGGATGTGACCTGGTTGTCTTGTCATGGAAAATTGGGTGTCTGGGGTAACCACCATCATAGGACAGACTGTGTTTTCAGGACACTTGTCCGAATGTTTTGGAGTCCCTGCAGCATTTCTTTATTGAGTGTCCTTTTAGTAGGGACTTTTGGACTTTATGGCTCCATAAGTGGAAGGAAAAATGCATTTCTTATGTTTCCTGTGATATGTTGGTGTTTGGCCAGTTTCCTAGTGCTGGCTCCAAATATCATCACAGTACTCTTTGACTTATGTTTGCCCTTTGTAAATATTTTTTATGGCAGGCTAGATGTGCTCAGCTTTTACAACAAAAAAGGTATACTGGAATACACATTTTCAATCAGATACTTTCTGATTTCGTTGT
Organism: Neoceratodus forsteri; assembly: GCA_016271365.2. NCBI lineage: Eukaryota > Metazoa > Chordata > Ceratodontiformes > Ceratodontidae > Neoceratodus > Neoceratodus forsteri. Next base: position 579,184,838 of record CM028138.1, read on the forward strand.
TATTTATAACTGGGAATTGGTTTCTTTGCCTCAGACCAACTTTCACTCTTATTGGGCTTCCTGTGACTGGATTTTTGATGCTTGATTGTTTTGTTTTTTTGTTTTGGGTGGGTTTGTTTTTCTGGGGGTGGGTTCCATTTTTCTTTTGTGTTTTTTTTTTACTTTTGGTTTCTGTATAACCTTTATATGCTTTTATTGCTTTCGTTTTGTTTTCCTTTGTCTACTGTAATACTGTATTACAATGTTTTGCTTTGTTCTTCTCCATACATAATTCCCTACTCTTTTGGTGGGGAGGTTTTTGGTTATGCTCGGGGTGATTGTATGATGCACTACTTTTTTTCAGTTTTTGTTGATTTTCCTTATGAGTTGTATTATGCAATACCATTTTGTATTATCATTTGTTTCAATAAAAAATTCGCCTACTCTTTTCGATAAGTGCCATGGGATCTTTAACATCCACCTGAACTACCACCAATCCAGGCAGATGGGACCTCGGTTTAACGTCTCATCTGAAAGACTTGCAGAACTGTTACCATTGTGCCCATGTCACAGAACTGTTACCTTTAGAAACATGTAGAAACATAGACAATGATGGCAGAAAAAGTCTGCCCAAGTTCCCTATAATCCCTGTTCCTCCAGGGTACTAACCCTCCCCGTCCTGTCTCTAGTCTCCTCCTTGGGCCTTTTGCCCCTGGTAACTACTATTTCCTTCACTATGTCCCAGCCCTGCTTGAATCTCCTGACCTTTTCTCACCCACCACTTCAACTGACAGATTGTTCCAAGGTTCCACCACCCTTTCTGTAAAGTAGTACTTCCTCACATCTCTCCTGAACCTACCTCTTGTTAATTTCCATTCGTGTCCACGTGACCGTGAATTGGTATTCAGGCTAAATAGTTCCCCACAGTTCATTTTGTTAATTTCTTTAAGGAACTTGAAGGTCTCTATCGTATCTCCCCTCTCCCTTCTGGTTTCCAATCAGTACATATTTAGTGCCTTGAGGCGCTCCTCATAGGATCAGCCCTGCTGGCCCTGAATCATTTTTGTTACTCTGCGCTGCACTGTCTCCAACCTATCCTTATCCTTTCTGAGGTGGGGACTCCAGAACTAGGTGCAGTACTCTAGGTGAGGCCTCATCAGGGATCTGTAGAGGGGAAGTATTACCTCCTTTCTTCTGCTGTCAGTACCCCTCCCGATACATCCCAGCATCCTGTTAGCCTTGCTATAGGCCTTGTTGCACTGACTTGATTGCTTAAATGAGTTGCTAATGATGATAACTCCCAGATCCCGTTCCTCGGCTGTAGTGCTGAGTCTCTCTCTTCCCATCCAGTACTCTGTCTTGGGGTTATTTTACCCTAGATGCATTACCTTTCACTTTCTAGCATTGAATTTTAACTGCCAGACCTTTAACCACCCGTCTAGCTTTTGTAGGTCTCTCTGCATTTCCCTTATTCCTTCATCAGTATCCACCCTCCCACATAGTTTTGTGTCATCTGTAAAGAGAGACAACCTGCCCTGGATTCCTTCTCCAGTGTCACTAATGAACATGTTGAAGAGGACTGGACTCTGGACCAATCCCTATGGATCCCCGCTCATAACCTCCATCTCCTCTGATTTTAACCCTATCGACCACCACCTTCTGCTGCCTCCCCTGGAGCCAGTTACCCACCCATTTCACAACTGGTTTAGCTGCACCCAGGTCTTCCATATTCGTGAGTAATCGTTTGTGAGGTACTGAGTCAAAAGCCTTGCTGAAGTCCAAGTAGAGGAGATCCAAAGCGTGGGCCTTGTCTAATTCCTTTGTCACCTAGTCAAAGAAAACTATCAGGTTGACCTGACAAGATTTCCTGCCACGAAACCATGCTGTTTACTATCCTGGAGCCTGCTGCTCTCCAGGTAGTCTATGACAATCTCTTAGATTAGTGACTCCATCAGCTTCCCTACTATAGAGTTTAGGCTGACCGGCCTGTAGTTCCCTGGTTGCTCCTTATCCCCCCTTTTATGAAGTGGTACAACATCTGCCACCTTCCAATCACTTAGAACTTCCCCAGACCTAAATGAGCTGTTGAACAGACATACCAGTGGTTCAGCCAGCTTCACTGCTAATTCCCTGAGTATCCTCAGATGCAACCCATCTGGTCCCGGGGCCTTATCTATCTTAAGGGCAGCCAGCCTTTTCAGAACCCTTTCACTAGTAAACAATGGCTGTCTCATTTCTGGGATTCCCTTAGTGGCCAATTCAGTGCCACTGCCTGACATGGACCCCGCTGTCCTCCTTAGTGAAAACTGAGCAAAATTAGTCATTTAGGATGGTGGCCTGTTGCCCATCCTCCCCTATCACCTTACCCCCCTCAACCAGCCTTTCGATTCCCCCACCCTTTTTCCTTTTTTCACTAATATATCTGAAAAACTGTTTTTATCCATTCCTGACCCCCTCCGCGATAGGCAGCTCTGTGTCTGCTTTGGCCTCCCTAATGACCCTCTTTGTCTCCCTGTTTTTCTGTAGATAATCCTCCAATTCTACCTCCCCCTGTTTTTTCTTGTATTTATAGAAGGCCTTCTTTTTGGTCCTTACTGCTTCCCTGACCTTTGCTGAGAACCACAGTGGTCTCTTAAACCTGTTTTTCTTTGTTACTGTGCTTATGCATACTTTAGATGCCTTGAGTATGGCCCCCTTAATTAACCCCCCTATCTCCCCTCCACCCAACCTATGTCCTCCACCCCTAACTTATTCCTGACCAGTTCTCTCATCCTATCGAAGTCAGCCTTTCTAAAGTGAAGGACTTCAGTTCTGGATTGTGGCTTGCCAGCTCTGAGGGCCAATTCAAACCAAACAGAGTTATGGCCGCTGTTCCCCCAGCGGCTCCTCTACTCCCACCATCTCTTGAGTTGGTGAGAAGCGCATCAGGGACTGCGGTCTACCTGGTTGGTTTCCCTAACTAGCTGCACCAGTAGATGGTCTTGGAAGGCTTCTGGCGCTCTTTGCCACTAGGACCTCCCAATTGATGTCTGGCAGATTCAGGTCTCCTAACACCACTACTTCCCCATTTGCTACCCCTCTTTCAAGTTCCTGTATGAGTTCTCTGTCCTTTTCCTCCCAATGCCCTGAAGGCCTGTATATCACCCCAAGTGTACTTTCCTGCCTGAGGCTGCCATGAGTTGCACCCATACTGACTCAACTTCACCACTGCAAAGAACGCTCCTCCCCTCTACCAGTTCCTCTATCCCTCCTGAACAGTGAATACCCAGGGACCATCATCTCCCAGTGATTATTATTTGTGGCCCACGTTTCAGTGATGGCCACAAGGTCCGCCTCACTGTCTGCTATCAGAGCCTGGAACTCGCTGAGTTTGTTACCTAGGCTCCTGGCATTAAGGCATACCCCCTTCCATCTGACACCTGCTTTTACTTTGCTCCTGTTTTTCATGTTTTCACCCACCCTTGTTGGGGCTTTTAACCTTTGTTTTATCTGTCACTACTGCCCATTCACTTGGTCCTGTAAACACTACTGACATTTTTGTATCCTCTTTGCTGCTATGGTCCCCTGGATTTGGGGAGTACTGTCTAGATCCTTTCTGCTCACCATCCATCATGGCTACCCTAGACCCATACTCACCCACAGTCAGTTTGACATCTATATCAGATAGTTAAACTTCTGCACCAATCGCTGGCCCCTCTCATCAGGGAAGACCATCACCCTTAAGAGTCTTCTGTCCCAAGTTCCCCAATCCCTTACAAAATGGTGCCCATGTCACAGCACCAACCCTTAAGCCAACTATTAAACTTCTCAGCATTCTTGTCCTATCCTGCCTCCCTACACAGGGAGGACTTCGGAAAAGGCCAGGGAGATTGAGTGTGCCACTAGTTTGTCCCCCAGTCTACAGAAGTTCCACTTCACCGTCTCCACCGACTGGTTTGCCAGATTGTTGGTACGAAGGTGTACCAGCATCCTAGGCTCCCCCTGCTCCCTCTCCACCATCCTCCCTATTCTGTCTAAATCCCTGTTGACTGATGCTCCAGGCAGGCATTGGACCATCCCCCTCCTAGCCGACCCCTCCTCTGTCGCCCTTTCTACACCCCTAATTATTTATTTAGCTTGTGTTTACCGGTGGGTACGCATGGCGAACATTTGCTATTTTCGGTATGACTCAGGAAGTACAACACATCACAATGGTTACAGCGAGCAAGGAATAATAACATAGAAACCTTATAAATTTGGCAGATAAGGACTACGCTTGGCCCACCCAGTCTGCCCATTTCCTACCTACTGATAAGCTGCAGATCCTAGTTAACCAGCAGCCTACTTCTTTCACTACCCCACCCCAGAATTGCCTTATGACTATCCAGCATGCTTGAATTCCACCACTGATTTTGACTCCACAACCTCCTCCAGGAAGGCCATTCCATGCATCCACAGCCCTCTCTGTGAAAAAATACTTCCTTAAATTACCTCTGAGCCGCCCCCCCTCTATCTTCAAATTGTGCCCTCTTGTTCTTGCACACCTCTTTTTTTGAAAGATGCTACCCTCTTGGACTTTGTTGATTCCCTTGAGGTACTTGAAAGTTTCTATCATGTCCCCCCTTAACATTTGAATTGTATAAAAACAACACACAACAGTACAATTTAACAAAAATGGCAATAGAAGAACAGCTTTGAGACATTGATTCAAATAAATAATACATAAATAAAGGCAACTTAACAGATTATACAATACCCAGTACAGCCTAAGCTTGGTAAGTAGCGGAGTTAGGCAGGACATATGTAAATCATTGAGTCTCCAACCGCTAAGACCTTCCTAGCAGCCTTGCCCTCCTTTGGTACCATCAGGTTGTCCTGCCCTTTCCCTTTGACTGACCCAGAGTCCCCCCAGGCGAAGTCAGGTGCCTGAACCTCCTCCAGGGGTGTGAAGTGATTTGCTGTCTGGAAGGTACTGGGTTGGACAACCTCCTTATGGGTGGGTGGGGTAGCCTTCTGTGCCCCACCACTCTCCATCCCTCTGGACCATTGGGTTTCTGGGAGAGTGGAGATGTGGGAGGTGAGCTCCTGCTGAGCCAAGCACAGCCGAGATATTTCTACCCTCGCTGCTACCAGCGGATCACAGAGCTCTGCTATAGTCCTACTGATGGAGCAGTGCCCCCTCCTCCAGAGCACATCCCTGGAGAAGAGTCCACACAACTGAGCAACTCCCCTCTGAACCCCATCCTAAAAGAACTGTATTAATGAGAGAAAGTTTAACTTAAAATGAACTTGGTTTAAATCGTAATTCACACAAGATCAAATACTCCTTAACCTTGATTAATTAAAATGTTAAAACAAATAGAATTTACAATTGTAAATTGTACAGAATTTCCCTTGTACCCATGTCACAGAACTGTTACCTTTGTGCCCATGTCACAGAATAATTAGCCTTGTGCCCATGTCACAGAATTGGTACCCTTGTGCCCATGTCACAGCATTGGTACCCTTGTGCCCGTGTCTCAGAACTGTTACCCTTGTACCCGTGTCTCAGAACTGTTACCCTTGTGCCCGTGTCTCAGAACTGTTTACCCTTGTGCCCGTGTCTCAGAACTGTTTACCCTTGTGCCCGTGTCTCAGAACTGTTTACCCTTGTGCCCGTGTCACAGAATTGTTGCCCTTCAGGCCACATCAGACATTATTGGTTGATCACTTTCTTCCCAGGTCACTAAAATCCTGGAATTAATTTATTTTGTTTGTATCACATACTTGATCTGCGCACATCATGAAGTTAATATCCTTCTCTCCAAATCATGGAACTGGCCCTGCTGTCTGACTCATGGCTGTGATGGTACCCTGTACCACTGGCTGTTCATAGCTGTAGCTCGGTGGAGTATTTTAAGTAGGAGTTGAAATGTTCCTTTTTGAACAGGGGTTTTTCTGTCATGTCAGTATTTGAATCAGTTGTAAAATATGAATTGTATGTTTGTGCTACTTTTGGCCTTTCCTGGTTTCATAATTTATATGATTTGACTATTTCTGTATAGTATGTGGCTAGGACTAATAATTCACAGAACCAGGGGTCGAAATTGGCACCAGCTCACTAGCCAAATGCTGGTAGATTATCTTGTTTTAATTAGGTACATTTTATTTAGAAGCTATTGTTGACAAATATACATAAAAAAAAAAAATTCTTATTCCCCCTCCCCATCCAAGTGTGAAAAACAATCAAAATGTACAGAGATAAACCAGTGAATGGAATACAAGTATATACAGTCTAAGAAGAAAGTATCAAATAAAACATATTTTAACCCTATAAACAATAATAATCGTATTAATGGTATGACATTCACATATTAATTGAGTAGAAAGAAAAACATAAAAAAAAAAAAGAATTAAAAACGGAATCCCGAGAAATAAACAACATATTCTATAACAATAACAAGAGTCACTCCCATCTAGAACAAAAACACTGGAGAACGATGGCGAAGGGAAGCAATATGTTTTTCAATTGCTAACGCCTATAATATTTCAAAGTGCCATTCTCTTCATGTCAGAATCTGTCCACTGTCTAAGAATGACTGATTTAGCCATGCAAGAAAGTAAGGCCATATAAGCTCTCTTATAAGTTATAACCTAGTACATCTGATGAAAAATGCCACAGAATACAAGTTTCTACAGTGAACAACTCTGTTGCATTAAGTAAAGAGCCCAGACAGATATGCAATTCATTCCAAAAAGGAACCACTTTATGGCACTCCCACAAAACACGTTTTAAAGTACCTTCTTCCAGTTCACACCTAGTACATACAGCAGAAGAAATTCTGCCCATCTGTTTCAATTTAAAACGCGTGAAGTATAAATTATGCGTAATTTTAAACTGCATCAGACGGTATCTATCTTGCTTAATTGTGTGGTATAAATAAAGCCACATATGGCGCAACGTTAACTTATCCCCTTGCAATGTTAATACATTCTGCCAATAATAGCAAATCCCAGAAGGGAATTGGAATCAATTTCTTGAAGCAATTTATAAAGGCTGCTATGGAGTGTGGCTTAGAAGCAATGGACACCATCCGTAACAAAACATCTACACTTAATCTGTCTTGGGGGTGACTCCAAGTATGCAGGTATGAGTCAGTTGAAAATATCAAAGAATATCTGACTTTGTTAAAGAAAATGTTTGCTTTAATATACTAAATGATAAGAACTTATAACCATCAATCAAATCTGCAACCATAAATACTGGAAGTTTAGGCCAAAAAACAGAAGAGAGAGGGCGTTTGTTTACTCTGATATTAATATTACCAAATATTTGTTGTGTTATATCCTTATACCAGTCCAGATGTAAATAGATACCTAATTGCCAGTGTGTCCTCAATGACCAATATATTGGCATTGACTTAAGAGGAGAGAGCAGTTTCGAAGGTTTACGGTACAATAGACTAGAACGTTGTAATCCATAATGGAGACATACATCTTGTTCAAGTTTCAGCCATAATGGGGCGTATCCTGAACTAAAACAGATCTCTGATTTCAAAGCCCATAAACAGTATTTGCTACGGTGTAAGGCACTGTGATATAAATATAAGTTAGGGAGGTGAAGACCTCCTTTAACTTGCAGAGTGATCAACTTGAAATAAGCTCAGTGAACCTGGAGACCCTGCCAAAGAGATTCATTGAAAAGGAACTGTAATCCTATAAATCACTTCTTAGGTAAATAAATGTCCATCATACCCAGTGGATATAACATGTGTGGTAAAATATTAATTTTAATAACTTGAACCGGTCCCAAAAATGATAAAGGAGGACATGTCCAATGTCATAAGTCATACTTAATTGAATTAAGTAGTGGATCTAAATTAACTAAACTTTAGCTAAAGTGTTTAAGGATTTCAAAATATATATACCGTACCTAAGTATTTTAAAGACTTAGTTTCCTATACCAAACCCATCTTTATAATGTCCTGTTTATAAACAAAGGGATTAAGGGCTAAAACTTTAGTTTTATTAATATTTAATTTATAACCAGTAAAGATAGACAAATTTTGGATTTCTTCAAGAGTGGCAGGAAGAGACACATTAGGGTATTCTACATGCAATAAAAGATCATCTGCGTATGCCGATAACTTGTACCTAGTATTCCCTGCAAATGTACCCTTAAGATTCGTTAACACATAATTTATGGATTAGTGGTTCCAGGTACAAGTTAAATAACAGGCGATAAGGGACATCCCTGCCTAGTTTCTCTTTGTAATGTGATTCTAGCTGACAAAATACCATTACACCATATTCTTGCAGAGCGATATTGATAAAGCACCTGTACCCTGTGAAAAAAGTCTAAAGGAATTCCATATTTACCTAGCAGAGTAAAAAGATAAGGCCAGGAAACCCTGTTGAAAACTTTTTCTGCGTTGAGGGAAACCAGAGCTGCAGGGATCTAACTTCTTCCTGATGCAGAAATTAGATGATACAATTTACGAAGATGGTCACTAGATACCCTTCCTTTAACGAAACCTACCTGCTCTCGTCCAATCAAAACATCCCAAACTTGTGCTAATCTGTCAGCCAAGATTTTAGCGAGCATCTTGAAATCGGTATTAATCGGTGATATAGGTCTGTAATCAGATGCTAAATAAGGGGTTTCCTAGTTTTGGAAGTAGAGTGATCAGTGCCTCGGTCAAAGTGTGATCATGTAAACCTTGTGCAAAAAGATAGTTAAAATACACTACTGGTCAAAGTTTTAGAACACCCCATTTTCCAGTTTTTATTGAAATTTACATGAGTTAATGTCTCAATGTACTCTGAAATTAAAGCATAGAACAAATAAACAATTGGAGATAAAATAAATCATAGAATCATTTTGTTTAACAAAATTTAATCTAAATTTTGACTCATCAAAGTAGCCACCTTTTGCAGATATACTGTAACATGAACACACTGTGGCATTCTTCCTACAATGGACATCAAATATTGTTCAGGAAGTTCTTCCCAACACTGTTGCAAAGTTCCACAAATGTGTTGCACTAGGTTGCTTTGCTTTCACCCTTCTGTCCAGTTCATCCAAACCAGCTCGATGGGGTTTAAGTCTGGAGACTGTGCTGGCCATTCCATGATTTGAAACCTACCGTCTTGTTCTTTTCCTCGAGGTAGTTCTGACATAGCCTGGAGGTATGTTTTGGGTCATTATCTTGCTGTAGGATGAACCCCTGACCAACTAGGCGTTGACCAGAGGGTATTGCATGGCGCTGCAAAATGCTGTGGTAGCCCTTTTGGTTCAGGGTGCCAGTCACTCTGTGCTGTTGTCCTGTGAGCCGCCTATCACGCAAGCTGTTGACTCTCAGAAACTTGTCTTCTGATTCTGTTGTGGCTTTGAGTCTGCCAGACCTCTTCCTGTCAGAGTTTCCTCCAGTTTCCAAGTGCCTTTTGATGGTGTAGGAAACTGTACTCACTGACACCTTGGCTTTCTTTGCAATTTCTCTACAGCAGTTTTTGCTAACCTAAACCTTTTTTAACCTCTAGCAGTTTACCACTTACCTTTGTACCATTTCAGGTTATTCACTGGACTTGGATTGCTTAAATTTCAATAAAACTGGAAAAATGGGGTGTTCTAAAACTTTTGACCGGTAGTGTAAATCTGCAAGGACAGGGCTAGTTCAGCTGAAAAGGTTTATAAAATTTGAGATGAACCCATCTGGTCCTGGACCCTTATAATTGGAGAGTTGTTGAATTGCTTTTAATACTTCTACCTGTGATTGGACCTTCAATCGTCTTGTTGTATTGAATTAAGTGACAGGAGACTTCTAAATACTCATTCGTATTTTCTAGACTGCTAGATCCTCCTAATCTTCTGATATACAGAGTACTATAATAGTCCTGAAATATTTTAACTGTATCTCAGTGATTAGTTACAGTTTATGCTCCTGGCAGAGGCTGGAGACCAACCACCACCGGGAGGCATCCTGTTGATGAAGACTAAGAGCTAAGTAACTTTCCTGATTTCTCTCCTGACTCCAAGTATCCAACTTTTGCTCGAAAAATGGATAATTCCACACATAAACTGTAATACTTAGCTCTTAGTTTATTTAAATGAGTTCAAATATCTGATGATGTATGAGAATTGAGTGTTCTTTCAATTTGTCTGATTTCCAGTAGTAATTGATCTACCGTGCATTGGTGTTCCTTTTTACATATTCATTAGGTGGATACATTCACCCTGAATAACCGACTTAGCAGACCCCATAATATGCCCAAAGCAGAGACAGTATCTTTGTTCAATTCAAAACAATTTATAATGTGTTTTGTGAGTTTCTGTTTATATTAGAGTCTATCAATAATTGAGATTTTGTATCATCGTTCTTGAGGATGCAAAAGATACCAGGGATCTGTTAACCCTAAGGAGTCTGTAAAGTCTTGCAATCCCCTTTGCCCTGGGAATAAACCATGTTTTTTACCTTCTGATTTATGTAATTCATTTTGTAGAGGTAGATTCCTATCTCCACCAATAATTACTGGTAAGTGTGAAAACGGAGCTAAAAGAATGCTAAGTTCTGAAAAAAAAAAAGGAAAGAGAATCCTTATTTGGACCATATATTGTACCTAAAACCACGTCATAAATACCTATCCGACCATGAAGAAATAAATAAAGACCTGCGGGTCGACTAATTCCAGTATTAGTTGAAAAGATACTTGCTGAGCAAATAATACTACCCCACCTGTCCTAGAACTGTTACCAGAACCATATGCTTGTTTAACCCATAGTCGTTTAAATAAAGTGGCTTGTTCCCTAAGTAGATGCGATTCTTGTATAAATGCAGTATCAGCTTGCAACTTTTTTAAATGTTGCACAATCATGTATCTTTTCTTATTATCTTGGGCTCCCTTAACATTCCAAGATATCATTACATAATCAAGATTCATGCAATAAAATAATTTCTCTTTTTATATATACCACACTATAGTATCCCAATACTCTGGATCTGGTCAAACAGTTATGTTTTAAGCACACCGAGATATAATGAAGAAACAAATCTTTAACAAACTGAGAAAAGTCCTTAACCGAAAAGCCCTCCCCATCCCCAAAACAGCTTACCCCCCAAAAACATGATTTCAAATAATGTCCACAAAATAAAGCCATTCCTATACAAAACCACACCTACCCCCAGTCCTAACGACAGTCTCTCCTTATTTTGATAGCCCGTGATGAAATTCTGGATGGCAAGGAGAGATCCCGCCCCAGGCTTCTAACCAAGAAATATATTTATTTGTGGTTAGAAGTTTGAAGCCGAGATCTCATCCAAGACTTCATCATGAGCAATCAAGATAAGGATATATATGTTGTGTGTGTGTGTGTGTGTGTGTGTGTGTGTGTGTGTAACAAAAAATATTTTAACCTCATCTTATAAAACAAAGAACCAGGGCCCATCATATGGCATATATATAAAATATTGATCACAACATGAATTATAAATCAAAGAACCATGAAAGAACCAATGGCTCCACCATATCACTAAAATATATATATATGTATATACACATTGATCACATGAACTGATCCTGAAATAAGAAAGAAATGATGTTTATAATCTTAAATCCATAATATACAAAATAAGTACCAATCAGAATATCAATATAAAAATGACTCAAGGGGTCTCAGAAGAAAACATCTTCTTGTTGCCTCATCTGATATATATGATATGTTGTACAAAAAAGAGAGAGAAGGGTATAACCTGATATTAAAGGGAAACTGTCATCAACAGGATTTCTTTCTTTTTTTTTTTTTTTTGCGTTTTCTGTTTGTACCTCCTCCTATGCTGCGTCTGTCGTCCTCTTCTTCTTCGGGCGGCCAGGTCCCTCCCGTTGCCTCCTCCCAGCAATCCACCATCCAGCTGTCCGACTCCCCGTTGTCCCTGTCTTATCCCTTCACCGGGGTTCTCCCATATCCGCTGTGGCCATCAGGAGGAGAGGCCGGTGTCTGACGCACTCCTGCAGCTTCACTAGGCGTAAAATGCAGCCTGGAGGTATCATGGTTGGGAGATGCAGGGAGGCGGAGTCGCCGTCATCCGGATGGCATCGTGCATTTTCATGCTTTTCTTGTCCCCTCTTGTGCACGCTCTTGTAATACCCTGGTCTCCACCAGGGAGACACTAGGCGAGGCTTTCCACCAACCCACCCAGGAGGCAGAGCAGTCCTCCGGATGCTCAGTTTCTCTTCTTCCCCTGCCAGCCCCCAGCGCTCCGAACTGCTTCGGTCTCAGGTCACAAGTGCAGTGTGAGGTAAGGTGCCAGCACCTTAGCCCTCTGCGCCCACCGGCCGGCAATAGGATTTTTAATGTCTGAAAGCCTATAAAAGCTAATTTGATTGAGCCATTGTGCTTATCTGTTAGTCTTTGCAGTCCTAAATTATTCATATGTAAATCACCCTGTAATTGCTGGCAGCCATTTGTTTTGGGCTCCTGACAGGAAATGATGTCACAGAGGGTCTAGGTCCTCTTTTGACTGTATTTAATCCAACAGATTAAATAGGAAATCAACTGTTATTAAGTGTGTTTTAAGGTGTCATTACAACACTTTCTACATCTATAATAATTGTTTTGTATGTGCATTGAAACTAGTGAGTTATCACCTTTACATTTCAAACTGTTAGTAAAAACAATCCATCTTCAGGACTGCTTTAACCTCTAGGCTGTACTGCCAGCTGATCATCAAACACTACACATCTCAAGGCTGGCTCTGTGGTGCCAACAGGTATTGGGACTCCATATCAGGATTTCTAAACCCTGGCTGTGTTCATGTCAGTACAGATTTCTGGGACTGCCACAGCACCATCTGTCTTTTCCATCCCTCTCTTGTAGTCTTTTCTCTTACAATTTCAGCTGTAAACTCAGGTCTACAAGATGGAAATGTGGTTATGTACCTACTGACCTGGCATCATGAGGCCAGCCTTGAAATGTGTAGTTTTTGATTATCAGCTGGCAGTACAGCTATCAACAAGTTTTGTTCATCCAGCAGAATGGGTTTTGAGCATGTGTTAAGATTCTGAAAATATAATACTCTTTCTATCCAGATTTGACTTGAAAAGAAAAACATAGGACACAGTTACTTGATTAATTGCAAAAACACATAGATGGACCACATTCTTAAAACATGCATAACCTGAAATGCATTATTAAAACATAGAATAATACTATGAGTGGGTGTGTGTAACCAGAATTTTACACACACCCGAGGTGTGGGATGCAACACAAACCCTGAGGTTTTATGCACACACACACGCGCACATTATTTAATGGTGATATTTTCCCCCTTTCAGCACAGTTCGGTTAGTGCAGCACTTCTGTCAGAGATAAAAACACACACACACACACACACACCCTGTCTCTTCCTTTTTTTCTTCTTTTAACATTACAGTGGTAACAACATTCTGGAAAGTCACAGTCCATCAGCATTGCTGCACAGCTAATATTCTTCAGGTGAAGCTACCTCTGGCTGGAAGCTGCAATACTGAACATAGGATTTGCAAGAAAGTGAGTTGTGCTCACAACAGAGGGAGGTGAACCTTACAATTGTCTTTGGTTTGTAGCAAATATTCTGCAGGTGGAGGCTACTTCTAACTGAAAAGTGAAATAAGGAACTTAGAATTATCAGGAAAGACAGTCTTTCAAGCAACAGGGGGAGGTGGATCTAGCTTTACTTTTGTTCCAATTTTTAAGATTTTCAGTGCAGGAAGAGTTTAAACCCTGGGCTAAGAATTTGTCATAAGTCCTGAAGTAAGTGCAGGTACAGGCTGTGTATTTGACCCAGACAAGTGCCCCAGGGGGTGGAAACTGTTTTTTGTGTTTATCTGTGTGTGCCTTAAAAGGTCAGGCCAGACTGTGTCAGGAAGTGCTTACATCATAGCTAGTTATCAGCCAATAGCTTTGGAAGAGTCGTACAGACCTGAAAACACAGTATTATAAGCAAGTGTTTTATAGCAAACTCATCAGAACAGCTAATATTCTTCAGGTGACGCTACCTCTGGCTGGAAGCTGTAATACTGAACATAGGATTTGCAAGAAAGCGAGTTGTGCTCACAACAGAGGGAGGTGAACCTTACAATTGTCTTTGGTTTGTAGCAGATATTCTGCAGGTGGAGGCTACTTCTAACTGATAGGTGAAATAAGGAACTTAGAATTATCAGGAAAGACAGTCTTTCAAGCAACAGAGGGAGGTGGATCTAGCTTTACTTTTGTTCCAATTCTTAAGATTTTCAGTACAGGAAGAGTTTAAAGCACAGCTGACTTATTTTGGGGCTGACTGCTTTCAGAGCACAAACCACCAGGCTGTTTTGGGGCTGGGGAGGTTTACCTGTGTCTGACTTGGATGTCTGGATTTTTCTCTGTTTGATTAGCAGGGTATTTTCTCTGTCAAATTGTTGTGTAGGGCATCTTGCTGACAGGAAGGCACTCATTGCAGCGGTGGGTCAGAGCTTTTAGCTGATTGTTTCGTGAGGGCACAGTTTAGGCCCAACCCCTGCCCACCCTCACACCCACCCACCCCTGGAAATAGTTCCTTTATACCTGGGGTTCTGACATAATTTCCTCAAGAGTGCAAGGTGCATATCACTGTCATATCCTCTCTAGCACACTGCACTGACAATATAAGCATACACATTGTATAATATATATATTTCTATATAACAAACCAATCTCTCACACACACACACACACACACACACAGTAGATAAACATGTGGGGAATAGTGCAATGTAATGACTGTGGAGCAGCAGTCTTCCAGGAGTCTTTCTGGAGGCTGAGATGCTGCCCTATTTGCAGACAAGTCTCTGCCCTGAGGGAGGAAGTTGCCCGTCTTCAGGCCACACTGGACAGTAGTAAGGGAACCTTCCCCAGGCCACACTGGACAGTAGGAAGGAACCTCCCATCCAGGGAGCACCAGAGCCACCACCACTACCTCAGAGGTTGCAAAGAAAGCACAGCAGTTGGACCACAGTGGGCTCAGGGAGGGTGAGGATGGTGGAAGAGAGGCACACCCAGTCAGTTGTTCCACTCCACAATCCAGACACCATTCTGGGGGAGCATAGCTCCCCTATGGATGCACCTGCAGAGGAGACTAAGGAGGCTGAGGACAGCTGTCACAAGGGAGGCCCACAGGAAGGAGGCAGAGGACACCACAGGGAAAGGAAGCAGCTCCTGGTGGGGGTCTCAATTATTAGAGGGATAGAACTGGGGGGAGCAGGGAAAACTGAAGTAAGGTGCCTGCCTGGTGCCATGGCTTGGAGGGACAGGAAGCGCATCCTCAGGATCACGAGAACAGCTGCACGGGAGTCTGAGCTGGACGTCATTGTCCACTAGGGACAAATGACTTGGCTCATCATAAGATTAGAGCAGTGCAGGAGGACTTTGTAGAGTTGGGGAAGGGCCTAAGACAAGTAGCACACACGGTATCCTTCTCAGAGGTGCTGCCTGTCAATGGCATGGGTGAGGCAGGGTACTTTGCACCATGCAGTTTCATGAATGGTTGAAAAAATGGTGTGGAGCACAGGGTTTGGCTTCATTGGGACTGGGGTTCCACCTGGAGGGACACCAGCCTATACTGGCAGGATGGTCTGCATCTGTCCAGGAAGGGAACAAGTCTTTGAGCAGTCAGTTTAAATGCTTCATTGGCAAGCTTTTAAACTAGTCAAGGGGAGGCACTGATAAGCAGTAGGAAAATCCCAGCCTCCCTACAAAACAGGGTACTAAATGAGAAAAAGACCAGGTAGAAAGGTCAGTGGGGATGCAGCAACAGAAGGTAAAGCCATCAAAATGGAGAGCAATGAGTACAAATGCCCGTAGTCTGGGCAACAAGCTTCCTGAATTAGTGGCCTTGATGGAGGAGGAACATCTGATATCGTGGCAGTCACAGAAACATGGTACACACAAAACCATGACTGGGACGTAAACATACCAGGATACACTATCTACAGGAGGAACAGGAGGGTAAAGAGGAGGAGTAGCTCTTTACATAAGGGAAGGAATCCAAGCAACAGAACAAAAGGGAAACAGGGAGGAGAAGAAGCACTGTGGGTCAATTTGGAGACAGGCAATGGCACCACAATCCGCACAGGGGTTGTATACAGACCCCCTTCTCAGGGAGGAAATGGACAAGGAAATGATAGAAAGTATACTTAGAATGGCAGAAAAAGGGGAGATATTGCTGATGGGTGATCTGAAATATGCCAGATGTTAACTGGAGTGCAGTTGCAGCAGCCACTTCGAAGAGTGGGGTTATTCTAGATGCCCTACAGGGGGCATGCCTTAGACAAGTAGTATTGGAGCCCACTCGAGAGGGAGCAATCTTAGACCTGGTTCTCTCAAATGGAGATGGAGAGAGGATCACAGATGTAGAAGTGGGTAGCCATCTGGGAACTAGCGACCATCGAACAGTATAGTTCACAATAAACACAGCAATAGAGTCAGCCATCACAAAGGCAAAAGTACTGGACTTTAGGAGGGCTGACTTTGCCAAAATGGGTGCGTGCTAAGGAATGCACTAGCAAATGGGCAGGAAGGAGGGTGGAAGAACAATGGGAATAATAAAACTGCCATCACAGAGGTAACAATCCTTTGTGTGAAGCAAATAAACAAAGCGAAGCGATAAGAAACCACTGCGGTTCTCAAAGGAAGGCAGTGAAGGTTCAAGAAAAGAAAGCATTCAGGAAGTACAAGGAATCACAGAAGGAGCAGGACAGAGAACTGTTCAGTTAAAGCAAAAGGAAGCTGGGAAGGCAGTCAGAACAGCAAAGGCCCAAACCGAGGAAAGGATAGCCAACTCAGTTAAGAAAGGGGATAAAACCTTTTATAGGTACATCAGGGAGCGAAGGAAGACCAAGGGAGGGATAGGAGGCTTAATAAAGGGGAAGGAGGGAAGGTGGGCAGAGGGTGACTGTGAAAAGGCAGAGATACTAAACAAATATTTTTGCTCAGTATTTACAAATGAAGAGGGGGAGGTACCTAAAACAAACAGTAGAAACACTCTGGATACAGAAGTTGATACCAGCCCATCTACATAAGAAAGGGTTATGAAAGAACTCTTAAAACTGAAGGTGGACAAAGCAATGGGGCCTGATGGGATTCATCCCAGAACTCTAAAAGAGCTAAGGGTAGAACTAGTGACACCACTGACTACCCTCTTTAACAAATCATGGGAGGATGGGATGGTACCCGAGGAGTGGAGGAGGGCAGATGTGATTCCCTTCACAAAAGTGGAGCAAGGCAGAAGCAGGAAACTACAGACCTGTTAGTTTAACCTCAGTGGTAGAGAAATGATGGAATCACTTCTGAAGGAAGGAATTGTTGAGTATCTAGAGGCCAGAGGGCACAGGACCCAAGACAGCATGGATTCACAGCGGAAGGTCATGCCAGGCAGAATCTGATAGATTTCTTTGACTGGGTGACCAAAGTAGTAGATCAGGAGGGCTGTGGACATGGCCTACCTAGACTTTAGCAAGGCATTTGACACAGTCCACACTAAAGATTAATATACAAGTTAGCCAGCCTGGGAGTGGGTCCCAAGATGACAGCCTGGGTAAAGAATTGGCTGGAGAATAGGACACAGAGAGCAATAGTAAATGGAGTCCACTCTGAAGAAAGGGAGGTTACTAGTAGGTACCTGAGGGTTCAGTATTAGGAAGGACGGTCCTCTTCAATGTCTTTATATGCGACATTGCAGAGGAACTGGAAGAAAAGTATGTCTCTTTGCAGATGACACAAAGATCTGCAACAGAGTTGATGCACAAGGTGGGGTGGAAAGGATGAGAAGGGACTTGGCAAGGTTAGAGGAATGGTCAAATGTATGGCAGCTTAGATTCAATGCTAAGAAGTGCAAGGTAATGCACCTGGGAAACAAAAACCCAGGGGAAGAGTACACAGTGGGGGGTGAGATGCTAACAACAACAAAAATGGAAAGGGACCTGGGGTAGTCATATCAGATGACCTAAAGGTGGGCAAGCAATGTGAGAGGGCAGCAAGGAGGGCTGGGGGGATACTGGGATGCATAGGGAGAGGCATCACCAGTAGAAAACAGGAAGTTATTATCCCTCTGTACAGACAGCTGGTGAGACCCCATCTGGAGTACTGTGTGCAGTTCTGGAGACCCAATCTCCGCAAAGACATAGACAGGATGGAAGCTGTCCAGAGGAGGGCAACTAAAATGGTGCAGGGTCTGCACTGGAAGACATATGAAGAGAGACTTAAGGAGCTTAATATGTATAGCCTCGAGGAAAGGAGGGAGAGGGGACATGATAGAAACTTTCAAGTACCTCAAGGGAATCAACAAAGTCCAAGAGGTAGCATATTTCAAAAAAGAGTGTGCAAGAACAAGGGGGCACAATTTGAAGATGGGGGGGCTCAGAGGTAATTTAAGGAAGTTTTTTCACAGAGGGTTGTGGGTGCATGGAACGGCCTTCCGGAGGAGGTTGTGGAGTCAAAATCAGTGGTGGAATTCAGACATGCATGGGACAGTCATAAGGCAATTCTAGGGGTGGGGTAGGAAGAAGTAGGCTGCTGGTTAACTAGGATCTGCAGCTTATCCATTAGGTAGGGAAATGGGGAGACTGGGTGAGCCAAGCTGTCCTTATCTCCGTCCAAATTCTATGTTTCTGTGTTTCTGCATAGTGTAAGATGAGCTTGAAGGGTATGAGCAGCAGGATCAACCACAGATTGATTTTTTCATTTTCAAGACAGGGTCAACTAGATAGATATTTAAATATATTTAAAATCTTACTTGTCTTAACAGTGTTTGGTAAAGTTTGAGTGCTGATACCGGTGCTCGGTAATGGAGCCGCCATGTTGGGCAAGATGCTCAGCCCATCCACAGTGAAACTACACGCCAGTTAGTTTTCTGTAGTGACGCTTGATTGACAGGTGTTGATTACGACGACCTGGTTGTAACCACAAATATCAACCGGGAAGTTGTAACTGGACATAAGTGTATTTATCTGTATGTAAAAAATTATCACCATTAGTTAAAGAGTATTTTACTTTTTTTGATGAAGTTAAAAATATAACAGTTTCTTACTGAAATACTTTGGATGGAATGGGATTTTCTACTGTAAGAATGCCAGAATTCTATTGGATTATTAGGAGGAAGTATAGCGCAGTGGTTAAGGGCACTGAGCCGCAAACCTGGAGACCTGGGTTTGAATCCCACAGCCCCCACTTGCATACTGTGTGACTCTGAGCAAGTCACTTAACTTCCTTGTGTTCCCAGGTCACACCTGTACACAAGCTTCAGCTTAGTGTGCCTTTCCTGGTTAAACAATTTCCCCTTTCCCTTATTTTTACTTACAGTTTGAAATGTAAAGGTGGTAACTCACTAATTTCATTGCACATAAAATAAATATTATACATTTATAAATGTAGAAAGTGTTGTAATTACAAAATCCATTCCATCCAAAGTATTTCAGTAAGAAACTGTTTTACTTTTAACTTCATCAAAAGAAGTAAAATACGCTTTTAATACATTTCAGATTATGCATGTTTTAACAGTGTTGTACATCTATAGTAATTGTCCCATTTTTTCCTTTCAAGTCAAATCTGGATAGAAAGAGCATATTTTCATAATCATAACACATGCTTAGATTGTTTTACTGTCTTTGTCCAGGAAAGGCACACTGAGCAACAGCTTGTTCCAGGGTGTGTTGTAGGAGCACAGGAGGCCATGATGCCACGTGAGTTGGTACATAGCCACATTTTGCATCTTGTAGACCTGAGTACAGCTTGTTCCTGGGTGTGTTGTGGGAGCACAGGAGGCCATGATGCCACCCAGTTGGTACATAGCCACATTTGCATCTTGTAGACCTGAGTTCACACACACAAAATTGTAAGAGAAAAGGCTGTAAGCGGGAACAGAAAAAGACAGAAGGTGGTACTGACAGCCCCAGAAATCTGCAGTGACATGTTCAGTTGGCAGTACTATATATCCTAGAGGTTAAAACAATCCTGAAGCTGGATTATTGTTACTAACAGTTTGAAATGTAAAGGTGATAACTCACTAGTTTGAATGCACATACAAAACATTTTAGATGTGAAAGTGTTGTAATAACACCTTAAAACACACTTAATAAAACAGTTGATTTCCTATTTAACCTGTTGGATTAAATACAGTGAAAGGAGGATTAAATACAGTGAAAGGAGGACCTAGACCCTCGGTGACATCATTTCCTGTCAGGAGCCCAAAACATATGGCTGCCACCAGCCCTTAATTACAGGGTGATTTACATATGAATAACTCAGGACTACAAAGACTAACAGATACACACAATGGCTCAATCAAATTAGCTTTTGTATGCTCAGACATTAAGAAATCCTGTTGATGATAGTTCCCTTTAAAGCTATGAACCAAAATTAGGTAGCATTGAATTAGCTGGCATTATCTAGTTACAAAGACCAGTCTGAAATATTCTACAAACGTGAAGAAACATACCAGAATAATAGAAATCCGCTCATATTAATATCTGAAAAATTCACATCAGTTCTCAAAAATATGACCGTGTTCTCTGTTGTTTAAATTATAATCCCCCCAAATGACAGGAAAAACAAAACTTACTTTAGAGCTTTAATTTCCCATACTAAAATAAAAGTAGGAGAATACTTCAGCCCTCTGTTAAAGCCTAACCAGTGTTCAAATGCGGTGAGGTCAGTAGAGTGTAAAATAACCTTTAAAAAAACAACAAAAAAAAACAACTCAACAAACCCACTTAGTTTGCACCAAAGAAAGGAAAACTGATGCCATCAAGGGAGAATTAAGCCAGTCCACAGTTCTCTTCTTCGAACCGACTGTGATTAGTCCAAATGACTAAAGAAAAGTGTATAACTGCTATATCCTCTTCCTAGACAAAAAGAAAAAATTACTTACCTAGTAATCTTGTTTCTTCCAAGTGATACTCCGGTATTCATAACTGTATGCAGTCTTCCTCCTAAGTAGAACTGCCCAGAGAGAATTTGGAACATATGCAAATGATGGAATCTTTTGCAGGAGCCACTTTTCAAATGCTGCCTTATACTAACTGCCTTAGTTCTAAACACTTCAGATTTCCTGGATGCCTGAAAAGACAGGGCCACGCAGGGACCAAGTATAATAATAGTAATAACAATATTAATAATAATAACAGGGCACTCCCTTAATACGAAGTGTAATAATATTATTAGTAATAATGGGAGATCTCCTTAACCTGCAAAAAGGCCTCCAACTGGAGTGCATAGCATATGAAAGAACACCCTAGAATGTCCAAATCACCTGAAATTGGGGAGGGGGACAGCAATAGGGAACCCAATCACAACATGTGTGCAAGAAATTGCATTTATGCCCCTGAATGCACAGTATTCAGGCGTGCAGAGGCTAAAGGTTCCTGAAGGGGAGGCAGGGTGGGAAAGTTATGAATACCCGAGTATCACTTGGAAGAAACGAGATTACCAGCTAAGTAATTTTTTATTCTAACCCCAGTAATACTCAGGTATTCATAACTGTATGCAGACTACCAAGCAGTACCTTTGGAAGTGAGCACAGGACCTTATCTTAGGAACAGACTTTGCAGGACTGCTGTGCCAAATCTGGCAACACCCCTGGGCAGATTATCCAGAGTGTAATGCTTCATAAAGCTGTGTACTGTTTTCCAGGTAGCTGCTTTAGAGATTCACCAGGAAACATCCTGAAAGCTGCTATGGTAGCAGCTGTGCAGCAATGGAATGGCCCTCCACCCACAAGGGCTCCTTTCCAACCTTAGAGTACCCAACTGGTTATACTGTACTATCCAGTAATAAGTGGACCTTCTTTGATGCTGGGTTACCCTTTCTCACATTCCATAGGTCAGAAACAGCTGTTTCTATCCTGCCTAAGGGCTTTAGAGCTGTCAAATAGTAGCTAAAAACTCTTTTGACGTCCAGACTATGAAGACTTTTTCACTAGGACTAAAGTGTTCCAGGAAAAGACAGGTAAGGTAATGGTTTGGCTCAAATGATAATTAGAGGTCATGTTAAAAGGAAACTTCCTGTTTGTTCCCAGGACAATTTTGTGTCTGTGGAATGAAATACAGATCTGTTCAATTCAGAGACTTGAGCTCACTGATTCTTCTGTCAGAAGTGATTACCACAGATAAATATATATATTTTTTTTTTATACTTATTTCAAATAAATTGAAGACAAAGGGTCAAAAAGTGGGATCCATGAGCCAAACTATACACACATCTAGGCCACATGAAGGCACCAGTCCCTTGTGAGGGGGTACAAATGGGACAGGCCTTTAAAGAACCCTTTGAAGATAGGGTCAGAGGCCTGAAAAACATTGTCATTATGTACAACTGAAGTGTAAGTAGATGCTGCGGCCAGGTGGTCGTTTAAGGTACTGGACTGCAAGCCCAGTAAGAGCAAATAGGTAAGATAGTCCAACACAACAGGAACACCAGCCTGTGTTGACATGTTCTAGGCCCATAAAGTGCCTTTTGGAGCTAGGATCTGAAGCAATAAATACATTTTGTCCAGCTAATATGCCAGCAGATGCTGCAACCAGGTGGACCTTGAGGGTGCCGGATAGTCAGTACAATGACTGTAAATAGATAAGATAGTGAGACAGCTGGCACCAATTTCCTGGTTGAACACCAATCATAAAACTTTTTTTCCCATTCTGAAGCATAGATTTTCTTAGTGGAAAGCTTCCTGTAACCACATCATGTGCCTAAGATACTTTGAGAAAGAAGCAAATCTGCCTATTATACCAAAGGTACTCAAGAGCCATGCCTTGAACGTGAGTGATCCTAGGTTTGGATACAGGAGCCTCCTGATAGGTCAGCAGACTGTGCCTCCGAGGGAAGGTGTATTGGTTCGGGCCCAGGCATGGAAGGTAGCAGAGAGAGCCATGTCTGTCTGGCCCATTCTAGTGCTGTCAAGATTATTGATGCTGACCAGGACCTGAGCTTGAGAAAATTGCTCTGTACACCAGAAAGAAGATACATGCACTTGCTTCCCTTGCCAGCTCAAGCCAGAGCAGATCTGGCTGTCTGTCATCATTAAGCGGGCAAGTGGTTGTGGTGGGATGCAATAAGAGGGCAATCTCTGTGGTGGCCCACCTAAACATAGAAACATAGACTTTGACGGCAGATAAGGACACGCTAGGCCCATCTAGTCTGCCCATTTCCTACTAGGATAGGCCGCAGATCCTAGTTAACCAACAGCCTATATCTTCCTGCCCCACAAGAATTGCCTTATGTCTGTCCCATGCATTCTTGAATTCTCCCACAGTTTTAGACCCACAACCTCCTCAGGAAGGCTGTTCCATGCATCCACTACTCTCTGTGAAATAATACTTCCTCACATTGCCCTGAACGCCTCCTCCTATCTTTAAATTGTGTCCCCTTGTTCTTGCAAGTGTCTTTTCTGAAAGATGCTACCCTCTTGGACTTTGTTGATTCCCTTGAGGTGTTGAAAGTTTCTATCATGTCCCCCTCTCCCTTCTTTCCTCAAGGGTATACATATTAAGCTCCTTTAGTCTCTCTCCTCATGAGCTTCTCTTGCAGACCCTGCACCATTTTAGTTGCCCTCCTCTGGACTGCCTCTATCCTGTCTATGTCCTTCGGAGATGGGGTCTCCAGAACTGGACACAGTATTCCAGATGGGGTCTCACCAACTGTCTGTACAGAGAGATAACAACTTCCTGTTTTCTGCTGCTGATGCCTCTCCCTATACATCCCAGTATACCCCCGGCCCTCCCTACTGCCTTCTCTACTACCTCCCCACCCATTGTGTATTCTTCCCCTGGGTTCTTGTTTCCCAGGTGCATTATTTTGCACTTTTTTGCATTGAATCCTAGCTGCCATACGTCTGACCATTCCTCCAACCTTGCCAAGTCCCTTTTCATCCTTTCCACGCCTCCTTGTGTATCAACCCTGTTGCAGATCTTTGTGTCATCTGCAAAAAGGCATACTTTCCTTCAGTCCCTCTGCAATGTCACTGATGAAGACATTAAAAGGACTGGACCAATACTGAACCCTGCGGTACCCCACTAGTAACACCTTTTCTTCAGAGTGGACTCCATTTACAATTACCTTCTGTGTCCTGTTGTCCAGCCAATGTTTTACCCAGGCTACCACCCTGAGACCCACTCCCAGGCTGGTTAATTTGACTAATAATCTTTTGTGTGGGACTGTGTCAAATGCCTTGCTAAAGTCTAGGAGGCCATGTCCACAGCCCTCCCTGGTCTACTACTTTGGTCACCCAGTCAAAGAAATCTATTAGATTCGTCTGACATGACCTTCCGCTGTGAACCCAAGCTGCCTTGGATCCTGTGCTCCACTGACCTCTAGGTACTCAACTATTCTTTCCTTCAGAAGTGACTCCATCACTTTCCCTACCACAGAGGTCAGACTGACAGGTCTGTAGTTTCCTGCCTCTGTCTTGGTCCCACTTTTGTGAAGGGAATCACATCCGCCTTCCTCCAGTCCTCGGGTACCACACCATCCTCCCATGATTTATTAAAAAGAGTAGCCAGTGGTTTCACTAGTTCCTTCCTTAATTCTTTTAGAATTCTGGGGTGAATTCCATCAGGACCCATTGCTTTGTCCACCTTCAGTTTTAGGAGTTCTTGCAGAACCCTTTCTTCTGTGAAAGGACTGGGATCAACCTCCCTATCAAGAGTGCTTCTGTTAATTGGATTAGGCACTTCCCCCTCCTCTTTTGCTCCTGAAGATAACTTGCACTACCTGACTGTTTAAGGCCCATTCATGATGGGGCTGGCTGATTTGAGTTGATGTATCTGCCAAGGTACTGTCCTTACCTGGCAGTGGCAGGTAAATATCCTGAAAAGAGTCCATTGAGCATGATGGATCCCGTTTTCATGAATCCTGAGTGGGGAGGGCTTAACCTTGTCCCTCCTGAAATGTTTATGTAGTACATTGTGGTGGTACTGTCTGTTCTGACCTGTACTTCCCTCCTTGTAGTAGTTACCTAAAACCTTTAGTGCCAGTAACACTACCCTTAGCCCCAGCAGGTTTATGTGCCATGGGAGGTGTGAACCTCCAGGTGGCGCCACACTCCAGTCAAGATGCCTCTGTTATCAGACAACTGATGGAGCTTTTTTGCTGAAAAAATAAACTCCTTCCATTAGGTTGGTTTCCTCTCTTCTCCATTGGAGGTCTGTAACAATATTTCCGTTACAAAACTGGTTATGACAGAGGGTCCTTTCTCTGACACCAGTGAATCCTGAGGTGAAACAGAATAGCACTTTGTAACCTGGATTCCAAGACTGCACCAGTGGCAGGTGCCATGAGCAGTAGTTGAGAAACTGTTCTGCAGTTTGTTTATTCATTTCATCCAGGATGAATGAAACCACTATCAGTGGAATACTTTTTGCCCTGCTTGTAGGCAAGTAAGCCCTGTCTCACAGGGTATTAAGCTCTGCTCCTATGAACTGTAGTGGCCGAGCAGGCTGAGAGACAAACTGTCTCTAGAGTTGTCAGGAAACCTAGAGACTCCAGGAGCCCTAGGTGAGTTGCAGACCCACTTGCTGGGGTGACTTTGCAACCACAGCCAGTACTCTAGGTACAGGAAGAACTTGTGATACCTTGTCTTTGAAGGTGCTACAACCACTGTGCACTCTCTTAGAGAATGAGCTAATGGGGTCTGAATGTGAGGTACTTTCTGCGCTGATGGGGATGTGGAAATACTTTTAAGTCCAGTGATGCCATATCTTCCCTTCTTTGAAGTGTTGGCAGAATCAGTGCCAAAAGCACCATTTTGAACTTTGGCTTTGTCAGATGGCCTGCTTTAGTACCCTCTAAGACAGGTTGCCACTCCCCATCTGTTTTGTAGTACCTTTTGCTATACCAAGACAGACTCCTCTGTCTTTGACAGTAACAGGTTTTGAACCTCCTTTTCTTGAAGTTTTCTTTCTCTACATCTGTAGATGGATTGAAAACTTTTTTTTTTTTTGGAAGGGATTTGAACCCAGAGACAATCCCTGATTTACTACATGCATGACCACTTGTCTGTGGTGTCTGAAATACCCCTGCTGTAGGTATTGCTAATATTGAAGAACAGACCTAGTCTGATACAACAAAAGGAGCTTACTGTGGTGTATTCGTCCAACTTTTTTTTTTACACTTCTATGTTTTTCCGTGAAGAGGATTGCCCTGGACTTGGAATCGTGGCCTTGGTTTGGGAATACTGAGTTAGGTTGGTGACGCACAACCAGGCAAACCCCTTTGAACCACTGTATTTACCATCGATCTAGCAGCAGCCATTTGTTTATTTATTTTATTTAGTTTTTGTTTACCGGGTAGGTGCGCTAGCGATGAAATGACTATTTTCAGGCATGACCTGGGAGAGTACAACATAAGACAAGCATACAACAAGCATTACAGGAGTGCGGGAACATTACAGGTATGGTCAGTAAGAAGCAGTAACACTAAGCAATAACGATAAACAGAAGTAGTCAGAAAAATAAAAAAATTAAACTGTTATATGGCTGCTTCCAAACCAGATTTAGTTGCTTCAGCTAGATCACCTGACAGGGGAGTAACGTGGACTTGAAGTGCGCCTGCTTGATAGCCAAGGAACCTGATAAATATCCCTTTTATGCCATGTCAGTTTTCCTTCGATCTATGTTAGGAGAGTAGGATGCCAGAGATCTCTTTGCCTTGTCACAAGTTATTACTTCAACTTCTCCTTGGTGTATAGGGTGAGGGGACAAACTTTGAGTTCCCTCCCTGTCTAGCTAATGTTTCTTACACATCCTGTTATCAAGAGGGGGAACAGAGCTTAGAATCTGTAAAATCTTTTAAAGTGTCTTCCTTGATGAATTTATTCACAGAAAGGAGAAGCTTTCAGTGGGTGTCAGTCCAATCATTTCTCACAAATGTGAAGAGTGAGGGATAATCTTCAAATGCTTTTTGGTGAAAACCAAGCATTCCGTGAAATCCCATAGTCTTCCTCCAGATTATGGGAAGACTAATCAGAGGAGACAGGCTGCTGTGCAGAGTTCTGCTGCTGAGAAGTAGACAGCACTTGTAAGCCTAAAAGTGTTTTCTTTAGCCATTCCAGGCATATTTTACACTTTTTTCTAGGAAAGTTTACAATTTTCACACCTTCACTTACAGTGAAAAGCCACAAAATGAAGCACAGCGCTACAAAATTCTGCAGTAAAGTTACTGCAGTAAGAACACCATTTCAGTGGGAATTAATCCCTTTAATGATACAGTAAACCTGAGACACTGTACCTCATCCTGGTGGGCTTCACCGTAGATGACAATCTGTAGGGGTTGTCAGGCTTTCTAGCAGGCACAGAAGTCCCCATACGCTGTATAGGAGGGGGTTCTGTGTGCTTAGTTTTATTTGTTTTATCAGAGGGAACCAGGTAGTCAGCCAATTCAGCAAGCCTCTCACTTGTATACCCGTCTCAGAGGTAGCAGTTTTCATGAATGTTGTGGTTTCACCCACAGTAATTTAGGGTGTCAGCTGGTCAGAGCTGAGGAACCCTAGGATGGTGAAAGTTTTTTGTATTTTTTTAGCCTTATCCAGGCATTTTGCAATAGTTTTTCTCAGGACATGAAATGCAGATTTCACTCTGCTTTTAATGTTCATGTCGAATAGGTAGACAAAGGAACTTAACAGAATTTCACCACACAGAATATATAGTTTGAAACAGGGTCACCGTTTTTCTTTTCAGTTTTATGGAATTTTCAATGTAAAACCAATAAAATTGCAATCGCTAAAAGATTTTAATTTAAAGTTTATTTAGCAGTTGCAGTCGGTTTCGGAACCAATGAAGTACCGATCGGGTCCCAGGAACAGAGGAAAAATGAACTGAGACGATCAGTAAAAGAACCGGTGTTAGTGGTTCTTAAAACAAACTAATTTAATAAAATTAAACATAACTAATGGAGTTTTTCAGTCAGAAAACTCCGATAACTATAAGATAAATTTTGGTTTACCCCTGGTTATACCGAACTGAGAGAAATCGAGAAACTTACAATTTAAACACCTAAAACTACAGGTTCGCTAAAACTACAAAAAGTAAAAGGCAGCAAAAGAAATGTTAAAGAATACTTATATTCTATAAGGTTTCTCACACTAGAAGATGATGATGAAGAGGAGAGAATCTGTGAGCATCTAGACTTATTAGCGCAGAGAGAAATCTGAGGAGTTTAGAACTAGGAAGTTAGTATAAGACAGCATTTGAAAAGCTGCTCATGCAAAAGATTCCATCAGCACACCAGCACTTCATGTCCTAAAGGAATCTGAGAAACATGGAAATAACTCAGTAATATTTGAGGCTACATTATCCAGAGCTGCCGTTAGGTATTTTGCTGGGCTCTGTTGGACTCCCTCTGATTTCATTATTATGATCTAACAAACCCTTAGTTACCTGCAGGGAAACATAGCCCTTTGGGGAACGTCAGGAGATTACTACACCGTAACAAAACATACAATACCTCTCTTACATGTTCTACGACTGAGAACAACTAATGATGAGAATCAGAAGCGATCATAAAAGCAGTATAAGGTTATTTTTATTATTATGTCACTTGGCTTATAGTTATAGAACAGTCATTATACATTACATGCTAGTCATGTGAGGTACGTACTCGAGAGTCTGGTTCTCTCAAACACTGCAGTGTCTTGCAGGGTCTGCCTGCGATTTCCTCAGAGAGGGGGAATGGGAAAAGGCGTTTTATATCCTGATAAAATCTTAGTCTGTGATAGCCAGCGCATGAGCGTGTGGTGATTGCACTTACTATTGCTTCTGTTGGTCAATTTGGGGGGCAGCAGAGTATTATCTCAATTGCCCTTTAGAATTCTACAAAGTGTAGCATTCTAGTCTTAAGAATACGCTTGTGTCAAAGACGTGTTCTTATGGGTGAAACATTTTGTAATGTATCATCATGTTTTCTGAAAGGTCTGTTCATATAATATAGCTGTGCCAGCAGATGACACCTTAGCTGTAGAGGGCGCCCGGTAAATAAATCATTATATTTCTGACATTATCGCAGCAAAATGGCAGTAAAGTTCCAGCCTAGCAAATCATTCATGGTGTTTTGAGTGTCCCCTACAGGACGATATGTAGGGTAAAGGTCGTGCTTCAGAAGTAGTGCAGGTTCATAGCATGTATCTAGGTTCTATGCAAGAATAATCACCTAGCCTTATGTGTATGTAAACCTGTACTAAACTTATGTAGATGTTCTCTAGCTCTATATGTAATGTGTTTCCCCCAAAAAATTCTGTGCGTGTGTGTGCGCGCGCGCACGCGCTCTGCTTGGCAAGAGCATACAGGTTATTTTGACGTGACTTGTGCACGTGGCGTGTGTGTTCGCTTATAGTCATGACATACCTTGTATACGCCATGTGATTGTAGGGTGAGCATATTCTTACACTGTATCCATGTTGATCACAAACATGTGAGAATGAGCTGTTCTAGCAAAATAAATCGGATATATTCCACAGTTGACTTACAATCCAAAAGCAATCTCGTACATGTTCTTAAACCAATTAGAGCCAATGATAAACTAAGCAGTAGTTAAATCAGCTGAGCAGGTCAACTAAGCTGTAAATTGAAGAGATGGAAAAAATACTCACGTTGCCTATAACATGAAAGTCCAAAAAGCCCATTCTGCTTTCAAATCCTATTATTTTATAGGGCACCCATAACAACTATAGTCCCAAGATAAAGAAAAACTGCACCTAAATATAACCCTCTCCTTCTGACTAGATATATACACTCAGAGTGTTCATACTGATATTACTCCAGATATCGGGATTGATTATATCCTTCTCTTTGTAGAACAGAAATCCAATATACTGTAGCACACCAGCTCTTCATGTCTTTACTGAATCAAAAACATGGAGATGGCTCAGTTATATCTGAAGCCACATTATTGAAGTCTGTTCTGTGTCCATATCAATCATTAATAAGTGAGAGCGTAGGCTCGCAGCATAGATTGAATATATAACACAACTTGCCAATCCAAAAACAATCTCATGTAGAATCCTTAAGCTGAACAGAGCCGTTGATGAACTGAGCAGTAATTAAACCAGCTGAGCGGATCAAGAAAGGCCAACATCAGGGAGATGCCTTATACATGAAAGTCCAAAAAGCCAATTCAGTTTTCAAGTCTTAGTATAATATAGGGCTCCAATATCAGAAACAGTCCAAAATAAAGAAAAACTAAGCCAGTGTATAACTCACTCCTTCCGGACAGATATATACACCAAGATGTTCAAACTGATATTATTCCAGGTATCAAGGTTAATTATATCATGGAACAACAGACATGCCATATTAATTGCCTTATTTCTTAAAAGATCTGGGAATAATTAGGGTAATTTTTTGCTGCGCTGAAACCAGAAGTCAGAAGATTTATGAGTTCGATTTCAGAAGAACCTGAAACGAGCTGGATATAGTAGCTTAAATCGAATGCTTATGCAATTAGTTTAGAAATCAAAGGTCTATAGGTGGCTCTTTTCATCGGACCAAGTATGGTAAATCCTGGAATACTTTAATGGGATAATCTTCCCTTTTATTTCTTGCAGCCCTCGAAGTTTAGATAACAAGTTCTGCTTATCCAGATAGTTTCAGAATTTAAAAAGCAAGGGACGTGGTCAGGAACTTTTAGGAGGCATGTGGCGTAGTGCTCGATAAGCCCTTTCTATGATGCATATAGGCACATTAGGTGAGGGGCCTGCAAGCTTTTTGATCAGTTTTTGACCAAACACCACACCGCATTTTGACCTTCTACTTTGTCTGGAAGACCAACAATAACAATGTTGTTTCTACTGCTACATCCTTCCATATTTTCAGTTTGGTCTTCCAAATGATTAACTTTTTGCCTCAGATGCACTGTTTCAGGCTCCCACCGATCTCTCCAGTCTTCGACCGAGCTCACTCTCGCTTCCACATCCGCCAACCTCCTCGATAAAGTATCTGTCACAGATCATATAGCCTTTATCTTTTCAAACAGTACAAGGACAATTTCTTTTAAGGACTTCTTCCTACAAGAATCTCTCCTCTGTTAGCTAAAAGTGTAGTATCTTGGCGCGAGCAGAATGATTACCAATAGAGGCCTGCGCTTTAGTTTGCTTGAAGTTTTTAAGCCAGTCTGGGGTAGCAGTTGGAGTATGGCTTATGGGGCATTTTCATCTTCACCTCCATTTTAATCACTAAATGTTAAACTGCTGAGTCTAAACTGCAGTTCATTGCTATCCAATTAAGAAAGATCAACTATACTTTTTTTTTTTTTTTTAATTATTTAACCAGGAGTGGCACACTAAGCTGAAAACTTTTTTACAAGTGCGACCTGGGAGCACAGGAAAGTTAAGTGACTTGCTCAGGGTCACACAGTATGCAAGTGGGGGCTGTGGGATTCAAACCCAGGTCTCCAGATTTGCAGCTCAGAGCCTTAAACCACTGCGCTATACTGCCTCCCTACTCTTAAAAAAAAAAAAAAAAAAAAAATTGTATGTACCAGAAATAAAATGAAAGGAGCTGGATTGATCTTCCCAAGCAGCTACTCACAGAAGCTCATCACGTGACTCTTAATAAGTACTGCTGGGCCAGTGGAGAAGTTTGTGGGGCTAGTGGATTTTCCCAAGAGTTACGAGTCTGCTGGCTAGTAGTGCAAAACTTAATTTCGATCCCTGAAATCTAGTGTTTTACTGCACTATAATTCACAACTATGACTTCATGAATTACAACTCATGACTCTTAATGTCTTTTTAAACCAGCACCCAAACCTAAACTAACCCGAAACACACCTGATGAAACCCAAGATTTCCCTCCTGTGGCTCTCACCCTTTGCACAAATGCATCCTGACTCAGTACATGTATTTTACTGACAAATCTCTTTAGATTTGTAGTCAAAGAGGCCTACTTTTTGCTTTAGTTGTGCCTGGTCCTGTTTGTAAAATGCTGTTGCACTGCATGTCACCCGATTAGTACAGGTTCACAGCACTACTGTATTATTACAGAGAGGAACATGCTGCAACTAAAACAAAATTTAACTTTTGATTGGTTGACATCAGATTCACATCTGAAAATCCATTCAAAAACAATAAACATTAATAAATATTGATATATTTCAAACTATCCCTGAGGAAGCTTAAAATAAGAACAACTTGTTATTCATTCAAAAGTTTGCATAGTTGTGAATGGGGGAAATGATTCCATAGTTCATAACATGTAACTGTTCTGTTAGGAATCAGGTGGACAGTTCTTTCATTATAATTTGGCAAGTGCCTTAATGTTGATCGCCATCTCAGCAGATTAGCTGCATTTAAATTATAGTAGCTCTTGTGTGCATTTTTCCTTACATTTTATGCAAAGTGTATAACGTGACATTTTGAATTACTTGCTGGATACTGGGATGCATTTTAATTGATATAGGTATTGCTTTAAATGTGTCCATGTTCCTTTTCACCTTTGTATAAAAGTGTGACATTGCCTGTTTGACTTCGCCTCTGATGAAGAGGCAGTGAGTCCTCAAAGCCGGAATTTTCTTTGTGTGAAGCTAATAACGTTTTGGGGTTTTGTAGTTGTGCTGTGCCTTTGTGTCCGTAGACTGGAGCTTTTATGATTAGCCCATGGTGAAATTTCTGATAACCATTCAGCAAAAGTGGGGAAACTCACTTATGTTGCCAGTGCCTCAGTATGATATTTTTAACTAAAATGAAAGCCATAAGCAGCCACATTTCTTTAAGCGAGAGGGTAGTAAGTTCTGACTCCGTCCGTAAAACAACAAACCTATAAGTGGGATCTTGTTCTCGTGTATACTGTGTTGGTAACGAATGATGAGGAGAAGAAATACTGAACTAACGCTAAACACAAGCGCAATTGTGTCCAAATGTTGCTTTCAAAGTTCTACTGAAGGCATTGGATGCTCTAAGCTGTTATAGGATATCTTATTTTTTAACTAATTGGCTCCTGATATTGCAATGTTACCCATGTGTAGAAATTGTTTTGTTTAACCCTTTGACTCTGCTTTTTGAATGCAAGAAAAACAATTACAAAAAAATAAATAAAATGAATGTACTGTAGAAAATTCTGCTAGGATAAGAAATCTGTAAGTCATTAGGCCAGTTTACACTCTTTATTTATACTGACAACTCAAGCACTCTGGCTGCAATTATACAAATGTGGCAGTGTGGACACTACCAACTCGATAAGTCGATCCTGTGTCCTCTCCCAATCTGCAGCAGAGTAGGGGGACAGCTCTGAGTTAACGGTAAGGTGCTGTATGACAGGTTTCAGCACTCGCTCGGAATTTGTTTTCTTGAGCATACAAAGTTGATGAACAGTCACTTTAGGCACACTTATCACATGGCATTCAGCGCATCTTCAGATGTCCAGCAGAGTTGGAATACTTACTGTAATTGTGTAGTATTCTAGTGTGTTCTTTTATTTGCATATACTTGTAACTGGACATATTGAATTTTGCTGGCGGTCCCAACACAGTTCTAGGGTGGGGGTTCAACTTGGTTATAATAATAGTAATCAGGGAATCTACTGTAGATCTTACTTCGAGATACAGCTCTTGCAGCAGGTAACACCATTAGGACTTTAAACTGGCAGGCGTCAGGACCCCACGGAATTCTTCTAGCTAGCTATCTTCAGCGGGGACCGCCCGACGTCGGTCCCGCCTCCGACGTCAGGCGTAGTACATAAGGGGGCGGTCCCGCCAGATTCCCCAGTTCTTTCCCGCCGTCGACTTGCATGTCTCGACCCTTCGGTTCAGTTTCTAGCGCGCGACACGTGGTAAAGTGTTTTCCTACGGGAAATTAGTTCTCTTCGTTCAGCTTTTTGTCTGATGTCCTCTCCAACCTCCGGTCACTCCTCGAAGTGCGCCTGTGGGAAGCAGATCCCATTCAAGGATCTGCACTCGGCCTGTGTCCGGTGCCTAGGCCCAGACCACGACACCCGGTCCTGCACCTTTTGCCAGGGTTTCAACAGCAGAACCCGGAACCGTCGCCAGAAGGCCCTACAGGCGTTCCTGCTCGAGGAACAACTCAAGACCATGGCTTCCAGGGGGGATTCTTCAGAGAAGGCCCATAAGCATTCTGAGAAGCATAGAGAGAAGGCCCCTTCCAGGTCCCCGTCTAGGGCCTCCGATTTGCGCAGCTCCAGCTCCAGGTCCGACCGCTCTCCTTCCTGGGCCAGCTTTCAGCCTCCCCCCGCTGCGGTGAGAAAATCTTCAGGCTCCTCTTCTCAGGCCAAGACTCCCAGGCCTTCCTCGTCCTCCAAGGCCCTGGCTAAGTCGGGGGATCGTCACCATCACCACAAGTCGGGTTCCCGCCATTCTGAACCCGACGTCAGGTCCGCCTCCTTGCCTCCTCCTCCCCAGCGGAAGACCAAGGAGCTCACCTCACTTAAGAAGCCATTAGACCCGGCGGGATTCGCCCGGCGTCGGCCTCTCCACAGGTCCCCAGAGCCGTCGTCCATCGAAGACCATCGCCAGCCAGCCCTACTCATCCCGGACGCGGTAGGACCAGCGCCGCACCAATCGAGAAAGGACCCCGCGCTCCGACCGACGTCGGTCAGGAGACCATCACTGAGGAGGAGTTGACACAGCCCAAGGACCAGGCGGGCGACCCGGTCCTGTTGAGACTCCCAGGGAACCCTCCCGCAACCCGAGGCCCCTGTGGAGCCAACACGGGACCCGACGACCAACCACGGCGCCCGTCCGTCTGCCGCCTTTCTTTTCAGAGATAAAGGACCTTTTCACTTGCTGGTGGGATACCATCAAAAGGACATGGTCCCCACTCCACCCTCCTCTCCACCTCCTCCTCCTCCTCCTACACCGGTTACTCCTCCGGTTCCTGCGCCCCCTTCTCCATCTGGGTCTGCAGGCCGGTTATCTCCTCCCCGGGAGCCCAGGATCCCTCCAAGGGGGAGACCAGATAAAAGGAGACCTCCGTCCATATCCTCTTCTGGGTCACCCAGCCCTAAGAGACCCAGAAGACGCCGCCGTTCGCCTTCGACGGAGGACACGGGATCAGAGTTTTCAACAGGATCCAGATCCCCATCTCTCTCTCCATCCCTTCTCCGGACCCACGTGAGCTTCCAAAGTCTCCTCCGGATGACCCTTCGTTCTCGGATATCATGAGACACATCCAAGAGAACATAGGATGGGATGCGGAAGAGTTAGACCCCGAAAGGCTACGCCTTGCGAAATATCTTCGGCAGAAGGACCCCAAGCCTGTGGTGGTGCCACCCTTGGTAGACACTTTCGTGGACGTCACCAAGGCAGCGTGGAAGCATCCACATTCACTCCTGGTGATGCCGAAGAAAGCTGACCGCCTGTACAAGGCTCCAAGGGAAGACCAGTACTTGGCTCAGCATCCTCAGGTCGACTCTCTGGTCATAACAGCCCTCATGACCGGTCCCGGAGACCGCAACATTGAGCACCTGCCACCAGACCCAGAGTCCAAGCAGCTGGACGCCATGGGTAGGCACGTTGCTTCCGCTACTCGCGCCATCAGATCCCTGAATTATTTGACCCACATGGTGCAGTTCCAAAATGCCCTGTGGGAGCAGGGTCTGATGCGGCTGAGAAATTGCCAGAAGGTGAGCAGAAGGAGGAGATGTTGCAGCTCCTCCGTGACGGGTCGGACGGGAACCCAAGTGCTTACTGAGCAGTGCGACTCCACGGACTCCTCGCCTGAGCAGCAGCTTCAGGCATATGCCTCTGGAGGCACTCTTGGCTCCGTGTCTCCGTATTTACGGACGTCCAGAAAAACATCATGGACGCCCCATTCGAGGGAGAAGTTTTATTTGGTCAGCCCTCCGAGAAGGTAATCACCAAACTTCAAGAGGCTGGGAAGGCGGTGAGGTCAGTTCAAGCCATGTACCGACCGAAGCTTAGTTCCTTTCGTAGGAACCAAAGCCGATTTCATGGACGGACGCAGAGACAACAGTCCCGCCCCGTTCCACAACAGAGGGGCTCCGGTTTCCACAGAGCCCAGGGAAAACAACCCGCAGGTCGAGGCCAGCGCTCTCCTAAGTCGGCCCAGCCAGAGGGCCCCTCAGCCGCCACAGTCTGACTCCTTTCCGGCCCCCGCCCCTCAGGATCAACGGGATTTCATGGTCGGGGGTCGCATTGCGAATTTCCTGCCAGGATGGCCGTCTATAACCACCGACAGGTGGGTTCTCCAGATGGTTGGAAGAGGCCACTTTATAGAATTCACAGAAAAGCCACCCTCGAGGCCTCCTCTGCTCTCATGGTACTCGGGTCAGCACAAGTCATTGATCAGACAAGAACTACTCACGCTCCTGCAAAAGGGAGCGATAGAGTACGTCCCAGAGAACCAGATAGGATACGGATACTATTCCCACTTCTTCCTGGTTCCAAAGAAAACAGGGGACCTCCGTCCGATTCTGGACCTCAGCGACCTCAATATGTCGGTCGCCTACAAAAGATTCCGCATGGTGACTCTTCCGGGTCTTATTCCCATGCTAAAGCAGGACTACTTCTTAGCGTCTCTAGACATGCAGGACGCATACCTGCACATCCCCATAGCTCAGGCGCACCAGAGGTTCCTGCGCTTCAAGTTTCTCGGCCACCATCTTCAGTTCCGAGCCCTTCCATTCGGGCTGTCATTGGCACCAGGGTCTTTACCAAATGCATGGCAGTCGTGGTAGTGTCCTAAGGAGACAGGGCCATTATGTGTTCCGCACCTCGACGACTGGCTTCTCATGGCCGCCTCCAGAGAGGCGCTGTTACTTGCGGTCCAGAGCACCCAGGACTTGTTCCAATCTCTGGGCATTCTCATAAATTATGAGAAGTCTCTCCTGGTACCGTCGCAGAAACTGCAATTTATAGGCGCAGTCCTAGATACTGTTCAGGGAAGAGCTTTTCTTCCGGGTGACAGAGCGGAGCACATCAGATCCCTCATAAGGGATTTGTCGTCGAACAAGACCGTACCTGCCAGGTCGGTCCTTCGCTTGCTCGGACACATGGCTGCGGCCATTCCTACCGTCCCTTTCGCAAGGCTCCATATGCGGGTAACCCAGTGGATGCTCAAAGTGCAATGGGATCAAAGGCAAGACCACTTGCAGCATCCGGTCAGGATCACGAACTCAGTGATCCGAGACTGGCAGTAGTGGCTAGTCCCAGGTGCGCTCCAAGGCGTCCCCATTTGTAGCGCCGTCCGGAGGTAACCCTCACCACAGGACGCCTGGTCTTGGGTGGGGGCACCTGGACGGGTAAAGTCCCAGGGTACGTGGACCCTGCTGAAGCTCCTCTCCATATCAATGTCCTAGAGATGAGGACGGTTCTCTATGCCCTGCAGGCTTTTCAGTCAGTAATCCCGCCTGGTACTCTTCTGCTTCAGACAGACAACACGGCGTGATGTATTACCTCAACAAACAAGGAGGCGACACTCTTCCCTTGCAGGAGGCCACGAGGTGTGGGATTGGAGTACCGGACACGGCGCAAATCTGATCACTGTGCACGTTCCGGGTGGACAACACGATCGCAGACGGCCTGAGTCGATCCCAGGCCAGAGTCCATGAGTGGGAACTTCTTCAAGAGGTAGCAGAGGATCTGTTTCTTCGATGGGGAATTCCAGAACTAGACTTGTTCAGATCCCCATCCAGCATAAAACTGCCCAATTTTGCTCGCTAGATCCAGGGCCTGGTGTTTTCTGGCGAGACGCGTTATCCCTCTCCTGGGTGAACAGATTCCTCTACTTTCCCTCCTTCCCGTTGATCCAGAGAGTTCTTCTCAAACTGCGCAGGGAGCACGCACTCATGATCCTGGTGGCCCCATTCTGGCCCAGACAGATCTGGTTCCCTTTGTTGGTGCAACTATCTCGGAACCTCGCCCCTGCCGCTCAGCTCCACCTCCTGTCTCAGGAGAAAGGTTCATTAGTCCATCCGGACCTACGCCTCTCACCTGCATGCTTGGCTCCTAGAGACATAGCCATCTTGCGTCACGGGGTCTCGCAAGAGGTTGCAGAGGTTCTTTCTGCAGCCAGAAAGCCGGCCAGCATGCGAGCGTCGCCATGAAATGGCGCCGTTTTTGTTTATGGTCACGAGCTCGTGATCTTTCCCTTTAGGTTGTCCTGTGGGAGAAAAGTTGGATTACCTCCTCCTTTTCATTCAGGCCTAGCCTACTCCTCTATTAAGGTGCACCTCTGTGCCATTTCTGCCTATCACCTCCCGGTGGGACAGGCGTGCCCAGCTCAATTGGAGCGCCTCTAAGAATTTCTTAGGGAGTGTTACACCTTAGGCCCCCCATTAGGGACCCTGTGCCTCCATGCGATCTGCTCTTTGTCCTGGAACAGCTCACGCTCCCTCCCTTTGAACCTGCCGTGGATTGCGAGCTATGTTTTCTGTCGTGGAAAATGTTATTTTTAGTTGCTGTTACTTCAGCGAGAAGGATTTCTGAGCTTCACGCTCTCATGTGCAAAGAGCCTTATTTAGTTTTCCACCGGGACAGAGTATCCCTGAGGACGAATCCTAAGTTTTTACCTAAGGTGGTCTCTTCACTCTCTCTAAACCAAGATATTGACCTTCCGGTCTACTTCCCGAGTTATTCAAATAGAGGAGAGGCTTTGCTCCACACCCTGGATGTTCACCGCAGCCTGAGGTATTACCTCAACAGAACTAAACCCTCGTGTAGTTCTGAACAGCTTTTCGTTTCCTTCTCTGAGAGAATGATGGGCCAATCAGTCTCCAAACAGTCTCTGTCTCGCTGGCTTGTCCAGTGTATTTCCTACTGTTATGATATAAAACAAAAACCCCTCCCGGGCTCGGTCCGGGGTCATTCTACTAGGGCTGGTTTCGGCCTTGCGGTGCTACAGGGTCTCCTGTCCTAGGTTCAGGACCTGGAAAGTACTTCCTATTTTCCTCCTTCCGGAATTTCTGGCAGCGTTACTGCTTGGGAATCGGTCCTAATGGTGTAACCTGCTGCAAGAGCTGTATCTCGAAGTAAGATAGTACAGTTCTGTAAGAACTTACCGTAACAGTAGATCTTGAGAACAGCTCTTCTGCCAAATACTACTCCAGCAACTTCCCCTTGGAGGAAGGCATGGCTTTGCCTTTCATGTTGGGATTTTTCTCCTTTATTATCTTCTGACGGTGGATCTCGGTCTCCACTCTGATGTCATATTGTGCCGGAGTCTCGGCGGGAGAACTGGGATCTGGCGGGACCCCCTTATGTACCACGCCTGACGTCGGAGGCGGGACCGACGTCGGGGGCGGTCCCCGCTGAAGATAGCTAGCTAGAATTTTTCCGTGGGGTCCTGATGCCTGCCGGCTTCAGTCCTAATGGTGTAACCTGCTGCAAGAGCTGTTCTCGAAGATCTAC
Organism: Neoceratodus forsteri; assembly: GCA_016271365.2. NCBI lineage: Eukaryota > Metazoa > Chordata > Ceratodontiformes > Ceratodontidae > Neoceratodus > Neoceratodus forsteri. The sequence continues at coordinate 579,224,118 of CM028138.1, forward strand.
TATTATGGTAAGTTCTTACGTAACTGTACTTTTCCTATCAGCACCTCCCCCCTTGACTAGTTTAAAAGCTTGCCAAGGAAGCCTTTAAACCTGTCACCTAGGAGTGTGTTTCCCTTCCTGAACAGATGTAGACCATCATGTCAGTATAGACCTACATCTCTCCAGGTGGACCTGGAGAGATGAAGGTCTATATATATTTCTTTTAACACCCTTGGATTGCATATATGGGTAAAATCCTTCACTGTGCATGTGTGATACCTTCTTCACACAAGACAGTGAAGGATTTTACCCATATATGCAAGCCACGGATGTTGAAAGAAATATATTTAACAGGTCCTTATGCAGCTCGTGTTATTCGAGCACTGTGGCTTCATTTACATCATCACACAAGCACGCTATGCCATCTTGGACTGTTACAGGAGCGGGTATTTTGAAAGAGTGGGCAATTTGTCTACATTTTTAAAATGTAATGAAATGCTGATGTACTGATTTTAGGGACAAAACAAAGTACAGTATGTGACAGGTAAGGGCTTAAACTACAGCCCAAAGTTTTTGGATGTTGCTGTCTTGATTTCTGTGATTCAGGCTGTTTAGCTGTCCTTTAAAGTAAAAAAAAGGGAAAAATGATCATACAGTTTCACAGAGGGAGTAGCATGATAGCAGTTTGTGATTCTGGAAAACCTGTCTTCTAGAGTTAAGGCTACTAGTCACTTTTTTTTTTTTTTGCTGGTATTGTTTCTCCTGGGGCTTCCAGTCGGCCAATCTGTCATCTCATCCCTTTTTCTGGCCGCTGCCTGACTCAGATTGGTCTTCATGGAGGGCTACCACCCAATTGCCCCACGGCTCACCCCCGTGGCAGGGAGGTAGGGGGTGGCCAATTCCCCCACCTAATATGGATCCACACTTGGCGATTCCCCTCCTGGAGCCGGCACAGGTGCTCACAGACAGCCATCAAGCCACTGTGACTGGATATCCCTTTTTTCCACTTTTCTCCCCTACGGGCTTACAGCGTGCATTGACGCCAGCGACTGGGTGCCCGTGCCCCAGTCAGGCGTCTGCTGCATTCCGCCCCCGTGGCGTGCGGCTACGTGCCACCGGACCCCAGCCTCCGCTAGGGGTCAGGCGAGCACCGGCTGCAGGAAACCCTTCCTCCCTCCCCGGAAATGGAAAGCAGTCCATTGGACGCTCAATCCATCTCCCTGCCGATCCACGGCAACCCGTGCTCGTTCCCAAACACGGGTTGCCGTGTGGCGTCCAGTGCCTCAGCCCTCAGTGCCACCGGGCCGGCCCCACTAGTAATTTTTTTTATTAAACAAGATAAACTTCTATATATACTTTTAATTGAAAAAGAGAATACTCTGGGTTTAATTAATCCTGTTTAATAATTTAGTAATATTCATGTGAGATGTACAGTATTCAATATTTATTTATTAGGACTGATTAGTTATGGGCTGGCCCAGTGGTGTGGAGGGCTAAGGCATCATGCCTTACCTCCTGCCACGCCGGTGACCCGTATTCGCAGTGCGAGCGGGCTGCCGGGGGTCGGCTGGGGAGGGAAAGGATCGAGCATCCTAAGGACAGCTCTCCTTTCCTGGGGAGGGGGTGGGACGGAGTCCGCTGCATGACTGACCTCTAGTGGAAGCCAGGCCGCACTTGGGAAGGGGAGAAAATGGAAAATGGCTCCTCGGCAGGATGCATGCCGGTCGCTGCAGGCCCCATTCCTGCGATTTGCAGTAACCCTCACACCGGATCCGTTCCTGCAGGTTGAGGGATCCCTGCCGCCCCGCCACGGGGGACAAGCCATGGAGGAAAAGTGGAGAGGTAAGCTGCAAGTGTGAGACAGGGCTGGGTGACCTGGCAGGAGGGAGCGCCCTAAGGGAAAGTGGAGAAACAAATTAACAATTTTATTTCATATCTTATGTCTTGTTTGTTGCCTTTAATGTATTTGTGTGATGGAAATCTCAGTAAAAAGGATAATTGGTTAGACAGTTACCAGACACAAAAAAAAAAAAAGCTAATTTGAAGAATATTCATTTGACAGTGTCTGGTAAACTGAACACACAATGGCCTGACTCAGGATATACCACTCACCTTCATGTGTTGGGGAAGGACCTTCATAACTCACGTGTGGCTTTGCCACTCAGGAGTTTTGATCCTGCACCCACACTCATGAAGATAGAATATTTCATTTAACATACTAACATACTAAAATGCCAGCAGAATAGGCCTAATGGTCTTTCGCGTCTGCTTGTTTGGTCAGCCCTCACCCTGCGGGCTGACCTTGCTGCCCCCCTCGCCTTCCCTGGCTTCTCCCTTCCCAGTTCTGGATATTCTCGCTGCATTGGATTTTGCTTCTGGAACACTTCTCCTGTACCTGTCCCACCGTCTCTGCCTCCACTAGCCCCCTAGGCAGCGCATTCCATGGCTGCACCACCCTCTCAGTGAAGTAGCACCTCCTCCTTTCTCCCCTGAATCTTCCCCCTCCAGCTTCCACCCATGCCCTCTAGTGGCCTCTAGTGGACACCACAGCTGTCTGGCAATTGCATATCACCTATTTATTATGTACAGCACTCTGAGTCACTGATATTGGGGGGGCTTTGTAAATAAAGTTTGACTTGCCTTTCTATGTTGTGGCTGCAGCGGCACTCTGCTGATGGCCATGCAAGTGTGATAGTACTATGTTCTCCATGATGTAGCTGTGACTGCACCCTGGTGTCTTCACAGTTGCAATGGCACATAGCTCTATGCCACATAGCTGTACTCCATGTGACTGTGATGGCTCCCTACTGTGGCTGGAACAGCATATTTCACCCCGTCGTCCCCCATGTGGTTGTGGTGACACTCTCTTTGCCATACAGCTGCCTTTAGGAAGTACAAGAAAACAGGGAGGGGGGAGGACAGGGAGGAGTACTTGACAGAATCGAAGGAGGTGACAAGGGCAGTAAGGGGAGCCAAAGCATCTACGGAACTCAGGCTGGCACAAGGCATTAAGAAGGGGGAGAAGGACTTCTTTAAGTACATCAGGGAGAAAAGGAGCTGTAAGGACCACATAGTAAGGATTAGGAAGGAGGGGGGTTGGGTGGAAGCAGGGTGCGATAAGGCGGAAGCACTAAATGAATACTTCTGCTCAGTATTTACTAAAAAGAAGAGGGGTGACACCCAAGGTGGAGAAATGGCAGAAACCGGGGGAGTGGTGACAGATGGGAAATTATGGAGAGCAGAGTTCGAGAGGGTTTGAAGGCACTGAGGGTGGACAAGGCGCTGGGCCCAGATGGCATCCACCCCAGGGTACTGAAGGAGCTGGCAGAGGTCCTTGCAGGACCTCTGGCAGACCTATTTAATGCCTCACTACATTCAGGGTGTATACCTTAGGACTGGAGGATGGCTCATGTGGTGCCCCTCCACAAGAGTGGCCCCAAGGATGAACCGGGAAACTACAGACCAGTGAGCCTCACATCCATCGTGGGTAAGCTAATGGAGACTTTCCTGAAGGAGAGGCTGGTGGCCCTCCTAGAGGCCAAAGGACTACAGGACAGCAGACAGCATGGCTTCATACATGGCAGATCCTGCCAAACCAACCTGGTCGAGTTCTGTGACTGGGTAACTAGGCAACTGGACAGGGGCCATGCAGTGGATGTCCTGTATCTGGACTTCAGTAAGGCATTCGACTCAGTGCCACATGGAAGGCTGGGAAGGAAGTTAGTAGGCACAGGGGCGGATGCAAAGCTGGTGAGATGGGTAGGAAACTGGCTGCAGGGAAGGCAACAGAGGGTGGTGGTGGGTGGGGAGCTCTCACACCCAAGGGCAGTGATTAGCGGTGTTCCACAGGGCTCAGTGTTGGGACCAGTGTTGTTTGGGATATTCATTGCAGACATATCATGGGACATCAAGAGCAAGATCAGTCTGTTTGCTGATGATACCAAGGTAGGCGCGGTGGTGGATGACCTAGGGGGATGGCAGGGGTTGCAGGATGATCTGGCAAAGCTTGAAACCTGGTCAGACACCTGGCAACTGGGCTTTAATGCCAAAAAGTGCAAGGTGCTGCATTTTGGGATGAAGAACCCAAGGAGGAGTTACCAGCTAGGGAAGTGCAGCTAGCCCAGACAGAGGAGGAGAAGGATCTGGGTGTGCTCATTACAGGGTCAATGAACAACTCGGCACAATGTAGGAAGGCAGCTGCAAAGGCCAACAAAATGCTGGGTTGTATTGCAAGGGGTATATCCTCGAGGAGGGAGGAGGTGATTCTGCCACCCTATAGGTCATTAGTTAGACCACACCTGGAGTTCTGCGTGCAGTACTGGTGTCCGTATCTGAATAGGGACATTAAGTTACTGGAGGGGGTGCAGCGCAGAGCGACAAAGATGATCAAGGGGCTGGGGGACTTATCATACGAGAGGAGGTTGAAGGAGTTGAACATGTACTCACTGGAGGAGAGGAGAGGAGAGACAGGGGTGACATGATTGAAACCTTTAAATACATGAAAGGAATAAACAAGACAGGAACAGAGGGGCTGTTCAAAGTAAGGGAAGGGAGGGCCACCAGGGGCCATGATATGAGACTTGGAGCAAGGAAGGTTCAGGAGGGAGATGAGGAGACACTTTTTTACAGAGAGGGTGGTGGCTGGGTGGAATGTGTTACCTGCTGAAGTGGTATGCAGTAGAACAGTGGACTGCTTCAAACGAGGATGGGACAGGACAAGAGGGAGGGTTAATGAAGGGAAGGGTGGAAGGGAGGGGCAGCTGCAGAATAAGGGGTGCTAGCACACATTCGAACAGACTTGGTAGACCTCTAGGCCTTTATCTGCTGGCATGTTCGTACAGCTGTGGTGTCCACCTAATGGAATCGATAGTAGGACGAATTTTCCAGTTCTGGTTGAGCTCTTGTAGTAGCAGAGGAGATTCTTCCTAATGGTATAGTCAGGTAGTCATCTCATTCACAGTACACCTTCCTCCCCTGATCTCATATTTTCCTTTGGGGTTGAACATAACTGCTGTACTTGACCCTCCCATTTAATTTTAAACAGTATATTTTTTCTCTGCTTACTTTGCAGCACTATCGCTACATAGGCAAGTCCGGTGATTACCGTGGCACCTACATTGCCAGTGAGGCACCTCTGCTGGTGAAGGATGTCTCCCTGGTGGACCCCACTGACAGGTATGGAACAGAATCTTATCCAGGGTTCTGCTAGACTTCTTCCTTGTCAGCATGAGTTATGTGAAAATAAAATGCAACAGGGCTGTAGCCATATCTTTGAGCAGGTCACACAGTGGCAGTCTGCTGTTTCTTTTTTTTCATAAACAGTAAGACATGACAAGGCATTGGTTCATAGGGTTAATGCATTCCCAGGTGAATAGTGAGGCACAAGGTGCTTGTGCCGAGTGCCTTCAACACCTGTAAGTGCATTAACTCCAGGCAGCCAGTGCAGTGGGGTGTCTTTATTGTGCTTATAAAATTGGTAACTGAGAAATAATACCATCCTTTTTTTAAATTAAAAATATTTTCTTTGTCAAAAGTAACTAGTAAAGGTAGTCCCTCCCCACCTGTCAATCATCTTGTCTTTCCACACAGTCATAGATGGAAGGTTTGTTTATCATGAATACAGAATTCAGACTTCTGCAGAATTCCTGTGACATATCCACCCCTCTGTACCACGACAGAAGGCCTTAGATGGAGCCAAGGGTTCAGTTTTAATTGCTGTTTTTGATGAGTTGGAAAAGGGACTGGGTTACAAGTCCACATTTTCAGCCATGCCTGGTAACAATATGAGAAAATGAAATATAAACATTTTATTTCAAAACGGTCTCCATCATGTCAAGCTTGTCTTGTTGCGGAGGTTGCCCTCACAAGGTTTTGGTGCACTGACTGCATAGTGGGAGGAAGTCTTCTGTCATTGGGCAGACCCTTTCTGAAGGCTCTCACCATTGAATGCATATTTTAATCATATCTGCCTCATTGTTTGTATTTTAGAACCTGATTGAGGTACATGTACCATTCTCTGCTACATTTAATTTCTTTGTACTTCATAATATTCCTTTCCCCAGGTCACATCTTGAACAATCTTTGGCATCGTTGTTACTTTGTACATCACTCATTCTTTAAAATACCTTTATTATCCAGCCCAATGGCGCTGAGGCACTGGATGTCTTACCTTGCACCACGCCGGCGACCCGGGTTCGGGAATGGACTCTAGTCCTCAGGGAGGCGACCGGGGTGGGGAGAGGGGGTGAGAGCAGGATTGAGCTGCCTAACAGTGGCTCTTCTCTCCCAGGGAGGGGGGCTGTCCTCCCCCAGTCCCACTGTCTCCAGGTGGCGGTCTAGTGGCGGTGCAGGCGGCCAAGGGGTGACTGGTAGGGTGGGACATCCAGCAGTGCGTGATGCACGTGTGCCTCCACGTTCGCACGCTCACACCAAGGACGTGAGGGTGGGTGAAAATGGCTAAACAAATAGGAAAAAATGTATACCCTTATTGTACTTCTATTTATATTGTTTGTAGTTTAAATGCACCATTTACTGTATTTATTGGATTCTGTGTCGCGCTGAGTTGTACCTGGTACTTGAGTCTTGGTTCAGAGTGGCTTTCCGGTAAAATCTTTTAAATCCATAAACTACATTGACATGTTTTATTTCAATCAGAAAAACCACTGAAGTGGAGTGGCGATACACAGAAGAGGGCGAAAAGGTGAGGGTGTCTCTACGGACAGGGAGGATCATCCCCAAACCAGTTGTCCAAAGACGGGATGGCATTATTCCAGAGCAGTGGACAGGTAAGAAGGAGATATATGTAACTTTGGCTTAATGACTAGATTAAAACCAGTCTGAGATGCATTCATGTGACCGCCATCACTGGTATGTGAATCGGCCCTTTCCTCGGATTTGCCATTAAAGCAGTATGGCATGATAGGGAGCGTGTTGTAGTGGGGATAACAGCATGCCTGAATTGGGTTACACATGAGGTTGAGAAACGTAAAAAAAAAAAAAAAAAAAAAGGTAGGCAAATAAAGACTGCAGAATATCCAGTCTGCCCAAGTTCCCTACCTACACTCTACTGCCACTGGCCAGATATGGTACTTGCCCCATATTTCTCTACCCCTTCTATCTGCCAGCCTTCCTCCTCTTCCCTCTGACCCCATTCCAGCGACCACAGAGCTGTAAGGTTCAGGATTAGGATGGGGATGGAATTGAGTTGAAGCACCACAAGGGTACTGGACTTTAGGTGTGCGGACTTCAACAAAATGAGGGAGATCTTCAGGGAGGCTGTGGGGGGGCAAAGAGGAACTGGGGGACATGGAGGAAATGGGTGTAATAAAGGGGGGGATTTTGAGAGCCGCTGATCATTGCATAAGAGAGGTAAACAAAACAAAAAGAGGAGGCAGGTCTGGTTCACCAGAGAGGTGGTAAGGGCAATAAGTGAAAGGAAATGAGCATTCAGGACATATAAAAGAACACAGGGGAAGGAGGACAGAGAGATGTGTACAGGGAGAAACTGAGGGTGGCAGGGCAGACAATTGGGAGGGCAAAGGCAGATACAGAGGAGAGGATAGCTAAGGAAGTCCGAAGGGGGGATAAAACTTTCTACAAGTATGTCAGCGAGAGGAGGAAATCCAAGCAGGGAATAGTGAGACACAGAGGGGAGGGGGGAGTTCCTGTAGAGGATGACTTCCAGAAGGCGGACTTACTGAGCAGGTACTTTTTGTTCAGTTTCACGGTGGAAAAGGAAGGTAAAGGACCAGAGTTGTGAGGGAGGGACATGGAGGGCAGGGGGTGGACTCTAGCCCATTTAAAAAAGGCAGGGTACTGGAGGAACTGGGCAAGTTGGGTGTACAAGGCAATGGGTCTCGGTGCCCTACATCCTTTATTGCTCTGGGAGCTCAGGGAGGAACTGGCAGCACCATTGACTAAACTGTTTAATCTGTCACTAGACATGGGGAGGTATCCAGGTGATTGGAAAAGGGCAGATGTGGTGCCGCTTTACAAGAGTGGCAGCAGTGGGGAGGCAGGCAGTTATCATCTAGTCAGCCTTTAACTCAGTGGTGGGTAAGATTATGGAGGTACTCCTGAAGGAAGGAATTGTTGATTTACCTTGCAACCAGTGGTCTGCAAGACAACAGACAGCACGGGTTTACGGAGGGAAGGTCATGCCATATGAATCTGGTCAGGCTTTTTTGACCGGGTGCGAGGATGGTTGATCAGGGAGGCGGTGGGCGTGGCTATCTGGACTTCAACAAGGCCTTTGACACTGTCTCTCACAGGAGGCTGGTGAAGAAGCTGGGAAATTTAGGGGTGGGGCCAAAAATCACTAAATGGGTGGAGAGATGGCTTAGCAAGAGATGCCAGAGGGTGGTGGTAAATGGGGTGCACTCTAAGGAGGAAAGAGTGACAAGTGGACTGCCCCAAGGGTCAGTATTCGGGGCCCATCCTCTTTAACATCTACACTGGTGATCTTGCAGAAGGACAGAATGCGGACGATACAAAGATTTGCAGTATAGTGGACACAGAGGGGGTGGAAACAATGAGGGGGACCTGAGAAAACTGAAGGTGGTTGGAAAGTTGGCAATTAAGGTTTAATGCAAAGAAATGCAGAATAATTCACATTGGGCACCAAAACCCACAGGCCATGTACACACTAGGGGGGAGAAGAAGTTATCGTAATGAAACAGGAGTGGGATCCGGGGATTATCATTTGAGACAACCTAAAAGTGGCTAACCAGTGCAATAAAGTGGCAGGCAAGGCAACTCGAAAGCTGGCATGCATAGGGAGGAGTATAAAAATCAGGAGGAGGGAGGTGTTAATACCCCTCTGCAGGTTCTTGGTGAGACCATACCTAGAATATGGGTTCCAGTTGTGGAGACCTCACCTATGTAAGGGTATAGGTAGGGTGGAGAGAATCCAGATGAGGGTGATCAAAATGGTGCATGGCATGCAACGGAAGCCCTGTGAGGAGAGGATGGAAGAGCTTGATCTGTATCCCCTGGAAATTAGGAGGGAGAAGGGGGACATAACTGAGACATTTAAATATTTGAAGGGGATTAACAAGGTGAGGAACTCTTTTTGGAGAAAAGAAAGTCCAAAAACTAGAGGGCACAGTTTGAAGGAGGAAAGTTCAGATGTAATAGGAGAGGCTACTACTTCATGGAGAGGGTGGTGGTCCCCTGAAACAGACTACTGGAAGAGGTGGTGGGGGCCAAACGGTAGGAGAACTTAACAGATCATGGGATAAACACATGGGAATAACCGAGGAGAGAGGGGGATGAAACTGGAAGAAGAAAGGAGGCTGGAGTCTTCATCGGGGGGGGGGGACAGTGGATGGGTGCAAAGAATTGGGTCTAGGGTTACCTATGGGGATGGGTTTAAAGGGCAGACTAGATGGGCCAATGGATCCTTTTCTGCCATCAGATTTCTATGTTTCTATTCCCTTCCTTACAGACTACCAGTCCCTTGAAGTGATCTCAGCCTTTCTTGAAGCTGACAGTAGACCCAGCCTCCACCACTTCCCTTGATTAGCCATTGGATTTTTCCACCGCCCTCTCTTTCAAATAGTACTTCCTGATTTATTTTTTGCTTTAAAATTTTGGTAGCCGGGAAAAGCACACTGAGCCGAGGCTCGCTTCCAGATGCGACCCGGGGGAGAGGGGAGAGGGACTTACAGTGGTCATAGTAGTACAGCGGTTCAGGCACTCATAGGTACAATAACAATATACAATATCGGTTAAAACAATATACACTACTGGCAAACATCCATTAAGTATGTATATACGGGGAAACTTCCATTTAAATACATACTGTATATACAATATTGGCCAAAACAATATAAACTGTTGGCAAGCATCCATTTAAGTACATAGTTGAGGTGGCATTTTCAAGTGCATTGTACATGCAGGTATTTGTAAACAGTGATTCCAGTTTGTGCGTTTCAATTTACAAATATGAAGCAAGAGACAAATTTACATTGGCACTGTAAGCTCGTATACAAGCTAGGAGTATACTTTGCAACAGAGAAATGACTGATGCGAGAGAAAGGAAGATTGAGAATTGGAAAATAGGAATTTGAGTAGACAGGCCTTCAGAGGAGATGGAGGAAGATATCCATAACCCCCAACCAGTCTCCACCTGTGACTTCTTGTCACTGTGTTGTCATTCCTGGTGAAGAGAACCTCGCTTTCTATCTTGTTTATTGCCCTTGGGAATTTGTAAGATGCAATCACATCCCTCCTCTGTCCCCTGTCTGTAGCACGTATATGTTCAGATCTGCCAGTCTTTCCTTGTAGGATTTGCCTTGCTGCCATTGGATCATTTTGGTGACCCTAAAATGCGCCATCTTCAGTCTGTCTCTGTCCTTTCTTAGATGGGGACTGCAGAACTGGACATAGTGCTCCAGGTGAGGCCTAACCAGGGGCCTGTATCGTGGCAATATCACCTCCCTCTTTCGGCTTTCAAACCCACTCTCTATACATCCCAGCATCACAGCTGCTTTGCTGTACACCTTGTTGCACTGACTGAAGGTTTTCAGACCGGTGCTTATAATAACCCTCCAAGTATCTTTTCTTCATCGTCTTGGCTATCTGGATCCCTCCCATAGAGTTGTCTGTGCCTGGATTTTGTTTTTGCCAGTGTGCATCACCGTAACACTTTATAGAGTTGAAGTTCGACTGCCAGACTTCAGACCACCTTTCCAGTGCCTCTGTGTCCTTCCTCAGTTCTTGGTCCCTTCCATGCTGTCCACCCTGCCACAGATCTCTGTGTCATCTGCAAAGAGATGCATTTTGCTCCATATTCCCTCCCCAATGTCGCTATCGAAAATACTGAATAGGAGTGGACCCAGAACCGACCCCTGTGGCACCCAGCTAGTAAAACCCCTGTCTCCTGATTTGACCCTGTTCATCATTACCCCGTTTTCTTTCCCCAACCAGCTCCTGATCCACCTGATGAGCCCGTCTACCCTTAGGTCCTCTACCTTTTTTAGTAGCCTCCTGTGTGGCACCGGACTGAAGGCTTTGCTGAAGTCTAGATATAGCAGGTCACCTGCCTAACCCTTCTCTACTGCCCTTGTCACCCAGCCGGAGAATTTCAGCAAGTGGTCTCGCACAGCCTACCTGTCACAAACCAATCCATGGAACTCCAGGTATTCCAATATTTGTTCTTTAATTTTCATTTTCAGGAGCTTACCAACAATTGAAGTGAGACTTGCTGGCCTATAGTTCCCTGGATGTCCCCATTTCCCTCCTTGTGCATTGGGACCACCCCCCCCCCCAATCTCCAAGGAGCATCTGAACAGATCTGCAAGAGGTATCACCAGTTCATGCCACAGCACTTTCAGTTCTCTGGGATACAGACCATCAGGACCTAGAGCTTTCTCGACCTTAGGGGCTGCAAGCCCTTTTCAGACTCTTTCCACTGTAATCTCAACCCTTCCCACTTTTCTAACCACTTTTCTAATCCTCTAAGCTGATACTTTTAACCCACTGTCAGCAGTGGTCCCATTCTGCACTGTGAAGGAGAGCAGAAGAGTCAGTTCAGTACCATAGCCTTTGGCCATCATCTTCAACCACCCTCTCCTCTTTCCAGACTTACTATCTCCCCCGTCAGCCCCATGTCACGCTGTGTCCACGTCCTACCAGTGTACCCCCTGGCTTAACCCCTAGGGTGGGGCCTCCGGGGCTGGGCCCTTGCCCTGTTGGACTTCACTTCTGGTGTCCGGGCAGAGAGCCCCTCCGGGTCAGCTTCACAGGGCAGTGGCGCAATGGGGGCATGATGGTGCACATCCTCCGGATTTTGTTATGTTCCCCGGGAGGCAGGGCATGCAATGACGTCAGTGGCGTGTACGTGGCCATCTATCCTGTCTCCCCCAGTACAGGTGCCGGCCGCCCCCCCGGCCTCCGCCAGGGAATCCCTTATGCGCAGACACACGAACCCCGAGAGGAGAACAGCCCAAGGGCGCTCAGACCTTCTCCCCACCCCAAGCTGACACTCTGACTCCCGAGTCCGTTCCTGAACTCAGGTTGTCGGTGTCACGAGCAGAAACTCTACCACAGCACCAGTCGCCTGGCTTGCAACACTGCTTCTGCTGTAGCTTCTGTACTGATATCTTAATTTGAGCTGGTACCTCTTCCACCTTGTTATCCTTTTATCTCCTAAAGGCCATTCTTTTGGCCCTCACAGTCTCCCCCACCTCTTTAGAAAACCAGATTGATTTCTTGTGTGTCTTTCTGTTTGCAACTGTACACATGCAGAAGACTGTAAACTCCATTATGGCCCCTCTTCACTGTTTCCCATTTAGCCTCGAACCTCACCCCCTTCAAATTTGTCCCTAATTTGTTCTCATACTCCCGAAGTCTGCCTTTTTAGGGTCAAGTACAATGGCCTTGAATGATTACTGGTATCTCCTGTGAATGTCACAGACCGTACTGGATTATGGTTCCCAAGCTTTCCCCAACTTTTACTTCCGACACAAGCTCCGTATTGGATCATACCAGGTCTAGAATACCGCCTTGTTTGGTAGGCTCCCTAACCCTCTGCACTAGGAGGGAGTCCAGCATGATCTCTAACAGAGACTGACTCCTGCCACTTGTAGCTGTAAGAGCTGCCCAGTCAGCGTGTGGCATATTTATGTTCTCTACTATTATTACTTCACCCTTTTCTGGTCTCTTTCTACCTCCTCTCTCTGACTGGGTGTTCTGTAGACCACTGCTAGTCTGATTCTTTCTCCCCTAGTGTTTGTAATTATGCCCAAATTAATTCCACCTCCCCCTTCTTGATCACTGGGTCCTCCATGGCTTCTGTTCCCTCTGTCACTTGTAGGGCCACCTCTCTAACCCCCCCCCATCTCTTCTGAATAGTGTGTAGTCCAGGATCACAAGATCCCACATGATATTATTTGTTGCCTGTGTCTCGGTTACAGCAGTTATTTCAAGGCTCACTTTCAATGGCAATGCCTAGAATTTGCTTATTTTGTTACCCAAGCATCTGGCATTCAGTTAAAATGCCTGACACTTCTTCCCCTTTGTATTTCTGTCTGCTGCTGCCTTATGTATCTTATGTGTATCCTGCCCTGTCCACCCCCAATATAGCCTTGTTTGCGGAGTTTGCTTATTTGTTACCCAAACACCTGGTGTTCAGGTAAATGCCTGCCACTTGTTCCTCTTAGTATTTCTGTCTGCTATTGCCCTTGCGTATTGTGTGTGTGCCCTACCTACCATCACCCCCACATACCCCTTGTTTGCCTTTTCTATGCCTTCCTTTTTCCCCACCCCAACCACCTCCTGTGCTCTCATCCCCTACCTTCCTGTTCCAGTGTTCTTTTCATGCACTTTCTTCCCCATTTAGGGTAAGAACTAGCTAGGTTCATCTCCCCTGCTTTTCAACATGGCCTCCCCCTTTCAGTTTAACCCTTGCTGTCCTGCGGACTTCTGTACATGTCCTGAATCCCTGTATGTTCTAAATATACTGGCAGCCTAAAGGTTTAATGACCAACATATATACATCAAATTTTTGACCTAATGCATTGGCCCCTTCACCTGTAAGATGATACAGTTCCCTCTTGAATAGTCTCCTGTTACCCCTCCTTCTTGCACCACCCCATAAGCCACTTGTTGAATGCCCTGGTCTTATCCTGCCTGTCATCCTCCCTCTCCCATACAGGCAGAACTTCAGAGAAGGCCATTGATGATGCTGCCTCCCTCAGTACGGTGCCAAGCCTGTGGAAGTTTCCCCTTGCCTCCTCAAGCTCTTGATTTGCCAGGCTGTTCATCCACAAATGGAGGAGTACCTCTGGCTCCCCCCACACACACAATTCTCTTTATTATTCCCTCTGTGCTCTAGCCTTAAAACATCCCTTCTAGCTTTGGCCCCTGGTAAGCATCTCTCCTCCCCTCCCACTTACCCAAGTACACCACCTTTCAGTCTTCCTAATCAGAGTCTCCTACCACCACAAACTTACAGTGCTCTGTGACTTATGCTCCTCCTTACTTCTGGGTGTTGCCCTAATGGCAGCTTTTGGACCTTGGTTTATGATAAGCATAGAGCCCCCTTAAGTGAGACTGATTTTGCTTCTACCAATGGTGCAGAGCTATTTGCAGTTGAGACACTGGGATCCGTAATGGCATCCAGTGTTGCAGACTCAGCCCCCTGTCCTAACCACCCTCCATCCCCCAAGGACCTGTGAGTTTCTGGGGCAGAGGGTGGTGACTGAATGCAGACACCAGTCCAGGTGCCTACACAGCAGGCATGTTTCATACTGTACTGCAGCCAACTGGGATCTGAGCACTACAGATCTCCCCAACACTTCCCAGGATACAGCTGCACCACACTCATTAGAGTTCGCTAGATCCCCCATATACTCCACCCTTATCCCACAGTGTACTCCCTGGAGTGCCTTATTGTGATTATGAAATCGGTCCACTAGCATCCAAAATAATTAACAAATAAACGTTTTCAATTTTAATTAGCAAAAAAGTTTTAAAAATGAAAACAAAGTCCTTTGGTTAATGTATGAGAGTTCCAAGTAAAAATTAATTAGGTTAGAGATAGAGTGGCAAAACAAGGATTACAGACTGTTGTCAGGTAAAGGAATAATAGATTACTAGTAGACTCACATGAATGAATATGTAACAGACTGATGTAAACTCGCAAGAATGTTCAGCAGAATGTGATAGTAGATTTTGCACAAAGTATGATGGAGAATTTATCAATATGTCAGCGATTGTATTTTAATGTCTGTATGTAACAGTCTCCTCAATAAAAAGTAAAAAAAAAAGTCATACTGAAGTATTGTGTTGTCTGTATATCCATGGCACCTCCAAACTTTACCTTAGGGTTATGTACGCCTGATAGGCTGCTGATGCACATGTGACCTAAGATCAAGTTACGGTCTGTCCTCCAAGCTCCTTCCTGTTTCCTCTCATCTCCAGTCTTCTATATGCATCTGTTTAGGCTGCAACATTTCCTCCAGGCACCAGCGTAACTACAATCTAGGATAAAGTAATTAACTCTTTTAAATCTATTATTGGCACAGACAGTACAGTACAAAGCATCTTTATTCCACAAGGGAGGAACTTAAAGTAGGTTTCCTCAAGGTGGACTTAGGATATGGTCATACTACAGAATTTACAGCAGTTTGAATCAGCATCTTGCAGTTTGAATTAGCATGTAGCTTATTACTGTGTCAACTAGTGTCAGTTTTAAAGGATAGCATCAGGCAGAATAAAAGAAGCAGGCAGTGAATGATCTACAGTATCAGAGAGGTTTAAAAAAAAAAAAATATATATATATATATTAATGGTACTGTGCTTACTCAGACCCTCCCTTCCGAGCGAGGGCGTCTGGCAACATTACACATGTGCAATCCCTGATCAGCAATTGCACGGTACCTGGGGCATGTAAAAACAGAAAATTATTGTACCTCCTCCCATTTTGGCACATCCGTCCCCTTACGTAGCGGACTGATGTTGCGTCCCATTTTGGCACATCCGTCCCCTTACGTAGCGGACGGATGTTGCGATCTGCCCAGGACAATTGCACAGTATCACCCTCTCGATCTCAATAACTCTCTTTTCTTTCTCTCTCTCTCTCTCTCTCTCTCTCTCTCTAAACAGCTCCCCCAACCAACAGACCAGTGAAACAGGGACAGCGCGCCAGGCGAAAAAGTAATTCTTCCCTGCATGTCCTGGTGAGTCCTATCCTTCCCCCTACTGACTTGGCCTCAGGCATCTCTGGCTGGAAACAGCTTTAAATGGCGGGTTGCTGGCCCTCCACCTCCTTCTTCATCACTGGATCTCTCCTCCTTCCCAGGCATGTGCGGAGGCACTTCGACGCGTGCATGCTCAGTAGGCTGGCCGTGCATGTGCACTAAGCGTCCGCCATCTTGATAAGCGACTACCTCATAAGGACCATAGAGGCATCACGGACCGCTTCCCGTGCCAGCGCGTATCTTGGCGCTCCGCCATCTTGGTGCCTTAAAGCTTCCTCAATATAGATACACGCGTGGAGGACCTCAGTACCTTGCGCATGCGCACAACACCTCGCGACTCTGTGAGAAAAAACCCAGAAACCCAATTCTGCCTCAGAGGACATAGGGGAAAGGGAGAGAGAGGGAGGGAGACAAGCAAAGCAGGGGAGTACGTCCTTTGGCAAGATACCACACAAGGGGGAGGAGGATATTGGCAATGTAAAAATGACATACATGACCAAGCTCCATTAAGCACTGATCTTAATACAGACCCTCTGCTGTCCTTTCAGATGTCAGCATCCAGGGAGTGCAGTACTTGTGAGGTCCCACTACTGCCACACCAAAAAGGAGCATTCTGCACAGCGTGCAATTGGATAGTCCCGAGCACCTAAGAGACTCAGGACTTTAATATGACTGGCCCGGCCACTCCAGAGGAGATTGGCATGTGGATCCGCCACGATTGCCTACAAAGGCTATGGCAGCTATGCTACAAAGCCAACAAACCTTCATGCTGCAGGTGCTTGACCAATTGGCAGGCAGGAATAATCCTGCACCTATGCCCCACCCACCACACATAACTCAGAATCTGAATAATGGGGTGGCCACAGAAATTACACAACCAGACCGTGTCGACACAGGAGAACACAACAACAACAATAATAAAAATAGTAATGACTATACGGAGCCTGCATCATCTCAGAATAGCCACGAGTCACCGCATGACTCGGATATGGAGGACCCTCCATTCCCAGAGGTGTCATCCATTGCCACCAGACTATTCTCACCCAAAAACATCAGTGATTTAATCCAATGGATCAGGGCAACATTGGGCTTCGAAGCACCCCCACCTCCCCCTGAAACCACGCTGGACCCAATGCTCCAGCCACCCCCCAAAATAGCAAACTTCTTTCCAATATGCCCGACGTTGGCAGACATAATAACAAAACAATGGGAGACCATTGACCCAGCCAGGATCCCCGAAAAACGATCTATGGATAGATTATATTCAGTACAGGAGGACAGCACAAAGATATGGTGCACCGCACCAAAAATGGACCCAAAAATAGTGGAACTTAACAAAAGAACTGTCCTACCAGCAGAGGAAACAGCGGCACTAAAAGACCCTGGGGACAAGAAAATTGAGGAATTCCTCAAAAAGATATATGAAATGTCAGGACAGTCCATAAGAACATCGACTTCAGCGGCCTATGCTGCTAGAGCACAAATCGGGTGGCTAGAGGAGATGGCTAAAAAGCTAATTCCAACTCACAAGAGGCTGAGCTGCTGGAGCAGACCACACAAGCAGCAAAATACTTGGGGGATCTAGCCATGGACTCACTTAAGTTGGAGGCCAGGTGGCAACCGTGCCAAACAGGGAAAGGAGTCCTATGGCTGAAGCTATGGGAGCGGACACGAAGTGCGTCTGCTAAAATTACCATTCAAGGGAGACAGAGTCTTCGGGGACGGCCTACATGAATTCCTGATGTGATGAGGTCAGGGCAAGGAGTTGGACAGTGACAGAGACTCAGGGTAGCTGCCATCCCACAGAGCCCGATATCACACATTTTGCTCGAGAGCAGATCGCAGGTCCAGCAGCAACTCCTTTCGGGATAGAAAAGCGACCAACTTTCACAGCAGATCTACCTACCAACCCAGGGGACAAAGCTCATATAGAGGGCAGAACTAACCCCCCAAGAGGAAAATTCCCCTCTCAAAGGGGACGACCCTTCAAAAAATTCACCCAATGACTGCCTGGCAGGCCTACAGGTCCAACCAATCCAGATGATAGGCCCCAACCCCTCACTAGGGGGATGACTACAACTGTTCAGTGCAACTTGGGCCTCAACCACGATGGACAGATGGGTGAATGAAATGGTAACACGAGGTTACGCCATCAAATTCAAGGAGCTACCAGACAGGGAAAGAATAATAATCTTGCTCATATCAAACAAAAGATGCCCCCCCAAGACAGGTTCAGAATATCCTAGACGCACTCCTCAGGGCAAATGCCATCCAGAGGGTCCCTCAACAGGAAAGGGGCAGAGGAATTTTCTCAGTCTTCTTCTTGGTCCCAAAAAAGACAGGAGAATACCATCCAGTACTGGACTTAGAGTTCGTAAACCAGTTCATAACTCCCAGAAAATTCAAAATGGACACTATAAGATCCATGCTCCGATCCCTAAGACCAGGAGACTTCCTGATCTCCATAGATTTATAGGACGCATATCTCCACAAACCCATGCGCCCCACACACAGACAATACCTCATATTCCAGATAACGGGACAGCAATTCCAGTACAGGACACTACCTTTTGGACTAGCATCAGCACCACGGGTATTCACCAAGGTGTCAATAGTACTAGCGGCAAAACTCAGATGAGGGCATTCACATCATCCCCTACCTAGACGACTGGGTGATCCAAACCAGGTCATACCGGGAGTCTGAGGCAGCAACCAGACGAACACTACAAGCCCTGAGAGACCATGGCTGGGTGAGCAGTCTGACCAAGAGCTTTCTCACTCTGTCTCAAAGCATCGAACACTTGGGGGCATTTATCGACACCAAGACGGGACTAGTGAGGCCCACAGAGGCATGCATCACAAATATTATCCAGCTGACAAGGTGGCTGATAACCAACAACTGAGCCAACAATAGCACAAATATCCCAATTGCTGGGATGCATGTCCTCAGGCATCGATCTGATACCCTGGTCAAGGTTCCATATGCGCCCGCTACAGATACTGCTACTCCAGTATGGGTCACTTACCGAGGAGAGCATGCACCACAAAGTAAAACTATTTTACAATGTCAGGTCATCTCTGCAGTGATGGACAAACCCACACCACTTGAACAAGGGAAACCCACTAGAAGTAGTACACGATGTCACCATGGACACCGATGCCAGTCTATGGGGCTGGAGGGGGCAACACTGAGACACAGGACGGCCCTGGGAAGGTGGCTTCCCCAGGAAAGGAAGTTACCAGTCAACGTGCTGGAATTGCGAGCAGTTCGCAATGCCCTGATGATATTTCAACTACAGATAGAACAATTATCCGTCCTAATACGATTGGACAACGGGGCAGCAGTAACATACATCACCAAACGGGGGAACCAGGAGCATAGGGTTGATGCGGGAATCGAATGCAATATTGATCTGGGCCCAACATCGTCATTCACAACTGTCAGCCATACATCTAGCGGGGAAACTAAACACCACAGCAGACTGGCTGAGCTGGGAGCAATTACATCCCGGGGAGTGGCAACTCCACCCAGACGTAATGGCTCAGGTTCAGAGGAAATGGGTCAGGATAGCCATATATCTTATGGTGACAAACAGGCAGACTGAAAAGTTCTACTCCAGATTCAGGGAACCACAATCCATGGGAGTGGATGCCCTGTCGATACCATGGCACCACGATTACTCGTACATCTTCCTGCCCCTGCCACTACTCAACCAGGTACTGGCAAAAATCCATCAATCACGGAGAATCCTAATCGCACCTTACTGGCCACGACGGGCATGGTTCGCAACCATTGTAGCAATGGACAGACTGACCCTACCAGCCCACCACTACATACTACGGCGGGGCGGTGACTCACCCAACCCAAGAACTTCGCTCTCACAGCCTGGCTCCTGAAAGGGAGAGACTGTTGAGCGCAGGATATCACACATCGGTCACAGAGACCATGCTTCGATCAAGAAAGAAACTCAACCACTATGACTTACTTGAGACAATGGAATGGCTTCTCCGCATGGTGCCATTCCAAAAACATTATCTCTGAATCCCTGACAATCTCTGAGATCCTACTATATCTACAACAAGGTCTTGGCAACGGTCTGGCCCCATCCACCTTGAGAGTACAGCTATCCGCCATAGGCACAGCAGTAGGGAGGATTGAAGGGGTCTACCCCGGGTCGCACTCAGGCACCTTGCGCTTCCTCTGAGTGGCGGTGAACATCTGCTCCAGAATACGAGCAAGCGTGCCACCATGGGACCTCACGCTGGTACTGAACGTGCTCACCAAGCACCCATTCGAACCAATAAGATATTGAGCTATACTGACTGGGAATAAAGACGGTATTCCTAGTTGCAATCTGTTCAGCATGCAGGGTTGGAGAGCTAACAGCTTTATCACACAAGGAACAATTCACAGTGTTCACACAGCAAGGGGTCACTCTATGAACTGTCCCCTCATTCATCCCCAAGATAAACTCATAATTCCATACAAGCCAACAGATAGAATTACCAAAATTCTACGACAATCCCAACAACAATTCATAAAGGACCCTACACATGCTGGACGTCCACAGAATGCTCCAGATGTACATAGACCGAACTACGCCGCTCAGACGTACTGAGAGGCTATTTGTCATCACTACAGGACATAAAAAGGGATCTGCCGTGGCACGTGGAACAATAGCCACCTGGCTCAAAAGAGCAATCACAGACTCGTACACATCATGTCAGAAAGTACCGCCCATGGGAATAAAGGCACATTCCACCCGGGTGATATCGACATCATGGGCAGAGCGCAACTCTGCAACAGACTCAAGAGATTTGCTCGGCGCAACATGGTCCACTATTCACACTTTCACGTAAACATTACAGACTGAACACTTACTTCCAGTGAAGAACACTTTGGACATACGGTATTACTAACTGTTAGTGGACATATTGAGCCTACGCTCCCCCCTCCCGAGTCATGAGGGTACTGCTTATTAATCACCCTAAGTTAGGTTTGGAGTGCCATGGATATACAGACAACACAATGGTAGTTTACCTCACCTGGTAAAAGTGATCGTGTTGCTGTATATCCATGGCACATCGCGCCTCCCTGGGGAGCTGACGGTGGAATCGATAAAAAAATAATTTTGTACATAACTGGCACTATCGCGACCCAGGAGACAGAAGGAATTCAGTGTAAGCATTATGGTAAATAAATCGGATTGTTGTGACATGTCAGGGTCTGGGGTACCATCATTCTGTCTGTGCATATCAACTAACTATTTCTTTCACAGCTATGGAAGTATCGAAACTGGAGATGAGAGGAAACAGGAAGGGGCTTGGAGGACAGACCGTAACTTGATCTTAGGTCACATGTGCATCAGCAGCCTATCAGGCGTACATAACCCTAAGGTAAGGTTTGGAGGTGCCATGGATATACAGTAACACAATCACCTTTACCAGGTGAGTAAACTACCATTGCAATGTTGCTATGTAAGCATTGCAGTGTTGATATTTAGTCAGTAGATGGCGGCAACACTGCATGTTATCAGCCATGGTTTTTTTTCTGCCAAGTAATGGCAGTGGAAAGTGACAGTAAGGAGGACTCTTTGTGACCCCTGTCTGGATTTTGTATTCTCCGTGCCCCCATCTTGACTGTCTGGTCTCTGAAGACAGGAATTTTAATGTGTGATCCCCTGTGCATAAAACCAGGAGGAGCTGAGGCTCCATGGGAACACTGTCTGGGTATTTCATAAATAGTACAAACCACATTAGCGCAGTTAAAGGACACCTAAACAGAAATTTGACATGTTGATTTTCTAAAAATAGCCCTTAAAGGACAGGCTGTTGTTTACGATTATGCTGAAACAGCATTTATTTAAGATAAATGCAGTTTCAGAGCATTTAAAAAATGTAAACAACCTCTCCTGATTCAGATTTATCTCATTCAGCTTCTCTAAAATGGCTGCTGATTTGCAGTGTGATTACCTCAATGAGCAGAGAGCTTGATAGCAACAAGTGCCGTACGGGCTCAGCCATCATGCAGTAGATCAGTGTTCTCACTTCATTTAACAGTCAGTTTGTTCTAATCGGTAACAATGATCACTATGTTAAGTGTTTGATATATTTTTTTAAAGTTTGTAGAACACCATGCTGAAACATATTTTTTTCACACAGCACAGTACATCCCAGCAGTCTCCTCCTGTGTCATCAGCCCTCTTGCCACTGTCCAGTGTCCACTCTTCTTAATGCAGCATATTCCCAATCCTGCACCACCTCCCATATTGTTTATAAAAAAAAAAAAAAAAAAAAATACCTGGTAGTCTGGTGGGAGAAACACAGAGAGCCATGAAGATCCCTGCTTGTAATGCGGTTGCAGTCCGAGCTCATGAGAACCCCCCCCCATGGCTACCGCTTACCATCTTTAGCATAATCCTCCTCTAAGTGCACGGTTATCCTTCCGTTTCAGTTTTTTTTTTTTGTTTATCTGTTTCTCCGGGTCCCTGGTCGGCGTCTGTCCTTCAGCCACCCATCCAGCCCCACACCCCGACATCAGGCAGCATACCCCTGTTTTCCTCCCATGGTTTACCCTTCATGGCAGGGCGGCGAGGAGGCCCCCCCCCCCGCTCAGCTCATCTAGAACAGGATGCAGGGGAGTGCCATTTGGGGTAGGGGCCTGCGGCGGGTGGCTCTATCATCCTGCATGACCTGGGACCATGATTTTCCATTTCCTCCCCTTTTTGCATGTCTGGGGCGTGCAGTGACGCTGGCGGAGGGGGCGCACACGCGTCCGCACATGCTCCTTCAGGCATCTGCCCCAGCTCTGCCCCACTTGCAGTGTCGGCGCACTGCTCCCCAGCCTCTGCTAGGGGCCAGTCGAGCACCAGTCACTGGTGTCCCCAACCCCCTCCCCAGAGAAGGCGAGCAGTCCTTCGGATGCTCATTCCTTCTCCTCTCTGCCAATCCCCAGTGGCCTATGCTCATTCCTGAACATGGGTTGCTGTAGCGAGGGTAAGGCATCCAGCTCCTCAGCTCTCAGTGCCACTGGGCTAGCCTGCCATTTGTTTCATTTTCAAATATACCTGGTGGTCTAGTGGGAGAGAAAGGAACCCAGAATAAGATTAATTATTTATTTGTCCCCTCTAGTCTGTCACTGGAACCAGAGCTCACCGCCACATCCTGTATCTACTAACTTCACTTCACTGCCTTGAAGTGCCTGATTCCGCTGTTACTGTGTCCCAGTTGTGTCCTCATCAGCAGTACCTGGTGGTCTAGTGGGAGAAACGGAGAGTACAAAAACCATGGTCCCATGAAGATCTGTGCTGCTTTTGCTGCTGCTGAGCTGATGCTACATCCAGAATGGTTTGAAACACTGAGAGAAGCTGGGCAGTGTGGTCAGCAGGAGGTGAATCATAGCTGTAGTTGGAGTCAGGACTTATGGAGGTAGGAGCCTGTAGTGGGATTGCGGAGAGGAGTGTCGGTTGTGGCTTTGTGTTTATTAGCAGCTAACATGGCAGGTAGGTGTGGGCAGCTTAATGAATTTACCGGGGTCTAGGGTTCATCATAAGAGTAGAGCGAGAAAGATTGGGGGCAGGGTTGGGTTGGGGCTGTTTGTTCTGTATTATTTGGGAGGGGAGTTTTCAGATGTTACTTTTTCTCTTAAAATTTATTTATTTGTTTTTGATAACCGGGTAAGTGCATTAGACATAGAAATGCTTATTTTCAGGCATGACCCGGGAGAGTACAAATGAAGCAATCGAAATACAACCTAACATGGCCGGCCCGCCAGCGCGGTTGTAGTGCTACCGCCTGTGACACTGGCGACCCAGGTTCGGTAGCGAGCCTGGATCGTCAGAGGGCTGGCTGGGGGGAGAAGGACTGCGCACCCGCTGGGCCGCTCTCCTTCTCCTACAGGGGTGGGCAGCTCTCCTCGCCGCATACCACCACCACCTGGATGACCACGGATGGTACTGGTGTGGCAGAGGAAGCTGACAGCAAGGGAGGGGCGGCATTAGCTGAGGACCGGAGCAGAGTTGCATCTACATGCCTCTGACTTATTGGTCCTCCCTGTGCTCTGACATCAGCAGGGGCGGGAGAACAAGGAAAATACTCTACGCCCTCACCAGGAGATGGGCCTTGCGTCCAACGACTGGAGGGACCAGGGACACGGTTCTGGTTGCCTGCTCTCCGTGAAAGTATTGGGGAAGTCACTGAGGACTCCTCTGTCCCACCCAGGGGGCCATCCGGAGATCATGTATGTGGGAGTGGGGCACTTATAGGAGCCGGTCCTCTTAATCCTGCCAGCGTAGCTGCGAAAAGCATTGAGGACCCTGATGATGGGTGCAGATGTGAGAGAAAAGGGGAGTATAAATAAATAAAAAATGAATAAATAAAATATACAACATAATACAGAAACAGGCAGTACAAGTTATTACATTAGTATGGAAAGTAATAGTTGTAGTGGACTATATCAGGTATTTCTGTTGGAGACTGTGCTAGGATTACTTAATTCTACTTGCTGTAGGGATAGTTAGTGTGCAGAGACTGTATAGGTAGTGTAGACCATGGGTAGGATTGTTGGGTGCAATGGTTGTGGGGCAGCAATGCAGATGAATATGCTGGGAGGGTGCCCAATATGCCACAGGCTAAAGAGGCTCAGGGAAGAGGTTCAGTGCCTGGGCAGGGAGCTGGGGAGGTTGAGGGATGAGGGGAGGACTTCACCGGTAGGAGGGTTGACATCTGAGAGTATTGTGGGGCACCACAGAGAAGGAACAGTGGGTCAAGGGAAGGGGTAAACTAGATAGGAAGCCAGCTGATGAAAGGTGGACTCTAGTAGAACCTAGAAAAAGGGGAGCAGCAGGAGGGGGGGGGAGGAGAAAGCACATAGTAAGGCAAAGGAGATAGGGAACATGTTTACTTTGCTAGAAACACATGGAAAAGATGATGCAGGAGGTGATTGCACAAGGGATAGCACTCACAAAGAAGAGGGTGTGAGGGGCATTACTAGTGGAGAGATTGAGCGTGGTGTGACAGAGGGAGGGATAATACTTGAGAGGTAAGGAGGGAGAGGGAGGTTGGCAGTCAAATGGGAGGAGAGGAGGAGGTCTTAATTGGGAGGGACGGGGAAGACACTGGGCACATGGTAAAACACAGTCTTGAGTGGCTCCAAAATGAGAACCTGGGTGGGGTGTGAGATGGGCACAAGGAAAGAGGAGGTGTAATGGTGTTGGGGAACCCATACTCAAGGAGATCAGATGGGTGGCAAGGAGAGAGGCACAGTTGGATATGGGTGGAGTCCATACCAGGATTAAAGGCAGACATAGCAGGACAGGCAATCCTAAGGTGCATAAAGAGGGGTAGAAGGAAACCACACATTGTGGTACATGTGGGGACAAATGACCTAGTGGGGGAAACGGTGGAGGCAACAAGGGAGAGGACTGAGGAAGTGGGAAGGTTGTGTGAGGAGACTGGGGAGTCTGTGGCCTTCTCTGAAGTGCTCCCAGTACCCTGCACAAGCACAGTGAGAAAGGAAAGGATTAGAGAGTTGAACACATGGTTGGTAGAATGGTGTCAAACTAAGGGGTATAGGGTTGTGGGCAGCTGGGGCAGTACCTGGGATAATAATCTGTTTGCAAGGGATAGGGTGCACTTGAGTGGGGAGGGAGGAAGGAGGTATAAGGCAAAGACTGAGAGGTATATTGTGACAAGGGTAGATTTAAACTAGATTGGGGGGGTAGCAAGTGGACAGCAGGTAGGCAGGGATCAGATAGAGTGGAGTCGCAGCCTACCCCCCCAGGCTAGCAGGGAAGGACTCGGGGAGGCCAAAAAAGGAGGGAGTAGAAGGGACAAGATGGAGGCTAGTGAAGGGAAGGGGACATTATAGAGGGTGGCCTCATTGAATGCAAGAAGCCTAGGAAACAAATCCACTGAGCTACAGGCACTCTTAGCAGTGTGGAGGGTAGATATTGCAGCTGTCATAGAAACATGGGCAACAGAGCATCAGGACTGGGATCTGGCAGTCCCAGTATACAAATACAGTGCCTTCAGAAAGTATTCACCCCCTTGGATTTTGTCACATTTGTTGTGTTACTACCAGAATTTTTAATGCATTGAAACGATTTTTTCCCGCTTGATTCACACAGCATACCCAACAATTTAAAGGGGCAAAAATATTTTTATTGTGTAACAAAAATTTATGAAACATTGAAAACTGAAATATCTTGTTTACTTAAGTATTCACCCCCCTGAGTCAATACTTTGTAGAAGCGCCTTTGGCAGCAATTACAGCTTTGAGTCTTCTTGGGTATGTCTGTATCAGCTTTGCACATCTGGATTTGGGGATTTTACCATTCTTCCTTGCAGATTTGCTCAAGCTCTGTCAAGTTGGATGGGAGCGTAGAATGGCAATCTTTAAGGCTTTCCACAGATTCTCAATGGGATTCAAGTCTGGGCTTTGGCTGGGCCACTCAGGACATTCACTATCTTGTTCTGAAGATACTCCAGTGTTGCTTTGGCTATATGCTTGGGGTCGTTGTCCTGTTGAACGTAAATCTCTCTCCCAGTCCAAGGTCTGTTGCAGACTGATGCAGGTTCTCCTCAAGGATGTGCCTGTATTTGGCTCCATTCATTGTTCCCTCTATCCTGACAGGTGCCCCAGTCCCTGCCGCTGAAAAGCATCCCCATAACATGATGCTGCCACCACCATGCTTCATGGTAAGGATGGTGTTACACGGGTGATGAGCTGTGTTCGGTTTGCGCCAGGCATAGCACTTTGCATTCAGACCAAAGAGTTCAATTTTTGTTTCATCAGACCAGAGAATCTTTTGCCACATGGTCTCAGAGTCTGCCACGTGCCATCTTGCAAACTCTAGGCATGCTATTATGTGGCCTTTTCTCAGGAGTGACTTCCGTCTAGCCACTCTCCCATAGAGGCTACATCTGTGAAGTGCTGCAGAGATTGTTGTCCTCTGGACAGGTTCTCCCATCTCAGCCGTGGAACTCTGTAGTTCTGTCAGGGTGGTCATTGGGTTCTTGGTCACTTCCCTGACCAAGGTCCTTCTTGCCCGGTTGCTCAGTTTGGGAGGACGGCCTGCTCTAGGAAGAGCCTGGGTGGTTCCGTAATCTTTCCATTTCCTAATGATGGACTTGACTGTGCTCCTGGGAACTTTCAACACCCTAGAAATGTTTTTATACACCTACCCAGATCTCTGCCTCCTCATAATTATGTCACAGAGTTCTACAGACAGCTCCTTGGTCTTCATGGTAGAGTTTCTGCTCTGACATGCACTGTCAACAGTGGGACCATATATAGACAGGTGTATTTCCTCTGAAATCATTTCAACCATTTGAACTGACCACAGGTGGACTCCATTCAAGTTTTAGGGTGATCTCACAAGGAAATTGGATGCACCTGAGCTCAATTTGGAGTGTCATAGCAAAGGGAGTGAATACTTATCAAATCAAGACATTTCAAGTTTTATTTTAAATTACACGTACAAAAAATTCCAGACGTTTCATTCCACTTTGACATTATAAAGTAATTTGTGTAGATACGTGACAAAACAATCCCATGTAAATGTATTTTAATTTGAGTTTGCAACATCACAAAATGTGACAAAATCCTAGGGGGTTGAATACTTTCTGAAGGCACTGTATACAGGAAAGACCGTAAGGAGGGTGGGGTGGGGTGGCAGTCTATGTGAGGGACGGGATCAAATGCAGAAGGGACGAGGGACAAGAAAGGAGAACAGAGTCAATCTGGCTGCAGCTCCTAGACTCAAGGGGGTAGGAGACTAAGGTTTGGGGTGGTATACAGGTCGCCATCTCAGTCTGAGGAGCTTGACAGGCAGCTAGTGGGACAAATCAGAAAGGTATGTAGAAAAGGGATGGTGGTCATCGCGGGGGATTTCAACTTGCCGGGGGTTGACTGGAGCATTCTGGTCACCTCCAGTGCTAGGGAGCAAGTGCTCCTGGATGCGATCCAGGAGGATCTCCTGACACAGTTGGTTACTGTACCTACTAGGCTAAAGAACACTTTAGATCTAGTATTGTCGAATGGGGAGGCAGTGAGGACAATAAAGGTAGAGGGCCCACTGTCCGACAGCGATCACCAAACAGTGTGGTTTAATATCACGATGTGTGGGGAGCCATAGAAATCAGTTACTCGGGTGGTAAACTTCAGGGGGGGTGGACTTTGGGAGGATACGGAAGTACTGAAAGAAACTGGAGGGCATAAGGCGTGAGATGGACGTGGAGCTGAAATAGGATATAATTAAATGGGGGGGTTACAGAGGCAACAGAAGCCTGCACCAAGGCACAGAGTAAGAGAAGCAGTGCAAGAAAACCATGTTGGTTGAACAACAAGGTTGTGGAGGTGGTGAGGGCAAAACGAGTGGCTCACCAGAGGTTTAGGAGGACAGGGAGGAATATGCAAGATGGTCCAGGAGGTGACCAGAAAGGTGAGAAGCCAAGGCCCAGAGGGAGCTGAGATTAGCACAGGAATAAAATGGGGGGAGACTTCTTCAGATACATCAGGAGAAAAGAAAGTGCCAGGAGACAATAGTAGGATAAAAGGGGTGGGAGTGGACAGAAAAGGGGAGAAGCAGGCAGAATCACTGAATGAATACTTCGCTCCGTGTTCATGGAAAAAAGTGGGACTGCTACCAGCATGGGCTGGGAGGGTGGGGACAGGAGGAGAGGAGAGGAGGTGACAGATGGAAGAATTGAGGCAAGTAGAATCCTAGAGGGACTGAGGGCACTGAAGGTAGACAAGGCACCAGGGCTGGATGGTATCCACCCCAGGGTGCTGAGGGAGATGGCGGAGGTGTTGGCGGAGCCACTGGTGGATCTGTACAGCACCTCACTGGAGTCGGGATGTGTGGCACTGGACTGGAGGATGGCATATGTAGTGCCATTACACAAGAACGAGCCAAGGGATGAACCAGATAATTATCGTCCGGTAAGTCTCACATACATAGTGTGCAAACTCATGGAAACGATACTAAAGGAAAGACTGGTGTCGCATTCTGAGGACAATGGCCTCCAGGATGTGAGGCAGCATGGGTTCGTTTCAGGGAAGTCTTGTCAAACCAACCTGATACAATATTATGACTGGGTGACAGGTGAACTGGATAAGGGTCATGCGGTGGATGTTCTTTACTTGACTCAGCAAGGCCTTCGTGATCTCGTCCTCATGGGCGCTTGGGGAAGCTAACTGGTGTGTAAGAGTAGGGAAAAATGATGAACTGGATTACAAGCTGGCTGAGTGGGAGGCTGCAACAGGTGGTGGTTAGAGGGGAGCTCTCAAATCCAAGGCCGGTGACAAGTGGGGTGCCACAGTGCTCTGTGTTGGGGCCAGTATTGTTTGGGCTCTTCATATCCGACATTAGACATGGGGTGGTGAGCAAGGTAAGTCTGTTTGCTGACGAAACCAAAATTGTAGTAGTGGTGGATGGAGAGGAGGGGTGGAAGCAGCTGCTGGGGGACCTAAGCAAGCTAAAGGAGTGGTCAGAGAGGTGGCAGCTGGGGTTCAATGCAAAGAAGTGTAAGGTTCTGCACTTTGGGGTGAA
Source organism: Neoceratodus forsteri (assembly GCA_016271365.2). Taxonomy (NCBI): domain Eukaryota; kingdom Metazoa; phylum Chordata; order Ceratodontiformes; family Ceratodontidae; genus Neoceratodus; species Neoceratodus forsteri. The sequence goes on from CM028138.1 coordinate 579,253,354, forward strand.
GAACCCAAGGAGAGAATACTGGCTGGGGGATTAAGCTGGGATCACTGAGGAGGAGAAAGACCTTGGGGTAATAATGGGGACCATGAACAACACTGTCCAGTGCAGGAGAGCTGCAAAAGCAAACAAAATGCTGGGTGCATAGCCAGGGGTTTTCTCAGGCGGGTGAGGTGATCTTGCCCTCTATAGATCGCTGGTAAGGCCGCACTTAGAGCATTGTGTGCAGTTTTGGAGGCCATACCTGAAGCATGTGATATCAGGCTGCTGGAAGGGGTGCAGAGGAGGGCAACAAAGATGATGTGTGGAGGGCAACAAAGATGATATGTGGAATGGAGTGGAAAGACTATGACAGCAGGCTGGGAGACCTCAATATGTACACCCTGGAGGATAGAAGGGACAGGGGGGACATGATAGAGACATTCAAGTATCTGAGGGGAATCAAAGGATGGAGCAGATGGGGTCTTTAAGTTAAGGAGGGGGAGGGGCACCGGGGGCACAGGCCAAGAATGGAGGGGGGATGATTTAGGAAGGAAATGAGGAGACGCTATTTCACAGAGAGAGTGGTAGCAAAATGGAACGCCCTACCAGTGGACAGTGCGAGATCACAGTGCCTCAGTTCTCTTGGAGTTCCTTTTGTTGACGTGAGTTTGTGGATATTATGAGGATCATCCATAGTGTGCGTCCCACAAGTTGTGGTTTGGACCCTGGACCAACTACCCTAATTTTGGGTTGTTCTGATATCATTGGTCTAGTCCTGGTGCAAATAGTCTGGTGCTTCTTGGAGTCAGGTGAGTTTCCTAGCTCCCTGAAAGAGGCGGTGGTGACACCTCTCTTGAAGAAAGCTTCCTTGGACCCAGACTGTTTCTCAAACTTCAGACCTATCTCTAACCTTCCCTTTATTGGGAAGGTTATTGAGAAGGTTGTGCTGCCCAATTGACCACCATTTAACCATCCATAGTATCTGACTTAATCCTTCCAGTCTGGTTCTCAGAAGGACATAGCACCGAGACTGGCGCTGGTTTGGGTGCTTAATGATCTGAGGCGCAGGGATCAGAAGAGACGCTCCATTCTGGTTCTCCTTGATCTCTCGCCAGCTTTTGACACTGTGGATCACATGGTGGTGTTAACATGCCTGAGGCAAATTTGTGGAATGTCAGGAACCGTTCTACAGTGGTTCACTTCATTCCTCATTGGGAGATCACAAAGAGTTGTGTCAGGTTTTTTCCTCTGACCCAATTTCTTTGTTTTTTTTGGGGTGTTATTTTGAATCCGTACCCCCGCCTCCGCCATTCCCCGGTGCCATTCCCGGACATGAGACCCTCCCTTCCGCTGCCGACTTCATCCTTCGCGGCAGGGTGGTGAGGAGCGACTGACCCACCACAACGGATCCATGCCAGGGAGGCGCTCCTCCAGGAATGGCACCAGGGAACGACATCGTGTCGCCGGCCCCCATTTTTCTTGTCCCCCGACAGGCCATGGCGCTGTAATGACGCCTGGCGACTGAGTGCGCTGACGCTCCTGTGCGCGCACTAGTCAAGCATCAGTCACGTCCGCCTCCCTAGTCTTGCGGCTTTCGTGCTGTCGGTCCCCAGCCTCCGCTGAGGTCGAAGATAGCACCGGCGACCAAATCCACCCCCAGAGATGGAGAGCAGTCCTCCGGACGCTCAATCCATCTCCGCCCGCCGACCCGGCAACGCCGTGCCTGCCTCAAACACGGATCGCCGGGCGGGCGCGAGTGTGGCATCCAGCGCCTCAACCCTCAGCGCCACCGGGCCGGCTCCAATTTCTTTGTTGTGTGGGGTGCCTCAGGGTCCTGTGCTGGTAGGGGTGGGGTGTGATCAAGCACCGGGGACACCTGCATAGCACGTTGTGGAAGGCGGGTGGGAGGAGACTCGGCCTGTATCTTTGTTGTTAGGACTGTCTGGCAGGACAGAAAATGTGAATAATGATTTCCAGTGTTTTAATGGATGTAAACGGACTTTTTCCATACCGACCAAAAAGCAATGAAGCCGCCCTGGCTTACCCCATGATGGGGATGCTGGGATTCCCCAAGCCATTTCAGAGACTGAATCCAGAAGAGGGGGTGCCAAGGCCAACAGTGTGGGGCCTGTAGAAGTTCAGCTTCACCCTGAGCTGGTCAAGGTTCTGTTTCCAGTGTTTTGGGTTTCCTCTCCTCGGGGATGTCTATGGCGAGTTTGCAAAAGTGTGCTAACATTTGGCACCAGCCAACACGGCCCCCCCCCCCACCAAGCACTGCTCCAGACAGCTCCACTGTGGTCACACAGGTGACTTCCATACAGTGGCATCTGTCACCCCCCTTCCTGGAGAGCATCCAGTGGGATGCTCAGTCCTGCCCCTCTCCTGGTAGCCCATGACACCCACAGGCTGTATCCTGAACGCAGATCACTGGAGTCACAAGTGGTAGCCCTGCTGCTGTGCCTACAGGCCAGCCCTACAGTCATTAACATCTAATTAATATTTATATTTATTATTGTCATGGCTTTTAGATGGTCCCAAGGACACATCTGTGGATGACACACTGGAGAAGACATACATCTCATCCCTGAAAACCTTTGAAGAGGATGTTCTGGAGAAGATGGGAATTGTGGAGACCAGGAGGCCAAGGAAATCTTACTGGTACTGATCTGTATGGACTAGCATACAGGGAGGGATGAACCATTTCACGAAGGAGGAAAGAGTCAATTCCAGGGACTGCTGACACACTGAGGGAAAAGTACTGTCTCAAGCAAAACTGTCATGTGTCGCCAGGGAAGTCCAGATTATCAGATCCGGGCAAAGCTGCTGATAAGATTGTGTCTGCTTGACACACCTGGATTGTGCATTTGATCCCCTTTCTTCTTTAAAGGACTTGAAGCAAATATTGTGCTAAAACCAATGATCTAGACTGTGTTACAAGCTGAAGCAGAGTATTTTACAAACTGTTCAAGACACCCTTGGGCTGACACACATATACACATGCAGTAACACAGAATGTGCACACAGCTGGTACCCAGACACGCAAACATGAACATCTAGAGAGAGAGAGAGACACACACACACACACACACACACACACAGTGTTTTTAGCATCCAGTATGGTTGACCAGTTGAACCACTTGAAGTACATCTGTAATGATGGAGCAGATTTCTTATAAAACAGGACAACTTTAAAGAGGTTTTCTGCATTATGCCCCCGCCCCATTCATTGTAAGGTAAAAGTAATTTATTTTTAAAAGGTGGCATTCTGAGCTAGGAAGTGGCCCACCAGCTTTCCCCTAGCCCCTCGCATCAACACAGACTCCAGTATGTTGCAGGGATGGGGAACAGTGTGATGTCCTATCTAACTGTCCTAGTGGCAATGTTTTGAACCCTGTGGGTCCTGTGCATTATACTGTACCACTGAGGGACTAAATGGTAGTGCTGTCAGTGGGAGAGGGAAGATGGAGGGCTGTCACATCTCCCTGTGTGTTGGCATCATATAATTGGAGTTGGTGGCAGTACCAGTTTGCATCATGGGAGAGCTGTGTGTCTGCATACCAGTACAAATATATGTATTTTTGTTAATCTTGGATTTCCCAGTCCCCTGACTACAGGGGTTGCCATGGCTACACACATCCTCTGGCCAGTAGGGTGGGTGAGCTACTGCCTTTGCAACTGATGTCAGTCCATAATTTGGCATCTTCTCTCCTTGGGAGCAGAGTACCTCACCCTTGCAGCCCAGCCTCTAGCCGACTCCACACTGGGATTTTGGGGATTGCATGCAAAGTCCAGACTCCCAGCTGGCAGTGAAACTGCTGCCTGCTCACCACTGGGCCAGCCTAAAATTTTAGAATCCTTTCTCTGTGCACCATAAGATACGAACATACGAAATTTGCCAGCAGATAAAGGCCTAGAGGTCGATCAAGTCTGCTTGAATGTGCAACTAGCACCCCTTATTCTGCAGCTGCCCCTCCCTTAAGATGATGTTGACTTTTGACCCTGCAACATCTGTACTACTCATGCATGTGCAGAATCATGGAGTTAAAGGACAGAGCCTTCTTTATAGTAGACAACCCCCCAAAAAAAAAAGGCAGCAATTGAAAGGCCAGATCACAAAATGCTAATAGGCTCCCCTTTGTTGTACCGCTGCTTTAATGATTCTTGAGGTTGTGAGAATCTTGACCAGAGTCACCTACCTCTGCATGCAGTTTATATTTACTCTTTACCCTGGGACTGCCCAGCCAAGGTGCAACTTTATGTGTATATTGGGGTCCTGCCTCTGCCCAGAGAGGGTCTGAAGTGCAGGGAAATCGAACAACGTGCCCACGGTCACACATTGTGCTCTGGCTCTTGATTGGCTCTTACATTTTTGGCTATAATGTTAAACCCACTTATCCAGTGCTGGTTCTTCAGGGTATTAGAAGCTTGATCATGGTAGACGTCTTACGCTTGCATAATTCTGGCTTGTGATTGGCTGGGCTGATAAAATCTAAATCTGGGAACTACTCATCTGGATTAGATTCTGCTTGGCATGAACGGCTCTTCCATTAAAGGGACACTGTCAGCCTTTTTAGCATCATATTATTTCTAGTTAAAAAACATTTTATCACTGCTTACCTCCTGTAAAATTCATTGATGTTGCTGGTTGTTTTATCTGTCTCCTAGCTCAGTAGAACTGAAATGCATGCTAATGTATAGCTATACCCAACCTTTTGTTTTGTTTCAAATCCTTGATCTACTCTTACTGCATACTTCCTGAACATTAGAAACACCTCCAAACAGTGCTGCTACTCATGATGCACCAGTCCCCTCTCATCACACTGCATAATTAGTGGATAGATGTGTTCTTAAGTCCAGGAAATATACAGTGGGAGTTGATCAAGGAACGTAAACAAACATGTTTTAGTGTCGTAACACCAGTATGGTGGACAGTCGTGTCACTTCTTAAAAGGAAAAAAAGTCTGAATCAAGCTACCAGCTACATCAACAGTCTCTCCAGAATGTGAACAATCATAACGTGTTTTTTAAACTATGGATACTTAGAGGCCTAAGGGGGTGGCAGTGTCCCTTTTAAAGGGATCCTGTCAACTACGTCAGTGGGTTTGTTTACTCTGTTGTTTTATAACAAAATGTGTCTCTGTTCTCAGTGTCGTGTTTTTCATACTCTTTTATGAATAGAATTAATTTCAGAAATGTTGCCTTTGTTGTGTTTTTATCATCACCTCTCTGGTCTCTGACAGCAAGACTCGTAATATCCGCAAGTAGCTTGATGACATTCACCTGACTGTTGTGCGCATGCGCTTCATAAGTGTGAGGCTTGAGCCAGCCGAGTGGCGTGGACGGATGAGGCATCCGTGCCTTACCTCCTACCATGCCAGTGACCCGTGTTCGCGGTGCAAGTGGGTCGCCGGGGAGTGAGAGGATCGAGCGTCCATAGGACAGCTGTCCTCTCCCGGGGAGGTGGGAGTACAGTGTCAGCGCTTCCCTGACACCTAGCGGAGGCTGGGTGCCAGCACACCATAGAACCTGTCGTAAGCAAGGGGGGTGGAGCAGTCAGCCAGCGGGCTGTGGGCGGAAGCGTGCACAGCTTGGCCATTGTCCACATTGCACACTCCACCCAGGGGGGAAACTGGAAAAACCAGGAAAAAGAGGTCCCAGGTTGAGCAGGATGAAACAGCCACCCTCCGTAGGCCCCGACTCAGAATGGCGCTTCCCCGGAGTCTGGATCCAATTTGAGGTGAGTCGAGTTGGGGGTTCTTCACTGCCCTGCCATGGAGGGGAAACCATAGGAGAAGATGGGGACAGCTGCCTGATGTCAGCTGTAGGGCTGGGTGGGTGGCTGAGAGAAGGTATGCCGACTGGTGGGGACCTAGGGAGAAACAGATAAACTAAAAAAATAAATAAATGCGAGTCTCTTGCATGTGCATTTGCATTTGTGCACACGCGCTGTCATTTACCACCTGTCTTATCTTAATTGACATGTCATCCTTGAAAGTAAAAAAAACAAAAAAAACCCGGTGTAGCACAATTGTAACGAGGATGGGCTAAGTTATTTTGGCTCAGCTCACATGGAAAGACGAGTATTTCATGTCTGCTATATATCTGGACAGTCAGTGATGCAGAAGATCGTCACAAAAAATATTGTAGGTAGGGCACTGACACTGCCGAATTCATGATATGATGTACTGTGCCACTAGTTAATGTCAGTTTCGCACATCTTATTTATTATGCATATGGCATTCTGCAACATAGAAATACCTACTGATTTAGACTGTTATCCCGGACATGAGTGCTCTTATACAAATCCCATCCTACCTGTGTAACAGAATACTGCATGTATGCAGTTTGGTTTATATAATTTTGCCTGCTGTGTCCTGATGCTAATGAAACATTTGTTTGAAAATGGCATTCCTGTTTTCATTCTGAATTGTATTGAAGTGTATCAGACTATCGCTAAAAGATTATTTTGTAGCCCCCACCAACCTAACACAGACACCCTAGGACTTATTTATAAATTATACAAAAACCTATTTGAATACTATTATGTTCTGTGTCGCTGTTTCTTTTCTTTCCATCGGTTTTATTTTTTATCCTAAATTGTTTCTTTCATCTCTTTTTTTTTCCTGTTTTAAAATCCATGCATATATGAGACTGGAGACGTTCAGTGTGGTTATCAAGTGATTCAGTACTGCCTTGTTCAGTAAATAAACTCTAATGTGTGTTATGATGCTCTTTTGGAGCCACTCTATAATGCACATTACTGACATTTACTTTATCGGACATTGTATTTATTAGTTCTGTCGGTTTGAATCCCATCACCTGCCTAAGATTCGTGCTTGTTGTATATGACACATCATACAATAAAAAAACTAATAAGTGAGAGATGTTGCCAAAATTAATTTATAAAAAAAAAAAAAAAATCACCTATCCCCGACTCATTGGGTAAAGGATGTTGCAGTTGTATGGTTTTGACTCCTTGTAGTCTATATAGATAGAGATGCAGATAAAATATACAAATTATTTGCTGACTTCTTCCCATTGTATACATGCTGTAAGGTTCAGATGTGTATGTTGTCAGGTTGTACACCTGCTGTATTACAGTTCTTCTAATAAACTATTAAATAATTGAAAAAAATTATTGATTGAAGAGTACTGTCTTAGTGTAGTTCCATTGAAAAAAAAAAAAATTTTTGTCAACTGTATCCTCCTGTGGCGGGTTGACTTCTGTGTCCGCCGAGCCTACCAAACTCAGGGGTCCTACTGGGACTTGTAGCGCCATGCGCACCCTGGCGGATCCCCAGAGTCAGTCCAGGGGCATCATCCTCGTCGGCACCCACGATTTTTCCTCCGTTTCTCCCGTGACTGCTACCCCAGGACCCCCGGAAGCGGTACCGTATGTGCATGGAGGCGCACATGCGTACCGTAGCTCCAGACTGGGTCCCTTTCACCCTCCCCATCGACCTAGCGTCAGAGCTCTTCGTGAGTGGCACTGTCCTTCTGGCCTCCACCAGGGGGTGGCCAAGCTCCGAGAGAGCTAGAGATCTTCTCCCGAGGCTGAGCACTGCCAGATGGCAGCGACCCGCATCCTCTCTCCCTCCGTCCTCGCGACCTCCTGGCCTGCCTCCCAACCTGGTCGCCGGTGGCGCCCAGCCCAACCCTCAGTGCCACTGGGCTGGCCTTGGTATAGCTTCATAATGAGACTTTTATGGAGATTCATTTGAATAGGAACTTGCCAGGTGCCAGAGGTGGGATTTGAACAACAGTGCAACTGGGACAGGGAATAGAAGGTTTCCTAAATGAAAATGTAATGGACAAGCTACATCATGAATTCATGATCACTGTTTGCAAACAAAAAAGTAAAAAATGAACATACAGGCATTTTGGAATGATAGCTATATCACAAAGTGATTGCTTCAGATGCATGCTAATAATTTGATCCTGTCATACACACATCATATCACACAATCTGGATGGCATTATATGACAACACCTGGAGGATGAAAAACAGAATAACAAATAGAAGTGTTGCATAACAACACATAACTAAACAGTGATATACAGATGTAAACATAAAACTGTATATATGCTGATGTGATGGTGGGAGTAGGGAGTAGGGGGTAACGGCGATAGATGAGTGACAGCAGATCCATAGAATGGATATAAAAATAGCATGAGTAAGAAATATCAAGTTAAAACGAAAAAGACATATGAATAACAGATGGGGAAGTGTAGATATGAGAATTTAATGCACACCCGAGGTGTGGGATGCCACATAAACCCCAAGGGCGAAGCCCGAGGGGTTATGGAAGCATCCCACACCGAGGGTGTGCATTAAATTCTCATATGCACAAGTCCTCATTTTTTTATTTTATATAATTTGCTGGTGAGCAATTTTTTTCCAATGAGTGCTGTCTCACACACACGCACACACACACACACACACACACACACACACACACACACACCCACACTCTCTCCTAGTCATACACACACACACACACACACACACACACACACACACACCAGTCTACTTTTGTGGGGCATACTTCAGCAGCCCTCACACAACCCAATGCAGCATGTAGTTTCAGCTACCCAGCTCCCACTTCAGATTCCACAGCAGTCCCCACCTAGTCCTGTCCTCCCTTTGCCCCTTAGCTGAAGACAGCACAGCAGCCCAGCTCCTCAGGTCCCACAAATTTTTTTTTTGCTTAGCAGAAAGCTGATGTTTGATTGCACTTGCACTTACCTCTTGGTGTGGGTAAGCAGCAACGGATCGCCTCCGCTGGCATGTGGCTCGTGAAGCTGGGAAACTAAGAAACGCCAGATTTTTTTTTTTTTTTTTTTTTCACAATTAACAATTAACAGTTGATTGAATAGTAGGATTAACCAGATAATTAAAAAGATTACGGGATCGGCAAGGGTTTGTTGTGGTAGCTTCTCCGTAATAAAGATACAGAAGTTGACGGAACCACCACGTTTCTTGAAATTCTTCAGCCCGCCCACACAGAGAAAGCCAGTGAGGGACGCTCACTTTGACAGACACATGGAATGCCGTAATAACTGATTGGTTATTACGGCAAATATCAACCGGCGGAGTCCATTCAAAAAATTGCTCACCGGTAATTATATTAATATCACACGATAGTACAAAATAAAAAGTATCGTTCCTGCAGCTAAATCATGTGCGCTTCATAAATCATTCTGAGATTATGTTTTATATGTATAGTGTAAGATAGCAGCTTAAAAGTGAGGCTCAGAAATAAAGCACAGGACACTGACCTTTCGAACAGGATTTATTGAAGAACTTGATTTTACAAACGAATGAATGAAAAGCAGGCTTATGATTCATTTTAACATTACATCAGAATAAATGTAATGTGCAGCTAATTAAAAGGCAGGATACACTGACAGTACATGTGTGGTCGTGATATGTATGCACTGTCATGGTAATAATACATCAGTGCACAATCTCTGAGCTTCATTTTCAAAAAAGTAATTGCACAATGTTATTTGACTTAACATCATGTATTCAGCTATGTGGAAAAAACGTATGTTGAACTTTTTCACTCTGGAGGGTTGACAGTGCCCTTTTAAAAGTAAATTAATGTATTCTGGATACATACATTCTTTAGATTTTTTTTTTTAAACTGTTTTCCCTTCAGTCACCAGGCTGTGGGAACTCCCTCAGTGCCTACCCACCCTGCCTGAGACCCTCCCGACCAGGAAATCAGGTGCTAGGTCCCTCTCCTCCACGAGGCACTCTACCATCCCCATGGCTCTGTGCCCCCTGGGGCAGGGCCACCTACTTATCTGGTGCCCTTTCTGAAATCTAGTGGTCCGAGGTTCGGGAGTGGAGACCAGGGAGAGCTAGTCTGGTAGAGTCTGACGTTGGGTGTGTGAGCCATCCCCATGTGGCGCCGTCGTCCCCCACAGTCTGGATGTTTTCCATTTTGGGTCCCTTCCTTGAAGTGTGGACGTGCAGTGACGTCAGCGCACAGCGGGTGCGCACCCACCTGCAGATGTCCACCGCGCTTCTCCCCAGTATGCATTCTCAGCAGCGGTAGTACCTCCAGTCTCCACTAGGGGGGACACTACATGGCGAGAAAATCCCTACCCTTCCTCCCAGGAGAGGAGAGCTGTCCTCCAGATGGATGCTCAGTCCTGTCCTTCCCTGCCGACCCCCAGCGGCCCGAGTCCACTCCTGAACCTGGGTCGCCAGCATGGCGCGAGGTGAGGCAGATGCCTTAGCCCTCAGTGCCACTGGACTGCCTACATTCTTTGAATTTACAGGTTTTATTTGGTCACATCTTGAGAACCACTTGCTGGAATTTCACCACACTTGATAAAGGCATACAGTACTGGGAGTTCTAGGTGAATCATAACATTGCCATAGTGGCAAAAAGATTTCTTCACATAGTCATTGTTTTAGCAATACTTTCTGCCATCCTTAGATTCATTAGTATATTTTTAGTTCCCTCAGATATTTTTTAAACATTCTTGATTACTGGTTTTGTAATTAATGACTCGAGTCACTAAAGATGGCTGCCACAAAAATTTCTTCTGTTGAGCTTTCTTTGCTTCTCCCTTCATCCCCTAAGCAGTCCACTTTTGTAGACCTCCTATGGCCCAGGCTACTTGCCAGACTCGCCTCCTACTTCCAGTCGTCAGCTCAGGTTCCCCTGGAGGGTTTGACTGCTCTATAACCCAGAGTTTATGCCCTCCGCCTCAACATGGGGAGATCAAGGCAACGCTTTGACAGGACGCACTAGTTATAGTACAGATTTATTAGGATGATTCTAGTATGTTTCTGATGGTAAGCACATTACACACCACAGTGTCTAGTTTTTTTCAAGGTATGGCAGAGAGCAGGAACTTGTGCACATTTCAAAACACGTGTCTCAGTTCTGGAATGAGATTGAAAAGAAAATGGATATAGTGCTTTTTTCAAAAAAAAAAAAAAGCCCCAAAAACTATGATAAAACTTTTGCCAACTAAGAAATGCTGCTGCTTTAACTGTTCAGGGTTCTAGCTTCTGATTGGCCATTTCTGCACAAAGCTAATACATACAAAATAAATACTACAAAAACATGGTGTACAAGAATTCTAATTCTAAAATCCTGCAGTTTGGTGCACCTCGAGTTTGGCACCTCTTTGGCAGCCAAAGCAAACTATAATATAAAACCTTCCTGTTATGCGATACCTGTTGTATGCTATAAAAACATGTTGCTTGAGTCACTGTGAGGGAGAGCTGTAGCTAAAGAACACAGAGCCCCTAACTTGTATGAGCGTTTATGTCGATGACTCAGCAAAGTAAAAAAGATGTGCACACAAGCATTTTAGTAACTTTCACATGGATGTCTTTCTACCCTTGCTTAACCACTGACTGTACTGAACAAACAGAGCAGGTTTTTGGGTGGTGGGTTGGGGGTGCTTGTAATAATATGCCTGAGCAGATGTAAAGCACTACTTCTAGGGACATGGATATGTTGTTCAATCCACACTTACTGGCAGGTTTCTTGCTGCTTTAAATCTTGCCAGAAGGTCTTCAAGCTGGCTCCTCCCACCCACCCGGGTGGTAAAACTCTCGGCTCCACCCCATGACGCCAGATCTTCCTTACCGCTTGGAAGCTCCGGTTCCCTCCTTTGCGCTCTGCGTTTTAGGCCTGGATCCAAACTCTTCGGTTAACCCGAAACTAATTTTAAAATTTACAAGACTTCGGTCTTTATCTTCCTTCACGGCTGCGATGGACAAATCGACTCCCGGATTTCGTCGGTGCCCCTGTGGGTAGAAGATGTCCCGGACCGATCCGCACTCCACGTGCGTTTACTGCCTGGGGCTTGAACACGATTCGCAGGCCTGTGACTTGTGCAAGACCTTTTCGGCCACGGTCTTAGAGGATTGCGCTGCCAGATTGCAACCTGGGCGCCCTGAGAAACGTTATCCTCCGGTCAAGTCGAAGGAGGCCCGTTGGGTGGTGTCCGCGGCTGCGGGCTCGGCTGAACAGCTCGAGTAGATGATCGCCCTCGAGGAGGAAGCGGCCCAGGCCACAGCATCATCTTCAACGGTTGCAGCATTTATCCCACTCTCCTTGGGCTCCTCCTACATGGCTTCGTTCAAGGAGCTTTATCAGTCCCTCTCCACCAAGGGAGAGGGGCCTTCGGGACATTCTTCTTGGTCCAAAAAGAAGGACTCTAAGGGTAAGTCCCACCATCAACGTTCGTGGGAGCGGAAGCGGTCCCCTTCCCAGGACAGTCGACACTCGACTTCAGTCGAGGTTGCGACTAAGGCCGCTGGCTTCATGGTGTCCCTGTCAGGTCAACCGGCCGAGACACCCGTCGACGCAGTCAAGATTTTTCTTGACCCGTCGGATGGGCTGTCGACTGGAGAAGCCAACAACCCTTCTTCACCGGTTCCCCCGGTGGAAACTGAGGACTTGCCTGTGCCTCCTGTGCCGGAGTCCCTGGTTAAGGTCCCTGAACTGAGGGAGGAGCGGGTTTACCCCGCCCCCTCTCAGACCCACCCTTGGAAACACCGAAAGTCTCCGTCTCGGACCTCTTCCAGGTCCAGCCGATCCTGCCAACATCGGCGCTCTCAGTCTCAGCACCATGGAAAGCGGCAGCATCGCTCATCCTCGTCATCGTCCTCTTCGGAGGATAGGCTCTGGCACAGATTGCGTCGGCGATATGAGGATCTAATGTGCAGCAGCTCCTTTTGACCGGATATAAACAGACTCCGTCGCCTTCCCCAGCCATTAAGTGGCTGTCACCGGAGTGGCCGAAACAACCCCTCATTGTAGTCGAGGAGCCAAAGCCGGCAACGGTTGTTTGGCCGAAACCGGCTGCGCCACCCATTGTGGTGGAACCTCCGCCTCTACAACCTAAAACTGGGGCCCCGACCAAGGATTCTCGGTCGGGTCAGGGCTTGCCCCATCGGTTGTCGGTCACCCTCACTCCCGATCGACCTCGGCAGGTGGAGGGTGGCTCAGGTGCTCGGCAGCTGTTTGCAGACTCCTTGGAGTCTGACGATGACTCTTCCTTGTTCTCCAGGCCGCTTGACCTGGAGTCCACCGGGGGTCAGTCGGTGGACAAGAGCCCATCCTCGTTTCTTGGAATGCTTTGACTCATCTCAGAGTCCACTGGGATGAAACTCGAACCCATTTCAAAATGGGCCAAGCATCCCCTCATGGAGATACTGGACCAAGGGGATTCCCCCACGGAGGCCTTCCCGGTGGCAGAAGCCATTGTTGGTTCGGCCTGGAGCCATGGCAGCGCCAGCTTCTTGTCCAGCACCTTCGGCTAGGATGGTCTAAGTATGCCGCTCCCACTGGTTCACTCTCTGGTTTCTCAGAGTACCCTCCATGCGACAGGCTAGTGACCGACAGCATTTTCCCGTTCGGGAACACTGGATGTTGGACAAGCCACCCAATAAGGAGTCCAAGAAACTGGACTACTTTGGGCCGAAAGTCTATGCTGCTTCCTCTCTAGGCCTTCGTCAGGCCAGCTCGGCCGTTCTGATGGCACACTTTTCACACGCCCTTTTGGGCTCCCTGGATGAGATGATTCCTTATCTCCCGGCTGACCTTCAGATGACTGTCAAGCAGGTGCGGGATCAGGGAAGGGCGGAGGCCAAACAGCAGCTCCAGACTTCTCTGGACATCGCTGACTCATGTGCCCAGTCAGTAACGGCCGCAGTGGCAATGCGCCGCAGAGCTTGGCTGCGGCTCTCTACCTTTACGGCAGATACCCAGCACAAGCTGGCAGACGTTCCCTTCTTAGGGTACCGCACTTGTTCGGTCCCGGGGTGGAGGGTCATCTGCAAAGGATCGAGAAGTCCAACGCCACCTTGGACTCGGTCACGTCTGCCCAGAAGGACAAAGGTCGCCAGCAGCAGCGTAAGCCCTTTCGGCCTTTAGCCCCTGCAGCACGTCCAGCCCAGCAACACCAGCATCAGGGCCAGCAGGCTCGCACTTGGCACCCCAAAGCCAAGCCTGCTGCTTCCTCCAGCAGGAAGCCAGGAGGGAAAGGTCCAGGAGGCTCCTCGGCCGGTCCTTCCTCCAAGCCTGCCCAGTGACGGGTTGAGGGGTGTCGCCCAACCGTCCTCCTCCCAGGTTCCCCTCCATTGGGGGACAGCTCCGCCACTTCCTCTCCACCTGGTCGATATCACCACAGACCGCTGGGTGCTGGAGTGGTAGGAAAGGTTCTCCTCTGGAATTCGAGCAGTCCCCACCCTATCGAGCCGGCGCCGCACGGGGGGCTACGGGGTCTGCGAGCTCTCTGTCGGCTCATCGAGCCGACATTGCCCTGCTCCTCCAGAAGGAGGTGATCAGGGAGGTGGCAGATCCTCTATCAGACCTAGGGTTTGTGTCCAGGTACTTCCTGGTCCCAAAACGGACGGGGATGCTGGCGCCCCATTTTAGACGTACATGACTTGAACACGTTCCTAAGGTCTCGAACCTTCAGGATGGTCACTCTGGCTCAGATCATTCCATCCTTGGAACAAGGCGTGTGGTTCTGTTCTCTGGACTTTCAGGATGCGTTCTTTCACGTCCCAATCCGTCCATCCCACCAGCGATTCCTCAGCTTCAGAGTGGAGGGATCCCTTTACGAGTTCTGGGCCATGCCCTTTGGCCTCTCTCCAGCTCCCTGGGTCTTCACCAAATGCATGGCAGTGGTGACAGCATTCCTGCGGCACCGAAGGGTCCGGGTGTACCCTTACCTGGACGACTGGCTGATTGCAGCCTCCTCCAAGCCGGGGGTGGAGTGGTCCAGGGATCTGGCCCTCCAGGTCTGCTCTCAGATTGGCCTCCTCATCAACGAGGCCAAATCGGAACTCGTGCCAACGCAGGTGATTCAGTTCATCGGGGCAGAGCTCGACTCTTCGAGCCAGAGCATGGCTACCGGTGGACAGGACTGAGGTTCTTTCCTCCTTTGCCCAATCATTTCTGGTTGGGCAATTGCTCCCTGACCGGGACTTCCTGCGCCTCCTGGGCCTCATGGCGTCCTGCACCAGCGTGGTCCATTGGGCACGCTGGCACATGCCTCCCCCTTCAATGGGGGCTGGCCCGCCAATGGCCACAGCTCTCCGGTCCTCTGGACCAGCCAGTGATAGTGACCCAGGAGATGTGGAACACTCTCTAGTGGTGGATCGTTCCAGTTCATCTGCAGGAGGGTATCACGTTTGTCCGCCCAGAGCCGACGGTCACTCTAACGACCGACGCCTCTCTGATGGGTTGGGGTGCCCACCTGGGGGAGCTCAGAGTGCACGGCCTCTGGTCCCCTCAGGAGTCTCGATGTCACATCAATCTGCTGGAGCTTCAAGCGGTCCGACTAGCCCTCACCGCCTTCACTCCGTTTGTATGGAGTCAAGTGGTCCGGGTCCAGACGGACAACACCATGACCATGTACTACCTAAACCACAAGGGTGGGACACGCTCCTTGCCTCTGTGCAAAGAAGTTCTCCACACTTGGTCTCTCGTGAGCAGACTGGAGGCGGATCTCCTAGCCATCCATGTGGCAGGAGCCTCCAACACTCTGGCTGATGCCCTAAGCTGGATAGGTGCTGCATCTCATGAGTGGTCTCTCCTGCCGGAGGTAGTACAAGATCTATTCTCCCACTGGGGCACACCTCAGGTGGACCTGTTTGCCTCCAGGGAGAATGCGATGCTGAGGCTGTTTTATGCCCGCCCCCTCAGCAGGGCTCGCTGCAGGGGGATGCCTTCTCCAGGCCATGGACCCCGGGCCTCTTCTGTGCCTTTCCCCCATTTCCCTTGATCCACAAGGTGCTTCTCAAGGTGAGGAGGGACAAGGCGCAGGTGATTCTGGTAGCCCCAGATTGGCCCCCCCCAGTTCTGGTACCCAGATCTTCTCCGCCTCAGCTCCAGGCTCCCAAGGCGGCTTCCAACCTGCCCGGACCTGATCTCAGTCAACAGGGAGAAGGTACTCCACCCGGACCTTCAATCTCTGCACCTGATGGCCTGGTTTCTGAGCGGCTAGATTTCCAGGCCTTGGGTCTTTCCGACGAGGTCCTCAATGTTGTTGAGGCATCCTGTAAGTAGTCGACCAGAAAATGCTATGCCTTCAAATGGAAGAGATTCTCCATTTGGTGTCAGGATAAGGGGCTGGACCCTTCCTCCTGTTCCTTGGCCAGCATTCTGGACTACCTGTGGTCCCTTTCTCAGCTAGGGCTTCGGTCGACGACCCTTAAGGTGCACCTGGCAGCCATCTCTGCTTGCCGGGCATGGGCCGGGAAGCAGTTGGTGATGCAGGAGAAGGTTGTTGGGCACTTTTTCAAAGGCCTTGATCACATATCCCCTCCGGTGAGAGAACCTCCACCTCCGTGGGATCTACTGCTGGTACTGGCTAAGCTCATGGGCAAGCCATTCGAACCGATGCACAGGTGTGATATTTCTCACCTGTGGTAGATACCGCCTTCTTGGTGGCTATCCGTCCAGCCAGAAGGATGGGAGAGCTCCAGGCACTTTCCATCGAGTCTCCTTATCTAGTTTCTCCACAGGGACGAGGTTGTCCTGTGCCCCACCCAAAATTCCTTCCGAAGGTGGTGTCGGAGTTTCATCTTAACCAGGTGTTGACTCTGCCAGTGTTCTACCCCAATCACACCTCGGAGGCTGGAGTATAGCTAGGCTTCATACTTTGGACCCTAGAAGATTACTCTCTTATTACAAAGAGCGGACGGCGAGTTCAGGGAGAGGTTTGCCAGCTGTTTGTCACCTACGCTGAAGCCACACCTGGCAGACATGCAGCCACACGGACGATAGGCAGGTGAGTCACCTCCTGCATAGATCTCTGCTACAGGTTGGCGGGCATGGTGCCTCCCAAAGGGATAAGAGCTCATTCTACCCACCATAACGCTGCATCGATGGCTGCTTCCAGGGACGTCCCTATCCAGGAAATCTGCAGGGCTGCTACCTGGAAGTCAGCACACACCTTCATTACCCACTACCACATCGACATTGAGTCACACCGGGATGCTGGTTTTGGGACCTCGGTTCTCCAGTCCTTATTTCCCAAGTAGCTGGTGCATGCCTTGCCTCCCTCCTCCCGGAGAACTGCTAGAATCCGCCAGTAAGTGTGGATTGAACAACATATCCATGTCCCTAGAAATACAGATTACTCACCTGTAACAGGAGTTCTAGGAATGGTATATGTTGTTCATCCATACAACCCACCCGACCTCCCCGGCTTCGACGCACAACCTGGCTTCCAGCGGGCTAGATATGGTGTCATGGGGCAGAGCCGAGAGTTTTACCACCCGGTTGGGTGGAAGGAGCCAGCTTGAAGACCTTCCGGCAAGATTTAAAGCGGCAAGGAACCTGCCAGTAAGTGTGGATGAGCAACATATACCATTCCTAGAACTCCTGTTACAGGTGAGTAACCTGTATTTTTTCTCTCTCCTCGGTGTGAGGAGCAAGTAACGAGTTGAGCCAAACAACTGTCTCATTCATTTTATCCAGTTTTCTATAGCATACCCACGTCCCATTTCATTTTATAAGTGTAATAGAACACAGGATTTGTGGGTCATGCTGAGATAAACCATTGTTACGGGAGCTTAAAGCCAGTTATTTTCACTCATAACTGTAATTTATTCCAGCACAGTCCACTGGAGATGTCATAGAATTTTTGGGGAAAAAACATATCATGATAAATTGATTATCACAATAATTTGTAGCCTTTATTTTTAGAAAAATGGTAAAAAGTTGATGGGGCGGGGGATGGAGAATCAGTAATCTTAGTCGCCCTCGGAGAGGGACAGTCTGTTGGGCCTGGAGATATAATGTCAAGACTGTTTATCATGGTATCTCATGCTGCATGATAATCGCAATATATTTTTTCCACCATAGGTTATCTTGATTGAGATTTATCATGACATATTGTTGTATTGTGTCACCCACTACAACCCACACTATGTCGTGTGTTATTTTTTTTTCTTAGTACTTTTTACCTGTGACTCCTGATCTGCACATCACATCTGGCATCCCATTCATCTGGCCACCGTCTGGTCTGCTTCAGCCCCCAATGGAGCCCCCACTGCCAAATACCCCCGTGGTTTCCCCCCGTGGCGGGGCGGCAGAGAGTCCGCCGAAACAGGATCCAGCATCGCAGCGGTGCTCCCAAGGTTGAGCATTCCGTGGGCGACCATCAAGCAGCCATGATCGTTCACCATTTTCCTCCTCTACTAGTGGCTTGCGTGAGTCGTGCAGCCATGATGCCAAGGGGAAGCGCGCATGCATCCGCCACGCACTCCCTCGCGCACTGCCTCGTACTTGCTCCCATGGCACAGCGCCAGCAATGTCCCTCCAGCCTCCGCTAGGGTGCCAGTGCACGCCACTGAACCCCTCCCGCAGAGAGGAGAGCAAGCTCGACGCCAATCCTCTCTCCGCCTACAACCCCCACGATCGAGTCTGTTCCCCAACCCGGTCGCCGTGGAGCGAGGTGTGGCGCCCAGCGCCTCAACCTCTCAGTGCCGGCCGCCAGCTTGTCCTGTGCTGTTTCTTCCAGTGTGTGTGTTCATGAGCTCATAAACCATGAGCCTGAAAACCAGTGGATGTATGAGCTTTCAGGCCACCTCACAATGGGATTATTTAACGAGGACACAGCTTTTCTAGTGTTTGTTTTATATAGTACATTTGGTTAGTCAAAGCTCTGCTTTATTTAAACTTTTTTAGAGGTGTGAAAAACTTTCCAGCAGTGTAGGAGTTAATCCTCAATGGGCTTGGTAATGATTGCATCTGACTGAAGAAGGTTATTAGCAGTTAGTTATGTGACTTGCAGATCATATGGCAGTGGAAGGTGTGTACCATCAGCTTGTGTGCTGTGTGAGTGCTGTGTTCCTCAGTTTGTACTTTCTTCTGCATTTTGAAATGGTTTGAAAACCTCAGAAGCTATAAGACTCATGATCTTTGTTTGCTATGTTGAAAGTCCATTGTTTTTAAACTGTGTGTGTTGGGGCGTGAACCCAAACTGTTAAGTAACTCATGATGGGGCGGTACTGGACCTGGTACTTACTAACAGGGATAGTGTTGCAGACATCAAGGTGGGTCATCACTTGGGGACCAGTGGTCACCATATAGTGTGGTTCAATTATAAGGATGGCTGCAGAATTGAAACCACACAAGGGTGAAGGTCCTGGACTTAAGGCGGGATGATTTTTATAAAGATGGGTGAATGCCAGATGGATGACCTGGCAGGGGTGGAGGAACAGTGGGCAAAGCTAAAAGGGGGCATAGTGAAGGCAACAAACCTCTGCATCAAACAAGTAAGTAAAAGTGGAAAAAGACTGCTATGGTTCTCGAAAGAGGTGGCTGAAAAGGTAAAGGTTAAAAGGGTGGCATTCAGAAGATGCAAGGAGACACAGGGAGGAAAATAGGGAGGTGAATAAGGAGAAGCAGGGAAAGCAGTAAGGAAGGAGTGCAAAGGCACAGACTGAAGAGAAAGAGAGTAGCCCAAGCAGTAACAAAAAGGGGCAAGACATTCTTTAGGTATGTAAGTGAAAAGGGCGAGAGCAGGGGAGGGAGTGTAAGGTTAGAAAGGGACTGGGGGGTGCAGTGCAGGGAGGACCAGGAAAAGGCAAGCATCCTGAACAAACACTTTTGTACAGTGTTTACAGTGGGAGGAGGAAGGAGGGCCACAGAAGAGTAACAGAAGCTCTGAAAGGAGGAGGAGGTGGACATTAGTCCTTTTGAAAGGAGATGGTCCTAAAGAGACTCACTAATCAGAAAGTGGACAAAGCGATGAGACCAGAATGGGTACATTCTGGGGTACTGAGGGAGCTCAGGGAGGTACTTGCTGCAACACTGGCAGTCCTGTTTAACAGCTCACTCAAGACAGGAGTTGTTCCAGAGGACTGGAGGAGGGAACATGTAGTCCCACTTCACAAAAGTGGTAGCAGGGGGGAGGCTGATAATTACAGACCAGTTAGCCAGACATCGGTGGTGGGAAAGTTAATGGAATCACTGCTGAAGGAGAGGATAGTGGAATATTTTGAATCTAATGGGTTACAAGACCCAAGACAGCATGGATACAGGGGTGGGAGGGCATGTCGTACTAATTTGATAGTTTTCTTTGATTGGGTGACCAAGGAGTTAGATCAGGGTGGAGCAGTGGATGTGGCCTACCTAGATTTCAGTAAGGCATTCAACACCGTTCCACATAGGAGACTTGTTAAGCAATCTGGGTAGCTTATGAGTGGTGCAAAGGTGTTAAACCGAGTAAGAAATTGGTTAGAGGCTAGGTGACAGAGGATGGTGGTAAATGGAGTTCACCCTGAGGAGGGGAGGGTGACTAGCGGGGTGCCTTAGAGATCAGTGCTGGGACGGGTCCTCTTAATGTCTTTATAGGTGACAGTGCAGAGAAGCTGGAGGGAAGGTCTGCCTCTGCAGAATTCACCAAAATCTGCAATAGGGTTGATACTCGGGGTGGGGGTGGAAGGCAGAGAAGAGTCCTGAGAGAACTCGAGCAGTGGTCAAGGGTATGGCATAGGAGTTTCAATGCAAAATAGTGCAAAATAATGCACTTGGGGCACAGAAACCCAAGGGCAGAGTACAGAATGGAGGGAATGTTATTGACCACCAAGCAGGAGAGAGACTTGGGGGTAATCATACTGGATGACCTAAAAGTGGCTAGGCAGTGCAACAAGGCAGTAGGGAAAGCATAAAAGCCATGGAGATACAGGGAATACAGGGGGAGACCGAGGTACTGTTGGTCTCCCTGGAGACAGGCAATGGAGCCCTGTTGGCACTGGAGTGATCTACAGACCTCAGCACAGAGGGTGGAATTAGATAAGGTACTGGTGGAGCCATGGGAAGATGGCAGAAAGGGGAGGTGCTAATGATGGGACACTTAGGGACCAGTGATCACTATACTGTGTGGTTCAGTATAAGGACGGCTGCAGAATCGAACCACACAAGGGTGAGGGTCCTGGGCAGATTTTAAAAAGATGGGTGAATGCCTCACGGATGATCTAGCAAGGGTAGGTGACCTTGGTGGAGTGGAGGAACAGTGGGCAAAAATAAAAGGGAGCATAGCAAAGGCAACAAACCTCTGTGTCAAAAAAGTGTGCAAAAGCAAGAGGAAAAAGAAACCACTATGATTCTCGAAAGAGGTGGCTGAAAAGATCAAAGCTAAAAGTGTAGCATTCAGAAGGTATAAGGAGACTCGGAGGAGGATGGGGTGTATCAGGGAAAACAGAGGGAAGCAGGGAAAGCAGTAAGGAGTGCAAAGGCCCAAACTGAAGAGAGAATAGCCCAGGAGGTAACAAAAGGGGACAAGACATTTTTTAGACACGTAAGTGAAAAGAGGAAGATTGGGGTGGGATTGAAGGGAAGGACTGTGCAGAGGGGGACCAGGAAAAGGTAGACGTTCTGAACAAATAATTTTATTCAGTGTTCAGAGAAAGGGAGGCGCCACAAAAAAGTATCAAAAGCTTGGGAGGGAGGTGGACACTAGTCCTTTTTTGGAAGATAGAGTCCCGAAGGGACATGCTAATCTGAAGGTGGACAAAGCAATGGGGCTAGATGGGGTGCATCCAAGGGTATTGAGGGAGCCAGGGAAATACTGGCTGCACCTCTGACAGTTCTATTTAACAGCTCACTGGAAACAGGAGTGGTTCTGGAGGACTGGAGGAAAGCAGATGTGAAATGGGTAGAGTGGTATTGATGACCACCAAGCAGGAAAGAGACTTGGAGGTAATCATAACGGATGACCTAAAGGTGGCCACGCAGTGTGACAAGGCAGTGGGGAGTGCCAGTGGGAAGCTGGGGTGCATAGGGAGAGGTATTATCAGCAGAAGGAGAGAGGTGGTGCTGCCTGTATATAGATTGCTAGTAAGACCTTACTTAATGACCGGCCTGGTGGTGCTGAGGGTTGAGGCCCTGGTCGTCGGAGGTCAGCAGGGGAGAGCTCTGGGGAAGGATCCAGGCTTGCTCAGTACTGCAGCGGCCCCCATTGGAGACTAGAGGCACTGCGCACGTCAGGGCAGCAAGTAGTGGGGCAGAGCTGCGGCGGGGGTCACCAGACGCCAGTGCACGTCTCAGGGAGGGCAAAAAACACAGAAAATACCCCCGCCGATTGGGTGAGGCAACGGCGAACTCCAGTGGCCGAGGCCCACACGCCAATGCCGGCCGCATCCCCCGACTCTACTCTCTAGGGACTCCTGGCCTCTCCAAGGCGCTGGGGAGATGGGAGTCCAGGAACCCCATTCAGAAGTCGGGGTGTTGCGGTTCAGGGGCGGTCAGGAGCCGTGAGACGCAGCAAGGGAACCTGAGAGATGCCTAAGTAGTGGGTGAAGAAAATAGAGTTTGAAAAAAAAGACCTCACTTAGAATACTGTGAACAGTTCTGGAGGCCACATCTCCAGGAGGACTTAGAGTGGAAGCAGTCCAGAGGAGGGCAACTGAAATGATGCAGGGTCAGCATCAAAAGCCCTATAAGGAGAGACTAACGGAACTCAATATGTGCACCCTGGAAGAAAGGGGGATATGATAGAGACCTTTAAATACCTTAAAGGGGGGGGATAAAGTACAGGAGGGAAGTGTTTTTAAGAAAAAAGGTGCACCAGAACAAAGGGATATGCTATGAACTTGGAGGAGATGTTTCAGGAGAGATGTGAGAAGTACTTCTTCACAGAAAGAGTGGTGGATTCTTGGAACAGCCTACCAGTTGATGTAGTGGGGTGAAAATAGTGGTGGGCTCAAGAATGCATGGGATAGGCGCAAGGAGTCTTAGTGGAAAGAAATGGGGCAGGAGAAAAGAGCTGGAGATCAAGTAGGGTCTACGGTGATACTGCAGGTAGAAAAAATGGGCAGACTGGGTGGGCCAAGCGGTCCTATCTGCTGACAATTTCTGTGTTCTTTGTAGCCATTTTATGAAAATCTGTTTGATTTTAAAACCTGTTTGTGTTGGGGAGGGAACACAAACTGTTGAAAACCTTTTTCTGAATCTGGTTTTGAGGTTAAGAACTTGGTGACTTCATATTTGATAACTTAGTGTATTGACGTCACAGTTGATTAAATATAAGTGACAAGTGTGCCTTATTAGGAAATGTACATACAGCTTTTCTATGGTGGGAAATAGCTTAACCAAGCAGTGTAGAGAAAACTGGATGGGCAGCAGTGCTGCCACAGAGGGGCTCTGATTACCTCTGACCTCGAGGGAGAAGCTCAAGAGATCCAAAGTAATCGGTACCCCAAGGTGACAGCTCAGGCTGGTTGAGTATGTAGTTGCCCATACAGCATTTTTTGTAGTGTATAGTTGGGGGCAGGTTGTTCTCTGAGTTTAATTAACTCTGGATGGTTGTCTGAATTGTGACAAAAGCCACAGCCATCATAGCAGTTCATTTTCAACTGCTTGATACATGGGCTGCAGTTCTTTCCATTTAACAAAACTCGCGTGCTGTCTAGAGGGTTTCAGAATGCTATTGTACCACAGAAGGGTGCACTCACATTCCATGACCTATGAACTGTAGTATAACAGCATTTTTTTTTTTTGCTTACTATTTCTCCCCCTTGGCCCCCAGTCGGCTCCTGCTTCTGGGCATCCTCTTCTTCCGTCAGCTGTCTGTCCCACATCCGTCTCCAAATTGGGCCACCACCTTGCTACCCCACAGCTTACCACCTCCCATAGCAGGGTGGTGGGCAGCCCATCAACCCCCCACCACCAGGACCAGATCCAGTACAGGTGGCGCTGTTGGAGATGGTGCGGTAGTCGGATGGCCATCCAGCCGCACGACCTGGCTGCCATTTTTTTTCCCTTTTTCGATGTTGGTGGAGTATGCAGTGCTGACAGTGGGCATGCCATGTGTGCATCCACATGTAGCGTACCCGCTGGCTGCTCCGCCTCTGTGCCCCACTGTATTGGCCAGGTGTGCCAACACCTAGCCACCACTAGGTGTCCGGCAAATGCTGGCCTCTGTTTCCCACCCTTCCCAGGACAGAAGAACTGTCCTCTGGATGCTCAGTCATGTGAATGTATTATTCTTGGGCTTCAGCAAGGCGTTTGACTCTGTCCCCCACAATGGTCTGGTGGAGAAACTGACTGGGTTGGGAGTAGGCCCTTTGGTGGTCAGATGGATTGAAAACTGGCTAGCTGGTCACACTCAGAGAGTAGTGGTGGTCGGTGGAGCTTTTGAACCCTAGAGGGGTCGATAGTGGGGTACCGGCGGGCTTTCAGTCCTGAACCCGATCCTGTTTAATGCATACATCGGACATCAGAAGGGTATATTTATTTATTTATTTGCTTTTGTTAACCAGGTAAGCACACTAGACAACCAAGTGCCTATTTTCAGGTGCGACCCGGGAGAGTTACAAGGCATACAGGAAACAAAATACAGAGTCAAGCAAACAAAATACAGAGTCAAGGTTACAAACAGGAGCCATATAGGGTGACAAATGAGTCTCTTCGCTGATGTCTCCAAGATGGGAGCAGTAGTTGAAGGGAAGAGGGAGGTTGGTCCTGCAAGGGGACCTGGACACCCTGGAAAGCTGGGCTCACATGGAAATTAAATTTCAATATCACCAAGTCCAAGGTGTTACATCTGGGTGGGAAACCCTAAACACAGGTACACCCTGGGAGGGGAGGCACCGGAGGCCTCAACAGGGAAAAAGACCTAGGGGTCATGGTGTATGCATGTATGAATAACTGAGCAGTGCAGGAGAGTGGCTAGCAAGGCAAACAGGATGTTGGGATGCATCGTAAGGGGATCACCTCTAGGAGCAGGGAGTGATTCTGCCGCTGTACAATGGACTGGTTAGACACCTTGAGCACTGTGTACAGTACTGAGACCACCTTGAAGAGGGACATACAGCTCCTGGAGAGGTACTGAGGAGGGCAACTAGGGATGATACGAGGGCTAGTGATTTGACGATGAGGACAGACTTGAGGAGCTCTGCCTGTTTTCATTGGAGGAGAGGAGAGACAGGGGGGACATGATTGAGGTCTTCAAGTACCTCAAGGGAATAAATAGGGTAAACACGGAGGGGATATTTAGAATAAAGCAGGGAGGTATCACCAGAGGGCATGGTTTGAAGTTGGAAGGTGGAAGGGTGAGAGGGGAAAAGAGGAGGAGGTTTTTCACTGAGAGGGTTGTAGTCCCTCGGAATGCATTGCCTGGCGAGCTGGTTCAGAGCTCCACAGTGGAGGACTGCAAGAGAGGGTGGGACAGACACAGAAAGCGGATGTATCAGGTGATGGCCTGGCCAGGGGATGGATGATAGGGATTTGTGGAACACAAGGGGGGCCTCGGCACTCAACTAGGGATCTGAGGTTCGAGCAGACTCGATAGACTGTAAGGCCTAATCTGCTGGCGGTTAGTATGTTAGTCCTCTCCCACCCCAGCTGGCCCCTAACGACACGCTCGCACCGCGAACACGGGTCGCCGGCGTGGTAGGAAGTGAGGTATCGCTGCCTCAGCCCTCCACGCCACCAGACCGGCCTCACAGCAGCATTTTTGAAAGGGATGGAAAGCCATACACAACAACGCTGTACTATATACTATACATAGAACAGTGTATGGGTAACTAGCAGTGTCAGTGTCTCAGTAGGTAGCGCACTCGCCGCTGAGGATGGGAGATCAGAGGGCTGTGGGTTCAGTTCCCACATCTGGCACTTGGGTTAATATCCCAATACTGACACTGTAGTGCAGCATGAGGCGGGGTGCTGCACTTCTGAGGTGACGTCTTTCGGATGAGACGTTAAACCGAGGTCCCATCTGCCTGGATTGGTGGTAGTTCAGGTGGATGTTAAAGACCCCATGGCACTTATCGAAAAGAGTAGGGAAAATTTTTATTAACATTCAAAACCAAACCAGAAATAAAATACAATACAAACACATGGGGAGAAAGCCAAAAACAGTACATGAAAGACTTTCTTAAAATAAAAAGAGAAATATGGAAACAGTATATACTAACATACTAAAATGCCAGCAGAATAGGCCTAACGGTCTTTCGTGTCTGCTCATTTGGTCAGCCCCCACACTAGGAGCTGACCTTGCTGCCCCCCTCGCCTTCTCTGGCTTCTCCCTTCCCAGTTCCGGATATTCTCGCTGCATTGATTTTGCTTCCAGAACCCTTCCCCTGTACCTGTCCCAACCCCTCTTGAACCCCTCCACTGTCTCTGCCTCCACCAGCCCCTTAGGCAGCGCATTCCATGGCTCCACCACCCTCTCAGTGAAGTAGCACCTCCTCCTTTCTCGCCTGAATCTTCCCCCTCCAGCTTCCACCCATGCCCTCTAGTGGCCCCCTCCTCCTTCCTTCGAAGCACCCTCACTGTTCCTCCCCTATTTACCCCCTTCATGTATCTGAAGACCTCTATCATGTCCTCCCGGTCCCTTCTCTCTTCCAATGTGTACATATTTAGCTCTTCAAGACTCTCCTCATAGGTCTGTCCCCCAAGCCCCAAATCATTTTGGTTGCCCTCCTCTGGACCTTCTCCAGGAGTTTAATGTCCCTCTTTAAGTGTGGGCTCCAAAACTGCACGCAGTACTCTAGGTGCTGCCTCACCAAGCAGTTATACAGAGGGAATATCGCTTCCCTCTTTCTGGAGGTGATCCCCCTAGCGATGCATCCCAGCATCCTGTTGGCCTTGGCTGCTGCCCTCCTACAAGTCTCCAAGTTGTTCATCTTGTCATCCACCACCACCCCCAGGTCCCTCTCAGCCATTGAGACTTGTAGCACTTCCTCCCCCAGGGTGTACACTTGGCCCAGGTTTCTGGCCCCCAGGTGCAGTACCTTGCATTTCCCTGCATTGAACCTCAGCTTCCACTTTCTAGACCATCTTTCCAGAGCCTCCAGGTCCCCCTGTAGGGCCACCCTCCCCTCCTCCCCATCCACCACCACCCCCAGTTTTGAGTCATCCGAAAAGAGACTCATCTCACTCCTGATACCTGTCCTTATGTCAGAGACATAGGTGTTGAACAGGAGGCACCCAAGGACTGATCCCTGTGGGACCCCACTAATGACCCTCCTTGGGGATGAGACTATCCCGCCAACTACGACCCTCTGGGTCCGGTCCTGGGGAGCCAATTGCCTATCCATCTGATTATCTGCTTCCCCACCGCCATTTCTCCCAGCTTATCCAACAGGCCCACATGAGGAACAGAGTCAAATGCCTTGCTGAAGTCTAGAAAGAGGACATCCACTGGTCTACCCAGGTCCAAGGCACTCGTCACCCAGTCATAGAACTCCACAAGGTTTGTCTGACACGATTTCCCCAGGATGAATCCATGCTGTCTATTGTCCAGGCACCCTGACTTTTCCAGGTCCCCCCCAGCCTCTCCTTGACAATGCCCTCCATCACCTTGCCCACCACCGATGTCAGGGTGACAGGCCTGTAGTTCCCTGCCACCTCCCTTGATCCCCCCTTGTGGATAGGCACTGTATGCGCCACCTTCCAGTTCTGGGGCACCCACCCTGTCCTCAGAGAGATGGTGAAAAGCTCCACCAGGGGTTTCGCCAGGACATCCGCAAGTTCCTTCAGCACTCTGGGATGTAATTTATCCAGCCCCAGTGCTTTCTCCGTCTTAAGGGACCTGAGGGCTTCCCTCACTCTCTCTGCTGTGATTTCCACTTCCGCTACCTCTTCTCCCTGCTTAGCCTTCCCCCTCCTGCCAGTGATGCCTCCCCCTCTCCCCAGACCCGCTGATCGGTAAGGGACCCCTCCTCAGTATCACTGTCTCCTCCCATGTATGATGCAGCACCCCCATTTTCCTTGGTGAAAACTGAGGTGAAGTACTCATTTAGTACCTCAGCCTGCTCCCCCGGGTCTTGTGCCCATCTCTCCCATTTTAATCCTGCTAATCTGCCCCTTCACCCTTCATTTTTCCCCAATGTATCTAAAGAACCCCTTGTTCCCTCTCCTAATTTCCCTGGCCAGGTTCTGCTCCTTCCTTGCCTTAGCCGCCTCACCACCCTCTAGTGGCCCTTCTAGCCATCGGCCTGCATTCCCTTGGTCC
Organism: Neoceratodus forsteri; assembly: GCA_016271365.2. Taxonomy (NCBI): domain Eukaryota; kingdom Metazoa; phylum Chordata; order Ceratodontiformes; family Ceratodontidae; genus Neoceratodus; species Neoceratodus forsteri. The sequence continues at coordinate 579,281,290 of CM028138.1, forward strand.
TTTCACTCCTTGAGCACTTGAATTGCCTATAGGCTGCCTTTTTCCCTGCACCACCTCCTGGACCTCCCTGGTCCACCAGCAGGTTTTTCGGCCCTACACGATTTTCGCTTTATTCTTGCACAGGTGCTGGTAGCATCCTGCACCCCTCTCCTGATGATTTCCCACCTACTATCAGTGTCCATGTCTGACCCAATCCCATCCAAGTGCTCCTTAAGGATCCTTCCCATTTCCTTAAAATCCGCCCCCCTGAAGTCAGTTACCTCAGTCTTTGTGCAGCCTTCTACCCCTCCTAGATCCAAGCAGAACCAGACCGTGGCACAGAGCAGTGAACTCTTATTGAATGGTAAAAACCTATCCCACCCAATCAGTTCCTTTCCAGAGGTGGGCACAAAACTGAGCTCCCCAACGAGTACTTTCAGTTTGATACACTGCATCCAATTCTGCTTGAACATTAAAGAGAATATCATTAATGGTGACTGTGTGGGTTTGTAAAACCCTCTGACACCTTATGTGCCAGACTGCCCATTTCAAGCATGCTAAAATAATAAAAACAGTACTTTTGTGCCAACAGTTCCAATGTGCAGGCATTTGACCATACACTAAAATGTCATGGGTCATAGTTGCAAACCTGGTGGTATTCCAAAAGGCATCCAAAGCTAACCAAAACCTTGTATAAAAGCAGTCAAAGAAAAGATGTTGCATAGATTGTCTTGTCATGACAATCTGCAAAATCGCATAAACGTCCTGTAATTGTTTATGCTTATGATTCCCTGAATATTCAATTTGTCATGCCCACACATCCACATTGTATCTTGCATTTTTATGGTATCCTAACATACAGCATACTTCTAAGTAGAGAGAAATATCAACCGAAGGAGAAACATTAAAAACTGGATCTCTTCTGGTAGCATCTCTCAACTATCTTTCTATAATATTGCTTTCAGGACGCCTAGAATAACCCGCATTAACTCCAACTTCCACATCCTAATGTATTTTAAACTGATCTGTATTGGCAATGGAAACTGAAGTTCATCTCTATGCCATTTGCCCTCCCCAAGCCATAAGGAAACCTTAAGCCCAAAGGACATAACTGTGGGGCCCACCCCCGACTTTCCCAACAAAAGGGGTAAGATTTTAGTGGAAAAAAAAAATTCCCAAAGGCCGGCGGTGGCGCTGAGAGCTGAAGTGCTGGACACCTTACCTCGCACCACGCCGCACCCGTGTTTGGGAACTGACATGGGCGCTGGGGATTGGCAGGAGGAGAAGGATCGAGCGCCCTAGGACTGCTCTCCTTCTCCAGGGAGGAGGACTGCAGGGCTCGGCGATTGCCTGCCTTTCCAGCGGAAGCTGGAGGTGGCACGCAGCACTGAATGGGGCGAGAGTGGCAGGCGCTACAGGACGCTGCACGGGAGCGTGCAAGCACTGCTACTGCTGGCGCTGCTGTACGCCTCACCTTGAGGGGGAACAGAGTAAACACAGAAAGTATGGAGTCCTCTTCGAATGATGATGGTCCCCATCTGTGAAGGCCTGGAAGGCACCTCCCCGAACGCTCATCCGGTCCGGTGGGTTGAATCGCTCCCCACCCCCTGCCACGAAGGGTAAGTCGTGGGGTTATGGGGAGGGAGTCTCATACCTGGCGCCTACACAGGAGGGCATCAGATGCTGGCAGAGGACTCCAGGGGAGGAAATAAAAAAAAAAAGTATATGCAAAAAAAAAAAAAATTCCCAAAAAGGAAAACCAAAGGCGGAGCCATAGTTAACCCACCATCCTTCCAAGCTCGATAGGTATGGCTTCTCTTCACTGGATTCAGTCGACTTCAAAGTAAAGAAAAAATAAAGTGGAAAACGTGAAAGATACAAAACCATGGAAGTATATAGGACTTTAACAAAAACTCTCTTCTTCCTCGTCATTCTCCACAGTTTCCACTTTTGAATTTTCATTTATACAATCGTATGCATTTATGCAGTATCCCAATTGCTTTGTGCTACTGCTTGTGATCCCCAAAAAATTCCCAACACTTTTATCTTATCCGATTGTATTGGTATAGCAAATTCTGCATCACTCTGTGCCTTCCCCAATACCAGACCTTGACTTTTGGCTGTATTGATATTAATACCAGTGACCGACCGGTGTTGTGCAAACACCTGGAGGGCCTTCCTGCCTGAAAAAAGATCCTGTACCAGTAGGGTACAATCATCTGCATGTGTAGTTTTACCATAGTACTCCCCAAATGATGTTGAATTGGGGAAATTTGAGCATGTGCAATAATGCATCACAGCAAGGGATCCAGACCAAAAACATACAACAAAGGGCTGAGGGGACACCCCTGCCTTACCCCATTGTTTAGAGACATAGGAATACCAAAATGACCATTAATCAAGGGCTGTACTGTAGCCTCAGTGTATAATAAATTAATTAAAGCTATAAAACCAGTTGGAATACCAAAGGAAGCAAGGCAAACCCAAAGATAGTTATGTTTTAAAGTGTCAAAAGCTGTTTTTTGGTTCACCGAAAAGAGATATCCATCCAAATGAATTTGTATCCCTTGTTGTACAGTTCGTCTAATTACAAGAAGGTTCTGAGTGATATTCCTCCCAGGCACGGCACATGTCTGTGCTTCACATATGACCTCTTTTGCTGCTGTCGCCAGGCGGACAGTCAGGATGTTTGCGAGCAGCTTATAATCTGATGTCAAAAGGCTCAAAGGCCTCCAGTTATGGATGTCTGTGCTGTCACCCTTTTATACAAAAGAACATAATCCCATCTGACATACTACATCCCAGCTGATGTTCTGTCACAACCGCCTGAAAACTGCTGTTAAATCAGAGCGAGCTGGTCACAAAAATTTTATAAAATTCATTTGTGATCCCGTCACTACCAGTGAAGTATTCTGTGAAAGACTCTGTATTGCCGTCTCTACTTCCAATTCAGTAATGGGTGAATCCAGCTGGGCTACAACAGTCGAGGATATCCTGGGTAATTCAGTCGTTCCCAGAAGATTATCAGGATCTCTGTCTCCACCAAACTGAAATCTTTCTGTAATATATTGCTGTACAACCCGCAGCATGGAGGGAAGATCCTTCACTAGATTCCCATCAGAATCCTTTAAAGCTGTCATTACTCTCTTTTCCACCTTGTCAGTCTGTATATCAAAGGGATTTACCTCCTTTCTTGTCCCCTGGGTAGTGAATTTCTGATGGAAAGCCATGTGTTTTTCTTGGTCCTGATGATATGCATACATTTGTTGTTTAACCTCCGAAATTTTATGTGAGCAGTCCACCCCTGCTTCAGTCACTAAAGTTACTAATTTAAGAAACTTGGCCCGTAGTCCCAAATAAACCAAGTATTTTTCTTTTGCTTCCCTCGTAGAGAGCTTAATGAGCAGCTCCTTCAGGTCAAGTTTTGTGTCCTCCCACCATTCCACAAGACTAGTATATAGAAACCGAATTTCATGCCTTATTTCTAACAGTACCCTGATGTCATGTTGAAACAAATCAGACTGTAACAAGGAGGAGTTCAGTTTCCAGTAACCCCTACCAATAGTCGTTGCCTGTGTTACACCTAATGAAATTCCTACAGCAAAGTGGTCAGAAGTCTCAAACGGGACCACTCTCGCAGAAACCTCCTCCGTTCTCCTGGATAAAAACCAGAAATCAATTCTGGTATAAAGTTTTCCCTTGTAGTATGTATGAGTCAGTGTGACAGCCAAAATATCATACACATCTCCAAGGTTATTTCTTTTTAAAATGTCATGCAACAAATTCGTGTCACAATATGTTTTCCCTGGTTTTCTACCCCAGCCTCTGTCAGAGAGCCTGCAGTTAAAATTCTCCACCCCAAAGCATCACCTTAGAGGAGTTTAAGGGGGCTCAATACGCCACAAAAGAGACGCCCTCTCTGCCTTATTTTGGAGGAATAAAGGTTTATTAACCGATAAGTCAACCCATTCATTACCACATCCATCACCAGTGCTCTATCTGGAAGAACATCCAGAACCCTCAAAGTTTGAAAATCTATCCCTCGAAACAGGATACTGAGGCCTGAACACTCCTCCTCACCCACCAACCAAACCGAAGGTTCTCATCGCCAATCCACCCTGGCTTGATCCATGTGTGTGTGTGAGTGTGTGTATATTCTGGTATCCTGTAAAAAAAAAAAAAAAATTATATTGCCTTGTTCCATAGCCAGTTTTGAGAAAGTGACCAGACGTTTTTCCCTTGCATGAATGCTGTTCACATTCAAAGTTAAGAGGTGTATGGGCAACATGAAATAGAAAAAAACCCCAACATTTCAAAAATCAATCGCAGTCAATCAAATCATTTCCATTTTTTCCGTTTCTTTGTCTTAGTTTTCTCGACAGGTGCTATGTCTCCCTCTCCCTCTCCCTCCTGGTGAGAGGAGACTTCTGAACCACCCTCTGAATGTATGGATTCAGTATCCATAAGTGTATCACAGGAATTCTGGGTGGGCACAGGGTCTTGTTCTGGGCCTTTAGTAGTAGGAGTCAGAATCTGTACTTGAGAACGTGAACGAGTCACTCTCTGAAACGGAATTTCATCCATAGGTGCTGGGGGGGGGATCACTGGGGCCTCTGCCGGAACTAGCAGTGGGCCGACCTCTGCCCCGTGGAAAGGTGTGTAGATTCTACCGAAGACATGGGAAGAAAAGAGGTGCCTACTGAAGCGACATCAGAGGGGAGAACCACCCCTGGAGTTGACCCAGCACTCAAAGGCTGTGGTGCAGTCCTCGAGGAGGAGCTCTTCTGTACCTCTTTTGCAGGAACAGCAATGGATCGGGACTGGGAAAGGGCCTTTGGAGCCGAGAGTTTGTAACATTAATTCCTTCATTTACATACACTTCTTCTGCACAGTTGCCACATACACATCATGCTCTGCTCTTACAGCAGTGGCCAAGCTATTGTGGGAAGCCCAGGGACAGGCATGGAAGGTGTGACCTGTGTCATCACACAGATTACATTTAACTGGGCTGGGACAGGGAATGCTAACATGGCCCAAATCCCCACAAGACCCACATTTCAGCTTTTGCAAAATTGCTCACATGACCAATGTCACCACACCAGTAACATGCCTGGGGCTGTCCTGCATAAAACAACACTCCCTATCACGCCTCAGAAAAGAAACAGTTTGGCAAATGCTTAATTACTCCATTCTCCTGTTTCAAAGTAACCTTATACTGCCAGCCACCTGTCCATAAGTGTTCATCATCAGGTATAGGTTCATGAGTGCCTGTGATAGTACAGTGTTGTTTCAGCCAGCAGGTAATGTCTGCCACATTCACCCCTTCATTCCGAACCAAAACAGTTATTCTTTTAAAAGCAGGTTTCGTCAAGGGATAGCAACAACAAGGTCTCCATAAGGCAGTGTTTTAAGTAACAGATATGGTTTCCAAAACCGCTGTAGCCCAGTTGGATGCTTAAAGCTGATGTCAAAGCTAGTATCTCCCCCGAATTTCTCTCTGTGGAGGATGCCAGTCTGCATTTGGCGGCCCTATCAGAGGCTAGGTTACACTGCATCAACACTGTAGATGAGTGGAGATGGGGCACATTCCTGAAACAGCGCTGTGGACAATCTGCCTCCATCCTGAGGAGTCTGCATGCCTTCTCTGGCGGGACTTACTTGTCTGCTGCTGTACAGGAATGCATCATTTAAATAACAGACATTAGGTGGGTTGTCATTATGTGTGTTGCTGCAAGCTGTCCATGACATGATGCTGTGCATTACTGTACAACCTGGCATAAAGGTAGACACACTAGCACAGTAAAGTTTCTCTGAATCGGTATTTATTAAAGAGTTGTTATGATCATGGTATTCTTCCCAGAAGAAATAAACCTTAGCTCACTGATATGACATATCAATATCCTAATCTTGCTCTTGACTTAGACAATGTATAAATAATGTCTGTCATGGGTTACAACTTATATACTAAGAGTAAATCAGGTTTAAGGTTTGTAATTTTATTTGTTGTCTACATCCACCATGCTGCAGTATGTCACCAGTTACATCCTAGTATTCTAACTTCCTTCCAGTGTGAGTTCCTCTTTCTCTCATCCTTGTTACATGTTTGTTTGTTTCATTCAGGTCACCGTACTATGCGTGTTTTTCAAGCAGTACCTGACTGGCGTCCATGTTACGATTCTCTTTTCATGTTCCCATTGTCTTGCTCTGGTTGCTATAATATATGTTTGTTTTACACAGCAATGCAGTACCTATGAAGACGATTTTGATATGCAGACACTCTTCCGGCATTGGGCTGAGCATCTTGACACGATCAGTGACCAGTCCTGACCTTTGACAATTGTCTGTACATTTGGATCAGGCGAGGTGTATTGGGGTCAGTTTATATTGTTATGAGGAGTGGAAGGAGACTGTCCAGACATCATCATTATCATAGGAGCAGCGATTTGGGGTGGATACATCAGTCCACTTGTGCGTAAGATGAAGTGACATCAATGAACTCAAGCACCATGATGAGACAACCATCTGGTCACGCATATCAGCGGTGCAATGGTGTGGTTCGACATTGGGGTGATGGACAAGGCGAGATGAAGATCAACATAAGATGCTCCCATTTTTGAAAGATTGCGCGGGCGTGGTCAAGCACAACAACATTGGATTTGCAGACTGTACTGGCAGATGAGTCCACCGACTGTCTGGGATGTGACATTTCATCAGGGACCTGCGATGGCTATAGCTTTTCCTATGAGGTATGCCAAATATATAGTACAAATAGTCTTTGTGCCTCATTTAATTTTATGCTCATAATTACAAATGGCTTTAAACCCAACGGATTGCAGAATTTAATGAAGGTGAGACTGTAGCGTGAGCATGGTGTAGTATTAATATAGTATGGAATGAAGATTGGTATTGGTAGTTAAGTATATTCATCTTGCAGGAAATGGTCATTGCTTCAATGATGGAGCAATGGAATTATGGAGTATAGTGAGTAAAAATGTTCTTGTATATGATGAAATATAAACAAATGCACTGTGTATTGTAATTGTCATGGTAGCTATCTAATTTCGTTTTGTCAACAGGATGAAATCCATCAAGAAGATACAGAAATATTGTACATGATTTTGATTCGTAATTGAGTTGGGCCCGTGTGTAGGACCATGTCCGATCTTTCCTATACACAGTTATGCGGGATGATCGTGAAATTACGCTGCCCATAGACTCTGGCATAGCCTCTCTTTCATTCCGTTGAGCAGGATGAACATCATCAAGATGCAGAAATATTGTGGCCATGATTTTATTTGTGTCGTGAGTTGGGCCGGTGTGCGAAGACCACGTCCGATCTTTTTCTCTACACACAGTTAATACCGTTCGATCATGAGTTTACACCATCCATAGACTTGACAGTTTCCAATTCCTTCTGTGGCGATTCTCTGTCTCTCATTGCATTTTCTTGTTTCCTCTGCATCCATTCATTTCACTGCATGTCCTCTGTCTGTCCATGCATGTAATCTGGTGTGGATTCTTGTAATCATTGCATATTGTCTTGATCATGTCTTCGTCCTCATCCAACCATATGTGGTTATTACTAATAATATTTATGATTGATATTATGTCCCTACGTGTAGCGCGCTCTTTTTTTCTATTACTATGCAGAAAGAACTGGAAGGGGCAGGATCGTTGTGTTCAGGACATTGCTTCTGCTGTTTTCTACAGGGTTTGTGTATATTACTTGTAGTTAGTTCTTTCTTTTTGCTTCTAAGGGGCTAGTAGGGTTGTTCTGGGTTCCTGATGTTTGTAACTGATTTAGTGGCTGTAGTGGGGCTCTTTTGTGGTGTTCACTTTGTGGGCTGTACTGGTAGAGCCTATTTCTTCTGAGTTGAAACCGTTTGTGGGATTTGTTGGAGATGGTTATTTAGTTGAGACCTATATTAATTTCAAGCTAGTTTGATTTGGTGTTAGTGAAGCTGATTAGGTTGAGACCTGTTTCCTGGCAGCAAACATAGTTTGGGGGTTGACGAATTTTGATTACTTCTGTTGATTCATTAGCTGTAAAGGTTAGTCATAGTGGGGAGGGGTGCATGGTTGGCTGGTCTCACCCAGCCAATTGAGGAGCAGGCTGAATCAGGTTGAGGTGCTAGCTGCTTGTCTTCTCAGAAAGAACTGGCAGGTAGATCAGTTGTGTTCCAGACAGTAGCTGCTGTTGTTTGCCAGGGTTCTGTGGATATTGCTGGTAGGTTAGTTTTTTCTTTCTTGCTTCTAAGGGCTAGTAGGGTATGGGGGATCCTGGATTTTGTAAACTGATTTAGTGGCTGTAGTGGGGCTCTTTGTGGATGTTTCACTTTGTAACAGGCTGTACTGGTAGAGCTATTTCTTCTGAGTTAAAACCTGTTCTTGGTTTGTTGAGATGGTTTTTGCTGGGGCTTGAGGGGAGACACAGGGCTGATACACTCTCTTGTCAGTTCTGCAAGACCTGCCTCCCAGAGTCTGCAATTTATAGGAGACCTGCCTGCAATGGAGGAAAAGGCTGGTTGCAGCTCATGTATTCTAGCCACTGGGGTTGGATTTAAAGGCGGAGAGAGGAGCTTAGGAGTTGTTCATTTTCCTTACATGTATGTGTTGTACTGCACCTAGTGGAGTTACTGGTGTGTTGTGGGACTGTCTCAGGATTGGTTGACCTGATTAGGCGGTAGGGTTGTCTTGAATAGGAAGTTGGTGGCTCACCCAAGGAAAACTGTTGAGCGGGTGGAACCCACAATTAGGGCCTGCATCTTGGGAGGTGGTGGGGTGCACAGGTTGTGGAGCAGCCATGATACTGGACTGGGCTTGAGTTTGGTGGTTGCCTAGGTGTGTACTAGCTGGCACAGCTTAGGAGGAGTCGTGGATGAGGAGAAAGCTGGGAAGGGGTGGTATGGTTGGGAAGGGCTGAAATTCTACAGGGTTGCACCAAGCACTGGGGGCGGGGTAGGAAAGGAGGCAGGAGATACCTGGGGTCCTATGGGGACTCTGGCAGAGGGAAACGTATGCCCTACCAGGAAGCAGGCAGGTAACTGGGGACCTCCTAGGGGGGGGAAGGACAGCCTCAGGGAGTAGGCGATAGTAGTGTTGACAGAAGGAAGGCAGGGAGGGATCAGACCTTATATTTAGTAACCGCCTATTCTCTTCTGCTCAAGGATGGGGATGTAGCCACTGCAGGTGGTTAGAGACTGAAGGTGTGGGGTGGGGGCAGGAGGCAGGGGCTGATAGCAGGAAGCATGGGGACCTGGAATGCAGGAGAATGGGGGAGCAGTAAATGGGGGAGGAGGGAGAAGGCGCAGGAGAGGGGCAGTTGGGAGGAAGGTAAGGACCAGAAGTACAAGGATGATTCAGTTAAAGAGCTGAGGGGTTAGGCTAGGGGAGCACGATGAGACAAGGAGGAACTAAATGGAGACAGGAAGGAAGGGAGGATGGTTTTGTGGCTAGTTTAGCAGATGGGGAAGAAGGAACCAGCTACAGCAGTGAGGGGGAAATTAACAAGGCACAGAAGGATAAAATTCAGAGGAGGAGGAGAGGTACAGGATTGAGGGGAGGGAGTACAATGGCAAATAAGGAACGGGTGGCATGTGGCAACCCAGATAGGGGGAGAAGGTTTACTTTCAGCTGGTGGAGGGGCCGTAGAAAGGATGAGGACATGGAAGGTGAAATGGAGTGACGCGAGAGGTCAGGTGCCCTGCTGGGGGACTATGATCAGGGCATCAAAATGGGGATAGGGAGGGAGCAGTCTGGTCAGTTAGAACAAGATGTCCCTGGACCAACGGTGCACAGTGGCCAAGCACCCAGGTACATATCAGCCACAAAGACTCGGGGTCTCCCAGACACTGGTCCACCTATGGGCACAAATGACATTGCTGAGGGAAGAAGCGAAAGCCAGAGATACAGGCAAGATTCAGGGAGCCGCCAGGTCTGTCATGACATAGGATGCACAGTTTCCTCTCAGAAATCTGCCAATGCCAAGGGCTAGTGGTGGAAACACAAAATAAAAAATTAGGGAGATAAACCAGTGGCTCAGGGATGGCGTGAGGCCAGAGGGTATAGGGTTGATGGGGATTGGGGAGACCTGGGAGGATAAGGAGCTGTATGCTAGAGATAGACTACATCCAATTTGGAGGAGGGAACTATGTTGAAAATTGAGGAGTTCATTGGTGAAAAGTGGGGTTTAAACTTGTGAAGGGGGTGGGATGGGAGAAAAGGCACGAAGGGGATGCCGATAAAGGAGGACTTGTCTCCACCTCTGGGACGAGGAGGATTGCAGGAAAAGACCAACTGGCAAGTGCAGACCAGGAGAAAACAGAATCCCCAAGGAACACGCAGTAGGGGAATCGAAACTATGGAAAGGTGGAAGGTAAGTGCTAAATGCCAGAGCTTGGGCACAAAATGCCTGAGCTCCAGGCGATGTTAACTGAGGGAGCAGTGGATGGCAGCGTCACTGAGACTTGGGCCACTGCAAGACATGACTGGGACCTGAACCTGGAGGTTACACCATGTTCAGGAAGGACAGGGGGAGGGAAGGGAGGAGGGTAGCAATGATAGTAAAAACTGCATTGGCATAGGGGAGTTGAGGAGGCGGAGGGAACCGTGAGGCGATTTGGGTCACCTTGATAACAAGGGGGCAAGAGAGTAAAATAGGAGTGGTGTATAGACCCCTGCCCTGGGGGAGGAGCTGGAGGACAGTCTGGTGGCAGATGTTGGGAGACACTGCAGACTGGGCAGAGGAAAGGTGGTGGTGTTAGGGACTTAAACTGCCAGGAACAGACTGGGAGACTATGACATTCTCTGTGACCAGGAACAGAGGTTGTTGGATGTCTTTCAAGACAGCGTTCCTAACTCAGCAGGTGAGGGAACCCACCAGGAGAGCCTGAGTACTGGATGGTCCCTGGCAGACTGGTAGCCCAGATTGGGGTCTGGAGGTAAGGGATCCCATTGGCGGGAGTGACCATGCCACGGTCTGGTTCTGCCTGGACCTAGGAGGGGTAGAAGGCTGACAAAGATGAAGTAACCAACTTCAGGGGTGGATTTTAAGGAAATGGGAAGGATCCTTAAGGAGCATTTGGATGGGATTGGGTCAGACATGGACGCTGATAGTAGGTGGGAAAGCATCAGGAGAGGTGCAGGATGCTACCAACACCTGTGCAAGAGTAAGGCGAAATGCGGTGGGGCCAAAAACCTGTTGGTGGACCAGGGAGGTCCAGGAGGTGGTGGGAAAGAAAGCAGCCTATAAGAATTCAAGTGCTCAAGGGTGAAAGGGATCCGAGGGAGTATGAGCTGTTGGCTAGAAGGGCCGCTAGAGTGGTGAGGGTGGCTAAGGCAAGGAAGGAGCAGAACCTGGCCAGGGAAATTAGGAGAGGAAAAGGGTTCTTTAGATACATTGGGGAAAGACGAAGGGTGAAGGGCAGATTAGCAGGATTAAATCAGAGGAGAGATGGGCACAAGACCCAGAGGAGCAGGCTGAGGTACTAAATGAGTACTTCACCTCAGTTTTCACCAGGGAAAATGGGGATGCTGCATCACACATGGAGGAGACAGAGATAATGAGGAGGGGGGCCTCTACCAATCGGCAGGTCTGGGGAGGGGGGCATCACTGGCAGGTGGGGGAGGGCTAAGCGGGAGAAGAGGTACTGGAAGTGGAAACACAGCAGAGAGAGTGAGGGAAGCCCTCAGCTCTTAAGACGGAGAAAGCACCGGGCCGGATAAATTACATCCTAGAGTGCTGAAGGAACTTGCAGATGTCATGGTGAAACCCTGGCAGAGCTTTCACCACTCTCTGAGGACAGGTGGTGCCCCAGACTGGAAGGTGGCGATGTAGCCTATCCACAAGGGGACTCAAGGAGCTGGCAGGGAACTACAGGCCTGTCAGCCTGACATCAGTGGTGGGCAAGGTGATGGAGGGCATTGTCAAGGAGAGCTGAGGGGGCCCTGATAAGTCAGGTGCCTGGACTGATGGGCAGCATGGATTCATCCCGGGGAAATCGTGTCAGACAAACCTGGTGGAGTTCTATGACTGGGTGACAAGTGCTTGGACCTGGTAGACCAGTGAATGTCCTCTTTCTGGACTTCAGCAAGGCATTTGACTCTGTTCCTCACGCAGCCTGTTGGATAAACTAGAGAAATGGGGTGGAAACCAGATGATCCGATGGATAGGCAATTGGTTTCAGGACCGGACCCAGAGGGTCGAGTTGGTGGGATAATCTCTTCCCAAGGAGGGTCATTAGTGGGGTCCCACAGGGATCAGTCCTTGGGCCCTTCTGTTCAACGCCTACGATCTGACATAAGGACAGGAATCAGGAGGAGATGAGTCTCTTTTGCAGATGACTCGAAACTGGGGGCAGTGGTGGATGGGAGGAGGAGGTGGCCCTGCAGGGGACCTGGAGGCTCTGGAAAGATGGTCCAGAAAGTGGAAGCTGAGGTTTAATGCAGGGAAATGCAAGGTACTCCACCTGGGGCCAGAAACCCAGGCCAAGTGTACACCTGGGGAATACTACAAGTCTCCAGTGGCTGAGAGGGACCTGGGGTGGTGGTGGATGTCAAGATGAACAACTCTGAGACTTGCAGGAGGGCAGCAGCCAAGGCCAACAGGATGCTGGGATGTATCACTGGGATCACCTCCAGAAGGAAGGAAGTGATACTCCTCTGTATAACTGCTTTGGTGAGGCCCACCTGGAGTACTGCGTGCAGTTTTGGAGGCCACACTTAAAGAGGGACATTAACCTCCTGGAGAGGGTCCAGAGGAGGGCAACCAAAATGATTTGGGGCTTGGGGACAGGACCTATGAGGAGAGGCTCAAGAGCTAAATATGTACACTTTGGAAGAGAGAAGGGACCGGGGACATGATAGAGGCTCTTCAGGTACATGAAGAGGGTAAATAGGGAGGAACAGTGGGGTGCTTCAAAGGAAGGAGGAAGGGGCCACTAGAGGGCATGGGTGGAAGCTGAGGGGGAAGATTCAGGGGAAAGGAGGAGGTGCTACTTCACTGAGAGGGTGGTAGAGCCATGGAATGCACTACCTAGGGGGCTGGTGGAGGCAGAGACAGTGGAGGGGTTCAAGAGTGGTGGGACAGGTACAGGGAAGGTTCAGGAAGCAAAATCCAATGCAGCAAGAATATCCGGAACTGGAAGGGGAGAAGCCAGAGAAGGCGAGGGGGACAGCAAGGTCAGCACCCAGGGTGGGGGCTGACCAAACGAGCAGACACGAAAGACCATTAGGCCTATTCTGCTGGCATTTTAGTATGTTAGTATGTATGTTAGTATGCAAATGTCAGATAGGATACCAGTAATTTATTCTTGCAAGAGGTACATTCATGGGATTTTTTTACTGCAATGTACAGATAAGTTACACTAAATATTGTCCATCTGCATTCCATAGAAATTCTACCTGTTGCTTTGGAATTCTCGCTGTGACCAGCCAATCAAATCACAATATAACATCATGCCTGCCAAGAAACAGAAGACACGCTCCAAACCACTAGGATTGGGAGTATATGCAGAATCAGCTGGCATACATGAAGAAGACTTGATACATAACACCTTACCTGTAATTGTGAACCCAAAGAATGGTTTGATTCTGGATATATATCGGTATGTGCTGAACAAGAAGAGAGTCAACAAGCCACTTGGCACAGATATTTGGGTTCCGTGGATTAAACAAATTACGGATAACAGTGTCATCGCTGATGAGGATGTATTGAAAAACATAGAGGCACTGCACAATAAGAGATGAACTACGTAGACTTCGGAAGGATAAAGAAGAATTCTTTGGATGAGGCGGATTTCTATTTTGCTTGTGACTTGCACACAGAAGAGAATGAAGATACCAGAGGAAGTACACACAACTGGCGTTCAAAATAGTGAAAACCACAGGAACGAAGACCAAGCTAGCAGTAGCAGCTCAACACTCAGACACGTATGTTTGACGGCTGCACAAAAAAATGAAAATGTGCGACAGCATCAAATAAATAAACAAGGTACTTACTCAAAGAAGCTGAAGACAATGACGAGAAAGTACAGAGAGAAGTTGCAGTCACAGAAAACAAAGTACCATCCAAGAAATGTCCACGAGAGAGAGCAAAGAAAGAATCAAAAGATAGCTGAACTGACACAAAAGATCAAGGAACTAGAAAATGATAAACAACAGTTACAAGAATCTGTATGTGTTCTACAACGAAAGCTGCGGAAGGCTAGAAAGATGAAGAGCTACTGGAAAACTACAATGAAGAAGACTACTAAGAATCTCTTCAAGGAAAATGAGGTTGAAGAAATCATAGATGAAAACTCCACTCTTCGTGAACAAATTGATAATTTAAAAGAACAGATTGATCGGATCCATTCTGACACCCCAACCAGGATAGACACTATTGTTGAAGGAGTATTTACAGTGGATGTCAGAATTTGTGTTTTGGAGCTAGTATCACTTGAACTGGTTACGGATAAAGTCGATAAGGTAATTGCATCGGTTGGAAAACACATCTTCAAATATGAGTTTGCAGAAAGGGACCTTCCACATAGGCAAACTGTAGTTAATGTCACAGATGAAGGACAGTTTCTCGTGAAGTCAATGTATGCTGAAAAACTGGAGAAAGCGGATCACTGGAGACTTCATAAAGATGGCACCTCTAGGAAAAAACAAAATACTAGGCAATACCATCACTTTGGACACCGGAAGGAGTTTACCTCTTGGATTCCGATGCGTCGCTGGTGAAACTGCGGAAACCATCACGGAAACTTTGAAAGTGGAACTAAGAGAGATATCAGATTGCGGAGAGATCATGATCAATACCATCATAAGAAAATTAACATACATCATGACGGATAGAGCTGCTAATGAAAAACTATCAAACCAGCCGTTACAAATCTGGAGACACGAAATGCTACAGGAATGTGGAGATGAATCGCAATGCCAAGTTCTACACATTCATTCCACTGCATGGTCCATGTCTTACTAGGATTCCATAAATATGCAGTGGACAACCTAAGTGTTCTTCAAAAAGAAATGGAAGACAACAACATTTTAATTGGATGGGATAAAGTAATTAAATATCGCAGGGAAGTTGCAGCAGTAAGGACTGTGAGAATGGCATCGGAAATTCTTGGTCCAGTACCAGATGAAAAAAATGGAGTAAGAGAAAAGTGGCTGAGTTACTGTACCATGAACAGCAATATAAAGTCGACAGTCAGGAACTACAGAGACAACAGATTCAACTGCCTGTTTGAAACAGTGGCACAGATTCTACATCACAGAATGGATATCAAGTTCATTGATCATTTGGACACAGATAATTCGAAGATAACATCGGTACTTCTGGACTTGCAAGTCAACAAAGTGGTAGCCATGGTGCACAGTCTGGCAGCCATCTACTTCAAAATAACTGGGCCGTACTGGGAAGCAATGATCAGTGGCACATGCAACTACCTGAAACTGCATCATTACATTAAAAAAATGTGTGCACAGATCGAGACCTGGCTAGAAGATCTGCTCGCTATTCTCTCAAGTGATGACTCACCAGTGTTCCTAGAATATGCTGGGAATAGAAGTTCGGCACTATTCAGAACGGCGACATCCATTCCAGAAGACATAGAATTTTTTACTAAGTGTACAGCAGCCATCCTCAGAGGAATTAAATTATGCTGTGAAAGGCAACTGGAAGACTTCCTTACTGGAAAGTTTAGCCATGATGTGGAAGAAGATGCATTGAAAGCTGTGGCTGGAGCGCCACTTACAAATCTGACCTGTGAACGGGACTTTGGATCACTGGATGCCAGTCAGCAATGGAGGAGGCATGCTACTTTTCATTTCCACACATCCATACTGCTACTCAAATCAAACTGTGAGGATCTACAGACTTGGATTGAAAGTAAAACCTTTGCTGAAAAGCAAAGCATCTTCATCAGAGCACGCAGAAATGGAAGGCAACTCAGGAAGAGTCACAGAGAATTTGAAAGGAAAACAAGAAGTGCACTGGAACATAACCTAAAAGCTGAACAAGAAAGGAAGAGGAGAAGAGAAGAAAGAAAGATCCAAAAGGAATTAAAACAGAAGCAGAGGGAGAGTGGTGAAGGAACTTCAATTGATGTCGAAGATCAACCAAAGAAGAAAAAGAAAAAAACAGCATGGACTGGAAAGCAGAACATCGTAAATAACGAAACATCAGATGAAAGTGACAATGAAGAACCCAGTGATTTCTCAGATTTGGAAGTGGCGGAATCATCCAACCTAGTACCAAGTGTGAAAAACGTTACTGTGAATGACTGGATTGCAGTGGCCTACGAAAATGGGTGGTACCCTGGAAGCATAACATTGATAACTACTACTGTTGCCACCGTAGAATTCTTCCATCCAACATCACTAGATGGTCAATACAAGCGTCCAACAGTTCCAGATATAGCAGAAATAAAATGAGTATTTATCTTCGTAGGACCTTTAAGAGCTCCATTGCCAACTAGAGGAGGAAGACTTTTTAATTTGCCGGATTCAGCTTGCATTGAACAAATGTATTTGGATTTCATGAGGGAAGCATGGCCGGAGGTATAAATAAAACCGTTTACAAGAATTATGGAGTACCCGTGTTGTTTGGTACTAGTTGTTTCAAAGCGAGTTTCTTGCTTTCTGTAAGTCAATATGAGGGAAACGAGTCCACATACTAGTCAGGTCCCTGAAGATGTACAAGTAATACTGACATCGTTGGATCTTGGTTCACACACAGGTTGAGTCATGGATGAAAAAAATATTCTCAAATCATGACAGCACGAAGACGACAGAAACAGCAGACTGGGATCACGGTTCTCATATAAGTCGGGTGCCTGAAGACAAAGTCTCAACTTCAACTAAGCCAATACAAGGGAAACGAGTGCTATACAGTGCACGCAAAGAAAACAATCCTGTAGTCAGCGATCAGCGGTGCTAGATAGAGGTTAGCCGAGTGTTGCATCCTAGCACGGATCAGCACAAGGCTTCCCATTCCACCAATTCAGCCAATGTACAAGCAATACTGACATCGTTGGATCTTGGTTTACACACAGGTTGGATCATGGATGAAAAAATTACACATTCTCAAATCATGACAGCACGAGGACGACAGAAACAGCAGAGTGGGATCACGGTTCTCATACAAGTCAGGTCCCTGAAGACAAAGTCTCCACTTCAACTAAGCCAATACGAGGGAAACCAGTGCTCTACAGTGCAGACAAAGAAAACAAACCTGTGGTCAGCGGTGCTAGATAGAGGTTAGCCGAGTGTTGCATCCCAGCACGGATCAGCACAAGGCTTCCCATTCCTCCAATTCAGCCGATGATGATCAATACTGACATCGTGGATCTTGGTTCACAATCACACACAGGTCGGATCATGGATGAAAAAAATTACACATTCTCAAATCAGGACAGCATGAGGATGACGGAAACAGCAGAGTGGGATCACGGTTCTCATACAAGTCGGTCCCTGAAGACAAAGTCTCAACTTCAACTAAGCCAATATGAGGGAAACGAGTGCTATACAGTGCACGCAAAGAAAACAATCCTGTAGTCAGCGATCAGCGGTGCTAGACAGAGGTTAGCCGAGTGTTGCATCCCAGCATGGATCAGCACAAGGCTTCCCATTCCACCAGTTCAGCCAATGTACAAGCAATACTGACATCGTTGGATCTTGGTTCACACACAGGTCGGATCATGGACGAAAAAAAGACATTCTCAAATCATGACAGCACGAGGACGACGGAAACAGCAGACTAGGATCATGGTTCTCATACAAGTCAGGTCCCTGAAGACAAAGTCTCAACTTCAACTAAGCCAATACAAGGGGAACGAGTGCTATACAGTGCACGCAAAGAAAACAATCCTGTAGTCAGCGATCAGCGGAGCTGCTAGATAGAGGTTAGCCGAGTGTTGCATCCCAGCACGGATCAGCACAAGGCTTCCCATTCCACCAATTCAGCTGATGTACAGGCAATACTGACATCGTTGGATCTTGGTTCACACACAGGTCAGGTCATGGACGAAAAAAATACACATTCTCAAATCATGACAACACGAGGACGATAGAAACAGCAGAGTGGGATCACGGTTCTCATACAAGTCGGGTCCCTGAAGACAAAGTCTCAACTTCAACTAAGCCAATACGAGGGAAATGAGTGCAATACAGTGCACGCAAAGAAAACAATCCTGTAGTCAGCAATCAGCGGTGGTAGATACAGCTTTGCCGAGTGTTGCATTCCCAGCATGGATTAGCACAAGGCTTCCCATTCTGCCAAATTCACCCGATCTACAAGCAATACTGACAATGTTGGATCTTGGTTCACAGGTCGGGTCCCGGATGAAAAAAAATACATCAGATTGGGATCACAGTTCTCATACAAGTTCGGTCCCAGAAGAAAAAGATTACAAATTCGAGTACAGGCAATATGAGGAAAACAACAAGTTCCATTACTGTCCACACAAATTATAAAGCAATCCTGTAGTCTGTAATCAATTGGGCCAGATAAGGGTTTGATGAGTGCCACATCCCACGGACAGAAAGGGAAATTAGGGTAAGTATCATGTTTCTTAATCAAATATGCTGTGAATGAAGAGATGCTCTTAGTACAGCCACGGCACCAGCTGTGACTGCTTTGTGCACTCAGTTGTTAAATAATAAAAAAATGCAGCCTAAGTAAATACCAAAGCTGCAAACAAAAAAAAAAATACTGAGATAAAATGTTCTGGTGAGTGAAATACAACTGGGCATAGCACATAAATGACATTATTACCAATAAACTGGAGAGTGGTACTTAGAAGACTGAAGGGGTTAATGCTGTATCATTCATATTATTTATATGACAAGGGTGGATGTATTTTAAAAAAATTAATATACAGACAATATGGAAAGGAGCAGTGGGGAAATAAAAATAATGAAGTGGGTGGAAGTAGATAGAAATATTGTAGCGTTTCGAGGGTGAGTGCGTGTATATAAATGTATTGCTACTGCGCGCGTGTGTGTATATTATATATATCATCTATATAATGTATAAGGGATATGCAATGGAAGCATGTGTAATAAATGATTTATCTGCACAAGAGCAGTTTGCCCTCGGGTAACCTCACGAGTGGCACAAGCCTCTAGTGAGATGTCCAAAATGCCAAGGTCACACTACTCAAATGCAGATAAATTGTTTATGCATGAGTTCTCCATTGCATATTTAATTTATGCAAATCTTTTGTAGGGGCTTTTGTTAGTCAAAAAAAGTGAATAAAAATTGAATTGTCTACCATTTTTGATGGTTAGTTTTCACTGACTAAGACTGACTTTTTAACCGGAAGAAAGGAGCACACTGATTTGTCTGGAGTGCTGTGGAATAGACAATTTTATATTAAATACTATGGACGGGTGTGTGAAAATCCAGTGTACAATCACTAGTGGTCGAAGCATGTCACGTGACTGATTAAATCCTGCGTAACCCATGACTTCACTAAGGAATGGCACTTTTAAAAAAACATAATTTAATGCATTTAAAATCTATAATTTAGCTTCCATTGTAGTAATCACAATATGGCTCCACAGGGTGCGAGTTACTGGGTTATTTACACAATTCTTGTCCTGTTGATTTACTTAGCACATCATTTACACATCAGTACCAGGTTTGGCGTAATTAAGCAGTAATCATGCCCTCAAGGGTGTGTTGTGCTGGGATAACGTCACAGCTAAGTTGGTTTAGCACAATGCCTCAGGCAGAGTGCGTCCAAATAACAGATGCTTGACATTAGTCCAGCACAACACACACACACACACATACACACACTCACACTAGAGAACATATTGCTATTAGTAATAATATTTTTGTTTCTTAATATAAAGTAAATCAGGGAAATATAAACAAATAAATCAAATGCAATCAGTCAGGAGGTTCACAGTGCTGAGACTTGACACATGATGTTGTACTGGGATAACATCACAGGTCCAGTCACAGACTGAGCAGGAGGCTAGCATTCTTCCCTGCCATCGTATGTGTGTATATATATATATATATATATATATATATATATACACACATACTATAGTTATACCCTGAATAACCCACACCTTTTGCACCTTATTTCTTGGACAATTGTGGATTTGATTGAGTATTTAGGGGCATTTGTCTTGATTTTTTTTGCCTTTCTTTTTTTTTTTTCAATGTGTAATACACATGGCACAGATTTTCTAGCCAATCAGTTCTCCTATTTTGCTATGACCATTTAATAAGTACCACTTGGCTCACGAGACTGCCCATTTTCTGATCTAACTGATAAGCTGCGGATCACAGTTAACCAACAGACCACTCAAAAGAGGAACAGTAGATATTTATTATCACACATAACAATTATTTATTGCCTGGGAAGATCTGTTACCTGGGTGAGTCAAGCCAGGCAATGACATTTCAGAGAAACTCAAGGCATACAAAACAAAAGATCAATACATAATCATTCTGACTCAGTGCAGACATGGTAATGCCACATTTATTATTGATATGGCTGAAACAAAAAATAAGAGGCATTTTAATGAAGAACTAGAAAGATGGGCTGCTTGAAAAGGTCTAACATAAGACAGCAGCAAAACTGTATAGGCACTGGACCGATACTGCAACAGGATCATAAAAAAAAGAGAATTCCACTAAAAATGGCTACTCGTACAATATACTATTCATATAAAATTTTTAACACTGCACTCTACGGCATGACAAAATGTGGCGCCACAAGCCAGTGCCAGCCTGAAGGTCCAGCTCGGGTGACAAATCTGGTACCTTCACTGGAGAAACTGCATCCAGAACTCTCAAGAGTGGACAGCAAGAGTTCATCAGACTTGATCCGACCAGCTATTATTGCATTCGGGAGTGGGGAAGTGCTCCCCAAAATGATCCACAAGCAAAATTAGAAGAGTTTCATGTGTCAAACTAGGAGTGGACAGGGGGGACACAGGGAGGTAACAGTCAAAATGGTATAGTACCTGCAGTCACCCACTTCGCCTACCATCTTCATGACAGCTAGCAAGTCCAAAGAGAATATCACACATGACATTGCCATTGGCGTATAGACCATGTTTCATTTTCTGTTCATCACTATGTTGTTCTTAATACAAACAACTACTTGTTTGAAACATTTGCTGCAGGCTACTAGTACCACAAATAGACAGAAAGAATAATAACACCATTGTTTATGCAAACTGGATTGCACATCAGTGACCACAACTGTGGTTGGGAATGGGATAAATATGCAGAGTTTGCTCTGAGTCCAATTTATTAATTTGCCTTTTTTACAAGAAAACCTTAAGTTTGGTCAGCGACACCAACATGTAGTGCCAAATCTTGAAGATGGCAAGAGAGAAAGAATCAGGACACACCAAAGACCAATATTACAGACAAGATGCACAGCGGCATATGGTGAATGGCCAAACCATCATGGTTGATGCTAAGGAAGACGACGGTGTGGGATCTGTACAGCCCCATTTGTTTTAAACAAAAATATTTACTTTGGCGATGGAATCTTACAGAATGAGTAGAGAACAACTGTGATTAGCCTCAGGACCCAGCAACAATACCTCCCACCAGCTTGTGGCTGTATCTGCCAGAAAAGCAGTCTTACTACCGTTTCTTCAATACAACAATATGTGCAGTCAGTGTGATGCCTGCAGTAACATGACAAACGCTGACTGCCTAAAAAACAAAATAATAAAACAGTGATGGTGTTATTGAGAAAGGAGAATACGAAGCAAGGGAATGGTCAAAGCCAAGATCAAGATTGAGGGAAGGCTTCAGTGTTGACTCTGCGTATTAATTAAAAACAGTAGTTAGACACAACAAGTGGAAGTTCATCGAAGCAGACAGAGGATGTGTACTGAGGAGTATCTGGACACAGCAACAAATCAAGAAAGCTGGTCTACCTACCTGCATCCACCGACCAGAAAAGCATCTGCCTCCATTTCTGACTGGGTTGGAATGGTGAGAGAATGTTGCAGAAGCTCGACTGGGAAGGTACTGGCCATGAATTGTACTACTAAAAATGTGTGCTTCATCACACCAGATCTCTCATCACAAGAAAATGAAGCCCCCTATGGATGAGACAAAAGAAACACCACAACATTGTGGAAAATGTGTATGGCACATTTATAAGAAAATTACACATGGTTCTCAGAGATGGTGCCCATAATCTATGCTGCAGCTTATCCAGTAGGTAGAAAAATGAGCAGACAGTGGTGGACCAAGTGGTCCTTATCTGTCGTCAAAGTTCTTTATTGGAATTGAAGAAAGAACAGAGAATCTGGTTATTTCCAAGGGGTTAATATATCTAGTATGACAGGTTGGCCGGAGGATGGGTCAGGTGACAGACAAGACAGAGGAGTAGATGACTATATAGCAACCTCCATTACAGATTAAGCTGGTTAAGGATGTTATAAAATTATATTGTGATGTCTGCTCGTGAAAGCTACTTGTTTTTCACCCCCTTGTTATAGTTCTGCAATTATTTTGTAGACAATTAAGCATGACTAAAATACGGCAAACACTGGAACAGGGTGTTTTTTTTTTTTTTTTTGCAATTTTATTTTAACCAAGCCTAATGTCAAATGATGTGGTGTGTCACAACACAAGGCGCAGTCGAGTTGCGTAACGAGAAGTGGGTAACTCACCCAGTAAATAATAGTCACATCCTGGAGTGCATTCTTTATTGCTACACTGACTGACAATGGACCCTGTAGAGGAGGACAAAAAAAAGTCCCATTTTTAAATTATCCATTACTGATACTTAGAAAGGAGACGAACGGAGATGGTGCTGATGGCGGAAGAATTTAATGATTAAATAATAATCATAGCGAGAGATTACAAGTGGTACATCCTTCATTCTTCAAACTAACAGTGTATAGTGGCTTGCTTATATAGTGGAAGACAGTACTATGGTTGTCTTATGGTTGGTCCAAGACAAATATAAACATTCACTTAAAAGGCAGTTTTTCTTCTTTTAGTTCATGCATGACAAGGCAATTCTCCTTTTAGTTCTTGCATGACCTAATGTATGAGCTAGCTCTTGTATTGATACTACTATATAAGGATAATAATAAGGGTCATTACTAGTTATTAAGATCTTAGGAGGAAGAAATAGGTTTGCACTTAAGAATGTGCACACAGGCATTTATTCTGGCCTGTCCTCCTGATAATAATAGTCAAAAGGGTAACTTGAACTCTATCCCTGTATTTCTGTCTTGCAGACACTTAAGACACCTGTCTGCCATTACTCACATGGTCAGTACAGATATCAAAAAACATTTGAATATTACAAGTTGTGGCTCAGTTAAACTTGTAACTTCACAAGTTATATGATCTAGCTTCATAGATCAATATTTGTTACACAAACACCTTATGTTTTAGACCAAAATGAGGTTTGCCTGCAATATTGGGACACATTTCTTTATCCCTTATTACAAGTCCCCCTTTGGACCAATATTGCTTAATTATTATTTATGCAACTCCTTGGAGCATGTACATCTCACTATGTACTTCACATTATTCACAATCACTTGATCAATAAGTGTTGATTAAATCCACTCTCTGGCCCTTTTGTCACATTTAGGCATTTAGTTGGTGTTACAGTTAAGCATATGGCATTTGAGACTACAAAACATAATGAGTTGCTTAAACTAGCATAGTTATAAACACTATTATTACCCCAAAACAGTAGGACAAAGTTAACACATAAACATCATTGTCCTTTGGTGTGGCTCTGTGTATAACAAGAAACACATTTTTTTTGTTCCCAGTCCATGTAGCTTTGCGGTGATCCAGTCTTGAGCTTTGAGGTACAGCTGCTAGACCAGCTGTTAACTATGTAAAAGTCAGTGTTCATATTGCTGGCTGTTGGATAGCAGACACACTGCACTGGTCAGGGGTGCATTAGATTGTGCATTGAGTAGCCACACACACACTGGCATGGCATTTGTGTTGTGGTAGTTGATTACACCCTGGCACACGGATGAACAGTCCATAGTAAAGCAATAGTTTTGCATAAAGTATCAGCCATGTTGGAATAAACAACAGTGAAGAAAATGGATGTCTTGCTTGAAGATCAATTGAAGAAGAATCTTCTTGCTGAAGTTAGGGGATTGCCCCTACCCCAGACTTTACTTCACAGTAAGTAGAAACAATAAGCTTGATTGTAGAGTTTAAACTCACTGGACCTTTTCAGTTGATTTAAAGTTGTACAGTCCTTATGTGGAACCAATTATACACCAAAACTGTGACAGTTTTTTTTGTAGGAAAAAGATGAAAGTCTTGTCAACCTAGATAAAAGTATTACTGTTGTTGAGCGTAGAGATCTTATGTGTGCCATCCGTGGAAACCTGCAAACTTGCAAAGTTTTAGAAACTGAGTTACCAATGAACTGGTAGTTGAAACACAAGAAGGTCAAATAAAATGCAAAAGGTCACATAGTGTGCATACAACAAGGTATTAATGCACTGCATAGAAAAAGCAGTATGTTTAGACTTTTGGCTGATGTTACATTGCAGGAAATTAAAACAACTTTTTAAACATTTTTTATCCAAGGACACTTGAATACCACATTTAAAAATATGCCAACATCATTTTAAATGAGAATCTTTTGTCCTTTAGAAACTCTAGTGTTACTGATAACATTATTAATCATGTTAAACAACTCTGAGTGGTTTGTTTGGTCATGGTAGCAATTACAGAAGAACAAGTGGCTAGTCTTTGCTCTAGTCCACCCCTCAGCATACTAAGAGTATCTAGAATCAGACTCTTTAACATTAGAAGAGGCAAGGTCTTTGGACATTAAGTTAGTATGCCTTGCAAATAATCAAAACTGACTTTTCACTCCTACATTTTAACTGCTCCTATACAGGAGTTAGCACACTGCCAAGTGCTTGTCTTTAGATTTTAAGACATTTACATTTTACAAACGTGCTACAGAAGCTGTGTCATAGTTTATATTGCAACTAATAAAAGAGAATTATCCCTATCTAAAAAAACAAAGGTCTCCCTGTACCTTTACAAACTAATTTTAGTTATTAGTTTTTCTCTCTTGCAGGGATTTTGGCTCTTGACTTTTTTTGCATTTCTAAACTATTTTTGACTGTAGCTGGATTATTACATCTTACTGTTCATGCAGTTTTCCTTTTTTTTTCTAAAGTCTCATGTGATAATGAATTACCACTTGGCTATATTATCACAGACTTTGTACAGTATTTGCTAGTTACTCTTTTTTTATTTTTATTTAAAACACTGCTGTGCCTGTTAATCATGGTTTGTATGCTCCCCCCTTTAGGTGTTTCCCACAGAAACAACCCATCAATGTTTCCACACTCATAAAATACAATTATGCCAGTTGATCATCAGGCACTGGTTTGTATGCTTCCTCTTTAGGTGTTTTCCTAGAAAACGACCTATTATTGTTTCCATACACATTTTTAATATCTTTTTCTTGCCTGCCTAGCCTTTACAGCTGGGTGCACCCGTGCACTGGTGCCCTGGTGTGTCTAGCTATGTCTTATGGCTCCCTTGTGAGGTCCGGCTTGCAAGTCCCAGCACCTTCACTAACCTACTCTGCCCCTAGAGTTCCTACAGAGTTAAGCATTACTTTTATTCAAACAATTTGAGAAGCATACAAAGCATATATCACCTGATTAGCAAGTGGGTAAATTGTCTGTGTGCACCATTTTCTCTTGCTTTAAGCAATCAGCACCTTCTCTGAGCGTCGTCACCTTACTAAGACTCCAAAGTGTACAGCACCAGCGATCCGAGTCACGGCACCAATTGTAGAGGAGGACAAAAAAGTCCAATTTTTAAATTATCCATTACTGATACTTAGAAAGGAGACGAACGGAGATGGTGCTGATGGCGGAAGAATTTAATGATTAAATAATAATCATAGCGAGAGATTACAAGTGGTACATCCTTCATTCTTCAAACTAACAGTGTATAGTGGCTTGCTTATATAGTGGAAGACAGTACTATGGTTGTCTTATGGTTGGTCCAAGACAAATATAAACATTCACTTAAAAAGGCAATTTTTCTTCTTTTAGTTCATGCATGACAAGGCAATTCTCCTTTTAGTTCTTGCATGACCTAATGTATGAGCTAGCTCTTGTATTGATACTACTATATAAGGATAATAATAAGGGTCATTACTAGTTATTAAGATCTTAGGAGGAAGAAATAGGTTTGCACTTAAGAATGTGCACACAGGCATTTATTCTGGCCTGTCCTCCTGATAATAATAGTCAAAAAGGGTAACTTGAACTCTATCCCTGTATTTCTGTCTTGCAGACACTTAAGACACCTGTCTGCCATTACTCACATGGTCAGTATAGATATCAAAAAACATTTGAATATTACAAGTTGTGGCTCAGTTAAACTTGTAACTTCACAAGTTATATGATCTAGCTTCATAGATCAATATTTGTTACACAAACACCTTATGTTTTAGACCAAAATGAGGTTTGCCTGCAATATTGGGACACATTTCTTTATCCTTTATTACAGACCCATATTAACATAATTAAATCAATAACTGTAAAATATTTTAATCTAATAATTCAATCAAATGCCATTCCTCAGCGGTGGGTTATGCTGGATTTACACATGGTCATGTGACATTGTTTTTGACCATGAGCACAGGATTTTCAATCTCACACACCATCCATGATGATTATTATTTAATTATACAGTACTTCTGAGTTTTCCCGTTTTTTACCAGACAGGAAAGAAGACAGTAGTAGTACTACTGACATAATCTGCACACAAAGTACTTCTTTCTGACTGTGCAATGTAAAAAAAAAAATCTTAAGTAGTAATTAAATAATTAATAATCTCTGATGAGGAGAAACATATTATTTACTTAAGTTCCAGGCTTATTTTTTTTAAATTACCATCTGGCAGCAGAGAACAAAAATGAACATTTGCAAATAAAACACATTCCACCAAAACATGAAAGGACAGAAGACTACATTAAAGTTGGCATCAGGCTAATGTATTTAAATTATATTATATATACACACTGTAGTATATAAAATATATTTCACTCACCAGATCAAGTTGGCAAATGAAAGTGCTAGTGTGCATAAAACAGGTATTACAGTTAAAAAAAGTCAGCCATTACTTTTTATGCAATTTTTTTTTTTACCATATATGTTCTTGATGACGTTCGGTAAAACGGTTGATGACTGGACCAGCTCTGTCTCATCTTACAAGATGGACTGATCTCTCTGACTAGGCAGCAAGATTCCATTAATTAATTTGTTGTGCCAGATTACTCTGTGACACTGAGTGAGCAACTTGGCAGCTCCCTGAGATAAAATTGATGCTGATGATATGGACCAGAATTCAGAATCAGATGCCAGGCTGCCTATACAGTACCTAATGTCAAATCATCTGCCAGGGAGAGGGCAACTCAAGTCTCATATACCATTGCTTGCCATAGTCATACATCATTAATACTTTATCACACTACCAAAAAAACTTCAGACATAAGCTGACTGTACATACTGTAGCACTAGTTAATCAATTTCACTGTATGCTGATTTTTATCCACACTACCTGTTTCGGGAAGTGGAGGTTTTAGCTCAGTATTTTTTCTTTTTTTGGAGGGAGGGCTAATTTTTTAACCATCTGTTATGTGTTTTAAATAACTGAATTGAATAGAGCTTAATTTTAGCTTTAAAATTATATATCATTTTATATTTCAATATTTTTTATCACCTGGTATGGCATGGTTGCCATCTTGGAATTAAAAATGGCTGCCACCAGTTCGAAATTATTAGTTGTTGCAATCCATTTATTAACATTGACTATTTTTCACTTGAGATTTCAGAAGATATACACTTGATAGGTCTAAACATTAATTTAGCAGAAAGGTATAGCAGCCATCTTGGAATTCAAAATGGCCACCGTCAGTCCCAAAAATTACTATTACGAGTATTCAATTATTACATTATGTAGTAGAACTTGAATTGAGTTTTCATATGATATAACTTGGTATCTCTTAAGTTATATTAATTGGTTATCACAATATGCTGGCCATATTGAATTTAAAAATGGCCGCCACAAATTCAAAAATACAAACTGAAGTCGTACAACAAAAATAATATTAAATATATTAATTTAGTAACATTTACTGTTAATTTGGATGCATTAATTCCTCTATAAACATCAAAAATAACGTGTAAAACGTTAATCTAAATGGTTTAGACACCAGCTTAGCCATTTAAGGGTTAATTTTATCTATCAAAATTAATTTTGACAGTAAAATTAATGCAACCAATGAATCACGGTACAAAAATACATAAATATTCCAAGTTTCAAATCATTACGAATCTTTAATAAGTAGTTATGCATACTTTATGAAGAAAAACAAAAAATTGATTTCAGTTTTAGACGTGTCTGGGTATCTTTTTCCCTATGCATTTTAACAGGCTGCTGATCCGAAAATGAGCACTTTTTTACAATATTAAAACTCTAACATTTTAGCAACCGTAACTCCGATTTTAAAAATCTTAAATGATTTGTAATCCTTATGATGGCCTCTTTCTAACAAGAGATACATTTCTTCTTAAAATTACAAGATAAATTTTGACTTGGTATAGCTAAAAGCTGTGGTTAATTTCTGAATACACAATTCCCTATATGCATTATCCACATGAAATCAGGGTCAATAGTAAATAATATTCTAACCCCAGGAATCCACTAATATTAATTTTGCAGTGCTCCTTTAAATCAGCACTGCCCCAGAGTCAAACAGAATGCTATGCTAATCATGGAATGTTTAGCTTGTGCATCTTTTTTCAAACTGCCCAGTGTCAACTGCCTACATTCTACCTCAGATTTCTTCTCTCCGCTGCAAAGTTCAGATGCCCTGGAGATCTCTCTCAATCAGGACAGATTCCTGTAGTGCACAGAACAAAAAACCTTTAGTATTTTTGTTTTATTTTTTCATTACTGCCTAGTGTCATTGTTCTTTAGTGTTTTTTACCTCATACTTTTAAATTTATGTTTATTTATCGGTTCCTTGCAGTTCCTCTGAACCAAGGGGCAACCGATCCTTTTCTGTATTTAATTGGAACCTTTGTAGAGGGTTCTGGTTACTTTATTCTTTAATTTTATTAAGTTCTAACTGCTTTTGAACTGAGGTTTACCGGTTCCCCCAACGTTTTCTCAGTTCCAGATCCGATCGGAACCACAATTTTTTTTCATTTTATTGGTTCCTGAACTGATAGCTATTTCTACCAGAACCAACTGCAAATATTTAAATTTAGCCTCTTTTTGTCAGTTCCCGGTTCCTGTTTTCTAACATGTCAGATAAGCCAAAAAAGAAAACAGGACCCCCTGGTTTTAAGAACTGCTTGAAGTGTGCAGAGGTGTTTGCCAAGGCAGATAAGCATGATCTCTCTCCTTGATCTGCCTTGGGCAGCAACACTTCACTGAAATGTGTGACATTTGTAAGTCTTTCCCTGACAAGACAATGGAAAAATGCAGAGAGAGGCTTAAAAGGAGACTAGAGGAGGGGTCCATGGGCTCTAACCAGTCCACCTCCTCTAAGACTGTGGCTGTTCCTTCCTTAGCCTCCACATCCACCCCAATATGGGTGAGGGCTCTGGCAAGAGAGGTGAAGAACTGGCTGACTCCCCGGTGCCTGCCAAAAAATTGAAGAAAACAAAGCACACAGAAACCCCAGCTGAAACGCCGCAAAGGGTCCCTCATGTGCCCATTCCTGCTCTTCTCCTGCTGATTTTACTCAGGCTTTAGCCTTACTCCAGGTGTTGCAGGGCTTAATACCTATTCAGTAGCCTGTGCTTACTACTGCTGAAAAAGCTACTGTTGTTGCCCCTCTTTTGCCCACTGCTACAGTGGCATATGAGGAGGATGATCAGGATGAGGAAGGTATTGAACCTGAGGTCTCACCAGAGCAAGATTTTGGTTCTCCTCCCAGACCCACAGAGGATTTCTCATCCCATTTTTCTTTTGTTAAAAAAACGGTAGAAATCCTGGATCTGCAAACAGCTGAAGAGATCCAGGATAAAGAAGAGGCACAATATATGGAGCTCATGGGGCTGACACCCACTCAAAGGCTCCTGCTGCCTATGTACAAATTCTTTAAAAAGGATATTCTGGAAATCCTCAAGTTGTCCAATGCTGTCACACCCACTGACAAAAAGTGTGACAAGAAATATCAGCTTGAAAGGTCTGGGGCTGAGTTTCTGTTCAGTCACCCAGACCACCAAGGTATTGTTCAGCAGGCTGCCTGTGAAAAGGCTAAAACTCTCTTATCCTCTCACCCACCTGAGAAGGATTCGAGGAAGGTGGACAGCATGGCAAAAAAGTGGTACCTTTCGGCATCCCTGGCAGTATGCCAAGCCAGCTACCAGGCTTATGCAGCCCTCTATCAGAAGGCTCTCTGGCAATCAGTGGTAGATAATGTTGAGGCTAATCCCTCTTTTACAGTGTCAGAACTGCTGGACACAGCAAAACTGGACTCGAAGGCTTCCAAGTACCAGTTTCAAATGGCAGCTGACACAAATGCTACAGCTGCTAGATGGATGGCTTATACCATAGCATTAAGGAGATTTGGCTGAGGGCAGCTAATCTCACCCAGGACACCTAGAGTAAGGCTATGGATTTCCCAGTCGAAGGCCACTCTCTTTTTGGTGCCCAGACTGAGGCATATATGAAAAAAGTAGATGAATACAAAGCTACTTTTAGGAGCAATTCTACCAGAGAGAGAGTGCCTCTCATTCCACTTCGTCCTATACTAGGGGAGGCAGGGGTAGGTCCTCTTTTAGGAGGCCTTTCTTTCAAGTACAGGCTGTTTCCTAGCAGCAGTACCAACCACAGCAGGGTGATTTTTACAGCGCTAGAGGCAGAAGGGGTTCTTGGAGAGGATCCCAATCTGCCCAGCCTCAGCAGCAAGCAAAACAGAATCCCTGACTATTCCCTTCAGACTGCCTCTCCATCTCTTCTTGGGGGCAGACTCACCCACTATTTTCAGGAGTGGTTAAAAATAACCACAGACAAGTGGGTCCTGGAAATAGTGAGTCAGGGTCTCTCCCTTTGTTTCAAGTCCCTTCCTCCTCCAAGGTTAAAATAGTTCACTCCAGCTCCTTTCTCAGTAAGGAAGCTACTGGAGCAGGAGGTGCAGGCCTTACTGGTGGCAATAGCAGTGGAGCCTGTTCTTTTCAACCAAAGAGGGCAACAGTTTTATTCAAGATACTTCCTAACAACAAAAAAGAATGGAGAGTGGTGGCCTATACTAGACCTCAGACTGCTAAACAAATACCTGGTAAAACCCAGGTTCAAGATGGTCACAATAGCCATGATTTTGCCAACGCTGCAAAAAGAGGACTGGCTAGCCACCTTGGATTTAAAGGATGCATATTTGCATATCCCCATAAGGGATTCACACAGAAGGTATCTCAGATTCAGACTCCCCTCAGGCCATTACCAGTTCTCAACACTTCCCTTCGATATCACCTCTGAACCAAAGGTCTTTACCAAGTGCATATCAGTAGTAGTGGCACACCTAAGAAGGTTGGGTGTCACAGTTTTTTCCTTATCTGGACGACTGACTAATCGTGGGAAAATCCCATGAGCAGGTGTCAGACCACCTTCAGGTAACCTAGGATCTGTTGCTGTCCCTAGGATTCCTTCTCAACACTAAAAAGTCAGTCCTGACCCCTGTGTAGGTTCTGCAGTTCATAGGTGCAAAACTGAATACAGTGGTGGGAAGAGCTTTTCTCCCTTAGGAGAGGGCAAAAAAGCATTCAGCTTTTGGCAGGCTCATTTGCCCTGGACAAGCCAAAGCCAGCAAGACAATTTCTTCAACTGTTATGGCACATGGCTTCAGCAACAAGCACAGTCATAGGTGCCAGGTTTCAGATGAGAGATAGTCAATTCCACCTCAGAGCATACTGGTGCCAAAGGTGAGACCCCCTCTCAAAACCAGTACCAGTCACAAAAATGTTACTACAGGCCCTCCAATGGTAGAGGGAGTTGGAAAATTTAAGGGAAGGGGTTCCATTTCTGCAGGAGCCTCACTCTCTGGTACTCACAACAGATGCTTCCGTGCTAGGATGGGATGCTCATTTAGGGGATCACACCATCCATGGTACCTGGGAGAATGCAGACTCACTCCTGCACATAAACCTGCTGGAGTTAAGAGCTGTTTATCTGGCCCTTCAGGCTTTCTCTCATCTCATGCAGGGAAAGGTTGTACAAGTCAGAACAGACAATACCACAATAATGTATTACATAAACAAGCAAGGAGGGACAAGATCCACTCCACTGTGTACAGAGACAATGAAGATATGAAGTCTAGCTTCCTCTCTAAATGCTTCTCTGCAGTCAATTCATCTGTCCAGCAAGGACAACACTTTGGCAGACGCCTTGAGCAGGATAAACAAGGCCCATCATGAATGGGCATTGAGCAGACAAGTGGTGAATGCCCTATTCAGGAGGTGGGGGACCCCAGAAATAGATCTCTTTGCATCCCATCAAAATCACCATTTACCCCTCTATTGTTGCAGGGCCCCAGTGAAAGGGACAGTTCCTATGGATGCCCTGAACCTAGACTGGATGGGCAGGCATCTTTACGCCTTTCCTCCTTTCCCATTGATATTCAGGGTGCTCATCAAGCTCAGGTCCCAACCAGCTTGGATGATTCTAGTAGCCCCAGACTGGGCAAGACAGCCTTGATACTCCCTACTGCTCTCAATGTCGGTGAACAAGCCGATTCACCTCCCTCAGAGGTACAATCTACTGGCTTCCTTTCAGGGGAGGGTAGTGTACCCCAATCTCAGGTCTCTCAAGCTCAAGGCTTGGCTCTTGAGGACTTAGAATGTGCAGATTGGCATTTCTCTGAAGGAGATTTGGAAGTCCTTAGGGGCTACAGGAAACATTCTACTAAGAAAACCTATGCCTCTAAATGGAAAAGATTTTCCATTTGGTGCAGTAATAAGGGTATAGTCCCAGCCCAAGCTGGCATACCAACCATCCTGAATTACTTGTCTCACCTGCACTCCCAAGGGTTGCAGCACTCAACTCTGAAGGTGCACCTAGCTTCAGTTTCAGCATACCTTTTGGTTGGAAAGGATACCTCCCTGGCATCAAATCCTATATTCAAAAGGTTCTTTAAAGGGCTCTGTCATGTGTTTCCCCCTCACAGGGAACCAGTGCCAACATGGGACCTTAACATTTGCATTGCCTAGCTTATGCTTCTGCCCTTTGAGCCTATGGCATCTGCAGAGCTTAAATGTATTACCTGGAAGGTAGTCTTTCTGGTGGCAATCACTTCTGCCAGGAGGATAAGTGAGCTTCAGGCCCTTTGTGTGGAAAAGGACTGTTTCTTTTCACAGGGACAAGGTAGTGTTGAGAACTAATAGGAAGTTCCTCCCCAAGGTGATTTCTGACTTCCATTTGAACCAGTCTATAACATTACCAGTTTTCTTTACTGAACACTCTAGCTCAGGTGAGTGTAGATTGCACAGCTTGGATGTAAAAAGAGCACTGAGTTATTACATGACTCATACCAAAGACCATAGACAGGACAGACAACAACTGTTCCTTACCTATGGGGTATAGTTGGAGGGAGGAAGAATCAGGGGTAATGTGTGGATGTATTTCTTTGCAAAGAGGATGGTGGATGCTTGGAACAGCCTCTCTGCAGGGGTGGTAGGGGCAGAAATGGTGGAGGAATTCAAAAATGTGTGGGACACACACAAGGGAACACTAGAAAAAGGGAAGCGTAGGAAAGCCGGAGATCAACCTCAGTCCACAGCATAAGTTAAAGGTAGGAAAAATGGGCAGATTAGATGGGCCAGGCGGTCCTTATCTGCCGACAAATTCTATGTATCTATGTAAGTAGGTAAAGGGACTCTTGCTTCAAAGAGAACTATCTCTTGATGGATAGTTCAGTGTATTCAGTTTTGTTACTCAAAGGCAGGTAAGGTACCATCCTTTGGTCTTAGGGCCCACTCTACAAGGAGCACAGCTGCTACTATTGCTGCTGCCTGAGAGGTACCTTTAATGGAAATATGTAAAGCAGCTACCTGAAGGTCAGTCCACACCTTCACTAAGTACTATAGCCTGGACACCCAGTCCAGGAGTGATGCCAGATATGGTACAGCAGTTTTGCAGAATCTTTTTCCAAAATAGATTCTTGCCCACCTCCTTGAGGTACTGCTGCATAGTCTGTGAGAATAATAATATTAGTTGATTCCTGGGCTTCGAAGAAAAATTACTTACCTGTAGCAATCTTGTTTCTTCCAAAGGGATCCACTAATATTATTACTCCACGCCCTTGCCTCCCCTTCAGAATCAGTGAATAGAAAAATCCTCTCCAGAGCTGATTATATACATACCTATACTTGAAGTGGTATGCATCTACTGGCACTTCCTAGTAATGTCTTGTAAGTTACAGGTTCTTTTTCTTGGGTATATCTGACTATAAGAAACAAGCATTTGTCAATGCCGAATGTTGATTGCGTTGGTGTGTTGAGCTTGCTCACTGCCCCTCTGTCACTCGCTCAGTCTGTTTCTCCCAGTGCTGCAGGCTGCTCATTTGTACTGGGCTCCTGCATTGGCACCTTGTTCTGCCCACTGAGAAATCTGCAGCTGTCCCAACAGAGCTCCGTTGAGGTGGCTCACTCCCCCTCTCTCACTCGCTCATTCTGTTTCTCCTGGCGCTGTAGGCTGCCCTTTTGTACTGGGCTCCTGCCTCTGTTGGTGGCTTTTTCTGCCCACAAAGAAATCTGCAGCAGTCCCGACACAGGTCTGTTGAGCCTGCTGACTTCCCCTCTCTCACTCACTCGTTCTGTTTCTGCCGGCGCTGCAGGCTGGCCTTTTGTACTGGGCTCCTGCCTGCGTTGCCGCCTATTTCTGCCAACAAAGATATCCACAGCAGTCACAATAGAGCTCCATTGAGCTCGCTCACTCCCCCTCTCTCACTCACTCGTTGTGTTTCTCCCGGTGCTGCAGGCTTCCCTTTTGTACTGGGCTCCTGCCTGCGTTGGCACCTTTTTCTGGCCACAAAGCAATCCACAGCTGTCCCGACAGAGCTCCTTTGAGGTCGCTCACTCCCCTTCTCTCACTCACTCATTCTATTTCTGCCGGCACTGCAGGCTGCCCTTTTCTGTTGGGCTCCTGCCTGCGTTGCCGCCTTCTTCTGCCCAAAAAGAAATTTGCAGCAGTTGCAATACAGCTCTGTCGCTCGCTCACTCCCTCTCTCTCACTCGCTCATTCTGGTTTTCCCGCCACTGCAGGCTGCCCTGTTGTACTGGGCCCCTGCATCTATTGCTGCCTTTTTCTGCCCACAAACAAATCTGCACCAGTCCCAACAGAGCTCCGTTGAGCTGACTGACTCCCCCTCCCTCACTCGCTCGTTCTGTGTCTCCTGCCGCTGCAGGCTGCCCTTTTGTACTGGGCTCCTGCCTGCATTGGCGGCTTGTTCTGGCCAGAAAGAAATCTGAAGCAGTCCCGACACAGCTCCATTGAGCTCACTCACCCCCCCCACTCACTCATTCCGTTTCTGCCGGTGCTGCAAGCTGGCCATTTGTACTGGGCTCCTGCCTGCGTTGCCACATTTTCTGCCCACAAAGAAACCTACAGCAGTCACAATAGAGCTCTGTTGAGCTCGCTCAGTACCGCTCTGTCACTCACTCATTCTGTGTCTCTTGCCGCTGCAGGCTGCGCTTGTGTGCGGGGCTCCTGGCTGTATTGGCACCTTTGTCCATGAAGAAATCCACAGTTGTCCCGACAGAGCTCCGTTGAGGTCGTTCAGTCTCCCTCTGTCACATGCTCATTCTGTTTGTCCTGGCGCTGCAAGCGGCCCTTTTGTATGGGGCTCCTGCCTGCATTGGCACCTTTTTCTGCCCACAAAGAAAACCGCAACAGTCCTCACAGCGCTCCGATGAGTTCGCTCACTCCCCCTCCCTCACTCGGTCTCTCGTTCTGTTTCTCCCAGTGCTGCAGGCATCCCTTTTGTACTAGGCTCTTGCGTTGGGGGCCTTTTTCTGCCCACAAACAAATCTGCAGCAACTCAGTCCCCCTGTCTCACTCACTCATACTGTTTCTCCCACCGCTGCAGGCTGGCCTTTTCTACTGGGCCTCTGCCTGCATTGATGCCTTTTTCTGCCCACAAAGAAATCTGCAGCAGTCCAGACAGCGCTCCAGTGAGTTTGCTCACTCCCCCTCCCTCACTCGGTCTTTCGTTCTGTTTATGCCAGTGCTGCAGGCTGCCCTTTTGTACTGGGTTCTTGAGCTGGGGCCTTTTGCTGCCCACAAACAAATCCGGAGCAGTCCCGACAGAGCTTAGTTGAGCTCTGTCACTACCCCCCCCCCGTTCGATCTTAATCTGCCCCAAACACTGATTTCCTACAGTGACCGTGCTATTCTTCGGCAGGAGTGCAAAAACATATTTTAGCCAGGATGTGAAAAATGACAGCTGTACTGTTCATAAGGAGGTGTGAAAAAAATGCCACTGTTGAAAATGTGGTGTGAAAATATTACAAATTTGCTAAGTTACAAGGGTGCGTGGAAACAGTTCAACACATGCTTGTAACACAGCCATGTTATGAAGTTTTGGTACCAAGTTTTCAACATAGGGATTTTAGGACCTCTGCTCATGAACAGTGCCACTGTCATTTTCTTAATCTGTCCTGAACACTGATTTTCCACAGTGACCGCGTTATTCTGTGCCGCAACTGTGAAACCACAATTCAGTTAGGATGTGAAAAATGACAGCTGTACTGCTCATAAGGAGATGTGAAAAAATGCCACTTTTGAAAATCTGGTGTGACAATATTACAAATCTGCAAAGTTAGAAGAGTGTGTGGAAAGTGTGCAATGCACACTTGTAACACAGTCATTTGATGGGCTATCATCACCAAATTTTCAACATAGGCATTTTAGGACCTCTGCTCATGAACAGTATCACTGTCATTTTCTTAATCTGTCCCGGACAGTAATTTCCCATGGTAACCGCTCTATGCTGCGCCGGAAGTGCAAAAACACATTTCGGCCAAGATGGGAAAAATGACAGCTGCACTATTCATACGTAGTTGTGGGAAAATGGTAATGTTGAAAATCTGAAGTGAAAATATTAATTCACAAAGTTACGAGCGTCCGTTCAGACTGCGCAACGCACACTCATAACACAGTCATTTTATGGAGTATCGTTACCAAATTTTCAACATAGGCATTTTAGGAGCTCTACTGATGAACAGTGTCACTGTCATTTTCTTAATCTGTCCCGAACACTGATTTCCCACAGCGACTGCGCTATTCTGCGCCAGAAGTGTGAAAACACATTTCAGCCAGGATGTGAACAATGACAGCTGTACTGTTCACAAGGAGGTGTGACAAAATGCCAATATTGAAAATCTGGCATGAAAATAGTGCAAATTCACGAAGTTACGAGCGTGCATAGCAACTGCACGACGCACGCTCATAAAACACTAATTTTTGGGATTTTTTCCACCAAATTTGCAACATAGGCTTTTTGAGAGCCCACCTCATGAACACTGGCACTGTCATATCATTAATCAGCACCGTAAGGTGATTCCATGCAGTGACCGTGAAATCATCTTTCGGGGCCGATTAATGCCATGACAGTTCAAGAATTCATGAGGATGGGTCCCAAAAACCCCATGTTGAAAATTTGGTGCCAAAATTCCAAAAAATGACTGAGCAATGCATTAAAGTTGAAGAAACCCTATTTCTACCATTATGCAGCTTACCGGCATTTCCTCAGTTCGCGGTCGGCTTTGAAGAGTGCAGACGTGTTCCCGGTCCACCAAAGATTGTCGCGCCAGACTCCGGAGGTAAGTATGGGGTGAGGGGGGTGTGGAGAGGCAGGATGCGCAGTGGGTGGGCACAGGGTGCAGGTGGGGGGCAAGGACAGCGCCGAGGGTCAGTTTCCTTTTTTACAGGTAAAAAAAAAAAGACATTGCGGGACTGTTTTTTACTTTCAGGGGCATGTGGCACACTGGGGTGGGCTCCCAGCATACCACAGGGTCTTGCTTCTGGGGGCAGCTATGTCGGCGGGGATTGGGCACCTCCTTCGGCAAAGAACAAAAGGTGGGGTAATGCAATTTCTGCCGACGGGATTGGGCACCCGTCGGGCAAAGAACAAAAAGGGGGATGCCATTCTGCGACGGGATTGGGCACCTGTCGAGCAAAGAAGAAAAAGGGATATGCTATTCTATTGGCGGGGATTGGGCACCCCTGGCCGGCAGACAATAAAATGGGGTTACATTATGCTGACGGGAGTGGGTTCCTCCGCCAGCAGATAAACATGGTGGGGGAGAAATATTGTTTGTGAACACAGCGGCAAGCCGCTGCCATGTTTACATATATCACCAGTGTTGTGAGATCCCACCCTGCAATGACGGGTCGCTCCCTCATTGTAGCGGATAACTTACGCTGCAATGATGAGGCGGTCCCTGATTGCAGCAGCTGATTTCTCACAAGTTGGTTGCAAGGTTCCAAACTTGTGTCACCAGCAGCGTGCCACGGCATTGGGGGAAGCAAGACAAGCCTTTGCAGGCTGTGGGGGCATTGGCCACAACAGTGCTGCACCTCCACAACCTGCTTCTGAGAAAGCTGTCGCAATATGTTTCTTGCGCTGCGCGCAATCAACATAAAAAAGGGAACATTAAATTCTATTGGTCCTATGGTTAATGTTTACTAGTTACCCCAGTTGGGGCACCATTTTTTCCTATATTTATTTGTTTATCTATATGTTATTATGGCCTCTTTGCAGGCTTCTGAGAAATCTGAGGTAGAATGTAGGCAGTTGACGGTGGACAGTTTGAAAATAGGCGCACAAGCTAAACATTCCATGATTAACATAGCATTCTATTTGGCTCTGGGGCAGTGCTGATTTAAAGGAACACTGCAAGAGTAATAATATTAGTGGATCCCTTTGGAAGAAACAAGATTACTACAGGTGAGTAATTTTTTCTTCAAGTCCAAGGCCTCTTCTAATCACCTCTGCCATGTGGCAACTTACTGGATACAGTTCTTCTCCATATTCAGTATCTTCCCCGCCATCAGAACCAGACTCTGGTCCTCAGGCTATAGAGTCCTATTCAATCTTGGTCAGTAGTTTTCCTGCATCTGCAGGGTGTGAGAAATGGTAAGTTTTGTTTCTGTAATCGATCTTCAGGTTAGCTGGCATTAATAAGACGTGGTGTACCCCAAGCTGGTAAAGCCTCGAACGGATTCCATGAAACGCTTTGCGCCGTTGTCGAGTGGCAAAGCTGAGGTCTGGGAAAATATGAATGGGTGTCCCTTGCCAGTGAATAGGGCCCCATCTCACCACCTGCAGTACACTGTCCCTTTCTCCCATAGATCCCAAAATGGCCAATACAGTACAATTCTGAGGATGGGCTGAATCCACATGTGGGCGGGCCCCTCTCACATTAACGCAGTAAGCCCACTGCACAGAGATCGGTGATTCCAGCTGCAACAATTTGGAAAGTCAGTGTTCCAAAAAGCTATTGAGAGCTTCTCCTTCCTCTGCCTCCAGTAAGCCCAATATGCGGATGTGGGACACCAGCGCCCCATTCTCTAAATTTTCCAGATGGCGATGGAGTAAAAGATTTTCATTTACCAGACCCGATGTTGCAAGTAGGGCTTTCTCTGCTGCTTTGTTAGCCCCATGCGCTGCCTTTTCCTCTGCATTCAGTTTCATTTCCGCCACCAATAATCTGGCTGTAAAATCATCCATTTTCTTGTCAATAGCTTGAATAACCTTTAGTAACGCTACATTAGAAGACTGATTCAGCTTGGATTCGGGCAGGTTCCTTTTCTGGGCCCAGTCAGGTTCTTTTTGTTTGGCCTCATCTCCTCCAGCCGTTGTTTTTGTGCAACCCATTTTGCAGAGGTTGTAAGTTTTGGTATGCTCAGGATCATTAAGTTTTGCTGAATCAGAATTCAGTAATTTTAAGTAGTTTGGTACGCTTTTAAGTACCCAAAAGTAACAAATATTAGCCTAAAGATGTGGAGCTGAAAGAGAGTGTTGCACACAGCTTGGCTACTAGCCACGCACCCCCCCCAGAACTATTTTTTAAGACTTTCGTTCATGTGTCATCACTTATAGGGACAGTCTCAGCCACCTTTCACATCTGGGTACTGAGTGGCAGTGCATTACCCTGGGGGAATAGTTCCCCACATCCCAACAGCACTTTTACACTTTCAGCAACTGGTACAGCAGGTTAACAAAGAAACACAGAATTTGTCATCAGAAAAGAACCACTTGGCCCACCCAGCCTGCACAGATGTTCCCTGCCTAATCTGATTGGTCCCCACATTGCCAGCCCTGTTTGATCAGTGTGGTGTACAGGGGTCAACCTTAACTTTTCTTTGCACTAGCCAGCAGGAAAAGTTGATTTAAAATTGTACTAGCCCACAGATGGTTGCACTAGACCACAGTTGTAATAGTAAATTTTTATCACTTGTACAGGAAAAAATGCAGCCAAGAAATACTCTGATTATTGCACATGTATCCCTACGCTGCTTCCAGCCCCACCAGAAAAAAAGACTGCATTGTTATCACACAGTCTGCCCTCTATTGTTTTTTGTTTTTTTTAATCCAGCTGTTTGGTCCCTGTCGCCTCCTTCCACC
The DNA here is from genome assembly GCA_016271365.2 of Neoceratodus forsteri. Lineage (NCBI taxonomy): Eukaryota > Metazoa > Chordata > Ceratodontiformes > Ceratodontidae > Neoceratodus > Neoceratodus forsteri. The sequence continues at coordinate 579,321,918 of CM028138.1, forward strand.
GACTGGTGACGGGGACACATAGGCATTTCCCGTTTTTCACCCCTTGCCCTCTCTGAGGTCCTGGCACACAGCTGTGCGAGAGTGTGGAGACATGCTGTGCACCCCGTGGTGCCAGCTCAGCCCCTTCCACCTCTCATAGCTTTTGCCGCCCCCTCTCTGCCTACGTTACCCACCGGACCACCACCCAGTGGAAGCAGAACTATGGAGGGTGCCAACCCACCCTCGGGAGAGGAGAGCTGCCCATCGACATGCTCAATCCTGCTCTGCCCCCCCCATGCTGGCTCCCCGATGGCCTGTCTCCCGAATCCAGGTCGCCGGCGTAGCGCGAGGTAAGGCGTCCAGCGCTTCAACCCTCAGTGTCACCTGGCCGGCTACTCCCTATTGTTTTGTACTATGGCATCCTCTCTTCCTCTTTCTGCACCCCCTGAACCAGAGGATAACACAGCAGCAAACGTTCGTCAAGTAAACTTAGCTCTGCACACATAATAGCTGGCATCATCATGAACCTCACCACACTCGCACCACCACCCACTGGGCAATGAACAGAGTCAGGCAGAGAAAGACACTCTCAGCCCCCTCCCTGTGATCAACTAGAGCCCAGCACTTCTGGATGTTTTTTTACAGTGTCAAGTGTGCCAGGAACACATCTAGGATTTCTTTAGGGAGGGGGCTACACAAACCTAAGGGGCTTGGGAAACAGAAAACTTTATGACATTTTTATTTTAAAAAGTATTGATTTTAACATGTAATGCTCAAACAGTAACATATTTTTTTTAAACATTCCCCTTCATCAGGCCAGGGTAAACAGTACACAGGCATGATACCATACTGCCCTGTTTTTATATAGGATGATCTCTGCACCCCAGGAATGCTTATTTTAAGTTTAACCTTTCAAATTATGTGTTTTGTTAAGGTACTTTGTACCATACATGCTCCAAAGCTTTGTTTTTAGGATTGAAGGACATGCTGAGTAAGACAAGGGTGGGACTATATGGATAGCGTTGGTTGGCATGGTCCATTTAGAACAGCTGACAACCCTTGCACTTGCCAGTTATGGCAGTTATGGGTCTATGGATAGTCATTTCAGAGTATGGTCTGCAGTGGTGTACTGGGAAAGTACAGAGCTGAGAGATTTGATTGCCGTGCTCCCTACAGGTTCACTGGTCTTATTTTATTTCAACTTATTTTATTTTCAGACAGGTTTGACAGGCAAATTACATTTTTACATGTTGAAGTGTTGTCATCTAACCTCTGAAAAATTAGTTTTAGTTTATTACAAACTATCCAAATTGATATGTAAAGTTCAGATCTGTTTCAAAAACATTAGAATAAAAAACTTTTTATATAAAATTAAAACTTTAAATACTTTGCAACTCAAATCTTCAAACATTAAAACTTTAAACTTTAAAGCTGCAGCCCTCTGCCACCGCCTCCCCAACATTTATTACTTTTCCTAGATGTTGTCGTTCCTTACTCCTGCCTCTCTGTCTTTACTCAGTTGGCTCAATTGCATTAGTTTCCTGATATGTATGCTAGCTCTAATTCGCTCCCAGACTTCCATTTATTAACTTTACCACCTTTATGTTTCTCTTCGTCAAGATTAACTTAACTTGGATGAAAGGCCCATAATCTCTGTTCTACATTTATATTTGTAGTATACATTTCCCATTCTGGCCCACCTGTTGATACATTGGGCATGCCTGTGTTGGAGTGCATAGGTTAACCTCTCCATCTCCTGTATTGTTGAACAATGTTGACCCAACTTTTACTGTAGGGTTGTCCTTTTGTAGCCAATGCCTTGTAAGTGCCTTCAGTGCGGCTGCATGAAGTGTACGCCAAAGATATCTAGCCTCTTTTCCTCTTAATGATTCAAGTTCAGCTCCCAAAACCAGGTGAATTGGGCCCAGTTCCTCCACCCCCACAAAGATAGCCTTTAGATGCCTGCCAATCTCCTCCCAGAAGGCACAAACTCCCGGACATTGCCACAGGATGTGGAAGTGACCTGCTGGTGATTCCCCCACATCTCCTCCAACAAGGACTGCTATCCCCCCTAAATTTAGCTTGAGTTTTGGGGACCAAAAAATACCGAATCCTAGTTTTCCACACAAATTCTCTCCATGTTGGGGAGGAGGTAGTGCTCCACAACGCCTCCCAACTTTTCTCCCATATGTCTTTCACTATTATTTCCCCCTTCTCTTCCTCCCACCTTGTTTTGATACTGAGGGTACTGTGGTCCTAATCTGTTATAAAGTTGGTGTATAGAACTGTAATTGCTCCCCTCCCGGAGGATGCAGACCATATTCTTTCAAATGGTGGGGAAGGTAGATCTTGACCCCCTCATCACCTTTGGATTGTTTAGGTTGGCATGTATCCAGTTACTAATTTGGTAGTATTAAAACCTATCATTGGAGTTCAGATCAAATAGGACTGCAGCTGCCTCAAAAGAAACCGGCGCTCCCCCACTTAGGACCTGCCATGGTGAATGGAATCCTTTAGATGCTTGGTTTCTAAAGATCTCTCCCCACCTAAAAGCCCAGATGTCTACCCGGGACAAAGCATGGAAAAAGTTCAGGAAAACTAATCTTCCGGTGGACTTAGCCAGCTACAGGGCCCTCAGAAACCAATGCAAACAGAACATAAAGAAAGCTAAGAAAGATTATATCTCTAATCTCCAAAAAACTAACCTGGGAAACCCTAGGTTCTTCTGGACACATATTAACGAACTCCTAAAAGGTCACAAAAATCAACTACTGGCCCTATCCTGGTGAATGGGCAAGTATTTGATGAGGGACCTCGCGTCGCAGAGGCCCTAAACGGCTACTTTACGAACCTGGACGCGTACAAGGTGGGGCACATAGACAACGGGAATAAGCCTTACGAGCATCTGCCCTGTGAACTTGACCGCCCACAGTTTCATCTGCGGCTGGTTAAGGTAAAGGAAGTTCTGCTCATCCTTAAATCCCTACAGTTGAGAGGCACTGGAGGCCCTGACGGGATCCAGCCAAGAATCCTTAAGGAGGGTGCCCCAGCACTAGCGAAGCCACTAACCTGGCTGATAAACCGGTCCTTATTGGAGGGGTCGGTCCCTGAGCCATGGAAACAGGCCACTGTGATTCCCATTCACAAGGGAGGGCCTACCGAGCCTATAGGGAACTACAGGTCTATCTCCTTGCTGTGTGCAATAGCGAAAATACAAGAGAAACTAGTCTACTCCCAACTTTGGGAATACCCGGAAACACACCAGGTAATCTCTTCGTCTCAGCACGGCTTCAGAGCCAAGCATGGGACAGATACTGCCCTAACCAAATTCTCAGCAGAAGTCCTGTGCAACACTGATTTAGGGGTCAGCACAGGCGCGGTCTTTATTGACCTCTCTAAAGCTTTTGACTTGGTAAACCACAGCCTCCTCCTGCATAAAATGAGCTATATTGGCCTGGATACCCATGCACTCGATTGGTTTGCGAGTTACCTCACTGGCCGTACCCAGAGGGTCAGGTGGAAGGACAATGTCTCACAGACCGCACCGCTCAAAGAAGGGGTACCACAGGGGTCAATACTCGGCCCCATTCTCTTCACTCTGTTCATAAATAACCTGCACTTACACTGCGGGAGCAGCAGCATCATCCAATATGCGGACAATGCCGTCATTTACCGAGCCTCCCCAAATATAATAGAACTGGAGAATGCCCTACAAGTGGACATCCTTCAGATGGAGGATTAGCTCACCTTGAACAAAATGGTATTAAACACCAGCAAAACTAAGGCGATGCTGTTTGGGCCCAGATCCCTTGGATCTGACCGGTCGATGCTCCTTCAACTGCAGTCCAGAGGGGGAGACAAACTCGAGGTGGTTACCTGTATGAAGTACCTCGGTCTAACCCTAGACCAAAGCCTCACTCTAAAAAATCATGTTGACCAACTCACCAAATCCATCCATGTGAAACTTGGTCTCCTCTATAGAATAAAGGACCAGATTATCCCTGAAGCCAGGGTAGCCATCGCAACCAGCGTCCTACTCCCTAAGCTCACCTACGCAGCCCCCTTCTCCAAGGTGTGGCCTCTACGGAACATAGCAGGCTCCAGACCTTATACAACAAGATTGTGCGGTTTGCCACAATGTCCCACCCTAGAACACACCACTGCGAGGCCCAAGCCAAGCTCAGGGGGCCGTCACTGGAAGCCTGCCTCATCTACCCGACTCTTTGCCTTACATTTAAGCTACTGGGCCCCTCTCCTCCCCCTAGCCTCAAAGGGCTTGTCAAGGTTAAATCCAATCTGAGGAGCCTCCGTACCTCAGGACAAACTCTCCTCATGGTTCCTAAAACTAGGACTAAAGCTGGGTCCAGGTCCTTTGCAATTACAGCCCCTTCCAACTGGAACAACCTCGCACTTGAGGTATGGGAGGCAGGGTCTGGCCCCTGCTTCCGGTCCAAACTCAAAGCATACCTGCTAGTCAGGAGTACTTGCCAATGCCTTAGGACATGACCTTACTTCACTGCCCCTCCCTCTTAGGAAGGTGACTTGACTCTTGGCAATTTAGCCATTATCTCATGCACTCCCATGTTCTTCATGTTTTGTGCATGTTTATGTTTAATTATCCAACTCTAAGAGGTCTCACTGACTGTATGTGCATGTTTATGTTTAAATATCCAACTCTAAGAGGTCTCACTGACTGTATGTTCCCGTACCACCTATCTGACTGTAACCCTATGGAATCCTTCTGTCAAACAATATGTCATTTATTAATTTGTACTGTTCTGTTATCTGTATGTTATTTTCTTTACCCCCGGGTCGCCCCTGAAAAAGGGACCTCTGGGGCCCAGTGGGCCTACCTGGTCAACAAAATTCAATAAATAAAATAAATAAACCAGTGGTCCTGGGAGGCTGGGATAAAATGTTCCTCCCAGGCCCACCATCTGTATTTCCAGATATGTTGCGCTGTCCCTCCCCTGTTAGTACCTGTTTCCAACCCTCTGTTACATGAGGTCCCTGCACCCTAATTGGCACCCTCAAAGGTACACCGTAGACAGCTAGTGCTTAGACATATGTTATACTAACATATAGGGCTAAGGACATCTACCGTACAAGAGTAGATGTCAGGATATGAATGCATATTGTTGTAATACACTTTGCTTGCTAATACATATATTCTGCTATGTATTTTCTGTGTATTTCTTACTTGTAAGATGCCAAGGCACCTGTGTCCTTGGAGTAATTATGATATGTAAGTCGGCATTGCCACCTTTTGGTGATTTGTACTACTACATTGAGTTATGTAAGACTCTGTATAAGAACTCTTTTGTTCATAAACTGATGACTACTACAAAATTGTATAATGTTATCTTGGACCGTGGAGCCACCTCTAATTTAGCCAATAGGGCTCATCTCTGTAACTAGAAATGTTTCTATCTTACAGTAACCATAGTAATTATCATAGGTATATAATGTGATACACTAGTCTTGTACCTTGGAGATCCCAAGGAGACACAAAGAAACCTTGAGGTACAGGGAACGCTTAGCATTGGCTCCCGGTTCGTATTGGTAAGAACTGCTTAGGGCAACTGTGATTTTATCCTTTTGGTAGTAATAAACAAGTTGATTACTCTTATGCAACGTGTCTGTGATTACTTGCATTCCCAATATTGCCAAGAACCTGAGAGTGAGGTTTAGACCTCCTGACACCTCCAAAGCTGCCAGCCACCTGTTGGGAATTGCGCTTCAGATAACTGCTGCAGGTGGCGGTTAAAAAGTATAACCTGCGGGGGGGGGGTCTCGGACTTGATGTAGTTCCATTGTTTTCCAATGGGAGGGGTACTGGGGGTGTTGTTACATCAGGGCGATTTTCATCTGTGAAACCGTCCAATACCCTGGGAGGTATGGGACCGCTAGGCCTCCTGCCTCCCTTTGGCAAATATAATACATTCCTAACAACCCTTGGCCTACCCGCACCCCAGACAAAGGTCAAAAGCTGTCTTTGCCAACACAAGAGTGTTTGTTGTGGGACAACGCAAGGAACACTTTGGAACAGGTATAAGAGACAAAGGAGTATGTTCATTTTTGGTGGTCTGAACTCGTGAGTGCATAGGCAGGGGTAGAAGAGCCCATCTCTTATAATCTTGCATTATCTCACGTGTTAAGTTAGGGTAATTGTCCTGAAAAAGGGTTGATAGGTTAACCCAAAAAAATACACCCAGATATTTAAATTTATCCAAACCCCACCTCATCGGGTATCTCCTCTGAGTATCCGTAGGGACCTGATAGGAGCAAGTCAGGACCTCTGTCTTGGCCATGTTTAGGCTGTAGCCTGATATTTCCGTAAATTGTTGAATCTGTTTAAAAACTTCTGGGAGGGAAGAATCTGGGTTACCCCAAAACAGCAGGACATTGTCCGCATATAGGCTTAATTTGTGTTCTGTCCCCCCTAATTCTATCCCTCGTATATCTGGATTCAGGCGAATTGCCTGTGCCAAAGGCTCCACAAAAATAGCGAATAAGAGGGGTGAGAGGGGGCAGCCCTGTCTCGTTCCCCTTTATAATTTAAATGACCTCCCTATATGGCCGTTCACCCTTACACACCCACGCAGGGCGGCGTAAAATCGAGCTATTAAATTACAGAAGGTCTCTGAGAAACCGAAGCCCACCAGGGACGCCTGCAGAAAGGGCCACAACACCTTATCAAATGCTTTTTCTGCGTCTAAGCTCATGACCAGTGCTGCCTCCCCCGTCCCCCTCAAGTAGTCAAGTATGTTCACAGCTCGTCGGATGCTGTCCTGCACCTGTCGGCCAGGGACAAAACCAGTCTGATCAACATGGATAAGCTGGGGATGATGTTCTGAAGCTGCCTGGTCATGATTCCAGCCCTTATCTTATAGTCAGTGTTTAAAATAGAGATTAGCCTATATTAGGCACATAGTAAAGGGTCCCTGGTGGGCTTGGGCAACACAGAGATGATCGTATACATCCATGACGGGGGGATTGTGCCACCCTCGGTCAGCAGTGAGTTATAAACTCTGTTTAGAACTGGAGTGACCTGGTTCTTAAAGAGCTTATAGAACTCGGCCAAGTACCCATCCATTCCAGGACACTTTCGCGTCTTGATTCTGGATATCTCGACTTTAATTTCAGAGTCCCGTATTGGTGCTACTAGGGATGTGGCTTCCACTCTTCCCATCTGGGGCAAGTGTAGTGCCTCTAAGAATTGAGTCAATTTATCTGTCTCTGGTGCGGGTCCTGCTTTGTATAACTCCTGGTAATAGTCCGTAAAGGCTTCAGCTATATCTACTGTGTTTACCAACTGTTGCCTAGTAAGTGGATGCTTGATCCTACTGATAGTGGCGTTGGCCTTTCTTTGCTTTAATCTCCTAGCCAGCAACCTTGAAGCCCTGGGGCCCCCCATAATATTTTTGCTTGATATACAACATGTTTTGCTCTATCCTATAATCCAGAATGGCGTTAAGCGCACGCTGTTGTACCTAGATTTCTCTCTCTTTAGTTGCATCATATTTCTTTTTTAAGGACTGCTCCAATTCCCTTATCTGAGTCTGCAGGGATGTCTTTTGGGCCTCTCTCTCCCTTTTATGTCTAGCGGCTTTCACTATCAATTTTCCCCTGACCACTGCTTTTATTGTGTCCCAAAGGATGGATGGGGAGACATCTGAAGTGTTGTTTGTGTCAAGTGCTTCTTTAATCATTTCTATGACTTGCTCCTGATCTTCCTTTCCCTGGATAAGGGACAGATTGAGACTCCAGAGGGTCTTTTTCCTACTTTGCCCCAGGTGTAGCTGTATCCACAACGGTGCATGATCGGAGAGATAGATTTCCCCAATTTCTAGATTCTGTACTTGGGAAACAATTTCCTTGGGAAGAAAAAAATAGTCTATTCTGGAATGTACCTTGTGGGCTGAAGAGAAAAAAGTATAGTCCCTTTTCTGGCCATGAAAAGCTCTCCATGCGTCTATGTAACCTACCTCAACCAATATCTTACTAACCTTTAGGGCCACTCTCCTATCAGACCACGCAACTCTAGATGTGGAGTCGAGATGGTCATTTAATGCAGGGTTCAAATCCCCCCCATAATCAATGATCCCTCCGCTCAATCAGTAAGTCTCATGTACAGCCTCCTGTGGAAGTTATAGTCTGAGCCAGGGGGAGCATAAAGCGAGCCGAGTGTGATTAATTCTCCATTATAGATACCCTTCAAGGCTGCAAGATAACCTTCTGCATCTACCAGAATGTCCTTAGTTTCAAAAGCAACCTTTCCCATCACCAGAACCACTACTCCCCTATGGCGGCCCCCTCTGTATGAGGAAGCAACCACTTTAGAGAAGCCAAATTTATTTAGCTTCTCATGTTCAGGCTGAAAGAGGTGTGTTTCCTGGAGCATGCAAAAGTCCGCTCTCCTCTTCTTAATATAGGAGATGATTTTACCATGCTTAACAGGATTTGTAAGCCCATTAACATTAAGGGAAAGCAAGTTGGTACAAGTCTTAGCCATATTTATATATTTTAAGCGTCATCCCTTTTTGTTTACCCCCTTTTTCTACTGTACATTTTAGAGAGAGTTGCCCTATCAAAGGGGAGGCGAAAGCAGAAAGGCAGGAAGCAACCATTTGTAATACAATTGTAAAACAATTAACTGTTTTGGCATTAACAAAAACAGAACCACAGCCGAACATATTATTAAAAGGGGTGGAAAATGCACCACCTACAAACTTTTGACTTCCAAGGTGGAAGGCCTAGTCAATCTAGGCCTTTTTGCCCTTCCCTGATTGGGAGAGGGCAGAAAGGGGAAAAGAAAATTCCCTCTCTAGAGGGACCCCTTCCTCGAGTCCACACAAATACCGTGGGGCTCAGTGTAAATAAAGTTACCAACGGACCAGGGCGAACCAGAGAGCAAACTTTAAGACTGGCTGATTTAACTTTAGCCTCTCCCCTCCTCCAGCCTGCTTTAACTTTATAAGGGATTCCCAAGGAGAGCTGGTGTCATAGAAGGAAAAAACATTTCTCCCCCACGTATCGCTGCCGCTGGGCCCCTCGCTCTCAAGCCTCATTGGTCACACATTGTACCCCCGGCAGAACCCCCATCACAGAACCAACAGGACCACAGCCCCAGTAATGCTATGCCCTTTATATCCCCAGTATTTTCATCCAGTGTAAACGATTCCCTAATAATCCTGCGTTCTGTAGGATAAACATCACAGACCCTCCTATTTCCCTCCGTCCCATTCCTGTACCTTAATATTGCAAAGATTTCTTATTTTACTTTTATATAGCAGAACCAGTCATCACCCCCTTCACCACAACCCCTTCCCCCTGCTGTAAAAGTTGCCACAGCCTCCCTTAGTTGGTTTAATCTGATCCGTATTAAATATAGTATTGTATCGTCCAGTGTCTGAAACCATCTTCTGTAAAAAGAAACAGGTGGCGTTTCCCATGGGGGACGTGAAGATATCATTAAACAACAGCTGGGCAAGCAGGGAGGGCAATGAAGCTCGTAGGGGCAGCCTGCTCCTCAAACCCTCCCCCCCTCACAAAGACTAGTCATATTATTCGGAGGGCAGTTCTCCCAAAGAGAAGTGTAGTGCACCCTGCCACTGGAACATGCAGGGCTGCCAGGAACTGACACTCCAACTAAAATCAAGGCCGTTACTTGCAGGCCGTTCAGTCCTCTCCCAAACCCGTGATGTCCTTGTCCTCTACTCCCAGTAGTTTCTTTATGAGATCATGCAGCAGTGATGCAGAACGCGATGTGCCTTGGTGCGGAAGTCTTCTGGATCTCCTTGAAGTGCTTAGCTGCTATCCGTTGACTGTCTCTTTCCATTTCTGCTGTGCCTATGGATGTAGCTCCTGTGGGGACAGACCTCATTTCAGCATGGCCTCTCTGGCATCCTGGGGTGAGTCATACAGTTTTGGCCCCTCTGCCCAATGAACCCTAATGCGAGCGGGGTATGGTGTCTGGATCCTGATGTGCTGCTCTTTTAAAGATTTGATCAAGGGGCCGTATTCCAACCTCTGGCATTGAATCACGGTCGAGTAATCCTGATCAAAAAATAGACAAGAGTCCAAATATTTAACTTCTTTTTTCTGCCAGTTCCTGTCTTATAATGTCCCCTTTGGTATGGTAACTACAACATTTTATTATGACTGAACGAGGGCAGGCTGATGCTTCCTTGGGTTTCAGCAGTAAGGCCCTATGTGCTCTCTCAATCCGCATTTCATACGGGGGGGAGCTCTAGGACATCTTTAAGGAGATCGGTCATAAAGTCAGTCATAGCTCCAGTTTCGGCTCCCTCCTTTAAGCCGTATACCCGCAGGTTATCGTGGCGGGATTGGCTTTATAAATCTATACATTTTTCCTCTAGATCCATAGTATAGTAGCAAAGAGCCTGTACCGTTCTTCCCAGATGGAGCAGGCCATCCTCTGTCTGCGAAATTCGGTCTTCCGTCTTCTGCACCCGCTGTTCCACATGGCTTAATTTTTCATTTAAGTTACTGAATTCCATTTTATTCTCAGCTCTCATTTCTTTCAACTCTTTTAGGATTAGGTTGAATCTACAGCTGGAGAGTCTGTGGGTTTCTTCATCCATGTCATATGCTGCGGTAGCCTCGCTGGCACAGACCTGGACTGCCACGCGGGTGGGGGAGTTACTTCTATATCCCGCTCCTTCTTTGTCCTCTTTAGATTGGTGTGACCGTGACCTGGAGTTTTTATCTTTTTGCGTTCCCCCTCCTGACATTCTGCTCTTTTCTTAGTGCTCAACATGGTATAATCTGGGGTTTTTATCGCAGGCCGATAGTGGAGCTCACATTCTAGCTTCTATCCTGAGCCATGGCGGAACTGGAAGTCTACTGCTTCACTGGTCTACTGGCCGTAATCGCTACTGAGCCTAAGATTGGACCATTTCAAAATAAGCTTTGGGCACACACTACAGCCACTAGTAGCTGTGACTGTAACCTATAGCCCTGCCACCTCTAACCAAACTGTTTAGCTCCACTACCCCTTTTCTGTCCCCCCGCTGCCATCCCCTCCTTACCCCCTACCTGCCCCATCTCCCCTCCTTGCCCGTTCCTTCCCACCTGTCACTCCTCCCATCTCCTTTTTCACCCCCCCACCTCACCCTTACCTCCAACCTATTCCTTTTTAATGACAAGGCCCCATGCTGCATCTCAGTAACCCTGCTTGCCCTAGCTAATCTTTCCTAGTCTCTTCACCCTACCTGGTTACCCTTGCCTTCCTCACCTACCTGTAGCGGTTGTTTCCCGTGCCTCATACTATCTTTGGCCCTAAGTCCTTCTGTCAAAGCCTTGGTTCCACAATTGCCCAGTCCAAGTTTCTTTACTGTCCTCCTTGGTCTTCCATCAGAATACTCTTACTTAAACCTATCACGTAACTTTTTCCACTTCTTTTCTGTACCTTTATAGCACTGCGTTTATTGCCTTAGACACAACAATATAGAGAATACTGGATGGGCAACTATGCAGAACCAGTGTGTTCTGCCACAGAGGGATTCTGATTCCTCCTGACCTCGAGAGCAAAGCTCAAGAGGTCCATGGGAATCAGAACCCTGAGATGGCAAAACACACTGGTTGTGCATAGAGTAGCTCATCCTGTATTTTTTATAGTGTATAGTACTGTGTGAAAAATGTGTTTGTGAGTTGGTTTGCTTTCAAAATGAAACTGACTCAAGCAGTCTCTAGAGGTTCTAGAATGCTGTTCTACCACAGTAGGGTAGAATCACATTCCATGACATGTGAACTGTGGTACAACAGCATTTTGAAAGGGATGGAATTCTATACAGAACAACACTCCACTATACACTATTGGTGGGACATTCAGAAGGGTTGCCACTAATGTGCCCTGGCGTGATATTCAAAAGGGGAAAGTGCATGGCACAAATCCCAATGTGCCGGGGCGCATCAGTAATGTTTGCGGCGCAAGTAGGGGGGGCATGCCCATGCATACTCCGCACATCCCGATATTCAGCCCGGGATGTGCTAAGCAGATGCAGGCGCAACCCCTACCTGCACCACACACAGTTGAGCCAAGAAAAACAGGAGCAACAGCTGGCCACCCACAGGTAAGCCGCCGTATTGCAGGGCGCAACACAGCAGCTGCCAGCTGTGGGTGGCCACCTGAGCTCCTGTGGCACCATCCATTGCGGTAGCGCCCCCCCCCATGCCCGATCGTGGGCATATGTTTTGAATTAATTACGTCCAATATCCCTGGTGGTCCAGTGGACCGCTTCCAGCCTACGGGCATAAGTATAAAATAAACATCCAATATCCCTGGTGGTCAGTGGACCTTCAACCAATTAGTGGGCATATGTAGTAAATACAATGAAAAACCATCCCTCTACCCCCCTCACCCGCCCACTGAGCCCCACCACCCTGCTCCCACACCGTCAGCAGCGGGCGGCAGCTCCCCACCACAAAGCCGCCCGGCCACCCGTTAGCTCAAGCAGTCTCTAGAGGTTCAGAATGCTGTTCTACCACCAGTGAGTAGAATCACATTCCATGACATGTGAACTGTGGTACAACAGCATTTGAAAGGGATGGAATTCTATACAGAAAACCTCCTATACACTATTGGTGGGACATTCAGAAGGTTGCCACTAATGTGCCCTAGCGTGATATTCAAAGGGGAAAGTGCATGGCACAAATCCCAATGTGCGGGCGCATCAGTAATGTTCTGCGGTAGCAAATGGGGGGCATGCCCATGCATACTCCGCACATCGATATTCAGCCGGGATGTGCTAAGCAGACTCTGAGGCGCAAACCCCTACCTGCACACACACAGTTGAGCCAAGAAAAACAGGGCAACAGCTGGCCACCCCAGGTAAGCGACCGTATTGCAGGGCGCAGCACCAGCAGCTGCCAGCTGTGGGTGGCCACCTGGCTTTCCTGTGGCACCATCGTGCGGTCGCTTCATATGCCGATCGTGGGCATATGTTTTAATGATCATCGTCCAATATCCCTGGTGGTCCAGTGGACGCTTCCAGCCCTATCGCGGGCATAAGTATAAAATAAACATCAATATCCCTGGTGGTCAAGTGGACGCTTCCAACAATTGTGGGCATGTAGTAAATACAATGTAAAACCATCCTCTACCCCTCCCACCCGCCCACTGAGCCCCACCACCTGCTCCCACACGTCAGCAGCGGTAGCGGCGCTCCCCACCCATAAGCCGCCCGGCCACCCGTTGATTGACGTGCGATGCGGCATAGTAAGCCCCATTGAAATCCAAGCGTGGGCCAGTAGGCGTACGAACTATACCGTACTACACAGTCGAAGGCGAATGGATTCATTCACATATCTGAACTGTAATCAATATGACGTATCTGCACGCCCATTGGCCATCCTGTGGACAATAAGCGCACAACCAACACTATACCCCAATCGGCCAACGACACGCAGACTGGCTTGAGAAAGCCAATAAGCCACGCCCAGTGGCCAGTGAGATGAAGTGGGGCTCAGTGGGCGGGTGAGGAGAGGCCACTAGAACCACCAGGGATGGTTTTGTGTTGTATTTATACATATGCCCGCGATGAGCTGAAGCGTCCACTGACCACCAGGGTATTGGACGTTATTTTATACTTATGCCTGAGATTGGCTTGAGCGTCCACTGGACCACCAGGGATATTGGACAGTTTATTTAATTCATATGCCTGCGATCGGGCTGGAAGCGGTCCACTGGACCACCAGGGATATTGGACGTTTATTTTATACTTATGCCCGCGATCGGGCTGGGAGCGGTCCACTGGACAACCAGGGATTTTGGACAGTTTATTTAATTCATATGCCCGTGATCGGGCATTGGAGCGTGTTGTCAGTGGGGGAAGGAGGCGTTGGTCCCCAACGGCTGCTGCCTGGGAGGGCACCAGGCGCAAGTCGCTGGGGATCGGCACACCTGCATGCAAATGGGGCCATAATGACATGCTAATGGCCCCATTTGCGCCTTGCATACATTATGGCCCCATTTGCATGTCCACCGCTGAATATCGCGGTTGCTGCGCCTAGCGCAATGGCACTTGCACTAGCGCATTCCCCTGCTCCTCACTGGCCACTTGCACTGGCGCAGTGCCACTGCGCCATGTGCAATGCAGGTGGCCATGGTGCCATATTCAGTGGTGCAGAGTTATGGCATAGCACTGTTGAATATTGCCCAGGCCACACCCTGGCGCATCCCAGTTGCGCTGTGCCCGGCTTGCACCCCTGCCTGGTGCTGTTCTGAATATCCCACCCCTATGTATCTATTGTACTTATTGTATTTGTACCCTATTATATGTTATGTATGTCCTTTGTTACTTGATGTGGAACCTTTGTAAACAAATTTTCAGCTCAAAGGTATTGTAAATCCTAAATTTAATCAAATAAATAAATATATTTGGAGAGGGGATGGAGCAGCTTTGGCGAGGCTGGGATAAAACCCACCACCTGCAGAGCAGACCATGTATACCTCTTAACATTTTGTCACTAAAATGTTGGATACAGACACTCAAAGTGTAGGGAAATGAGGGGTGCTGGTCTTAATACTGTAATGTGGGACAAATTGTTAGACAGAGACACATTCAGAAAACTGTAAGCTAGTGACTTAACAGCTTCTACGTTTGATCACACCCTGCACCCTAGCTGAAAGTTCTGACAGTGGAGTGATAATTACTCACATTGAGCCTTTTGTGGGATCCCCTTCTTGAACTACCAGATAACTGCAGCTCTTAATGAGGTGCTAATCACACCAGGCCATCTGCAGCACTGAGAGAGATTAGCACAAGGACTAGAGCCTGCTAAAGTAGGGACATTTTTAACTTCATTAATAGCCATAGGAAACCTGCACTAGTCACGATGGACAAGTAGAGGGTTAGCTGCACTAGCCTTTGTCAATTTGCACTAAGTTTTGGGCTAGTAAAACAATGTTAAAATCAAACCTGGTGGCATAGGACTGGAGGGACTTTTATCTGGGCTACTCAGCTCCAGTAAAGTGCTTGTACGCAACATTTTATGTGAAATAAAGTCTCCATGGCATACTGTATGTTAATATATCTGTAAGATTGCTGTATTGTAATATGTTGGTAAGACCACTGTGCTGTACTGTAATATGTCAGTAAGACTGCTGTATTGTAATATGTCTGTAAGACTGCTGCACTGTATTGTAATATGTCTCTGAGACTGCTGTATCGTAATATGTTGGTAAGACTGCTGTACTGTAATATGTCTGTAATACTGCTGTATGTTAATATATTGGTAAGACTGCCGTATTGTAATATGTCAGTAAGAGTGCTGTATTGTAATATGTCTATAAGACTGCTATACTGTAATACATCAGTAGGACTCCTTTATTGTAATATGTCAGTAGGATTGCTGTATTATAGTATGTCAGTAAGACTGCTGTATTGTAGTATGAAGTGCAAAATTTTGCACATGGGGCACAAGAACCAGAGGGCAACATACCAAATGGGAGGAGAGGTATTGATGGTTACGGAGCAGGAAAGAGACCTGGGGGTGATCATTTCTCATGACCTAAAGGTGGCAAAGCAATGTGACAAGGCAGTGGGGAAGGCTAGAAGGATGCTGGGTTGCACAGGAAGAGAAATTACAGGCAGGAAGAGGGAGCTAATAATACCCCTGTACAAATCACTGGTGAGACCACACTATAAGTACTGTGTACAGTACTGGAAGCTCCACCTCCAAAAGGACATAGGGGCCTATGCACAAATGTGCAGAGTGGCTACACGCCATGGATCCATGGCACGTAGCCAATCCGCACCCATTGCGCCGGCTGCATGGGATGCACCAAGTGGGGCGCACAGCCCCAACGCACCCGATCCCCCAGCTGTACGGACAGCAACATCCTGGAGCAAGCGGGGGGAAGGGCCTGCCTGCACTACGCACCATTCACAAAGGCATGCAGTTCAACATGCAGGGGGGTGTAGGGATGGGTAGGATACGCCAGGTAGGAACCTACTGTAACGGCTTTATGCAGCCATGCCCGAGCACCCACAGAGTCCCCCCAGCACAGCAACTGGTCTTGATCACCCTCCCCCAATACATGGAGCCCCCCCATCCCTGCAGCATGGAGCCCCCCCAGCACATGTATGCCCCATCCCCAGTGCAGGTGGCGAAGGAGGTGTTTGGTGGGCAGTGCCACTGGCTGTCCCATGGCTGTGGCACCTCCTGCCAGGTCCATGGGATGGGGGTGGTGTGGTCAGTGCTGCAGGGGGGGCATGAACATGTGTGGGTGAGGGTACTGTGGTCCCAGGGCCGGAACCCTACTGTGTGTCGGGGGGGCTGCAATGCTGGGGACAGGGCACTGCTGTGTTTGGTGGCAGAGAGCGGGCATCGGGGGCCCGAGGGTGCTACGCTGTGTTGGAGGGGGGGCAGCTGTGCTCCTGGCAGTGGGGAATACCTCTGGGGCAGGTGTTAGGGGGCTCTACCACCAGTGACGGCCACCAGTGCATTCCATGGGTGCATGTGTGCCATGCACATTCCCAGTCCCACGCCGTCATCCATGGGGAATCCACTCTAGGTCCCAGGCACGGCATTTGATTGCCCCCCCGACACCTGGGACTGAAACTCTGCCCCCATCCGCCCCATGCGAACCTGCACGCTGGGGGGCAGGGCCACAGACAGGTGGCCAACAGTCATGAATGTCGCCAGGTGCACACCTGTCTGCAGGTGCGGAGCTCTGCAGGTGGGGTTTGTGTCTGTGGCACATACCTTACACCCCTTCGTGCATACAGGCCATAGAGAGGGTAGAGGAAGTACATAGGAGGGCAACCAAAATGGTGCATGGCCTGCATCAAAAGCCCTACTGGGAGAGACTCAAAGAATTAAATATGTACTCCCTGGAGGAGAGGATGGAAAGTGGCGATATGATAGAAACATTCAAATACCTCACAGGTAAAAATAAGTTACAAGAAGGAAGCACATTCCAAAGAAAAAGATGCTCCAGGACAAGGGGCCACACTATGAAGACAGAAGGGGGGGCTCAGAGGTAATGTGAGGACGTACCTCTTCACAGATAGGGTAGTAGATGCATGGAACAGACTCCAAGTGGAAGTGGTGGGGGTGGAAATGGTTACAGGTTTCAAGAATGCATGGCATAGACACAGAGGGATCTTAGAGGTAAGAGGTGGAAGCCTGAAGATAGAATAGGGTCTCCAGTGTCACTAGGTAAGGTAAATAAGGCAGACTGGGTGGGCCAGGAGGTCCTTATCTGCCGACAGATTCTATGTTTCTATGAGGCAGTCCAGAGACGGGCAATCAAAATGGTGCACGGACTGCATCAGAAAACATATGAGGACAGATTAACGGAGCTCAATATGTATACCATAGAGCAAAGGAGGGAGAGAGGTGATATGATCGAAACATTCAAACACCTTAAGGGCATTGACAAGGTGAAAGAGTCTAACATGTTTCAATATAAGAAAAATAGCTGGACAAGAGGACACAGCATGAGATTAGAGGGAGGCCAATTAAGGGGTGATGTGAGGAAGTTCTTTTTCACAGAAAGGGTAGTGGATGCATGGAACAGCCTACCTCAGGAAGTGGTAGATATGAATACAGTGCAGGGCTTCAAACAGGCAAAGGATAGGCATAAGGGAGCAATACAGATGAGTATGAATAGATAGGCCATTGACAGAGCAAAGGCTGATGGCACATTCATAAGTTAGAAAAATAAATGGGCAGACTGGATGGGCCTTGCGGTCCTTATCTGCCATCAACTTCTATGTTTCTATGTCTGTAAGACTGCTGTATTGTAATATGTCTGTAAAACTGCTGTATTATAATATGTTGTTAAGACTGCTGTACTGTAATATGTCAGTAAGACTGCTGTACTGTAATATGTTGATAAGACTGCTGTATTACAATATGGCAGTAAAACTGCCATATTGTAATATGTTGGTCGCACTTTTCATGGAAGACGTCTCATTTTCGGAAGCTAAAGAAAAATACTGTTTGTCTATTGGTAGTATCTATGCAACCTAGCTATGATGATGATGATGACGTAATATTTGTTTCTGGTGTCTTCTGCTCTATGGAAGAACACACCAGTCAGCCATGTGTCACTAAAAGAAAAAGAAACACAGTGGGGGGTATTTTCATATATGTGGACGTAGCACTCGTGTCCATATTTAGGACATGTGCTGCTTTCAGGCAAATGTATCAGGATGTTAACAGCCAATTTAGGAGGGATGTGAGGAAATACTTCTTCATGGAGAGGGTGGTGGAAAAGTGGAATCATCTGCCAGAGGAGCTTGTCAATGTAAAGTCGATAACCATTTTCAAGGGGAGTGGATTGGACACATGGAACTGTTGAGAATATCGGGGGGAGCTGATGGGGAGGGAGGGTTAGTCCAAGTGGAACTAAGGGATGCTTGATTCGCTAGAGGCCTAACCAGTGCTGGACTGGTAAGGGCCTAGGTAGAACCAGTCAGACTGGATGGACCATGAGTCTCTTTTTGTCTGTAAACATCTGTATACTGTAACCATATAATTGTATCCAGCAATGAGTTTACTCACTGCTGAACCTCTGCATGCTTAACTTGCACAAAAAATAAACTGCCAACTTGCAACTCAGCTTTAGGGGGCACAGCAGAATGAGTCAATTCAAGACCCCCCCTCCCGCTGACCCACCTTGGCCATGTGTTTTATTTATTTATTTGTTTTTGATAATCAGATAAGACACACTAGGCATAAATACACCTACTTTTAGGCATGACCCAGTAGAGTTACAGTAGCTGCAATGAGCAAAAGAACGACAGAAAACATTATCAGCCAACAAAGTAATAACAAGTGGAAATAGACAAGGCTTTACAGTTGAGCAAAATTTACACTAACATTTAGAATTAAGTAGTGCAATGACAGTGGCACAAACATCAAAATGTCAATAGAAATATACAATATATAGTATAAATGAGAAAAACAAAAGATTGTACCAATATAAGTTGCTTAAACATTTACAGCAACCTAAAATTACCCAGCATGGGAAGGAAAGTGCACAGTGCTTGGACAAGATAGGCTTAGTAGTTTAGATGGAATTAGAGGCAAGAGCAAGGGCCAGTTGGGCATAGAGAGACCTTCAGAACCTTGAAGAACAGTGAGCGACTGGGGGAGCAGCATACATTAGGAGAAAGGGAGTTCTGAAAATGGGGCAAAGACTGCAAAGGCCAGTTTGCTGAGGCCCATGACAAATCTGCGCTCAAGGAGACAGTGAGTAGGAGGAAACAGGTGCGGCAGGTAGGTGTCAAGTCTAATTTCTGGGTCCTAATATAAACTGGATCATGTGCACGTTGCCTTCTGGAACAGAATGCACACAACTGTTGCTTCTCTTACTGTGTATTTTGTGTTTTCTGCATTGTTATGACTTGCCTTTGTACTGTACCTATGTGCTCACTATATGTTGCTATTTCTTGTTGCAGCTGTAAGCGTTGTGTGCTATGTGCCATCTAAATGGCCCAGATCATGCCTGAAAAAGGTCCCTGGGACCAGTGTACTTACCCGAGTATCAAATAAATAAATAAAATAATAAAAAAGATTGCACAGGGAGCCAGTCCTCAGGAGTTTGTGAAAGAAACAGCCTAATGGAAAAAAAAATGTTGGTCAGTAGGGGAAGGCCAGCCCTGGCCAGAGTAAAGGGGCAGTGGTGTGTACATCTAGGGGTGGCCAAAGCAAAGTGACATGCAGTGTTGTATGTTACATCCAACTTTGAGAGGATGGTTTTGTTTTCTTGTAGGAAAGCCAGGAGGCAGTAAGTGAGTCCGGGAAGGGAACCCCCTGAGCTATGGCCAGGCGGGCAGCACGGGATATGCAGTGTCTGACCCTGAAAGTCATGCCCAGTTTAGCATTAGGTAACATGGGGGGGATAAAAGTCAAGAGAGGAGTCTAATAAGACTCCCAGATATGTAAAGGTGACCTGCAAAAATCATTTATATAGTGAACCCCCAGTAATGTAACTTAATTTGCCTGCTGAGGGGGTACATACTGTATAATCATTTTCATAATTTTCTGTCCACTTGTTAAAAAGATATTGTATTTTGCAGAGTTTTGGCAAATGCAAAAGCAAAGTGGCTTTCCGGTCGAGGGGCACGCAAGGATTCTGGGTAATCTCCTAGTTTTAATGACGTAGAGCCCACCATACTTGTAGTATAGACAGTGGGGAGCAGGTATTTCTTATGTATTTTTATTGCTTCTGTGAGTACTTCAGTGTTTAAAAGTATATAGACAGTTAGTTGTAAACCCTGTCTGTCTATATACTTTTAAACACTGAAGTACCCACAGATGCAATAAAAACATGTAAGAAATATCTGCTTCCCATCAGCTATACTACAAGTATGGTGAGATCTACGTCACTAAAACCAGATTACCCTGAATCCTTGTGTGCTGCTCGATCAGGGAGGCACTCTGCTTCTGCATTTGCCGAAACTCTGCAAAATGTTATCTTCTTAATGAGTGAACAGAAAATTGTGAAAATGATTAAATGGACTCCTTGGCAGGCAAAGCAAGTTACGCTGAAGGGATTTGCTATATAAATTAACTTTGCAGGTCACCTTTAAAACTGGTTACCTCCTCCAGTGGGGACCCATTAGCATGGGTAAAGAGGAGGATGAAGGAGGCTGCACAGAGTTTTAGTTACAGTACGAGCCAAAGAGTATGGCTTTTGTCTTTTTGTCATTTAAGATTAACCTGTTTGTCATTAACCAAAACTGAACTTTAGCAAAGGAATAAGATAGGGATTTGCAGATACCGGAGACAGTAGTAGCCCTGTGGTAGAGGGCAAGGGCATCTGCACACAGTAGAGAGCTGCAACAGGAGGCAACATCTGAGAGGCTGTTAATATAGAGGGAGAAAAGAAGCGGGCCCAGAATAGATCCTTGTGGTACACCAACAGTTATGTGCGAAAGGGTGGAGGTAGCTGAGGGCAACCTGACTTGTTGTTTTCTACCAGTTAATTAATTGGAACACTAGGAATTGGCAGGGGGTGGGAGTTGATGCCAAGGGAGACCAGTTTGTTGCAGAGGAGAGAGTGATTTACTAGGTTGAACCTCTGTTAACCATAGCTAGGCTGATGTCATTTGTTAGCTTGGCTAAGGCCTTGAAGATGCCATGATTTTTTCTGAACCCATGCTGCGCAGAGGACACAAGATTATACTAGCAGATGCAAATTCTTATTGTAGCCCATATGCACAGCGGTTCATGTTCTGCACAATCAGTGACATATTTATGTTTTTTAGCAAGAATCAACAATGTTAGTCCTCGGGGCTGTTCTACTTATCCCATCTATTTCTGTCCGTCTGCCTCTCATTGGGTGGGTTATAACTTGAGAGGACTTTCTTGACTTTATGATGCCGCATCAGAAGGATCAGCACAGCCTTTTATTGCTGTTTTGTTAAGCATTGAGTGATATGTGTTTCTTTTTTATTTTAGTTTGAACAGAACCGGCAAAAGAGACAACTTTTTTCCTCATATCTTTACACACAGTTCTGTAGTTTTACTCTAACTTTAATTTCTCAGTTGCTGCTTAATAATCAGTTTTGATGACCAGCTCTGTCATTTATGTTTACAAGTTGAGTCTGACAGGTGAGACGGACATCCTGCCTGACCAATAGTTGGCAACTCTTCTGTTGTACATAGAAACATAGAATTTGACGGCAGATAAGGACCGCTTGGCCCACCCAGTCTGCCCATTTCCCTACCTAATGGATAAGCTGCAGATCCTAGTTAACCAGCAGCCTACTTCTAGATGGTGGAACTTCAGTCCGTTTGGCATTGTCTGTAGTCATGGGACTGTCTGGAAACTGGAGAGTAGGAATATTGACAGGACTGTTTACCTGTTCAGTTGTCACTCATCTGCATCTCAAGTGTAATACTTAGCATAGCATTTTTGTACAGCTACACAAAACATCTGCGTAAACTGCCATAAAATATGGAAAAGGTAGAAGAAAAAGGCAATCTTTTTGAAAGTTGAGCACATGCAGAAAAAAATCACAGCTGTGCAAGGCTACTGTGTCTTGCACAGCTTTTTTTGGTGGATGTGTTCAATGTTTTCATGTTTGGCAATCTGTCCCCAAAACCATGTCTTACCCAAATTTGAACTCCAATTGCTCAGATGGGTAATAATATATATTACAGCCAAAGGCCCTGATATTGGTCCAGAAAATGAGGGGGTGGAGTATTAGACTATAGGATTATTCATTTACTTTTTTTCCCCTTTCTTTTCTTCCTTATTTCTGAGGCTTGGAACTCTGTTATGGATTACTGTCCTTGAGTCAAGGGGAGAATTGTATTGATGTAACAATAATGTATACTCACAATGCATTGGATTAAGACTGCAGCAGTTTATTGGTTGTTCTGTAAGATGAAAAAATCCTTTAATAAACCAAGTGCAGACTGAGCAGTGCAGTATCACCTCCCTTCTTCTGGTAATCTCTTTCTTTATTCACCTTAGCATCTTGTTAGCCTTCCTGTATGCCTTACTGCACTGAGATGGCTTTAGGTTATTTAAAGCAGTTGCCAATAGGTTGCAAAATATAATAACAACTATAGTACACCCAGACCAAATAGGGTTCGTCCCAAGCTGGCACATTCAGAATAATGTCCACAGACAGGTACGAGGCAGGGTTGCCCACTTTCTCCCTTGCTTTTTGCACTTAGTCTAGAACACCTAACAGAATCGCTGTGATCCTTGGGGGAGAACCAGGGGATCAGAGTGGCAGAGGAGGAGTCCGGGTATCCCGATATGTGGATGACACATAAAGACATAGATTTTGTCAGAAAAAAAGGACCTTTAGGCCTATCCAGTCTACCCTTAGTCCCTGCCTATTCCATTACCACTGACCCTAGCTGGTCATAGGTGTCACTCCCACACCTTGCCTCTACTTAATATGCCCCGGTGCCTATCCCATGCATGCTTGAAGCTCCCCACAGTCTTTGCCCCCACTATCTCCTCTGGCAGGCTGTTCCAGTCATCCACCACCCTTTCCGTGAAAAAGTATTTTTGCACATCTCTCTTAAACTTTCCCCACTTAGCTTTATTACATGCTCCCTCATTCTGGTGCCCTCCTTACTCGGAAACAGACCCTCCCCTTTCACCTTGTTCACTTCTGTGAGGTTTTTGTAGGTTTCAGTCATGTCTTCTCTTGCTCGCCTCTCTTCCAGGGAGTACATGTTGAGTTGCTGCAGCCTTTCCTCCTATGGTTTCTTGTTCAACCCCCTCACCATTTTGGTTGCCCTCCTCTGTACTGCCTCCACCCTTTCAATTTCCTTGTGGAGGTACAGCCTCCAGAACTGGACACAGTACTCCAGGTGGGCCTCACCAGTGGGCGATACAATGGCAGCACCACCTCCCGCCTCCTGCTGGAAATCCCTCTCCCAGTGCACCCCAGCATCCTGCTAGTCATTTCCACTGCTTTGTCACACTGTCCAGCTACCTTGAGGTCATCAGATATGATGACCCCATGGTCTCTTTCTTGCTTGGTGACTGTAAGCTCCACTCCACCAATCTTATACACAGACCCTAGATTCTGCAGCCCTCAGTGCATAATCATGCACTTTTTTGGCATTGAAACCCAGCTGCCACTCCCTAGACCATTACTCTAGTTTCCTCAGATCCCTTTACACTCTCTTCACCCCTTCATGAATGTTAACCTTGTTGCAGATTTTTGTGTCATCCACAAAGAAACACACCTTACCCTCAAGCTTCTCTGCAATGTTGTTTGCAAAGACATTGAAGAGGATTGGTCCCAGCACCAAACCCTGTGGCACCCAGCTAGTCACTCTCCTATCACCTGAGTGGCTACCGTTTACCACCACCCTTTGTCTCCCATCTCTTAACCAGTTTAACACCCAGCTTGTCACGTACTCTGTCACCCTCAGGCTACTTAGTTTCTTAACTAGCCTCCTGTATGGCACACTGAAGGCCTTACTGAAGTCCACATTGTCATGTCCACTGCTCCCCCCTTGCTCCACCTCCTTGGTAATCCAGTCAAAGAAATCTATGAGATTAGTTTAACATGATCTTCTCCTTGTGAAACCATGCTGCCGGTGGTCCTGCAGCCCTTTTGCCTCCAGCTGCTCCACTAACTTCTCCTTTAGTAATGTCTCCATTAACTTCCCCACCACTGATGTGAGATTGACTGGCCTGTAGTTGCTAGCATCCTCCCTACTGCTGCTTTTTTTTTTTGTTTGCATAGTTTATCCTTCCTACTTCCTGCAGACCCCGACCCTTCGGGACCGCTAAGGAGTTATCCTCCTGCCTGTCCCGCCCTACCCGTACTCACTGCCCAGTCTCCATGTAGCTGTGGCTTCCCCGCTCCAAGCGAGGCCAAGGTGGGGTGGGCAAGCACCCCGATACTTATGTTTCGTCAGACCGGAGGTACTCGGGCAGGCGGGGGCACATAGGAGGCGCACTCCAAGCGATCCTTCTTCCCAGGGTCTGCAGGCATTTTCCTCATTATCTAGTGGAGGAGTGCACGTACCCCTATGCCAAGGCTTCACTGCCGGCGTCACCACTCCCCCTACCCCGACATCCGCTCTGCACTTGCCATGCCACCAGCTTCCGTTAGAGGCTGGTCAAGCGCCAAGTGCAGACCCCCCCATCCCCCCTCGGGAGAGGACAGCTGTCCTCTGATGCTCAATCCTCTCCTGCCCCTGCTGACCCCTGACAACCTGGGCTCATTCCCGAACCCAGAACGCCAGCATGGCGCAAGGTGTGGCATCCAGCACCTCAACCCTCAGCGCCACTGAGCTGGCCCTACTGCTGCTTTTGTGCAGAGGAACCATAACAACCCTCCTCCAGTCCTCTGGAATGTCCCCCATCTCCACTGAGGTGCTAAAAAGCACAACCAGGCCAGCCCGGTGGCGCTGAGGGTTGAAGCACTGGACACCACACCTTGCACCACGCTGGCAACCCGGGTTTGGGAACAAGCCTGGGTCATCGGGGGTCGGCATGGGAGGAGAAGGATGCAGCGTCCGTAGGACTGCTCTCCTTCTCCTGGGAGGGGGGAGGATTGCTATTGGTGCTCTAGCAGCCTCTGGCGGTGGCTGGAGGTGGCTACAGAGCATTGGCAGGACATGGAGGGAAAGTGCTGGGGCAGATGCTTGGCTCAGAGTGCGTGCAGATGCGCATACGCTTAGGGCCTTAGGCTTCATTGCACGCCTCAAGCCGTAAGGGGAGAAAAGTGGAAAATAGGGGCACTAGTCGCGGCGGTATGATGGCCGTCTCCAGAGCGGACTTGTTCGGCGCTGAGGGTGCGCGGCAGTACTGGATCCTGACCTGGTGGGTTGATCTCCGGGTGGAGTGCTCCCCACCACCCCGCTGTGGGGGGCAAGCCGGGGGGGTAGCTGCAGGATCTGAATATGGAGCCGATAGAAGTCCCAGGAGATGGTGGCCTGAGAACCTCGGAGGATGCCTGACGTGTAGAGGTAAGGCAGACTGGTGGCCCCGGGGGGAAAAGGTATAAGAAAAAAAAAAAGCACAGCCAGAGAGGCGGCCAGCACCAGACTGAGTTCCTTTAGGACCCTTGGATGAATCCCATCCAGTCCCATCACCTTATTCTCCTTTAAGGCTTCTAATCACTTCTGGACCTTCACTGAGAATGGAACTGTGCCCATTCTCCCCTCTCCCTGTTAGTTACTGCAGCATTTTGGTCCACCTTCCTGGCCTCAACTGTGAAGACCATGTAGAAGTAATCGTTTAGGCTTTATGTTTTCTCTTGATCTTTCTCTATGCAGTCCCCCCCGCCCTCCTGATTCTCACAATCCCTCTCCTTGTATTTCCTAATTTCCCACACATACCTGAAGAAAGCCTTGTTCCCTTTTTTGGCCTCCTTAGCTAGTGTCTCCTCTGTTAGTGCTTTAGCTGCCTTCACCCTCCTTCCTGCCTCCCTTTTGTTTTGCCAGATATAGCTCCCTGTAGTCATCCTTCTGTGTCTCTTTGTACTTTCTAAATGCTGTTTTCTTCTCCTTCACTGCCTTTGTCACCTACTTAGAGAATCATAGTGGCCTCTTTCCCTTGGTCACATACTTCAAACAGCATGTTGTTGCCCGGGCTATAGCCTCATTAATTTTACTCCAGTGAGCCTCCACTCCCCCTCTGCCTCCCCACCTCGAGGCATTCTCTGAGGCAGTTTCCCATTTCTTTGAAATCTGCCCTCCTGATGTAGAGGACCCTCATCTTAGTGTGTTTTTTTTCCCTGTCCTATTTGTATGCCAAACCACACAGTACAGTGATCACTTGTACCCAGGGGACTATCGACTGTGATGTCAGCAGTGTTGTTTCTGTTTGTAAATGCCAGGTCCAGCACTGCCCCATCCCTAGTGGGTTACAAAGCCAGCTGCCTGAGAAACGCCCTTGTATGGAGTCGAGGATGGTCCTTCCTTTTGATGTAGCTGCGACGAGAATGCCCTAATCTACATCTGGCAGATTAAAGTCCCCAATTATCAAAACTTCCTCCTTGCTGGACATTTTGCTAATGGCTCTCCCCAGGGCTCAGTCTAAATCTTCCCCTGTGTCAGAGGCCTGTATACCACCCTGTGTGGATAACGGCCCCTGATCCTGTCTCTATGCTGACCCATAGTACCTCCAACCCTCCATTATCCCCCTCTTGCCCCTGCATCTCAATGGCCCTCATACCCTCCTTCACATATAAGACAACTCCTCTGCCTTTCCTCCCTGATCTGTCCTTCTGGACACCCTGTTATACATCTCAGACCAGGCATAGAATTTGCCCAGGCGATAGAATTGAAAAGATCATTTGGACTAGCCTTGGGTTTTAAAATTAATGAAGAAAAATCAGAGGTTGTGTTGTTAGGAGCCCCTATGGCACACGAGCTAAAGAACTGTTGCAACCTCAAGTGGGCATCCAAAGGCTTTTGGTACCTGGGGGTGGGGGTGTCCTCGGATGTCTCTAAACTATACCATCTCAACCACCACAAGTTACTTCTGGAAATTCAAAAAGATTGTCAGTGGTGGAGGGAAACACCCCTCATAGTGAGGGGCAAGTTTGAGATTATTCGAATGAACGTGCTCCCAAGGCTTAATTTTCTGTTGTTTATGTTACTGGGCAGGCCTGGAAGTGACTGCAAAAACTAATGGCTGCTTTCATATAGAAAGGTAAAAGAGCAAGGATAAAATGGTTTCTAATGACGTCCCTGAAAAGAAGAGGAAGGATGGGGTCCCTGATTTTAAAAGTTATTATTGGGCATCTCAGCTCCAAAATTTATTTTATTTATTTATTGGAATCTCAGATAACACCTTTGGGCTAAAAGCTCATTTACAAAGGTTCCACGTCATAAGGCAATAGACAAGGTACAAAGACATTACAAAACTGATATGGGTATATACAGCAGGCAAGTCATTATGGTACATATAGATACAGATTCAAGCAAGTACAGTTAAAATACATCAGGTAGGAGGGGTCAACTTTATTACAACAGTACTAAGAGCATACCTAAGGTGGACAAGCAATTTATAGTGGTAATTGAGCTTTAGAGTGTGCAGGTAGAGTTATGGAGGGTCAGAAGTGGTGGTGACCAAAGGAGGGGGAGGACAGAATAGATGAGATCAGGGGGAGTATGATGGCAGAGACAAAGTGGGTGACAGAATAAGGGGGTTGAGTAGTCAGAGGGGTGGAATTGGATAGGAATCTACCCAGGGTTAAGTAAATCAGTGATAGGGCAGGGCTGGGTAATGTGGGGGGAGAGAGGGATAAGGAAAAGGTTTTAAAGTAGGGGGTGAGGTGAGGGGAAACCGGGGGTGAAAATGGGGGATTAACATTTGTGAAGAGAAAGTAGGAAGGCGGGGGGGATAAAGAGGGAATGTGGGAGTAAGTGCTCAGTGGGGTCACACCAGGCAAGGGAGGAAGTGGGGGGGATGGGTGCTATGCAGGACAGATAAGCTATCAACAACAGTAGGATTATGCACAGGTGATGCAGTCGCAGTTACTAAGAGTGGCCAGGTACTGCAGCAACTTGGCCTTAAATGGGCTTAGTTTCATTTCCTCGATCAGCTCAGACTTAAGGGAATTTAGCCAGCAGCGGGCCCTGAATTTGTAAAAATGCAAGTAGATCAGCATGTCCTGAGCAGGGTAGGTGTGGAGCAAGAGAGCTATCCCCATTGCAGCAGGATGGAAGACATTCCCTGTACAAACTGGGAAAGGGGAATAGTATCACAAATTCAGAATCCTTGGGCAAAGCTCACAGCAAGTTTGGGGTAAAGTGAGTTCTAAATGGAACTTCTTACAAAGACCACAGTAGACTCACACACCTAAGGGCCTGCCAAGACTTCCCACCAAAGAGTTTGGATTAGGGATTTAGGAGATGGGACAGGAAAGGTCTCCAAACTGTGGGACAGTTCATGGAGGAATCAGTGGTAAAATCCTTCCAGAAGTTACAAATGGAATTTAATCTTCCTCACCGAGACCTGTTTAGTTACTTATAAGCCAGGCATTTTTTAACTTCAGAACCTAGGGCTACGATGCTGAAGGCAGACAAAAATCCTCTTCTACTTAACCTATCTGCACATCCCCAGCTTTGTAATTTATTTATTTAAAAGTTGGTGACTGGGAGAGGCACACTGATTTCCAGGTGCGATCCAGGGGAAAGGGGGAGTACAAAATAAATAGAATAACTATTTAAATATGGCATACATGAATACAAGAATTTTGTAATGAAGACATAACATACATAGAGTTTTTGATTACAGTAATACAATTCAGGAAACAAGTAACTGTATAATTATGTCAAATAGGCATTTAAGACTATGTAGTAAAGAGATGGGGTGCAAAGATAAGGACAAGTGGAACACCCTGCCAGAGGAAGTGGTGGGGGCTGAAACAATCACGGGATTTAAGAATGCATGGGGTAGACATAAAGGAATTCTAGAGGTCCGGGGTAAGGGGAAACAGACTTCTAGGAAAACAAACTGAACTTATAAGCTCAAATGGGCAGACTGGGTGGGCCATAGGCCCTTATCTGCCGACACTGTCTATGTAACATAAGGTGCAATGAGAGTGCAACAGTAGTGATACAATCAAAAAGAGGAAGTTAGAGATGTGCAGAGGGCAGTCAAACATGGGAGTGGAGGTTAGGAGAAGCAGAACTCTGGATTACAGGGAGGAGGAAGGATAGGAGCATGGAGGATGGATGGATTGGGAGAGGGTATGTTTTAGGTAGTGCAGGGAGGGAGATAGTCTAAGGGAATTTGGGAGAGAGCTCCAGAAAAAGGGTAAGTGGTAGGAGAAGGCTGCCTGCCTCAAACAGGATGTATGATGGGGAAGAGAGAAAGTGGGGGTACCTCTGGAGCGAAGAGGGTAGGAAGATGGGGAAGAGGGAGAGAGAGAGGAGAGGTGAGGTAGGAGGGAAGGAATCCAAGACAGAATTTGGAGATGAGAATGGTGGCATGGTGCTGACAATGCATATGTAGGGAGGAAAGGGGGAAGGAAGAGTAGAAGGAGCAGTGGTGAGTACAGGGGTTGGGGGCACATTTAAGGCGACAGAAGGAATTATATAGAGTGTCCAGCCTGCTTAGCAAAGTGGCGGGGCGGAAATGAAAACTACGTCTGCATAACTGAAGATAGGTAGGATCATTTTTGTGAGACATTCCTGGCAGACAGTAGTGGGTATGGGAATCTTGGTTTCTATACATAGCGCCAAGCTTGGGACGGAGCTTGGAGCGTATGTGGTCGATGTGTGCTGAAAAGTAAAGCTGAGTATCCAGCCAGGCACCGAGGTATTTGAAACAGGGGACTACATCAAAGATGGTACCATCAAGGGTGGAGAAGGAGGGGGGGGGGCGAGTTTGACACATTTTTGAGGAGCCCTAAAGGTCACTGACACAGTTTTCTTGGCGTTTACTTTGAGTTGGTTGTCCTGAAACCAGCGAAGGACACACAGGAAGTCAGACTGCAACTGAGACTCTACTTCTGAGGTGGAGTGTCCTGATACATAGAGGATGGTGTTGACAGCATACATATGTATAGTGGAGGAGGAGCAGACAGAAGTGAGGCCATTTAGGAAGACAGAGAAGAGAGCTAGGCCAAGGATGGAGCTTTGAGGGAAGCCAGTTTGAATGGGTGTGGGGGGGGGATAGGGCTTCTCCAGCCTGGATAGACTGTGTGTGACCCGCAAGGTATGACCGGACCCATTCGACAGCCGGGGGTCAGAGACCATGGAACTGTGTTAAGAAGAAGAGGGTGGGACACAGAATCGGACACTTTAGTTAGGTTAGTGAAAAAGGAAGGAAGGAAGGAGAAATCTGAGGAGTTCAGGAAGTCTGTAAGATGGCAGAATACTGGGAACTCCTGCAGTTTGGCCAGGGAGGGAAGAAGGGATATGGGTCAACAGTTACCAGGAATGGAAGGGTCTCCCCCTTTATGAAGAGGAATCACTTTTGCAACTTTCCATGCTTGGGAGACAGAGCAGAGGTTGAAAGAGAGGTTCAGCAGGTTACTGTGAAGAAAGAGGTAGCAGAGGTAGAGATACAGAGAAGATAGGGATCGAGGCCATCTGGACTGGGCTTGCGAGGGTTGAGTGAAAGAAGGGCATGGTACACTTCCTGAACAGAACCTGGAGAGAAGGAGAGGCCCTTAGATGGTGGTGGTGGTGGTCGAGGGGGAGGCAGAAGAGTCAGGGGACATAGGGGCTGGGTTAGAGGGGAGGGCACATATGGTAAAAAGGAGTTGAGTAAGGTGGCCACAGAAACGGGGTCAGAGACAGGTGAGTCATCAACTAGTAATGTAGGAGGGGAGAGCTTGGGTGGAGGGTCAAAAAAGGAGTGGACAGTGCACCAGAAATTTGAGGGAGAGTTTAGGTTTTATTGTAGAGCTGAATTAAAGTATAATGCTTTCCCAGCCCTAATGGTCTTAGTGCAGGCATTCCTTTGGGACCTGTGAGAGTGGATGTCTGAGGGGGAGAGAGAGGGTTTGAAGTGAGCCCAGGTGAGGTCACGAGATTTGCAGAGTTGAATGATGGCAACTGAAATCCAAGGGTGGTGGGAACATTGAACTCGGTACCTTCTGGAGGGGCATGACTGTTCCATGCTTTATGTAGGAAGTGGGAGAAGAGGGAGAGGGCCGAGTCAATATCAGGAGCGGAGTACATCAGCAACCAGTCAGTGGATTGAAGGTCCAGCTGCTATCCATCCTTCATAATGACTTTAGAGGGTTTGAGGGGAATCAAGCTGTACATATTTAGACCAGATGGGCATCAGAGTCTGCAGATAGCCAGATACTATCACAGAAGAGGGATGGGAATATTGTTTAACACTACTACGAGAGTCCTGTTTCTTGAACAACTTCCCCCAATTGGAAAGAGCATAGATGGCAGGTAGTGACTAGTTTTTTTAAACTCCCACCATTTCAAAACATTATGGGTCTCACACATTGGATCTCTGTTGAAAGGAATACGGTCAGATAGGGACACATGAACACATTTTGGGGGGTTGCCTGAGACATAAAACCTATTGACAGACAGTCAAAAACATAATGGGAAAAATCTTGTCTGTACCTCCGCCCACACGATTTAAAAACTTGGTCATGGGGGTGCAGGAAATATTTATACAATGTCATGATTGCAGCAGCAACCAAGCCAGTCACCCAGAAATGGCTGCAGGTTGCTTTCCCAAACTCAGTGTGTTGGCTAAATAACTCCAAGCAGATACAGGAACTGGAAAGAGTCACAGCTTGCATTTGACACAAAATAGATAAACACACAGGACAGTGGTTACCTTTTGTTGAGTATTTGGCAGACCAGGAGGGTATCAATCAATAAATCAATCTTAATTTTACCAGGAGAAACACCATTGAGGGAACTAATTTACAAAGTGGTCCTGGGTTGGCAAAGCAAAGGTTACAATTCAAACAGGTGCAATAAGAATTAATAACACAGAATTAATACATAGGTAAGAAAACACATAAATATACATTATGTACAATATATACATTTCTGGCAGGGAGATGGGCAAGAAGGTAGCTGAGATAAAGAGAGCAATGCGTTATGTAGAGAGAGTAGGATGATGGAGACATCAAGCATATACTAGGTGATGGGAGGAAGGGAACAGGGAAAGGGGTTGGGGTAAGATAATGATCATGGTGATCTTAAAGTCATACCTAACAGGAGAGGGAGGCAGCTAAGCCTAGTCCTTGGGATATAATGAGCGAAAGGGAGGTTGTGGGGGTCAGATAGCAGTGCTAGGTATAGACACCTTTGAAGCCCTAGGATAGCAGTGCTAGGTATAGACACCTTAGAAGCCCTAGCCAATCTCGCATAGCCCCAGAAAGGAGCCACCAGCACAGGTGGAGTGTTACTAACTCCTGTAAATCCCCTAGCCAAGGCATTAACTACCATAATTCTCTTGGTCCGTTGCCAACAGCAAACCTGCACCACAAACCACCCAGCGATGTCACCTGCTCCCAGGCAGCCTGCGTCACCTTAAAATGTACCTCTCACAACTGGATTGGTCCCCAATCAGGCTTGCACCATCCATAGACGAGGCATTGGATTTTTTCACTCGCACTTTTAACACTGCCTGTGACCGCTATGCCCCCTTCATTAGAAATCGCACCAAAAAGCAAAACATTCCCTGGGTTACCCCCTTCCTCCTTCACAAACTTAAAATGAGAGACAACTTATGGCACATTGCCATGGAATCTGGCAAGCCAGCTGATAGGCAAGCATTCAACGTTGAGTGCAATATGTGTACTTGGGCCATTCAACAGGCCAAAGTCCAGTACTACCAATCTGCTCTTGTCTCCTCCTGGGGGTCGGCTAGAAACTTTTGGGATAATGTAAAGGAGCTGAATGGGAAATCCCGCTCCCCACCCTCCTCTCAACTCTCCTTTAATGGAACTGTCTGCTCTGACCCCCTTGGCATTGCAGACTGCCTAAACCAAACTTTCTCAGACCTGAGTTCAGTCCTGCCCAGTAACTTCTTTGACCCCCATCCCAGTAGCACCCCTGCACACTCTCCAGAGACCTCCTTTCTACCTACGTACCATCTCCCCGTTGGAGGCTAGAACCCTTCTGCAAAAAGCCGTTAGTAGTAACAACCCTGGCACCAACCTACTGGACACTAGGCTACTTCATCTGACGTTGGATGCTACTGTGATCCCACTTACCGAGCTGCTCAACCACTCTCTGTGCCTGGGGCAGTTCCCCAGCACATGGTAAACCACCATCATCATTCCCATCCTAAAGAGTGGCGATCGAAATAATTCTGCAACCATCGACTATCTCCATCCTCCCCCCACTCTCTAAGGCCCTTGAAAAAGTAGTTGCCAACCAGCTTGCCGAATACCTGGCCATGCACAATATCCTGTGCCCTGAACAGCATGGGTTTCGTGCAGGTCACAGCACCACAACCGCGCTACTTGAATTCTCCAACTTCCTGCACTCTGCTCTTGATGCCAGAAGTCCTGCCGGTGCCGTGTTCATTGACCTCTCCAAGGCCTTTGACACAGTTTGCCATCCTCTCCTGCTTGACTCCCTCAGATGCCTTGGTTTCTCTCCCAGCTCCCTTGCATGGTTCACCAGCTACCTCTCTGCCAGAACTCAGTGTGTAAAAATCAATAGTACCCTATCTGACACACGACCTGTCTGCTCTGGGGTTCCCTAGGGCTCCATTTTAGGCCCTCTCCTCTTCAGTCTCTACCTCAACTCCCTCCCCTTGGCCTGCCCAAGTAAGATCCTCCTCTAAGCGGATAATGCTGTGCTCTTTGCCGCTGACCACAACCCCAATACACTCCAGGACACCCTCCAACAAACTTTTGATAGAGCTGAGCATTGGTTCACATCATGAAGGCTAGTTCTGAACCTAAAAAAGACCAAAGCTATGCTCTTCTTGAATCGCCAAAGCAAAGCCAGTGGTGCCCCTCTCATGATACTGCCTAGCACACTAAACCCCATTGGGCAGGTTTTCTCCTACAAGTATCTGAGCATTACCTTTGATTCGGCACTCTCCTTTCATTCCCATATCAATGCCCTTTCTGCTGCCACCAGTGTCAGGATTGGACTATTGTACCACCATAGGGACTGCCTACCACAAGAGGCCCTTAGATTGGCAATCACCTCCTCTGTCCTGTCGCTAATCGACTGTGGGCTGCCCATCTATGCTGCAGCCGACAACACTGCACTTGCAAGAATCCAGCTCTCTATAAACAAGGCCTGCAGGCTAATGCTGGGAGCCCCTAGGCGCACCCATACGTGCCTGCTGTACTCTACCACCAACTTGCTCAACCTTGAAGAAAGACTCTGCTTCCAAACCTGCCTTCTTGTAAAAAAGACCCTGATAGGACTCTTCCCCCCTTGGATCGCCACCTCCCTGCAGCGTGCCTCACCCTCAATCTCCACCTGCAGCACTGTCAAAACCTCCCTTATTGTCCCCAGGGTAAGGACCTCTATGGCCCCGAGACCCTTTTGCTATCGGGCTCCCTCCTGGTTCAGTTCCCTCCCAGCCAATATAGCTGACTCCACTAAGCTTGGTCCTTTCAAGGTCTCCCTCAGAAGCCATCTGAAAAGCACTCGCTGCTGCAACTGCACATAATCCCCCACCTGCCCCTTACCTTCACCCTAAGCTGGGTCTTCCCTGTCTACTTTTGCTGTATATACCTGGGGTCTCATGCAACATCTGCTGACTAATGTAATAAAATATCTGTAGTTGCTACCTGACATGGTACTCGTGTACCTATATTATGACTACTGTGATCTCCCTATTACCAAGTGTGTACCACCAGTGAATGCCTGTAACACTGGTTGCTTTTTTAATCTAAGCGTTATGTACTGTACTGTTTGCTGTTATGTATTGCTTTCTTGACGAGGTGCCTTTGTAAATGAGTTTATGACTCAAAGGTCTGTAAACTAATGATCTAATTAAATAAATAAATAAATAAATAAAATAATCCTTGGATATCACAGTCTACTGCCCGTTGTTTCCCCCTGACAGGGGAACTAATCAGAAATGGGAATATGCTAGAGATGAGAAGCTACCAAGAATATACAACTGATGTGTAAAAATGAACTGTACCCTGGTTACTTGTTAGTGCAATGTTGTTGGGATCCTTTTCCTTTTTTCTGTTCTTTCCTTTAGTTAGTTTTTTGTCTTCCTAGTTGTTAGGGATAGAGTGACTGTTTTTTGTGTAAAAGTACTGTCCTGTCGAGTTATTTGTGACTGTTTTAATGAAAATTTCTCAATAAAAATGTGTCAATAAACTGTGATAAAAAAAAAATCAAATGTGTCCTTTTTGGTAAATGTGATATATTTTTACACATATTTTTGTTGAGCTACTTTCAGCTGGGCTGCTGTGGTGGGACAATGGCCTGGCTGACAGTACCTCTGGGCCAGTCAGGAGTCAGCATTCTTTCTACCCATTTCATAATCTTTATCATTTCCCCCAGGTCTCTCTCCTCCTCTGTGCTCTCTGTTGGCATCAATATTGCACTTTGTAGCATTGAATTTTATCTGCCAAATATTGGACCATTCCTCCAGTCTTGGGAGTCCTCTCACATCCTATCTCATGCTGTGAACTCCTTTGTCACTCACTGTCATCCCTCACACAGAGATTTGTATCATATGCTAATAGACTTACCTTGCCCTGAATACCCTCAGATATGGCACAGGTATACATATTGAACAGTAGAGTTCCCAGGGTCAAACCCCTAGGTACCCCACTAGTCACTGTCTTCAAAGAATTTACTGCTTAGGACCACCCTCTGAGTACTGTTAGTCAACCCATTTTTCATCCTGCCAGTTATTCCATCCCATAGCACTAGCTGGCTCATCTTCCTAACTAGCTTTATATGTGGTACCCAGTTAAATACCTTGCTAAAACCTAGGTATAACATGGCTGCTCCCTAGCCCCTATCTGCTATTTGTGCCACTACATTAGAAGAAGTCTATTAAGTTGATCTGACACGACCGGCTCCTGGTGAATCCATACTGGTTCCTGTTCATTAATGTGTTCTCCTCCAAGAATGTAACTATCTCCTCCTTGATAAATGTCTCCAAATGTTTTCCAGCTTTTGATGTCAGGCTCCCTGGCTTATAGATACTTGGGTTTTCCCCATCACCAGGGTCACTGGTAAATTGCAGAAGAAGATTCCCAAAAAATGCAGAGAATTTTTGCACAGATTGTGGGGAAATTGAAGGAATTTTACTACATATCTCCAGTTCTCTACAATATACATGTTATTGTTTTTTTGAAGCACATAGTGGGCAGATTAAATTGTTAAATAGAAATATTGCCACTTCTATATGATCAGAACTTGAAAAAAACTTTGCGATACCAAGATTTATCAACATGCAGCATACTTTCTAGGTCATGGGTTAGTATAGGGTAAAACAGAGCATACTGGATAGATCAATGGTCTTTTTCTAGAAACATAGAATCTGTTGGCAGATAAGGACCACATGGCCCACCTAGACTGCCAATTTCTCTGCTCGCTGCTGCAGCCCTAGATCCTACTAGATCTGCAGCTCTTATGCTATGCACAAATCCAGGGTACTCTTATGTCTATGCCATGCACTCTTGAACCCCCATATTGTTTTTGCCCCCACCACTTCTGCTGGAAGGCTGTTCCACAGCTCCACCACCCTTTCAATGAAAAAGTACTTCCTAACATTATCCCTGAGCCTTCTACACTTTAGCCTCATATGCCACCTTGTTCTTGTGCAAAGTTTTCTCTGAAATATGCTTTCCACCTGTACCCTATTTATTCCCCTAAGGTACTTGAAAGTCTCTATCATATCTCCCCTCTCTCTTCTTTCCTCCAGTGAATAGATATTAAGGTCCTTAAGTCTTTCCTTGTAGGGCCTCTGGTGCAGTCCATGTACCATCTTCCCTTCTCTGGACTGCCTCTATATTGTCAATGATCTTCTGGAGATGTGGTCTCCAGAACAGGACACAGTACTCCAGCTGAGACCTCATCAGTGATCTGTATAGTGGCATCACCACCTCTTTCTTCCTGCTTATGCCCCTCCCTATGCACCCCAACATTCTGTTTGCTCTCCCCACCATCTTTTCACACTGTTTGGTCACCTTTAGGTCATCAGATATGATAATGCCCAGGTCTCTCTCCTGACTTGTGGTGGCCAGAATTTCCCCACCCATCCTGTACTCCTTCCTTGGATTCCTGTGACCCAGGTGCATGATCTTGTACTTTTTAGCATTGAAGCTCAACTGCCAGATACCTGACCACTCCTCTAGTAGGCTTAGGTCCTTTCTAATTTTTTCCACCCCCTCCGGTGTGTCCACTCTGTTTCAGACCTTGGTGTCATCTGTGAAGAGGCACACCTTTCCCTCCAGATGCTCTGCAATGTCGCTAATGAAGACATTGAATAGGACTGGCCCCAGCACCGACCCCTATAGCACCTCGCTGGTCACCTCCCTCTCCTCAGATTTCATGTCATTTATTTATTTAGCTTTTGTTAACCAGGTAAGTACACTAGACAAGACAATTTGCCTATTTGCAGGTACGACCCGGGAGAGTACAGGAAATTACATACTTACACACTTGGGACAACATGGTACATAATTAGGAAAAGATTACACATCATGAGACAACAAGGTACAAGTTAGAAAAAAACAAACTCGCATGTCACGTGAGAACATCATAATGTAGAATACACAAAGTACAAGGCATATGAGGCACATTTAGTTAGAATAGGTACAGCAGAGTAAGCGGTGTGTGCCAGTTTTGGAGCAGTACAAGGTAAGGATTGGTAGCAGCAAGTACAAAACTATCATCTTAAGGGCCAGCTGTTATGCATGAGTGCTAAGTGCCAACATATTACCACCACCACCCTCTGAGTCCTGTCCCTTAGCCAGTTCCCAAACCACTTTACCACCTTAGGACCCTCTCCCAGGCTCCCCAATTTATTTAGCAATCTCCTGTGTGGGATGGTGTCGAAGGCCTTGCTGAAATCCAGGTAGGCCACATCCACCACCCCTGTCTGATCTATCACTCTGGTTACCCAGTCAAAGAAATATTATCTGACAGGACCTTCCCGCTGAATATCCATGCTGCCTTGGATCCTGTGCCCTGCTATCCTCCAGAAACTTCACAATCCTCTCCTTAAGTAAGGACTCCATTAGTTTCCCCACTACTGAGGTCAGGTTTACAGTCCTATAATTGCCTGCCTCTTGTCTGTTTCCACTCTTGTGGAGAGAGACCACATCTGCCCTCTTCCAGTCCTCAGGTACCTCCCCCCGTCTCCAGTGATGCTTCGAAAAGAGCAGCCAGTGGTTCCAACAGCACTTCCCTGAGTTCCTTTAGTACTCTGGGGTGGATCCCATCTGGCCCTGTTACCTTATCTGCTTTTATTTTCCTGAGTTCTTCTAGGACTCTTTCCACCGTGAATGGGCTGGTGTCTACTTCCCTCCCTTAAATACCCTTCTTAATGAATCTCGGTCCCTCACCTTTCCCTTCTCTGGTGAATACTGAGCAAAAGTACTTGTTCCATATCTCAGCATTTTCTAGGTCATCCTCCACCCTTTCTCCTCCTTCCTTCTTCAGCCTAACAATGCAATTTCTGTTTTTTTTCCTCTCGCTAATGTATCTGAGAAAGGTCTTGTCGCCTTTCTTAATAGCCTGGGCTATACCTTCCTCTGTCTGTGCTTTACCCCTTCTAATTATTTCCCAGATTCCCTCTGCTTCTCCAGATATTGTTCTCTGTCTTAATCCTTTTGTGTTTCTTTGTATCTTCTGAAGGCTGTTTTCTTTTCCCTTACTTTCTCAGCCACTACCTTCAAGAACCACAATGGCATTTTCTTTCTTTTACTCTTGCTATGCATTTTGACACCGTGACCTGTTACTTCTGTTATGACTCTCCTGAGTTTAGACCACTGTTTTTTCACATCTTCCTCTAGCCCTCCTGGGGCTCGCACCTCGCTGCCAGAGGAAAAGCTACAAGCCCATCCTGGGAAGCAACCCACGATTCTGCTGCTGCAAATTAGCAGACCCTGAGGCTTTCTTCCCCTGTTGAAACTGCCGCCTGGGATCCTCTGAACTCCGGTTCATTGCAGGGCCCAGAAATCTACAGAAACAGCCAAAAGTCGTATACACCCTCAGGTACGTTGGTATTTGGCACCTTTGGACATTCTGAATTTTCAGCGCCAGCACTCTGATTGGAGGATCTCAGCCTCACTGACTTCTTCCTGCTGGTCTCCATTTTACCTTGCTTCATTAGAGACGTTTATCAGCACTGCTGACCCTGGGAGACTATCCTTATTTGTAAACCAAGAATTTCCTTTTTTTTTTTTTGTAAAGAAATTGTTCTTTTTTGTAAAGCTAGAATGGCATGAAAGCCCCCCCACACACACACACACACACTGTTTCTCTCCTCATCTATCAATCCAGTTTAGGCCATTCAGTGTTACACTGCCATTGTTTAAAGTGATTTACCTGCTCTAAATGCACTGTGATTAAATCCCTCTTTACAATTAATTCTCTGCGTAAGGCTGAAGAGTTTTAAGTTGACCTTTTTATGCACTCCTTAATATCCTAAAACTACAGCCTAATCCTTTTTATTATTAATTCTGAGTGTAAAACTGTAGAGTCTTAAGATTATTAGACCTGTACTGCACTGTCTATTATTCTAAGCGAACAGCTGAATCCTGTTTAGAATTAATTTCTGTGTAAAGCTGTAGTTTTAAATTGACCAGACTTTTCAATGTACTGCCTAGCATTCTAAATTTAAAGCCCAGTCCTTGCCTCTCGCTTTGCCACCTGTCTGCCCTCTAACCCACTTACGTCTCCTCCCTGTTTCTATTACCCACTTTGTAGTTTAGCCTCCTCCTTCCAAATAATAGTGACCACCCTGTTTCTTTGTTTGAGTTAACCATTCCTCCCCTACCTGCCCCTACTTAATCCATCTCCTTTTCTCTCCCCCTCAGGTGTGCTGTGCCCTCCTGGGTCTCGCACCTTGCCCCCGGAGAAAAAGCTACAAGCCCATCTTGGGAAGCAACCCACGATTCTGCTACTGCAAATTAGCAGACCCTGAGGCTTTCTTCCCCTGTTGAAACTGCCGCCCGGGATCCTCCGAACTCCAGTTCGTTAAAGGGCTCAGAAATCTACAGAAACAGCCAAAGCCGTATACCCCCTCAGGTACGTTGGTATTTGGCACCTTTGGACATTCTGAATTTTCAGCGCCAGCACTCTGATTGGAGGATCTCAGCCTCACTGACTTCTTCCTGCTGGTCTCCATTTTACCTTGCTTCATTAGAGACGTTTATCAGCGCTGCTGACCCTGGGAGACTATCCTTTTTTGTAAACCAAGAATTTCATTTTTTTGTCTACTTTCGCATTTGCAAATTATACTACATAGCCACTAGAGGGCTACAACAGCTGTCTTTTCTGTTAAAGAGGAAACACATTATATTTTCTACTTCCTCTTCTGCTCCAGTGGACCTGGGATACCTCTCTTTCTGAGGACCATCCCCGGGGGTTTTCTGCCTGTTTCTCAGGCTGAACCATGCTCATCCACTAAGGCTGCAAGACTCGAACGCCTGCCCCCACTCCCATTCTGTACTGGTGGAGCAAGGTCAGAAACAGAAACAAAAGCTACAGACCAATCTTGCCACACCAGATTGCAGCCTTGAACCACCTCACTGGCTCTGCTGCAAAGAGTTGCTCCACAGGTACGTTCAGTGCCAAAACTGCCTCTCAGCCAACAAAAGGATTTTGAACTTATGATACCTGATCACCGATTGGTCTAGGCTTCTAGTGGCGTTTACTGCCGGCTGTTGTGGCGTTTAGATCTACCATGGGAAATTACAGCTGGTTCCTCGGTGTGTCACTAGCTTTACTAGTGCTCAGCTCAGTTCTTCGGAACCCTCATCCCTCCCTAAAGTGGAATGATCCTTGCGCACATTAACCGTATCAAATCTTCCTGGTATGAAAGACAAGTAGAGCTGAGTGTCATTGGCATAGAAATGAAATCTCAGCCCATACCATCTTATGACCTCACCCAAGGGCAACATATACACTGCAAATAACATGGGGGTGAAGACAGAACTTTGGGGCACTCCACAGGACAGGGCCATTGGACTTGAGGTGTAATTCCCCCAAACCACCCTCTGGGACTTGTCCCAGAGGAAGGACTCAAACCAGCTGATGACCTTGCCAGTGAGTCCAACATACTCCCTCAGCCTGTCCAACAACACCCCATGATCCACAGTGTCAAACGCTGGTGAGAGATCGAGGAGAATGAGAATCGATCGCTCTCCCCTATCCCTCGCCCTGAGCAAGTAATTTAACACCCATACTAATGCGGTCTTCATGCTGTGCACAGCCCTAAACCCAGACTGGAATGGCTCATAGATCTGGACATCCATGAGGTGACACAAGTTGCTCCACAACCACCTTCTCAAGAACCTTCCCTAGAAAGGGAAAGTTCGAGATAGGTCGGTAATTTGCCGAGATGTCTGGAACTAGAGATGTTTTTTTCAACAGGGGCGTCACCAGAGTCAGTTTAGGGGATTCAGTGGAAACCCCTGTCACTAAGGAACACCCGACAATCTTGGCAAAAACTGGACACAGAACACCTACGCTATCAACGAATAATCACGTCAGGCCTGGGCCCAGGCTACAGAAGGTTGGTTTCAGCCTTGAGATCACCGCACAGAACTCCGCTGTTGTCACCAATCAGAACTCTCCCCAGGGAGACTGAACACGCCTGTCTCCCCGAGGCCTGACCTTGTCGGATGATGACATTCAGACTGGAGAAATCTCAGCCCTAACAGCGGACACTCTGTCTGAGAAGAACTGGGCAAACTCCTCACATTTTTGAGCTGAAAATGCTCTGACTGGTTCCAGACAGGCTGGTTATAAAAGCCTGTCCACAACCCAAAAGAGCTGAGCTGGGTGGTTCTTCCCAGCTACAATCATCCAAGACATGAAAGCTGTCAGGTGCAAAATCTGGGGGTGATTTTTGATGACGGACTGACACTGCGATCACAGGTGTCGGCGGTTGTCAAATCTTCCTTTTACCATCTGAGGAACATTTCCAGGATTAAGCACCTTGTTCTGTCCGGTGATCTGCCAACTTTGATCCACGCCTTTGTGACCTCGCACCTTGATTATTGCAACTCCCTTTATCTTGGGCTACCAGGGGTTGATATCCACCGCTTGCAGCTAGTGCAGAACGCTGCAGCCCGGTTATTGACGGGTACTCCCCGTACCTGTCATATTTCTCCCGTGCTGCGCGAACTGCACTGGCTGCCAGTACAGTGGTAGATCACCTTTAAAGTCGGACTTCTGACATATAAAGCCCTACATAGACTTGGCCCGGACTACCTGAAAGAGCTTCTGGTACCTTACTGCCCTAGGCGATCGCTCCGCTCAGCGGACAAGGGGTTGCTAGAGATTCCAAGGTTTTTTTTTTAAATCTTCGGGGGCCCTTGCTTTTATGTACATGGCCCCAACCCTTTGGAACTCTCTACCCCGTCTGCTTCAGGAGTGCATGTCCGTGGAGGAATTTAAACAGGCCCTGAAGACAGATTTGTGGTATCAAGTGCTTATGACTCGATGTTATTTATTGTTTTTATGCACTCGTATTTATTGTATGTGTGTGTTATTATACTGTTTATTTGAATTTTTGTTAAAGCACCTTGATTTTTAGAAAAGCGCGATATAAATAAATATTGTTATTATTATTATATTATTACTTATGGGTGATTACATTCTGATACTCATCAGAATGAGTCATCAGAACCAGCCTGTCCTCCTGGATCCTGGTTTTCCTCCAACACCTCTCTAATGGCCCCCCATCTCCCCCAGCTTGGCCTCCATCCCCCTCACTATCCCTCCCTCTCCCCCTCCTTCCTCTCCTTATCCCTCCCTATTCCTCCCTCCCTTTCTTTCCACCTACCCATCGTGGAGCTTACCCTTCCCTCTCCCCATGTCCTCCTGCAATTCCCCCTCTCCTCCCATCTTCTATCTCATCCTGCATACAACCCTCCCCATGCCATTGATTGCCTCTCCCATCCTATTACCCCCCCTCCAATCCACTTCTGCCCATCACTATTTTTTTCACACTTAGCTCCTGACTCTTATCCCCTCTCCCCCTTTCTTTCCCTCCCTGGTCTCTTCACCTCTTCTATTCCTCCCCTCTGTCATTCCTTCCTTCACCTTCCCTCTGGACTATTCCTATTTTACTCCTTACGCCCTTTATTATAATCTTCTCAACTGTCCTCCTCACCCTCAGCACCCCCCCATTATAATCCTCTGTTATACCATCCTCTGTTCTTCAGTCTCTACCCCCCTTGTCTTCACTTTATCCTTCCCACCCTTCTCTGCCAGGGTCAACATTATCCAATGCACTTATTAACAAGCTGTATTTAAAAGATGCAATTTGGCTGTTTTTCTATGTTACGCCTTGTTACTGTATATGCACTGTATTGGCACACGTTCCTGTATTTACACTGCATTTGTACATTTCCCGAATGTATTGCCTTGCAAATCCTATCTCTGTCATTTACCAACCCTTGTTGTTATACTGCCTGTGTTTGCACCATACCTCGATTACTTGTTTTCCATTCGATGTTTTGTTTTTAGTATTGTACATGTATCTGCTTCATATTCAGGACCTCCTTGTGAATGAGCCTGTTGAATGGAGTATTCCTGCAATAAACTTTAACCTCCACCCCCTAGTTTTCAGCACCCTCAGCTCACCATCAAATTAATTCGAGCCAAGATGTGAAACCAGTAGGCATACATGGGCCAGCACCAGATGGTCCATGGCCCCGGTGACAGCCCTATTATAAGCCACCACAGCCTCCTCCGGACCCTCTGAGCACGCCTCCAGCACAGATGGAATGTTCAGTTCTGCCAATAGCCCCTCTGGTCATAGCCCTTTTAAAGGATGTAACTGTACCCTTTCCACGGGGGAAGT
Source organism: Neoceratodus forsteri (assembly GCA_016271365.2). NCBI lineage: Eukaryota > Metazoa > Chordata > Ceratodontiformes > Ceratodontidae > Neoceratodus > Neoceratodus forsteri. The sequence continues at coordinate 579,365,797 of CM028138.1, forward strand.
GACATTGGGGGGGTGCTCTGAAACTGAATCGGATGGTACAATGATCCAACCAAATGACCAGATCAGTCTCGAGGGTATTAATCTCAAGCCCCAGGGAGAATACCGGGTGAAGCACATGTCTGGAGTGGTGGGTCGGTCCCGACCGTGGTTTCAAAAGTTAGGCCAAGGGCCTCCATGTTCCTGGTTACCAAATTTTAAATAAATAAATAAATGTATGTTAGACAGAAAGTCCCTGGCACCAGACAAAGCCTCATCGTCCACCCAAGTGTTGAAATCGCCAATAACAAGCCATCTTGGCAATTCCAACACCCTCAAGGTGACAAGTAAGTAGTAAAACTTTTTATTCATACAAAAATGAATATGGAGTACTCCACTGAGCCAAGGTTCATTTTCACTGAGGTCCAGAGTTCAGGTCCAATTACTTTTACATTTATCATCATACATAAATCAACATGTACTTAAATACAACAATACATGATAAAACATACACAGATTCAGTAAAGTGCCACAGTCACATTACAAAATAAAATACATACACAAATTCAGTAAAGTGCCACAGTTACATTACAAAATAAAAATACATACACAGGTTCAGTAAAGTGCCACAGTTATATTACAAAATAAAAATACATACACAGATTCGGTAAAGTCCCACAATATCATCATCTTAAGTCAAAGCAAGACTTGACTCTTATCATAGTAAATTATTTTCTAGTCTATCTACATTTTCCTATTCTAATATTCCATATTTTACATACTCAAGATACCACTTTCTTATATTTTTAATCTGGATTTCTCTATTCAAAGGTCTCAAACACCATGGTCATTTATTCCACAGAACTGGGCCAATATATGTAAAATGATTTCTTACTATTTCAATTCTACGTTTGGGCAATATTCATTCTAGACCTTCAGGTGATGTTAGGCCACTTAAGGGGGTTTTGACACAGATAGTTCCCAAAATACAGTCAGGAACTTTCCCCATAATACACCTTGCCATGAATATTACAGTGTTTCTCTCATCTGAGATAGAGAAATCCAATTCAATTCCTTATACAAGTCTATTCTGTGAGTCATTTTGGCGTACTTAAAATAAATCTGGCTAACTCATTATACATAACATCCAATTTGTGTAACTGCGTTTTTGTTGTTCAAACAACATGAAGTCTTGCTGTATTCTGACTAATGCAGTTAGCCCCAGCCTTTAAACTGCCCCGGATAACAAAGGGTTAACTTTCTATGCAGAGCATAGAATGCTGAGCTCGAGCTCGGTTGATGTCTTTGTCTGTTTCACTTTGAAATCTAACCATCAGATTCTTTACTCCACCTCACTGAACAGTCGCTCCGGAGATTTCTCTTGCAGCTCGGTTCGAAAGTCGGTTGAAGTGTCGGTTTACTGTCAGTTTTTAACCGGAAATTTATTTCTGCATAGTCGGTTCAGTCTCTGTCTGTGGTACCGTGAGTACTAGATAGGTTTTGTACTGTTTTTCTGTGTGGAACTTGTAAAAGTGTGGATCGGTTCAGCTGAACTGATCATTTGTTGATCTTGTATCTTTCTTAGTGTGTGGTTACCGGTCCTTATCGATTCTAAAAAAAAAAATGTGTTTGGTGCGTTTTTTTCCAAGACCTGTGACACGGTTAGGAACTGATAAAGGAGTCTTGCCTGGCGGTTGCCAAAAAAAGGGTAAATTGGTTAGGTTGGCCATGTCTGAGAAACCCAAGAAAAAAAACGGGCCCACTGGGTTTCAACACTGCAGTGAGTGTGGGGAGGTCTTTGCTAAGGCCGATCCCCACACCACCTGTGTTTATTGTCTGGGGTTTGAACACCTCGATTCAGACTGCCAAATTTGTAAAAACATTCCCAAATCTACCCTTGAAAAGAGATTAGGTAGACTGAGAGAAAAGGAGGCCGAGAAGTCCGCTGACCCGGATGGCCAGCCCGGTTCGGTTCTGACTGAACCAGAAGGAGTGCCCTCTGACCAGGGCGATACTTCTTCGGGCAAAAGGAGAGCTGATCCCGAGAGTTTGGTTCTGACAAAAAGAAAACGCAAAGAGAAATTGTCCGGTTCGGATCCAGAAGCCCATGTTACATAGAAACATAGAGGTTGATGGCAGATAAGGACCGCAAGGCCCATCCAGTCTGCCCATTTCTTTCTCTACCTTATAAATGTGCCATCGGCCTTTGCTCTGTCAGTGACCTATCTATTCATACTCATCTGTATTGCTCCCTTATGCCAATCCCATGCCTGTTTGAAACCCTTCACTGTATTCATAGCCACCACTTCCTGAGGTAGGCCATTCCATGCATCCACCACTCTTTCTGTGAAAAAGAATTTCCTCACATTCCCCCTTAATCGGCCTCCCTCTAATCTCATGCTGTGTCCTCTTGTCCTGCTATTTTTCTTATATTTAAACATGTTAGACTCTTTCACCTTGTTAATTCCCTTAAAGTGTTTGAATGTTTAGATCATATCACCTCTCTCCCTCCTTTGCTCAAGGGTATACATATTGAGCTCCGTTAATCTGTCCTCATATGTCTTCTGATGCAGTCCTTGCACCATTTTGGTTGCCCTTCTCTGGACTGCCTCAATTTGGTTAATGTCCTTGTGAAGGTGTGGCCTCCAGTACTGCACGCAGTACTCCAGATGGGGGCCTAACCAGTGTCTTGTAAAGAGGAATTATTACTTCCCTCTTACGACTTGTGATACCCCTACTAATACAACCTAACATTTCCCTAGCCTTACCTACTGCTTTAGAGGTCTGCTCGGATGATTTCAGGTCATTGGTGATGCTGATGCTCAAGTCTCTTTCTTCCTTTGTGACTGCCAGCAACTCCCCTCCCAGCCTATAGGTGGCTTCAGGGTTTCTCTTCCCTATGTGCACAATCTTGCACTTCTTTGCATTAAATCCCAGTTGCCACTCTCCTGATCATTTTGCTAGTTTATCCAGATTTCTTCTCTTTCTGCCCACCCCATCTGCATCATCTACTCTGTTTCAGATCTTGGTGTCATCTGCAAACAGGCAAGCCTTACCCTCTAGTCCATCTGCAATGTCACTAATGAAGATATTGAAGAGAACTGGCACCAGGACTGATCCCTGAGGTACCCCACTTGTGACTTGCATCTCTTCTGACTGTATACCATTTACCACCACTCTCTGTTTTCTGCCCGTCAACCAGTTTGCCACCCAGTTGACCAACTTCTGACCCACCCCTAGCCTACCCAGCTTATTTATCAATCTTCTATGTGGAACAGTGTTGAAAGCTTTGCTGAAGTCAAGGTAAGGGACATCAACTGCTCCCCCTTGGTCCACCACTCTGGTTACCCAGTCAAAGAAATCTATGAGATTAGTTTGACAGGACCTTCCTTTTGTAAACCCATGCTGTCTTGGATCTTCTGCCCCTATGGATTCCAGGTGTTGCACTATCCTTTCCTTAAGGAGTGCCTCCATAATCTTGCTCACCGACCCGCTGAGAAAATAGCCAGAGCGATTCGGATTGTAGAATCACTTCGCCTGCTTCCGAGCGATCCGGCGCCTTTGGCAGGGGCTCAGTTTGGTCGGTTCCCCGGTTCACAATTATACCCCTGAAGAATTTTATGAACCAGAGTTTGAGGAGGAGGGAGTTTGAAGATGATGATGGTGATGGTGAAAGTCTGGATGTGCCTGTGGAACCAGACATCTCCCCAGACAGACATTCAGGTGTATCCCCTCCTAGACTTTTTGAGTCCCGTTCCCACTTTATGTTCTACAGAAAGGTGGCTGAGACCCTCCAGCTTCCTATGGAGGAGGCAATGGAGGATCAAGAGGAGCCTGATTTTGTGGAAATGATGGACATCCCAGAGTCCAGGAGACTGTCTATTCCCCTCCACAAATCTTTTGGGAAGCAGACACAAAAAATCCTGCAAACCTTTCTGATAGCAGTTCACCTTCCAGGGAAGGACAATGTGCTAGCAGATGCACTGAGCAGGATCCAACAGGGCCATCACGAATTGTCCCTGGACCCTCTGGTATTGAAGATGATTTTTTCAAGGTGGGGCACTCCAGAGATAGATCTTTTTACAGCCCCAGACAATCACCAACTTCCTCTCTTTTGTTGCAGACCCCCAGTCTTGGGCTCAGTCCCCCTGGATGCTCTGATTCTGAACTGGGAAGGGAAATTTCTGTATGCCTTCCCTCCCTTCCCTCTTCTGTTCAAAGTTTTGGTCAAGATAAGGTCACAACCTTGCAAAGTGATTCTGATTGCTCCAGACAGGGCTAGACAGCCCTGGTACCCCCTGTTGCTGTCCCTAGCAGTCCATCTTCCCCTGTCTCTTCCCAGGAATTACAACCTGTTAACCTCCTCTCAGGGGAGGATTTGGTACCCCAGTCTTCAGTCTCTCAATCTCAAGGCATGGCTCTTGAAGAGTTAGAGTTTGCAGATTTGCATCTGTCCCAGGGGGTTCTGGATATTCTCAAAGCTTCTCGAAAGCCCTCCACCAGAAAGACTTATAACTCCAAATGGAAGAGATTCAGCATTTGGTGTTCTAAGAAGCATATTTTTCGAGATACTGCTAAATTGCCTACAGTTCTGGATTATATGGTCCATCTTAATGGCCTGGGCCTCAGACCAGCTACTGTCAAGGTTCACTTGTCAGCTGTTTCTGCTTTCCTGTCAGTGGGGAAGTCTTCCTCACTATCATCTCATCCTGTATTCTGTAAATTTTTTAAAGGATTGCTTCATACCAATCCTCCCTTTAGAGACCCTGCCCCTGCCTGGGATTTAAATATTTGCATTGCTCAACTTATGCAACCTCCTTTTGAGCCTATGTCCTCAGCAGAGCTTAAGTACTTGACTTGGAAATCTGTGTTTTTGGTAGCCATTACCTCTGCCAGACGTATCAGTGAATTGCAAGCCCTATCAGTGGAACCTGATTTTATCTCCTTTCACAGGGATAAAGTTGTCCTTAGAACCAATAGAAGGTTCTTGCCCAAAGTGGTTTCAGATTTCCACTTGAATCAGTCTATGTCTCTTCCTGTTTTCTTCACTGATCATTCTTCCTCAGGATAGAGGAGGCTACACAGTTTAGATGTTAAAAGAGCCCTTAGCTACTACATAGAGCGTACCAAGGGTCACAGGTTTGAGTCCCTCCAGTTGTTCCTCACTTGTGGAGAAGTGGGAAAGGGCAAACCTGCCACCAAGAGAACTATTGCCAGGTGGATTGTGTCTTGTATACAGTTCTGCTATGAGAAACTGGGAAAGATTCCACCCTCAGGCCTGAGGGCTCACTCTACAAGGGTACAGCTGCTTCCCTGGCTGCTGCCAGGGATATTCCTCTATTAGAAATTTGTCAAGCAGCCACCTGGAAAACAGTCCATACCTTTACCAAGCATTACTCTCTGGATATCCAGGCTAGGAGTGATGCTCGGTTTGGCACAGCAGTACTTCAGAGCCTTTTCCCAAAGTAGGTTCTGTCCCTCCTCCATGGAGGTACTGCTTGGTAGTCTGCACTTGTCAGAATACAGCAAGACTTCATGTTGTTTGAAGAAAAAATTACTCACCTTAGTAATTATGTTTCTTCTATTGGAGTCTTGCTGTATTCTGACCTCCCCCCCACCGCCTCCCCTCTCAGAACCTGGTTTTTGGGAAGTGGGTGGGCAGGCGCAGTGTTGCACCTCAGAGGTGCTTCTTTACACCATCTGCTTTTTTGGTTGGGTGTTTACTTTGTTGTTATTCTTATTTGAATTGGTTTTGTGTTTTGGGTTTCCTGACTTGAGTCTTCCTTTGGGAATCCAAAACTTTTTGTTGCCAGTTGGCTAATAAAAATTTTACAGTTTCCACATAGGACAGCTAGTGAGTTTTTGCTCGTAAGAAGGTTAGATTTCAAGGGGAAACAGACAGAGACATCAACCAAGCTCGAGCTGAGCATTCTATGCTCTGCATAGAAAGTTAACCCTTTGTTCTCCGGGGCAGTTTAAAGACTGGGGCTAACTGCATTAGTCAGAATACAGCAAGACTCCAATAGAAGAAACATAATTACTAAGGTGAGTAATTTTTTCTTCCTGCATATATCAGATTTCCATATTCTAATGTGGGTAATACCTTGACATTTACTGTATGCTTTCTAATCTCAAGTGACATACAATTTCTGGTTCTATATAGGGATCCTAGACATTTCCCTACCTTTTTTAATGTTACGTTAGTATGGAGATCCCACTTTAGGTGTTTATCCAGGTAGATGCTCAAATATTTATAGTTATTTACTTGTTCTAATTCAACCCCTGAGAGAGTCACAATTCGTAATTTCTTTTCCTCAGGGCTCACCTTTTTACCTCTTTGAAACATCATTACCTGCGATTTTTTTTTATTCAGAACTAGTTTAGAGTTTAGTAGGAAATCCTATAAGTGATCAAAGGCTTTTTGTAATAACGGCTGAATAGATGCCACAGATGTCCCTTTTACATAAATTATGGTATCATCAGCATATAGGTGGTACTCCACCTCCTGCTGAGAAAAAAACGAAGTCATTTTTGTATAAATTATATAGTATTAGTCCAAGTATAGATCCCTGTGGTACACCGGAGACCATCACTTTCAAACTGGAAGACCATTTATTGATTGACAAAGGCCATCACCTCTTGTAGGAAACTCCTGTCCCAATCAGGTGGATGGTAGACAAGGAGAACCCTAAAATCCACTCTGGGACCTCCATGCACCACCATGCACTCAAAAGCACAGGTGTCCCCACTGGGTGCACCGGCAAGCTCAGGTCTGACTTAGAACAAATGGCCACTTCCCCCTCCCTTGCATTCCTTCCTCGGGCAGTGAAGCACAGAGAAACTGTCCGGGACTGCTGCTTCCAACACAGGGCTGGAGGCGTCCCTCAGTCAGGTCTCCATTATGCATGCCAGGTTGACTGATGCCACCAGCCCAGCCATTATGGCATTCTTGTTTGCCATTGACCTGGCATTGCACAGCACCATTCAAAGAGGACAAAAGGCGGATACTAGTCCTTCAGCTACCTACCTCCTCAGTCCGGAGGGTTCTCTGGTCAAAAAGACAAGGGGGACCCCGTTCCATCTGCCTCCCTGTCCCAAGGTATCTCCTGGTCCCCACCACCTGAATTGGCCTCCCTCAGATCAAATCCCCTATGAAACCTCCTCCCCTTCCCCCCTTCTCACAATTCCCAATTTCCTATACCACTGATGGACTATGGCCAAAAGTGGTGGGTCTTGAAATGGGTGCAAGGCCTTTAGGAGGGAAGGGGAGTAACAAAGCCCAGGGGTCTGAACTAAGAAACCCATTGCTAATACTCCTTAATAAATCTAGTACTCCACCAAAAACCCACTCTGTACACACACACAACCAGACATTAATAGTAAATAAAAAAATGTGGGCATGTTAAGTCAAAATGAATACATATAAATGAAAAAAGGCATTACAAAAATACAGAATGTCGTGTCTGAGGGCTTTTGGGATGACCATGCAAGACTAAGTTGTGAACAGTGAGTGTAGCTATTTCTGTCCAAACCATCTTAAGCTCTCCTCTGAGCTTTTGATTAGCTGGGCAGTTGCAGAAGGCAAGGATTTATCTATATAGTAATTTATTTTTGCAGTTAATCTGTTTTTCCTCCCACTGCAGTGCAGGCTTAGCCTTCCACCGACCTCCCCAGCCCTGCCACCCAGCATCCTAGGGACTTACCTCCATCTCATTACTTCCCCCACAGCTTGCCCCCCCATGGTGGGGGTCAATGGAAAGGACCTGACATCTGAAAAATAGATCCAGTTCCGGGAGAGGGCCCTGTAGTCAGTGCGGACCTTACGAGGGGTTGGTGTCATCCAGCACTGCACCTGGCCAGTTCCACTTTTTTCTCTCCTTGAGGAACGGACGTGCAATGCCATCCAGTCATGCCCATGCATGCTACTGTGTGTGAGATGTTGACAGCTGCCCTCCTTCCATTCCCAAGTTGTTGTCTCAAGCTGCCTACCTCTAAGCCTCTGCTAGAGGGCAGACAAGCACCGAGCTCAGCAACCCTCCCTCCCTGGAGGAGGAGAGCAGTCCTCTGGACACTCAATCTTCCTCTCCCTGGCCGACCCCCATGACCCAAATCCTTTCCTGAACCCGGGTCGCCGGAGTGGGAAAAGGTAAGGCTCCCAAGGCGCCTCAGCCCTCTTCACTACTGGGCCAGCCCATCTACATAGTAATTTAAGGTCAGAAAGGACTTTAGGCCTATTATGATTGCCTCCCATTCATAAGAAAGGATGAAATAAGAATACAGAGCAAACAAGTACCAATTAATGGGGACTCCCTACCAACTTTACTGCCAAGGGTACCCAGTGATTCTGATGGTAAGCAGAAATTTGTCCACACTTACCATAAAAGCCTGTGCTATCTGCATGTTGAGTGTCTCTGTTGGCAGGCTATTCCAAAGATTTCTCACCCTCTAGGAGAAAAGTGCCTCCTAACAATACCCCAGAATTTACCACCTCAAAGCGTCAGAGCATGTCCCCACATCCTGTTGCAGGACACCAGATCAGACATCTCCAACTGCTCAGTCATGCTTCCACCAAGTTGCATCAACAACAAAGTTGTCAAAATGCAACATAGAGAAATCCAGAATGCTGACAGGTGAAATTTTGCCTGTCGAACATTCACTGTTTTTTTTGAGGGGGCTGCACCCCACTCACCCCCATGTGGGGGCTCTGCCCCCTGCACCCCCGATTTTTTAAATAACAGACTCTGAGTCGGAGTTTATTCAGAAAGGGGTAAAACATGGCAAAAGAAGCAACATTTTGACATTGGTTCATTACAGCGACAATCTTGAATTCATTTGAAGTTGTTGGTGTACTGGTCTTCGATGTTGAAATTTTGCTGTTCCTGAGGTATATGCTCAGTCATACCCTAGAGTATGCAAAAGAGTGATATCATGTCTCCTCTCAGTCTCCTTTTCTCCAGGGTGAACACGTTAAGGGCTTCAAGTCTCTCCTCACAGCTTTTGTTCCCTGGTAGCCCATCAAGACAGCGACTCCCAAATGGCCAGGAGTGAAAACAGCACAAAATCACAGCACATGCCATATCGACAACTGACAGTTCCCCCCACTCCGAGGTCCGCCACCCCAGAGTTGGTATATTAAGTAAGGGAAGTGTGGGGGGCAAAGGCCCCTGCAAACAAAGTTTGCTGTATGTGGTTGCACTGTGATTTCATGCCGTTTTCACTACTCACCATTTGGGAGTCACTATCTTGACGTGGAACCTTGTCGCCCATACCGTTGATCATTTAGGTGGCCCTATGTTGCACCCTCTTGACTGCCTCAATGTCCTTTTTGTACTGAGGTTACCAAAACTGCACACAATACTTCAGGTGGAGCGGGCCTGATGGGGCCTTGTGAAGTGGCAGAATTACTTCCCCTGCTCTGATGGATACCACTCTTAATACACCGCTGCATTGATAGTGGTCACACAGCATGTTCCTCTTCCGCCACTTGTCTAATGTGATCCCAGAGCAAGAGGCTTTTTGGAAGGGCTGGAACTGGCAGGGACTATTCTCCCAGCTTGCCAATTGCTTCCTGTTAAGGCTCCCTCTAACTGCAAGATTTCTTTCATGGGAGAGGGGATAGAGGCCATGGTTTCAGGTTCAGAGTCTATGAACCAAAAAAAGACACAACACACCACCTCCAACATCCCAACAGTTAAGTATGACAGCTTTCTCTGTTTTGGTTGGCAGCATGTCTCATGCACCAAGACCCCTGCAATTGGCAGGCAGGTTCATGGCTTTTGTTCACAACTGAGAAATTATTTTCTAGGACCCTTCAGTGCTGGCAATTGTGCAGGGATACAGACTGGAGTTTGACAACTCTTCCTGGCTTGGGTGTAGGGTATGCCAACAGTAATGGTAGACGAGATTTCAATGTTAGCAGACGAGTTCTCATCGACAATTCATTATCTATTATCTAATACCAGGTTATTAGTGGTAGTTGTAGTAATCAATCAATCAATCAATAACTTTATTTTACCAGGCATAAACACCATTGAGCAAGCTCATTTTCAAAGTGATCCTGGACATGAAACAAAGAACATTACATACAATACAATAAGTACATAGGCATAAACGAATACAGTAGTTTTACAGGATGTACACAAAATGGTCAGCAACAGCTAAACCTGTCAATATTCCAAGCTAGGCAATTGAAGTATATGAATGTATAGAAAGTTAATAAGCCTCAACAACCACCTCTGTTAATAGACAGAATAGGAAATGCAAGAAGCAGTTGTGTAAGGGAAAGAGAGGAGAGAACAAAGAGCCAGGGTAGGTGAAAGTATGCAAGAACATGCTGGTTCCAGATTAGTAGGAAAACATATGGAGGGTCATCTTCGTCTGAAACAATTGCAGTTTTCACTCAGGAAGGTAGTAACTAACTTTTTGAATGTAGCTGGGTCTGGAAGTGATGATAGTTTTAGTGCGCTTTGCATGGCGTTCCATAGGGATGGAAGAGAGAAGTTAACTGCTGCCAAGCCATGGTTTGTATTCACTCTAGGAATCTGAAAGCAGAGCATAGAGAAGCATCTTATAAAAACCCTTGGCGTGCACAAATAAGCTAGATACAGTATGTATGAAGGGAGCTTATTTGGGAGTGCTCTGTGGAGCCAGAGAAGAGCATTTCTTTTCCTCCTAGCTGATAGAGACGGCCAACCCAATTCCTGGTATAGTAGACAATGATGAGTACATAAGGGTAGATTGTGAATAACTCTGAGGGCCCGGTGCTATAAGGTGTCAAGTTTACTGAGCAACATTAGTGGACAATGAGAGTACATGAAGTCAGCATAATCCAATATAGGTAAGAAAGTAGATTGTACTAGCCTCTTTCTAGCATCTAGAGTTAGGAGATGTTTAAGCCTATAAAATAGGCCTAACCGCTGCCTTAGTTTCTTCGAGATTTCATTCAGGTGGCATTGGAAGTTCAGTTTGTTGTCCAACCAGAATCCTAGGTATTTAAAAGTTTCGACTAATTCAGAGGTTCATCTAGGAGCGTTAAAATCCGAAAAGTGGATGTCAATCCGAGGCCAGCTTTTGGTGAGAGAAACATAACATTTGTTTTTGAGATGGTGAGAGGATTACAGATGTAGAAGTGGGTAGCCATCTGGGAACTAGCGACCATCGAACAGTATGGTTCACAATAAACACAGCAATAGAGTCAAGCCATACAAAGACAAAAGTACTGGACTTTAGGAGGGCTGACTTTGCTAAAATGGGTGAGTGCCTAAGGAATGCACTAGCAAATGGGCAGGAAGGAGGGTGGAAGAACAATGGGGAATAATAAAACTGCCATCACAGAGGTAACGAGCCTTTGTGTGAGCAAATAAACAAAACAAGACGATGTAAGAAACCACTATGGTTCTCAAAGGAAGTGGCAGTGAAGGTTCAAGAAAAAGAAAGCATTCAGGAAGTACAAGGAATCATAGAAGGAGCAGGACAGAGAACTGTATCAGTTAAAGCAAAAGGAGGCTGGGAAGGCAGTCAGAACAGCAAAGGCCCAAACCGAGGAAAAGATAGCCAACTCAGTTAAGAAGGGGATAAACCTTTATAGGTACATCAGGGAGCCAAGGAAGACCAAGGAGGGATAGTGAGGCTTAATAAAGGGAGGAGGGTGGGCAGAGGGAGACTGTGAAAGGCAGAGATACTAAACAAATATTTTTGCTCAGTATTTACAAAGGAAGAGGGGAGGTACATAAAACAAACAGTAGTAACACTCTGGATACAGAAGTTGATACTGCCCATTTACAGAACAAAGGGTTCTGAAAGAACTCTAAAACTGAAGGTGGACAAAGCAATGGGGCCTGATGGGATTCATCCCAGAATTTAAAAGAACTAAGGGTAGAACTAGTGACACCACTGACTACCCTTTTAACAAATCATGGGAGGATGGGGTGGTACCTGAGGACTGGAGGAGGGCAGATGACTCTTCACAAAAGTGGGAGCAAGGCAGAAGCAGAAACTATAGACCTGTTAGTTTAACCTCAGTGATAGGGAAATGATGGAATCACTTCTAAAGGAAAGAATTGTCAGTATCTAGAGGCCAGAGGGCACAGGACCCTAGGCAGCATGGATTCACAGCGGAAGGTCATGCCAGACGAATCTGATAGATTTCTTTGACTGGGTGACCAAAGTAGTAGATCAGGAGGGCTGTGGACATGGCCTACCTAGACTTTAGCAAGGCATTTGACACAGTCCCACACAAAGATTAATATGCAGTGTTAGCCAGCCTGGGAGTGGGTCCCAAGATGACAGCCTGGGTAAAGAATTGGCTGAGAATAGGACACAGAGAGTAATAGTAAATGGAGTCCACCAGAAGAAAGGAGGGTTACTAGTGGGGTCACCGCAGGGTTCAGTATTAGGACAGGTTCCTTCAATGTCTTTATGTTACATTGCAGAAGGACTGGAAGGAAAGTATGTCTCTTTGCAGATGACACTAAGATCTGCAACAGAGTTGATGCACAGGGTGGGGTGGAAAGGATGAGAAAGGACTTGGCAAGGTTAGAGGAATGGTCAAATGTATGGCAGCTTAGATTCAATGCTAAGAAGTGCAGGTAATGCACCTGGGAAACAAAAACCCAGGGGAAGAGTACACAATGGGGGGTGAGATACTAACAACAACAAAAATGGAAAGGGACCTGGGGGTAGTCATATCAGATGACCTAAAGATGGGCAAGCAATGTGAGAGGGCAGCAAGGAGGGCTGGGGGGATACTGGGATGCATAGGGAGAGGCATCACCAGTAGAAAACAGGAAGTTCTAGGGACATGGATATGTTGTTCATCCACACTCATTGGCAGGTATCCTTGCCGCTTTAAATCTTGCCGGAAGGTCTTCAAGCTTGCTCCTCCCACCCACCCGGGTGGTATAACTCTCGGCTCCGCCCCATGACGCCAGATCTTCCTTACCGCTTGGAAGCTCAGGTTCCCTCCTTAACGCTCTGCGTTGTGACTGGTTCTATTCTCCGCTTGTGGATTTAAAATAAATTTTGCAAAAGACTTCAGTCTTCATCCCTCGCGCTGCGGTGGACAACTCGACTCCTGGATTCGGAGATGCCCATGCGGCAGAAGATGTCTCGGACGGATCCACACTCCACGGTGTCTACTGCTTAGGCCTTGAGCACAACCCGCAGGCTTCGCGACCTGTGCTCATCTTTCGACCCTCGTCCTCGAACCGTGCTGCCCGGTGCAACTGGGCCGTCCCGAAGCGTTTCCCTCCTGTGAAGTCCAAGGAGGCCGGTTGGCGGTGTCCCGTGTGAGCTTCCGGCAGATCAGCTCGAGCGGATGGTGGCCCTCGAGAAGAGGGCGGCGTGTCATACCTCGGCCGCCGCATTTATCCCCTCTCTCTGGGTTCTTCTCACGGCTTCTTTTAGAGCTTTGTCTGTCCCTCTCCACTAAAGGAGAAGGGCCTGTGTCTGCTGGACCTTATTCTCGTCCAAAAAGAGGGACAGGGTAAGTCCCTCAGTCGGCGCTCTTGGGGGAGGCGGGAAGGTCCCTCTCCCGGGCCGTCGGCCGTCGGCTTCGATCGACCTTCCGGCTTCGCCACTGGCCTCACGGTGTCCCGCCAGGTCAGTTGACCGAGACTCCACCGATGAAGTCGAGATTTTTCTCGACCCATTAGACGGGTTGTCGCTTTAGCAGCCGAGATTCCTCTCCCGGTTCCCCGGGAGGAGTTGAGGATCCTGTGGGCTCGCCCATGCCTCTGGTTCGAGCCCTCGGATGGACCATCCGAGCCGGCGAGTGTTGGTCCGGCCGACACCTCCCCGCACCGACCTCGGAAATTCTGGGACTCTCGGTCTCGGTCTCGGACCTCAGGTCCAGCTGATCCCACCGCTATAGGCGGTCTCGGTCTCGCATCATGGTAAGCGGCGCCGGCCGCCGTCTCGCCCTCCTCCTCGGATGAGGGGAGGCTTCGCGTGAATTACGCCGACGGCATTAGGACCTTATGTTGCAACAGTTCCTCCTGGCCGGTAAGCCGACCTCGCCGCCTTTCCCCGCCATTAATGGCTGTCACCGAACGTGCGACACAACCTCGACTTATCCGGGAGCTCTGCACCAGGCCGTTGTTCGCCAAACCAGTTGCTCCACCGATTCCGTGGAACCTCCGCCCACAGCCACCACTCTGGGGCTCCACCAAGGATTCTCGGTCGGCTAAGGGTCTACCCATCGGGTTGTCAGTTACCCTCACTCCCGACCGACCTCGGCAGGTGAAGGGTGTCTCAGGCCAGAGTGTGCTCTTCGAGGATTCTTCCGAGTCCCAAGATGATTCCTCCTTTTCTCCAAGCCGGTCGGACTTTGGAGTCTTCGGGAGGTCAGTCACTGACGAGTAGCCCGTCAGCCTTCCTAGGACTGCTTCGGCTCATCTCGGAGTTCACCGGATGGAGCCTCGAACCCGCTTCCAACGGGCCAGGTATCCTCACGGAGATTCTGACCGAGGGATTCTCCGACGAGGCCTCTCCGTGGCTTGAGGCTACAGTGGGTCCGCACTGGAGCTTTGGCAGCGCCCCCTGCTTCCTGCCCTGCGCCGGCCAGGATGGCCTAGGAAGTATGCGGTCCCTACCGTTCCTTGTCCGGTTGAACACCTTCTGCTGAGGGGTTGTTACCGACAGCTCTTTTTCCGCGGCAACCCAGGATGTGGACAAACCTCCTGACAAGGAGTCCAAGAAATTGACCATGTCGGCGTAAAGTCTACGCTAGCCCTTTCTCGGCTCTCTTCTCACACAGGCCAGTTCGGCCTCCTCATGGCACATTTTTCTCATGCCTGTTGGGTTCCCTGGATGAGGTCATCCTCATCTTCCCGCCGATCTGCAGACTACGGTTAAGCAGGTGCGGACCAGGGCAGGGCAGGCCAAACAGCAGCTCCAGACTGCTTTGGATATAGGGGACCCGTGTGCGAGATCGGTATGGCCTTAGTGGCTATGCGCCGGGCGGCTTGGCTGAGGATATCCACCTTACTTCGGATACCCAGCACATGTTGGCGGATGTTCCCTTTGGGGACTGACCTCTTCGGCCCTGGGGTGAAGGTCACCTGGAGGATCGAGAAGTCCAATGCCACCTTGGACTCGGGTCTCTTCCGCTCAGAAGGACAAAGGTCAGAACCACAGCCTAAGCTCCTTTCGTCCTCTGGTGCCCCGCCTGCCCAGCAACGCCAGGGCCAGCAGGCTCGGCCTTTGGCATCCCAAACCCAAGCCGCGCTTCCTCTAACAGGAGGCAAGGAGGAAAGGCCCAGGAGGTCCCCTGCCAGTCCCTCCTCCAAGCCTGCCCAGTGACGGGCTGAGGGTGTCGCCCCATCTCGGCCACTCATTCGGGTCCCGTGGGGACGGCCCGCACCTGTTCGCCTGGTCCGCTGTTACCACTGGACAGGTGGGTCTTTGAGGTGGGAAGAGGCCTGCCTCTGAACTCGGAAAGCAGGCACCATTCCTTCAGACGCCGCCTCGGGGGCTTGGGATCCCCAGCCTCACTGGCGGCTCGCCGAGCCGACATCGCTCCTCCTCCAGAAGGAGGTGGTAAGAGAGGTGGTGGACCCTCCTTCAGACCCAGGGTTTGTGTCCAGGTACTTCCTGGTTCGAACGGACGGGGCTGGCGCCCATTCTCACTCCACACGACCTCAAACAAGTTCTTTAAGGTCTCGAACCTTCAGGATGGTCCTACCTGGGCTCAGATAATACCATCCTTGGAACGCGGCGCGGTGGTTCTGCTCTTCTGGACTTGCAGGGCAGCGTTTTCACGCCCCTATCCGGGTCTGCCTCACCAGAGATTCCTTCGCCCAGCGGAAGGATCCCTTCGAGTTCCAAGCCATGCCCTTCGCTGTCTCCAGCTCCCAGGGTCTTCACCAATGCATGGCTGTGGTGACAGCATTCTGCGGCGCCGAGGGGTCCGGGGTGTACCCTTACCTGACGACTGGCTGATAGCAGCTCCTCCAGGAAGGAGGCGGAGTGGTCCAGAGATCTGGCCCTCCAGGTCTGTTTCTCAACTGGGCCTCCTTATCAACGAGGCCAAGTCGGACTCGAGCGAAGCAGGTGATTCTATTCATCGGGCGCAGCTGACTCTTCGAGCCGAGCGCGCGGGCTCCGGCGGACAGGGCCGAGGTTCTTTCCTCCCTTTGCCCGATCATTTCTGGTTGGGCAGTGCGCCCCTGCCCGGGACTTCCCAGCCTCCTGGGTCTCATGGCTGCCTGTACCAGCGTGTCCGTTGGGCCTCTGGAACATGCGCCCTTCAGTGGGGACTGGCCAGCCAGTGGTCACAATGCTGCGATCCCTTGGCAGCTTCAGCTTGTGTCGGTGACAAGGGATGTGGGAACGCCTCCAGTGGTGGACCGCTCCAGATCATTTGCAGGAGGGCATCCTGCTCGTCCGCCCGAGCCGACGGTCTCTCTGTCGACCGATGCCTCTCTGATGGGCTTGGGGTGCCCATCTGGGGAACACTGGGCTCATGGCCTCTGGTCCCCGCGGGAGTCCCGCGATGCCACATCAACCTGTTGGAGCTCCGAGCGGTCCGCCTAGCTCTCACCGCTTTTGCCTTCCTCCGGGTCAAGTGGTCCGAAACCAGACGGACAATACCACGACTATGTACTATCTAAACCGGCTGGGCGGGATGCGCCCATGTCTATGCATGAAGCTCTCCGTGATTTGGTCACTCGTGGCGCAGCCTGGAGGCGGATCTCCTAGCCATTCACGTGGCAGGAGCCTCCAACACCCTGCCGATGCCCTGAGCCGGATAGGGGCTGCATCCACGAGTGGTCTCTCCTGCCGGAGGTAGTATAGCATCTGTTCTCCCTTTGGGGCACACCTCAGTGGACCTGTTTGCCTCAGGAGAACGCTGGTTGAGTCTGTTCCATGCCCGCCTCTCAGCAGGGCTCGCTGCAGGGGATGCCTTCTCGAGGCAATGGACCCCGGCCTCTTTTACGCTTTTCCCCATTTCCCTTGATCCACAAGGTGCTTCTCAAGGCGAGGAGGGACAAGGCGCAGGTGATTCTGATAGCCCCAGACTGGCTCCTCGCCAGTTCTGGTACCCAGATCTCCTCAGTCTCAGCTCCAGGACTCCGCGGCAGCTTCCAGCTCGCCCGGACCTGCTCTCAGTCAATCAGGGGAAGGTGTTCCATCCGGACCTTCAATCCCTGCACCTGACGGCCTGGTTCCTGAGCGGCTAGAGTTCCAGGCCTTGGGTCTTTCCGACGAGGTCCTCAATGTAGTTGAGGCGTCCCGTATGGAGTCGACCAGAAAATGTTATGCCTTCAAATGGAAAAGGTTTTCCATTTGGTGTCAGGGCAAGGGCTTGGACCTTCCTCCTGTTCCTTGGCAAGCATCTTGGACTATTTATGGTCCCTTTCTAGTCAAGGGCTTAGGTCGGCGACCCTAAGGGTGCACCTGGCAGCTATCTCTGCTTACCGGGCGCGGGCCGGGAAGCAGTCGGTGGCGCAGGAGAAGGTGGTCTGGCGCTTTTTCAAAGGCCTTGATCACATTTCCCCTCCAGTGCGGGAACCCCCACCTCCGTGGGATCTACTGCTGGTACTGGCAAAGTTCATGGGCAAGCTATTCGAACCTATGCACAGGTGTGCTCTTCTCACCTGTCGTGGAAGACCGCTTCTTGGTGGCTATCACGCCAGCCAGAAGGATGGGAGGCTCCAGGCACTTTCCATCGAGTCTCCTTACCTGGTCTCTCCACAGGACAGGTTGTCCTGCGCCCCACCAAATTCCTTCCGAAGGTGGTGTCGGAGTTTCACCCAACCAGGTGTTGACTCTGCCGTGTTCTACCCTAATCACACCTCGGAGGTCGTAATATAGGCTCCATACTCTGACCTTAGAAGGCGCCGCTTATTATAAGGAGCGACGCTGAAATTGGGAGAGGTTCCCAGCTGTTTGTCACTACGCTGAAGTCGCATCTGGCAGACCTGCAGCCAAGCGGACGATAAGCAGGTGGTAACCTCCTGCATAGATCTCTGCTATAAGTTGGCGGGCATGGAGCCTCCCAGAGGATAAGAGCTCATTCTACCCGCCTATACTGCTGCAACGGTGGCTGCTTCCAGGGACGTCCCTATCCAGGAAATCTGCAGGCTGCTACCTGGAAGTCAGCAAACACCTTCATTACCCATTACCACATCGACCTTGAGTCACGCCTGGATGCTGGTTTTGGGGCCTCGGTTCTCAGATCTCTCTTTCCCAAGTAAGTATTGGGGTGTGCGTCTTGCCTCCCTCCTCCCGGAGAACTGCTAGGAGTCTGCCAATGAGTGTGGATGAACAACATATCCATGTCTAAGTACAGGTTACTCACACCTGTAACAGGAGTTCTAGGAATGGTATATGTTGTTCATCCACACGACCCAACACCTCCCGGCTCTGCAAGACCCTGAGCTTCCAGCGGGCCAGATCTGACGTCATGGGGCGGAGCCGAGAGTTATACCACCCGGGTGGGTGGGAGGAGCAAGCTTGAAGACCTTCCGGCAAGATTTAAAGCGGCAAGGATACCTGCCAATGAGTGTGGATGAACAACATATACCATTCCTAGAACTCCTGTTACAGGTGAGTAACCTGTATTTATTATCCCTCTGTACAGACAGCTGGTGAGACCCCATCTGGAGTACTGTGTGCAGTTCTGGAGACCCAATCTCCGCAAAGACATAGACAGGATGGAAGCTGTCCAGAGGAGGGCAACTAAAATGGTGCAGGGTCTGCACCGGAAGACATATGAAGAGAGACTTAAGGAACTTAATATGTATAGCCTCGAGGAAAGAAGGGAGAGGGGGACATGATAGAAACGTTCAAGTACCTCAAGGGAATCAACAAAGTCCAAGAGGGTAGCATCTTTCAAAAAGAGGTGTGCAAGAACAAGAGGGCACAATTTGAAAATAGAGGGGCGGCTCAGAGGTAATTTAAGGGAAGTATTTTTTACAGAGAGGGTTGTGGATGCATGGAACGGCCTTCCGAAGGAGGTTGTGGAGTCAAAATCAGTGGTGGAATTCAAGCATGCATGGGATAGTCATAAGGCAGTTCTGGGGGATGGGGGTAGGAAGAAGTAGGCTGCTGGTTAACTAGGATCTGCAGCTTATCCAGTAGGTAGGGAAATGGGCAGACTGGGTGGGCCAAGCGGTCCTTATCTGCCGTCAAATTCTATGTTTCTATGTTTTTTTTGGTATTGAGAAGTTTGTGTTTAATGAGATTATGTTGGAGCTTAATAAAGTCTTGCTGCAGCTTTTCCTGTGCCACATCTAAGGAGAGGTTTATGGCATGTAGTACAGTATCATCCGTGAATAAGTGTATATTAGCTGCTTATAGGTGACTGTCCAGGTTATTGATATAAATTGCGAATAGGATCGAGCCTAATATGGAGCCTTGGGGAACACCTCACAGAAGGGTTTTTTGAGATGACAGGACACCTGCAGCTTTGACTTGTTGCAGTCTATTGGTGAGGTACTTAGAGAACCATTTGATTGCAGAGGTGTCAAGTCCAAGGCTGCTCAGAGCCATAAGCAGTATATTGTGCTCCACAGTATCGAAAACTTTGCTCAGGTCCAGGAAGAGAGCAACCACATGTTTCTTAGTGTCTAGTGCAGTTTGCTAATCTGTGATTACATTCACAAGTGCTGATACCGTACTGTGTTTGGCTCTGAAGCTAGATTGTGCAGGGTTTAATAAGTTATGCATATCCAAGTGTTCTCTTAATTGGGTATTAATTTTTTCAAGTAGTTTCTACAGTGCAGGAAGTATAGATATAGGTCGATAATTGTTCAGATCGCATGGGTCTGCCGACTTGAATAGAGGTAGAATATGAGCAGTTTTCCACAGCTGGGGAAGTTCTCCATGCATTAATGACAAATTGAATAGATGTGTAACGGGGGCGGTAAAGTAATGATATTCAAGTTTAAGAAAATATGGTTCTAAGTTGTCTGCACCTGCATTCTTTTTAGCATCCAGTGAAAGTAGTAAGTCCTCAACCTGCTTAAAAGTGACTGTATTGAAGGTAAATACAGGAGAATAAGGTATGTTAGGATTAGTAGTGTTACTAAGGTCGACAGCAGGGTCACCCTGAGGAGTAATTTTACTAATGGGTGAGGTATCCTGCAGTGGCAAAGTGATCATTTAGCTGTCCAAGAATTTCGGCTCTGTCAGTAAAGGTATGCCCATTGGACAATATTTTGGCTGGTAGAGATGATTTTGTCGGGTATCCTTCAACTTCTCTAAGTATTTTCCAGAATTTGGCTGAGTTGTTTTTACTGGCTTCTAGTTCAGCTTGGAAGTACCTAGTTTTTTCTGACCTAGTTAGTTTAGTGCAGGCATTTCTAGACGTATGGAATGCTAACCAGTTTGCTTCCAGTTATGATTTCCTCGCTCTTTTCCACCAGTAATCCATGTCTCTTAAGTGCCTTCTTCAAAATAGAAGAGAACCACCCAGGGGATCTTTTCTTAGATCTAATCAGCTTTAGTGGGGCATGTTTATCGATTAGCTTAGTTAGGAGGCTATGAAAGATATCGAATGCATTGCTAATGGAGGAGGCTAGATAGAAGCCCTGCCAACTGATCCTGCTTAGGTCTTCCAGAAATTTGTTCTGTGAGAACTTTTTCATGCTCCTTCTCAGTATAAATTTTGTGGTCTGGTTTAATTGCAGTGGGTGTTTAATACAGGCAGTAGCACAGTGGTCACTTATATCATTGAAGAACACACCTGCATGTGAAATGTTGTGGAGCTTGCTTACAAACATAAGGTCCAGTAGGGAACTACGCTCCAGGAATTTTCTATTCGACCTAGTGTTTGCAGGTGTCATTTGTACCAATCCCACAGTGTCGCAAAGATCCTTCAGGCTTTTAGAACTGTCATCATTCCAATTCATGTTAAGGTCCCCTAGAATGATACACTCTGTATTAGCGGAGGCAGTAATGTTTTTAAGATGAGGAAGGAGGGCCATATCACCAGACGGAGGATGGTAGCAGGCTATAATTAGAAGCAATTTCTCCTTAGTAAGGGATAGTTTAAGAGTCAGGCATTCAAATTCTTTGGGCTTCGTAGCAACATCTATGACCATAAGTACAAATTTGCTCTTTGTATATATTAAGACCCCCCCTCTAGTCAGTCTATCACAACGGTATGTATTTTAGCCCGGAATGTTAATGGATTTATCTGGTAGTGATGGTTTAAGCCAGGATTACGAGATCATGAGGAAGTCAGGGCCTGCATTTATAGCCCAGATCTGTATCTGGTCCAGTTTTTTCAGCACACTACACGCATTGATGTGTAGGAAGCTAATGCCTTTATATTGGGGGAGATTTGCAGGGGTTTCCAAAAGAGCAACTGGTCCTGGATTTAGCTCCACATTTCCCGAGTAGAGTAAGAGAAGTAATAGTAATTTTTTAAGGTATTGGCTTAGCCTGTTAAGAAATCTTTTTTTGTAATGTCTTGTATTTGCGTTTTGTACTTCAGTAAAGGCTTTTGTTTGGGTATTGTCGTAGGTGGGTAAAGATAATGCATATTTAATAGTTAGAGCCGACGAGGACAAAGGCATTTTTACAAGGTTTCTTGGTACTGTTTGGTTTAAGTGAGTAAATATCCAAGAGGTAGATGTCCCTGTTCTGGATTGCCTTAATGAAGTAGGGGGAAGTAGGTCCTTGTAATTATCCACAGTTGTATTTTGGTTTTTGATCAGTTTAGGAATTGGCAATATGAACAGTGGGAGAATTAGTACTGTAAGGTAGCTTCGTTAGGCATTAATGGAGTATGGCATTTTTTTTTTGGGGTGGTAAATGTCACCAATGGCAAGGAATATGCACCAGGGCAACAAGCCTCTAAAGCACTCTCCTTTAACACAGCTAAGCTCCAGGTACAGTGGGCAGAACAATAGGCATGGCTGGTCCTACAGCATCCAATCAGTCAATAGTGGGTTGGTCTGGCTCAGTAATGAAAGAGCATTTAACAGAGGCCGGGGTCGGGGCGGGTGATGTGGGAAGAAAATTTACATCAGGTATAAGCGTTGGTGGGCTATGGCACAGAATCAAGCTGAAGGGAGCAGTGAGTCTGTGGGGCCAATGACAAGCAGAGCCGTAAAGGCAGCAGCCAATCGCTAGCGATCCTGGGAGTCGTTCTCCAATTAGGGCTCTCACTACGTTCCAGAATTACTGATCAGGCTTACCCAGCAAAGGAGGCTCCCTTGCGGGCAGGTGAGGTGCACACGGCCGGCTGGTTCCTCCAGCCATTGCCACTTCGGGGCAGACGGTGGCCCGATCAAGGGCTCAGGAGCTGGAGAGAGAAAAAACAGATTAGGGAGGTTTAGATATAGGGAGTTGGGACAAAGGGAGCAGAAAAATTAAATCGTAGGCTAAATCGGGGGACGGGGGCCTGAATACAGCTTCTAGGAGTAAGACAAAGGCCAGGAGAAGACTGGGGGGGTGGGGGGTTGTGGGAAGTATCGGACAGCGCTATACTTTAGGTAGGCGCCGTCCTGCCCAGATAGAAAATTTGCAAGAAGTAGGAGAAAAAGGGCGAGTGTAGAGATTTCCAAGACAAAAGATGCAGTACAGAACACAGGGTCAAATCACAATGCACAGGTTCTTAACAATTAAACGACTGTGTTCGTCCTCAACATTCCCCATCAGTAACTTTGCCACACAGAAGTAGAGAAGAAAAAAAAATAGCGAATTTAAACAGTACATATCCCCAATATAAACAAAAATTCACATCAGGTATAAGCGTGAGTAGGCTACGGCACAGAATCAAGCTGAAGGGAGCAGTGAGTCTGTGGGGCCAATGGCAGGCAGAACCGTAAAGGCAGCAGCCAATCGCTAGCAATCCCGGGAGTCGTTCTCCAATCAGGGCTCTCACTACGTTCCGGAATTACTGATCAGGCTTACCCAGCACAGGAGGCTCCCTTGTGGGCAGGCAAGGTGCGTGCGGCTGGCTGGTTCCTCCATCCGTTGCCACTTTGGGGCAGACGGTGGCCCGATCAAGGGCTCAGGAGCTGGAGAAAAAAAAACAGATTGGGGAGGTTTAGATATAGGGAGTTGGGACAAAGGGAGCAGAAAAATAAAAACGTAGGCTAAATCGGGGGGGCGGGGGTGCAAATACAGCTTCTAGGAGTAAGACAAAGGCCAGGAGAAGACTGGGGGGGTTGGGGGTTGTGGGAAGTATTGGACAGCACTGTACTTTAGTTAGGTGCCGTCCTGCCCAGATAGAAAATTTGCAAGAAGCAGGAGAAAAAGGGGGGAGGTAGAGATTTCTAAGACAAAAGATGCAGTACAGAACACAGGGTCAAATCACAATGCACAGGTTCTTGACAATTAAACAACTATGTTCGTCCTCAACATTCCCCATCAGTAACTTTGACACACAAAAGTAGAGAAGAAAAAAAAAATAGTGAATTTAAACAGTACATATCCCCAACATAAAGAAAAATTCACATCAGGTATAAGCATGGGGCGGGCTATGGCACAGAATCAAGCTGAAGGGAGCGGCGAGTCTGTGGGGCCAATGGCAGGCAGAGCCATAAAGGCAGCAGCCAATTGCTAGCGATCCCGGGAGTTGTTCTCCAATCAGGGCTCTCACTATGTTCCAGAATTACTGATCAGGTTTACCCAGCACAGGAGGCTCCCTTGCGGGCAGGCGAGGTGCACGCGGCCGGGTGGTTCCTCCAGCAGTTGCCGCTTTGGGGCAGATGGTGGCCCGATCAAGCACTCAGGAGCCGGCACAGGAGGCTCCCTTGCAGGCTGGCGAGGTGCATGCGGCCGGCTGGTTCCTCCAGCCGTTGTCACTTCGGGGCAGACGGTGGCCCAATCAAGGGCTCAGGAGCCAGCACAGAAGGCTCTCTTGTGGGCAGGTGAGGTGCATGCGGCCAGCTGGTTCCTCTAGCCATTGCTGCTTCGGGGCAGACAGTGGCCCGATTAAGGGCTCAGGAGCTGGTAATAGTACAGTAGTGGTAGGATGCGGGTGGATTGAGTGGTAAGGGGGGGTCAGGGAACTTTGCCCCTCCCAAAACTAACTGATCTGCTGTGGTGTTGTTGGTGGTGGTGTGCAGGGGGAACAGCCCCCCAGCTGGATCCATAACATTGTATGTGAAATCACATCATCACCTGAAATTTCACATAGAAAATTCCATATGTCACAACTGTTGACATAAATTGCACCTGTTCCCACTCCCTTTCCCAGATATGTTCCTGCCACCCATGCTGGCCAGAAGACCACGCCCTTATACTCTGAAATTGTGTAAACACATTTCAGTATTTGGGTCTGTCTCAGTCTGTAGGGGTGTGGTACTGTGCTTTTTATTTTGTGAGGTTCTAGGTGGGCACATAGCATTGTGGGGATGGTAGTTCAACAGAACTTCTATCTAGTAGATAGGGGTCTGTAATGTCTAAGATGAATTATGCTGGATCTCAAAATGTCCCCATTCCCAGGGTTCCCACCGGACTGAGTGGGCAGGCAGCCAGGGGGCCAGCAGTGTCCACTGGTCCCTTTCAGGCGGTGCTATGCAATGCCAGATTGATGGGGAACAAGACCACAATTATGGCAGACTTGATTTCTTGAGTCGATTTGGTTCACATCACAGAGACCTGGCTGGGGGGTGATGCAGGTCCAGTTTTGGAGGCATCAGTCCCGGCTGGGTACTCTGTCGTGCACTGTCCAAAGGAGGAAACACAAGGGTGGGGGAGTGGCCATCCATTTTAGATCCAGCCTGAACTTCTCCATGCACCTGGTGGGATCTACTTCATTGTTTGAATGCATGGCTGTGCGTGAGGGACCAGGTGCAGGTTATAGGATCCTCCTCATATATCGCCGTCCAGGGCACGAGGGGGAATTCCTGCAGGAAGTTGCAGACTTTGTCGCTGACAAGGTGTTGGAGTCGCCCAGATGGTTGATTCAGGGTGACTTCAATGCCTGAGTTAACAACAAATTCTTGCATTTTGGTCAAAACTTTCTCCAGTTGATGACATTACTGGGCCTCGCACAAGCATTTGCTTCTGCGACCCATCACCATGGCCACACCTTGGACTTGGTATTCTCACTGGGGCTTGGAGTCACTAACCTCAGGATTGATCCGGTTTCCTGGTCTGCTCACTGCACGGTGGAGTTCTGGTTTGGGGTCCCCCTGATAGTCCCTCCCCTGCTGAGATGATTCACTACCACCCATTAAAGGTACTGTCCCCAGAGGGTCTGTTGGAGGTTGTGGATCTTTCTGGTGTGAGTGCTGCATGTGCAGCAGGCATGGGTGAGGCGGCAAAGGCCTATAATAGTGCTGTCTCCAAGGCACTAGACGCTGTCACACCAATTGGTATATGAGCTAGGTCTTCTCGCTTCAGATCCCCATGGTTTGATGGGCCTGTCTGGTAGAAGAAGACTAAGGGTCAAAAGTTGGAGCATTGTTGGTGGAGGACTTGGTCCGAGGAAGATAGACAGGCTTTTAGATTTCACTACTGTGAATATCAAAGGGCAGTCAACCATAAGAAGGCAGAGTTCCTGTTCAGGGATTGCTACAGGGAGGAACAGACTGGTTTTGATCTGTCAGACTGTGGACAGGCTATTTCATCCAGCCTGTCTGCAGCTGAAAAGTGCATTTTCAGTTGCTTTATGTGAGGCATTCACTCAGTTTTTCTTTGACAGGGTGTCCTTCATTCGGTCGGGATCTTGACGGGGGACAGGGTCAGCCCCACAGTGATGGGTCTTGTGCAGAGAGAGGCACTCTTACTGTCTTGGCTGAGTTTTGGCCGGTGGGGGTGGCTGAGGTCGTGGAGGTGATTTTGAAGCTCTGGACCACTTTTTGTGAACTCGACCCAGGCCAAACTCATCTCCTAGTTGGATGTGTGGAGTCTGTTGGTCCAGAGTTCACCGAGATTGTTCAGTGCTCACTCTTAAAGGGGTTCTTCCCTGATGCCTTGAAAGAGGCATTGATGAGGTCTCTTCTGAAGAAATCTTTACTCGACCCTGACATCTTGGCAAATTATTGACCAGTCTTCAATCTCCAATTTCTGGGGAAGGTTGTTGAGAAAGTGGTGGCTATGCAGCTTGAGGCACACATCATAGCCTTTGACATACATGAGCCACTCCTATCTGGGTTCACGTCTAGGCATAGCACCAAAATGGCATTGGTCAGGGTGCAAAATGACCTCCTCAGGGTGAGAGATAGAGGACAGCAGTCAGTTCTCATTCTCCTTGATTTCTCCTCAGCGTTTGACACCGTGGACCACATGGTGCTACTTGATCACCTTAGAGAGCTTTGTGGACTCACCGGCACTGTCATGAACTGGTTCGAGTCCTGTCTCATGGGCAGGATACAACGGGTAGCTATGGGGAATTTCTCTTCCTGCCCGAAGACCCTGCCTTGTGGAGTTCCTCAGGTCTCGATCTTGTCACCAATGTTGTTCGCAGTGTACATGCTACCCCTAGGGGAGATCATTAGGCGTTATTGTCCAGGTTTTCACTGTTATACAGATGATACCGAGTTATATATGTCCTTTGCTCCCGGGACATGTAATACTGTGCAGGTGCTTAACAACTGCCTGGTCGAGATTCAGGACTGGATGTCCTCTAACTGGCTGAGACTTAACCCAGATAAAACAGAGGTACTAGTGACTGAGCATGGTCACCGGCGTGATGTGGTTGCTCCTGGGTCAGGAACAGGTTTGTTCTCGGGCCCTACCCCATTGGTAGCTTCCACTATGGTGAGAATTCTGGGCATCATCCTTGATGATGGGTCGACACTTGAAGCTCAGGTGTCATCCGTTGTCTGGAGCGGGTTTTATTATCTAAGGAATGTCACCCGGATTAACCCCCTTGCTCTGCCTGGTGACCTGCCATCGCTGGTGCATGCATTTGTCATGTCAGGGCTCGATTACTACAATGCTCTTTACTTCAGGGTCAGTGGAGGGAATCTCCATCGGCTACAGTTGGAGCAGAACACGGTGGCCAGGTTGCTGATGGGTCTTCCTAGGTCCTGTCCTGTGACCCTGGTCCTGTGTGATCTGCACTAGCTACCGGTCAGATGGAGGATGACCTTCAAGGTGGGCTTGCTCACCTATAAGGCCCTATACAGATCAGGACGTGGCTACCTGAGCGACTTCCTGACACCTATCTGCACTGGGCGCTCACTCTGTTCCTCCATCGATGGCCTCCTAGTGGTTCTAAGGACTAGACTGTAAATCTTGAAAGACCAAGCATTTGAGGTGGCTGTCCCGACCCTCTGGAACAAGCTTCTGAAGTCTTTGAGGGAGGCTCCGTCGGTGGAAGTATTTAAGGACGTTCCCTGGTGTTTCGGCAAGCCAATGTCAAACTCATAATTTTTCGCCCAGTACATGGTGGTCATCCAAACATTTAAAATCAACAATACAAAACGTGGGTTGCCATGCTTGTTTTTGAGTTACATGGTGAGATGTAATCCCTTTTCATGGGAAAAATCCATGAAGGGTCAGATTGTTTCATATATTTATAGCATCACTGTTTTAGGTGTCAACATGAGTGTAAAAGAAAAAGTGAAATAAGGACACATCATTTGTCATGATGTTTGCTTCGTTCTTTTCCACAAATGTAAAAATAGAGTAAATTACCAATACGATGACGCCCTCTTGAACTAAAAGTGCAAAACATGTGGGACATATTTGTATGTTTTTATGCATAAAACCATCAAAATCCATGTCATTTTTTTAAAACTTTTTTTGACAGAAGTAGAATGTGGTTGTGAAGGTAGCAAAAGAAAAAAAATATAGGGGCCGCCATGCTGCTTTTTTTTGTTTAAATTTAGTATGCTTTATTCCCCTACCACCAGCCGCCCGGAACCTCAGCCTGGTCACGGATCTCAAGCTTCCACCTCCAAATCAGCTGTGACCCTCCGATACCCCCTGGCTTACTCCCCAGGGTGGGGTTGCGGCACAAGCCCCCTAACAGTGCTGCAAGCGATGGGGTAGGTTGGAGGGCCGGCCTGTAGGCTAAATGAAGCCGAGGTGGGCTTCATCTAGGGCAGCCAGCAGCTGAGATTTTGTTGGTTTTTCTTGGGGGCAGGGACATGCAATGACGTCTGGCATCTGCCCCACCTCCTGAACGTTGAGGCACCGGTCGCTGTTGTACCCCCGGCCTCCGCCAAGGGTCCATCAAGCACCAGTTGCACACCCCTCCTTCCCCCTGGAGAAGGAGAGCAGTCCACAGGATGCTCCATCCTTCTCCCCCCGGCTGGCCCTCCGTTGTACCGGGTCTGTTCCCGAACCCAGGTCGCTGGTGTCACAAGCGGAAATCCAACTGCTGCGCCAACAGGCCGACACACCATGCTGCTTTTGGTTATATTTGCTTTTGAAGCTGCAGTTTCAGAACTGGTCAGCTCAGGACAAAAAAATTATTAAAAATCTCAATAAAAAAATAAAACTTGCCAGAAATCTAGTCAAACAATTCAAGTTCAGTTCAGTTCAAGTTTATTGTAGGAAAACTCCATTGAGCATGCTCATTCACAATGAGATCCTAGTACAAACAGATGTATCAACAACAGATTTCCAAAATAAAAGGAACATACTTTGAATAAGACAAAGGGTTTCTTACATAACAATTTACAATCACAGAAATAACAGGTCCTGGTGATGAGATAGAGCAGCAGTGAGGCAAATTATATAATGCAAAAATGCGATAATCTGTGGTAGGATGCATAAGACAAAGGGTTTGGTACATCACAACGTTATCATAACAAGATAGTGCAAGTAATGAGTGAAATTACATAATGCAACAATGCAGCAATCTATGGTAGGATGCAGAGAAGGCAAGGAATGCAGCAGGGGGAAGGGACAGGACAGGAGTGAGTAAGGATGTGAAGTAGTCGGTTAATAGAAAGGGGAGTGCTACAAGAGAGTAGGGGACTTAGGCAGCGACAGGGTAGCACATGTGACAGGGCAAGAGAGGAAGGTGGAGGGGGGAGATGAGGAGGGAATCAGAGAGCTAAGCCCTCAGGCATTTGCAAGCATCCGTGAAGTATCTTGAGGCGAGTGACTTGAAGAAGTTAAAAGTGACCAGGCCGGTGAGTTTGAGTACCGTTTGAATGCTGTTCCAAGCCACAGGGAGGGAATGCACTATAGCTCCCTTGCCGAGGGAGGTTCTATTCCTGGGAATATCCAAAAGGAGGAAGGAAGATTTCCTGAGGGAATATGCAGAATGCAAGATGTGTACGAAAGAGGAAATGTAATCTGGGAGTTTATTATTCAGTGCTTTGAGTGTCCATGTACCAAGGTGGAGCAGTCTTCTAGTGGCTAGGAGCATAAACCCAACAACAGAATATAGGTCACAGTGGTGGGTTCTGGGGGATGTGTTGGTAATAAAACGAAGGGCACGGTGGAAGAGGACATCAAGCCTGTGGAGGATGGTAGCCAAAGTGCAGTTGTATACTATATCACCATAGTCTAAGAGCAGGAGGAATGTTGCCTGGATGAGACTAAGTCTGACCTCAGGAGGGAAGAGGGTTCTATGTCGAAAAAAGAAGCTTAATCTGGATTTAAGGTTGGCGGAGAGACTATCAGTATGGGAGTTGAAGGATAGTTTGTTGTCAATCCAGACTCCTAGGTATTTAAACTTGTCAACAACTTCAAGTGGTTCCCCTAGAAAAGTTGTGACATTAGTGAGGCTGAACTTGGTCCCAATGGGGGTGGGGGTGGGGTTGTGGCAGAAGAACGTTACCTTAGTTTTTTTAGCGTTGAGCAAAAGCTTGGCACAGGTAAGATTACATTTGAGCTGGAGGAAGTTGGTTTGGAGCTCATCGACACCAGAAAGCGAGGGCTTGGAGGTGTAAAGTACTGTATCATCTGCAAAAAGGTGCAATTTAGAGTTAGTGATGTTGGAATTAAGGTTGTTGATGCAGACAAAGAAAAGGATGGGGCCCGAGTATAAACCCTTAGGGACACCTCGAGTGATGGGAAGGGGGTTTGAAAGAAGATCATTTGCCTTTACTTGTTGAACGCGCCCTGTGAAATAGCTGGAGAACCCACGGACTGTGGAGGCAGAAGCAGCTAGGATGGAGGGGCTGTTCAGGAATAGATTATGGTCCACAGTGTCAAACACTTTGCTCAGATCAAGGAACACTGCCCCTGTTATTTGCGTGGAGTCCCAGGTGGAGAACCAGTCATCGGTGACTTTACCTAAGGCAGAGCTAGTGCTATGGTTACGTTGGAAACCTGATTGAGCAGGGTTGAGGAGAGAGTGGGCTTCGATGTGGTCTTTCAGCTGGGTGTAGATGAGTTTTTCTAGAATTTTGGAGAGCACTGGTAGTATCAAGATTGGTCAATAGTTGTTTAAGTTGGAGGGGTCACCGGATTAAAGAGGAGCATAGAAACAGACTTTGACAGCAGATAAGGACCACTTGGCCCACCCAGTCTGCCCATTTCCCTACCTACTGGATAAGCTGCAGATTCTAGTTAACCAACAGCCTACTTCCTGCAACCCCCCCACTATAATTGCCTTGTGTCTGTCCCATGCATGTTTGAATTCCCCCACTGTTTTAGACCCAACAACCTCCTCAGGAAGGCTGTTCCATGTATCCACCACTCTCTCTGTGAAAAAAAATTTCCTCACATTACCCCTGAGCCATCCCCCCTCTATCTTTAAATTGTGCCCCTTTGTTCTTACACATCTCTTTTTCTGAAAGAGCAGAACATGGACCGACTTCCAGCAGGAGGGGACAGTGGCCATTGAGATAGGCATATTAAAAATATGGAGAATGGGGGTGGTGAGATAGTAATATTCAAGTTTAAAGGGAAAGAGTGGAAAAAGCGCAGCTTTACCCAGGCACTACAAACATTCCTGATTAGTGCTTTCAGACAGTTCTTTTTTTTTTTTTTTTAATTCCTCAAATTGCTTTTTTAGTGATTTAAACAGTGGCCCTTTAGTTTTCACTTTCTATTGCTGGCAGCCACCATTTCATGAGTAGCAGACAGCTTCCTGAGCTCACTTTATGCTAATATGACCTGCCAACCAATAGCAGAGGTCAAACAGGCATATTAGCATACAGTGAGCTCAGGAGGCTCACTGCTGCTCATGAAATGGCTGCTGCCAGCAACAGAAAGTGGAAGTTGTTGGTAGCTGTTCTAAATAATTTAAAAAAGTTGTTACTGTCTGAAAGCACTAACTGAGAGTTTCTATAGTATCTGAGGAAAGCTGTGTCTTTTCCATTGTTTTCCTTTAAGAAAAAAGGGCTCTAGCTCATCGGAACCACCACCCTTCTTAGTGTCAAGTCTATGGAGGTGGTCTTCAACGTCCTTATATGTTACTGGAAGTAGCTGGAGGGGGAGCGGCGATGGGGTTCCAGGAGGGGCAGTGGAGGGCAGGATAGCCCTGCTAGGGGCGAGGAATCGAATGCTAGCCCAGCTCCATAATAAGGTTGCAGTCTTCGAGAGCATTTCCATTGTCAATTATCTTGGGGGGGGTGTGGAGGGGGCCGCTATGTGCCCTTCTACGGTTTTTATAGTGCGCCAGGTCTTGGTTGAGCTTCCTTTGGCCTGTTCAAGAGCGTCAACACTGTAGTTAGATTTTGCCAAGCAAATTAGTTTGAGGCAGGAGTTTCTGGCAGTTCTGAAGGCCTGCCAATCAGTTTGGGACTTAGGACGCCTGGCTTGGGCCCAAAGTTTACCCCGTGCTGTAAGTGCAGCCTTTAAGGCTGGCATGAACCAGGGGTGGGTTTTATTATCTAAGGAATGTCACCCGGGCTCTAATTATGATGAAGGGTGTGTGTTTGTCAGCTAGTTGAAGGAGACAGGTGTTGAGGTCGTATAGCGGTGGCCTCATCCACAGTTTTGGAGAGGTAGAGACTTTCCCAGTTAGTTGCCTTGAGGTCATTGAGATAGTGACAGGCATTGAATTTACAGAAGCTTCGTTTGGTTGTGTATTTAGTGGGGGAGGGGCCTTTCTCTTGGGCCCTGGTGCACACGACAATACCATGGTCACTCAGGTCCTTGTGAAACACTGCTGTATTCAGGATCTTGGTGGGGGTGATTTGAGAGGATGATGTCAAGGACAGAGCTACTCTGGAATTTTCCCTGGTAGGTTCTGTGATAAGCTGGGAAAAACTGAATTCATCGCAGAATCCTTTTAAGGTACTTGATTTATGAGTTAGCCAATCAAAGTTAAGATTACCAAGAATGATGGTCTCACTGTTGCGAAGGGTTACCAGGGATTTGAGGGTGCTAATGACTGCGTTACCCCTGAAGGAGGTCCTGTAGCAGCCAATGATGTGGAGGGCTTCAGAGGATGGAGATGGAATTTTAGTGACACCTATTCATACTCTTTTGGTGCAATGGCTGACTGGATATCGGATACTTTAAATCTGTCTTTGTAATAGATGATCAATCCACCCCGCCCCCCCTTGAGGGCCTATTTGCACGGTGTAGGTTGTAGGCAGGGATAGCTATAGCCTGATCTGAGATGGAGTGCTTCAGCCAGGTTTCAGTTATGATGATGAGGTCAGGCTTGGTGTGAGCTGCCCGCACTTGTAGTTGATCTATTTTATTGATCAGGCTTCTTGCATTTAATAGCATTACTTTGAGGCCAGGGACAGAGGCGAAGTCCAGGGGGAAGGTGATGGGGCTGGGGGGCCAGGGTTTATTTCAACATTTCCTAAGCATATAAGGAGTAGCAGGATGAGCTTCATGAGGTGCCACCTGGCCATGGTTAGCACCTTGCACTTCTGGGCATGGCCTCTGTGAATCCAGAACTTGGAGTGGTAGAAATGAAGGGGACAGATCAAGAGGATGAGTGAAAGGGCACCAACAGGTGTGGGGCAGCGATGGTATTGAGTTCTGCAGGTGTGCAATGGGCACAGTTCTTTGGGGTTAGGTGGGAAGTGTAGGTTGAGGTGGCTTCCATGAGGAGAGAGCACTGGTGCACACCTTATGGGGCTGACTTGGGTCATTGTCTATGACCAGGCTGAAAGGCAGGGGGCCAGCGAATAGGCAGTCCCAGCATGGGCAAGGGAGCAAGGCAAGGATAATAACAGACTATGATAGCATGCTTGGGGGCGGGAGTGTGGGATAAGAGCAGCTGGGCATAGGGATAAGCCTATTAGTGTTAGAAATGAGGACAAAAAGGGATTAAGGGGAGGTCACTTTAAGTGGGGTTGGTCACAGCAACAATAATTAAAATACTAGCTGGTTGGTTGCAGTACACTAATTAAAATACTAGCTGGGTAGGAAGATCTAGGTGAGGTCCCTTTAAGTAAGGAAGTCACAGTGACAGTAGTTGTGTATCAGCTGGCTAGGGTGTTCCAGGGGGCAGAGAAAGTGTAGGGAGTCTATTTAATAGAGTGTTGGGTGAGGGCCGAAAAATCACTCAGAGAACAGGCTCTGGCTGCTATTAATTAATTCTGAGGGAAATAGGAATACGGCCTGAGCTAGTTCAAATTAATTTAGCAGGCTCCCACTAGATAATACTTTTTTATGTATTTGAGAGGCAGTCTCTGGTAGGAAGACTTTCGAGTAATCTGCCGTCCGATTTTAAAACAGAAAAAGACAAGCTCAGAAAGCAGACTTTATACTGAACTGCCGTCCTGAATTAATATAGCTTACTCCAGAACCAGAGCGGGAAGGCTGAGGATGAACAGCAGCTCCACAAGGAAGTTAAAGTTTAAAATCTAAATAGAGCAGGACCTGTGGGCTCAGACAGAATTTTGCAACTAGGGAGCAGTTAAGAGCGTTAGCGATCCTAGCAGAGCCCCCGAGCAGAGTAGGAGCTCCGAACGCTGCACGCTATCCCTCAGTAGATCAGAAATAATATATGGACCAGAGGAACAAGTGGATTTAAAAGTTAATTAAGTGGAATGGGTAGGCTTAAAGGAGTGCAGATATTAGCTCCAAGTATTTCAAAGTGGGGGTCTAAAATTGAGCACTAACAAAGATGCACAGAAATTGGCGCCAAGTTTGAAAAACTAGACGATCTGAAGAGGGGCGCTGTGTCCGTTGGTGGCTCAGCGGGCGTACCTGTATTTGCCATTCGGTGGGCAGGGAGCAGCTCCTGCGCAACGGCTGCTGTTAGAGGAATGCCCGGGGTGGGGGGTTAGGTACAACCTGCAAATAAAGGGGGAAAGTTTTAGAACAATTTAAAAGTACATGCAGAATGACAAGAATTACAATATAAACAAAATAGAATAACCAAAGACAGAATGACATTTATGTAAATTGCTTTGAATGATACCACCAGCTACAACTGTGGGAGCAAATTTCTTTACTACCATCCTTCACATATTTGTAGCTAGACATGGCATAATAGGATAAATCATTATTCTAATAATGCTTTCATATATTTAACAATGTACTTGTGCCAGTAAACAGCCTTGGCAAGGTTTTCAGCTATGTCCGAAAACTGGGAATTTGAAACACCAGGGAACGTCCTTAAGAGGGGGCTGAAAGCACATCTGTTCAAGCAAGGATTTGACATTGAGTGACAGCCCAGTTTTAACTTATTGTTTGCATTTTTTAATTAATTTTATTGTATGTTATTTATTCTGCCTGACCCTTTTAAATATATGATTGCATGTTTTATACCTTTTTGTACAGTGCCCAGAGCCTCTGGGATTGAGCACATAAGAAATTAAAGCTTAATTACTTAACTATCCTGCTGCTGCAAGGCAGTAAAGCAGCTAGCCGGTACACACAAAAAAAAAAAAGGAAAGAAAAGGAAATGTGCTCCCTCTAGTGGCCATAATGCTTACTTACAACTTTAGGTACTGTTTGGTACAAGAACATTCAACAAAATGCATTGTTAGGACCTCTGAGGGCCTCTGACCTGTTTGAACGTCTCCTTTCTATTGTATTGTTTTGTTTTTTTTGCCACTGAGTAGTAAAGGAGGATGTCTGTAGCTTGTAATCTATTGCTTCCATGTTTAACAACTCATTCTGTCCTGGGCGGCCATTTTGTGTCAGGTTAAGCAATGGATGGTTCGGACTTCATACAAAGCTATTGGAAGTAATTAAAACCCTGGCTTTCTGTCGAGCTACGCTCAGGCAAAATCGCAGCACCTCTTCATGCCTCCTCAGCATTGTAATATCGCTAACTGTGACTCAATGTCACATCCAGGATTTTAAAAAGGGTTCTGCAGCCATAACGCTAGGGGTCAGAGTTAAGGTGTTGGGCTGTTCCAGCAAAGAGGCAGAGTGCTTCTGTGTCTATTATCTTGTACTTAACATGACAGCTCTGAATAGTAGACCATGAAAAAGTAAAATATTATTTAAAAAATAAATTATAGTACAGTATGTTGTATTTCTTATGTAAGTAATAACACATGACCGGGTGTGGGTTAGTCTAGATAAACGCATGTCTAGGAGCATAGTGAGGCATGAGGCACAGCCGAGTGCCTTACTGCCTCTAGAAGTGCATTTATCCAGACTAACCCACACCCTGGAGTATGTTATCACACTTATAAAATGGTTATCTGTTGAGAAACTGCAAAAAAAAATAAACTGTACAATAAAAAAAAATCTGCCTTGATATGAAATAGTCCCTCCGCTTTTCTTAGGTTGCTAGGGACGCTGTTATGTGAAGTGCTGTCTCTAGGGCCGCTGAAGATTTTGCTTTTAGTCTTGCCTGAGGCAAGCTAACATCTGCAGTAACAACTTCTGAAAAGTCCTGTTGGTCTCCGTGTGCTTGGGGCTTCGGAGGGACTGTGCAGAGTTGAGGTGAGGGGGAGAATGGAGCAGCTTGGCAGGGATAGCGACAGGACTTTAAAGTAGAAACAACATGTTTTTAGTGTTATGACAGTTTTGATTTTTCATTTGTGGATTTGTTTCACTCGCTAAAACCGCAACTTTTAGCAAGGAATCAACATGGCGGCTTTGCGAGCCTTGAACGCAGGCGGCTTAATGATGTTTTGTTGGGGGTACTTATCATTTTGGGGGGACTTTTCATCCGTGGTTTATTCAAAATAAAAGACATAGCTGGCAAGGGGTGCCAGCCAATCAGCTTTCGTTACTGTCTCTACCCATTTTATAAATGCCATTTAAATTTCAGTAACCGCC
The DNA here is from genome assembly GCA_016271365.2 of Neoceratodus forsteri. Classification (NCBI taxonomy): domain Eukaryota; kingdom Metazoa; phylum Chordata; order Ceratodontiformes; family Ceratodontidae; genus Neoceratodus; species Neoceratodus forsteri. The sequence continues at coordinate 579,401,743 of CM028138.1, forward strand.
CTCCCAATGTTGGGAGCTTATCTGGAGACAGCCAGCCACCTCTTGCTTCTTGCAGCTGGAGTCACTCTCAATTTCGCTCCCCCAGCCCTCCCCTGGACTGATTCCAAGGCTGGGGAGCATTTCAGCAGTCTTTAGCACCTTCATGCGCCCAATCTGTGTGACCAGAGAGCCGCCAGCATGCTTCACTCCCCCACCTTCACAAACTGTGCACAGCAGGATGGGGAGCTGGGAAAAAAGCCCCAGTTGGTTGTTGGCATCCCAGAGCGCCCGATGAAAGTGTGGCAGGAGCACCACTTTCAATTTCATCTCCCCAGCCCCAAGGACACAAAAAGAGGGCTGGAGGGAGCTAAAATAAATAAAATAAATAATTAATTAAAAGGGTTCCCCGACCCAAATCCAAGACCTTGGAGGTTGGGGAGTAAATGGGGACAAGACGGCGATGGGACTACATGTCCCATGATACTTAGCGGCATGGGAGCCACTTTTCACAGACTTGCTCCTGCTGGAAAGCTCTAAAAACGGAGCTTCTGATGGAACTCCTGTTTCTCAGCATGCCCCATGGCCCTAGCGACCACCAGATGGGATGTGGAGGGTCCTGACCAGCAGCCAGAAGCTGCCAAAATGTTGTAATTTAAAAGTTTTTTAATGAAGAGGTACAGGACTGTGTGGGGAATGCCATGTTGAAAGTGTTCTGCCTGAACAATAGTCAGGACCCGATTGGTAGCTGCAATAGTCCAATCAGGGCGGAGCTCGAGCCTCCCTTCCAGCCAATGGGTTGTCAAGATTTTCAAACAACATTCTGGGGGTTTGACAGTTAAGCCTGGGAGAGTCTGAAATGTTTTCTGGGGAGAAAGCAACTGTTTTGAAAGCTCTCAGTGCTGTCACTGCCTGAAACTTTGCAGCTTGTTGTTGAACAGACTTGTAAAAGGCAGGGGGTCATGACACCATAACCAAAAACAGCTAAGCAAACAATGCCGCAGACAAAATGTCGTGCTCCAACATAACGTCAGGCATAACAGCAGCAACACAAGGCACACACCCCATTGAAAACAATGGGGATTTTCTTTTATATGGGGGGCTTTGCTCCCCACACCCCCAGACTTTAAATAATCAACTCCGGGGGGGATGTGGACTTTGGGGATGGGGAGAAACTCGGGAGGGGGAAAATTGTTTTTTAATTAAAAAAAAAAAATGCAACATCAGAAGACCTGGGGTGGAACCAAACCACAGTCCCATGTCTCCACTGCTGCTGTGTCCTGGTGCCTTAGTCACTCCACCAAGGGAGTGGCTTGCCCAGGCACAGCAGCACAGGTTTCTTGACTCCTTCCTGAATGTGGATGTCAGCGACAGGGGTAGCAGTACTTCCTTTCTGCTCTTATACCCCTGTCGCTGTAACTGCATTCGTATTTCACACACAGCGTAGGTCTTCCTGTGCTGTTTTTGAAGTGCTATACTCATAGGGTACTCACAGCGTGGGTTTTCCTGTGCTGTTTTTAAGTGCTATACTCTTAGGGTACCCTTGTAAGTCCCAGAAACAAGGGGATTTACCTCAGCTTGAGTGTAAAGCCAGGATTTTGGCACCAAAGAAGAGCAAAGGTTGCTGTGAAAGCTACTTTTATTCTGAGGAGGTGAACAGCCACTGCCTCTCAGATCCTGACACTTCTGTGTTTCTGACAGGGAACCAACTCCCTGTGGTTCTAACTGCCTGTTGAGGTGGGTGAAGACAAGTCCCTCTACGGGGTTAATGTCGACTGCCTGACCATCTTTTGAGGTAGGTGAAAACAAGCCATTGCTAACTCTACAAATCATTTGGATGTTTATCTTTAACTGAAACTTTTCATTCCAGATCACTAATTATTCTGCATAAGATTCAGTTTGGTTTATTATCAGATAGCATTACTAGACTATTTCCCAAAAATAATGCTGTTGTTCACACAAGAATACAAAGTAAGTTTCATTTTCTCATACTTCTTTTTCTCAAAACTCTTTAAACTGTGGCTACCAAATTGTATAATAATTTACCTAGTTCTATTGTTAGCTGTTCTAAGTTGCCTGTATTTAAGAGATCCCTCAAAGGTTATTTATCAGTTAATTCTATATGCAAGTGTTTGAACTGATCAGATAATTTTCTATTTTTCGTTGTTGTTCTGTAAATCTGTCAATTACTGCATTTTAATTTTGTACGTGTAACCCCTAGATGGCGCTATCCCAGGGGCTACTACCCCTGCCTGATTTGCCACTAACAGGTTGAGGGGCCTGGATCCAATGGCGGGTGCCTCCACCCAGAGGTCAGGGTTTGCAATAGTTAAACTAACTTGGTCACAGCCCTCTGGGACACTGCAACCCCTTTCTTCCCACTAGTGGCCCACACAATATATCAGAATTACCTTCACAGTATACACTTACCCCAGGTCTGGTTCCGCACTGGGACCTCCTGTGAAATGAGATACAGTGCAACAATCACAGTACAGTACTTTAACATAGACAAATACACTCAGGCAGTATAACTTGCTGAAACAAGCAGCTCTGATTTATTTAGGGGATATAACAAGGACAGGGGAAATCAGGTTAATTAGCTTATCACTTTAATAATTCACCTATGGCTCTGTGCACAGGCCTATCCCTATCAGTTACTGTCCCTGGGTACCCAAGCCTAGTGGCTAGTCCAAACCGTGGCAGCTGGTAGGGGCCCTTTCACACAGAGAAAGGAGAATTAAACAGTCAGCAGTACAGTAATTCCATTTGGATTTAATGTGGCAATTCAACAGAAGCGACCCTGAATTAGTACTCACGACCTCCAAATAAGATAGGGTCCTTCAATGTCAGCAGGGCTCACTTGAGGTGCACAAACCTCTTCACACATCCATATAAAAGAAAGCACTATACCAGGCAGGCTGCATCTGTATCCCGATCGCAATTACTGCACAATACCCGGAGAACACACAGCAGATTCAGTTCCTGACAGACCGAGTGTAATTTTCAGCAATTTCTCCAGTCTTCTACAGGGTGAGCCTGGTTTCTACTCTTCAGAGATCCTTTGATTCTTTTCACAGGACGGATTCAGTCCTACAAGCTGTTACACAAGCTGCAGACGGAACTCTGGGCCTTACACACGTTTTTGACTAAAACTGCACACTGAAAAAGCACAGGGCTCCTTCCTTCTTCACTGCCAAAGCTCAACTGAAACTCCAACCGACAAAACCGGGCACTTCCTTTGAGTTCCTCCCAGTTCTTGACTGGATTGGCAGTCACTCACAATAGACTGCTGCTGTTGGTCCAAAAAGGCACTGAAGTCTAAACTACATCTCCCAGAGTCACTGCCCATACAATCCTCTTGTGGCTGGCTCAGATTATGAGTCCAAGTTCTGATTCGTCCAAGGCACCATTTTAGAGCTAGCTTACCCCACACTGATTGGTCCAGTTCAGCAGTTCAAAACTAGAATGGGAACTAGCAGACACAGTTCTGACTGCAAAGAAAGCAGGTTAGACAAACTGTAATTTCATTATTACTCTAAATAATTTCTGGCAAACAGTTACATCTTTCAGATAGGTTCCTTTGCACCCTAGTGACTGCAAAAATGAAGTGAATTGGCAGCAGCTCGAGTGGTACTCAATCAAAGAAACACACAGTCCCCCATACAAACTAATTATGTCTGCAAGCAGACAGCTCTTAAAGAGACAGTACCAGAGGTTCTAAAAACACTCACTGATAAATGGCTTAAATGCCAAACACCATTCAGGCTTGGAGCATTCAAGCAAGCTCCTGGAAGTCTTTTGGGAACCCCCATTTGCAGGGGGGTTACATACGTATGTATTGTATTGTTTAAAACTGGACGCCTGTGAAAACAGGTATTTATGCCCACAGGCCATCCAGTATAAAATAAACATGAAATGAAATGAAGTCCCTCTGTGGGGTGAAGGGGATCACCATCATCATCATCTACACCAGCCTATCAATTTTACCTGACTGCCAGACAGCGGAGACGTCCCCCAAAGCCTGAACCACCTGGTCATCTAAAGGTTGTGAGTACTGGGTTTACCCAACCAATTGCTATTTTAATTGTCCAGCTAACTAGCTAGTTAATTTATCACCTGGGCTTTCTACGCAACCTTAATCTAAGCTCACAGTAACAGTAACAGTTACAGCCAGGATCATCTGTGTGTTTCTATCCACTGATGTAATTTGTGTTTAGCAGCTGCAGCTCAACCCAACTGTAACAGTATTGCACCCAGTGTACATTCGTCACTGGCCTGCAAGTCCTTGTGTGCACATTAAGACTGTTGGGAGCTCCCACAGGGACTGTGGGGTTAACTAGTGTACCAGTGGGGGGGGGGGACTGTGACAGAGGTCATACTGTACAGTGGTTGTGTTACAGTATTTATTTATAGCTAATTAATCGATGTTTTTACTCCCTTTGTTTCCCTTGTTCCCCACCTTATTTTCCAGACCACACAATAAACCCATCTGGTTATTTATTTGCAACTGTTGAAGTAGTTTCCATTATTGTGTTAGTGTGATATTTGCCTATTTAGAGTGATAAGTGGGGAAGGGAATGTGTTACTAATCTACCTGTCACCAAGGAAGGGGGCTATATTCATTTCCTGTGGGGAAGCACCCTGGCAGCAAGCTGCTATAAGGATCCCCATAGGTGGAGACACCGTGCCAATTATTAATCTAATTTTAACCATGAACCCAGGCACCAACCAGGGTGGTTGTGCAGATAGTAGTAGTAGGATTGGTTACACAATTGGAGGCTAACATTGGGATTTTTGGACATTTCTGCAGCACCCCTCTTTTTGGTGGGAACAGTTTGATACCCCCCAAAAAATTTAAAGTCATGATGGATCACAACTCATTGCTAGACTGGTGCAAGGGTGAGGACACTGATCTCAAAAAAGCTATTTTAGTGCAAAGGATCCCTGATGCAACCCCAAGGGACCGTCTCAGAAGTGTCACAGGCAGCATAAAATGTTTGGGAAAAGTGACTGTACATGGAAGGATTTACAGTTCTGTTCGGCAGGCATTATGTTGTTTGTAACCCCCTACAAATGGGGGTTCCTAAAACGTCTTCCTGAGCTTGCTTAATGCCCACTGCCAGGCTGGTGTTCTGTGTCTAAAACAGTTCTGAATATGCCTGCATGAGAGTGCCCAGTTAACCTCCGTGCATGTCTCTTTAAGAGCTATTTCGTAGGATATAATTAATCTGGGTGGGGGCCAAGTGGTTTCAGGCTCAAGTCCCGCCAAGGCTGTGGTACAGCTGCTTCATTCTGCCATCGCTAAGTGCGCAGAGGGAGCCCTTTTTGGATCTGTGATTGTCTGCTGATTATCTGCTTTAATAATTAAAACATAGAAGTTTGTCTAACCTTCCTTCCTTTGCAGCATGGACTTTCTGTTTGGAGGCACCACTTTGGTTCTGGGCTGCCAGTTTGGACCAATCAGTACCTCGGGGGACCTTAGAATGGAGACTGTTCCCAGAGGTCTTGTGGGAGTGAATTTCTGTAGGAATTGTAGTTTTCACTGTTTGGCACCTAAATGGACCTGGAGGGGGAGCTCTTTCTGTGACAGACAGATGGATCAACCAACCAAACCTTTTGGATCACTGGGAAGTCCCAGAGCTGCCTGCAGCAGTGTGTCAGTTGAGAGCTGGAGTTTGGAGAGTGAACAGCTCGAGCAATTCGAGCAGCTGCTCCTGCGTGGTAGCGTGGGGATTCAGTGGGAAGGCTGGTCTGGCCTGCCTGCTACCATCTTCCAGTGTGAAGAAGCCTGCAAATTGAATCGGACTATATCTGAATCTGTTCTTGAGACCTGAATTCTGAATTGAGAGAGAGAGAGTGAATTTCGCCTGAGTGTGAACCGAAGACTTGCTCCAGAAGCAATCGGCCTGTCAGGTAACGAATAGAGTTGCAGAATGAAAGGTTTGTGCAGAAATCCTGTAATATTGCAAATGGACTTCATCCGTGCTGTGGCTGAATATTTGTTTAATTATAAATGTGCTGGATGTCTCGCGTGGGTCGTGATTGGTTCCCCATGTTCAAGTGTTATGCTAGCTGGAAGCTGTTCCAGCATTGTTACGGACTTAAATCCAAACTTTCCACCAGGTCTAGGCCTCACCATCTCAGCCTAGACTGCCGCTCCCACCACAGAGACTCTTGCAACAAAAGACCTGCCTGGGGATTCGGCTCCCTAGTCAACACCACCGAACAGGATCGACCACCACGGTGCGTCGTGTGGGCCCTGCTTCTTCTGGCCAGCCAGAACAACATCCTAAGGTCTTCAGCTCATCAGTCCTGCCTCCTGGTCTGGGTTGCGTGATTAACCAACAGGGTAGCTCCCTGCCACAAAGCTGCAATCATTGTGTGTCATCTGATTTTGTTGTTTGGGTTGATCACAATAGACTGAGTCATCCGGCTCCAGAATACAAATTATGGGTTAAAGTGCATGTTGCTTGTTTTTCTTCCTAAGGGCCCCAACAACAGCTGCAATGCCGGCCTACTCCGGCAACGTTTCAGGCTAGCCTGAATAACAACTGGATATCCAGAGTGTGTGTAACTGTGCCAGAGGGACTCTTAGTGCATGCATGCTTAACCTGACTAAATCAGATCTGAAATCAAATGCTAGATTGCTGCCTTGTTCACGTCCCCTGAATAAATCAGATTCTATTCTTTCTGCATTTAACTTGGCTAGTGTGTACCTTTGTGGAGGAGATACTGTATTGCCATTGAACTGTTCTATTGCAGATCTTGTTTTACAGGGGGACTCCAGGGCCATTTCAGCTGCTCCAGCCCTGGTAGTAAGTGTACCAAGTGTAGGTTCAATATTGTATTCCTACAGTATGTCATATGTGATTGTTTATCTGCTGACCTGTGTAAGCCACTAGAGGGTTAGAGGGGGGTATTAGTGTCCCGGAGGACTATACCTATAGCAGCTGTGCTACCCTTAAACCAGCCCTCTGGGTGGAGGCATCCATTCACCGAGCTCAGGCCCCTCAACCTGCACCTAGTCACGCAGGCAGGGGTAGTATTCCTTGGGATCATGCCACCCAGGAGTTACATGTTCTCATAGAGTGTCGAGAGGATGTTGATCCTTCCAGGGTGCCCAATCAGCTCACTGCTGAGTGAGACCCCCACCCCCTGAGTCATAACAACCCATGCAAGCCTGGATCCTCCTTCTGAGGGCCCTAAAGTGCAACGCGACTTTGAACAGAAATTGCACTCATTTTTGGCCACTGAGGGAAAGACTGTGAAGATGTGAGAACATTCTTCCAAGAAAATTACCTGACACTGACAATACCCGCTGGCGAACTCTGGGTAGCAGGACATCACTGGTCCCCTTACTTGGTCACACCCAATGAACAGTACAGGAGAATGCATACTTTCTCTGGTGCTACCCCCACTCCTTCGGAGAGGAAGACTATGAAAGCTGGATGAGCCAAGCCACCCAGATGGAGAAAGTATGGAAATGTTCAGGTGATGAAGGATGCAAACGCATAGTAGAAAGCTTAAGAGGTATGGTATTGGACATTATCCGCTCACTACGAGCCAGTCACCCGGATTGCACTGCTAGTAACCATCTTGTCATGTTGAGGAGTACATTCAGAGCAGTTGAGTGAAAGTAAGACCTCATCTTTCAGCTGGGAGCCACCACGCAAAAAGAGGGAGAACAGTTATCCCACTACATGACCTGAATGGAGACGGTAATTCATAAAATAGTTGAGGCCGGAGGAGTTACCCCTGGACAAGTTGCCCAAATGAGATTAGATCAGATCTTACGAGGAGCTGTATATTCCCACTAGACTCTAATAACTCTTAGACTGAAAGAACACAGAGCAGATCCCCTGAATTTCAAACAACTGCTTGATGAGATGAGGGAAGAAGAGTCACAGGAAGCCATTGCCAATTCACTACGAGTGCCTACTGGGAAAGCCATCCCCCTACAGCCTCAAGTTGACAGTAGTCAAGAACAAAGTGATGCACCAGACATTAGAACACAGCTGAAGGAACTCACGGAGTGTGTAAAAGCATTGCAGATGGCACAGACACCTCGCCTAAGAGCCAGTTCCCTGTCACCTGGTCTTGGACGCCCACTGAATCCTTCATCTGCTCCAAGGGTTAGGCCTCAACCTTCAACTTTACCCAGAGATGGTGTGTTCTGTTTTAATTGTGGAGAAGATGGATATTTTCCATGAGGGTGCGGTAGGCCTAAGAACCAGCAGCTAGTGGACCAGAAATGAGAAAGACAGCAACAGCTGCAAGGAAATGACAGCGGAGCTCAGTGAGGGAGTGACCTGGGACTCTGATAATTAACAGCTCTGTAAGATGGACAAATGCCACTGCATCTGTTAGGAACATGTTGACATCAGGACTGATGGATCCTACCCCACCATAATGATCTCTATTGAAGGATGCCCATGTGAAGCCATACTGGACAATGGGTCAAAGGTCACCATTATCTACTGATCTTTTTACCAGACATACCTGAAACATTTACCTTTGCAACCTTTAGAGGGACTTTCTGTTTGGAGGTTGAGCAGTGCCAGCTACCCCTATGATGGCTATATCACTGTGCAAATTGAATTTCCAGAGACTTTTGCTGGAGTCCCTCAAAGGATCGGCACATTAGCTCTTATTTGTCTTGATGCCCTGATATTGGACAAGACACCTGTGTTGACTGGAACAAATGCCTGGCTCACTTGTGCCTGCAGAAGGCAGGGTAAGGAGACTACCAGACTTTACCAATTCATGCCACTGTGAGTATCGCACACCTGGAGAGGGGGACACAGGTCTGTAACCAACCTGAGGAGATTGTCGGAGTCATCAAGAAAGAAGGAAAAGAGCCTTTGATTGTGCCCACTGGAGCTGAGTGCCTGGTGGAAGGAGCTGTGGATCGCCATGAATCTCTTTCAGACCAGATCATCATTGTGGAGTCCCCAAGAAGAGGTTTACCAAGTGGTCTGATGGTTCAAAGAGGAGTGATGCCTGGAACCGAAGTGATAGTAAAAAGGATTAACATAAAGTTAAAGAACAAGACACACAAAGATCTGACAGTACACTCTGGTACAGTACTAGCCAACATTCACACTGCTGATGTGGTCATAGCAACACCCTGTCAGGAGAACACTACTCGACTGGATGAAGGGGTTTTCAGTTTTGGTTTGTCTCCCATTCCTTCTAGCTGGAAGAACTGAATACAACAGGAATTGACCAAACAGTCAGATGTCATCTCCTACCAAGACTGAGATGTGCAAAAGGGAGGAGCATCATATATGCCTACATGATGACCGCCCGTCCAGAGAAAGGTCGAGAAGACTGGCACCTGCTGACATTGAAGATGTTAGGCAATATTTGCAAGAGCTCTTGAAGGCAGGGATCATAACAGAGTCTCGAAGCCCCTACGCTTCACCTATTGTGGTGGCCTGGAAAAAGAATGCTGCCATAAAAATGTGTATTGACTATCGCACCCTTAATCAGTGGATAGTGGCCGGTCAATGCACCATGCCTGGCGTGCAAGATACCTTAGCCTCACTGGGAGTAGATTGTTCTCTGTTCTCGATTTGCACAGTGGTTACTACGAAATACCGACGGCTAAGGAAGATAAGGAAAAGACTGGCTTTATCTATCTACTTGGATTTTACCAATTTGAGCATATGACACCCAGCAAGTTTCTAGCACCTGATGGAGAAGGTGGTGGGTGCTATGAATCTCCTAGAGGTCTTAGTTTACCTGGATGAGCTTATGGTGTTTGGGAGAACACTGGAAGAACATGAAGCCTGATTACTAAAGGTACTAGACTGGCTGAAGGAACATGGTCTAAAACTCTCCCTGGACGAGTGTCAGTTCTGCCAGACTTACATGATGTATGTGGGGCATATTGTTTCCAATCAAGGTATCAACACTGACCCAGAAAAAGTGAAAGCTCTTACTGCATGGCCAAGGCCTACCAACATGAAAATGCTTCAATCCTTCTTAGGTTTTTGTGGATACTACAGAAGATTTGTGAAAAATTACTCCTCAGTGGTGAGGCCTTTGCACAAACTAACTCAAGGATATCCTCCAACCCAGAAGACCAAACGTCTGGGAACCAAAAAAAGACACCCCCAGTGAATATTTTAAGACTAACTAACCTTTTGAGGACTGATGGACTGCAGAATGTCAGAACGCTTTTCAAGAAATTATTTGACTTCTAACACGAGACCCTGTATTAGTCTTTGCTGACTACACTAAGCCATACACCCGTCACATTGATGCCAGCATGGAAGGATTGGGCACCATACTTTACCAAGAGCATGAAAGCAGTATGAGACCAGTCACCTAGGTCAGTCACAGTTTGACTCCCACTGAAAAGAACTACCCAGTCCATAAGTTGGAATTCCTTGCACTGAAATGGGCAGTGACTGATCAATTCCATGAGTATCTGTATGGAGCCAGGTTCGTTGTACTGACTGACATTAACCCACTGGCATATGTGCTGACAACTTCCAAGATGGATGCCACTGGGCATAGATGAATCTCTGCCCTACCAGTTTATAACTTCCACTTGCAATATTGTCCTGGAAGAAACAACATAGATGCAGATACACTGTCCAGACGTCCCCATCATACTCCACCCATTGAGGGGCCCTGGATCTATGTGTCCGAAGATGAAGTGAAAGCATTCTGCCAGATGATGGTGCCTGATCACCGACCCACTATCACCAACCCAGACCGGGCTGTGGACTTGCTTGGAGTGCATCCTGATGCTGTACTGAAAGTGTACGCACGTTTCACCACACTGCATAATACCTCCTTGCCTCATTTATGTCCTGCAGATTTAAGACAAGCACAGCGAATGGATCCCAGTTTGCGAGATATCTTCTTAGCCAAAGAAAAGAACTTGTCATTCTCTCAAGTAAAATCAAATCTGCCTGATGTACCACTTCTCCTGAGGGAATGGACAAGTTTTAGTTAAAGAATGGACTGTTGAATCGAATCATCAAAACACAAACCCATTTTCCCAAAGAGCAACTAGTGCTTCCCAGAAAGTATTGAAAAATGGTGCTGCAATCATTTCATGAGGACACAGAAACATAGACTTTGACAGCAGATAAGGACCGCTTGGTCCACCTAGTCTGCCCATGTCCCTACCTATTGGATAAGCTGCAGATCCTAGTTAACCAACAGCATATTTCTTCCTACCCACCACTAGAATTGTCTTATGACTGTCCCATGCATTCTTGAATTCCCCCACTGTTTTTGACCCCACAACCTCCTCAGGAAGGCTATTCCATGTGTTCACCACCCTTTCTGTGAAAAAATACTTTCTCACATTGCCCCAGAGCCATCCCCCCTCTAGCTTCAAATTATGCCCCTTGTTCTTGCACATCTCTTTTTCTGAAAGATGCTACCCTCTTGGACTTTGTTGATTCCCTTGAGGTACTTGAAAATTTCTATCATGCCCCCCCTTCCCTCCATGTTATACCTATTAAGCTCCTTTAGTCTCTCTTCATATGGCTTTTGGTGCAGACTCTGCACCATTTTAGTTGCCATCCTCTGGACTGCCTCCATCCTGTTTATGTCCTTATGGAGATGGAGTCTCCAGAACTGCACGCAATATGCCAGATGGGGTCTCACCAAATGTCTGTACAGAGGGATAACAATTTCCTGTTTTCTACTGGTGATAGCTCTCCCTGTGCATCCCAGTATCCCCCAGCTCTCCTTACTGCCTTCTCACATTGCCTGCCTACTTTTAAGTAATCTGATATGACTACCCTCAGGTCCCTTTCCATTTTTGTTGTTGTTAGTACCCCCCCCCCCGTTGTGTACTCTTCCCCTGGGTTTTTGTTTCCCAGGTGCATTACTTTGCACTTCTTTGTAGTAAATCCAAGTTGCCATACTTTTGACCATTCCTCCAACCTTGCCAAGTCTCTTCTCATCCTTTCCACCCCCTCTTGCGTATCAACACTGTTGCAGATCTTTGTGTTGTCTGTAAAGAGGTATACTTTTCCTTCCAGTCCCTCCGCAATGTCACCTATAAAGACATTAAAGAGAACTGGTTCCATTACTGAACCCTGCTGTACCCCACTAGTAACCCTCCTTTCTTCAGAGTGGACTCCATTTACTATTACCCTCTGCATCCTGTTGTCCAGCCAATTTGTTTACCCAGGCTACCACCCTGGGGCCCACTCCCAGGCTGGCTAACTTGTTTATTAATCTTTTGTGTGGGACTGTGTCAAATGCCTTACTAAAGTCTAGGTAGGCAATGTCCACAGCCCCTCCCTGATCTACTACTTTGGTCACCCAGTCAAACAAATTTATTTATTTAGCTTTTGTTTACCAGGCAAGCACACTAGACAAGAAATGCCTATTTTCAGGAGTGATCTGGGAGAGTACAAGATAAAAACTTTCACACAGGATAACAGCATAACAAAGAAGTGTAGTACATCTATTAGATTCATCTGACATGACCTTCCCGCTGTGAATTCATGCTGCCTTTGGTCTTGTGCCCTACAACATGGGACATTTGGGGATTGATAAGACTTTGGGCCTTGTACAAGGCAGCTTCTACTGGCCATGTATAGCCATAGATGTGGAAGGACATTGTAAATGCTGTAACCGGTGCAACACCCATGAGACTTTACCCAAACGGGCAGCTCCACTTGTAAACATCACCAGTACTAGGCCGATTGACCTGGTCTCTATGGACTTTCTTTCCCTTGAACCTGATCAGAAGGGGATCAGTAACTTCCTAGTAGTAACTGACCACAACACACGCTATGCACAGGCTTTCCCCACAAAAGACCAGAAAGCAACCACTGTGGCTAAAGTTTTGTGTGAAAAATATTTTGTACATTATGGACTCCCCAAATGCCTTCACTCTAATCAAGGAAGAGACTTTGAGAGTTGCCTCATCAAAGAACTGACAAGCATTTTGGGCATTAAGAAGTCTCGTTCTACTCCATATCACCCACAAAGTGACCCTCAGCCCAAGAGATTCAATAGAACACCGCTTAATATGCTGGGAACATTGGATCCAGAAAGCCATACTGGAGCCAGCAAGTGCCTTTCCTAGTCCATACCTACAACTGTACAAAAAATAATTTGACTGGGTTCTCCCCTATTTTCTCATGTTCAGGCGAGAAGCCAGGCTTCCAGTGGACTTATGTTTTGGGGTGTCAGCTGACGGCGCCCTACCAGAAACACATTTGTAGTATTCAAGGAGGCTGCATACAAAACTGAAAGAAGCCTACCAGGTGGCCCAAGAAGCAGCTGTGAAGTCCAACCTAGCCAACAAAACCAGATATGACAAGAGAGTACGAGAACAAGCTCTCCTACCAGGGCACCGAGTACTGATTTGGAACTTGGGGATCCCAGGCAAACACAAGATTGAAGACTGATGGAAATCTGATCCATATGTAATTGTGGAACAGCTTCCAAACTTGCCAGTATACCGACTAAGAATAGAAAGAGGAAACATTTTGGTCGGATGAGACGTTAAACCAAGGTCCCATCTGCCTGGATTGGTGGTAGTTCAGGTGGATGTTAAAGATCCCATGGCACTTCTCGAAAAGAGTAGGGGAATTTTATTAAGCAAAGAAAACATAACATCAAGCATAAAAGTGTAATTCAAACCAAAAAAAATAATCAGTAATCATACATCAACTGAAAATAAACAAGTCAGAACAGGAAAGAAAAAAAACAGTCAGCAGAGCACAGCAGCACATATACAACATCAGTGCAAAAAATTAATATGTTTCCACAATAACTGAAAGTGCTGTAGAGAAAGCTGATGATGTTCCAATTCCATTAGATTCAACAAAGTTGTTTCCATCTGCAGTATAATAGAATATGGTAATGTCAAAAGTTGCTGTAAAACATGCTGACAGCGTGCTTGCCACAAATAATATTTACACATGGAAAAAACAACCCTCAGAGTACTGTGATGAAATTTGTTCCATGGTCCAGAAAAGTCACCCAGTATCAATGTTTGAAAGGTGATTCTACTTAAGAAAGGCCATTGCCACTTGTTGGCTAAAGTTTTCCAAAACAAACGAGTGTCTGTACATTCAAAAAAGGAATGAGTCATTGTTGTCTCTTCTATCTGAAAACAAGAAGGCTTAGGACAATACCGTTCTTGAGAAGACTTATGTTTCAAGTTGCCTCGGACATTTAAACTGCCATGACAACATAGCCAGGTGACATCCCACACATGATGTGGGATTCTTTTATCATGAAGAAACAGTAAAGCGTACTTATGGGAAGGGGTACATTCTGGAAACAGCAACACTGGTTTCGTAACATTTAAAAAGGTGTTACAGAGTTGTCGTCTAGCGAACGTCAGGATAGATGATTTTCGCAATTTCCAGAATTGTAACTTACGGAAACTGTCATATATATGATGGAATATACAAATTCTGGGAATGTCTGGGTTGGAAAACGTCCCATTTATCCATAACAGACAGTATGGCATTGCTGACCCATGTATCGCAAGTATGGGAAGTGTAACGGACGCTTTGAAAGAGATGAAAAAGAAAAAAGAAAGAAAAAAGCTATGGGGCGAATAATTCCAAGACCTTCTTGTTGTATGGGTAAATATATGATGTCCCTTTTAATAGGATTAAGTCGGCTACCCCATAGCATCTGAAAAAAATACTAAATAGTCTTGTCTCTAAGTGTGGGGGGGCATAAATATAACTGAGATATAAAAAAATAGGAAGTAAAACATTTTTAACTATCAAAACTCGTTTCTTCTTCCCCAGTTTCCAAGTTTTCCACAGTTGTACCTTATTCTCTCCAATAAGAATTTGCTTGTCCCAATTATATGTCGCTACAGTTGCAACATTGAACCATACACCCAATATCCGTTGCGGGTCAGTGCTTGTCCGAATTCCACCTACCTCTGGGATAGAGGTGGAATCCATATCTAAAGGAATAGACATAGTCTTCTGGAGGTTAAGGGTCCCACCCAAAATTGAAGTAAAATTCTGAAAGATCCGGACTGCCCTAGTTCCAGAATCTTTATTGCATACAAATAAAAGCACATCATCTGCATATGCAGAAATTTTTTCCGGGAATAAAGTAGAACTGGGTACTAACTCCACAATTTGTGAGTCCCATTTAATTTGTCTAATAATGGGGTCTAAAGCAAAAGTATACAATAAAGGGCTTAATGGACAGCCCTGTCGTATCCCAACTCTCTGGGGTAAATTATCCCCCAAATATCCGTTAATTAAAGGAGTAAAACTAGCTATGGAAAATAAACAAGCCGTGTAAGAAAGACATCCGGGATACCAAATAACTTCATGATCTGGAATAAGTACAAGTGGTGCATTGAATCAAACACCTTCACTTGATCCAAGGAGAGAACAAAACCAGCAAGGCAACTTGTCTGTTTTGCCTCAAAAATTTCCCTTAGCATGAACAGATTTGTTTGTATAGAGTGACCAGGAATAGCACAAGACTGTGAAAGGTCTATAACATCAGGTGCCAGTTGTCGTAATCTAATACTAAGTAGTTTTGCCAAAATGTTATAATCAGTATTAAGGAGATGAAGCGGTCTCCAATTCAGTAGTGAACATTTATTTCCTTTTTTATAGCTAAATTTCAAAATAGACAACCCAAAGTCAGAAGTCCCGTCCCATCCCTGTAATACATAATTATACACCTGTGTCAAAGCTTCCACCAAATCATTCTTAAATGTTTTATAGAATTCATGAGTAAGGCCATCTGGACCAGGGGCTACTCCTAATTTAAGCTGGGAAATGGCACAAGCCAGTTCCTCTTGTGTAATTAAGACTATAAAGTCCATAGCATGATGTGCAGAGACCTGCGGGACAGGTGCCATAAAAACCTCAGACAAGACAGTCGGACTACGGGGCGTATCACCAAACTGTGTCTATATATGGGAGGTGGCAACTGAGAACATGACCGAAATAGAGTAATCAGTGTTGCCCACCGGGTCATAAAGACCCTGCATGACCGCAGTATGCATCTGTTCCTTATAAGCTAAAAAAGGGTTAGCGGAGGGGGAAACCGAAGTACCAACTCTCATCAAAAACTCTAAGGTGCGGGCACTATCATATTGCTGCGCAAACCTGCATTGACGTAATTTTTTGATTTGTGAAGACTAATCAATAGGGAAGGAAGCAGAATATGACAAAAGTTTATATAATTGATTTCTATAATCCAAATATGTAAGATATTTGTCCCTGGCCATATGTCTGCCCATAGTCTGGAAAAAAAATCCGTAAGTCCAGTTTTGTATCATGCCACCATGTCCATACGGAATTGTAGCAACAAAGAACAGAAATCCGGGCCCAAAAAAGTGATCGTACTTGTGCCTGAACAGTAAGATGGGAAAACAAGGAATTGTTAAGTTTCCACAGGTTTGAGTTTGATAAAAAAACCGGAAGGGCAGACCCCAGAGAAAATTTCCCAGTTAACAAATGATGATCAGAGAGCTCAGAGGGGTGGACCGATATCTGATGCGGGATACAATAGCGTGAGGAAAAAAAATAGTCAATCCTAGTATGGCAAATGGATCTATAATAAGTGTATCCAGCATCAGATCTCAGAGCACGATAGGCATCAGTTAAACCCGCATCCTTCAATAAAGTACATAAAGCATGAGAGTCACAATATTTTTTTTTTTCCAGCCGCTGTCCTACAGGAAACATCTATACAGCAGTTGAAATCACCACCCCAGATAATGTGTTTACCGGTATAGAGATAAGGTTTAATTAGGTCAAGTACACTGATTCTGACAGCTTTGGTTTGAGGAGCATAGAGATTGATAATACGAAGGGAATGTCCCTGAAAAGTGCAGTCTAGAATCAAAGCTCTACATGAAAAAATGTCTATAATGCGTGAGATGGAAAAAGCCGTAGATGTAAACAGAATTGCCACCCCATCTGCTAAATCTTCACCAAAAAGGATCGATGCATGGAGCACCCCATATCAATAGCTACAACTTAATGTCAAAATAGACTTGAACGAGTTTCTTGGAGTAAGAGAACATCAGTATGGAGGGAAGCAGCAAAATGAAAAAAAGCAGTCCGTCTTTTGTGGTTCTTTAGACTACAGACATTAAATGAGGAAAGCCGAATGGTAGCCAGAGTCAGAAGCTAATCAGTCACTCCCATCCGTGACAGTCATATTTTTACGTTTTTTACTCCCCTTCTTTGTTCTGTTAACTTTTTTACGGACAACATCCGGAGGCCTGGGACCAGAAACTTCCATATCTGAGGGTAAAATGGAGGTCTCTGAATCCCCATCAGAGTCCTCCCCCTTTCAAACAGTCAAAGACATTAGAAATGGGCACCTCACTAACTTTTTGAGATTTGAGAGTAGTTGGCCTAGTAATCAGTCTGCATTGAGTAAAACCTTCCAGGTCCCCAATAGGTAGGTCACAGGTCTGTGTGGTAGTAGGGTGCAATATGGTATCCACCACATCCGGTGTAGGTGAGGAGACATCCGTAGCAGTGGGGGGTTCAAACTCTAACTGGGGAGCCACAGTCAATATGGGAGATGGTTGGGAGGGAGGGAGTGGAGGGGCTTCCGAGGGGTCCGGGACAGTGACAGTGGTAGGGATCTTTTCCTGTGCCTTATCCTGTGCCTTCTGGACTAAAGTGTCAGGATTCCAACCCTCATTGTGATTCTTACTAGCCCTGGGGCAGTGTTGGTAGGTATGGCCCGTCTCGTTGCATAGGTTGCATTGGAAAACATTTTCACAGGACATGCTAGGGTGTCCATATCCCCCACGTAAACCACATTTCAACATATCACAGGTGCTACTCAGATGTGTATGCGCACCGCACTTGTAGCAAGCCCTAGGCTGGTACCCATAAAAATAAACGCCCCTATCCTTGCCTAAAAAGAAACTATTGGGAAGATGCACCACCTCCAAGTTAACTTGGAAAAGCTTAACCCAGAATTTCCACCCACCAGTCCACAGACCTTCCGTATCAATAATAGCCGGGTGGGGGGACAAAACCGTACACCTATTTTGTAACCAATGGTAAATATTGCTAACACTCACCCCTTCATTATGAAACATTATAGTAACAGTACGCACTGCTGGTTTTGTCAATGGAATCACATAAAAGGGCGTCCATAAAGGAGTGTGTTTCAAAGTCGCATATTTGTGCCAAAACCTATCTAACCCCACATTAGTTTTAAAGCTGATATAGAAAGTTTCTTCACCAGAAATGTGGATCAATGCATATATTTCTGAGGCCTGAAAATGCATAGAACCCTTCAGCAGAATCCTAGCAACATAATATCAGTCTGGGAACTCACTAAGACCCCCATAGCGAAGGCGAACAGCATTACGTCTGGGGGCCTGTTCCAATTTATTTTTAAAGAGGTCAGAAAGAACAGGACCCCTACCAGAGGGTGGAGGTTATCATCCATTGGAGTGGAGGGCGACAAAACAGAAGTAGGGAGAGACATAGATATTCATGGTAAAGGAGTCGGGCCCAAAGCGGGTGCCTGTGCGGGTGCATCAGGGGGAACTGTAACAAGTTTAGAAGGGACCAAAGGAGAAGGGGGCGAAACAGAACCAGAACCAGGCAACGCCATAATAGGCACAGTTATTTGGGAGGGCAGGACAGAAGGGGGAGAAGGCATCAAAACACTAGTTTCACTTGGTAGGGTGCAATGTCCCACGCCCTCATGAGAAGACACAACCCCCCCCCGTAGTAGAGACATGTATAACATTCTCTAATTCTGCAGTTTCAACAATATCCCCCCAGTCTGTCCCAGATAAAGCAGTAGGTTTTGAAATAACAATGCCTGCAGAGGGAATAGTGTCCCCAGGAATAGGTACCTTGGTGGAGCTCGTGCAGGGCAGTGCAGGCCTGTACAGGGAAAACAGTACTCCATGTTTGTCCTCGTCCCAGGACAAATCTGGTGTCCAGGTGCCCAAAGCAGTCCTTGTCCAGCCAGCGTGAAACAGCGCATCAGATGCAGTCCATGATGGTTCTGCCGTCTCTGGAGCATCTGGCAAACAAAAGCGAGCACTGAGAAGCTTAGAGATGGTAGTGGTGTCAGAAGAAACCGCTGGTAAAGTATGTCCTTGGACTCCCAAAAGAGGCTCTGAAGCCGCGCAAGCTATCCTGAATCCCTCACCAGAAACAGCAGGGGGAATAACACTGGGAACACAGGCTGCATTCTCCAAACTTGGTTCTGTTTCTGGACGCGGTTTCACCGATGAAACTAGAGGAATTTGTTCTCGTGCTGGTAAGGAGGGAATCCCGTAGTATAGTCGTAGGAAGCGGTCTAGCCACCACAATAGGCACAGAAGGTGACTCCTCCGACACTGAAATTGAATCAGGAGCTGCCGCAAATGGCAGCGCAGCAGTGCAATCCATGACCTCTCTCAAGCAAGACTGAGCACACACTGAGGTCTCCATGTCATAGACCAGAGATCCCCCTACCGGCAAAAGTAGGGGAAGGTTTTTTTTAATAAACAGAACTATAAATCAGAAAAACAGTAATACAATTCATGAAAAATAAGAAAAAAAAACTTAACAGAGAATATCAGCAATACTCAATTCTCTGACAGCATAATCATTCAACCTATTTTGTCTTTCAAAAAAGGAACCTCTTTCCACCTCATAAGCCATACATTTTTGGACAAACAGTTGCGTTCAGAATCACATTGTAACAACAAATCATGTTCAACATATTGAAGAACTTCAAGTGGTGAGTGGTATAACTGTTGTAGAGTAAGGTGACATCTGGCATGCCATAAATGAAACTTGAACATAGCGAACAGCAGCCGTACTACACCTGCATCCAACAAAGTAGAATGTAGCAAAAAAACCTCCCACAACTTCCAGATATGTAACAGCCCGCCAGAAAGGCTGGCTCCAATGGGCAGAAAGGGTCATCCAGAATTCTTGCACAAAGGGGCAGGAAACAAAAAAATGGGACATTGTTTCCTCCTGATTAATGCAAGTATCCCTCGGACAAGTACGTTCAGTAACAATTTTTTGCTTTAAATTCCCCCTAACATTGAGACGCACATGACAACTAAGCCATAAAACATCCCATAATCTAGGTGGAATCCATTTATCTACCAAACTTTTAAGGAGGTCATCAACATGACCATCCGGTACAACCATAAAAACGGCAATTATGGAATGTGCTTTAGATTGTAGGACATCATAAATATATTTGCGTGATTTGCAATACACATGGGCCGCGGAAGTAACTTCCATCTATTAAGTTTCAACATCACAGGTCTGACATAAATCGGGTAACTAGGAGTATGTACATTTTTCTGGCTCAAACCTGGCCACTCTGAGGACAATTTAGGTAACCAACCATACGCATAAATCACCCATAACACAGAGTGTGGACGACTAAAGTCTAGTAAATTCCAATGAAAAAATACTATAGTAAAAAGTAATCGGATTCACACAATTCAAACCACCCTGTGCAATAGGAAAATACAACACATCTCTTTTAATGGGATTTAGGCGACTCCCCCAAATAATTTGAAAAAAAAGACCCAATAAAGTGGCTTCCAAACCAGAAGGAATGGGGTATACCGCACTAAGGTATAAAATTGAGGAGAAGAAGATTTAGTAATGATAACCTTTTTCTGTTTAGTTTGTTGCCAAGACTTCCATAATCTGATTCTGGACTGAACTGCCTCAATTTTAGCTGACCAATTAAGTAACGATTATCACCTTTACCAAAATCAATACCTAAAATTCGGACCGGACCCAGTACAACAGGAACGCCTTGCAGCTGTGTAACCTCAGGAATGGCAGTATGCAGAGGATAAAAAAAACTCTTAGATTTATTAAGGGAAGAACCTGCAACATCCGAAAAATTAGAAAAATGATGTAACAGCTTATCTCCAGAGGTCAAATCAGCAACAAAGACACAGACATCATCAGCATAAGCCAAAATTTTGGCCTCAAGGGTACTATCAGGGGAAGCAATATCAAGAATCTGCACATCTTGGGCAATTGTACGTAAAAGCGGATCCAAACTAAAAACATAAAGCAATGGACTCAGAGGGCAGCCTTGTCTCATCCCCCGACGAATAGGGATATAGGAACCCAAGTAACTATTTACCAAGGGCATAGCATAAGCATGACTATAAAGCAAAGCAATCCAGGTTACAAAGCGATCAGGAACTCCATAGGTTTGTAAAACCTGAAACAAATAACTATGCGAGACCTGATCAAAGGCCCTATGTTGATCCATGGACATAAGAAAACCCTTTATAACATCAACTTTACAAAGCTCTATTAGTTCCCGAAGCAAAAGGAGATTATTATAGATAGATCTGCCCTGTACTGAACAGGATTGGTGTAGGGAAATCAAGTGTGGACCTATGGACAACAATATGGTATTCAATATTTTCATTAAAGGGGTCACGTGATGACAGCCTAAGACAGCAGTGGCAACTCCCGAGAGTTCCGCATCCCGCTCGCCAAAAATACACAAAACTGCAGCGCATTCCACCTGAAAAGGTCATCTTAAACCTTCCAACAACCAGAGAAAGACTTAAAAGGACAACAGT
This sequence comes from Neoceratodus forsteri, assembly GCA_016271365.2. Classification (NCBI taxonomy): domain Eukaryota; kingdom Metazoa; phylum Chordata; order Ceratodontiformes; family Ceratodontidae; genus Neoceratodus; species Neoceratodus forsteri. Next base: position 579,423,257 of record CM028138.1, read on the forward strand.
AACATCAACGACAGCAACGATGGAAGTATATATGCGGAAGGCACCTCCGCGTCACTCACCACCGCAGTCTCCTGAGAAGGACAAGGCCTCCAAGAGGCCTAAGGCTCAATCATCTTCTACCCCGGTAGGAGCAACACCTCTAACAGAGGACAGGTTCCTAGAATTCATGAGGCCGATGTAGGAGTTGCTGAATAGCGTAGTTGAAGAAATCAGGCAAATAAAATCAACAACCGAGTCGCTGGCTACCAGAATCTCTGACTCCGGAGCACGTCTTACATCAGTGGAGAAAAAGATAGACAAACTTATGCTTGATCACACACTAACAAACCGAAAAGTTAAACATTTAGAAGACAAACTTACTGATCTAGAAGGGAGGAGTCGCCGGAATAACTTGATAATTATGGGCATACTGGAGAAAGAAGAAGGTACAAACCCCATCCTTTTTGTCCAAAAACTTTGTAAAAGACTTGTGGGGCCTTCCCCTAAAGGCTCGACTTACATCATCGAAAGGGCCCATCGAGCACTCCGGCCACTTCCACCCCCCGGGTTCAGTACCCAGGCCTATCATCTTCCAACTACTTAACTTCCAAGACAAGCAGCACATTATTGCAAAGATTAAAATGCTGCAGGAGATCTGCTGGGAGGGGAAAAAAATCAGAATAGCCCAGGACCTACCATATGCGATTCGTGTTAAGTGGCAGGAATTCCATCCACTAATCATGAAACTTATTGCAGCCAGTACACCCTTCTGAGTCAAATATCCAGCGACTCTTCAAGTGGAACTTGGTGACCAGTGGCAATCCTTCGAAACTCCTGAGCAAGCTAAAAACGAACTTAAAGCTGCGCTTCCAGATCTGTTTAGATGAATAACCAAGCTGTTACAGGTTGCCTTCCTTTACAAGTGGCGGCAGTGATTTGTGCCCATGCCACTAATGCCAATCCTGAAACCCCAGCCATATACAGAACCACGCTGTTATATTTAGAAATATAAAAAGACAAGGTGCATCCCTCTTAATTCGTTTGACTTGAACCAGTACCTCCAATTCTATCACAAATAAATAGGTAGTGGCAGCTTTTCTGTGCCAACACTACCATGACTACAAGTTAAGGGACCTGGGAATCACTCTTGGCAGATTTTTCGGTTACCTGATGGATCTTAATGAACCCTGGTTTCACCTGCACATGGTCCCTTGTTGTAAACCTACGGTTGAAATATATCTCCTGAGAGATCAGCCTGTTAGTCTTGTGCTACAGTGGAACATTTTATTCTCTTCCTTCCCTACTTTATTTCTGCAAATGACATAGATGCACTGTACCAGAGGTGAAATATACACGGCACTCCTGTACCATGTCCAGAGGCAGGACAGAGCTTCGATATTGTTACAACCGGAAAGTCTGGACCCAACGTGGCAGGGTATACCTGATACATGGGGACTACTATGAGAGATGAACAAAGGATCAACTGCACGAACATGATTCCAGGAGATGTAATGCGGAGTGCTGCTTGGACCTAAAGAGAAAGCAGACCTGTCACACAGAGATTTTGTTTTAATTTTAACACTTTTCTAAGGAGAGCTTTTGTTTCTTAAGCTCTATTGTAGCTCCATTTAAGCCTGGAGACCTTGAGAACTTTTGATTGCTTTCTCTTGTGTACTGCAGACTAGAAGGTTGCTAGCTGAAACTATAGATATGTTCTCCTTTTAGTGCTCTCCAGGGTTGATTCCTTGAAAATACCGCCAAGTTATTAACGTAGGTATATGCTATACCACCTGGCGAGACGGGATGGGAGCGGACGGGGGGGGGTGTCTCTGGGTTGATTGTTGCATAACATCACCTGACGTTGCAATTAGGAGTTAGTTCGTTGGAACTGAGTGTTGATGTGGGGAATGTGTATGAAAAAAGGGGGGAAGGGGCAAACACTTTACTGAATCACTCTACCTCCTTTTATGTTTATGGCAAGGTAATAGAGACATCAAGCAACTATCTCAAACTCCAACCCTCTCCTGTGGACACCAACTACCTGATCTTTCTGACTAGGTATGGCAGGTCCTATCAAGATCATTAGCTGGAATGTTAAGTGGGGCCAAAGATTGGACTAAACGACAGGTAATACTCAGGCACCTTAAGTTTCTTAAAGCTGATATTATATGCCTACAAGAAACACACCTTAGGAGGGAAGATGCACTGTTGTGGTGTAAAGGATGGGTGGGTCAGTCCTACGGGGCGGGAAACTCTACCAATAAAAATGGGGTTGCAATTTTATTTCATAAGAATATCCCCTTTAAGCTCGATCATGAAGTATGGGATAACCAGGGGCGATTTATAATTTTACATGGCAGCCTGGGGGTACACCAACTAACTATAGGATCAATTTATGGTCCAAACCTAGACTCTCCGGCCTTTTTCACTGATCTAATGGGCACTGTGTCTGCCTTATTCCCTCAAACTCTAGTGTTAGGAGGTGACTGGAACATCACACCTCGACCCTTACTGGATAAATCAGATCCTAAGAAGGTTGACCTTTCCCTGGCTCAGAGAGCATTGCAGGACCTAATGGGCGGATTGGGTGTCCTAGACATCTGGAGGATATTAAATCCCAAGGAGCAACAATACACTTTCTTCTCCCATCCCCACAATACATGCTCGCGTATAGATTATTTACTGGTAAGCTCTCATATGGTACCAGACATTGTAGAAGCCGAAATCCACCCACGAGTAATATCAGATCATTCCCCTGTTTCCATAGTTGGAATATTGGGACGTGAACCTAAAAGGGACTTCCTATGGAGAATGAATACACAATTACTGCAGACTTCCTACAACCAGAATCATTTTAAAAATTTTATCACCTCCTTTCTGGAAGTCAATGAGGGTTCCGTCCCCAAAATAGACATAGTCTGGTCAGCCCTGAAATGCGCCCTACATGGGGAATGTATACGTATAGCAACTACCCAAAAGAAAAGAAGTGACACCCAGGTAAAGACCCTTCTTCAGGATATTAAAAAAGTGGAATCCAGTGTTAGCAAAAAATCCCCAGAGTCTGAATGGGCCAAACTCCACGCTTTACATGCTCAATTCACAGGCCTAGTTTATCATAAAGCTGAACTATCTTTAATACGAGTTCAGATAAAATATCTGGAGGCGGGTGAACGGGCTAGTAAATTACTGGCATACAGACTTAAGCAGATGGAGACAACCCGCTTTATACCTGGGCTCTTCCCAAGGGACAGAGGCCCCCTTATCATAGAACTGAGGGAGATTGTGTCAAGCTTTGCCAAATATTATAAAGAGTTATATCACTGTAACAGCGAAGAAACCCCAATGGACCAAATACAAGCCTATCTGGACCAAATAGAGTTCCCAACAATACCCAAGGATAAGCAGCAACCCCTGATCTCCCCAGTAATGGATTGGGAGGTAATGATAGCAATTAAACAGTTAACACCAGACAAGTCGCCAGGGCCGGACGGCCTTCCCACTAATCTATACAAGTTATACACTGGGGAACTTGCCCCTTTACTAGCAAGAGTCTTTAACTCATGGTATGAATCAGGCTTCTCAGAAGATACATACCTTGAAGCTTTGTTTACTATTATTCCCAAGCCGGGTAGAGACCCTCACTATGTAGAAAACTACCGTCCTATCTTGCTCCTTAACACTGATGTTAAGATATTAGCTAATATACTCACCAACCGTTTGAGACCCTTTATGGATGGACTAATCCATGATGAACAGGTGGGATTCATGCCGGGAAGGTCTGCAGGTGACCATATGCGGCGGTTGCTACACCTTATTTCCATGGCTAGAGATCTACACTCACCTGCTGCTTTAATAGCCTTGGATGCAGAAAAGGCATTTGACCGGGTCTCATGGTCCTTCCTTTTTGCAGCACTTTCCCGGTATGGAATCCCATAAGTATTCATCAATTGGGTTAAGCTGTTATACTCGAACCCCATGGCTCGAATCTGGTGCAATGGCTACCTCTCAGAAACCTTCCCACTAAACCGGGGTACCAGGCAGGGCTGTCCCCTATCCCCACTCCTATTTAACCTTTACATAGACCCCCTGATCCGTAAATTGCTTGAAAACCAAGGCCTGGGAGGTTTTTTGGTTGGGAATAAACAACACCTTATATCAGCCTATGCAGATGATCTTTTAATACACATAACGAACCCCTGTACTACCGTCCCTATCCTGCTACAAGAAATTGAGATGTTTGCCAAAGTATCACACTATAAGCTAAATTTGACCAAACCTATTATCTACCCACTGAATCACAGGATATTCAAAAGGGATGTGCAACAACTCGGGCTGCAATGGGAAAATAAAAGCTTAACTTATTTGAGCATAAAAATTTTCAAATCCCTCTCCACTATGATCAAAGAAAACCTCACTAACTTAATAAAAGTAATCCAGACAGATCTATAAAGGTGGAACAACCTGAGGATATCACTATGGGGAAGAATCAACACTATAAAAATGAATGTCCTTCCTAGAATTTTATATCCCCTTAGCATGTTAGCCCCCTACCTCCCCAAAAAATGGTTTACTGATCTAAAGAGAATAATCAATAAATTCCTCTGGAAAAATAAACCAGTAAGAAGAGCGTACCACAAGCTGACAGCCCTAAAGCCCCGTGGAGGTCTCTCCCTACCGTCCTTTTTCCATTATTATGAAGCAATCCATATAACAAAACTGACCATCTGGCAACACAGCTCGAATGAGAGGGAGCTGGGGTCTTACACCCCAGCATGGTTAAACATAGAGGAGACCCTCATGTCCCCCACCCCTTACTTGCTGCAGTCTTTATTATACTTACCAGGTAAATATATTCCCCCTGCAGTTAAAAATTCCCCAATAGGATGGTCTCTGAGAACTTTAAACCAACTGCGGCACCATTTTAAGATAAACTGGCATATAGATGGGGAACAACCACTCTTAAACAACCCTCACTTTATGATTCAAAACAAACCAGTGATGTTAAACTTCTGGCCTGTCCTAAAAATTGTCAAACTTAAAGATGTAATGGACAACAGTAACCTAATACTATACCATCGATTTGTGCAAAAATTCCCCGATGCTAATAGACATCCTTTTAAACACTGGCAAATTATGCATGCAATATCTCCATTTATTAAGAAATATAAGGGACTCGATTCCCCTAGCATCACTTTTAGATATCGCTAGACAACCACACCCGATATCCGCAGTGTACAAAGAAATACAATCCCTGGACACAAGACTGCCACCCGGTACAAATCAATATTGGGCGGAAACATTGTCTCTCCCACTCACACCCGATTTTTGGCAACAACTTTGGAACAGCCTATATAAATTTGTCAAACAGGACTGCCTGAGGCTCGTACAGTTTAATATAATGCAAAATACATATTATACCCCTCTAAAGCTTTATCAAATGGGTCAGATATCTACTCCTGCTTGCCCCCGCTGCTCTGGTAAGAGAGGGGATCTTTACCATATGCTCTGGGCATGCACTAGAATTCAAACCATATGGAAAAGTATACAGGCCTCTTTGAGTCCGACCCTTGTATTAAGTCCGCTGTTTTCCCCGAGTACATGTCTACTCAACATTTTCCCAATAGGAATCTCGAAGCAAAGGAAATATCACATGGCCCTCATCTCTGCAGTGGCTAAGCTTATACTCTTGAGACATTGGGCCTCAGATACTATCCCTACTATAAGGGAGTGGCATAAAGAAATGCTGCTTGCCCTACAATTAGAAAAACATATTGCTTTCATGAATAATAGATCAAACACATATACTGAAAGATGGGGTACCCTAGAAGCCCTGCTTATTGCAGAAAACCCAAAGAGTAGTTGACTATACAAGTGCCACCCATGGCCTGGTAGTACACTGGGGATTGGAGAGGTCATTGCCCTGAAACAAAGGAGACGGATAACGTAGTTGCTTGATGCCATTCCATTTGAGGGATGTATAAGGAGGAATAAGGCTATACTACCTTAGGAGAGAGTGATTTAGAGGGTGGGAGGGGTTGGGGAAAGGGGTTTGTGGGGCTTTCCTTTTCACCCCCACCTTTTTTTTTTTTATCTTTTCTTACATCACAGTCCCTCTACCGACTGTAGACCTGAAATAATGTTCTAATAAGGTTGTACCATACTATATCACTACTCCTACAACCTAAAGTCAATTAATAGAATACTAGTTGAACTGTCACAAGATACCAGCTTGTAAGCCAAGTGGTCTAATGGATTACAATGAGGGTCGCTATACTGCTTCATACAACATGTATTTGTTTTCATATTAATTTCTCTTATTTATTTTACCCTGATGTGTCTATGTATTTATGTATTGTTGTTTTAAAAAAGAAAAAATCAAATAAAGTCTATTGAATTCTGAAAAAAAAATATTTTCATTAGTTTTAAAATCCGAATTAAGGAGACTTAAAGGCCTCCAATTGGAAAATAAAGTTCTATCACCTTTCTTATATAACAAAATCTGAATTGAAGTACAAAAATGGAAATCGAGAGTGTGACGTTGCAAAACCCAATTAAACACTACTGTGAGCACATCACAAACCAAAGGACTACAGGTTTCATAAAATTCTGCAGGCAAGCCATCAATACCAGGCGCCGTGTTATTCCATAAACGGGAAATTTCCCTTTTAACCTCATCAACACTAATCGGAGCAACTAAAGTCCGTAATAGTATATCAGAACAAGGGGCAATATGGAGAGAGGAAAGGAATTGTTCTACACCAGCGCTATCCACTGGAGATGCAGCATATAAGTCTGAAAAATGCGAGGAGACTGCTTGCAAGATATCTGGAAATGCAGTGTAACTAGTACCAGCAGTATCCACAACTTCAGTCAGAAGGCGATTCGCAGAACGCCTATGACTACAATCCAAAACATCCCCCAAAGCAGATTTATTAGCAGAACAAACCCTATGTTCATGTAACAGGGAAGTAGCTCTAGTATACTGTAGTGCAGCCATTTCTTTTTTTACATTCTGTACCTGTGCTGTCAAAGATAAGCCTTGTGAGAGTACAGCTGAATATAATGTTTCCAACTGCATACGTAAAGACAAATATCTCTTATATTTAGTCACTGCAGCATATTTAGATGTCCTCCTAGCCAAAGTAGAGATTTCAGATTTAGTGAGTAGCCACCAATCTAACAAATCTTCGGAAAGTCCAGCTAGTGACATACGAGCTTTCAACAAATTGGCAGTTGGGGAAGAGATATGCAGAAACCACAGGTTGGGAAACCATATGAGCTTACCCTCCATAACAGTGACAAAGGACACATGGCAAGTACTGTTGGTGATGCTAGGAAAGGAGGGCAGGATGGGATGGGCGGAAAAGGGTGGAAGGTGGTTACCCTTAATGCTAGGAGCCTTGGGAGGAAAACTGAAGAGTTACAGGTTCTCATGGCAGAGGGAGAGGTGGACATTGCAGCCATCACAGAAACATGGGCCACCCAATACAATGACTGGGACCTGTCTGTACCAGGGTACAGGTTATTTCGTAGGGACAGGGTGACTGGGAAAGGAGGGGGGGTGGCACTATATGTGAAGGAAGGTCTGAAGTGTGTAAGGGAGGAAGGGGAGGAGGGTAGTACGGAGTCACTTTGGATGCAAATCCAGGATTCCAAGAATAGGATTCTTAGAATGGGAGTGGTGTACAGGCCACCATCTCAGACAGAGGAGTCAGACAGGGAACTAGCGGGACAGATCAGGAGGACCTGCGAGAAGGGTAGTTTGGTGATTGTGGGGGACTTCAACATGCCAGGAGTGGACTGGAGCACCCCAACAACCAGGAACAGAAGGGCAGGTACTGCTGGATGCCTTCCAGGACAGCTTCCTGCTGCAAATGGTCAGTGAACCAACCAGGTTAGGGAATACCCTTGACCTTGTGCTGGCAAATGGGGACTTTGTGAGAGAACTTACAGTGGAGGAACCGCTGTCAGGGGTGACCACCACTCAGTATGGCTCACATTGGATATGGGCAAGGAAGGAGTGGAATCTGGCACAATAGTGCTGGACTTCAGGAGGGCCAACTTTGGGAGGATGGGGAAGTGGTAAAGGGTACCTGGCCAGAATTCAATCTAGTATGGACACTAACCAGAGGTGGGAGCTCATAAAGCTGGGGATAGTGGAGCAAGCAAAACCTGCTGCAAGCCCAGAGCAAGAAGGCTAGGGCTAAGAAACTGATCTGGTTGAGCAAGGAGGTCATGGAAAGGCAAGGAGGAAAAGAGCTGCCTTTGGGAAGTACAAGAAAACAGGGAGGGGAGGACAGGAGGAGGATGACAGGAATCGAGAAGGAGGAGAACAAGGGCAGTGGGGATCCAAAGCATCTCTGAACTCAGGCTGGCACAAGGCATTAAGAAGGGGAGAAGGACTTCTTTAAGTACATCGGGGAGAAAAGGAGCTGTAAGGACCACATAGTAAGGATTAGGAAGGGGGGGGTTGGGTGGAAGTAGGGTGCAATAAGGCGGAAGCACTAAATGAGTACTTCTGCTCAGTATTTACTAAAGAAAAGAGGGGGGTGACACCCAAGATGGGAGAAATGGCAGAAGCAGGGTGGGAAGTGGTGACAGATGGGGAAATCATGGAGAGCAGAGTTCGAGAGGGTTTGAAGGCACTGAGGGTGGACAAGGCGCCAGGCCCAGATGGCATCCACCCCAGAGTACTGAAGGAGCTGGCAGAGGTCCTTGCAGGACCTTTGGCAGACCTATTTAATGCCTCACTACATTCGAGGTGTGTACCTCAGGACTGGAGGATGGCTCATGTGGTGCCCTCCACAAGAGTGGCCCCAAGGATGAACCGGAAACTACAGACCAGTGGAGCCTCACATCCATCGTGGGTAGCTAATGGAGACTATCCTGAAGGAGAGGCTGGTGGCCCTCCTAGAGGCCAAAGGACTACAGGACAGCAGACAGCATGGCTTCATATGTGGCAGATCCTGCCAAACCAACCTGGTTGAGTTCTATGACTGGGTAACTAGGCAACTGGACAGGGGCCATGCAGTGGATGTCCTGTATCTGGACTTCAGTAAGGCATTCGACTCAGTGCCACATGGAAGGCTGGGAAGGAAGTTAGTAGGCACAGGGCGGGTGCAAAGCTGGTAAGATGGGTAGGAAACTGGCTGCAGGGAAGGCAACAGAGGGTGGTGGTGGGTGGGGAGCTCTCACACCCAAGGGCAGTGACGAGCGGTGTTCCACAGGGCTCGGTGCTGGGACCAGTGTTGTTTGGGATATTCATTGCAGACATATCATGGGACATCAAGAGCAAGATCAGTCTGTTTGCTGATGATACCAAGGTAGGCGTGGTGGTGGATGATCTAGGGGGATGGCAGGGGTTGCAGGATGATCTGGCAAAGCTTGAAACCTGGTCAGACACCTGGCATCTGGGCTTTAATGCCAAAAAGTGCAAGGTGCTGCATTTTGGGATGAAGAACCCAAGGAGGAGTTACCAGCTAGGGGGAGTGCAGCTAGCCCAGACAGAGGAGGAGGAGGAGAAGGATCTGGGTGTGCTCATTACAGGGTCAATGAACAACTCGGCACAATATAGGAAGGCAGCTGCAAAAATGCTGGGTTGTATTGCAAGGGGTATATCCTCGAGGAGGGAGGAGGTGATTCTGCCACTGTATAGGTCATTAGTTAGACCACACCTGGAGTACTGCGTGCAGTACTGGCATCCGTATCTGAAGAGGGACATTAAGTTACTGCAGGGGGTGCAGCGCAGAGCGACAAAGATGATCAAGGGGCTAGGGGACTTATCATATGAGAGGAGGTTGAAGGAGTTGAACATGTACTCACTGGAGGAGAGAAGAGACAGGGTTGACATGATTGAAACCTTTAAATACATGAAAGGAATAAACAAGACTGGTACAGAGGGGCTGTTCAAAGTAAGGGAGGGGAAGGCCACCAGGGGCCATGACATGAGACTGGAGCGAGGAAGGTTCAGGATGGAGATGAGGAGACACTTTTTAGAGAGAGGGTGGTGGCTGGGTGGAATGCATTACCTGCTGAAGTGGTATGCAGTAGAACAGTGGACTGCCTCAAACGAGGATGGGACAGGACAAGGGGGAGGGTTAATGAAGGGGAAGGGTGGAAGGGAAGGGCAGCTGCAGAATAAGGGGTGCTAGCTGCACATTCGAGCAGACTTGATAGACCTCTAGGCCTTTATCTGCTGGCAAATTTCGTATGTTCGTAAATCATGAACTTGGGCCAAAAACCTGTCATCAAGTAGCAGTAAAGAATTCAGCTTCCAATATCCCTGCCCCAGTTTAGCATGAGGGCCTACCCCTAATGTGGCAGTTACGACATTATGGTCTGAAATCTCCACTGGAATGTTTTGAGCTTTAATCACCCTCAAAGCTGCAGAGACAAAAAGAAAATCAATCCTAGTGGATAAGGCGCCCTTAAAAAAAGTACGTCCACCAGTAGGATGACAAACCCTATAAACATACTGTAAATGACCCTGGACAATAGTGTGATTGAGACAATGTGTATCACATAAATCCTTATCAGTCCGGGCCCCCCAATCTGATTTATGCACTACACAATTAAAGTCACTACCCCATATGAGAAAGCGTGATGTGAACAAAAAAGGCTGCACCTCACGAAAGAGGTCCACTCGACCTTTCTTCGTAACTGGTGCATAAATCACAATTAATCTCCAAGTGTAAAGTAAATAAGTAAAATCCAATATTAAGGCCCATCCCATAAGCAGTTCAACCAACTTGGTAACATGAAATCCATCACTCCTAAACAACACCCCAACACCACTACATGTGTCTAATCCTAAAGAAAAAAAAGGACCCCATCACCAAAGCTTTTTGGCTATATTAACCAAAGGAAGGATATTGAGATGGGTATCCTGAATAAGGCAAATATCACACGCCAAATCACTCAAAAGTTGAAAAGTAATCAGGCGCCTACAAGCATTTTTCACACTGTACACATTGAGGGTAGCTACAGTGAAATGAAATGCCATGGCCATGAAAGAGAATCAGATAAAAGGCTGAAATAAAAATAAGTCAACATCAAGTAACCCTTCCCTTTCTAGTACTTCTCCGGGGTCTCACCCCCGACCGCGAGGGTCAAGTATCCATAGGCAACTCCTTTGATTTATCATTCTCAGAATCAGAGGATACCATAGGTTGTGAGGAGGTGTCAGAATCAGCTTCCACATCGGAAGACTGAGTGTGACGGGTCAGGACCTCAAATTTATTACTTAATGGAACAGAGCCACTAGGAGAAGATGCTTTAGCCAATTTGGCCCTACCTGTAGTCTGTTTTTGAGCCTGTTTCTTTGTCTGAACACTAGGCTCAGGAGGGGGCATAATAATAATATCCAGAGGTTTGTCAGGGACAGGCACAGGTTCAGCAGGAACCGGAGAAACAACAGAAAGGGGGGGGGGGGACGTAGAGGAAGGGTCCTGTACAACCGATCGTGGAACTTCCTATAAAGAAGGCTCAGAGGAAGGTTCAGATACAGAAACCACTGACTGGGGAGCAGGCACCGCAATATCAGGGCATGAAGGGGAACCAGTGACTACCTTAACATGCAAAGAAAGGGACTTCGCTGTAGCAATATCCTTTTTCTGGGCATTAAGAAGGATCACATCCTGATCCGGGTTATCTTCCCTGTTATGGGAAGCCCAAGGACAGGATCTAAAACCATGACCTAGTTCTTCACACAGGTTACACTTTAGTTCAGAATTACAATCTGCACTAGCATGGCGAAAAGATAAACAAAGGGAACATCGTAGTCTATCACAGGCTGCACTGAGATGGGAAGGGGCCACATTTAAAAGAGGTACCAGGCTGCCCCACATAGAAGCAATGCCCCCATTCCCTACCTAAAAACAAACTATTAGATAAGTGTATGGGACTCACATTCATATTTCTAAGTTGCACCCTATAACGCCAACCACCAGTCCACAAGTGTTCAGTCAAATATAGACTGTGGCAACCCGAAGACATCACAGCGTTTAGCTAACCAATGCGTAATATCACTAGCTGCTACATTATCATTTCGAAACAAAATGGAGACAGTTTTCATAGAAGGTCTAGTAAGTGGGATAGCCTGAAATGGTAGCCACAACTCAGTGTATTTAAGAGTATCGTACTTTGTCCAGAATCGATCTATTCCTCTAGGGCTTTGAAAACTAACGTCATATAAAGAAGAAACTGATATATGAATCAATGCAAATATTTCGTTTGTAAAAAAAAAACCAAAGATCTTTTCAAAAGTGACTTTCCCACATAGAGACGGTCTGGAGCTACATCAAGACCCCCAATATACTGAAGGCGGACTGCATTCCGTCGTTGAAGAAGGGGGGGTTCCGGAACGTATCCCTTCTACGAAATTCTTCCCACGTAGATTTAGCCTTGTCCCCAGGGTCAGGAGAAGGGCCCGGTGGAGGGTCAGGGAGCGGGACATCCATGTCTATTCTATCACCCCACGCTGGTCCCCTAGAGCTCGGCCTTCATCACCCGAAGAGGAGGGAGGCAAAGAAGGCACTTTAGCCAGCAGAGTAGTATCCAATGCAGGATGCTGAACATCCTCAGCATGCAAATCCAAATCCAGGCTACCAGGCAAAGGTGGAGGCATGTCTATCAGGGAGGCTGTTGCCTCTACAACCAGGTATCGGGCTATGGGCAGGGTCAGGTATCCAGTGCCCCGAAACGCCTGGTTTCCAACCCGCACTCCGCAGGGAGGCCTCTAAAGAGACAGGTAGTGGGCTAGAACAAGGCAACAGAGCGGGAGGAGGCAAAACAGGTGAGACAGTCTGCACATTAGGAGGTGAAACACACGATCTAGGATGCATAGTACTCACAAGTTCACCAGGCAAAGTCGCCGACGAGTTCAAAGGCAGAGAAGACACTGCTCAATCCAGATTTGTAGGAACCGAAAATTCCAACGGAACATGGTGCAACACTGGTAGGACCGGTGCTACAGAAGATTGCTGCTGACTCTGCACCTCCAAAGAGCCCGAAGGTACCGCATCCGTAGTGAAAGCAGGAAGATCCTCCACAGCCCCTAGTTCTGGCGACAGAGTCTGTGTCCCAGGAGAGACCGACTCAAAAGGGCTAACGTCATCAACAGCAGCAAGTACCTGATCCAGATGTGCAGCAAGGAGGGACTTCAACCAAAGTTCATCCGCAGGCAAAAAATCTGACGATGCAGAGGCAGACTGAGCAGGTAAAGATTCATCTGGTACAGCAAGATCCACAAGCATATCCACAAAACGGTGAGACGTCCTCAGTACTTCAGGCTCCAAAGCTGGACCTGCAGGAGCGGAGCTCTGCTTTCCTGCAGGTACAGCAGCAGACTGACTGGGTCCCACGAATGAATCCATGGTCCAACAGCGCCCCCACACAGAGTAGGGGAATTTTATTGGTAATAAAGTGGGCTTCATTACAAAAAAACAAAACAACTCAATAAACAGAAACAATCCAAACAAGGCAAAAATCAGTTAACAGAAGAAAGTATCACAATGTTTCCAAAACAATACAGCTTGCGAAGTAGAAAAAAGTAAGAAGTCAGACTTTTTTACAGAACACAAAGCAGCCCGAATATTACAAAATGCTTCATGAATGGAAATAGTTTTTTGGTGTAACACTAGCAAACATCTGGCTTGCCATAAATAATAACGAATAATAGCAAAATTATATATAAACTGTCAACATGATACTTTCTATTAAGCAGGTCATTCGTGCAAAACATAACCTGTTCATAAGAAAGAGAGGCCAGCAAGGGTTCTGCCCAGTTAGCAGATAGGGTAGACCAGACTTCCAAAGAAGGGCATTCACAAAATAAATGTTGCTGAGTTTCACAAACATTGAGGCAAGAGGATCTAGGACAATATCTCAAAGACAAGGCTTTATGCTTATGATTGTTATTAACTCCTAGTCTATCATAGTTGCATAACCATACCATATCCCATAAATACGATGGCAGCCGTTGATTTAGCAGTTGGTGGAGTACCCAGGGAGGCGTCCAGAGGGCAGAGCGGAAAAACAATCTCCTCCTGAGCCTCCAACCTCCAAAGTCGCTCATATAGTTGGGGTCTAGATAAGATACAAAGTCCTGAGGATGAAGACACCAGGTCAAGGCATCTTAAAACTCTCTTTCCCATAAGAGGGATCAGTTGGGATTTGGAAATAACCCCTTTATAACGGGCTTGCCAGTTATCAAGGCAGAGGGAGAACCATGCTAAAAAATAGGGCTTCCAAAAAACAGTCCCTGGTTTCAGCACTTTCCCATAATTATAATGAAGAAAAAGGCTGTAAAAAAAAAAACGGGGTGGATCATACCAAGTCCACCTTCCTTGAGCGGTCTGTAAATAATATGTCTTTTAATGGGGTTTAGCCTGGATCCCCACAATCCCTTGAAAAAAATCCCCGTTAATCTGGAAAATAGGGAAATGGGCGGGGGAACACATAACAAAGATGCAGGAAAATCGGTATAACCAGAGTTTTAAGGAGCACAACCCGTTTCTTCTTCCCAATGAAATGCTTTTCCACCCATTAATCACATTATCTGCCTTTTGTAGGGCAAGATTCCAATTATATATGCGGATCATCACAGCCAAAAAATACCTAAATAACGAAAAACATTAGTGGATACAGAAACACCAGCATAAAGGCCCGTACTTAGGGAGGAAGTATGCCTAGTGGTACACAAATACTTTTTGTAAATTTATCTTAGAACCTGAAACAGAGAGAATGCCTGTAAAACCTGAACAATATCCTCTTGTTTAGTGGAAGAATCCACAGCAAAATTAAATCGTCCGCATAAGCTAATATTTTAAGTGGTAAAGAGGAGGGAGTACAGAGCAACCCAATAATCTGTGGGCAAAGAAAAAGGCTCTCAAAGGAGTATCAATAAAAAGGTATATAATAAGGGACTTAACGGCACCCTGACGTACACAGGCCAGAATAGTAGGACGGCCTATCCAGCCGCTCACATTAGGACGGTATTACAACATTCCTATATAATAAACGAGCCGGGAAAGGAAGCATACGGGAACCCAAAAGCCTTCAGGGCTAGAAATAAGAACTCATGAGAGACTGTATCAAATGCTTTTTCCTGGTCTAAACTTATAATCCATCCTGTTACAGCATTTTGTTGTCCCAGAGTAAACAATTCTCTCAATAAAATCAAATTGTCAGAAAGATGCCTACCTGGGATACCACAGGTTTGAGTTGGGCTAATCATGTGTGATGCCAAAGTAATCATTCTAGATAAAAGAATTTTGGCAAGGATCTTATAATCCACATTAAGCAGACTGATTGGTCTCCAATTTGTAATGTCAAAGGATCCCTTTTTCTTAAACAGTAAAATCAGTAAAGCGTCTTTCATAGAAGTAGCCAAGGCATCAGAATGTAACATCTCATTATAGAGAATAGTTAGAACCGGAACAAGATCAGCAGAGAAAGTCTTGAAAAAATGTGGGGTTAGGCTATCAGACCCCGGAACAGAATGCGATTTTAAACTAGTAATGGCCGGCAATACCTCTGGTTCAGTAATGACCGAAGAAAGCTTGTTTCGATCAGAGTCCGAAAGCTGAGGTAAGGACAGTGGCGAAGAAAATGATCCGCATTGTCAAGGTCAGCTTTAGTGCCAAACATGTTGAAAACATAATTTTCAACACAGTGAAGCAAATCCTCAGGTTTCTTAAGTAACTCCCGATGGAGACAATAGAGAGGTAATTAATTTAGCTTCAACTCTCTATCTTTACAGGCCTTAAAAGCGGTCAAACAACCTTTAGTAAGATGAGTGCCAAAGCAGCCTCCTGACCCAAAGAGTCAACACGATTATACTGGGATAACCTCATTTTAGCGCTGACCTCACTAATCTGAGAGCTAAAATCATGAGTAGTAGAGCTAGCTAAAGAGAATGGTGCTGTAGCTGATGCCGTAGTGACAGATAAGACAAATATTTAGTATTCTGTTTTTTGCCGCTACCTTCTGAAAAACTGTTTCCAGCTTAGCTTAGATTCCTCCCACCAATCCATCCAGTATCATAAAAATCAACTACTGACAACGAGCTGTAAACTCTTTGTGCCAAAGTTTAAGAAAAAGAGGTCATTAAGTAGAGAATCATTAAGACGCCAACTGGCTTTCTTACATCTAGGAGCAGAGTCCCAGGAAAAAGTGGCACATAGGGGACGTGATCCGAAATCTGTAGCCACAGTTGTACAGGAAAGTAAAATCAAAATCTTAGATAAAAAAGAAATCTATCCTAGTATGTAAGGACCCTTTAAAAAAGTGGACCCACCAGTTTTATGGAAATGTCTATAAACATCCACAAGCTTGGCCATAGAGACCACACTATTTAAAGCCACAGAGTCACAAAATAACTTGGAAGTCTTTAGGCCTCGATCTGTTTGATGTAGGCCGCAATTGAAATCTCCGACCCATAGGAGTAATCTGGAGGAAAAAGGTAGGGGCTTAATTTGGTGAAAAGGAAGCCCTCTGAGCCTTGGTTTGAGGCAGAGGTCCCAATCATACAAAATCTCTCAGATTTATATGAGAAATCTAATAACAAAGCTCTACCAGGAAATATCTACAAGTCTAGAGACTGTAAAATTAGAGCTGGAGAACAATATCCCGACCCCATCACAAGTATCAGGTCCAACAGACCAAAAGAAGGGCCTGCAGTCCATGCCTTAGAGGCCTGGAATAATTCCCCATGGGTCTTTAATCTAGTGTCAACAAGGCAGATAATGTCACTCTGTAAATCAGAAAGGGTTAAAAAAATCTCCCCTAATTTTCTCTTCCCTTTAATGCTGTTCACATTTAAAGAGCAGATCTTTAAGGAAGACAGGATTTAAGTAATAGGTGGTAACTTACCCCTTCGTCGCTGCCTAGTACGTTTTGCAATGGGATCCGTATCAGCCCCATCACCCCCATCCGGGAAAGAAAGAAGAGAGGAGGAATCAGTATCCTCACCCGAGTCTTTGTCTGAAAAATCTGTGGCTAAAACGCAAATTTGTTAGAGGTTTGCCAGTTCCGCAGGGGTTCCTTACTACGAGTAGCAACAGCTAAACCCTTCCTAGTCCGTTTATGGGTAACAGTGGTAAAACTAAAATTATCTCCCTGACCCGGGGGGGAGGTATATCCATATCTGGAATAACGGTGTAGTATCAGGGAAACCACAATGGCAGTAGGAGTAGGTATAACAGGAAAAGAGGGTTGGAAAACTGGAACAGAAGAGACATCTCCAACTACGGAGGAGGGTAACCTCTGAATTAGAGGAAGCTAGACTATGGGCAAGTGACTGTTGAGCAATAGTAATAATGCCATCATGAGAGGGACAATCTTCTCTTGTTATGAGAGGCCCAGGGCACCTGCCATCAGCGTGGCCAGTCCCATCACATAAGTTACACTTAAATGAATTAGTACATTTAGCTGCAATATGACCGTGATTCAAAGCAGTGGCTACATTTAAGGGTATCCATGTCGAACTTAAATGGGCACGTGACCCACATTTAAAACAGGACTTGGGGTTGTCCGCGAAAAATCAGCTCTTGTCTTTACCTAGAAAGAAAAAAATAGGCAAATGTCGTGGGCCAGTGTTAGTGGAAAAAGCTCAACACGGACCTTCCAACTGCCATCCCAAATCTGTTCAGAGTCTAGATTAGGGGTAGGCCTATTCAAGACTTCACAGCGTTTGTTTAACCAAATAAAATGTCTTCAATGTGAACTCCTCATTTTTAAAAACAACAGTAATGTTACTAATGGCAGGTTTGGTGAGAGGGATGGCCTGGAAGGGGACCAAATGGGTGTAGTCTGAAGTTTGTCATATTGGGCCCAGAATCTATCAAGCCCAGACATTTGTTTAAAACTAACATCAAAATTGGAATTACCTATATTAATCAGGGCAAAAATCTCAGAAGAAAAAATTCATGGAACCCTTAAGGAGGGTTTTAGCTATATACAAACGATCTGGTGGGAGTTCTAATCCACCCTTATAATAGAAACATAGAAACATAGAAGTTGACGGCAGATAAGGACCGCAAGGCCCATCCAGTCTGCCCATTTCTTTTTCTACCTTATAAATGTGCCTTCGGCCTTTGCTCTGTCAGTGACCTATCTATTCATAGTCATTTGTATTGTTCCCTTATGCCTATCCCATGCCTGTTTGAAGCCCTGCACTGTATTCATAGCCACCACTTCTTGTGGTAAGACATTCCATGCATCCACCACCCTTTCTGTGAAAAAGAATTTCCTCATATTCCCCTTAATCGGCCTCCCTCTAATCTCATGCTGTGTCCTCTTGTGCCGTGCTATTTTCTTATATTTAAACATGTTAGACTCTTTCACCTTGTTTATGCCCTTAAGGTGTTTGAATGCCTGATCATATCACCTCTCCCTCCTTTGCTCAAGGGTATACATATTGAGCTCGTTAATCTGTCCTCATATGTCTTCTGATGCAGTCCCTGCACCATTTTGGCTGCCCTTCTCTGACTGCCTCAATTTGGTTAATGTCCTTGTGAAGGTGTGGCCTCCAATACTGCACGTAGTACTCCAGATGGGGCCTAACCAGTGTCTTGTACAGAGGATTATTACCTCCCTCTTACGACTTGTGATACCCTACTATTACACTCTAACACTCCCTAGCCTTACCTACTGCTTTAGAGGTCTGCTTGGATGATTTTAGGTCATCAGTGATGATGATGCCCAAGTCTCTTTCTTCCTTTGTGACTGCTAGCAACTCCCTCCCAGCCTATAGGTGGCTTCAGGGTTTCTCTCCTATGTGCATGATTTTGCACTTCTTTGCATTAAACCCAGTTGCCACTCTTCTGACCATTCTGCTAGTTTATCCAGATCTCTTCTCATTCTGCCCACCCCATCTGGATCATCTACTCTGTTGCAGATCTTGGTGTCATCTGCAAACAGACAAGCCTTACCCTCTAGTCCATCTGCAAGGTCACTAATGAAGATGTTGAAGAGGACTGGCCACAGGACTGATCCCTGAGGTACCCCACTTGTGACTTGCATCTCTTCTGACTGTATACCATTTACCACCACTCTCTGTTTTCTGCCCGTCAACCAGTTTGCCACCCAGTTGACCAACTTCTGACCCACCCGAGCCTACCCAGCTTATTTATCAATCTTCTATGTGGAACAGTGTCAAAAGCTTTGCTGAAGTCAAGGTAGGCGACATCAACTGCTCCCCCTTGGTCCACCACTCTGGTTACCAGTCAAAGAAATCTATGAGATTAGTTTGACAGGACCTTCCTTTGTAAACCCATGCTGTCTTGGATCCTGTGCCCCATGGATTCCAGGTGTTGCACTATCCTTTCCTTAAGGAGTGCCTCCATAATCTTGCCACTACTGAGGTAAGACTGACTGGTCTGTAGTTCCCGCCTCCTCCCTGCTACCACTCTTGTGGAGCGGGATCACATGAGCCCTTCTCCAGTCTTCTGGGACCTCTCCTGTGCTCAGAGACGACTAAACAATTCTGCTAATGGCTCTGCTAGTTCCTCCTTTAGCTCCTTAAGTACCCTGGGATGTATGCCATCAGGTCCCATTGCCTTATCCACCCTGAGCTTAGCAAGCTCTTGTAGGACCCTTTCTTTTGTGAAGGAGTAGTAAAGCAACGGTACTGGCATTCCTCCTAGGTGCAGGTTCGCCTTGGAGGAAAATAAATCAGTAAGTTTAAATGTTGAACTTTTAGGTGCAGCAACAGTAGGTAACAAAGTAGGTCCTGAGAAAACAGTAGTGGGTTCAGGTACAGTAGAAATAGACTTAGAAACAACAATAGTGTCACTAGTAACAGTAGAAGAAGAAAGAGTCACACCCGGGGTTCGTTGGAGCTCAGGTCATTATTCTTAGCAGAGTTTTGAAGCATATTATGTGACAGGGTCCTGAGAATCAGGAGTCCAAGTCCTTCAATATCTCTTTCCCAGCCAGCATGTAATAAAGCTGACTCTGGTGACCAGTCTAAATCAGTATTTTGGCCAGATTTAATTTTTTGGGGAATAAGGAACCCCTCGTTTGGACCAGCCAGGTTCCTGTGTAGCTGAGAAAAAAATACTGTGGGTTTCTCCAAAACGAACGGAAGCAGTTGAGTGCTAAAGTCACTTACAGAGCAGGGAATAGCTGCAGGGATTTCAGAATCTGGCTTTTCCGACGTCGGTAGTCGGCGTGGGTCATTTGAAGTAGTCCGAGAAACAGCAGTAGCAGGGGGTTGAAGAGAATTCTCTACAGCAGGAACAGAAGCCGAATCCATTGGTAGGCCGTTGACTGGGGGCTTTCCAATGCCGACGTCGCGAGGAGGAGAACAAGGAAGTGGCGTCCGAGGCGATGCCTGCGCAGAAACTCGCAATGCCGAATCTAAAAGCTGCAATTGCAGGACTAACGCCTCATGCTGCTCCTGAAGACTGGAACTGAACGCGGAGCCACTTTGCACATCAGGTAGACCGGAAACAACTTCTTTAGGGTCGTTTTGAAGAACGGAGTCAAATTCAAAATAGTCTACTAACATCAACTACAGCAAGACATGCATCTGGGGCCTCTTGAAGGTAGCACAGAGGAGGAGCCGACTCCCTGAGCTAACAGCGTCCATCTCCTCAGGGGATCATGCGACTGGCCATCTTGCAGCCAGCAGCAAAGGCTCCACCTACTCAGAGTAGGGAATTTCCCGTGTCCTGGCCAAATTTCCCTCATTCACTAAAAATACCACTAACAGCTTAATTGGGTTCAATTTCAGTTGCTTACCATCTGTATCCGCCCCTCCTCCTCCCGGTCGCCCCTGAAAGGGACTTCGCCCAGTTGGCTTACCGGGTCAAAAAATTCAACAACAACAAAATGCTGCATCGAAACCACCTCTTGCCAATTGGTCAACTGTTACCTGAACTTGTTAACTCAGTATCTCTCTCACAGCTGTGGAGACAAGTCACCAGAAAGGAGAAAAGGGTAAGAAAAACGGTCTAGCTCAACCACCATTACCTGTCATCCCCCTGGCGACTCAGTCTGATGTGGTCAACAGTAGCTCTGAGGACAAAGAACCTTACAGTTATCCAGTAAGATGTCAATATCAGCCTGCACTATTCCCCATCGAATTTCCCCCTTCAGCACCTGGAGAGAGTAAGGCTAGTCTTTCCAGGCCATTGAATCCGGCTGCAGTACACTTTGTTCCGACTGAAGCTGGGCCCACAGTCATGAACCATGTTTCAAATGCAGGGGATGTTGAGACCCCAGTAATAGAACCAACCCAGGACACTGAAAGATTTGAACCCACTGTGGAAGAGTGCAGAACCCATCAATGATCCTGATCAAATCACTGCCAAGAAATTTGTGGTACTCCGACGCACTGAAAGAGAAGTCAAGCACCCAGTAAAACTCACTTACAATGTCCATGGTGTCCCCTCTGATCTCCCTGTAAATGTGGGGCACAAAAAGTTTAATCTGCTGCCAAGCCAGCTATTGCTGCCCCCTTGTGCTGCCAAGTCATAATAGGGAGATGAAGTTGTAAACCATGGTGGGTAGGTGATTATACCAATGCATGCCTTGTGTTTTGTGAAGTGCAATACTGATATTGGTCAGATAAAATGCAGATGTATTAGACAGAAATGTTTAGACAGGTATCAGGTGTATTAGATAGCCTGCGATGTGTCGTTTTGCAGTGTTTTATGTTTTCAGGCCTGGACGAGGACGCTAAGAAGTTCAGTGGGAAGAGAATGTAACCCCCCTCTTGATGTCGGGAGCTTACCCACAGATGGCCAGCCACTTTTTGCATCTGGAGCTGCTCTCAACTTCGCTCTCCTGGCCCTCTCCTGGACTGATTTCAGGGCTGGGGAGCATTTTAATAGTCTTCGGTGCCTCCATGTGCCCAATTCGTGCAGCTGGTAAGCTGCCAGCATGCTTCACTCCCCTGCCCCCTCGAATTCTGCACAGCAGGGTGGGTAGCTAGAAAAAAAGGCACCAGTTGGTTGTTGGTGCCCCAGAGCACCCTATGAAAGTGCAGAAGGAGCGCCACGTTTAATCTCATCTCCCCAGCCCCATGGACACAAAAAGGGGGCTGGGGAAACTGAAATAAATAAAATAATTAAAAGGGTTCCCCGAACCACATCCAAGCCTCCAGCGGGCTGGGGAGTAAACGGGGACAGGATGGTGCTGGGACTACATGTCCCATAATCCTTAGCTGCACAAGAGCCTCTTTTCACAGACTTGCTTCTGCTGGGGAGCCCTAAAAACAGAGCTTCCGACGGAGCTCCTATCCCTTCAGCATGCCCCTGGCCCTAGTGACTACCAGATGGGACCATGAGGGTCCTGCCCAGCATCCAGAAGCTGCCAAAATGTTTTAATTTAAACGTTATTTAATGAAGATGTACAGGACTGTGTGGGGGTGGCCATGTTGAACGTGGTCTGCCTGAAGAACAGTCGGGACCCAAGTGGTAGCTGAAGTAGTCCAATCAGGGGAGGAGCTCGAGCCTCCCTTCCAGCCAATGGGACATCGAGATTTTCAAACAACATTCTGGGAGTTGACAGTTAACCATGGGAGAATCTGAAGTGTTTTCTGAGAAGAAAGCAACTGGTTTGACAGCTCTCAGTGCTATCACTGCCTGAAACTTTGCAGTTTGTTGCTGAACAGACTTGTACATTCCAGAAAGATGGTGATTTACCTCAGCTTGAGTGTAAAGGCAGGATTTTGACACCAAAGAAGAGCAAAGGTTGCTGTGAAAGTTACTTTTATTCGGAGGTGAATAGCCACTGCCTCTCAAATCCTGACACTTCTGTGTTTCTGCCAGGGGACCAACTCCCTGTGGTTCTAACTGCCTGTTGAGGTTGGTGAAGACAAGTCCCTCTGTAGGGTGAAGATCGACTGCCTAACTGCTGGCCCATCTGTTGAGGTGGGTGGAGAGAAGTCCCTCTGTGGGGTGAAGAGGATCATTGTCATCATCATCTACACCAGCCTAACAGTTTCACCCAACTGCCAGGCAGGGGCGATATCCCCCAGTGCCTACTCCACCTGATCGTCTAAAAGTCATGAGTACTGGATTTACCCAACCAATTGCTTTTTTAACTGTCCAGCTAGCTAGCTAGTTAATCTATCACCTGGGCTTCCTGCGTAACCTTAACCTAAGCTCACAGTAACAGTAACAGTTACAGCCAGGATCATCTGTATGCTTCTATCCACTGGTGTAATTTGTGTTTAGCAGCTGTAGCTCCACCCAACTGTAACAGTACTGCACCCAGTATACATTTGTCACCGGCCTGCAACTCCTTGTTATGTGCACACTAAGACTGTTGGAAGCTCCCACAGGGACTGTGGGTTTAACTGGTACACCAGTTGGGGGGGGGGACTGTGACAGAGGTCATACTGTACAGTGGTTGTGTTACAGTATTTATTTATAGCTGATTGGTTGATTTTTTTACTCCCTTTGTTTCCCTTGTTCCCCACCTTATTTTCCAAACCTCAAAATATACCCACCTGGTTATTTTTTTGCAGCTGTTGAAGTATTTGCCATTATTGTGTTAGTGTGATATTTACCTGTTTTGAGTGATAATAAATGGGGAGAGGATTGTGTTACTAATCTTCCTGTCACCAAGGGAGGGACTGTAAGGGAATTACAGATGTCAGTCTGACCTCCATTGTGGGCAAGCTCATGGAGACCATACTAAAGGAAAGGCTGGTGGAATATCTAGAGGAGTATGGTCTCCAGGATGCGAGGCAGCATGGGTTCATGGGCGGGGGGGAGATCATTTCAAACAAATCTGATTGACTTCTTTGACTGTGTCACTAAGACAGTAGACAGTGGCCAAGCAGTAGACATCCTCTATCTTGATTTCAGCAAGGCCTTTGACTCCATGCCCCACAAAACGTTGATCAGGAAGTTGTTGGATCTCTGGGTTGGGGAAAAGATGGCCAGATGGGTGGAAAACTGACTGAGGGACAGAACCCAGAGGGTGGTTGTGGGGGGAGGGTTATTTGCCACCAGAGAGGTAACCAGTGGGTCCCGCAGGGCTCAGTGCTGGGGCCGGTGTTGTTCAATGTCTTCATCAGTGACACTGGGGATGGCATTAAGGACAAAATGTGCCTATTCGTGGATGACACCAAGCTCTGCAGGAGTGGACACAGCTGCAGGGATACAGGACCTACAGGAAGATCTGGAAAAGCTGGGGAGGTGGTCCGGGATCTGGCAGCTTGGTTTCAATGCCAAGTTATGCATATTGGAGCCATGAATCCCAGGAGAGTACTGCCTGGGTAGAGTCGGAGTATCTGCATCAGAGGAGGAGAAGGACCTGAAAGTGATGATCACTAGTGGCCTGAAGCACTCCACGCAGTGCAAGAAAGCAGCAGCAAAGGCAAACAAGATGCTGGGATGCATATCTAGGGGGATCACTAGTAGGAGAGAGGAGGTTATACTGCCCTTGTACAGGTTACTGGTAAGGCCGCATCTAGAGTATGGAGTTCAGTACTGGTGCCCACACCCAAAAAGACAACCTGCTGGAGAAGGTCCAGAGAGGACTGCAAAGATGATAGCGTGTCAGGGTAAGGCATATGAGGAGAGGTTGAGGGCACTGAACATGTACTCCCTGGAAGACGGGGGGGAGAGAGGGGACATGATTGGGACCTTCAAGTACTTGAAAGGGATAAATAAGGTAGATAAGGAGAGTCTCTTTAAGCTGAGTGGCAACCATAACATGAGGGGGCACAGTCTTATGCTGGAGGGTGGGAGGTTTAGGAAGTAAGTCAGGAAGCACTTCTTCACAGAGAGGGTGGTGGACACTTAGACTGCGCTGCCAGAAGAGGTCAACTCATTGAAGACAGTGGGCAGCTTTAAGAGAGACTGGGATAAGCATGGGGGAAGGTAAGGATCATAGGTAGGGAGGAGTGGGGAGGGAAGGCAGGGACATTAGATCAAGCTGTGGACCCTGCAACATGAGCAGACTTGATAGATCAAATGGCCTTCTTCTGCTGGCTTCTTCCTATGTTCCTATTTATTTTCTGTGGGGAAGCACCCTGGCAGCACGCTGCTATAAGGATCCCCATAGCTGGAAGCACCCTGCCAGTTACTAATCCAGTTCTAACCAGGAACCCAGGCACCAACATACATCTGTTAGGCACCACCACCACTTGCGGGTGGTTGCAGATTGTAGTAGTAGTAGTACCAGTGGTTACATGTCAATGTCAAAGAAGGGTCCTACTCCTGCAGGATCGTTAGCAATGCTGGCTCCACCACTGCTGTGACCTGCTCAGGAAGAGCAAGTCACCTGTTACCAGATCAGTCACTTATGATGTCACAGTAAGTGAAGTCACAATGTTCAGTGACACATGAAGAACTAAGACCTATAACCCCCAAAGCCAATGCAGTATTCTTCAGCGGAAATCGGATTAAAACTTTGACGGCATTGTGTTATGGGAACTGTAGTCCTCCGGTAGCGCGTTGCAATTTGCGGGTAGCGGTTTCACAGAGAGACACTAAACCCCGAAACTGCACTCGAGCCGTAAGGCCTCTTCTTTGAGTTCCGGACAAACAGTTTTACATCAAGAAACAGTGGCGCGCTGTCAGTGATACGGACTACAATTCCCAGGTAGGTGGGTGTGACGTGTTGTAGACTCCGTGTAGAGGGAAGTGAGGACACTACGAATTCTGGGAGTTGTAGTGCGCTATTTGCCTGTCGGAGGGTTGTTTGTGTTGGAGAGTGCTGCATTGTGACGGCCAGCACGGTGCGCACGGGTGGAAGCAGAAACGGGCGAGGATCGTGTAGGTCATTGGCTACTCGAGACGGGCGCAGGTGCGTGCGGCTCGGGAACTCCCGGTGGGAACAAGGATCGGCAGGAGCGGGCAGTGCGCGCGCTGCAGTCGACTGGGCCTGCAGCTTGGCCAGAGCCCCGGTCTCAAGTGACCCTTTGGGGCGGGCTGGGGAGGTGGTCTGGTGAAGTGAGAGGGGGTCAGCAGTAGAACCTCTAAAAGGAAGAGGGCTTAAAAAGGAAGCCTTTGTGAAACAGAGGCTGGGGAATCGGTAAGAATAAGGCCAGGGTACTGGTAAGGGGTCAGTGTGCTGGTGAGGGGTGAGAGGTCGAGGTCTGGATGTTGGTTAGGGGTTGGTGTGACAATGAGAGGCTGATGCCGGGGTACCCGTGACAGTTTTAGGCCAAGACGTTGGTCAGAGGCAAAGGCATTGGTTTAAAGCCAGGGACAGGGAGTCGAGGAAAGGCCTAAATCCGCCCATGTCTTGTGTCCTTATGCACATTATTAAGGTTTGCAGTTAGTGAGCAAAAATGAGTAGAACAAGGGCTGTAGTATAAAGGGTATCCCCAAAGTCCCGTTGAATACAAGTGGAACTGTACTGATTAGTCCCTGTGGCTGGAGGAGTCCTGCTTAGATAGCCTGGTGGTGGCAAGAAGGAAGGGTCTGTTGGTTTTCTACGTGGCACTTTCAATTCTTCTAACTACTCACTGTCTGCAGTTTGTTATCATGTCTTTGGTGGCATATGCTAGTAGTGAAGAGGACAGTGATTCTGAGGAAATGCAGAGTGCCATTAAAGGCTTAGAACCCGAAGTTGAGTCAAGGAGGGGCAGTCTGTTTTCTAGCCTTCCACCTCCGAAAAGCTCAGTTTTTAACCTTCCACCCCCACATGGCTTTTCCTCAGGGTTAAACCTGCCTGCTCCCAAACAGTCTGGACCCCAGTGGAATGAACCGGTCCCCAGGCACATTGCGCCTGAAGAAGTAGGATTTGTGGGGTCTCTACAAGGACTTTCGGCTCCGAAAATATCTGGACTGAGTCTCCCATCTGCTAAAGAACCCATTCCCAATGAATCTGATCTGAATATTCCAGCTGCAAGGAACTCCATCTTTTCGGGGTCTGGACTTCACCTGCCGCCCCCCAAAACATTTATGGGAAACATTCTGGAAGCTGAAGAACTGGGAGGTGGAGAATCTCGCCTGGGTCTGCCCCCACCTAAAAATTCCGGGCTGACTCTCCCGGTACCCAGTGGGGGAGGTCTGAATCTCCCAAAGCCAAAGAAGAAGGCTGAACCGGTGAAGATTACAGTACCTCAGCTTCAAAAAGGGGATGTGAGTAGGAACAATTTTGTGTCTGTTTTCCTGATATCAACGCTAAATTAATTCCAACTTTACATAAGTGTATTGCTATCGTGGAAGTCTATAGACCTGCATAAACTCCAAGACCGAAGGTCCTCTGACTCGGAGAGCATTGCATCTTTATTTTTATTGGGTTTTGGTGTATTTTAGGTGTTATAATACCTGTTCCTTACTTGAGAGAAACATAAGCATTAAATGATTACTAGCTTTTAAACTTTTAATCTCTTACCTCACATCTTCTAATCATTTAGTGCTGAGGTAAACACTGAACGATTACGCTGAGTCCTGCGTTTTATATAGTTCTAGTTCACCGTATGTTTATTTATTTATTTAGTTAGTTAGTTAAACATCAGTTTAGAAACGTTTGAGCCAGAGGCTCATTTACAAAGGTACCTCGTCACAAAGAGGACATCAGAACAGTAGTACAAGGGACACAGTACTTACAAACAAAAAAGTTACAGTTCAATTACAATTTTGTTTCAATAGAATACAATCTCCAACAAAGCAAAAGATAACAAAAGGTGCAAAACTTATGGTCGGGGAGAGCTGGTGGGAGTAGAAGGGAGGAGAGAGGAGGAATTAGTAGGGAAGGAAGGGGGAGCAGCTCAGTGAGCATTGTCAAACAGAGTGTATATATATATATATTTTTTACACTAGGCTAGCGCAGTTGCATTTGCAGAGCTAAGCAGGAAGTTTCTGAGCCTGGGCTTAAAGCAAGCTAAGGTTAGTGAGTTTGAGACACTGGCAGGAGGGAGTTATACCAGTGGGCGGGTAGGGGAATGCCCTCTGACCTTGAGAGGTCCTGGCTCTCGGAATAACCTAGGTAGCTCTTGGCCAGGCTGTGCGTGATCAGGGTCGGTGCAGTCGGCGTAATGGAGTTGGATAGGCCTATGGGGGATAGGCCACGCAGGGCTTTAAAGGTGAGCTGGCATGTCTGATACATGAGTCGCTCTTCCAGGTTGAGTAGGGTAGCCAGGGTGTACAGCTCACATGTGTGAGTGAGTCTGGGAGCACCAGTGATAAGTCTGCAGGCCTTATTAACTGTGAGGCAAACCTTATTGAGGGCAGTCTGATCTGCTGGGCCATAGTCAATGAGAGACATGACAGAGGAGGTGACAGCCAGGTGGAGGGCATCAGGAGGGAGGCATTTCTTGTGCCGGTAAAGAATGCCTAGCCGTGAGTTGGCGACAGAATTTAGGGCAGATATATGTCCATGGAATGAAAGTGCAGGGTCAAAGGTTATACCAAGATATTTATAGGACTGCACCTGGTCAATGACGAGATTGGGTGTGGAGTGGACAGCTAAGGGGAAACTTGCTGTACTTATTTTGGGGGTGGGAGAAGAGCATCGTTTTTGTTTTCTTCACCGTATGTTATAAATAAGAAGTCCATTGCTGACAGTCATTCGGTTGTAGAACATGGATCTGCCTCATGGGAGACTGGGATTCCTATGCGGTTCCCAGAACCACCTGGGGTAGAATGGGGCAGGACACATTGTAGAGGTAATCAGTTTTAAGTATTGGTAGGGTGTGGGCAGCACTGTATTGGCACACCTCCAGCCATCAACTTCTGGAGTACTGTTGGCATACTTTATGAAGACGGACACTCAGCCCTCTTTAGTTGGAGGAAGATGAGTGCAAGTCAACTGTGGTAGTAACAAATATGGGGGGGGGCAAGAACACCTTTGTGGGCTAGCTGCAAGGCCTTGTTGCTAACAACCCCTCTCATTTTAGCGTTCTTGTTGCTGTAATGTAACTTAAAGAGCAGCTGACGCCTTCAGGATAGCTTAAAACATAATGTTTAGAAACGGTTCACTTTATATTTCATGTCAGTTCTGTATTTTTCTTCCCCATTATATGTTACTGAGACCACTTGCATTAAAACAGGAGCTGTGCTGCTGAAGAATTCATCTATTCCTGATGCTTTCTCCCCACCTGAGGTCATAATACACTGCTTGAGACATCAGTTACACCCATGGCAACAGATTGTGCTGTCACAGCAGAGGATTATGACATGAAGTAGAGAATTAGCTATACAGGCAGATGAACTAACAGATAAAGAACATACATTCATGAAAATTTCCTAAGTAATAAAAGATGGCGAGAAATCTATGGAATATATTTGGATTGCAAGCTAAATTTTAGCTAATTATTATGTTTTTCAAAGTTTTCTTTGAGAGGTCACCAGCTCTTTGAAGTCTATATGCCTGACAAGTGGCACTGCTACTGTGAGAGACATTTTAAAGAGGCACCACATTAGCCAGTGGTAAACGGCAAAACCACACTGTTCCTGATAACTCTGGCAGACAAGAGTAATTTATCCTTTTTGAAATTGGCTGAGAAAAATGTGTTTCTGGAGAGGTGATTCAAATACAGAAGAATGCTGCTGCTTCCACAGTGTTGCAAAAGCACGTTCTTCTAGGTTTGCAACATTCTCATGAGATGGAGTGGGTATTTGTGCTGAGAAATACTTTTCTTAAGAGGGGATATTCCTTTAAAAGTGAGTTAAACAGGTTGTTCTTTAGCTTTTCTGTAGCACTGCATGCACCATTCTCCAAAAATCTGAAATAAGTCAGCCTACTGCATGAAAACTGTATCTCTGTTACTTAAGAGGTGTGTTGATGAGTTTATTGCGAATCAGAAGTCATAGTGCTAAACTTGTGACATCACACTCCTTTCCACAACAAGAGAGTGTGCTGTCTCAAATCTACCGTGGCTGTAGTGAAATTTACAGTGTGATGAGTGGAGGATGCAGTGTTAAATGGGGAGGCTTAGTGGGATGTGCAGTGTATGGGGGGGAGATTGTGGTGGCTTTGCAGTATTGGCACAGGAGGTTGCAGTGGGATGTGCAGTGCAGGAGATGGGAGGTTGCGATGTGTTGTGAGGGACAGAGGATGCTGTGGTGCGGTGTGCAGTGTGGGGGAGGGTAGCTGCACTTAGATGTGCAGTGGGATCTGAAGTTACATACTAACATACTAAAAGCCAACAGAATAGGCCTGACTGTCTTTTGTGTCTGCTCGGTAGCCAGCCCTTATTGGGCGCTCGCTCTCCCACCCCCCCAGTCCCTGAGAGTGTCATTTTCGGCTTCAGTTTACCCATGCACCTGTCCCACCCTCTCTTGATAGTGTATCCTGGTATGTTTATGTCCCAATCTACAGGAGGGGCAGGGAGGGTAAAAGAAGAGGAGGAGTAACTCTCTACATAAGGGAAGGAATCAAAGCAACAGAACAAAAGGGTAAACAGGGAGGAGAATAAGAAGCACTGTGGGTCAATTTGGAGGCAGGCAATGGCAACACAGTCTGCACAGGGGTTGTATGCAGACCCCCCTCTCAGGACAAGGAAATGGACAAGGAAATGATAGAAAGTATACTTAGAATGGCAGTTAAAGGGGAGATGTGCAGTTCCAGCAGCCACTTCTAAGAGTGGGGTTATTCTAGATGCCCTACAGGGGGCGTGCCTTAGACAACTAGTATTGGAACCCACTCGAGAGGGAGCAATCTTAGACCTGGGCGCCTCAAATGGAGATGGAGAGAGGATCACAGATGTAGAAGTGGGTAGCCATCTGGGAACTAGCGACCATCGAACAGTATGGTTCACAATAAACACAGCAATAGAGTCAAGCCATACAAAGGCAAAAGTACTGGACTTCAGGAGGCTGATCATGCCAAATGGGTGAGTGTCAAGGAATGCACTAGCAAATGGGCAGGAAGGTGGGGTGGAAGAACAATGGGGAATAATAAAAACTGCCATCACAGAGTTAACGAGCCTTTGTGTGAAGCAAATAAACAAAACAAAACCATGTAAGAAACCACTATGGTTCTCAAAGGAGGTGGCAGTGAAGGTTCAAGAGAAAAAGAAAGCATTCTGAATGTACAAGGAGTCACAGAAGGAGCAGGACAGAGAATTGTATCAGTTAAAGTAAAAGGAAGCTGGGAAGGCAGTCAGAACAGCAAAGGCATGAACTGAGGAAAAGATAGCCAACTCAGTTAAGAAGGGGGATAAAACCTTTTTTAGGTACGTCAGGGAGCGAAGGAAGACTAAGGGAGGGATAGTGAGGCTTAATAAAGGGGAAGGGGGTTGGGCAGAGTGTGACTGTGAAAAGGCAGAGATACTAAACAAATATTTTTACTCAGTATTTACAGATGAAGAGGGAGAGGTACCTAAAACAAACAATAGAAACACTCTGGATACAGAAGTTGATACCAACCCATTTATAGAAAGAAAGAGTTCTGAAAGAACTCTTAAAACTGACGGTGGACAAAGCAATGGGGCCTGATGAGATTCATCCCAAAATTCTAAAAGAACTAAGGGTAGAACTAGTGACACCACTGACTACTCTCTTTAACAAATCATGGGAGGATGGGGTGGTACCTGAGGACTGGAGGAGGGCAGATGTGATTCCCCTTCACAAAAGTGGGAGCAGGGCAGAAACAGGAAACTACAGACCTGTTAGTTTAACCTCAGTGATAGGGAAAATGATGGACTCACTTCTGAAGGAAAGAACTGTCAAGTACCTATAGGCCAGAGGGGCACAGGACCCAAGGCAGCATGGATTCACAGCGGGAAGGTCATGCCAGACAAATCTAATAGATTTCTTTGACTGGGTGACCAAAGTAGTAGATCAGGGAAGGGCTGTGGATATGGCCTACCTAGATTTTAACAAGGCATTTGACTCAGTCCCACACAAAAGATTAATATTAAGATTAAAGGTTGGGGGGTGAGGATATAGCATGCACCAAGCAGGAAAGGGATCTTGGGGTTGTCATCTCTGATGACCTCAAGGTAGGGAAACAGTGTGACAAGGCAGCAGGTAAAGCAAATAGGATGCTGGGATGTATAGGCAGGGCATCACCAGCAGGAAAAGGGAGGTCATAATTCCGCTATACAAGACACTAGTGAGGCCCCACCTGGAGTACAGTGTACAGTTCTGGAGACCATACCTACATAAGGACATAGACAGGGTAGAGAAGGTTCAGAGGAGGGCAACAAAGATGGTGCATGGATGGCATCACAAGTCCTGTGAAGACAGGTTGAAGGAACTGAACATGTACTCCCTGGAGGAGAGGAGGGAGAGAGGGGATATGATAGAGACATACAAGTGTCTTACAGGGAGGAACAGGAAAACACTATTTTAAGCAAAAAAGATGTTCCAGGACTAGAGGGCATGGGATGAAGTTGGAAGGAGGACGATTCAGAGGAAACATGAGAAAGAATTTCTTCACAGAACGGGTGGTGGACAAGTGGAACACCCTGCCAGAGGAAGTGGTGGGGGCTGAAACAATCACGGGATTTAAGAATTTATGGGATAGACATAAAGGAATTCTAGAGGTCAGGGGTAAGGTGCAACAGACTTCTAGGAAAACAAACTGAACTTACAAGCTCAAATGGGCAGACTGGGTGGGCCATAGGCCCTTATCTGCCGACACTGTCTATGTATCTATGTAATATACAAGTTAGCCAGCCTTTTAGTGGGTCCCAAGATGATAGCCTGGGTAATGAATTGGCTGGAGACTAGAACACAGAGGGTAATAGTAAATGGAGTCCACTCTGAAGAAAGAGGGGTTACTAGTGGGGTGCCGCAGGGTTCAGTATTAGGACTGGTCCTCTTCAATGTCTTTATAGGCGACATTGCAGAGGGACTGGAAGGAAAAGTATGTCTCTTTGCAGATGACAAAAATATGCAACATAGTTGATGCACAAGGTGGGATGGAAAGGATGAGAAGGGACTTGGCAAGGTTAGAGGAATGGTCAAATGTATGGCAGCTTAGATTCAGTGCTAAAAAGTGCAAGGTAATGCACCTGGGAAACAAAAACCCCGGGGAAGAGTACACAATGGGGGGTAAGATACTAACAACAACAAAAATGGAAAGGGACCTGGGGGTAGTCATATCAGATGACTTAAAAGTGGGCAAGCAATGTGAGAGGGCAGTAAGGAGGGCTGGAGGGATACTGGGATGCATAGGGAGAGGCATCACCAGTAGAAAACAGGAAGTTGTTATCCCTCTGTACAGACAGCTGGTGAGACCCCATCTGGAGTACTGTGTGCAGTTCTGGAGACCCAATCTCCGCAAGGACATAGACAAGATGGAAGCTGTCCAGAGGAGGGCAACTAAAATGGTGCAGGGTCTGCACCGGAAGACACATGAAGAGAGACTAAAGTAGCTTAATATGTATAGCCTCGAGGAAGGGAGGCAGAGGGGGACATGATAGAAACTTTCAAGGCACCTCAAGGAATCAACAAAGTCCAAGAGGGTAGCATCTTTCAAAAAAGCAGTGTGCAAGAACAGGGGCACAATTTGAAGATGGGGGGGGCTCAGAGGTAATTTAAGGAAGTATTTTTCACAGGAGGGGTGTGGATGCATGGAATGCCTTCCGAGGAGGTTGTGGAGTCAAAAACAGTGGTTGAATTCGAGCATGCATGGGACAGTCATAAGGCAATTCTAGGGGGTTGGGGTAGAAAGAAGTAGGCTGCTGGTTAACTAGGATCTGCAGCTTATCCATTAGGTAGGGAAATAGGCAGACTGGGTGGGCTAAGCGGTCCTTATCTGCCATCAAATTCTATGTTTCTTCCACTGTGCCCTCCTCCACCAGACTCCCGGGCAGTGCATTCCATGGCCCCACCACCCTCTCAGTGAAGTATTGTCTTCTACGTTGCTCCCCTGTAATTTTCCCCCTCCAGCTTCCACTCATGCCCCCGGTTGTGCCACCTTTCTTTAGCTCCACCTCTATTTATCCCTTTCACCTATTGAAGACTCCTATCATGTCTCCCCACCGTCTCTCCTCCAGGGAATACAGCCCAAGTTCTTCCAGCCTTTCCTCATAGGGCCTTTCTCTCATGCCCTGAATCATCCTGGTTGCCCTCCTCTGGACCCTCTCCAGCAGTGCTATGTCCTTCTTGAGGTGAGTTCTCCAGAACTGCATGCAGTACTCAAGATGCGGCTTGACCAAGGCATTATAAAGAGGGTAGAGGGAGGATCACTTCCACCCCTCCTGGATGTAATTCCCCAGGCTCTGCAGACCAGAATTCTGTTTGCTTTTGCTGCAGATCTTTTGCAGTTTTCAGTGTTATTCATTTTGGTGTCTGCCACCACCCCCAAGTCCCTTTCACTCGTGGCTTGCAGTGAGACCCTCCCCAGGGTGTATAAATGACCTGGGTTTCTGACCCCCAGATGCAGCACCCAACACTTTCCTGGATTAAACCTCAGTCCCCACCTCCTTGACCACCCCTCCAGGGTATCCAGAGCCCTCTGGACTGCCTCTCTCGCTTCGTCCTCGTCTGCCAGTGCTCCCAGTTTTGAGTCATCCGCAAAGAGGCTCGTCCTACTCCTAATCCCCCCTTCCCATATCGGAGACATAGGCATTGAACAGGAGTGGTCCCGGTACCAAACCTTGGGGAACCCCACTAAAGACCATCCTAGGGGAGGAGACTATCCCACCAACCACTACCCTCTGTGTTCGCCCCGTTAGCCAATTTTCTACCCATCTTAGCAACTGTCCTCCCACCCCCATCCCCCAGCTTTAACAAACCGATGTGGGGTACCGAGTCAAACGCTTTACTGAAATTCAGATATGACGTCCACCTGTCTTTATTGGTCCAGGGTCCCTGTCTCCCAGTCATAAAAATCTATGAGGTTGGTCTGACACGATCTCCCCGGGACAAAACCATACTGTTTGTCATCCAGGTGCCCCAACCTTTCCAGTTGCCTCCCGAGCTTCTCCTTGATGATGCCCTCCATTAGTTTGCTTACCACAGATGTTAGGCTGACAGGCCTGTAATTTCCCATCTCCTCCCTAGACGACCCCCCCTCTGTGGAGAGGCACAACATGAGCCACCCTCCAGTCTTGAGACACCCATCCTGTCTGCAGAGAGGCATTGAAGAGTGCAGCTAGTGGAGCTGCTAGTTCGTCCGCCGGTTCCTTCAGAGCCCTCGGATGCAGCCCATCCGGTTCCAGTGCCTTATCAGTTTTTATTGCCCGAAGGGCCTCCCTCACCCTGTCCTCTGTGATTTCTCCCTCCCAATCAAACACCCATCCCCATCTAGGCCTGGTCCACTCGGTGCCCCAGCCTCTTCTGGACCTCTCAACTCCATCTGACCACTCCGCTCAGCTGTCTCCCCCCACCCTCCCTTCAGGGTGAATGGATCCCCTGTCTGCCTCCATAAATATCGAGGCTAAGTACTCATTTAGCACCTCTGCCTGGTCCCCTGCCTCCTGAGCCCTCCCTCCCCAGTCTTAAGTGGAGATCTTTGCTCTCCCTTTTCTTTTCTCTCCTACTGTATGTATCTGTAGAATCCCCTTCCTCCCCTCCAGATATCCTTAGCCAGGTTTTGCTCCATCCTTGCCTTGGCTCCTCTCACCACTCTGGTGACCCTCCTTGCTGTCAACTCGTAGTCGTCTCTATCCCTTACCACCCCTGGAGTGCTTAAAACATCACCTCTAGCACCTCCCTGGTCCACCAGCACGGCTTGTTGGCTCTACCATTCTTATGCCTTACCCTTGTACATGAGCTAGTAGCCTCCTGCACCCCTTTCTTAATGGTCTTCCACAACCTACCAGCATCCATGTCTGGCCTAATCGTGTCCAGACTCCCCCGTAGAATCCTGCCCATGCCCACGAAGTCTGCCCCCTGAAGTCCACTGCTACTGTATTAGAGCGGTTATTCTCTCCCCCCCAGACGCAACAGAAACCAGACTGTAGCATGGTCTCCACCTACCAGCGGGCTACATACCTCCAGACCCCTTATCTGGTCACTGTCTGCAAGGACAACATCCAGTATCCTCCCCTCCCTGGTAGGTTCCCCCACTTGCTGGACCAGGAAAGCATCCTGAAACACATCCATCAGTCTCTGCTCCCTGGCCATCGCTGATGTCATAGTGTCTCAGTCTGCGTCCAGCATATTAAGGTCCCCCATGACCACCACCCTACCCTTTCCACAGTCACAGGGCCCCTTTATGTTCTCAACTAATTTTTCCTCCAGGGCCTCATCCATCGCTGGGGTCTGTACACCACCCCTATTTTCAGTCTTTTGCCTCCCATCGTTTGCAGAGTTACCCAAATCGCTTCCACCCCCCATCAGCCCCCTCCACTCCGCTAACCACTATGCCAATTTTGACTATCAGCACTACACCCCCTCCTCTACCCTCTTCTCTGTCCCTCCTGAATATTGTGTATCCCTCCAAGTTTAGGCCCCAATCATTCTTCTGGGTGGCCCATGTCTCCGTAATCGCTGCCACACCCACTGACCCCTCAGCCAGCATTGTGTGGAGCATGGGCATTTTGTTGCCCATGCTCCTGGCATTGATCAGGACCGTCTTCCACCCCATCCCCCCTCCCATCTCCAGTAGTCTTGGCCCTGCGCACTCCCTGTTCGCCCTTTCCTGCACAGTTCTGTACTCACTTTGCTGTCACCTGCCCTCTTTTCGTGCCCTAGACCTGGAACCTCGAGCAGCACTCCTGGTTCCATTCCTTCACTTATCCCTTCCCCCCCTTTGCAAGTTTAAACCCCACTTCTTGATTATGAATCCAGCGAGTTTTAGTTTCAAGTTCTTCCTCCTCTCTAAGTTGAGATGTATCCTATCCCTGGCATATTACCCCTTGTCCTCCCATGTGTTCCCCCCCCTTCCCCAGTCCCCCACCAGCCCATACACATCTGCCCTGCACCAGTCCCTGCGCCTCTGGTTAACCCCTCTGAGATTATGTCAGGTCTCCCCAGATGCCCTAGCTACTGGTAGAATCTCCGAGAAGGAGACTGAGTGTCCAGTAGAGTGGCAGACCCTGGCCAGTTCCCGAAACCTCGCCTGAATTTCCAGTTCACTATTCCCAAGTCGTTTGTGCCCAGATGTACTAGGAAATCTGGGAATCCCCCGCATTCCAATGCTAGTGAATATAGCTGGAATTTGGTATTGTGTACGGATAGGCCTGGGATACATTTAGCCTTGACTGGGCTGCTTTTTCCCTCACCTACCACCTCTCACTGGATGCCCCTGGTCATGGAGTCACCCAGCAGGATAACCCTCACCCCCCCCAAAGTTACTGGCCCTTTTGATCCCTTACAGGCTCTTTCTTCGACCCCCAGTTTACTCCTCTCACCCCTTCAGTCCGGGATCACTAGTCTGTACGTGCCTACCATGCTCTTTTCTTCTGCATGTGGCTCCCAGTTTATGCCCCCCAACCTCATGGGTGGCATTGATTGCCCCTCTCCCGGGCTCCTTTCTGGGCCAGAATTTATTCACAGGTCCCCACCCAGACGCCCTTCTACTGCTTGCCTCCAACCCCCTCCGTTTGTCTCCCCACCCCATCTGGCATATTTCTCCTTACCCTCCCACCTCATCCGATTCCTTCCGCTCAACGCTGGCCTTTCTAGAGTAATCTACCACTCTCTCCTTGGCTGACTTCCCAGCCTGAATGCCTGCTCCACTCCATTTCTCCCTCCTGGCCTCGTCCTGTACTCCTCCACCCCCATTCCTCCCTCCAACCTTGGCTCCATGTCCCTTCTCCCTCCCTTCCCTCTAGTTGTTTGTCCCCTCTTCCAGCAGAGCTCACATTACCGCACTTCTCCCTGTTTCCCTACAACAGCCAGTTTTTCAGTCCCAGTTCTCAAGCAGAAATTTTGCCCACCCCAACAGTGGTCAATAGCA
Source organism: Neoceratodus forsteri (assembly GCA_016271365.2). Taxonomy (NCBI): domain Eukaryota; kingdom Metazoa; phylum Chordata; order Ceratodontiformes; family Ceratodontidae; genus Neoceratodus; species Neoceratodus forsteri. The sequence continues at coordinate 579,460,952 of CM028138.1, forward strand.
GTAAACAGTTCACAAAGTTTGCCTACTCCCACAGCTGTGGACAGCATACACATTTATACAATCTGCTGTAATATGCTCCCTCTGATAGCAGTAGACAGTGTCGGCCATGCAACCCAGCATACAGGACCCTTGTCCCCCAATCGACTGTAACCAGTTCACCAGCCGAGGTGTGAATTAGTTCACAGTTGTCATGTCCCTCAGCTGTAGGTAGCAGGTAGTCAGTGGTGCCCAAGCAGGCACAGCCTATAGTTCTCTTTTCCCTCAATCAGCAACAATCCAGATCACCCACTCACAGCTTACCCCTCTCCGAGGCTCCACCCCCACCGACCACTTAATAAAGTTCGGGGCTGGGGTGGGTGGTGTGGGACAAGAAACGCTCTCCTGATTGCGACTGGGCTAATGGCCTTTATAGCTCAGTCGCACAGTCCAAAATTTGTGCCCTTAGGAAAGGCTGCGGTGGGAAATGCAATGTTGGGGGGGATGGCTGCAGTGGGGTGTGCACTGTGTGGGAGGCTGCAGTAGAAGTACACAATGTGTGGAGGTTCCATTGAGCTGTGTGGGGAGGGGGAACTGAGGTGGGAAGTGCAGTGTGAGGGAGGGCAGGCTGAGGTGGGATGTGCACAGCGTGGAGAGGGCAGGTCGAGGTGGGATGTGCACAGCTTGGAGAGGGCAGGCTGAGGTGGGTTGTGCAGCGTGAGGGAGGGAGGTCAAGGTGGAATATGCAGTGTGGGGAGGGCAGGTCAAGGTGGGATGTGCACAGTGTGGAGGAGGGCAGGCTGAGGTGGGATGTGCAGTATGGGGAGGGCAGGCTGAGGTGGGATGTGCAGCATGGGGAGGGCAGGCTGAGGTGGGATATGCAGTGTAGGGGATGTTGCGGTGACCTAGGAATTGGGGGAGAGAGGTGCGTGTGAACTAGGTTATGTGGTGGAGGTTATTGTGAAATGTACATTGTGGTGACGTTTCAGATATCCAGTGTGGGAGGGGGAAGCTGGTAGGATTGGTATGGGGGAGGTGAGGCTGGTGGGATGTGCATTGTGGTTGGGGAGGCTGTAGTGGGATCTGCAGCTTGTGGGTGGACAATTGTGGCGGGATAAAAGCGTTATGGAGAATGGAGCTGGGGGGGGTTGTGCACTTTGTGGAGATGTAGAATATGCAGTAGGCAGAGATACTAAACAAATATTTTTGCTCAGTATTTACAAAGGAAGAGTAGGAGGCACCTAAAACAAACAGTAGAAACACTCAGGATACAGAAGTTGATTCCAGCCCATTTACAGAAGAAAGGGTTCTGAAAGAACTCTTAAAACTGAAGGTGGACAAAGCAATGGGGCCTGATGGGATTCATCCCAGAATTCTAAAAGAACTAAGGGTAGAACTAGTGACACCACTGACTACCCTCTTTAACAAATCATGGGAGGATGGGGTGGTACCCGAGGACTGGAGGAGGGCAGATGTGATCTCTTCACAAAAGTGGGAGCAAGGCAGAAGCAGGAAACTACAGATCTGTTAGTTTAACCTCAGTGATAGGGGAAATGATGGAATCACTTGAAGGAAAGAATTGTCAGTATCTAGAGGCCAGAGGGGCACAGGACCCAAGGCAGCATGGATTCACAGTGGGAAGGTCATGCCAGACGAATCTGATAGAGTTCTTTGACCGGGTGACCAAAGTAGTAGATCAGGGAGGGGCTGTGGACATGGCCTACCTAGACTTTAGCTAGGCATTTGACACAGTCCCACACAAAAGATTAATATACAAGTTAACCAGCCTGGGAGTGGGTCCCAAGACGACAGCCTGGGTAAAGAATTGGCTGGAGAATAGGACACAGAGAGTAATAGTAAATGGAGTCCATTCTGAAGAAAGGGGGGTTACTAGTGGGGTACCGCAGGGTTCAGTATTAGGACCGGTCCTCTTCAATGTCTTTATAAGCGACATTGCAGAGGGACTGGAAGGAAAAGTATGTCTCTTTGCAGATGACACAAAGATCTGCAACAGAGTTGATGCACAAGGTGGGGTGGAAAGGATGGAAGGACTTGACAAGGTTAGAGGAATGGTCAAATGTATGGCAGCTTAGATTTAGTGCTAAGAAGTGCAAGGTAATGCACCTGGGAAACAGAAACCCAGGGAAGAGTACACAATGGGGTGAGATACTAACAACAAAAAAATGGAAAGGGACCTGGGGTAGTCATATCGGATGACCTAAAGGTGGGCAAGCAACGTAGAGGGCAGCAAGGAGGGCTGGGGGATGCTGGGATGCATGGGGAGAGGCATCACCAGTAGAAAACAGGAAGTTATTATCCCTCTGTACAGACAGCTGGTGAGACCCCATCTGGCGTACTGTGTGCAGTTCTGGAGACCCAATCTCCATAAAACATAGACAGGATGGAAGCTGTCCAGAGGAGGGCAACTAAAAGCAGGGTCTGCACCTGAAGACATGTGAAGAGAGACTTAAGGAGCTTAATATGTATCCCCGAGGAAAGGAGGGAGAGGGGAGACATGATAGAAACTTTCAAGTACCTCAGGGGAATCAACAAAGTCCAAGAGGGTAGCATCTTTCAGAAAATGAGATGTGCAGGAACAAGGGGGCACAATCTGAAGATAGAGGGGGACAGCTCAGAGGTAATTTAAGGAAGTATTTTTTCACAGAGAGGGTTGTGGATGCATGGAACGGCCTTCCGAGGAGGTTGTGGAGTCAAAAACAGTGGTTGAATTCAAGCATGCATGGGACTGTCATAATGCAATTCTAGGGGTTGGGGGTAGAAAGAAGTAGGCTGCTGGTTAACTAGGATCTGCAGCTTATCCATTAGGTAGGGAAATGGGCAGACTGGGTGGGCCAAGTGGTCTTTATCTGCCATCAAATTGTATGTTTCTATGTGGAGTGAAGGCTGTGTTGTATGTGCCGTGTGAGGGAGGGGTGGCTGTGCCACGTGATGGGAGGGCGGTCATGGTTATATATAGATATAGTGTGGGAGGAGCAGGGATTGAAATTAAGTTTTGCAGCAGGAAGGGCTAGTGACTGGGCATGCCACTAGCCTCACAGACTTTTTCTAGTGGCCCAGATGATGTACTTATTGAAATATTACCTTCTCCAGTACAAGTGCACAAGGCTACTTACATTTTTCTTTTTTTTTAGTAGCCCAATATGGAATCTACCAGCCTTTGACTAGTGGGCCGGTGTCCGTTTCGACCCCTGAGGAGTAGAGGCTGTGGTAGGATGTGCTATGTGGGGAAGGGAGGTTAAGCCAGTAGCGCTCCAGCCCGTGATGATATTGAAATTGGTGGCTCCTGATTCTGATACCAGTGTCTTCTAAGTTGTTACTTTGTTGACGGTTGAGCACATTGGCCTGGTCCAGTGACATCGCAGGTGGTGCAGTGCATTGCCCTGGGCTGGTCTGCATCACGCATTCCCATGTGCAAGGACGTGAGCGTCCATGGAACGTGGAGCCATCTCCAGCCAGCCCTGTAGCCCAGGCTTGTTCCCAAACTTGAGTTGCTGGTGTTGCAGGGTAGCACTACCGCTGTGCTGGGGCGGGCAGCTGGCCTATTCAGAGTTTTTTTTTTTTTTAATTCAAGTTTATTGAACCATTCGGGTATAATACATAAAATAAAAAGCTAGACGTTCTGTCAAGTGTCATAGCAGTCAGGGATATTATATTCATTTGCCTATTTAGAGTTGATTTTAAAGACCAGGAGGACAGAAAACAAAATGAGAGCGCGAGACACAGACATGTGCTGACATAGAACAAGAGATAAACACGTTTGTATTGGGTATTATACAATAATTTCCATCCCCCTTAATGCCAAACTTGATAAATTCGTAAGGGAGAACAGTTTTGAAAGTTCCTGCTGTTACGATATTAGAGAGACAGACTCAACGGTCCAATGGGCTTACTCTACAGGGGTAGAAATTAAGAAAATCTGATGTGGGAGATGGAATACCAAAATGTCATATTTTAGATTCCGTCTCAATATCTGGTATTCTGCTTGTCCATAAATGCTCTGCTACAGATTAAACTGCAGGGCCATGGCATGGAGAAGTGGTATTTCGGTTGGAAGACCACCATGCTGAAAATGGTATTTCCATTTTGGAAAACTAAACAGGGCAGAGTACCATTTTATTTCTAACCTTGCTGTGTCACGCTCCACCAGTGTATTTATCTATGGTTGGCAGTAACTCTTCTCCCTCACTTGTTGTTGTTTAATTCTGACTTTTGTGTTTCAGTCGGATTCTGATGAGGATGAACCAGCAAAAAAGAAGAAAGCCACTCAGGTAAGGGACCCATTCCAGGGCTGGCAATAGTATGCATTGCATAAATTAGCGTAGAAGAGCCGATAAGTGGCCGTTGCTAATCAAAATGAAAAATGATAAGCAAACAGCTAATTCTGATTAGCAGTTTTCTAAAATGAGGGTTTTTACTTTAAACCGTATAATTATTTATAATTGTACATATTGATAAAATAGACAGTGTATACGTAGTTTTAAAACTGTATTTGCCAGTTTGACCAGATTGTCAACATAGCCTTCCTGTTACCCCACCTCATGTACCTGATACTGAAAATTCCCTGCCAAAATGTGATTATTCACCACCGCAACGGCATTCCACGCCATAGGTGGAAAAAGGCAGTTTGGCCAGGATTTGAAAAATGACAGCTGTCATGTTCCTGAGGTGGTGTAAAACATGGCTATGTTGAAAATTTGGTGTCAAAATATAAAAAAATTTCCAAAGTTACAAGTGTGCATAGCAAATTTGCTACCAGAGGTCATAACTTTGCTGTTTTTACATATTTTGACCCACATTTTTAACATAGCCATCTTATGAACATTTACTGTCAGTGGCTTAGTAGGTAGCACACTCGCCTCTGAGGCCGGGAGATCAGAGGGCTGTGGGCTCAGTTCCCACATCTGGCACTTGGGTTAATATCCCAGTACTGACACTGTAGTGCAGCATGAGAGGGGTACTGCACTTCTGAGGTGCCGTCTTTCGGATGAGACGTTAAACCGAGGTCCCATCTGCCTGGATTGGTGGTAGTTCAGGTGGATGTTAAAGATCCCATGGCACTTATCGAAAAGAGTAGGGGAATTTTCCCGGTGTTCTGGCCAAATTTCCCCTCATTCACTAAAAATACCACTAACAGCTTAATCTGGTTCAAGGTCAGTTGGCATTCATCTGTATCCCCTACCCCTGGGTCGTGCCTGAAAATAGGCAGGATTTGTCTACTGCACTTACCCGGTCAACAAAAACGAAATAAATAAATGACCCCACATCATGAGCAGTATGACTGTCATTATGCAGATCCCACTTGAAAGGTGAATTTGCCAAGTGACCGAGAAATCACCTTTCGGCGGGGAGTTGCGTAACCACCATCATAGTGTTCATGAGATGGGGTCCCCGAAAGGCTGTGTTGAAAGTGTGGTGTTAAAATATCCAAAAATAGCTGAGTTATGTATATAAGTTGAAATACATTGAACCATGTTTACCTTAGTTTTTCACATTGCAGTTGCCAGTTCCAGGAGCAGGATGTGTCTTTGATCGGAGAGTGGCTGTCGAACCTGGGACCTGTTCATGTGAGAGTGGGGGTGTACGTGGGTGTGTGCTGAGTGGGAGGGGGTCAGATTGTCGAGGGGCCTGTTTCTTATTTGTAGCTTTAAAAAAAAAAAAAAAATCAAGGTATAGATTCCAGGGAACAGAACAATTGGGGACAGTGTTCCAGTGGTGGGGGTTTGCCACTAGACACCAAGAAACGAAACAGTAAGGGGGACAGCGATTGGATGGTGTGGGGGGCGCGACCAGACACCAGGGAACAAAAAAAATAACTGGGACAGCGATCAGATGGTGGTGGGGAGAGGTCTCACTAGACACCAGGGATAGGAAAAAAAACAATGAGCGGGCAATCCGCAAGAGTGTGTGTGTGTGTGTGTGTGGTGTGCCACTAGACACCAGAGAAAATAAAGGGGATGCCAATTGGAGTGTGTGTGGTGCCACTAGACAGCAGGGGAAAATTTAAGTTAGTAGTGGGACGGCCAGCTTCTGATGATTAGCAATCACAGCTAATCATGGCAGTTGACTTGCATGTCCCAATTCTTGGGTTGCAAATTGCGATGCGAACATGCTTAATTTATCCCTTGATATTCAGATCTTGGAATACCAAAATTCTAATTTTGGCTTCTGTCTAAAAACTTTATGTATTATCTCAGGTTAAATGGGAATATAGAAAGGTATGAGCAGATAAAGACAAAGGATCCATTCTGCTGTGGAAGCCTACCTTGAAACTGCCCCACCCCCATTTCTTCCCTTTGATAAGCACCTTTGAAACCTCCCAGCCAGCTTTGCTAGTACTGCTGCTCCCTCACATGCATTACAGAAGAGGTATAGATACAGGAAAGAATAATCCACGGTTATATGTGTGGCAGTACTGCAACACCAAACGCTCTGGGTGGGTTGTGAGGCACACGGCATGGCCAAGGGCCATCAGCTACCCAAGAGGTGAGGTAGTTGCAGTGTTGACTAACATCGGGAGTAGATTATTACACCTAACATTCAATAAAATATATTCTAAATAAAAATAACTGTGTGTGTATGTATGTACGTATATATATTTTAACATTATTTTGTTTATTCATTTGTTTTTAATTTTTTCCCCGTTTTCTCACCCAATATTTTGGTCACTAAAGCTGTGCCCTTTTCTCCAGCTGGTCAGAAGGCAGGCTGCACAATCTTCAGTTAATGTCAGTGGTGCTTCATGGTCAGTTGGTAGGGATTGTGTGAATGCTGGGTGACCTGTGCTCCACTTGCCTGGGAACTGAGTCCACCACCTCAGTGACTGCACTCTTCCCTCAACTGGCCCCAGGTGCATTGCCGCTGTGCCTCACGGCCGGCCCACAGCTCCATTACAGAGCAAAACCCAGATTCTCGCCAGACATCATTCCAACAAAACTAATGAAGTTGTTCTTGCCTTATAAGACTTGGTGGTAATATTTTTTTGATGTTTATTATTATTTGCAGTTTCTGTGCCTAACCATTAACTGGCTCCTGGCCCCCTCTCAGTAACTTGCTATGTCCCAATCCTGTCATCCCGAAAACTCCCTGGACTTACCTTTTTATAGTACTCCACATTGTCAGTGGGTAGTTAGTACATAGGGGTAATGTGCACCTCTGTCAGGGGAAATGGTACAGCCCAAGGCTGTAACCTACCAGCATAGAATCCTGGGCACTTTAGCTTTCTGAACAGCAGAAACTCTCTAGTTTTTGCTGTGCCATTGAAGGGGAGGCAGCATGGAAAATTTATTTGAAGAAAAAATTTCTGTTCGTATTTGATAATTTAGGGCTGTGAATCTGCAGAGCAGGTTGGGGCTACTTTGTGACAGCACCCCAAAATTTTAAATGGTGCCTGTTAAGCTGTGGTTTTCAAATTGACTAACCTGCCCCCCATTTCCACTGCCTGTCTGTGCTTGGATTGGGAGCCCTGTTCTGCCACACTATTCATTTCTTTCCTGGTGTCTCGGGTAAAATAATTTTTTATGGTGATTTAATAGGGAGAAGCTACTTGGTATAAATAGCTGTGCTCTCGCGCAGACTCAATAGACCATTATGGCCTGCATCTGCTGGCAATTTTGTATGTTCGTAGAGTCTTGTAGTCAGGTTTTATTTTCTTAGTTTTCTCCCTCGCATATATATTGGCATTGACGACCCTCCCCCTTTTTTTTTCTTCAGGGTATGTTAGTAGTAGAGTATGTTCCTTTTGTGCTTGAGAGATTTTTCTTTTGTTTGGAGGGATATTCATTCAATTTGTACCTGGGAACTGTGTTTTTGTGTGCCTAAGCCTGGGTTTTTACACAGACTCACTCTTTGCTATAGTTTGTCCTGGTGTCTGGGCGCTGTTTTTAATTTTCCCTTGTGGCTCCACTGAGCCACGTGAACACCTGCCATTGTTGCCAGCCTGACAGTTGGGCTCGCACCTTTTTTCTCCTGGCAGCCATTCCATGCTGCAGCGCCATCAGTTTTCACACCTCTTAGGCTGGGTGCATGTTTGCAGATGTGGTGATGTCACGTGTAGTGTCGTGATTTCATGCGATTGTGTGCTTTCACTTACTTGTCTGTGCTTCCTTAGGCACTAGATGCAGCAGCAGAGAGTCTCCTGGTCAGTTTCTCATTTAAGTAGTTAGCGTTCCCAGTACAAGCCTGTTTCTATGGGCTGGTAGAAACGCTAGTTTGTGGTAGTTTCTTCTGTTTTCTTCGACTGCCATCCGATTCTTAATTTTTTTTCTATGTAGATTTCATTCAGATTTTCAAAATGCTGTAACACATATATTGCCATAATTCTCAGTGTGTACTACGTTTTTTTTTTTTATTGTAGTTTACTGTCTTTGTATATCTGTATTATATGAAAATATTCAATACACTTTTTTAACAGAAGGGAGCATGTCTGCTGTAAAGACACACCTTCCAGCAGCAGTTGGATCGAAGATGAAAAACTTCATAAAAATACCAGCTTTGCTGAATGGACTACAGTTAAAGTGAGATCTTTAGATTCATCTCACTGAGCTGCACATTTTGATATTTTTCTTTGATATTGGCGGAATGCAGAAAAGCGGTCCGAGCAGTTCAAAACCACTGATGGTGAGCCAGCCCGGTGGCACTGAGGGTTGAGGTGCTGGACGTCACACCTCGACCCGGGTTCGGGAACTACCTCGGGTCCCTGGGGTGCCAGCACGGGGGGGGGCAGGATCAAGCAGTGGCTCTCCTCTCCCGAGTAAGGGGTGGGGTCACATCGCCTGCCCGTAGTCCTGCTGTCACTGAATGGAGGTTTGGTGCCGGCACAGGTGATCAGTGTTGGGACTGGAAGGGAGTGGCATCCCAAACAGCGTGCGGGTGCATACCTCCACACACACACGCTATGTCGGGGACATGTGGGTGTAGGGCCCAGGAGAAAACACGCAAAAACCCAGAAACTGCATATGAAAAAAAAAAAAAAAAAAAAAACACTGTTGGAGACCCAGGCCACAGATGCAGGTCAGATTGCTGCACAGAGCGAGCCTCCATGGAAATCACTTCAATTGTCCATGCAGCCTATCGATTTAAAGGTGGAGACAATTCTAAATCGCCTGGGGGAACAAGATATAAAATTCAAAGCTGCATCGAAATCGGCAGCCACCGCTGAATCACAAGCATTACAAGCTTTGATGGTAGCAAATAAAATGGCACAGGAAGACTCGCAGCTAGCATATCGTTTGGAGGCCCTAGAAAACTCAGATTGGGCCTCCCGTGTATGCCTAGTGGGGTTGCCCGAGGGCTCGGAGGAGGAGGACTTGCTAGCCTTCTTAAAGCAGTGGCTACCAAAGGCATTAAATATGGATCAGGAGAGTGCTGTCCATTATTCCCAAGCTTACCGCATCTCCTCGAGATCAGCTGCAGCCAGGAATGATCTGCCATGAACTCTTTATTTATGTTTCAGATTAATCTCCTTTGAGACAAAGGCACTTTTAGAAAGGTTTCATGTCAAGTTACAAACAGAAACAAGCAATACAAACAGCATAAACAAATACCATGGAGCAAGAAAAGATACAGTGGGTATAGTGAAGTAGTGTTCCGTGATTGGTAGCATCATTAAGCTAGCAGGGTTATACAATTTACAGAGGAATAAGGTTTTGTAACATACAGTAAGTTGCTTAGTGCAGTGCCATTAAGTTGCTAAATACAGAGCAGTGGGGTGGTAGCAGCCAGGAGGCTTTATCGGGTGGGGGGTAGGGTAGGGTGAGGTAGTAGGAGGTGGAGGGAGAAGGGTGAATGGGTTAGGGTTCAAGGGCGAGTGAATTGTTTCTGTTAGGAAGGGCAGTCACATAGGCTTGCTAGGGCAAGATGGCCACGAAGGTCCCTTTGGAATGGACCAAGCTTGCAGTGTTCTAAGATGGAGGGGGGGAGTTAGTTTAACCAAACGGGGCCCTCAGTATGCCAGGGTTCTTGGGGCGAATGAGATACGCTTGTAGGATACCTGGAGAACACCCTTCACAGCTCTTCTGGTTTTGTGTTTAAATTATGTTGGAATAAGTCAGTTGTAGACTTTGACATTAGGCCTAGAAGGGCCTTTTTCCCTATCAGGCAGGTTTGGTACCTGATCCTTTGCTGCAGAGGGAGCCATCCAGACATTTTGCAGAGGCTGCATATGTGTGTGAGGCAGTTGGCTCCTAGGTGTAGTCTACAGGATTTGTTAATGAGAGAGTTTTCAGAATAGTTTTGGAGGCTGCACCATAGATGACAAGTTCGTAGTCAGTGGTAGATAGTATTGAGCTCTGGGTAACCAAATTTAGAGCCTCAGGGGTCATGTCATGCCTGTGTCGAAAGAGTATTCCTAGTTTAAACTTGGCTGATTTAATGACTTAATCTATGTGGGGACCAAAAGAGAGGGTGTCATCTAGGTAGATGCCTAAGTATTTAAAGGTGTTAACTTGTTCTATCGGGTTGCCATTTTGGCTCCTAATGTTTAGAGGATCTTCTTTTTTCTTATGGTGGGGTGAAGCAAAATGTATCTTCATTTTTTTTTTTGTAATTTAGGAAAAGTTTATTATACAAGAACCATGACTCGAGCTTACTGAAAGCGTTTCCCGAAGATTAGCTCTTGCCACTGACTAAGCAGTGACTTTCCTCCACAGGAGTCTGTACAAGGCCCTTGGTAGTCGACCGGTGCCCACGTTTCATTAGCAAGTGGCCATCATGTTAATAAGAATTGACTCAAAAGCTGCTCCCCGTTGAATAGAATGGGGCGCACCCCCGCGCTTTCACTGGCATCTCGCCATCACGCCAGTGAGTGCGAGGGTGGAGCTGGCGGCAGACCAGAAAAACGGGAAGTCCATCAGACCCGGTTTCTACAATTTTACGAAGGGCATAACTTTTTAACTGCTGCATTCTTTTGGAGCATCTTTACACGTACAGACTCCTGTGGAAGCAAGTCACTTTACTCAGTGGCGGGGCAATGCAGGACATGTTGGTGAATCTCTTGAAGCTTTTCTGTAGTTCAGTGGTTATTTCAGCAGTATGATTGCCTGGTGCGGAGATTACCATGTCATCTGCATAAAGTAGCATTTTTGCTGGGCAGGTGTGTGGTAGTGTGTTGATAAATAAGTTGAAAAGAAAGGGTCCCAGAATAGAGCCTTGGGGAACCCACAGAGTCTCATCCATACTGTAGGTTTACATGCTACCCCTCTTATTCTTATGCACTGTGTCCTGTGAGCCAAGTAGCTTCCAAACCAGATGATGGTGTCAGGAGATGGTCCTAGGGCCAGAAGGTTGTCTAGCAAGATGCAGTGATTCACTGTGTCAAGTGATTTAGTGATGTCTATGATGATGAATCCCACAGCCCTCCTGGAGTCTAAAGCATTGTAGCGGTAAGAGGTGAAGTAGATTAGAGCAGTAACAGAGCTGTGCTTTTGCTTGAAGCTGTGCTGCTGTGGGCAAAAGAGATTATATTTGTTCAGGTACTCTGTCAATTGGTCTGCAACAGTTTGTTCTAGAACTTTTGATAAAGGTAGCAATATAGATATAGGTTGGTAATTTCCTATGCTAGTTCTGTTCCCACTTTTAAAAACAGGGATAACCAGGGTATTCTTCCACCTATCTGGGAATATTCCAGGTCTTAGAGAAGTTTTTAAATATTTTTGTCAGGGTGATTGCAAGTTGTTTCAAGGTGAGGGCAACTAGTTTCATATCGATATTTTTGCTGCCCATCCTGGTTTTGCCTAGGACCCTGTGGACATATTTTACTATTTGAGACCTAGTGATTTGTTTGAAATAGAAGAGTGGGAGCCCTGGGTTATGAGAGTGGTGGTAGTTGGGGTCATTGATCTGCTGGTGGTCTAGTTTTTTAGATACTCAGGAGGCAGTACCAAGGAGAGGTCTGTGAACGTGGCATTAAATGCACTTGCTAGATACTTCGGTTGTTGTAGGGGGGCCTGAGGGAGTGACTGTGAGGTCGGGGAAGCTTTGGATTCCTGACCTGTTGGTGCTTTAACATTTTTCCAAAACTCCCTCCCATTTCCCCAGCTTTTCTCCATCATCTCTCTATAGCAGGATGCTTTTGTGTCCCTCACTAGTCTGGTACATTTATTCCTTGCTGCTTTGCATGCACCATAGTCGGGTGGCTTTCCTGTAGCCCTGGCCTTGTGCCAGAGGTTGTCTCTCAATTTCATTTGATTGATAAGGGAGTCAGTAAGCCAAGGGTTAAATGAGCCTTTAACTTTAGTTGATTTGACTGGTGCAAAGATGTCGTAGGCTTTATTGAAGAGAGCACAGAAGTAGTCCAGTGCCTGGTTGGGTATCATTTGTGCCATCCAAAGGGGTCCAGTCAGTATTAGATATGTTCTAAAGTGATCCAGTTATCTTTTTTTCGAGAACATAGGTGAGTCCTTAAGACCCTTATTTGTCCGGAGGCATACTACTGGAGAGTGGTCACTTAGGGTATCGGGAAGGACAGAGACATTTGTAATATGTTCTGGGCAACTGGAGAGGAGCCAATTGATGAGAGGGGCTGTACCTGTTCGGTAGGTTCTTCTGGTCTCTTGTGTGACCATTTGTGAGAGGTACAGGCTACTAATTCTATGTCTAGTGGCCACTGTGTCCTGGGCAAGCCAGTTGGTGTTGAAGTCACCAGGAATTAACTGCTCCCAGTTTGGCTTTTCTTGACTAACATGGTCAAAGAGCTGCTCTAGCCCTATTCCTTGCTTTCCCAGGGGTAAACAGACTGTAGACAGCAGCAGAGTTTTACAGTGTAGTCTTAAGGTGAGTTTAAGGGATAGTATTTGTGCTTCATTGGTGTTGAGATTGCTTGGCATCATCTACCCCTTAATGTTATTGCTCAGGTACACGAGGCACCCACCACCACATTTTGTTAGTCTGTCCAGACGAAATATGGTATAGCCATCAAGAGATGGCAGCATCAGGAGTCTTATGGGAGAGCCAGGTTTCTGTGAGCGACATTATATCTGGTCTATGAATTGCTGCCCAGGCCTGGAACTGTGTGAGTTTATAATTTATTTTGTTTTTCCAATTATTTAACCAGGTGAGACATACTAAGCTGAAAGATTGTTTACATGTGCAACCTGGGAGCACAAGGAAGTTAAGTGACTTGCTCAGGGTCACACAGTATGCAAGTGGGGGCTGTGGGATTCAAACCCAGGTCTCCAGATTTGCAGCTCAGAGCCTTAAACCACTGCACCATACTGCCTCCAGGTAGGTAGTAGGCTGCATATATTTATTGAAGCTATTTTGAGGTTGCCTTGGCCTTTAGGGTTCGCAGAGCCTAAAGGGCCAGGGTTGGGGTGCACATTCCCTGACAGAAGTAGGAGGATGGTGACTATTATTTTTAGGTAGTGTTTCCAGCAACTTCTTGATCTGCTGTGATGCCTACGTTTATGTAGGCAAAGATTTTTTTGCCTTTTTTGTTGAGGGGTGCGTACACATCAGAGCAGTAATGCAAGCAGGTGTGCGGGGGATGACCTTTAGATTGTGGTGGTTGGCTGATCATTGGGGGGCCAGCGTTGTTCTCCTCCTGGTACCTGTTGTACGAGTGGTTGAGTATCAGGCTGGTGGTGGTGTGGAGATCGAGATTTCAGAGGTGCCTCCATCTTGCACATTTTCAAGAATAGGTAGTGTCATGAGTACTACCAGCCAGAGGAGCTTGGATGGTCCCCGTGGTGATTGCCTACAGTATGTGAGCATGGTGACAGAAGTGGTAGGAGTTTCTTTAAGAGAGGGAGAAAGAGGTAGGGAGAGAGAGAGTTGGCCTGCACCCAGGGATTGGTTAAGAAACTGTATTTAAAGAGTGCCGGGGTGGTGGGAGGTGGATGGGGAAAAATGTCAGATTCAGCTGTTCAGCTAAAATTCAGAGGAGACTAGGCTTCACTACAGCTGAAATCACTGTAGCCAATCAGATCCGGCATCCAGAGCCAACAACCAGTGGCAGTCCGTTGCTAACGGCCATCATCCAGTCGGGTCATGGCAAGAGGTCTCATAGCTGAATGCTGGTGAATCCTGGGGAGAAGTGCCGGACAGTGGCTGGAAATGCAGGGCCGGGAGGAGGTGCAGCTGAGTCTCAGGGCAGAGCGTGAATGGTGGTCGTAGCAGAGCCGAGGTCCTCAAGCAGCCCGGGCAACGTGCTTCCTGAAGGGAGAGAAAAGAGAGAAGGTTAGTTTAATTATACCTGGCGCTGATTGCTTAATTTGTGGGTGTGCCGGGGAGCTTTGGACAATACGGAAACGGAGGCTTACTAGGTAATAGAAGTGGCTAGGAGATGGGGGTAGGGATAGAGCTCAGAGACGGTTGGGGTTGGTTTGCTGATTTTTGCGGGTTAAGTGTTTGGCACCACAGAAAATGGTGCAGCAAAGAAAATGTTCTCGAGGGTGGGGGAGCAAAGTCTGAAGCTAGGAGCTGGAGAAAGGAAGAAGGAGAGGGAAGACAAGTCCCGGTCAGGGAGATTGGCTGAGAAAGGGTGGAGCTAGGTGGGCGGGAGAATATCAGCGAGAAAGCAAAGATACAGGGGGGATGGTAGAAGGCACTGCAAACAGTTTCTTTAAACAAAACAATAATGCTTTTGTTATGTGCAGGCAATATTAGGTACAAGTATAAACAAGTAAAAACTGTGCTAACAGCAGATATCTCAGGCTAAAACGGTGCTAACTCAAAATTCAGATTAAACTGTTCAGCTTATTCAACTGTTCAGCTAAAATTACGAGGAGACAGGGCCTCATTACAGCTAAAATCACTGTAGCCAATTGGATCCAGAATCCAGGCCCAACAACCAGTGGCGGTCCGTTGCAAATGGCCAACGTCCGGTTGGGTTGTGGCAAGTGGTCCTGTACCTGAATGCTGGGGAATCTCGGGGAGAAGCTTCGGCCGGCGGCTAGAAATGTAGAGCTGGGCTGGGTGGAGGTGTAGCTGGATCCGAGGGCAGAGTACAGCTGGTGGTCGCTGCAGAGACGAAGTCTTCAAGCAGCCTTGGCAGGGTGCTTCCTGAATGCTGGGGAATCCTGGGGAGAAGCTTCCGCTGGTGGCTGAAAATGTAGAGCCAGGCTGGGAGGAGGTGCAGCTGGGTCTGAGGGCAGAGCAAAGCCGAGGTCCTCAAGCAGCCCAGGCAGGGCGTTTCCTGAGTGCAAGGGAATCCTGGGGAGAAGCTTTGTCCGGCAGCTGGAAACGTAAAGCCGGGCCGGGAGGAGGTGCAGCTGGGTTCAAGGGCAGAGTGCAGCTGGTGGCTGTAGCAGAGCTGAGGTCCTCAAGCAGCCCAGGCAGGACGCTTCCTGAAGAGAACCTGGTGACCACTGTTGTTTGTATCTGTGATGCCATTTTGAGTGCATCCAGGGCTTTGGATTGGCTCAGCTATAACGGGGCTACCATCCACATTTTACCAGAACTTTCATATGCTACGTGATCACGGCAGAAGTGTGATGGTGTCCAGACTAAGCTGCGTAGTTTGGGGGTGGCACACTCTCTCCTAATGCCCACCCGGCTCTGAGTTTTCTTTGGAAGGCACCTTTCCAATACAATGACCTTGTGGAGGCACGGAAGAAGGCTGAAGCCATTGCCAAGGAGTTTGAGGGGGCCAGGTTGTCTGCAGTAGATTAGTCCGAGGATGAGGAGACCTGAACAGCATTGGTGACAATGGTGGGTCTTTCACTATTGCTTCAGTTGTCTGAGAGGACTGTTCAGCAAGTACAGTTGTTTATTGACTTTGCTTCATGGAGCTGCTACTGTTGGGTGGCTCAGTGTTTTTGTTTACGTGGTTGCCATTTTAAGGCCTTTATAAATACAGTCAAGCTCACATAATAGAATGGTGCTTAATAGAGAAACTAGAGAAAAGGAATAAAAGAGCGGTTCCCAGATTCCTTTCCTGTACTCTCCATTATAAATTGATCATTTAAAACAATTGTTACAGTCCATATATATATACACACACAATTTTTTTGTGTGTGTTTGCAACTTTATAAAGCCCCTGAGTGCCGCTATTGTACCTGATAATCCGCATAACTGCATCTTATTCACACTTATTTAGGTTCAGCTATGACCTGTTTGATATTCTTCACTCACCCCAACCCTTAATGCAGTAGCTTGTTAGCACTTTCTGTGTATAAAATACCCGTGACCCCTGCCAAACATTCAGATTTCTCAGCCCATTTGCAACCTCTCTTGTTTTTGTGTGCCTGTGTGCTTCTGTCTCACAATGGATGTCACATGAAGAAGCAGAAGGCGCTTTATGTGGGAGAGAAGGTAAAGGCCTTACAGCTGCTTGATAGTCCTGGCTCATCACAATCTGAAGTTGCCCGTAAGCTGTGTTATCGCAAAGTCAAATATGCAGGATTGTTAAAAACAATCAGTCAATCCTCCTAGTACACAAGCAATGGCAACACAGACAGGAAGTGCAAAAGGGAGGGGAAGAACAGAGCCATATAAAAAGTTTTGCTGAGGGGGTTCGAGCACGCCCGTGGGTCTGACATGCCAGTTGCGGGACCGCTAATGCAGGAAAAAGCACGAAAACTGGCATATGCGAGTGGGGAAACCAGATTTTAAGTCTAGCAATGGCTGGTTATGCTGATTTTAAAATTACATAGAAACCTAGAACATAGACTTTGAGGGCAGATAAGGACCACTTGGCCCACCCAGTCTGCCCATTTCCCCTACCTACTGGATAAGCTGCAGATTCTAGTTAACCAACAGCCTGCTTCCTGCCACCCCCCACTACAATTGCCTTGTGTCTGTCCCATGCATGTTTGAATTCCCCCCACTGTTTTAGCCCCAACAACCTCCCCAGGAAGGCAGTTCCACGCATCCACCACTCACTCCGTGAAAAAAAGATTTCCTCACGTTACCCCTGAGCCGTCCCCCCTCTATCTTTAAATTGTGTCCCCTTGTTCTTACACATCTCTTTTTCTAAAAGATGCTACCTTCCTGGACTTTGTTGATTCCCTTGAGGCACTTGAATGTTTCTATCATGTCCCTCCTATCCCTCCTTTCATCGAGGGTATACATATTAAGCTCTCTGTCTCTCTTCATATGATTTCTGATGCAGACCCTGCACCATTTTAGTTGCCTTCCTCTGGACTGCTTCCATCCTATGTCCTTGCGGAGATGAGGTCTCCAAAACTGCACACAGTACTCCAGATGGGGTCTCACCAACTGTCTGTACAGAGGGATAACCACTTCCCTTTTTCTACTTGTGATGCCCCTTCCTATGCATCCCAGTATCCCCCTGGCTCTCCTCACTGACTTCTCATATTGCTTACCCACCTTTAGATCATCCGATATGACTACCCCCAAGTCCCATTCCATTTTTCTTGTTGTTAGTACCTCCGCATCTATTGTGTGCTCTTCTCGTGGGTTTTTGTTTCCCAGGTGCATTACTTTGCACTTCTTTGCATTGAATCTAAGTTGCCATATGTCTGACCATTCTTCCAACCTTGCGAAATCCCTTCTCATCCTTTCTACCCCCCCTTGTGTATCAACTCTGTTACAGATCTTTGTATCATCTGCAAAGAGGTATACCTTTCCCTCCAGACCCTCTGCAGTGTCAGCTATAAAGATGTTAAAGAGGACTGGACCCAGTACTGAGCCCTGAGGTACTTCACTAGTGACCCCCCTTTCTTCGGAATGTGTGCCCCTTACTATTACCTTCTGTGTCCTGTTGTGCAGCCAGTTTGCAACCCAGGCTGCCACCCTGGGATCCACTCCCAAGCTGGCTAACTTGATTATTAATCTTTTGTGCGGGACTGTGTCAAATGCCTTGCTAAAGTCTAGATAGGCCATATCCACAGCCCCTTCCTGGTCTATTACTTTGGTCACCCAGTCAAAGAAATGTATTAGATTCATCTGACATGACCTTCCTGCTGTAAATCCATGCTGCTTTGGTCTGTGCCCCCACTGGCCTCCTAGGTACTCCACAATTCTTTCTTTTTTTTTTTTTTCTTTTCTCTCCTCCTGCCCGGTCGTCCAGGGTATCTGCCCGTCCGCGGGCGGCAGCTTCCACCCCAGAGCGGCCTCGAGCCCTCCGAAGGCCCGTGGCTTACTCCCCACGGCGGGGCTACGGGATGCGAGGGGCCAACACCCCGCAGGACCTGTATTAGGTCGGAGGGCCGGCCTGGGGGGCTAATTGAAGCCGTGGCGGGCTTCATAGAGGACGACCGGCAGCCATTTTTCCGTATTTTCCGGGAGGCGGGACGTGCAATGACGCCTGACGTCCTGTCCCGCCTCCAAAGTGTCTTTCGCGTGCCGGTAGCTGCGCGACTCCCAGCCTCCGCCGGGGATCGCTCATGCTCCGAGCATCAAGCCCTCCCCCCTGGAGAAGGAGAGCAGCCCATAGGATGCTCAATCCTTCTCCCCCCAGCCGACCCTTCCAGCGACCCGAGTCCGTTCCCGAACCCGGGTCGCCGGCGTCGCAAGCGGAAATCCCACCGCTGCGCCGACGGGCCGGCCTCCACAGTTCTTTCTTTCAGAAGTGATTCCATCATTTTCCCTACCGCTGAGGTCAAACTTACAGGTCTGTAGTTTCCTGCTTCTGCCTTGCTCCCACTTTTGTGAAGGGGAATCACATCTGCCCTCCTCCAATCCTCAGGTACCACCCCATCCTCCCATGATTTGTTAAAAAGTGTGGTCAGTGGTGTCACTAGTTCCTCCCTTAGTTCTTTTAGGATTCTGGGGTGAATCCCATCAGGCCCCATTGCTTTGTCCACCTTGAGTTTTAGGAGTTCTTTCAGGACTCTCTTCTGTAAATGGACTGGTGTCAACCCCCTACCCAGAGTGCTTCTATTATCTGGTTTAGGTAACTCCTTCTCATCTTCTTTGTGAATACTGAGCAAAAGTATTCATTCAGTATCTCTGCCTTTTCACTGTCTCCTCTGCCCACCTCCCTCTCCTTATTAATCTTCACTATTCCTCCCTTAACCTTTTATGCTCCTAATGTACCTATAAAAGGTTTTATCCCCCTTCTTAACTGACTTGGCTATTTTTTCCTCAGTTTGGGCTTTTTCTATTCTGACTGCCTTCCCCACTTCTTTTTGCTTTAATTGATACAGTTCCCTGTCGTGCTCCTTCTGTGATGTCTTATACTTTCTGAATGCAGCCTTTTTCTCCTTAACCTTCCCTGCCACCTCTTTTGAGAACCATAGTGGTTTTTTACTTCGCTTTGTTTTCTTTATCTGTTTCACACAAAGGCTTGTTGCCTCTATGATGGCAGTTTTGATTTTTCTCCATTGTTCTTCACCCTCCTTTTTGCCCATTTGCTAGTGTATTCCTCAGGTATTCACCCATTTTGCCAAAGTCAGCCCTTCTAAAGTCCAGTATGCTTGTTTTTGTATGGCTTGTCTCCATGGTTGTGCTTATTGTGAAGCACACTGTGCAGTGGTCGCTTGTTCCCAGATGTCTACCGACTTCTAAATTTGTGATCCTCTCTCCGTTTGAGAGTACCAGCTCTAGTATTGCTTCCTCCCGAGTGGGTTTCAACACTAGAGCAACACCAGATGGGACTCTTGACTTTTAAGTCAGACTGTATAGTGGGCAGTAAAAAGGCTAAGGACAGGATAAGTTTTAACCTGTGCAAACTGCTCATCAGTGGCAAGAGCCGAAACCCACAATGCATTAAGGGTGTCCGTGTTCAGAGGCTGATGGATATTTGCCGAGTGAACACCAGTGCGTGGACGACATCCCAGCTATTCACTGATTGAATGAAAGAGTTCAATAAAGACAAGAGGAGAAGAAAGCATACTCTGCTATTGATTGACAACTGCACTGCTAACCTCCAAATTTAACTCTGTCATGTGAGACGTATCTTTTTACCCCCCTTCCCCAACACCACATTCCTGATCCAGCCAATGGATCTTAATAATCAGAAATTTAAAGTGCCTCTATAGAAAGCGATGCTTTCGGTGGTGATTTCTGCATTTGATGAGGGGACTGCCATGTCTGCAACTGACCTAGCACGAAAGTTTACAATTTTTTAACTTTTTATTTATGGAGTTTGTAAGCACCAAAACTTACAAGACATAATTACACAGGAGAATAGCATTATAAAACAGTACAGTTATAATTCACTTTTATAAAGGATCAAGAAAGGACACTCACTCTTGCGGTATGTCATGGGGGGATTCCCTATTAAAACTATGTTTAAACGATCGTAAAACCAATGCATGCAGCCCTGGAAAGACAACAGAGAATCTGTAAAGAACGTAATGTATTGAATTACCCTATCACCAAAGTGACCCTATGGTCAAAGATTCCCCCAGTGCATACATTTGATACCTATACAGGCTTGATCCCCAACTCCCAAGAAAAAAAAAAAAAGGAATTCCACTACTGAAATTTTTTTTTACTCTGAAACATCAGCATTTAAAAACTGAGCCAGGATAAATACAACGCAGGTGCTTTTTGCTCATTGGCAAAGAAGGCCCTTTTTTATACGCATGCAGTAAGTTAAGCAACAGATGCAAGTTAACAAAAGTTAGCAAACAGAAAAAACGGGGAAACCCCCGAACATTGAACAGTCACTTACACAGAAATTGACCAGTCTCTTTAAAAGTCTGTATCAACTCTAAGCGTGCAGTGTAAATAGAAGGCACCATCTTAGGTTGCCCAGGATAATCGTACTGTCCCAAATGTAAGGTGATTGCTGTAATAAACTGTCCAGCTGCAACACATATTGCCATGCAATACAAGTACTATCCCAAAGTTTCAGTCCTCATAGATGAGCTTCCATCTGCCTCTCTCTGTCAACTTCTGCTCCATACGACATACCAACTTGCCCGCTTCTGAAACATCATTAAACAAATACTGCTGGCCATTCCATACCAACCGGAGCTTGGCTGATAAAGGTAGTTGATGTTGCATTGTCAGCTGGCAAAGTCGACTCCGTAACCCATCAAAAGCTTTGTGGCACAGATGGGTGCTATATGAGAGATCCGGGAACGACATCAGAGCATTCTCTCCATATTTCAGAGACCTGCGCCATCTGGTGATCGCAAGGGCCTAGTCTCGATCTCCAATTCCAGTACAAACTATTAGGAAGGTCCTCAAAGCTGTTGATTCTGTTACTGCCCGCCGTGGGGTAGTTCAATAAGCTTTTTCTATAGAGAAGGGTGGGTCAGTCTCAGAATGGTCTGGTATAGCTGGTAAGAAAGTTCTAGCAAAAGCAAAACAATCGTCCCCCTCGGCACCCTCAGCCATCCCTGTTACCCGCAGATTCTTCTCCCTTGCCTGATTCTCAACAGTCTCTAGTCTCTGGCAGAAAACCATAATTTCCTTTTGAGTTTAGCAGTTGCATCAGCTGATTTAAGAGTAGAAACTTCCAAACGTTGCACCGATCCATATGAGTTTCCAGAGCAGAAACTCTTGGTGTAATAGTGTAAAACTTTCTATCTAAATCTTGCATGGTCTTAACTAGTTGGTGAAATGTGACAAGAATAGAGGATAGGGATGCCTTTTCCAGCTGCGAGTTGAGACCGGGGCTGCACCATGTTGCATGGGCTGTTCCTCCCGTTGCTGCTTCTTAGGAGCAAACAAGTCAGCAGAAGATTCGCTGGTTCCTTTTGATTTGTCCATCTTGCTGTTATTTACTATGTCTGCCACAAGTAGAACTAGTTCTGTAACTGTCAGCGATGAAATTACTAAAATTTGAAGCAGTTTGAAAAGTTTTGCTCGGGAGCTCGAGTAGTTTGCTGCTTCCTCTTGGTTGCTCAGCAGCTTCCCCCCGAGCTTACAATTCTCGATGCCTTGCACTTCCTTAGTCAGGCACGGTTGGATATGAAGCAGCAGATGATTCAAAATTGTTTTAAAAGGCTGTTTTTTCGAGGACAGCATTGAGACAGATGTTGATGGGGAAGACCATGAGGATGAAACCCTGGCACCACAAAACATAGACCAGTCAAAGTTTTGAGAGTTTTGTTGCCTCTGATGATTACCTGCAGTGTACGGGCATGTTAACAGACGAAGAGGTCGCTGTTGGTGATGCCCAGCTGGAAGACGACGTTGACGGCGAGGAAGGAACAGTACCGTCGGCACCGACCTGTAAAGAAATCAACCTTTGTCTGATGTAGATCCGCTGCTACATTGAGCTCAATGGCAGCACTGAAGAGGATTACAAAGCCACCTACAATATTGAAAATCTGTGCCTCAAAGCCAGCAAAGAGTGACCGCATCGGTCAAAGCTGGCTGATCACTGAAAAATAACACTTTATGGACACTAAGCACTTCTAAAACAAGGCACGAATAAAGTTTATACAAAAGCCTTTTCTAAAACCTGCACAAGCACACAAATCACCCCATCCCACACACACTTTCATCATGACCTGCTGTTACACAGTACAGTACTATGTATCATGGAGAACAGAGGAAACGCACGAAAATATAAAAAAAACACAGGATCACATAGAATAGCCCGCTTAAATGCATAATCGGCTCATGTCCCGAGCCTATGCGTTTAAGCAGGTTTGACTATTCAAATGTAGCTCTATGTTAATAACTGTAGCCTATATTAACAACTGTTCATTTCACAGAATTTCTTAGACAGCCACAAGGGTAGTTCCCTAATCCGAGGCTATGTACTGGGGTGCTATACATTTTTGAAAATTGAAATATGCATGGAATGGGGTCACATCAACACAGGTTGTTGAGGAGTATCTCCTGTTGAACTGATCATTATTCAGTTTTACCACCACATACTGTACTTGGTATAGCTGTCCTAAGCAATGTTTGAACGTTTGGGCATTTTGGTTTGGTTTGGCCTAAATCCAAAGTGTGGTGTTTTCTTTTTTATGGAAAAGAATACCCACAAATGGGAAATTCCACCTCTGGCAGATAAGGCTGTATCAGTAACTCTATAAAGCACATAATTGTTCCAATTGAGGGCTCTCTGGCCCTAGATGACATGCACGGTAAGTGAGTGGATGCTTTGTGCAGCAGAGCCTTTGCCTCAAATGGAGCAAATCTCTGCACCTCCTATGCTTTTTTCATTGCTGCCAGAGCATTAAACTTATGGGTTACAGCTCTGGGCAGTTTTGTTCCCCTGGATTCTGAGGGGGCAAGTATTCTGCAGCTGGTATCCATGGCCTCGACTTTTCAAGAGGATGCCACGGTGGAGAACTTGTAGATGTCGGCTCACTCCACTTATCACATTGTGGCCACCGTGTGGGATGTATGGCTGAGACATTGGGTTGCGAACCAGGTGTCGAAGGCCAGGCTGTTTAATCTGGCCTGTTGAGGGAGGTCTGTTATTTGGATCAGGCCTGGGTGACATTTTCAAATATGTCCAGGATAAAAAAAAAAAAAAAAAGAGACATCTTCCGGTGCCAAAGTAGCAGCAAAAGGCCGGATCAGTTCCTAAAGGGCGAGGAGGCGGCCAGCAGAGGCAGTATCCAGTTTTTTTTTTTTTTTTTCATCCCTTTTGGAAATCGGAGGAATAAAGTGGCTTACTCGGGGTTGAAGGGCAGTGGTGGCAGAGGAGCCTTTGCCTGAAAGTGAAATGGAGATCCAGGGTGAAGAGGTGGCATATCACAGTGAGGGTGCACGGACTGCTCTCTGCTTCCATTCCCTTGGTGGAAGACTGCAGAATTTCTACACAAGACGGGCCTAAATAACATCAGACGCTTGGGTCCTGGAGATACTGGCATTAGGTTGCGCAGTAGAGTTTGCAACTGTTCCCACAAAGGGGCGTTTTCTACAGTCCCCCATACCAAAGGACCCAGAGAAGAGACAAGCAGTGTCTCAAAACTTTAGACTGCCTCAAGCAGATCGGGGCAGTTATTCCAGTACCTCCTGGTAAACAAGGCCAGGATTCTTCTCAGTTTATTTTGTAGTTCCCAGGAAGTCGGGGAGGGCTTTAGACATATTCTGGACCTGAAGCACCTAAACAGGTTTATTCGCCACATGACTTCCATGATGGAGTCCTTACTATCAGTCATTTGGGCTGTCCAACTGGGGGATTATTTAGCATCCATAAATCCGAGGGATGCATATCTCCACATTTCCCATTTTGCAGTCTCAGAAGCTCCTCAGGTTCACGGTTCTGGAGCAACACTTCCAGTGCAGGGCACTTCCTTCTGGGCCGACAACAGCCTCCAGGGTGTTCTTGAAGGTGCTCATAGTACTGGTAGCACAACTCTGGCAGGAGGGACATCATGTCTGTCCTTGCCTGGACGACTTGCTCATTCGAGCACCTTTTGCAACACTGGTGAGGAAGTTGGTGACCAGGATCCTGGAGTACCACGGTTTGGTAGTTGGGAGAAAAGCCCTCTCAACCCATCTCAGACCCTGAAGCACCCGGAAATGGTGTTCTGGATGGATGAGGGGAAGGTATTCCTCTCGGCAGTCAGGAAGGAGACCCTGAGACGAGAGGTTCAGTGGTTGAGGAGCCAATCATTGACTTCAGCTCACAGCCTGCTGTGGATTTTGGGTCTCATTCCTGCAGCAATAGAGCTAATTCTTTGGGCTTGCTTACACATGCGACCCCTACAGACCAGGTTGCTGACAGCCTGGGTTCTGACCTTGGATGACTGTCTGGCCATGATTCCATTAGCCCATCCCTTTGACAGTCACTGAATTGGTGGGTGAGCTCCGAGAACCTAAGCCAGGGGTTCCCCTTAGCAGTCCTCCCAGAGTTAATCCTGACAACTGATGCCAGCTTGTTGGGCTGGGGTGCAGTCCTGGACCATCTCCCTGTTTAGTGGTTTTGGTCTACACAGGAACAGCACCTGCACCTCAGTGTCTTGGAGATGAGAGCAGTGTGCCTTGCTCTCTTTCACATTCACAAGCTGGTACAGTAAAAGCCATGAAAATAAGGTCGGACAGTGTTGTCACAGTGGTGTACATAAACAATCAAGGAGGTACAAAGAGCAGGGGAGATAGTAAGAGAAGCAACCAACCTGCTACTATGGCTAGAGGAGACTTTTCTAGCTTTATCGGCAGTTTACTTGTCAGGAGAGTTGAACAGTCAAGTCCACTGGCTAAGCCATAAGAATATCCACCAAGGGGAGTGGATGCTGAGCCCGGAGGTGTTAGAACTTCTGTGCAGAAGGTTCAGTTGTCCACAGATCAACCTGTTTGCCTCCAGCCAGAATGCTCAGGTGCAGCGGTTCTTCAATGTCCACAGGCTGATGCAGTGGAGGCTTTGTCACAGATGTGGAATTTCTGCAGGGCATATGCCTTTCCTTTTCTGCCACTCCTCCCCAATGTCATGCGTAAAATTTGACCCCTAAAAGGAAGCCTTCTTCTGAATAGCTCCAGAATGGCCAGGGAGGCTGTGGTTCTCAAACCTAGTGAATCTAGCTTGACGTGCACCGTTTCAACTCCCAGTGCCAAGGAGGACCTTAAGGTCCCGTTCTGTATCCAAACCCAGAGGTGATGCAGCTTGCAGCCTGGCTTCTGAGAAGAGGAGGAGGCTCCTGAAACAGGGGTTTTCCAGAAAGGTAGTGGATACCCTGATGGCCGCCAGGAAGAACTCCACATCTGCAACTTATGCTCGTGTATGGACCACTTTTTCAGCTTTGGCCAGAGAGAAGAATATCCGGCCATCTAAAGTCACGGTCCAACAGATGATGTTTGGATTTTTTTTTTTTTTTGCAGGTATAGATGGACAAAGGTTTGGCATTAAGCACCTTGAGAGGTCAGATATCAGCACTTGGAGCCTCCATGGGCTCGTCTCTAGGGACTAACTAGGAGGTTATCTCATTCTTGTGAGCGGTCATCAGAACCTGACCTGTTTCAGTCCCCTGTCCCTCCATGGGATCTGAATCTGGTTTTGAATGCCCTTTGAACCTGTGTTGTCAGCGTCTCCTGACATTCTCTCATACAAGGTGTTCGTTTTTTTTTTGTTTTGTTTTTTTTTAATTGCTGTGTGCTCAGCCAGGAGGATTGGCGAGCTCCAGGTCTTGTCCCACAAAGAACCTTACCTTATTATTCATAAGGACAGGGTGGTTCTGTCTTTCATTCCGAAAATTCGGACATCTTTTCACGTGAATAAGGAAAGCTGTCCTCTGTGCTGTCCACAGCTGACTTGTCCAAGAGAGAGAGTTGTACAAATTAATTTGTGCAGGGCACTTAGGACGCATCTTAAATGAACTGCAGAGTTCATAAAATCAGATGGGTTGTCTCTGCTCTTTGGAGCAGCAAAAAAAGGACAAAAAGCCTCCAAGGCCACCTTGGCAAGGTGTGTGAAGGCATGCATTGATTGCCAAGGCTCATGTTGCAGTGAAGAGAGCTCCAGCTTCCATCAGGTCTTCCTCATCCAGCGCTATAGCCATCTGGTGGAGAGAGGGGACGCATCTGTCTTAGAATAGTGCAAGGCAGCAGCGTGGCCCACTAAGCACTACAGATTAGATGTTTAAAGCTCTGCCGATATGGCTTTTGGTCACAGAGTTTTGCAAGGCTGCAGTTAGCAGATAAATTCCTTTTCCCTTTTTTTTGAGGTAGCGTACAGGACAGTATTCTCCCCCACACAGTTTGATAATGAGTACTACTTGTTAGAACCCATATATGTACTAACAACCCATTGATAATGTGGAGCACTACAGAAGGAAGACATTTCTTAATACTTGCCATAATTTCCTTTTCTGTTAGCTCAAAAGCTTTGTCAATGGGACCTCTTCCGAGAGCCTGGCTTCTGACGGAATATTTAATATTGTCCAGGAAGTTTGTTGTGTTCTCAGAAAGTTTGTTGATTGTAAGTACTGTTGACATCCTTATATCATTTATCTGCTGACTAGAAAGGGAAGAAGGAAAAAGAGTTCTGTATCCAGAATATATGGTTACTGGAACGCAGGTTAACAGGTTGATTGTTCTGAACAGTGAGGGTGCCTCTCTGTTACAGGTTAGAGCTTACACTGTTTGCTGTTCTTTTGTAGTGTTATATACATTTTTTATTAATAGTTTTGGCCAGTCTCATTCTAGCTGGTTCAGAAGTCTAAAGAAACTCACAAGAGAAAAGCAGAAGACAAATATCTTTCCATCTTCCCGCTAACCAGAGGAGGTAGATAATTGTCTACAGTGTATGGAGGAGGGTCGCTCAGGATAGATAGTATTCTGTAAAAAGTTGTTCTTCTGTAATAGTGACATCCATACGAATGACTTTTCGTTCTGTTGCACTAAGAACATCACACTACACAGACGTTCGACAGCCGCACATTCCTGATTGAAGTGCCAAGCTGAGGAGCACGCGCAGCTATCCATTTTTTTATATATTTATGTATATGTATATGTATGTGTGTGTATATATGTGTGTGTGTATATATATATGTGTGTGTATGTATATATATATATATATATATATATATATATATATATATAAAAAAGAAAATGTTACACAAGCACAGTTTGTACATATACAATACCTTTTTCTTCCCTGTGTAGGCGTGTGGCTGGGGTGCGTGTGTGTGGAGGACGGCATCATTGCATTAAGGTGAGTGGTCGAAGGACAGTTGCCAGTGGTGTTGTGGTTGTCGGTGAAAGGGGGGTGGTGGAGAGAGCCGTGCAGAGCTGAGAGAGCCGTGCAGAGCTGTAAGATCGCAGTTGGTCGGTTGTGTAGGACGAGAGATGGGAAGGGCATGTGTGAAAGAAGAAAGCTATGTCATGTCTTTCTTGCTTCATACACTATATAGAATTGTGTATGGGAGCCCCCACACCCAACAAGGCTACTCTTCCCCCTAGTGATTACCCTGAAGACTGAGGGACTGCTCGAGCTTTGCTCTCGAGGTCCTCTGTCATCATGGTAACCACTCGGGAGAGAACAGCCTTGTATATGGGCTTCATATACTACCCTATATATTGTACCTTCTTTTTAAGAAAAAGGTTTGGTTATGCAAACAGTTTTGATAACATGGTTTATTGCAAGAGGAGCAGTATAATCTGGACATGTTTACTGCTCTGTAATTAGGGGCACTGCGAGAACAAATGTGATTGGAGGGTTTCTGCTGCCCAGAATGTTTATGCCCAGGATTCCACGCTGGTTTGTAGCCTTGGGCTGTCATTTTCCCTGGTAGAGGTGTACATTACCCATATGTACTAACAGAAAAGGATATTATAGGATGTATGAATAAATTTTTTCTTTCTCACGGCAGTCGCTTTAGGTGTCCCCTTCCCACTATGGAGGCTGACGGACTGGGACAGGTCCTGTAGAATCTAGCAGGTCGCTTGGCACTGGGAGGGAGCCCAGGTAGGCGGATGTGGGGTCTGCGAACAGAGCAAGGCTGTCGTGCTGCAGCAGTTGGGAATTTTTCCTCCCACCCTGTAGAGATGCCAGCTGAGGGTGGGGTGTATGCACATTGTACGTTGTCACCTGCCCCAATCATTCAGCATCTCATCCCCAAGTTAGTGTGCTCCTGCCTGCATTGCCACCTGTGGTCACCCAAGTGGTGGTCACACAGTGGAGCACCCCCCTCCATCCCCAGAGGAAGAGAGTATCCTGTGGGGCACTCGGTCCTCCTCTCCCTGGCCAGCCCTCTTGACTGCTCAGACTGGTTCCAGAATCTGGGTTGCCAGCATTACGAGAGGTTGCACTAGTGCTGTACCGATTAACTGATATACTAACATACTAAAATGCCAGCAGAATAGGCCTAATGGTCTTTCGTGTCTGCTCGTTTGGTCAGTCCCCAACCTGGGTGCTGACCTTGCTGTCCCCCTCGCCTTCTCTGGCTTCTCCCTTCCCAGTTCCGGATATTCTTGCTGCATTGGATTTTGCTTCCAGAACCCTTCCCCTGCACCTGTCCCATCCCCTCTTGAATCCCTCCACTGTCTCTGCCTCCACCAGCCCCCTAGGCAGTGCATTCCATGGCTCCACCACCCTCTCAGTGAAGTAGCACCTCCTCCTTTCTCCCCTGAATCTTCCCCCCTCCAGCTTCCAGCCATGCCCTCTAGTGGCCCCTTCCTCCTTCCTTCGAAGCACCCGACTGTTCCTCCCCTATTTACCCTCTTCATGTACCTAAAGACCTCTATCATGTCCCCCCAGTCCCTTCTCTCTTCCAATGTGTACATATTTAGCTCTTCGAGCCTCTCCTCATAGGTCCTGTCCCCCAAGCCCCAAATCATTTTGGTTGCCCTCCTCTGGACCCTCTCCAGGAGGTTAATGTCCCGCTTTAAGTGTGGCCTCCAAAACTGCATGCAGTACTCAAGGTGCGGCCTCACCAAGCAGTTATACAGAGGGAGTATCACTTCCCTCCTTCTGGAGGTGATCCCCCTAGCGATGCATCCCAGCATCCTGTTGGCCTTGGCTGCTGCCCTCCTACAAGTCTCAGAGTTGTTCATCTTGACATCCACCACCACCCCCAGGTCCCTCTCAGCCATCGAGACTTGTAGAATTCCCCCCCCCAGGGTGTACACTTGACCTGGGTTTCTGGCCCCAGGTGGAGTACCTTGCATTTCCCGCATTGAACCTCAGCTTCCACTTTCTAGACCATCTTTCCAGAGCCTCCAGGTCCCCTGTAGGGCCACCCTCCCTCCTCCCCATCCACCACCGCCTCCAGTTTGAGTCATCTGCAAAGAGACTCATCTCACTCCTGATTCCTGTCCTTATGTCAGATACGTGGCGTTGAACAGAAGGGGCCCAAGGACTGATCCTGTGGGACCCCACTAATGACCCTCCTTGGGGATGAGACTATCCCACCAACTATGACCCTCTGGGTCCGGTCCTGGAGCCAATTGCCTATCCATCTGATCATCTGGTTCCCCACCCCCATTTCTCCCAGCTTATCCAACAGGCCCACGTGAGGAACAGAGTCAAATGCCTTGCTGAAGTCCAGAAAGAGGACATCCACTGGTCTACCCAGGTCCAAGGCACTTGTCACCCAGTCATAGAACTCCACCAGGTTTGTCTGACACGATTTCCCCGGGATGAATCCATGCTGTCTATCGTCCAGGCACCCTGACTTATCCAGGTCCCCCTAGCCTCTCCTTGACAATGCCCTCCATCACTTTGCCCACCACCGAGGTCAGGCTGACAGGCCTGTAGTTCCTGCCACCTCCTTGATCCCCTTGTGGATAGGCACCATATGCGCCACCTTCCAGTCTTGGGGCACCCACCTGTCCTCAGAGAGATGGTGAAAAGCTCTGCAGGGGTTTTGCCAGGACATCTGCAAGTTCATTCAGCACTCTGGGATGTAATTTATCCGGCCCGGTGCTTTCTCCGTCTTAAGGGAGCTGAGGCTCCCTCACTCTCTCAGCTGTGATTTCCACTTCTGGTACCCCTTCTCCTGTAGCCCTCCCCCACCTGCCAGTGATGCCTCCCCCTCTCCCCAGACCCGCCGATCGGTAAGGGTCCCCCCCTCCTCAGTATCTCTGTCTCCTCCCATGTATGATGCAGCACCCCCATTTTCCTGGTGAAAACTGAGGTGAAGTACTCATTTAGTACCTCAGCCTGCTCCCCCGGGTCTTGTGCCCATCCCTCCCCTGATTTAGTCCTGCTAAGCTGCCCCTTCACCCTTCGTTTTTCCCCAATGTATCTAAAGAACCCCTTGTTCCCTCTCCTAATTTCCCTGGCCAGGTTCTGCTCCTTCCTTGCCTTAGCCGCCTCACCACTCTAGTGCCCTTCTAGCCATCAGCTCGTACTCCCTCTATCCCTTTCCTCCTTGAGCACTTGAATTGCTTATAGGCTGCTTTCTTTCCCGCACCACCTCCTGGACCTCCCTGGTCCACCAACAGGGTTTTGGCCCTCACGCATTTAGTCTTACTCTTGCACAGGTGCTGGTAGCATCCTGCACCCCTCTCCTGATGATTTCCCACCTACTATCAGCGTCCATGTCTGACCCAATCCCATCCAAATGCTCCTTAAGGATCCTTCCCATTTCCTTAAAATCCGCCCCCCTGAAGTCGGTTACTTCCGTCTTTGTGCAGCCTTCTACCCCTCCTAGGTCCAGGCAGAACCAGACCGTGGCATGGTCACTCCCCGCCAGTGGGTCCCTTACCTCCAGGCCCCCAATCTGATCACTGTCTGCCAGGACCACATCCAGTACCCGTGCCTCCCTGGTCTGTTCCCTCACCTGCTGAGTTAGGAACGCGTCTTGAAAGACATCCAACAGCCTCTGTTCCCTGGTCACAGAGGATGTCATAGTCTCCCAGTCTGTTCCTGGCATGTTTAAGTCCCCCAACACCACCACCGTTCCTCTGCCCAGTCTGCAGTGTCTCCTAACATCTGCCACCAGACTGTCCTCCAGCTCCTCCGCCAGGGCAGGGGGGTCTATACACCGCTCCTATTTTTACTCTCTTGCCCCCCCTTGTTATCAAGGTGACCCAAATCGCCTCCACGGTTCCCTCCGCCTCCTCTACTCCCCCTATGCCAATGCAGTTTTTGACTATCATTGCTACCCCTCCTCCCCTTCCCTCCCCCCTGTCCTTCCTGAACATAGTGTATCCTCCAGGTTCAGGTCCCAGTCATGTCTTGCAGTGGCCCAAGTCTCAGTGACCGCTGCCACATCCACTGCTCCTCAGTTAGCATCGCCTGGAGCTCAGGCATTTATTGCCCAAGCTCCTGGCATTTAGCAGGACTACCTTCCACCCTTTCCCTATAGTTCCATTTCCCTACTCATGTTCCCATGGGGATTCTGTTTTCCCTGGTCTGCACTTTGCCAGTTGGCCTTTTCCTGCAATCCTCCTGGTCCCCAGGGGTGGAGACAGAGTCCCTCCCTTATCGCACCCCTTGACAGCCTTTTTCCCATCCCACCCCCTTCACAAGTTTAAACCCCACTTTTCACCAATGAACCCTCTATTTTCAACTTAAGATTCCCTCCTCCAAATTGAGATGTAGTCTATCTCTAGCATACAGCTCCTTATCCTCCCAGGTCTCCCCCCAATCCCCCATCAACCCATACCCTCTGGCCTCACACCACTCCCTGAGCCACTGGTTTATCTCCCTAATTTTCCTTTTGTGTTCCCCACTAACCCTTGGCACTGGCAGGATTTCTGAGAAGGAAACTCTGCATCCTGTGTCATGACAGACCCTGGCGAGCTCCCTGAATCTTGCCTGTATCTCTAGCTCGCTATTTCCCTCAATGTCATTTGTACCCAGGTGGACCAGTATGTGTGGGGAACCCCCACAATCCTTTGCCAGCTGATATACCTCGTGCTTAGCCCTGTGCACCGTTAGTCCAGGGAAGCATCTTGTTCTAACTGGCCAGGCTTCTCCCTCCCTATCCCATTTGATACCCCTGATCATAGAATCCCCAGCAGGAGCACTCTGACCACTCTTTTCCTCCATTTCCCCTTCCATGTCCCTCATCCTTTCTACAGGCCCCTCCACCCAGCTGGCTCGTGCCCTCCCCTTTCTGGGTGCCACATGCCACCCCTCCTCTCCAATCCTGCCTCCTCCTCCTCCTCCTGAGTATCCTTCTGTTCCTTGCTAATTTCCCCCTCACTGCTCATAACTGGTCCTTCTCCCCATCTGCTAAACTAACCTGGCTCATCCTCCTTCCTTCCTGTCTCCATTTAGTTCCTCCTTGCTAGTTGTGCTCCCTGGCCTAAACCCTCAGCTCCCTTTACTGAATCCTCCTTGTACTTCTGGTCCTTCTCCTTTACCTTTCCTCCCAACTGGTCCTTCTCCTTGTGCTTTCCTCCTTCTTCCCCTGCCCTCCTGCTCTGATTCACTGCCCCCCATTCTCCTGCATTCCAGGTCCCCCCCTGTTCTTCCTGCTATCTGGCCCTGCCTCCCACTCCCTTTACATCTCTAACTACCCCTGTCATGGCTACATCACCCCCCTCATCCTCGAGCAGAAGAAGAGAATTGAAGCGGTTACTGAGTGTAAGGTCTGATCCACTTCCCCACCTTGCTTCCTTCTGTCCAGCCCTGGCCATCTGCCTACTTCCCTGAGAATGTTGTCCCTCCGTCCCCCCTTTGTGAGGGCCCCCAGTTACCTGCCTGCTTCCTTGGTAGTGTCCTTTTGGACCCCCTCTGCCAGGTTCCCTATGTGACCCCTAGTATTCTCCTGCACTCCTTTCCCTATGCCCCCACCCCCAGTGCTTGGTGCAACCCTGTGGGAGATTCCCAGCCCCTTCCCCAACCATACCACCCCCTTCCCAAGCTTTCTCCTAATCCCCGCAACCTCCTCCCTAAGCTGTGCTAGCTGGTAGCACACTGGGCAACCACCGAACTTCCAAGCCCAGTCCAGTATCATGGCTGCTCCACACCCTGTGCACCCCACCACCCTCCCAAAGATGCCGGCCCTAATGATGTGTGGTTCCATCCCCTTCCAAATAGGTTTCCTTGGGTGAGCTACCAGGTTCCCCCTAGTCCAAGATACCCCTCCTGCCTAATCAGGTCACCCACTAATCTTACAGACAGTCCCACTGTACACCAGTAACCCTGTTACTAGGTGCAGTACAACACATTAAACTTATAAGGGAAATGAACAACTCCCAAAGCTCCTCTCTCCCAGCCTTTAAATCCTACCCCCAGTGGCTAGAACTACATGAGCTGCACCTGCAGCCTTTTCCTCCAATTGCAGGGCAGGTGTTCCCCTATAAATTTGCAGACTTCTGGGGAGGGAGGGTCTTGGGCAGACACCTGACTCGAGAGAGAGTGTATCAGCCCTGTGTCTCCCCTCCAAGCCCAGCAGCCAAAGAACTAGGCCCAAGCAAATCCCACCAAATAGGTTTTAAATCAGAAGAAATAGGCCTCTACCAGCGCAGCCTGTTACACAGTGAAACATCCACAAAATGAGCCCCACTTACAGCCACCAAATCAGTTTACAAACATCCAACAGCACCCAAAACAATACCCTGCTAGCCCCTTAGAAGTAAGAAAGAAAAGAACTAACCTACCAAGTAAAATCCACAAGAACCCTGTGAAAACAACAGCAGCAGCTACCATAGATATCATTGTCAGACCTATATTAGTAACAAGTTGATATAGCTGCTCTTGACCTACAGTGGATTGTGTGTAGCATCAGGTGTGGCTGAATTACCAGTGTCTGTTAAAAATTAATCACAGCCCGGTGGCGCTGAGGGTTGAGACGCTGGACGCCACACCGGCAGCCCGGGTTCGGGAATGGACTCTGGTCACTCGGGGGGTCGCCAGGATGAGGAAGGATTGAGCGTCTGTAGGCAGCTCTCCTTCCTGGGAGGGGGGGGGAGACAGTGTGGTGCACTGCACACTGACACCCAGCGGTGGCTAGGTGTCAGCACAGGCATGTGACTCAGAAGAAGGGAGGGCACCGTCCAGGGTGCATGACTGCTTCCATGGGGGCAGCTGCCTTGCCCATTGCACGGTTCGGATGCCCAGGGGAGAAAAGTGGAAAAAGGCTGGGAGCCAATGGGGTCCATTATCACCCTACATGTTCGGATCTGAGAATGAGTCCTCCGAGGGAGGGCCAGAGCTACCCGTCGGCTCTGCTGAGGGGTGCTTAAAAGAAAAATTACATTTTCTGTTTACAGCTTTTGGCACTTCCATTTCATTAGGCTGCCACCAGCCAAATTGGGATTTGCTATGCTTTTTTTTTTTTTTGCTCCACCCAGCTCCGGGCCGACCTCTCCTTCAGGCCCTCCTATGCCGTCCATGCCGTATTGCCTTGGTACAGCCACCTCTTCACCCTGTATTGCAGCCCCCCAGGTAACTCCTGGATGTAACCCTTTGCCGGGTGGGTCCCCCTCCTCAGAGAGGGAAAGCACAGGGAAGGCGGCCAGCTCCATACTTGCCCTGGGTGCTTCTAGGGTGGTTCGTGTACTGCCCGAGGCCTCGCGGCAGCGGTAGCTTGCGACAGTCATCCGGTCGGCCTTTGGGCTCTTTTCCCATTTTCTCCTCAGGGATGTGGCATGCCACTAACGTCAGGCTTACGCCGACGATCATCACGCCCCATTGATTTGTGGGACCCTGCGCATTGCTGAGCCCCCAGCCTCCGCCAGGGGTCAGCAATCGCTGGGTCATGTCCCCATCCTCTCCCGAGAGAAGGCGAGCAGTCATCTGACGCTTCAGCCTTCTCTCCAGGCCGGCCCTCCAGCACCCAAGTCCATTCCCGAACCCGGGTCGCTGGTGTCACAAGCAGAAATCCAACTGCTGTGCTGACCGGCCTGCCTTGCTATGCATTTTTGTATTTTTCTGCGAATACCATTGTTCAAGTAACCAGATTGCTACACTAGTTCCCCTGGCTGCAGAACAAAATTCAGGGTTTGGCTTTAGCTAAAAGTTTTATTTTGCAAAAAAAGGTTCAGGTGATAAGTAGCCAACATGCTGCAGTGTTTTAGACTTCCAGTTTAAACACGGTTGTGTGTGGCTCCTGTGAGCAGGCAACAGGGTTCCTGTTCCTCTGTCCCAAGCAGTTTCCTGCAGGCATCCATCTTCAACTTCTGGGACTCGATGCTGGGGGGAGTCCAAAAAGGTTTCCTTCTAAGGCAGGGAGTTGTTTCTAGCTAGATAGGACACAGATATAAAGACATCTGCTGCCTGTTGATGAACGTAGCCTACACACAACTGGAATTACCCGCAACGAAAATATAATTCCTTTTTGTTGATAGCATTAGCTGGTTGAGTAGCTTAAATGGTAAAACCCTTACTGAAAAAGCAGCATAGGAAATACACAAAGGGAGGGGAAGCAGGGCCGATTTTCTAGTTTATATTTGCTTGCTCTCTCTCTTTTTTTTTTTTTTTACTGTATCTGTCTCTATTTTGTGTCTCACTGGCTTTTAAAATTCTCCTCTGTATGTAGCCGCCTCCATTGTGCCATTATAACTCCAACCAGTGGTGTCATTGGTTGTAGTCCGGGGCTGCTGCCGCCGATATTCATACTTGCACGGGCGGCTACATGGATTTAAAATGGAACAGCTCCTCAATGTGCTCATTTTTTTTTATTCGTGTAGCAGCCATTGCAGGTAGTGGTGTTTGCATCAGGTACCGCTGGCTAATTGCAGCTGATGATGTCACTGCACCACACCATTCTCTTGACTGTTCTGACTTGCTGTTTACAGCTGTTGTGTCACAACACTGCACCGTCCATTCTCTTTCTTTATTTTGGCCTGCTGGCTCACACTGTGATGACAAAACACTGTACCATCCAGTCTTTTTCTGTGTTCTTACCTGCTGTCTCCTACTGTGATGTCACAAAACTGCACAATCTGTTCTGACCTGCTGTCACGTCACCGCACTGCGCCATCCATTCTTTTTCTGTGCTCTGACCTGCTGTCTCTTACTGTGATGTCACAGCACTGCGGCATCTGCTCTGACCTGCTGTTTCCCACTGTTATGTCACAACACTGCTCCATCCATTATCTGACTGTGTTCTGACCTGAGGTCTCCCACTGTGATGTCACAGCACTGCGTCGATCAATTCTTCTTGTCTTCTGATCTGCTGTCTACCACTGTGATGTCAGAACACTGCACCAGTCCCTTCTCTTTGTAACCCACCGTTTGTCACTGATGTCACAGCACTGCCATTTGTAAAGAGTACATCCTTTTTGTAGATAACCTGTTGTTCTCTCAAAACAGTCTCTTCCCTTTTAAAACTCATTGGGTCCAGTAGAATTCCATATGGTATTGGAACCATCCATTACAGGACTTGACCCAAAATGGCCACCAGGACTCAGTGAGTTAAACAATAAAAAGATTTTCAGTGCTGAACATCTGCAAATCTAGGAAACCCTAACCCAATGGCTTCTGACAGTCCAGCCTCTTTTGGTGTGTTTCCTTATTACATCACAGACAACTGTAACTCACCTTCCTTCCCAACGTTGGATTGAAGCCAAATCTTGCATAAACCTGCTACATATGGGGAGGTTTGAGGATTAAAAATAGGTTAATTCTCTCGGTGATGCTGCTGGTTAATTGGGCCAGCAGATATATATAATGAGGACCCAACAGCTTCCTGACTCCTAGCCGTTACTTATTTAGTGCAGTGCCTACGGGAAGCCATCTGCTGATTCATGTTGGCCCCAGCAGTGAAAATGATGCATACGACAAGATGGATGCTCTGACAGGAAGGCTTCTGTGCTGTTCCTTCTGTTCTGTGAACAGGGTACATTTTAATTGCACATCACTCTCACTTTTTCTGGGTTATTTGCTTCTGTTAGTTACAGTGGGTTATTGGTTTATTTGTGCTGGTTGGGAGCTCAGTAGTATTTGTGATGGCACCTGGAGAATTCCACACTGGAGCAAGTAGGAGGCAGACTCTTTTTTTGTTATTGTTTTTGCCCACTTCACCAGCTGGTGCCTATCTGACGATCTCTCCCAGCCCTGTCACCCACCATGTATTGGACTTAACCCCCGCCTTAGCTCCTCCAGGTGCTGCCTTCACTGATGCTGCAGGAGTGCCCCC
Source organism: Neoceratodus forsteri (assembly GCA_016271365.2). NCBI lineage: Eukaryota > Metazoa > Chordata > Ceratodontiformes > Ceratodontidae > Neoceratodus > Neoceratodus forsteri. Next base: position 579,498,187 of record CM028138.1, read on the forward strand.
CCCCCCGCCTCGCAGAGACCCAGTTCAGGTAGTGGAGGGAGCAAGTGAAGGGCCTGAGGGAGAGCGTCTTCATCCTGCACCAATCTGGGTAATTTCTTAGCTTTTTCTGTCCCACTTCAGACAGGACATTGATAGTTATGGGCACACAAGGGAAAACGTGCAAGCATGGTGGCACAACACCAGTTGACATCCTCCCTCTTGTGGAGTGCCACCTGCAGCTCCACCTGTGGTCCTGTAGGTGGCGCTCAGAGCTGACTTTCACCCACTCTGGAGGCACGCATGCAGTGATGGGTAGAGCGTTTATCTCTTGCCAGGGTGCTGGACTCTCAGAATCCGTGTGAGAAAATGCTACAGTGCCAGATCACAACTCCAACCCTGACCAGACTGGGGCACAATACCAAGGACAACGGTTTTCCCAGCCTTGGCTTCCCAGCTGCGGGGACGCAAGTCCATTCCTGAACCCAAGTCTCCCGGATTGTAGAGTGGTGTGCTACCTCTGAGCCACCAAGCTGCCTCAGAAATTAAGAACATTTTGGTGGCAAACCACTGGGATACTGTCCCTTGTGTTTCTTTAGGAGCTCGTGTCCATATAAAGGAGACTACAGTTGGTGATGCAGTGATTTTCAAATGTTAATTTCTTTGTTTTATAAATTTATTCTATCTGTGCCTCCCACTTTGGCAGATAACACCTTTACAGCTGGGTGTACCAGCCATCACGTGGCTACAGGCAGAGGGTGATTTACCTTATTTTGTAATTTCCCCTTTGTTTTGTGCTTCCTTGTACTTGTACCCCTAGGGATGCCGGCGTTACGGAATCAAGGTCACTGATGTTCGCATGATGATGCATGGTGTAGGATAGATGGCACAGCATCCCTCCCTGTGTCCCAAGCACTCTACTACCCATACATATACAGGGGGCAGTAGAACTGCAGGACATGCCCCCCGAAGAGGAGAGCATCCTCAGGGATGAGCAGTCCCCCTCCTCCCCCCTGGCTGGCCCTCGACGACCAAGGCTGGCTCCTGAACCCAGGTCACCGGCGTTGCAAGCATTAGAGTTATCACTGTGGTGCTTGGCCGTTTTGTGTTCTGTTTTGAAGAAACATAAAATCTGATGGCAGATAAGGGCCGCTTGGCCCACCCAGTCTGCCCATTTTTTTTTCCTTCTGCATACTTGCTGCAGACCCTACTTGATCTACAGCTCTTTCTCCTCCTCCACCTTCCTTACCTTTATGAATTCCTTGTGCCTATTCCAGGAATGTTTGAACCCCACAACTGTTTTCACCTCCACCACCTCCGTTGGTAGGCTGTTCAAGAATCCATTGCACTTTCTGTGAAGCACTTCCTCACATCTCTCCTGAATCTACCCCTTTCCAGCTTCATAGCATGTCTACTTGTTCTAGAGCACCTTTTTGTCAGAAAAATACTCCCCTCCTGTACCTTATTTGCCCCCATGTGGTATTTAAAGGTTTCTATCATATCCCCCCCCCCCCCGTTTCTTCCAGGTTGTACATATTGAGGTCCTTTAGCTTTTCCTCAGGTTTTCTGATGCAGACCCTGCAGCATTTTAGTTGCCCTCTTCCGGACCTCCTTCACTCTATGTCCTTTGTGAGATGTAGTCTGCAGAACTGGACATAGTACTCAAGGTGGTGTCTTACCAATGATCTATACAGGGGCAACACCACCTCTCTCTTTCTACTGCTGTTACCCCTTCCTATAAACCCCAGCATTCCACTAGCCCTTCTGACCTTTAGGTCATCTGATATGATGATCCCCAGGTCTCTTTCCTGCTTGGTCGTTGTCAATACTTTTCCACCCATTTTGTACTCCGCCCCTGGGTTTCTGTGCCACAGGTGCATTATTTTGCAGTTTTTGTGCATTTAAAACCCAGCTGTTATACCCTTGATCACTCCTCCAGTTTCCTCAGATCTCTGCTTCTTCTTTCCACTCCCCTGTAGTGTCCACCCTGTTGCAGATCCTGGTGTCATCTGCAGAGAGGCAGACCTTCCCTTCCAGCTCCTCTGCTATGTCACTTATAAAGACACTGAAGAGGACCAGTCCCAGCACTGAACCATGAGGTACCCCGCTCGTTGTGCTCCCTTCCTTGGCGTGAACCACATTTACTATGTCCCGCTGTCTCCTGTCCCCTAACCAGTTTATCACCCTGTTAAGCACCCCAAGCTACCCAACTTGCTCACTAGTCTCCTGGGTGGAGCAGTGTTGAAAGCCTTACTGAAATCTAGGTTGGCTACGTCCACTGCTCCTCCCCAGTCTAATTCCTTGTTCACCCAATCAAAGAAATCTGTCAGATTTGTTTTGGTTGCCCCAATATGAATCAATGCTGCCTCTGATCCTGCAACCCACTGGATTCAGGGTATTCCACAGTCCTTTCCTTTGCCAGTGTTTCCATTAATTTTCCTACCACTGGTGTCTGGCTGACAGGCCTAGAATTGCCAGCCTCTTCCCTGCTACCGCTTTTGTGAAGTGGGACAAGGTCAGCCCTCCTCCGGTCCTCCAGAACAACTCCAGTGTCTAGTAATCTGTCAAGTAGGACTGTCAGAGGTGCAGCCAGTACCTTCTTGAGCTCCTTCAACACCGCATCTGGCCCCATGGCTTTGTCCACTTTCAGGTTGGTGCATGCTTTCAAGACTCCTCAGAAAAAGAACTAGTGTCCACTTCCCTCCCATCAAAGTTCCTGTTGTTTTTTGTGGTCCCTTCCCCTCCGCTTCCACTGTGAGCACAGTGAGTAGAAGTATTTGTTTAAGATGTTTGCCATTTTCTGGTCCCTCTGTACAGTCCCCTCTCCCCCTTTTTAACCTCATAATACCTTCCTGTGTCTTCCCTTTTTTGGTTACATATATAAAAAAGAAATAAGTCCCTTTTTGTTACTGCCTGGGCTATTCTTTCTTTAGTTTGTGCCTTTGCGATCCTTACTGCTTCCTTGCTTCCCGTGATACATTTCCCTATCCTCCTCCCTCTGTGTCTCCTTGTGTTTTCTGAATGCGGCCCTTTTATCCTTTACCTTTTCTATAGTCTGTTTGAGACCCATAGTGGTCTCTTCTTTCTATTGCTTTTGCTTACTTGCTTGATGCAGAGGTTTGTTGCCTTCACTTACTCCCTCTTTTAGTTCTGCCCACTGCGTGCCCCCCCCCCCCTTCATCCCTGAGGCATCCACTCATCTTTATAAAATCTGCCCTTCTGAAGTCCAGGACCCTCACTCATATGTGACTTGATTCCACTGCTGTCTTTGCATTGAACCACACTAAACGGTGTTCACTGGTCCCTAGGTGGCATCCCACCTTGACGTCTGCAACACTGTCCCTGTTAGTGAGAACCAGGTCCAGTATTGCTCCGTCACGAGTGGGTTCACTGACTAGTTCCCTCAAACAGATCTGACACCCAGCCCCAAAAATGCATAGTTCCACAGAATCTTGTGCAATATCCAAAATACCTTTATTTTGCAATTTAAAAAGTGCAGAGCAAGTGCAAAAAATAACAAAGTCCATGGGAGACCCATGGCGTACCAAGATTTTGCGCCTGCAGCTCCTGGTGCTTTGTGAAGGTTAGATAATCCCCTGCAGTCCAGTGCTAAAACAGCAAGTTCTTAAAGACATATAAACAATATTATATAATGTGTAGTAGTAAAAATCTTTATTTTTCAACAGGAGCAGATGACACATACACCATTAGGACAGCTGTCCTATTTACAAGGTGCTCCTGAGACTGAGTTTTATAGATTAAGAAAATTCCTGGATTACATAAAAACAAGTTACATTTTTAGATTACATTCAATGACATCAACACATTTAAATACCATTAATAACATACACTCTCTTTGGTATGTAGTACAGTATCAACACAATTATAAGATAACTGGTTGTATATCTGTTGTCACATTTAACAGCATCATTAAGTGCTTCAGTGATCACCAGTACCAAAAATAAAAAAATATATAAAATCAAAAAGAAAGATTTTTTGTTGCTACCAAGAACTTAACATTATTCAGTTACTCCCCTTAATTATTCCAAATCATATATTTTAGTGTATATAATCTAAAAAAGAAGCTAAATAAATGGTCCTCATTCTCCCTTGGGTCCATAGCTCATAACTGGTACCTAGGATGGTTGAACAATTTTCTCTTTCCCATGAGGGGAAAAAGAGGTCACATCAACAGCGTTTTATAGTAACTGCACCAGTTCTATTTGATCACTTAATCCTAGCCAGTTAAAGCCCCCAGATGGAAAATCCAAAACGCCTCCCTTAATGATAGTTTTTTTTTTACCAATGCCCCCACCTCTGGGACCCAAATTGACCCTCTCAATTCCCAAAAAGGTGAATTTATGCACAGCTTTATCATCCATGCTGCAGATACTTATAGCCAGGGCTGATTTACTGTTTTCTGCTTCCAGAGACCTCGTGTTCCCCCACCCTGTCCTTCAACCTTCCTTTTGTGTGGCCTACATAATAGGCTCTGCACTGACATCTGGCCAAATAAATGACATTAGTGGTGTCACAATTAATAAATCCTTAATATACACCACTTCACCCGATTTCGGATTTAAAAATTGTTTGGCATTAGTCTTAATAGTGCAGCATTTACATCTGCTGCATTTTCTAGAACCTGGGGGTAACCCAACATTACTTGTTTCCACTGGGTAGCACATTGTGAACCAGGGTATCTCTTATTGTTCTAGCCCTTTTAAAGAAAAACCTTGGAAAGTTCATTGAGCTCAGCCTTAAGAATGTCCTAGTTATCTCTTATTTATATATTTATTGAATACTAAGATTATGATACCTTTGAACCGTAGGTTATTTTACAAAGGTTCCACGTTGGCATGAATTTAGCAATAAAAATGAAAACACAGCGCTACAAAGAACTATACAGTATTAAGGTTGGATAGGCTGCATAATGGTATAGGTTACAACATTCAGGAATACAGGTAGTACAATAAAGTATCAGTATTACATCACAAGGGAAGTTTAAACATCATGGGGCAAATAAGAGTCAGAGCACATTGGTACATGATGCACTAACAACTGATTACATGGAGTCTGAACTACAAGGAGGAAATTTGTAGGCAGAGTTGTAGGTGGCATCAAAGGGCAGAGGGGCCACACAGGCAGAGAAGTATTGAAGAAATAGACGAGAATGGTGGGAAGCTGTCAGAGTTAAGACATTGTCATAAAGTGCATACACAGGAGGTGCTGAGGGATACTAAGGAGAGGTGAGGAGAAATGTTGGGGGGGGGGAGAAAGGAGAGGTCAAGGGACAGGGGGAGGGAGAAACTGGGCAAGAGGAGTGAAAGTGGGAGAGGGGGCCTGGAGAAGGAAGGGCGGAGTTAAGACGAGGCTGGGGAATTGGGAAGAAAGAGTGGGGGTTGAGAGAGAGGGAGGAGAGGAGGATCATCAGGGGTGGTAGGGGAGGGGGGGTGGATGAAGGTGATGGTGAACAGGGCTGCGAGTAAAACGCATGTTACAGTTAGATTGCATGAGGGCACATGAGGCAGGAGGGGTGAGATGTGGAGAAACCTTCTTAGCCAGTAGGTAGGTCTGGTAGGCTAGTCTGCCATCAAGGTTGAGCCATTTGGAACGTTTGTAAAGGTCGCAGTTATGTGTGCGCTTACTGACTCCGGTGGCAAGCCTGCAGCACTTATTTAGGGAGGTCCTAATCCTTTTCAGTGCGGTTTCAGAGGCAGCAGTGTAGAATACTAGCCCATAATGAATTATGGACAGAATGGAGCTAGTTACCGCTGTTTACATGGCTTCATTGGTCAGACAGTGCCGATGGCGATAGAGGACACCAATTCTTGAGTTAATGGCTTTAGAGATTTAGTGGATATGCGTGCTGTAGGAGAGGGCACAGTCAGCGGTAATGCCAAGATATTTAAAATTCCTGTACTTGGTCAAGTGGTTGTTGCTGTGTGTTGTGGATCACGAGGCCAGCTGATCTGAACTTACTGTGGGGGGGTCCATGGAAAAGCATGGCCTTTTTTTTTAAATAAATCATCAGCAGCTTTGCTGAATGAACCAGGGCTCTGTGTGACTGAAGTTTTCTGTAGGTCCGGGGGCAGGGTCTGAATGGGTAGAAAAAGGACATTGTCGCCGCATAGAGTATCATTTCATTGCAGGCTGCAGGGAGGTTGTTAAAAAAGGGCCGAGTATGGATTTTTGGGGAACACTGGATTGCACCGGGAGGCTAGTTGAAAGTGTGCCGGCAATCTTGACTTGTTGACTCCTGTCAGTGAGGTCGTTTTCAAACCACATGGTGACCACATGTGAGAGGCCGAGTGCAGATAGGGAGTACACCAGGAGCCGGTGATCCATGGTGTCAAAGGCCTTTGTTAAGTCAGTATACACCGCACCCAGTAGGTTACCTGAATCCGAAGCTTTATGTATGTGGCTAGTAAATTCTAGCAGTGGCAGTGCTGTGTGCCTTGCGAAAGCTGTGTTGCTGTGGACACTGTAGCTCATGTTTCTCTAGGTATTCAGCCAGCTGGTCCGACACAATATGTTCTGTAAGCAATAAGACACGAAGGTGCGTGTTGAACAGATATTACCGCATGCCCAGGGGTGTAGTAAGGCACAAGACCCTGCCGAGTGCCTTCAGCCCCTGGAAGTGCTGTAATATCTGTTCAACACACATACCCTGGAGTGTTTTATTGCGCTTATAAAATGGTTCTTTTTTTTTAAAATATTTGTCACCTTAAAAAATATTATTGAACTGAAAAAAAACCTGAAATCATTGTGTTAATTTGAGATAAAATAGTCCTTCCGCCTACTAGATGATGACATCGTCTTCTGACACATTAACATTTGTATTGTTGTTGCCCCCAAACTCCACGTCTTCATCGAGAGAACAAGTGTGGTTAGGAGAGGAAGTAACAGGTTCTCCCCGACAGGTTGTGTCACTTCCGCAATTAAAAAAAAAAAAAAAAAAAAAAGGAATAAGGGATGTAGATTTGTTTTTGTTGTTTTAGTTAAATGTACTGGGATGGAAGCACAGTTTACTATGAGACGGCACTCCGTTCTGGTCTGTTTCCAGTTTCATGCGGCAGCCAGCTTCAGTCTCGCCGAACTAGAAGAATGGTTTATGCAGGATAAAACGCTGGCACGCTGCTGCTCTCCGATTTTGACTTCTAGCGGAGACGAGGTTTGGAGCGGGATTGTCAGCATGACATTCACTCCCTTGCTTACCGAGACTAAAAACAATGGCGGCCTTTAAAAAAATTAACATTCCACTGACACATCTTAACATTCCATTTGGGTGCATTGATTTATTTACCTGCTCTTTTTTTCCTCTGTGCAATACCTATTTGACGCTTCCTTTCAGGCCAATCATGATGCTTCTTTTTATATGCCCATTTTATAAAGCACTTTAGAAAGGGGTGGTAAGATGGAGATTGGCCAGTAGTTGGAGTGCAGGGACCTATCACCACTTTTATGGATCGGAGTGACAATGGCCAATTTCCAGAGCTAGGGAAATTGCCTGAGTGAGAGTGATAGATTATGAAGTTTAGTAAGAGGGAGAAGGACGGCGGCGTCAATGGAGAGTAAGAGGAGTTTAATATCCAAGATATCACTACTGACTCTAGATGTACCAAGGATTTTTTGGATGCATTTCCTAGCTTCATTTTTATAACATTTTACACTACTTTAATTTCTGTGGAGTAAGTGGTAACAAAATTAAGACGGCTGGCACTCGGCTCTTCCCTATCATGAACATTCAGAGGGCTTTCCCTTGTCATAGAATCAACCTCCCTCTTAGCATCCTGAACCACCCTGCTACTGTAACCTCTTGCATAACACCTCCTTTCCAAATCCTTTGCTTCCCTCTGGTAGTCCTCAGTTTGAATGCAGTTTCTCTAATGCACATTAGATTGTGGGTCTCCCTTTTGAATCCATGCCTTAGGAGGACATTAAAGAGGGACTCTGGTGGTATGGCAGATGTAATTTGCACGCACTGTTTTGAAGGTCATGCTTCCAACAGTGGAATCCCATCCTTAATTTTACATGCTAATTTGTTTTGTTTTATTTAGTAAAAGTTTATAACCGCACTGCAGCCACAAATTCAGCTTGCCTGATGTGGATCGCTGGACCGGAAGTGACGCATGCTCCTGAACGAGCCAATCACTTCTCTCCATTGCCGAGTTCTGTGGCGCGGGAGATTTCAATGTGCTTATATGCTCCCAGTTTCTAAATGTGGAACTCTCCTCACTTATCTGTGCTGTTGGTGTCAGAGAGCACCCTGTAGCTGTGTTTTTTGTATTCAGCAGTAAATCTAGGCGTAGTGCTGTGTCTGTGTGTTTTATTTTCACTTGTCAGTTCATGGTGCAGCAAGGTCTTCTGAGCACGAATTTTGACAGCCATGCGGTATGGATTTCATGCAGTTAGGGCTTTATTAGCTGCAGCAATCTTAGGCTCAACAATAGCAGCCTTGCATGTAACAGCCCAACTTAAGTCAGACACCATCTGCTGTAACTGTCCCCGCATACGGTTGCTGGACTGACAGTGGCAACAGCAGTAGCACGCTGAACAACAGCAACGTTGTGTGTAACGAGTCAACTCCCTACCCTCAAATCATGCCAAGTGATAAAATTCTCCCTGCATACTGTTTCCGAACTGACAGTTACACCAGCACTCATCGGCTCAAGAATAGCAGCCTTAGGTGTAACCGCCCCCAACTGAAGTCAGACACCTTCCTGCATACAGTCGCTGGACTGACAGTGTCACCAGCAGTAGCTAACTGAACAATAGCAACCTTGTGTTTTAAAGAGCCAGAGACCCCGGCCAATGAAATGAATAATGCTACAACCAACACTGCTCAGAGGGCTCGAGTGTGGCACACGCGCATAGTAAGGGTACTGTCGTACAGTGAGCAGGCATAAAATACATGGGCATCTGCATACAGCAGGCATAGATGAATCGCTATTCAGTTACACACGAGTCGGCATTATCACGACAGGTCTCGCCCTCTGAATTGCTGAAACTATCGGAATACCGTGATTCCTCATCGTTCCATGCAGGGTCTAAGCTGTAGGGATCATCAGTGATCACATCTGGGTTGACAGTGTCACTTTCAGCAACTGACACTTTGCTTTCACTGCTGCTGTCCACTGTTTCACTGTGGACTGGTTCAGAAGCATACGTCACACGCAGCGCTGTGCTCTGACTGACTCATTCCACGCATAGCGTGCTACTTCCAGGTTTCTGTGCCCTTTTTCAAAGATTTTAAAAATAATGGAAAGCTTTTCAAACAAAGAAGGTTGCAGTTTCACTCCTGGGGGATATACTTATTGAACACAGCAAACATGATAGGATCACCAGAATCCCCCTTTAATCTGTTAGAGAGTGTCCAGAAAAGTGTTACCAGGTTTATACCTAGATTGAAGGAAATTTCTTGTACAGAAATATTGTCAGAATTGAATCTGTTTAGCCTTGAGGATAGAGGGAAAAGAGGCAATGTTTATCACTTTTAACTGCCCTCATGTCCCCTAAGCTAACAAAGGATTTCAGTCGCGGTCGATTAGTGCCTGATTACTGACTGCATTTGCACTTGACAGAAGCTGGGTACTACAGTGTATCAGCAGTCCCATAGCTGATTACAAGTTGTGTTTGCTTGACAGCTGTTGGCTATATAAACACATTATAGTACTGTAGTAGCGGTCACTTAGCTGATTACAAACTGCATTGTCGGTCTTTGCTTACCTGTTCGTGTTACACCAATGCAGACACTATGGAAAACGGAAAGCGGGAAAGGGAGCATTCTGGACATTGGACAGAAAATTTGAATCCTAGACTGCCTTGAACACAGAGAAAAGGCTGTGAGCATGGCAAGAAGGTGTGGCATAGGAAAATCCACCGTCTCCGACATGCAAAAAGCAAGCGAAAAGCTCCATGAGTACACTGATACTGTGGAGCACCATGAGGGACCAGACAAACGTAAAAATATGAAAAGATGTCAAGATGAGCAGCTGGATACGTCTCTTTATCTTTTGTTTGTGCAGAACTGAGTGCAGGGTATGCCGATATCTGGCCCACTTTTAAAACACAAGGCTATGCAATTTCACAGAGACCTGACTGGAGAGGATGGCAAGTGCAAGTGAGGGTTGGCCACAGCGCTTTAAAGTACGTCATGGAATCGGACAGTTGTCAGTTGCTGGTGAGGAGCTGTCTTCCAGCAGTGATTCCATTGCACCATTCAGAGAGAGGCTAGCCGCCATTATTGAAAACTAAGGACTATGCCTTGAATAGATCTACAGTACAGACAAGAGTGGCTGTTACTGGAAGTTACTTCCAGAGAAAACGCTAGCCAGCCCATCTGAAAAGTTTGCCCTTGGCCACAAAAAGAATAAGGAAAGGCTCACAGTTCTTGGTTGCACTAATGCCAGTGGGGGTCATAAGTTAAAGCTCCTTGTTATAGGCAACTCACTATGGCCCCGGTGTTTCAAACATTGCAACATGGTCAGTCTGCCTGTGCTGTACAGAGCACAGACCAGTGCCTGGGTGACTGCTACACTTTTCAAAACATGTTTTTTTTCAGGACTTTGTACAGCTGTACGTAGTCGCCTCCATAGTCTTGGGCTCCCCACTCGTGCAGTCCTGCTGATTGACAATGCAGGAGCTCACTCGGACATTGAGACCTTGTAAAACTATTCACTGCTTATTTTTACGACATAACACAGTGGCAAAACTTAAGCCCATGGATCAGGGTATCCTTGCTGCCCTAAAAAGAATTTACAGGGATAAACTTCTGAGCAGTGTCCTTTCCGAGGAATATGCTTCCATTAGCCTGTCAGACATTATCAAAGGTGTGACCGTCAAGAATGCATGCTGCCTTCTTGCTGAATTGGGCTGAGGTGCGCAGTGAGACTGTTGTCAAGTGCTGGAATAGATCTCTGGTGCTATCACCTGCAGCAGCTCCTATAACTGTAGAGCAACAAGAGGTGGCAACTGATGGGCTACTGCAGATTGCCGAACAACTTGAGATTGGCGAAGAACAAATGGCAGAGTGAATTGAGTCAGACAAACAGGATGAGGGATACAGAGAACTAACAGACCAGGACATACTTGCGATCGTCATGGAGGACACCTCAGAAAATGAGCTGGCAGAGAACGAATATGAGGAGGAGGAGGTCGACGAAACCATTCCAGCACTGACAACAGCTGGAGAAGCACAGGTGCCTTCGAAATGTGCATTCTGTGGCTTTGAGAGTCAGCAGGACTGTGACTACCTGCATGCACTCCTGCTGAGACAGCTGAGACTGAAAGCACTTTTAAAAACTAAATGCAAGTGCAAAGCAGTGTGTGATAACAGAATACTATTTCAAGTAGAGGACTCCCTTTAATTTTATTCACAGTACAGTATTTTAATTTTACAAATAGATTTTTTTTAAATAAATAAAATGTTAGCCACACTACAAAACGTTTCTGTATTTTGTTGGCACTGTATTTACACTACAGTACTTGTATCGCAAACCATGCATTGCATTCCCCATTCATTTGAATAGGACTCTCAGTTTTACTAACACCTCATTTATCCAAACTAAACTGTCTCCCCCTCCCCCCTTTCAGATAAATGAGGTTCTAGTATACTGAACAATTTGGATCTAACAGGCTAGTATGGTATTATCATCACCGATGGGCAGGCAAACCTTGGATCACACAATAAACAATTAAGAATTCCAAGAGCAAACACTAACAAGCAGGATAACTATTACACATCAGATAATGGCTAAAACAAAACTAGCATCCTGATTGGCTATAACAGCCTGCCTTCCCCCCGGCCGTTATTTCTCAACAGCAGCCCGCTGACAAACAAGTTCCACTTGTCAGTGCCGTATAACTAACACTGTCCTTGGGCACCCCGAAATCGAAACCTGCCACCTGCCATTTTTCCCCTAGCTCGCTTAGGCAAACTGACTTCTCTACACACTGTTGCTCCACACTCCATAATAAATGTACGACCATACTAAACATTTTTTTTTCTTCTTAGTAACTTAAATGTCCTTACTCAGCACAGTCGTGCTCCCTGTCAAGATACTTCTACACAGAATTCCAGAGTCATGCGGCGCGCCACATTTCAGACCTCAGCAAAACGAAATAAACAGGTACCTATCTTCAAATGCCTATTAACAGGCAATACAAAGTAAAATAAATACCTCGCATCTGTTTCCGTGTCTGAGGAACAAGGGAGACAGAAATCGAGGCAACAAGCTAAAGAAGCAGCTCTCCTAGCTCACTGTGTGGAAACAGAAAGCAAGAGCACAAGCTCATGGCACACATACTAACACGGCAGCGCCCTCCTGTGGTCATTCCAGTACTGCAGGGATTACTTTACTAGAAGTTACTTTTTTTGTTTTTTATATAGTTTTCATACACAAATATTTATTGTTATGTACTTTTCCAAAACATCACAGCTATAGCCCATTATCTAAGTGTAATAATACCCTCCAGTGTGGGGGCGTTATGGTCTATAATGGACCTTCCAGGAACTATAAGGCCCTTCGCCTGAAGTGTCTGGCCTCATTACGCCCCAGGCGGTCCGTTATAGCCCAATAACGCCTACTCTGTCGGGTATTATTACTTGCGTAGGGGCTCCTTGAGTGTGTAACAATTTACCACATTATCCAGTTAATCTGACAGCTTTTGACAAATTTAAGACTGAGCTGAATAAACACTTGAATAATTTTAAGGAGCCATACCCCCATTAGGAGTGGGAGACACTCTCGATGGGACAAAACCCCTTTTCTGTCTATATCACCGAGTAATACATGAACTACCCTTTAAATTTATTTCTTATGGTGTGGCGGGGGTGGCAACTACTGCCATGCAAAAGGGAATTCTGATTAGTGGGTTTTCTATACAAGGTGGTGTCTAACCACCATGATCTCTTTTTTCTATTTTAAACTGGTATCTAAAAAAGTAATTCGCGTTTGCTCCAGCTGATCAAGGATCTAAACCCTGGTTTTGCTCTTTTCTAGGTAAAACTAAAAAATCAATCAACTCATCGTCTGTTCCCTATGACACCATGAAGCAGTCATCTATAAAGCGCTTCCAAAGATCCTTGAAAGGATTTTCCTCTAGAATATGTAACTGGCTGGTCCCACATGCCCATTGTCAAATTGACATATTTTGGGGCAAAAGTTGTCCCCATTGCAGTGCTGCTTTGTTATACAAAATACTCCCCCTTAAAGCAGAAGGCATCGCATTCAAGGACACAGTTGGCCAACTCCAACAGCAATTGCGTACTGGTACCCACGTGGTCAGTTCCCTGATTCAGGAAATATTCTGATCCTGATAACCCATGCCAATGGGATATGTTCGTATACAGCGACTCCACGTCGAGAGTGGCCAAAAAGCTATCACTCCCGACGTGAACGTCATCTAAAATATTCAGAATATCCCTTGTGTCCTCTACATATGATCTCAAGCTTGTAACCAGGGGTTTGATTTGGCTGTCAATAAATTGGGACAGGGAGTCAGTCAGGCTACCAACACTAGAAATAATAGGTCTAGCAGGTGGATTGTGCAAGTTTAATGTATTTTGGGCAAAAGATAATTTATCATTGGCCTAATGGGGTGTTCAGCTGTTTAGAAAAAAAAAAAAATTGGGGGTTCTATTTTACCCTCTTCCACAGTGATCTGGAGAACAGTATCCACACTCTATTTAAGACGCATGGTAGGATCTGATGGCACTTTTTTATAAACAGTATGGGTTGACAGCTGTCTATAAACCTCTACTTCATAGGAGAAAGTGTCCATAACAACACTGCCCCATTCCCTTTTTGTCCACTGGTTTTACTGTGAGGGTTAAGTCCGCTGCAAGGCTTTTAACAGCCTATTTTTCCTCCTTAGTAATGGTTACATGTGACCTCTGGACCCCGCTAGCATAGAATCTGCCTTTACCTTTTCTGCCACACACCCCCCACCCCACCCCACACCGGTCGTCCCTGCCTGCGAGGTCATTCCTGAGGCATTCACCCATCTTTATAAAATCAGGCCTTCTGAAGTTCAGGACCCTCGCCATTGTGTGGTTGGATTCCACAACTATTCTTATGTTAAACCACACTCTATGATGATCACTGGTCCCCAAATGCCTTCCCACCTTGATGTCTGTAATAGTGTCCCTGTTAGTAAGCACCAGGTCCAATATTGCCCCATCATAAGTGGGTTCACTGACTAGTTGCCTGAGAAATGCCCCCTGCAGGGAATCTTTGATGTCTCGGCTTGTAACTGTCGCTGCAGTTAGGAGGCCCAGTCTACATCCGGCAGATTGAAGTCCCCCACCAGCAACACCTCCCCCTTTTCAGCCATTTTGCCCGTTGTCTCCAGCAGTACCTTATCTAACTCTTCCCCCTGTGCTGGAGGTCTGTAGATCGCACCTGTGCAAATAGCAGCTCTATTATCTGACTCGAAGGTGACCCACATTATCTCTACCCGCTGCATCTTTGTCGCTTTTATGTTTTCCTTCACATAAAGAGCCATGTCCCCACCTTTCCTTCCCACCCTTGCCTTCCTGAGCAGAGTATAGCCTGGTGTGGCCATGTCCCAGCTGTGGTTGTCAGTGCACCATGACTCGATAATGGCCACAATACCCTCTAGGTCCAGGATGTCATTTCCTAGACTTCTAGCATTAGCACATATGGCCTTCCAGAGTTTGTTAGTACTTTGCTTGTTGCCCCTCCTTTTTTTTTTCCTTTTGTTGCCCCTCCTTCACCTGCTCTCTTGGATGTTTCCCTGCCCCCACCCATTCTGTCCCTTGCTGCCTTGATTAATTTGCACCCTGGGAGCATCTCCCTTGAGATTTTCCTATTCTCTACATAAGCTTGTGTGTGTGAAGTGGTGGGGGGGGCAGTTTCTGCCTCCCCGATTTTCATCCACCACCAGCCTCAGCTACTTTAAATGTTTATTTAAGAAACATTTAAATCGTCCACTGAGGACTGTGGTTCATCTCCCCGATGGATGCAGGCCATCACCCATGTATAGGCCTTTATCCTCCCAGGTGGCCCCCAGTCTCCAGTGTAGCCATACCCCTCTCCTTCCTGCACCATTTCCATAATCATGAGTTGGAGGTCATGGTGCGGAGAACCCTTTCCTTCCCCATGTCATAGATGGGCAGTGCCTCCGCAAAAGCTTCTGATCATGCTACCTGTCTAAGACCGCTTCCCCGTTCCCTAAACTCCTCCTGCACGATCCCAGCCCGGTCCTTAGACAAGTCATTTGTCCGCAGGTGGACATTGACATCCAACTCCCCCTTTCTTTCTTCTGCCCTAGCAAGCCCTAGGATACGCTTCCCATCCCTTCAGGCTGTGGTACCACTTGGGCACCTGAACTCCCTTTCCGCCCCCTGTCCTGTTCCCAAATCAATCCTCCTGACAACTGAGTTCCCCACCAGAGGTTGCTTTCTCCTTCTCTGGGGTTCTGTTTCCCCCCCCACCCCCCGGGGTCCCCATGTCCTCCCTGGTCCCTACCACAGGTGCCTCCTTCTGGCAGTCCCGTCTCACCAGAATGATGTACGAATTTTGTAGAGGTACTGGTTGAGTACTGTTTCTGCGACGACCCCCCCACCCCTTTGTGGCCGCATGGCTCCTGACTACATATAATCTTCCTGAAGGTACTGTCCTGCAAGTACAGAGAGCCCACCATTCTCCAGGCAAAATGCCTGGCCCCAGTGGGAGATGTAGACATTTTCTGGTCACGGTTTGGATTGGCAGTATAGCCTAGAGGTTAAAGTAATGAGTTGTGAATGAGCTTGGTACATGCAGCAGACCTGGGTTTGATTCCCACAAGCTCTACTTGCATACTGTGTGGCCTGAGCAAGCCACTTTACCTCCTCATTGCTCCTGGGTCACACCTGAAAACAGGCATGTGCCTAGTGAGCCTTACCTGGTTACCACAGAATTAACAACAACAACAACAAACGCTGCTTGACATTGTGCTCTCCAACCGCCCTCACAAAATAAAGGATATTAATATATTGTCCAACTCCCTCAGTGATCACTCACCAATTCTCTGCCACTGGTCCACCCCCACGCTCAAAACCACACGGCTTGCCACTCCCCGTCGTCAGCTTTCGCGCTCGGGAGGTCTACTGGGAACTTAAGCGCCACCTGCACAACTGATTGGTCCTCAATCTCCCTTGCAACGGACATAGACTATGCCCTTGCTTTTCACAAAATGCCTTCTGCAAGGCCTGTGATGTTTTTGCCCCTGTCACCCACCCCGTACCAAGAGGGCACTCAGCGCCTGGATAACCACCACCCTGCTCCAACAGCTGAAGCAACGTGATAATCTATGGCACATTGCTGTCAATACTGGCAAACTAGCTGACAGGCAGGCCTATAATGCAGCTCGTAACCAGTGCACCTGGACCATAAGAAAAGCCAAAGCCAGCCACTACCAATCCACCTTGACATCCACTTGGGGCAATGCCCGCACCTTCTGGAATAACATGAAGGAGTTAAACTGGTCGACCCTGCCCACCCTCCTCTCAGATGATCATAAATGGCGCTGTTAACGGACCTTCCCAGAATTGCTAACTGCCTCAACGAGACCTTCACTGATCTAAACTCAGTTCTCCCGGCCCACTTCTTTTGACCCCATACCGTATGCGACAACCCAGCTATTGCTCGCCCACTTCTCTTTAGGACTATCTCCCACAGGAGGCAAAGCCAATCCTCCTAAACACTCTTTCTTCCCAACCCTAGTGAGGACCCCTCGACTCCTGGATACTCCGCCTAACATTGGATGTCATGTTAGTCCCCTCACTGACCTCCTTAATCGATCCCTGTGTCTTGGCCATTCAGGCTGGAAGCAGGCTGAAATCATCCCTATACATAAGAATGGAGACCGTACTGTACCAAATAACTACAGGCCCATCTCCATCTCCCCCCTCCAAAGCGCCTCGAAAAATAGTAGCCACACAACTCGAATCCATCTATCCAGCCACAACATTCTGTGCCCTGAACAACATGGCTTCCGGCCAGGCACAGCACCACCACAGCTCTTCTGGAATTCTCCCACCATATACACTCTGCACTAGATGGCAGGGAATTGGCTGGGGCAGTATTCATTGACCTGTCCAAGGCCTTTGACACTGTGAACCACCCACTATTGCTTGCCACCCTCTGTAAAGTTGGGCTGTCATCTGGACCATTAGCCTGGTTCTCCAGCTACCTTAATGATAGGTCACAACGCGTCAAGCTAGCTGCTTGCCTATCCTCGGCCCTACCTGTCCTCTCGGAGTCCTCAAGGCTCCATTCTGGGCCCCACATTATTCAGTCTCTTCCTGAACACCCTTCCCAGCTCGTGGTTCAGGAAAGTTGCTATTATATGCAGATGATGCAGTCCTGCTCTCCTCGCCAATCACCACCACACTCCAGAACAGCCTTCAAACCTCCTCAGCCAAGCTGAAAAATGGTTCTCGACCACCGCCTAGTCCTGAATCTCAAGAAAACAAAGTCAATGATCTTCACACACCACCAAAGTAGCTCCAAAATGCCCCTCTGCATACTTCCCAACACCCTCCATCCCCTTGAGCAGGTATCAACTTACAGATATCTGGGGTCACCTGACTCGACTTCTCCTTCCATGCCCATATCAGTGCCCCATCCTCTGCCATGAACACCGGATTGGGCCTCTATCGTCACAAAGACTGCCTCCTGGCTTCACCTATGGTTGGCCATTACTTCTCCATCCTGTCACTAGTTGACTATGGCCTCCCCATATCGCTGCTGCTGGCCCCACTACCCTCACCAAAGTCCAGACCTCCATCAACAAAGCCTGTAGGCTCCTGGCCAGTGCCCCTAGAGGAACCCATACATGCCATCTCTATGCCACCACAGAACATACTCAATCTAGAAAAACGCCTGCAATATCACACTGGTATACTAACCAAAAGACTCTTCTAGGTCTGTGTCCTCTGGCTACTGCTCAACTCCAGCCTGTTACCACTCAACCGCCACCTGCAAGCCTCTGCAAGGCTGCCTTCCAGGTGCCTAGAGCCAGGACCTCCCTTGCCCAAAGTTCCTTTTATTACAGAGCACCGTCCTGGTACAACTCCCTCCCCAATCACATCTCAAACACCCCTAAAATTGGTCAGTTCAAAACTGCCCTGCGCAACCACCTACTTGGCACTCGGAAGTGTACGTGCCTACGGTAAGGCCATCCACTGCTCTCCAGCCTTGATAGCCTGCCCCACTCCATTTTTCTCAGGAGCTTGCATTCATGGCCTGCCAGCTTTTAACATTGTTCTCCATTCTGTGATACGATGGTATTCTTCCGATTCTTTATGCTATGTATAATTTACTCTGTAAAACACCTATGTCTCATGCTCTGTATAATGTATGTACGCACCTGTATTGTTCAACCCTGTCTCGCCGCATTACTTGTTGTCTCCCCTCCCTGTGACGAGGTGCTTTTGTAAATGAGTCTGTGACTCAAAGGTTGTAAATCCGATTGATGAACTAAATAAATAAAGTTTTTGTGCTAGCAGGACTGCCAAGTTGTCCTGCAGGGAGGCCCCATTAAGATCAAAAAGAAGACTAAGTATCTTTCCTGATTATAGTAGGCAGCTTCAGATGATCCATCATAAGTTTATTGGGGTGAAGAAACCTCTCCATGAGCTGAAATGGTGGTTTGTCCACGTGTGTCCCTCATGAGTCATCATCCAGTGAGTGGGTATGTCATCGAATGCCTCTACAAAACAGACTTGGCAGTGCTCTGTATATATGCTGAGATGGTGGCAAGAGAGGGACTATCGACCCAGAGGAGTCGTGATCTGACTGCCTAATTGGGACAGAATGTGACTGCGATTCAGCACTGCGACTAGGTGAATGGGGTGGGATGGGGAGGGTGATGGGGCCTTCTGCACTACACAGCTGGCAGGGATCTGGCGGGCGGTGAGATGGTCTTCTTTTTTCTTTTTTAACACAAGCAAACTGCCAAAGATGTACAGACTGAACTATAAATGCGACCTGCTAACCAGGTCGGCTGCATGCCTGTCTCAGCAAGACTTCCCCTGCACCTACAGGTCTGTGAGTGGCATGGGTTAGGGGATGGTTGCAGCAGAAAAAAGGGTGGAGGGATCCCTTACCTGACTAGCATGTGCAGCTGCACTGCCTGCCTTACCAACTAACACCTTGGCATTTCTGTGAAGGCCCCCCCTTCAGTCTTCTGGCTCTGCATGTGTGCCAGCACTCACCGGACTGGATCTCATCAGCTGTGAAAATTATAATTTTCTTCTTTTGACTTCCCTTTTGAATACATGGACTGGAACTTGTTTGTATGTACTTTCCCTCTTAAAACAACCTGGCTCAAAATTTTGACACAGTGGCCTGCATGGGTTTGTGGGTTGCAATGTGACAGTTGGTCTGGTGACCAAAATGGATGGGACATGACCCTCAGCCCCACGTGACTGGGGACAGACCGGCTGGAAAGTCACCGGACTTCCACTAAAGTGTTGGACTTACAAATACATTAACGTTTTGTTGATACGAAATGCAATTTTCCTGCTGAAAGCATAAATCGACTGAGCGGTTTGTTTAAAATCTGTGTGTTGCACATAGTAAAGGGAGTTGGGTGGGAGGGAGCCATACTAGGGCAGGACTCTCATAGTTTCGAGCCCTGCAGCGGTGGCTCCTACCTGTCCAAACCAACATTGCAGTATCTTAGAAACATAGAATGTGTCGGCAGAAAAGGACCAGTAGGCCCATCTAGTCTGCATTATTTTCCCTGCCTAACACTATACCCTGGACTCTGTTTGGTCACAGGTGTCTCTCCCTCATCCCTTACTTCTGTTATACCCATGTGCCTATCCCACGCATGCTTGAAGCTCCCCATTGTCTTCACCCCCACCACCTCCTCTGGCAGGCTGTTCCAGGTGTCCACCACTCTTTCTGTGAAGAAACATTTCCCACATCCCTCTCATGGCATGCCCCCGTGTTCTGGTACTTGTCCTCCTACTTATGAGACTCCCCTCCTTCACCTTGTTCACCCCATGAGGTACTTATAATCATGTCCCCTGTCACTGTCCTCTTCTCTAAGGAGTACTTGTTGAGCACATGCATCCTGTCCTTGTATGATTTCTTGTGCAACCCCTGCACTATTTCAGTAGCCCTCCTCTGGACCGCTTCAACCCTTTAGGATGTCCTTGCTGAGGTGTGGCCTCCAGAACTGGACACAGTACTCCAGGTGGGGTCTCAGAGGTGAACAATACAGGGGTAACACCACCTCCTTTCTCCTGCTAGAGATCCCAGCCATGAAACTGCGCTGCCCCTGCATATTTCAAGTACCTGCCCTTCACTTGGATTTACTGCCGATAACAGGAACACACGCTATAGACAACACGTTTATTTATTTATTTTTACTCACTTACCAGCACAATGTTCTGCTTGTGTCTCTTTCCTCCCACCCGCCCAGCTATCCACTTGTTAAGTCGTCCACTTGGTTGGTCCAGTCTCTCAGCTGCTCTCCTGCGCCTCATAGATAATCTTGCTTGTACCATATTGATAAAAAACACTAGATGTATATATTTGTATTTATTTATTTTACCAGGAAAGCTCCATTGATCGTTGTTCATTTACAAGGAGGTTCTGGGTAGGACAGACTACAATACATAGAATGAAATAAGCAGCAGGTTACAGTTTGATAGCATTGAAATAACAAGTTAAACATTTTCAAGACCTCAAAAGTTCACCAGTGACAATATACATAACTGGTATTACAGAGTTATAAGGGGAATTTAGCTAAGAACATAATGTATAATAGGTACAGTTTTACAAAAATATCACATAGCAGCGCAACAAACTATATAGTTGGATTCTTACAAGTTAATGAAAATATTAAAAACTAAAACTATGGTGGAGGGCAGGGTGCTATGGCAACCAGTTGTTACTGTGGGAAGCAAAGTACAACCACGGTGGCTGCAGTAGAATAAAAGTCCTAAGGGCAAAACAAAAAGAAGTCAGTCTATGGCAGGTGGAGGAACTATTTTACAACAAAGTACATGCAAGATTGTAATTTGTTTCTACCTTAACATAAAAACTTTCATTTCATTCTTGCATGCGTGTAAAATACAGAGGACTGTTTTATAAATGCAGTGACATACTCTGGGGGTGTGCGTTAGACGACTCTTAACACATGGCCAGGGGCTGAAGGCACTCAGCCTGCGGCCTCTTGCCTTTCTACACCCTTGGCCATGCGCTAGAACTGTCTCACACACACCATTTTGTGTCTTATTGCTCACTTATCAGCCTCCTATGTGGAACTATGTCAAAGCCTTTACCGAAGTCTGTGTAGGCCACATCCACAGTCTTCCCGTGATCCACCTTCCTCGATACCCAGTCAAAAAAGTCTATGGGATTTGTTTGACATGGCCTCCCCACTGTGAAGCCGTACTGCTGGTAGTCCTGCAGTCCATGTGCCTTCAGGTACTCTTTCAGCAGGGACTCCATTAACTTCCTCACCACTTATGTGAGACTGACTGGTCTGTAATTACTATCCTCCTCCCCCCACTGTTGTGCAGAGGGACCACCTAGCCCTCCTCCATTTCTCTGGAACTACCCTTGTCTCCACTAAGGTGCTAAGTAGCATTGTCAGAGGGGTGGCTAGCACAGTACCGAGTTCCTTAAGTACCCGTAGGTGAATCTTTAATGGCTTCTTCTCCCCCACGGTGAAGCAGTGGGGAAGGGGCACTCATCGTACCATGTGGCCCTCGTGTTCCTGCTAGTGTCAGTTGGCCTACAGTGAACTGCAGCCCTGATACAGTGAATCCTTTCAGGTAATGTGTTCCAAGGTACATTTCAGGATGGATAGATGTATCTAAATGTGTTATGTGATGCAGTGCTGCCCCGGTGCTTACCACAAAGTAAGGCGGACATGAGATGAGAATATGCTGGGATTTGGGGGGGCATGAAGTTCCATCCCTGGGCCAAGTTGAGCCTGTAGCGCTTGGGAAAGGGCAGGGGCTAGTTGCTGCAGGGTTTGGGCATGGGGAAGGGGGTAGGTTGCGAGGGAACTTGGGGGAGAAGGCAGTTTTCTTATCTTTGCATTGATTGAAATGCTTGTGCATAATTTTGTGGGGGTAGTTTGTTTAAGTCGCAGGTTTTTTTTTTTTTTTTTTATTCTTTTGGTAACCAGGTAAGGCTCACTAGGCATAGTTGCCTGTTTTCAGGGGTGACCCATGAGCACTGGGGTGGTTAAGTGACTTGCTGAGTTACACAGTATGCAAGTGGAGGTTGTGGGAATCAAACCCAGGCCTTCTGGATGTACCAACCTCATGCACAGCTCGTTACTCTAGGCTATACTGCCAACCAGTCAGTTAACAGCTTACTGCTATTTATATTCATACAAAACCCTTTTATGCAGGGTGGACAGCTTTAGTGGTTGGGAATGGGGGGTGGATGGGCCTGCTTGGGCCAGGGATGCAGAATCTCATGGGTTGTTATGGGGACTTCAAATGTTCTGGCATAGAATGTTCGTTTATTTGCAGGGAAACTCCATTGAACACGCTCATTTACAGAGAGGTCCTGGTAAGGACAGTGTGGTACACAGGATACAATACAATAATTTGGCATACAATACACTTACTAAAATAAAGAAGACAAGCATACAGTTTGAACATAAAGAACAGGAATACAATTGTAACAGATACATATTGGTGTGATACACTATCTGGTACTACAGGCAGGGGATGAAATTAGTTGAGAAGATACAAGTGCTAGGTTGTGGTGACTATGCCGTGGAGAGATGTGTTAGCAAATTCCCGCTGGAATCACGCTGCTGCTCCCCTGGCCTTGGACATGAACCCGGCTGCAGAGAGCAGGCATTGGGGATTTCACACCAAGAGAGCCAATCCAGTACTGGGTCAATGGCTTGAAAACAGC
Source organism: Neoceratodus forsteri (assembly GCA_016271365.2). Classification (NCBI taxonomy): domain Eukaryota; kingdom Metazoa; phylum Chordata; order Ceratodontiformes; family Ceratodontidae; genus Neoceratodus; species Neoceratodus forsteri. The sequence goes on from CM028138.1 coordinate 579,521,067, forward strand.
AAATAAATGGAAGACAGTTTTGACTTACAATAGAACAGTCAAAGTGGACATGAACTTTCTTTAGGAGACCAGTGTTGATAGAGAGGAGGCCCTAAAACTGGAGAGATCATGGGGAGGCCGCTCTTTGCGGCTGGGTTCATATCCAAGGCCAGGGGAGTAGCAGTGGTTCTAGACGGAAATCTGCTCCAAGGTGTATCAAAAGATAGCTGACTCGCAGGTCAGGTACCCTACAGCAGTGATGGAGGTGGGAGTAGAGCAGCTTGCCGTAGGGGCATTTTATAGGCCCAATTTTGATTGGCCAGAATTCCTTCATAAGCTGGCCATTACCCTAGCCTGGTAATATCGGATGGGGGGAGAATTTTAATACCCCTGGCTGGGACCCAGTACTGGATCGTTTGGCTCCTTGGTGTGAAATCCCCCAGCTCAGCAGCATTCAGACAGATCGCAGCTGAGAGAGGCTTAATTGATGCCTGGCACTTTTTTTATATTGGTCCCCGAACATTGGCTGGGTGGGGTGGGGGTTGATACCACCTACCTTTCCCTTGGTTATTTAGCTGGATCCCAGCCTGGGTACTGGAATCACCAGCCTTTAAGCTGAGTCCTGGCATACCAGGATTCCGGCATCATGGTACTGCTGTTGAGGAGTTTTCCCATTTTTTGCCCTGTTTGTGGTCCCAACCCCTAGAGGGGCAGGCCTAAGGGATATATTCAGACTGGTGGTGCGAATGCACAAGGCAGCCAACGCCAATGACATCCTCCCAACTCTGAAAGCCTAAGACACCGCCGCCTCATGCTTTACCAGCCGCAGGGCTTGGTAGGGCACAAGAGCAGCCCTGAGTGTCCCTCCCTCCCGGGACGGAGAGAGCGTCCTGTAGGCGCTCTGTCCCCCGTGTCAGGAGCGGTAGCTGTACTGCTGCGCTGATGGCCTGCATCCCTGGCACTTTCTAAACCTCATGGGTAGGGAATATTTCCTTACTCTGATGCCAGTCAGCTGTACACAAGGATTGATGCAATACTCCTGCCCGGCGCAGAACTGCAGACCCTCCTGTCAGCATCATACAGACTGATAACTGTTTCTGGACCATGCTCCACTTATGGTGTTCTTGAGGTGGGGGTTGAAGTCTCCCCCCCCCCCCAGTGAAGACTTGACTCTAGACTCCTCCTTGACAGTGACTTCAAAGGCCAGGTGGTGGAAGCACTGCAGGAAGTGTTTTATACCTTGGCCTCAGCCATGTGGGAGGCTGTGCTGGCCTTTGCCAGGGCGCATTCAGCAGCCTCATAAGGGGAAGGCTGAAGCCCAAAGGGAAGAAGATTTGGAAGGTCAAATCCAGTCCCAGGGGAACAAATCTTATGGGCAAGATGTAGCCTGAGAAAATGGGTGTGATTCGAATCCTCAAAAGCCAGTTAACTGAAGTGGTCTCAGCTAGGCTGGAATGCAGATTGAGACTGGACTGAGTGGGGGCTTACTTCGAGGGGGACAAGTCTGGGAGGTGGTTAGCCTGGCAGTTGAAGGCATGAGAGGCTTCCTGAACCATTCTGGGGATTGCTGTGCCAGATGGGACAATGTCCCCGAAGCAGACATTGGGTTGGCTTTTCAGTCCTTCTGCTCAACGTGGTATATGTTAATTACCCAGAACACCCCCTTTACACCCCACCAAATAGGTTCTTGGATTCTCTCACCCTGCCATCCTTGTGGAAAAACACCAGGACACAGCTGGACGCTTCTCCCACCAGAGAGGAGTTGTACCAGACAGTGCGCTCTCTCACCTCTGGTAAGTCACCAGGGCTGATGGCCTGCCTGCACAGTTTTAGAGGGAATTTTAGGAGATTTTGCAAGGCCCTCCTAGAGGACATGGTGCTGAAAGTGCTGGAGGGAGGAGTGTTACCTCCGTCACAGTGCTTCCTGAATTGGGTAAGGACCCCAGCCAGTGTGGTTTATACATGCCTGTTTAACTGTTTAATGCAGACTACGGAATCATAGCCAAAGTCCTGATGGGCCAGGTAGAGGGGGTCCTCCCAGTTTTCATGCACATTGATGGGGGTGGCTTCATCAAGGGTGGACAAGCTGAATGCAGCATGAGAGTGGTCAGTATTATGTGGAAATGGTCTGGGGGGACTTGACCTGGTCTGTTAGCAGTAGACACTGAGAAAGCCTTCAACCAGGTCAAGTGGCCCTTCATGTTTGTGGTTCTGGAGCATTTTGCTCCAAAGATCAAGGATTGGGTGGGGCACTGTACCATGCCCCACAGGCCAGATCTTAACGAATGGTTACCTGTCACAACCCTCTCCCCCATTAGGGGGGATGAGATAGTGGTGCCCCCCTCTCTTTCCTCTTCTATTCTTGCTTACTGTCAAGCCTTTGGCAATTGCCATAAGGGACAACCTAGATATAGAAGGCATTGTTTTCCTGGGACTAGATCACAAAATATCCATGTTTTGCAGACAGTGTCCTCCTGCTTGTCTGACCCAGAGAGGGCACGACCAGAGATGACTAACATCTTCTGTATTTTTGATCCCATCTCTGGCCATAAAATTAATTGGGCCATATGTGAATCGCTGCCAGTGGTATGGGGGACCGACCCCTACGAGTGTCAGAGGTTCAGCTCCATCCTTCAGATAGCCTTAAGTATCTTGAAGTCTTTTTCCTTGAGAAACTAGATAAACTGTCCCCCCTGCCTTAACTACCAGCTCTGTCTGCTGTGATAGATGGAAAACGCTCCCACTTACATTGTTGGGTAAAATTAGTACAGTGAAGATGTGTATAGGGCCTCTGTGCTTATACCTATTTCAGGCCCTCCCAGTATGCCTGCCTGGCAAATATTTTACCTCCTTCAGTGGTTATCTGACAGATTTCCTGTGGAAGAGGAAGCAAGCTAAAGTGAAGCAGTCTATGCTATGGAGCCTCTTAAATAAGGGGGGAGGAAGCCTAGGTCTCCCGAACTTCAGCTTCTTTTTTATGGTGACGCAGCTGTCCTTTAAGGATGCACTGCTGGTGGACCCTGATCGCCTGGCCAGGGTAGACATTGAATCAGTGGGTCTTTGGGGGTCCCATATTGAGAACCCTTCTGTCCCCATACCTCATCGGGAAAGTCCTAAGTCTACCAAAAAAAAACCTTCACTAAAACAACAGTCAAGGTCTGGAGGACACTTCATGAGACTGTTGCCCACCTGCATGGTTTCACCCAAGCGACAGGCATCTGAGAGGGTCTGTGGCACAGACGGGGCACACTGGATTTGGCTAAAAAAGTTAATATATGATTGGAAAAAGGCATATCCAAGGTAGGTGACCACTGTGATGGGGGAGTGTTACTTACTCTCTTTCAAAACACTGGCTGCTAGGTATGCCCTGTCGCCATGGGACTTCTTTCCTTATTTACAAGTACAAGCTAGGCTAGCTGAGGATGAGGGTGAGGGGCTGAACCCGACAGGGCCAGGGAGATCCCCAGTGGAGGATGTCCTCCTGGATGCCAGCCAGCAGGCCAGGCCACTGCAGCAATTTTATAGGTTACTATTAAAGAACAGTCTGTCGGCTGAAGTGGTGAGTGTGAAAACAGTCAGGGGATTCGAGCAGGGCTGGGACATAAGGGAATAGTGGTTACCGGGGCAACACGACCAAGGAGGATAATAGAGGATAGGGAGGGTTAGTACCCTGGAGGAACAGTAGGTTCCAGGGATTATAGGGAACTTGGGCAGACTGGATGGAACTCTGGTCTTTTTCTGCCGTCATTGTTTGTTTCTATTAGGGAGCCTACAGGACTCAACAGGCATGATAAGAGGTAGCAGTTCCAAAAATTGACTCTGCACTCAGGTTGCCTCTCGTCCCATACAAGGCCTTAACTCACAAAGCTGGCTTACTTCAGCTACTTACTTTTATTATTATTTAAAACGCTCTGGTCCATTCTGTGCAGGGACAGTATGATGCCTCCATGCCCGCTGTGCCTTGGTGCGTCGCTTTTTAGAGCTTCATCAGGAGGCGTGGTAATGGGGTGGTACCTTTGGTTTAAATAGTACAGGTAACCAATAGGATAACAAAAAAAATCCATTCTTTGTACACATTTAAAACTTTATTGGTGATAGTACAAGATATATTACATAGGAAAACACTGGATTTGATTAAAACCAGCAGTCATTGGTATTAGTGCAAACTTTAAATACATTCAGTACTAAAATTAGTTCTGCTTAGATTATATCAACTAAAGTTGTAAACTTTTTATGGTTTTTAGTAGTGGTGGGAGTCAAATCCACTGGGCCCAATTAATGGCTAAATTCCCAGTAACTATTCAGCAGGCTACAATCACTGGTTATTAACACAAACCCTAAATTACTGGTCACTGACAGTGTTCACTTTAAAAAGACAGAATGACATTTTTTTGTTGTCATCTTGTTGGTTACCTGTACTATTTAAACCAAGGGTACCATCCTACTACCACTCCTCCTGATGACGCTACAACGAGCAAAGCACCAAGGTGTAGCAGGCGTGGAGGTATCATACTGTCCCTGCATAGAACAGACCTGAGCTCATTCAGTAATAAAAGTAAGTTGTTGCAGTAAGCCAACTTAGTGAGTCGAGTTCTTGTGTGGGACGACAGGCAATCTCGAGTACAGAGTTGGGGCCAAGGCACCCCTGACTCAGCACCGGATCTCCTGTTTGCAGAACTCAAGCAAATTTTGTGTCTTCAGATAAGAGATGGCTAGGGGAAGGAGCAGGGGGACAGAGGAGGAGTGGTAGCAAATACTAAAGTCCAACAGATTGCACCAAATAGGCTTCAACGTTTTGCACGGAATATATTTCACACAAGCACTGGCCCAGAGAATAGACCCAGACAGACTTGACCACTGTCCTAAGTGTCTTAACGGAGAGGAGGTCCTTAATACACTTGGTATGGAGCTGCTCACACATCCAGCCTTGTTGGGTAGAGATCACCCCCCTGCTTGCCAGGGCTTTAGAGGCTCACCACCACCCCGGCCCCCCGCCAGGAGTTGAGGCCCACCCCAGGATATCTCCTACTGTATCCCCTGAAGCAGTACTTTTGAGTCTGTCCCCTGGGGGCCCACAACACAAACAGTACTCGCACCCACTCTGGGGACTGTAGTAAGGAACATGTTTATTGTACAGAGCTGGAGACAGAAGGCTCAAACCAGAGTGGCTCACCTGGTCTTCTTGCTGTTGGAGGCTGTGTACCTCGACAATACCCAGTACACTGCAGTGAACAGGAGGGAGAACAGTGATGCGATGTGGTTCCCCCTGGAGAGGGTCTTGGGGAGTCCTGTTTCCCAAATTACAAAGATTTGGAGCTTGGGGCCTGGCGAAGGGGGTCCTGTTACTGACAGGAATGCAAATGATGGAAATCTAGAATGCCGGGAGCAGGGACACACCCTACTGTTTTTCTGGATATACCATCAAGGAAACAGCGAAATTTCGACAGCGAAAGCCATTACAGCGACACTTTCAACGGAATTTGATATTGTCGCTGTAATGGTCCCGATGGCAAAATTTTGCTGCTTTCGCCAGTGTATCATCACCTTCGATTAAGCTCTGACTCCGAGTTTATCTAAAAAAATTTAGAGGGTTTTGGGAACGGACTCTGGCCACTAGGGGTTGGCTGGGGGAGAAGGATTGAGCACCCGACGGCTTGCTCTCCTTCTCCGGGAAGGGTGGGATGCCGGCCCCAGCTGCTATACTGCTACCACCTGGGGCAGCCTGGTTGGTGCTGGTGCGGTGGGGAAAGCAGTAGCTTTGGGGTGACATTGGCGGAGGACAGGAGCATGCGCACGTCTCAGCGGTCCTCATTGCACGCTGATGGAGATAGAAAAGAACAGGGAAAAACATCTCTCGCCACGCCTAGGTGATGCGTCTCTCAAGCCATCGCCACAAGTCCAAGGGCAAAGATTCCACTGTGCTGGCACTCCCCTGATGTCGGGAAGGTAAGGGGGTCCTTCCCTGCCTCACCTGGGGGGGTTATCCAGGGCTCAAACAATTCCAGAGATAGCCTAGCACTCTAGGGGCTGACACCAGGGCTGTGGTAGGGGGCCTGAGAGAGCTGATTGAGTGGAGCGATGAGGACAGTAGAGGAGGATAAAAAAAAAAAAAAAAATTTTAGATGGTGCGACAGGGCACAGCCCCCTTCCCTGCAAAAAAGTAAATGACAGGCAAAATTTCACCTGTTGACATTGTGGATGTCGCCGTGCCCCATTTCGATAACTTTGTTGTCGATGCAGCTTGGTAGAACTGTTTCTCTGCTGTCATGCATTGACGTCCATATTAATTGTGTTTCTCTGATGTTTGAATGATGTCTCTTTATATTACTATATCAGAAAATTGTATAATGATACTTTCTGCTCTCAGCCTTGCATGCCTCATGCCAGCAATGCATGTACCTGTGTGATGCGAGCTGAGATACAACTAAGCTTTTTTGTACTGCTCTAACAGCTTGCTCTGCTAATAAAAGGATTTTACTACAAAACAAGGGGGGGGTCAACTTGGTAGAAAACATTGTTTTAGGTATTCTAGGCAATATTTGTGTGTTTTATTTTTAATATTTTGCTGTTCTCCTCCAACAGGGACCGGGTTCCAGCTCCAGCTTGTCTGCAATGCTCCCACAGCCCAGGAACCTGTCTGCGAGAGAGACCAATCGTGCCCCACTCCTATATTCCTTCACCAAGAATAAAGCAGCAGACTCTTCAAGCCAAAAACCCATCCAGTCGGTCAGTCCCACCCTGATGCTCAAACCAACCACACCCGCAGTCCTGTCACCATCTGCCATAAAAGCAGCAGCCAAAACTGCTGCCATGCAAGTTGCCAGACAGATTGCACAGGAGGATGAGGAGGACGATGATGAGGTGTTGCCTGGGAACTTCTTCTCAATTCCAGACCGCACTGAGCTGGTGACCACGAGAACGGAACCATATTCCAGCACAGCATTGCCAGAGCAAATGACCGCTACATCAGTGTTAGCCCCCGAACAGGGGGGATTGGTGACTGCACAGCAAGGATTGCCGACTGAACAGGAAGTATTTCAGTCTGGCCCAGCAGATGCCCCTCTTGAGTTTAAAACGGCCTCGGGACCAAGCAACACAGGTGATGGTCCCCCAGGAAGCTGGCCATCGGAGGACAGCACAAACTTCGGTGACCAGTACTACACCCAGTACCCCGAATACAGTGATGCCAGCAGCTCATATTATCCGGTCAGTCATCAAACTGCTCACTGAACCTTGTGTTGCAATATTCCTGTTGGACAATATTTCATTAAAAGTTTTGCTATCTGGGAAGTAGCCCATTAGATGTAATATCTCTTTTACAGTGGGGTCTTGGTGGTCAGCAGCACTAAGGCAAATGTACAGCACTTATTGCTATAGATAAACCAGTATATCGGTACAAATAAGCCTTAAAGAGCCCCTGGTTTTATTGGGTGGGGGGGAGACTTTGGAAAACAGAGTATGTGGACAGTTTTTTTTTTTTTATTTTTTACTCTGTGCTTCTGCTCCTGTAGGTAGGCAGAATGGGAAGAGCTGTCTCCCCCTGTCTGCTGGGATAGATTGAAAGGTCTGAGAGTGTTAGGAAGGGGTCCCATCCCATGCACACTCCGTCATTTCTAGCTGGTAGATAGCTCCCTGCCTAGCAGGGAAAACTGGTAGGACAGATTGAAATGACTGAGGGTTTATGGGAAGTGGCGTGTCCTAACACTGTCAGACTTTTAAATCTGTCCCAGGTGACAGACAGCCAGTACCATTTTGCCTGCCTATGGACAGAGCCTACACACAATTGGAATTACCGGTAAGGAAATTATAAGTCCCCTCCCCTTGGGACAAACTGTACCCTTTCCTCCAGCAGGGAAGGCGAGTTGCTGCCTTCACAGCCGACTCAAACGCTGCATTGTAATTGGCCCAACAGTGGGGGCAAGGTAGTGTGAGAATACTGGATGTTCTGCGCCTTTCCTCCCCAGGAGTGGAGCGCTTCATTTCACCTCTGCAACGTGTCTGGGCTCCAGCGTGGGATTCCAAGGCTGAGCTGCGGCTGTGCCACTGGACCTCAGCTTGGATGCCTTTCTGTTTGTATGTCCCATATTGTCTGTATTTTCCTCCCTGTTTTACTTTAGGTCCATTAAATTACATTGAATGTCAGGGTAACTCTGTTGGTAGCACATCTGCCTCTGTGTCAGAAAATCATGGGTACCAGTCCCACCCCAGGATTCGTCTCTTACCATAAAGTATTAAGGGGTCGCTGCCCTTCACATGAGACTTTAAACTGTGGTCCCTTTTGCTCATGTCTGGTGCTGTCCTGGTAGGTGTCCAGTTGGAACTGAAAGCATCCAAAGCATTTTACATAAGAGATGGGGAATTGTTTTTATTAGAAAATAAATCAAACAATGCTTAATGCAGATTTTCAGAAAACAAGAAAAACACACACACAAAAAAAATCAAGCCTTCTTACAAAGTAAGTAGTCAGTAAAGTATAATGGAAACAAAATAGACCCCATTTAAAAAAAAAAAAAAAAAGGAAAGGACTCTTGCATTAGCATCTTAAAAAAGTAAGTAAAAAATGACTGGTGAAAAACACCAGAACCTGGTCCCCATCGTAAGACTAGGTGATTATCCCGCGTGTCCTGGCCAGCATTAGCCTTCCCCTTCCCATGAATTGGTTCAGGCTGTGTGTGGGTGTTGATGTACAGAATGGCTGCCAATCCATATTCAGTCACTTCACTGCTGGTCTCTCATTGCTAGTGAAGTGCTTTGGGATACAGTGTGTATGAAAAGTGCTATATAAATTCTAGTTCTTTTTAAAGGGGACCATTCACCACCAAGGGCCCCCTGGTACCAGTGTGTACATTGTGTGCAGAAATATTTTGGTTTACTTACTGTTTACTGTAACCTGTGCTTGGAGCCAACAGTGTGCAAACAACAAACCAGAAAAGCCCGGCACCAAGTTACTGCTTTAAAAAAATAGTATAATCAGAAAGGCTGATGTGAAAGATACCTTTTTGCACAGAAAATAACAAGTACCTTTGTCCCACAGTCCACCAGCACTTCATTTATTTATTTATTTATTTAAACAGCAGTTTGGAAAACCTTTGAGCCATAGGCTCATTTACAAAGGTACCTTGTCACAGTAAGACAAACGAAAATACACAGCATAACAGTAACTTAAGACATAGATACAGACAAGCTGGTACAGGTAGGATTGATGCAAACAATACCAGAGTTATGTTGTCCTTAGCAGCTTAGTAGTAAGCTTTGTCATAAGTATTGAGTACGGCTTTGACTAGTGGCAATTACAGCTTCGGGTGTTAATAAGGTGGTTACGTAAGGAAGTTTTGAAGCACGATATAGTTGGAGCTTCGGAGATGGAGGGGCAGTGTGTTGAACCAGGAGGGGGCCCTAAAGCTGAAGGCTCTTTGGCCGTGAGAGGTCCTAGCTCTAGGGATAACAAGAGAGGTTTTCCCAGAGGTCCGAATATGAACTAGTGGGACAGAGCGGCATATGGTGGTGCTCAATCCTGGTGGGGAAAGCCCAAGGAGGGTCTTTTTTGTAAGGGTACAGGTCAGATATTTGAGGCGCTCGTCAAGATCAAGTACCAGCGCTTCTTTGTAGTAGACAGGTGTGTGTTAGCCTAGGTGCCCCATGTAATTAACCTGCAGGCCTTATTCAGAGAAAAGTAATTTTATGGAGTGCGTACTGATCAGCAGCACCATACACCGCAGTCCATAGTCCACTAGGGACAGGATAGAGGAGGTGACTGCGTAGCTGGAAGAGCTCCGGGGCAGTGTTTATACTGATGTAAGATGCCCAATCGGATATTAGTGGCAGTGGCTAGGGGCAGCGATGTGTCCATGGAAGGAGAGGAGGGGTCAAAATTGATCCCTAGGTATTTATAGGAGCAAACTTGTTCGAGTGGGAAAGAGGACCCAGAGTGAATGAGGAGTTTGAAGTTGCAGGACTTGTTTTGAGGATGAGTGAAGAACATGGTTTTTGTTTTTTTAAGATTTATCACCAATCTATGTTCCTTGAACCAGCCCTCGGCTTCAGCGAAGGACTTCTGCAGCGAGTCCTGGAGGGCAATAGGGTTACGACTTGAGGCAAAGATGACTGCATCATTAGCGTACAATAGAATGTTCCCCGAGCAAGAGCGTGGAAGGGTGTTAAGGTAAAGGCTAAATAGTAAGGGGCCCAGAATGGAGCCCTGGGGAACCCCAGAAAAGATGGGACAGATGTCTGAGTAGGTCCCATTAATTTTTACACGCTGTGAGCGGTCAGACAGATAACTGGTGCACCAGGAGATAGGCCCAGCAGCAAAACCAGAGAGACTAAGGGCATCAAGAAGGAGGGGGTGGGAGACAGTGTCGAAAGCTTTAGAGAGGTCAATGAAGACCATGCGGCCAACAACTCTGTGTTTTTTCAAGGTGTACAGTGTCACATAGTGATAGCTCTTACATAGACCAGAACTGTTTAAAGTGATAGTGCTTCAATGTTTTACTGCCCTCATGATTACATACCGTTTGTAAGTGATAGTAATATTTACATATACAAGAAACAGGATAATTAAATATATAAATAAAAACCAGAATAATAGATAGGGGACTGTGTGTTACAAGGCTATAAAACCATCGAGAGGTTCTGGGGAGATGAGAACCTCGAGAGTGAAGCTCGAGAGGTTCTAACATGTCCCCAGATCCTTGAGATGATTTTATAGCTGAGTAATCACAGTCTGTTATCTTTTATTTTTTGTAATATGTGGATCAGAGTAGTTGCAAATATTTTGGAAATTGTAATGTGGCTCTGTAGTGGGGCCGTTTTATTGTGTAGGTTGCCAGGCGGTTAATATGGACGCTGCAACATCTGCAAGTCTGTAAAGGTTTCAGCACGTGTTTTGATTGGTTGTTGTGTTATTTGAATAATAATCTTGGGAAAAATGGCAGCGTTTTGGCGAGCAAGACAAGGATCTTGATTTGTCTGTCTTTCTCTGTATTTCTGGTGTGGGATAGTTTTTTAAGTGAAGTGGATACAAAAAAGTATTCTGCAGTATTTTGTTTTGTTGGGGTTTGAGAGCATGAGCTGCTGGGTCAGTCCACGGGTGTGAGCTAGAGTCAAGAAGAGACAATGGTTAGGATTTCATGTCTCCAGGTAACTGACTTGGCAGAGATTTGAGTTTATAAAAAAAAAAAAAAAAAGTAGTGATTTGTAATCTGGAGTTTGTGGCAGGATGGCTAAAACAATATGTATTTATGAAGCATTTTATTTCCTTGGTTTTATGCAAGTTGGCTTTCACTATATGTGACAGTTACAGTGAAAGCCAGCTTCCACTCTGCACGGGAGAGTCCTACACCTGTGTTCATCTATTTTTGTAATAATGCTATCGTTCAGTGCTCCGAACAAAATAGTATTATGGGCTCTGAATGATAGTATTATGGGGCAGCAGCGATGGTATTGTCACTTTGGTAGTGTAGTACTATGGGACAGTTTTGGGATACTTTTCTGTGGTATTGATTTGATATTGACTACCCCCAGGGGCCTGGGGGTAGTCATATCAGATGACTTAAAGGTGGGCAAGCAATGTGAGAGGGCAGTAAGGAGGGCTTGGGGGATACTGGGATGCATAGGGAGAGGCATCACCAGTAGAAAACAGGAAGTTGTTATCCCTCTGTACAGACAGCTGGTGAGACCCCATCTGTAGTACTGTGTGCAGTTCTGGAGACCCAGTCTCCGCAAGGACATAGACAGGATGGAAGCTGTCCAGAGGAGGGCAGCTAAAATGATGAAGGGTCTGCACCGGAAGACATATGAAGAGAGTAAAGGAACTTAATATGTGTAGCCTCGAGGAAAGGAGGGAGAGGGGGGACATGATAGAAACTGTCAAGTACCTCAAGGGAATCAGCAAAGTCCAAGAGGGTAGCATCTTTCAGAAAAAGAGGTGTGCAAGAACAAGGTGGCACAATTTGAAGTTTGGGGGGGGGGGCTCAGAGGTAATGTAAGGAAGTATTTTTTCACAGAGAGGGTTGTGGATGCATGGAATGGCCTTCCGGAGGAGGTTGTGGAGTCAAAAACAGTGGTTGAATTCAAGCATGCATGGGACAGACATAAGTCAATTCTAGGGGGTGATGTAGAAAGAAGTAGGCTGCTGGTTAACTAGGATCTGCAGCTTATCCTTTAGGTAGGGAAATGGGCAGACTGGGTGGGCCAAGTGGTCCTTATCTGCCATCAGATTCAAATTCTATATCCATATACAAGTATGAAAAGGACCAAACACCTGATGTGCTAATGACTGCCCATAGTTAAAGTTAAGAGATAAAAAAAAATAAAAAAAAAAAGGTTGCTAAGTTCTGGCTTGGTTCCGATTTGTGGTTTATTCTTGCTTAGGATCGGTTTCTCTGTGGTCCTGCCAGAACAAGAGTTTAATTATCAATATTACAAAAGATGATATTGTTACCAAATTGACATTTTAAGCTTCCGAAGTATATGTCTATAGATAGAAAATCCCAACATCGTAAACACCAGATAATATTAGGTGAGGAGTGAGGGCATGTCAGTGCCTAAATAGTAAACACCCAAAACATAACCCTGAACCCCAGGCATCCAAAATGAGAAGCTGGAGACAACCATATAGAAAAACCTCGCATGTTCCATATATATCGTCAAGGGGTGGGGGGAGGTACATTTTAATGGGTAAAGAGTTGGTGGGAAACACCAATAATTATTCCCTTATTTACTTAACTTATTATTAAAAATGGAGCTATTTCGAATCTCTCATTTAAGCCTGGTGATTCAGTTGCTTTAAGTTTAAAAATCCAAATGCATCACAGTGTAATAATTTACCATTCAGGTCTCCTCCAAGTGCCCAATTTAGGCTTTGCAGTCCCCTGGAAGGAAAATGTGCATTTCCCTGGGCTGTGTCTGACATGATCAGCCAAGGAGTTATCCTCTTCCAGTTTCTCAGTAGCCCTGACGTTGCGTAGAAACATAGAATTTCTCGGCAAATAAGGACCGCTTGGCCCACTTAGTCTGCCCATTTTTCCCTACCTACAGTATCACCGTAGACCCTACTTGATCTGCGACTTTCTCCCTTCCTTGATTTTCCTTTCCGCAGTGATTCCCTTTTGCCTGTCCCAAGCATTCTTTAACTCCACTGCTGTTTTCACCCCCCACCTCGGCTGGTAGGCTGCTCCATGAATCAACCACTCTTTCTGTGAAGAAGTACTTCCTCACATCTCTTCTGAATCTACCCCCCACCCTCCTAGCATGTCCCCTTGTTCTTGTGCACCTTTTTTTCTGAAAAATACTTTTTCCTTCTGTACCTTATCTACACACGTGAGGTATTTAAAGGTCTCTATCATATCCCCCCCCCCAAGGTGTATGTATTGAGTTTCTTTAGTATCTCTTGATAAGGATTTTTGATGCAGACCCCGCACCATTTTAGTTGCCCTCCTGTGGACCACCTCACTCTTGTCTTTCTAGAGATGTGGCCTCCTGAACTATACATAGTATCCTAGGTGAGGTCTTATCAATGATCTTTGTGAGGCAGCACTCTAATTTTGACACCTTTTAGTAGGGCTTCTCATTTTGGATGTTTGGTGTTCAGGGTTATATTTTGGATGCTGAATATTTAAGCACTGACATGCCTTCACTGGTTTCCTAATATTTGATCTATATCTGCTATTTATGATTTTGAGATTTTGTATTTATAGACAAGTACTGTGTAAGCTTAAAATGTCTGTTTGGTTATCAATACTATCTTTTGTGTTGTTAACACAGAAACTGATCCTAAATGAGAATAAAACATGAATTGGATCCTAACTAGAATTTGGCAACTTTATCTTTTAAAGAACTGCTGACACCTCGGGTTAAGCAACTCATAGCAAGGAGTTGCCTGAACTGAGGATCTAAATCACACATGGCTATAATTTTTTAATGCAAGCATTTATAAGAAAATTACCTGCAGTCTCACTTCAGCACTCAGGAATGCTGCTCAGCTTCCCACCACAGCCCCGCTCTTAAAATCAGCGTTTTGATGACACTAAGTAGGGAGGAGGGGTTGCATGACTTCTAATGGCTATAGATCGCAGGTGGGAGCAGCAGCACTCCGTAAATTCACATAGTTTACTTTGTATGCATGTACACATGTTAAGAAGGGCAGCATTACTTTTTTTTTTTTTTTTTTTCAAATTTAGATTTTTTTTGAAATTTTTATTAGGAGAAAGATTACGTTTTACACAGACGATACAAATAATCTACAAGAAACAACAAAAATGACACGTATAACAGAGGAACCAACAAGGAAGTGGCAACTACAGTTCAGATCTTACCAAGAAGCCTTATTGTCTAATACTCAATAATGCAATATGTGTATGGCTAAATAAATTGAAAAAAGCCACCAGAATCCGTACATAAGAAATACCACACTGTGGAATAAAGTCAGATTTCAGTCTCATAATATATACTACTCATCTATGCCAGTGAATTTCAAAGGATGGATAAGAGTGATGAAGATTGGCTGTAATCTTCTCCATCTGATAAATGCCATTGATCAAATTGTACCAGACCTCTGTAGCTAGAGGCTGAGAAGTTGGCCAACTTTTAGTTATTGATTTTTGTGCAGCTGCTGTACTATTAATATATGTAACAACTGATGCGTAGCCAAGGATTGGCAAGCATTAGGAGTATCCAGAAAAAACAGGGAAGGAGTAAGTTTCAAATTCGGATCTCATCGGATCTCATATTTCCGCGAAGGCCTGCTGTGTACTCTGCAAAAATGGAGCCAAGACCGCATGATATGACTTAAGGAGGCAGGTGAAAAAAAAGTACTTCCTCCAACAGGCTGCCCCTCTATGAAGCAGGTACTTGACTTGTCTCGCTGGGGTAATAAAATATCTAACTAAAGTTTTCCAAGTAAACTGTTGCCAGAGATATGAGTACGTGACCCTGTGTGTAGAAAGTATGGCAGAGTGCCATTGTTGATCTGTAATACTAAGACTGAGATCCTTCCCCCACGCGAGCTTTATGTATTCAGGGGAATGAGTTTGGAGGGCCTGTAAGGCTTGATACAACTGAGAAATCATAGTATTACATTTGTATACCCCCCTCAACATGTGTAAGTGCCTAGAAAGTAAACTGTGTGAATGTGCAGGGTGCCGCCTCTCCCGACTGCTGTCTGTAGTCATTGGAAGCCATGCAGCGTCTTTCCTTCCGTAGCATCATCAAAACATTGATGGGGGAAGGGGGGCTGTGGCGGAGCTGATCGGCTTTGTTGAATGCAGAAGTCAGATTGCAGGTAATGTAACTTAATTTTCTTATAAGTGCTTGCATTAAAATACTCAAATTGTGCGTGATTTAAGTCCTCGGTCGGATAATTCCTTGCCGTGAGTTGCCTGACCAGAGGGCATATAGGTATCAACTGCTCTTTAACTTTGTTTTAAATTATGGGCACCCATTATCACTTCAGGTGTTCAGTACTTTTTGTACTTTGCCACTAGATGTGCAGGATGTTTTATTCACTATTTATTTAGCTATTCTGTTTCTTGTATATATTACTATCACTTGCAGCTGGTATATAATCATTAGGGCAGTAAAACACACAAGCACTGTCACTTTAAATGGTTCTGTGTTGTATAAGAGCTACCAACGTGTGACATTGTACACCTTAAAAAGGCACACAGTTGGCTGCATGAAATTCTGGTAGACTCTGGGACAAGGGTCCTCATTTTTTCTGTGCAAGAATCAGTCCTTCACGAGCACCTTGGTGAGTGTACTATTTTTTTTTTTTTTTTTTAAAGCATTATTTTGATGCTGGGCTTTTCCGGTTGGTTGTTTACTGTAGTATAGTGGATCGTATCAGACTAATTTTGCTTAGCTGTAGGCTGACATGTTACTACAAATCCAGAATTCCCTGCAGATGACATCGGAACATAGGCAGTGAGAAGATTCAATAGCTTGTAGTTAATATTAGAGCTTATATAAACTCTGATCTTGTTTGATGGTCCCGGTGTCCTTCCTGGGCTATGTACAGTCACAGAGAAAACCTCTGAAAAAGAGTATGAAAGACCTAACATGCACTGCAGGCTATTGAATCTCCCACTGCTGCCTGCTGCTCTAATGTCACCTGCAGGGGGTTCTGGGATTTGTAGTAAAAGTTGATGTCCATCTACAGTTAAGCATTCTCACAGAGTACACATTGGGACCAGCCCCACGTTTGAGTGTGGGGTTATTTGTGCTGACTGTTCCACTCTAATATGAAAACAGGATCACTGTTTCCTAGACTTTATCTGCCTTGGCTGCTTGTCTCATAATCCTCTGGTTATGACACCATAATCACTTCCATAGCAACATATTGGGGATATAAAATCACACATGCCCCCACAATGCAAAGCATCGTGGGCTGCATATGCAAAGCACCACAGAATATTATGCTACTTCAACTTTAAACAGAAATGCGTGGTGCCTAAAGGC